>OY978527.1:48947579-50252613 GCA_963854835.1 Megamerina dolium
CTTAAGATCTGTGTAATATGTATGTCATTAATTATCCATATTGTTACTGAAATCAAAGCATCATACGTAAGTAATTTGCAACCAAATATTGGTTTCATTAAACATGAAAAAAACAGCTAAAGAAAAGCCAAAACTACTTTTACTAAAAAAAAAACAGTGTGAGTTAAGAATTTAATGCTCTTTTCGGCTTCACTTACAGACACACACACACGCATATGTAAATATATAAATACATACAAAAACTAACTTGATAAACCGCTTAATTAAGAGCACAAAGCAAAAATTAGAACATAGCAACATGTGCTTATATATGTTACATGCAACCAATACTGATGTATACGAGTATATCTGTGTGTGTATAAAAAGACTTACATGTATAATCAAATGGTAGAAGCAATAAATACGTTGAACTTATGTTAACCACAACAAAGCAAAAATATGCAACAAACAGGGGAGTAGGTAGTGCATATGTATAAATAAGTATAACTAACAAATGTGTGTGTGCACAAGGATATGCTTCTTTCTTATACCATAGCCAATATGTGTTCAAACCATAATACATAACTGAATGTATGTACAAACAAATAGACAAAAAAACATCGTAAACAATAAGTATAAAATAATAAAATCGAAAGAAGAAGAAAATAAAATAGCAATCGTAGTAGAATAAAGCTCAGTATAACCTCAAAATACGAGCCACAAGAAAGTTACTTATAAACAATAACAAACAACAACAACAGCAATAGCAACAACAGCAACAACAACAACAACAACAACAACAACAATAGCAACACCAACAACAATAACAACTGCAAGTAATAAGTGCTTGCGAATCAACTGAGCAGCCAACATGATTAATGAGAGCAATGTAAGATATAAAACAAAAACAACAATATTACGCGCCAAAAAAAAAAACAACAACAAATGCCAACGACAAGAACGCAAAAAATGTGAATGAAAAAAAAAGAAAACTAAAATAAAAAAATAAATATCAGTCAAACAAGCGACGTACATACTCAAATACCTATATACAAACATGCATACCTGCACACACACGCACACACATAATGAAAACCACTGCACATCTGATATAATTTACAGGATATTCAGCCTGGCACAATTTAACACATATTATGCCAGGCTGTGTAAGCGTATGTGTTTTTCTTTCGGTTTGCGGGTGCGATATTTGGCAGTAAAATGCAACAAAATAAGCGAAATAATCAAGATGAAAAAACAAAAAAACGAAGAAGACATAAAAGAAACATAAACAATCAGAAAATAGTGAAAAAGCAATTGTATCTCCGTACTCTGAATGCTCACAGAGAGAAGAATAAGATCATGCGTAGTGTAGCATACACGAGTGACGTATAAGAGAATCTTTAGACTGCATTTGAGAAAGCTTTTATTCACGTGTTTCAAACGATTACACTTCGGCATCCAAACACTAATACCATCTTATATACATGCGCCTCTGTTTGTGTGCAAATATGTAGCACGTTGCTGTGTTACGCGAAACGAAAGCCGAAAGGACTATCACACACACAGGCATACCCACACGAAATGATAAAGTAAAAGCAAAACATTTACATGCATACACACACACAGCAACACAAGTAGTAAAGCATAGAAAATGAAAGGTGTTGTGAATGTTCATGCAAACATTTTTCATCATATACAGGCCAGTCAATGTCGGTATTTGGTGCGATTATGTGCGTTATCGTTCGCGTTCACGCTATTCTCATCGTCACCGTCATATTGTTGTAGTCGTAGTTATAAATCTCGCCGTGTGTGTTTTTTGCAAATATATATGCTAAACATATATATGTGTGTGTGTGCGTGCATATATTTTTGAAATTACTTGTATGTGTACGGTACGCGTGCGATTAAGGATGATTTGAATGATTTCAAGTGAAAAGTTTACAAAGAAGAGGGTGAAAAATCTCAAGAAAATTAAGAATATGCAAAATTTGAAAAATGTCACAAGTGAATTAAGCATCATATAAATATCACGATATTCAAAAGTCAAAATTAATAAAATATAAATAAAAATAGAATATTTCTTTTTTCAATATATCTAATTGTTCAACGTTCTAATTGTTCTAATTTTTGAATATATTGCATTTAAAGTGAAACATCTACAACACATATCAATAATTGTACAAAATTATGTATATAGAATCAATGTGTTCAATAGAAACCATTCCAAAAATAATTCAAATTTAATTGAAAATAAAGTAAAAATAATTTCAAATTTACTTTTAAGCTAATTTTTACTTTTAACGAATACTTACATACATACCAGCAAATATTTGTGGCAATAATCATAATTCTCATATGCTCATGAGGTACTTAAATCCATTCATACAATATGTAATCCCAACAACAAGCATAAACATTTATAAAATACTATATGATTATTTGTTTGAATGTGTGATATATATACAATATTTGTTCCGGTTTAATACCCTCTGCTGCTGCTGCTGCTGCACGGTAGTTGGCAAATCAAAATCAAATAAAATAACTACAAGCACAAAAACATCAAAAACGGGATTACGAAAGTAGAAAATATGCCGCCATAGTTGTATGAACTCATGTAGTAAACATGTGAATATTTACGATTGCTTCTTCTTAAAAGATTCATCCTATGGCGAATCGTCTGATTATGTTATACGTATGTTATATGATAAAATCGCGTGTTTAACATCGTAAAGATTTCATTATTTCCGTTTACGCTTATATTTTACTACCGATTCGGTCACGTGTTTCGAGCCCGTATGTTATGTGTATTTTCGGTTATGACTATTATAATGCCTCGGTCACATTATAAGTATACCGCGTTGAGCCGTCGCCATCGTCGTACTTGTCTCCCCATTAAAAATTAAGTTGTTGAAAAAGCATAGCAATAACAATAGTCTCAACTCAATATATCGTATATAATACAAAGCACAATAGAGAAGCGAATTAGTTGCCAAAAAAAAAAAGAAAAGAAAATAATAGAAAAACATAAATCCAAGTACCTAGTACATATGTTAAATAACAAATTGTTAGTACCTACTACAATAATTGCCACTGATTAAGATCATATTCACACGCGTGCTACAAAAAGGATTCAAAGTCTACTATGAGTGAGAAATAATAATAAAAGTCATTGGTCTCTTGGGTGCGGAAATATTTCGATGGGAGTGTGAATAAATGGCAAATTCATTTCAGAGAAAAGAAATGTTCAATGTTCACTTTAAATGAATGCAACAAGTTTAAGTGTTATTATAACAATCGTCTATTTAATTAAATAGAGACAACAATATTCATACTCTATAGCAATTAGTAAGGGCATGCTTGACATGTTTACTTGGTATTTAACAATAGTATCAAATAATAACCACAGTGATAGTAATAATAATAATACTTAATAAAACTCATTAAATAATAGGCTTAAGCTGAAGAAACCGATGCAGATTCCTATTATACGTCTGTCTATAATATTCAACTATCTCCCAGCTGAAATGAAAAAGCATAGTCGAATACATACATAGTACAGTCGAAAGGATTACCATCAATGAGCTATTCTGAAATATGCTTGAATGCATACAGGTCAATTAACCATCAATGCCATTAAGGTTTGTCTATTATATCATTTATATTGACTATTTAAATAAATTTTATCCACACTTTGGAGTTAATGAATTTTTAGAATATATTTATATATTTTTAGCAGTAATTTTAAGAAGATTAAGATGATTTTTGAAGATTATGATCCATTAAATTATCTATATACGGTATGTGTATGATTTGATTGTTGTCGTGAACTTAAAACGTAAATGAAAGTGAATAAATTCCAAATCGATAATCGAATAATAATATTTTAAGAATATAAATTAATATAGCATATAAATAAATTAAGAATATTTTAACTCAAATTATCTGAAAATGCACTTTTAATCTTGCATCAGTATCTCCAATCATTGTTTGATGTTGGCACTTTTTGTGTTTTATTATTTCTATTGATTTTTGTTGAACAAAGTTGAAAGTTAGCATTTGCTTCTAATGAGAAATTACTTTTAAGTAATTGCTTGTTAATTTTGTATTCTATTCTTATATCTAGCAATCTCATTTTAAATATATTGTCTTACTATAAAAATATATACAATAAGTGCTATTTTATCAAACTATAGAATTTTTGTAATAATTCTTATGCGAGAGCTGGTACTTCCCATTGGCTTTTGCTGTACAAAACTGATATTCAAATGGTAACACTACTACTAAAAGACTTCTCCTTCAGTTTGTTCTTGTTGTAGTGTTTATCGGGTCTATGGAACAGGGATGATAGAGAACAAATTATAAAATATCTGGTATGTGGCATTGGCTATGTATACTTGATATTCAATTGTAAATATATGTCAAGTATCAGGTACCAATAATAAGATATCATGTATCTACCATCAACTATCGGATATAGATAATTATATATCTGGTACATATTAGTTGTTAAATATCAGCTATGAAAGGTATCACGGATTAGAAATCCGAAGGTACTTGGTAGTAGGTGTCAGATATCAGTAATTAGGTATTAGGTATCAGCTACCAGCTATTAGATATCACTAGTAAGATATCATTCGTAAGATATCACATATCAGCTATCATATATCTATAAACGGGTGCTGAAAATTAGATATCAGCTAAGAACTATCATCACCAGGTGTCAGATATCATGTGTCGGGTAACAAATGTCATATATTAGATGTCAAATATCGAAAATTAGGTCATATGTATCAGCTATCACATGTCAGTTAACAAGTTTCAAGAACTAGTTATTAGATATCAATTGTAACATATCAAATTTTAGGTTAAAGCTATCAGGTATCAGGTATCAGGTCGCAAGGATTAGTTCGCTTTTATCGGGGTATTAGATCTTAGGTAATAGATGTAAGGTATTAAGTTGCAAGTATCTGGGACATCTGGGACATCTGCCAAATGATTTCTGCAGCAGTTGCAAAGATGAAGATGAAGTGGAGACAATCACGCATTTGCTATTCAACTGCCTTTGACTTTGTATTAAAAGAAAAAATTCCTCGAATATTATTGTCCTAACCACTTGGCACCATTTTCAGGAGTTATAATATGAAATCTTCTTAGGCTTACTAATAGTTCCGATTGGTTCAATCGGCAGAAATTTGGCACTATCTGCGCAATATACGGATGTGCTGTCTCGTATATTTGATAAATACATTTATTCCAAGATTTTAACTACATAGTTTTTCAATGTTTACAAAAGAAAATTTGTCATAAAATATTATATATTAAGGGAATTACTATATATTCTTCAGAGATAAGTTGCTTGTTTCGACTGCATTTCTATCGGAACGTAGAATGCGTAAACATCTCATGTCGAGAGCCACATCTTCAGCATAAATATTCATGGCATTCGCGACTGATTTATATTCTCATCTGCAGAGCTTATGCATTTCACCATGCTATATAAATCAACATTTTGACGAGAAAGCTCTTGCACTTACACATATTTACACATTGCCAACAAATACCTATATTTGTAGTGTCAATTAAATTTATTTTCCATTGATTCGTCGCTACTATTTGATTGATTTTCTTAACATTGATTAAAACCAAATACAATGTATAAATGTCAGATTAATTGTTCGTTATTGATGTATAACAACAATAATAATAATAATATCAATAAAAGATAATAACAATAATATTGACAATAACATTATCAATTTGTAGAATCTTGTACGAATCAGACAATACATAATAAACGAATAGCACTCGATACCACTAATCTAAAATCATTGAAACAATAACAAAACATTTGCAGTGAAAACTGAAATCAACAATAGCAGTATAAAAGTCAAAAACACAAACAAACAATATAAATAAATATTGCAAGAATGGCAGAAATGCAATGTCATCATCATCATCATCATCATTATTGGGATATTTTGTTTTTGGTACAAGTACAATCATAATGTTCGTGAACTATTGCGCATCATTGAAAATAAACATGAAATAAGCTTAAAATTTAAACAATAACAGCAATTGTACGTTAACACGTGAAGCGAGAAGTGAGTGTTTATTGGAATTGATTTACTTGCTTGATAGTCACCAAGCCACTGGCTACTACAACTACTATTACTACTACTACTACTACCTACACGTCAGTACACTACATCGACAAATAGCATAAAAGCGCAATTATTGCGTTGCAATTAAAATCAAAAATAACAATGACAACTAAAACAAATTTAACATATGTACAATGTATTGCACATATATACTTTTATATAGTAGAAATAAATTCAAAATTTACCATACATACATATGTATATGCACTCACATATACCACAAACAACTGTATACTACCAATACTATTGTTCATGCATGCAAATGTAATAAAATCATTTTAAAATCATGTTACAAATATTTACTGAAATCATGCATACATCCGTACAAGTACACGAGTATATATATATAGAGAGTACATAGTATGTTAGTATTCGTATTCAATATAGTAGTGCAATCAATTTTTATGGCATACAATACACATAAAATAAAAATAATGAAACAAAACAAAACAATAATAAAAATAAAACAAAGTAATATATATAGAGAGAAAAAATGAGTTAAAATAAAAAAATATATATATGTATATGGTATATTTATAATCTGCATACAACACATACATTAATAATAACAATGTCTACATGGCACTATCAAATAGTAGAGTTTAATCAACAATTCAATTTCAATTCACTGAACAATAAAAGAACGTCGTATTATTATTTCATGTATTTTTCTCACCAATTCCATTATGATTTATATATGTGTATAAATTGTTTTATTGTTTATTGTATGCAATCTATCCATATAGCTATAATGACTTAATCTTACTTTTATCCATATATGTACATATAAATATTTTCCCTATGGCGTATGAGCGATATTAGACACATTAACATCGGGTGTAATCTATTGATTTTTCTTTAGAATTGAAACACTTCACTTACACTTCAATTGAATAGCAGGTAGCTGATTCAATTTAAAAATTGACATCCGAGTAATGGGTTTGTATTACCATACAAATCCTTGCAAACCTCAATAATTCATAATTTGCATCCGCAAAGATATTGCGCAGCAATGTGCACCGACGGAGTTCCTAATGTGAGGAGAACCTGAATGAGCCGATTCGCCATCGGACACAACAAATTGTAGATATTTATTTTTTCTCTTTACAAGCAAAAATGCAGAACACTTAGCAGAACAGAATGATCGCCATACCCTCAGTAAATGGATCATAAATAAGATTCTTATTGTTTGCCATTTTTACCATAATATTTGGTTTTTTAGCAATAAGGCTAATTTTTGATTAATCAAATTGACGCATTTGCAGTGAAAGAAATCTATGAATCAAAATTGTTATACCATTGCATTCATAAAATGTCTCAACTTCGTACATTTTATGGGCAGATGGATTTTTTGGTCTATGTATCTTTAATATGTAAACCGGTTAGAGCTTAAAAGACAGAAGGTTGAATATACCTTACATATGTCGTGCGACAAAACGGCTGGTACTCATCACTCACAATCCATGATAATACGATACTTCATACAAATTTTAGTGATTTAACAGTCACTTCAGCTTATATGACAATTTTACTTCATATAATAGCTCACTGTGGGCGCTCTGTGGTACCACAAAGGTCTTTGTCTTTGTCCGAGTGTATTCTCTCCGAAGGCAACAACAATTACCTCTTTCTTTCTCCTTTATACTCCTAATTAGGGTATAGGGACTCCACAAGGCTTATCTATCGCACACGATTCTGAGCTGTTGTTATAGTGCCATCCCATGTGATGTTGACATCAGCTCGTTCCTGCAGGGTTGACCTTCTCCAAGTGTTTTTTGGACGCCCACTGCTTCTGTTCCCTTGCGGGTTCCGTTCAAACGACATTCTCATGATGCTTTCTGGCTGCTTCCTTAGCATATGGCCAATCCGGCGCCACTTCCTATGCTTAATCTGGTTCAGTATAGGCTCCTCGTTCGTTAGACGCCATAGTGCCTATTTGGAAATAGTGTTAGGCCAGAATATTCTACATATGATCCTCAAACACTTGTTGACGGAAGCTTGAAGTCTCTTCGTGATGGAGTTTGAGATTAGCCATGTTTCGCTTCCATACAGTAGCGTTGATTTCACGAATGCGGAGAATATTTGCAATTTCGTGCATCTGGTTATTTGGGAATTTGCCCATACTGGTTTTAGCCTGCCAAATGCTGCTCTGGATTTGCTCAACCTGCAGTTAGCATCCGCTTTAGTTCCTCCGTCTGTTGATATTGTGCAACCGATGTAGCAGAAACTTTCAACGAAATCAATCGCACAGCCGTCAATTATTATATGGCTTGTATTGGAGTGATTGATTCTCATGGCTTTGGTCTTTGCAATGTTTATCTCTAGTCCGATGGTGCGTGCCAGCGCAACTAAGTTGTTCGCCTTGCATATCGGAGCATTTGTGCGACAGGAGACAAATGTCGTAGGCAAAGTCTAAGTCCTCAAGTTGCCGTGTGAGATTCCAGCACAATGGCGAAGAGGAGCGGGGAGAGAGGGCAGCCCTGTCGTACTCCAGCATTGGTGGTGAACGAATTACTGATGATGCCGTTGTGAAGAACCGCCAGTTCGGAGTTCTCGTACAGCGCTGCTATGAGGGGGATCAACTTCAGGGGGCATCCACACAATTACCTAATCTAATATATCCGCTGGATAGTGTGCAATCGCAGTATCATTTTGTTCTTTGCAAAATGCCTTAAATTGTATATTAGTCGGTAGGTCAGTCAGCAAAGCTATGGGACATTATATCATTTAATTCTAAAAGCACATGATCCAACAGTTTCAGGAATGATGAAAAAGAGGGCAGACATCCAAATGATCAATATATTATTCATTGAACATTACTCTGTCTTCATGTCTTAATGTAATGTCTTGAACTGTCTTTTCCGACAGCTGAATTATAATGTATTTATTTTAAGATGGGGGAGTATGCTACATTCAGTTTATTGAACGAAACATTCGGTATCACCAAAGTGTTGCAGCAGTTGAGGCATAATAAACAAAGATTTGGCTTGGGCCACTATTCGATTTGATTTCCAGTCGTAGAGGTATACCCGGTAACGAAAGGATAGGCGTATTTGTTGATCATGTCTCGGAATAACAGGACAACAATTGTAGTTATTTTTATGCTATATACTAGATATGAGATCTTTTACAAGGACTTTTTACATACTTACATATTTCTTCTATATTTGGGTACAAACCCTATTCCATCATGAGCAACACCACTGTAGAGATCTTGTCGTTGGTGGATTGGAATCGTATAAATGATGTCTATAGAGAAATATATTGCAGGGTGATCGAAAACACATTCAAAAAGAATAGGATTAGACCACCTAATGCATAATTTTTGCAGGAGTTGTAAAGATGACCGGCGCTTTAATGACAACAAGAGTACTTGGCATATTTACGATTCTAAGGTTCAATTATCTTCATAAGTTTTCCAACGATGAATGTAAGGGCTCACACATGCTATAAGTTAGTGAGTTAACACATTGGGGCTTTGCTTATATATACTAAGAGTTTTTAGCTATATTTTGTTAACATTTGCATACATTTTTTTTTATTAAATACAAAATACCAAATGTACTCTCTGGATATGATGCTGAAAGCAAATAATCATTTGTTTCATAGTAATGGCGCATATACGTTCATAATAAAATACATTTAATTAGCCATAAGAAGTATATATTTATATAGGTAGTATGGAATTAAAGAGAAATTATTTAATAGCTGTAGTTTGTACATAAAAAATATTATAGCCTTTTTACATTTACTAAAAAATGTTTATGAGAAATATGCATGAAGTAAAATCCTTTAATAATATCAAAATATTAACACATATTTACTTAGATTCACCACAAGCTTACACATACACACACACATACGCCATATAAGAGAATATGCAAAAGAATAATTACAACAATTAAAAAAATTTGCTTGCAGAGATACACGTATGTACATAACTAAATGAGCATTTAAATGTGGCATTCGTGTGCTATTTACTAGGTATTTATACACGTATGTATATGCCGGTGTGTGTGTGTGTGTACTTATGGGTAACAATGAGTATGAGAGATTAACGCATGTCATAAACATTTGCACCTCAGAACGTTTTCTTTGCTAAAGTAATTAACGATTGTTTGTTTGTTTGTTTGTTTTCATTTTCATTTTCTATACAAAAACAAGTGATTTATATTTGTGTGTGTGCATGTGTGTGCGTTTGTTTGTGTTGGCTTGGGTTTAGGTACGTGTGAGCATTTAAAATTAACTGCAAATAAAAGGTTCTACCCAGAAGAGAGGTAGTCAGTATAAATGGATGCTAACACATTGGAATGACTAACATATATATTTAGGTAAGTACGATTAAAGTATATGCTATTTATAAAAAAAAAGTGTGAAACCCTTTTCTAACAAGAGTCAATCTATTAAATATTTGTATTGTACAAAATTTCTAAAAATATATCATAAACAGCTTCAAGATTCTGGTCTAAATCCATTGAATATGTAGAACACATACACCATACAATAGAAACTATTCATGAGATTCTCATAATAATGCACAATGTGTAGAATTTTAGAATAATTTGGTATTATCAGTCACACACACACACATACAGACGTGAACATACAATAATTGGTAGTATTTTCATTGTACTAACGATCAACATATATCGTTTAAGTTTATACCATAGGACAACATTTGCATGCAAATTGAATAGCTTCGTTCTTCGAGGCACATGGGGATGCTTTGACATATACAATATATGTTCATACTATAATTACATATAGTCTGACTTTGATGGTCGCCCCGTAATGCCATGCCTTTGCTGCGTTTCAAAACAATATTCATGTAAGTATATTTTTGCTATAGTTATTTGGGCTGGGTATAAATTATGATATTATCGTTAATATTTATGATAACAGCACGTACCACTGCAATCCTTTCAGTTCAAATAGCTTAGTCAATGCTAACTAATAACATAAGTAGTATTAAGGATCAACTATACATATAGTTTCGTCAATGTTGGTGCTGGTTTTGAAATTGTGACTAATTTTCAAATTTAGAATGATAAAAAATGTTTAGACCTTTGTGTGAACCCTTTTATAGCATGCAACTATTAAAAATTCAAGCAAAATATGAACACTTTTGTCAAATTTGTACGATAACAGACTTATAAATATTCGCTGGTGATCAATTTACCCTTTTCAAGGTAATAGATGTAAATGACCTTTGCCTCTTTTAGTGCACGTTTATCTGCAGAACTCCTCTGTTTTGACTGGTCCTTGATCTCTAGTGTATTGTGCTGGATCTATGTTTCTTCCACAATCGCGACTTGGTTCCAAAACTAATTCGGATTGCGGTTGAATATCATCAAGCACTTCTTTCAAATGATCTCATGATTGCGTTGATTGTATATTGTGAAGTTTGGGATTGTGAATTGTGTAAAACGCGACACCAATCCTACTGATAGTCCGTATGAGTTCGTTCGGTTGAGATGCCTATAGTTTCAGCTAGTAGCGGTTACATTCTTTGATCGCTTTATATAATTCCATAGATTTTATCGAATATTTCTAGCATGAAGACTTTTCCTGGGCGACCTGAATGCTTGGCGTCATTTGTGATGGTGAATTCCACAATGAAATTCAGTAAATCCTTTCTTAGCCATTAAAGTTTTCTTTCCTTGGTTTCGGTGATGGTTATTTTACACAGCAAGTCACCGTTAAAGAGCACATAAAATTCATTCTTCCATTTTCGTCTAAATTCATGAGATGTTCTGCTTTCAATGACTCTCAAACTGTAAATAAATGACGCAGCTTGCTTAAAACTTGACGATAGTCTACTAACAGATGGAGTTTGACAGAAGCAGTACTGCATTTAAGGTACTATTTTTTGAAAACTCAAAATGGCACTGATTTATTTAAATGCCTTTGTATTTCAAATTTCGTAATTTTAATTGAATTTAGTGATTACTCAAAATTACTTTTACATGTTTATATATTAAATAAAGTAAATTTGGCGCAATAATATTTTTTTTTCTTTTATGTGGCACTTATAGGGCCTGAAGAGCCCTTGGCCGGGTTTCTCTTTCCAGTACTGTTGCGCATGTAAAATTTTGAATAGTATTAGATAGTATATTAACCGGTTCTGAATGGAAGAACCCTTTGTGACATCACGTTTTCTGAGCTTTGTCACAGAGCGTTTTTTAGAAGCTTTTTCATGGAAAATTGTTAATGCTGTTCGAAAGAAAAATCCTTTCGGTATTTAAGTTTTGCTTTAGCCGTGGATTCAATCCATGACCTACAAATCAGAAGCCCTACGCACTAACCACTGAGTTATGGCACATATACCCCTACGAAATTCTTTTAGTTATGTTAAATTGTATTGCTATGAATATTTATTCTAACCAGGCACTCTGAGTATGTGGGATACTCTTTGTTTTTCAGTATTACTAATTTTGACGGATATCCAATGCAAATGCAATAATATGCAAATTTCTTTGTAAATTTAATATTAAATATTTCAGCACGAGCATTACCTCAATAAAAGCCTTAAAATGGTAAAATTATCACTATTGACGAGTGTGACAATCAATGTTAATATCTATCTATTAGGAGGATAAGTTTGGTTAAATTATATAAATGCAGCCACTGTCCTAAAGGAACTATCAAGCAGCAGTGTCAGCAGAGATGACGGCAAGTGTCAGTTTCGTAGTGTCTGTAGAGAAGATACTTTTTAAAAGGGTGTAATTAAAATGTTTCATCAAAAGTTACTGCGTAGAAAGTGGCAAACATTATCCTTTCCACACATGCAATGTCATTTCAGAACCTTTAGTTATATTATATCAAACGACATGTAGAAAATTTTATAAAATATAAAGCCAGCACAATTTCTCTCCTATGACAAAGTTAGTCATTTCAGTCAATCAAATATCCAATGTTTTAATAAAATTCATAAATTCATTCTCGTGAGCTCTCCTTTAGGAGAATAATTAAGAATGCTTCCATTTTCGGCACTTATGTAGGCAATGTGTGCAGGTGTAATTAATGCGTGCGAACAAATATTTACCTTCGATTATGGATAATAACACAATAGATAACACTTCAGCAAATACCATTCTATCGATCAGAATTATTAATGTCATTTGCATTGTCAAGCAATTGCTGACACTATTGTAGGAATTATTAAAAATATTTATCTAAATAATAGAATTATAAGCATATTATTGCATATTTATTTTATTACACCTATCGATTAGTGATTGAGTACTAATCTCATTTAATCCGACAATCTTCAATCAATATTCGTTTTAGTATACATCGAACATATATATATTTAACTATTTGCTTTCAAGGCTACAATCACTTATCGCACAGCTTCTCTTCCTCTCTCATTCTCTATGTGTAATTCAATTTCATTTCTTTGCTTTCACTACATAATGCATCCATCATTACATTCGTTGCAATATTATATTGTAGTATAGGAAAACTTGGCTCTGAAGTAATAAATGTTTCGCTTTTCATTTCTCATTACTTGCATTTCTGTTTCTTTTTGTTACAGCTTATATTCTGTGTAATTTCATTTTTTTTTTCTCAATACACTTCGTTAGTGTTTTTAGCTTCAATTTAATTTTAATTATTGTACATTTTTTTCGCAACAGCACACCATATAACACCATTCATCTAAATCGTATTTTATTTTTCCTTTTCATTTCATACATTCACGTCTACAAACTCACCTGTATGCTTTTGGTTCACTATTTATATTGCTTTTGACTTCGTGCTGGTCAAATATTGAGCAATTTACCCCATACCTGCACTCAATAAAACAGCATGTGCATCAACGTTGTATATAGTCCCCGCTATGGTTATTGTCGTCCATCTTTTATTGCTTAAAGGTCTTTCCATTAATGAAAAAACACTCTCTCAACTGTTTGCTTGATTTTCATCATTTTCTCCTTTCCTTTGTTTAGAGCTTGCTGAAATAACGTCAGCTTCCGTGTATGCTGCCTGCCATATAACATCCTTTATTTTCTATGGTTGCTGTTGTTTAGTTCTCGTGATGCATGTATTGATTGCAATTTCTACTTGTATCCTTTTTTTCTTATCGTCGCATTATTGACCATATAAATGTTGGGTAGACAGTCAGGCAGGCAGCTTTTACACTCATTTGATTTTCAATATCGCGTGGTTTACATGTTCTCCTCCATCTCTTTTTACACTTTAATTTAGTTAGATAAGTTGGCATCATACTTCTTTTGTCTTAAATAGTCATCATGCAACTATGTTGGTATTAATCTTAAGAAAATAGTTTATATAGTATTTGAATGTACCTGCTCATGTATCTATGACAAATAATTCACTATTATTGATAATCACATTCATATATCATTTGTGAAATCTCACGTTTGTATAAAATTCCGATTTTAATCCCCAATAAATATGCCATGACATGCTGTAAAATGCAAAATTATCACATAGCATGCAATTTGCAAATCCAAAAAAAAAAAAAATAAAAATGCAAAAGAAAACACCATTACTACATACGAGTTGAACACATATGTATGTGTACATACATATGTATGAGTATGTATTCGAATCTAATCGATTCAAATGCATAAATTTGCGAATAAAACTCATTCAATATGCAAAAGCATTGCGAAAAGTACAGGGGAGGGGGGATGGTGGAAGACATCACTTTAAATTATCGGTTTGTGATATGTCTTACTTTCCAAATTGAATATTTATTCATGTAGGTTGGTGTCGGTATAATGTGTTATAGTCGATTTTATAATTTCGGCACGTAGCACAAACAAATTAATACTTGTTGAAAGTTGAAAAGTACACTTTGGCTATATACAGAGATAAGATATATGCACCTACCAATAACAACATGTACATTTTACCACCAATTTACACCAGTATGCACCAGTACACGACGCATATATGTATGTGTATATATACGAAGAAATTTTTTTTTTCAAATTTGGTAATTATCTAAGCTGACATATATTGAATTATTAGCTGTTCAATGAAATTTTCAAGTATTCAACGAAGAAAACATATATAAATGCCGGTGTGGCCAATGATAAATCTTGAGATCTTGAATTTCAAATTATTGGTATAATTTTTTTTATTGCTAAAAAATTCTGTTTTTAATTTAGAGAACTCTACCAAGCAGAATTGATCAATTGGTCTATACGGCAGGTGGAGTGAGATAAACTCATCCGTTATTTTCTAAGTATATTTTAACAGGTTACCTAACATGTGGCCATGTTGTACTCCATTAATGGTTGCACCCGGTTTTAGTAAACTTAGCTTATAATAAACCATAGCCTCTTGGTCTCATCGCAAATACACAGCATCATCTTCAAATTATGGATGTTCTGCTTTAGAGCCGATTTGGCTGGTTCACCAAGTCTTACATATGACGTTTTGTGCTTTAGCTTGTCGTAATAGATCCATTTTTATTTTTCCCTATACCAAGTCCTTCTTTTTTGTTTATACCTTTTTTATATTAATTCTTTATTGATCTCTCTCCCATATGGAACAGTGGGCGAATCTCGCTCTAACAAAAAATTAAATATAAATGCCAATATAAATAAGTATAATGAACTAAGACTTAAAATAAATGTAAACAAAGATAAGTGAAAGTATCGAAAATAAAACAGAAAAAAAACTTAAGATCAAAGGTTCTTTAAAGTGAAGTTTAAATCATAACAAAGAACAAAATAGTGTTACGGTGGGTAATATTGGGGCAGCACCTATTACCAGTACGAGCAACATCAACAACAGCAGTAGTAGCAACAACATCATCATCAGGCAGGTTTTGCCATTAAGCCCCCCACCGGCAATCACTTCTCCACATACACACTTCCCTTGGTACCGCTGAAGCAGCATTTCATACATGCAAAATCATCTTTCAATGTCCCTTGGCTTCAGTTCGTGTGAAACCCACTTTCCAATTTCTTGAATCATCCCTATTTTCATTTAAAGCGACTTATTGAACGCAGTTGTCATTGCGAAAGATTTAGCTAGCTATTGTGGAGTTTGGCACTGGTTTTCGTCCAATAAAGCCTCCAATTCAATGTCTTCAAATGTCAAAACTTGCAAGTTGAAAGTGATGTAGCATGTTTTCCATAATCTTCACACAGCATACAATTAATATCCGCTGCACTTTTCTTCAAATGAAAGCAAAAATGGAAAGCTTCCCTCGAATGTGATATTGTAGGCACAAAAGTTAAAATAGTCGGAGCTAAAAAAATATACAAAATTTGAAAGAATAATACATACTGATTTCAATAGCCTAATGAAGATACTTCAACATATAGAATGCAATGTAATTTATTACTACTAATTACGTCTGAGTAGGTGCTGTAGCTCAGTGGTTAGTGCGACGCCCTTCTGGTCTGAGTTTAATACTCAACTGTCATAACTTTAATATTAAAGAGATTTTTCTTTCGAAAGGCTAGCAATTAACAATTCTTCCAGCAGTAACAATTTACCATCAAAAGGCTTCTAAAAGAGCTTTGTGACAAAGTTCAGAAAAGGTGAGGGTTCTGCCGTTCGGAATAGGCTAATATAACGAGGTCTCTTCTAATACTGTCCAAAATTTAACACGGCTAAGAGTACTGAAATAGAAGCTTGGCCAAAGGGTCCTTTGGGGCCTATAAGAGCCGCATATATAATTTTTTTTTTAATTATCTCTGTTGGAAAATTTACTTCTGCACCCAATATTATCGGATAACATCACTTGCTTTATATATAAAGTCATCGTGAAATAGTATTTTTTCGTCAGTTGATCTTAGTGTGATTCACTATTACTAAATATTACGATTCGATATTATTTTTCAATATACAAATAAATATTTGTGCACCATTTTGAAAATCTCTGTTAATGTTAGGCGTTGCAAATATCACAGACATTTGTCACTGTATAAATTATGTAGAATAGAAAAAAATGAAATCGAATATAATTCTTAAAATTTCTTAGTAATCTTATTTAATAGCAATATTTGTTATTATTGTACTTTTGCTATTTCATTTCCATAAATAAATACTTAAATCGGATAAATATCTCTTAGGTAATTAAATAGCATTAAGTACAATAAGCTGTGGCATATATTATATGTCATATCATAGAATCATTAAATTAAGCTTACTAATGCACACAGAAATGTTTATAACTCTCCTTTTATTGCTGACATTTAATGAAAATACCTAAATAGCGGTAGATTCATATTCAGAGTTAAGGTCTTCTCGAACACCAACACAACAAATGAACATTCTGAACATAAGTGATGACTTATTTCCAATTGTTTTCTTTGTTATCGTCAAGTTTAATTTATTTTTATGACGAGCAAATATATTACTTTAGTGATTTCTATTTTTGTTGCACCATAATTCCCACACATTCGGGCCTTCTAATATCAATTCAATCATGCCTTTTCGATAATTAACTAAAAGTGTCATTAAATTAAATGAACTTTCTACTATAATGTCCTCAATGTTGTCGTCCTCGTCGTTGTCGTAGTCGTCGTCGTTCACGTCTTCATCGTCATTCACAATTGTCTTTTAGTTTATATATCATTAATATTTACTATGATGGTTCGTTATTCGTTCTACTGCTCTTGTTGTATGTACGTATATATGATATTACGTACAACTAACGTTAGCGTAGTCATAGTTAGACACTGTCGCGCCCCTTTGTTACCTATCGTGTGAAGTTTGACATTGACAGAATCTCTAATGACATGTCGTTAACTTTATTGGATTTTCATGTCGGTTTTGTATCGTCGCAATTTGGTTAGTTCAATGGTTGCTTGTTTGGTTGTTTGCTTGTTTAGTGGTATTGGTGGGGTACTGGTCGTAGTAGTAGTAGTGGTGGTGGTGGTCGAGTTCCTTGTTACTGTTGTTTGTTTGACATTTTTTTTCTTCTTTCGTAAAGTTGTGTTAAAATTATTTTGCTTTGCTTTCGATTTATCATTTGTGATTGAAACTTGCGTAGTTAAAAGTTGTTGTTTTATATACAAATTTTTTATTTGTTTGTTTTACTTTTCCTTGGTGCTTGGTTGATTTGCACTCTGAAATAAAAAAATCAAAAAAGTTCGTATTTTCTGTTCAGAGTTCTGAGCAAAAAAAAAAAAAAAAGAAATCACAAACGATATTCCATGTTGACACACCTTTGTATTGCGTTTGTTTATATTCAGTTTATATATATTTTTTTTTTGTCTTTTTTATTTGCAAACGACATGGATAAAAGTTTTATTTGCGCATACATGAATGTATTTATATGGGAAATTCCTAGAAATGGTTAACCAAAACTGAAAATAATAATTTTAAGTGACCTAAAATGTGTTTTAATCTACAATAAGAAATAAAATATAAGGATTATCAATTTATTAATTTAGTTTATATTAGAAATGCCATTACTAAGGGTTCAATGTTGTCCATTTTGGCATGATAATGACAACATTAGCCACTATAGGCAATTTTAGGACTGTTATCCAGATTTCTCAATTTTTTTCACATGAAATTAGCATTGTATTATAATTTTTTAAATAGAAGTGAGTTCTTAATAAATATTAACAGAAAAAAAGACCATATTTTTTCTCTTCTTCAAATTCTAAACAACCAAATGTATGTTCTGTAATCCAGGAATTACCCATATACATTTTTATATCTATATGAAAATATATACTGTCTACTAATATTCACTACTAGTTATATACAATAATGATAAACATTAATAATCACAATATAATTGCACCTATTTGTTTTATTAGCACGGTGATATTATTTAATTGGCTTAATATGAATCGTTTCCTAATCTCTCCTTAGGGGTTGTAAATTAATTTATTTTACATGGAAAATTTGGTCATATCAAATATGTATAGGGAAATGAATGAGCATTGAATGGTCTATTATAAAAACAAGTACATTTATTATGCTACATACATAAATGATATGTCCATTAGCTACATAATTCAATAAATGTGTCTGCAGAGCATTGATTACAAAATTGAACATAATTATTTTTGAATTTCTAATCATGAATTTGATAGTAGGTAATAAAATAATTATTTATATGTAAAATCATTGGCAGTGTTCGCCTTCTGATCTGTAGGTCGTGGTTCAATACCCGGCTGATGCATAACAAATTTTATATCGAAAAGATTTTTCTTTCGAATGGTACCCACCTGTCGGCAAGCAATTGGCAATTCTTCCGACAGTAAAAACTTGCCATGAAAAAGCTTCTAAAAAGAACTCTGTGACAAAGCTCAGAAAAAGTGATGTCACAAGTGTTCTGCCGTTCGGAACGGGCTAAAATAAGTAGGTCCATTCTAATACTGTCCAAAATTTAAGACGCACAACAGTAATAGAAGAGAAGCTCGGCCAATGAGCCCTTTGGGGCTTTAAGTGCCACATATTTATTTATTTTTATTGGCATATCTACTCTGAGTACATTTCACACACTCAACACAATGATAATTGTCTAAATGAGGTATTAGTTAGAAGCCATTGAGAAGAATTGAGGCTACAAACGTACGCGTTTTTCAAAATTATTTTCTATTTCTTTACAGTGTTTTTGTGACTTTTCGTGGTCTTCAGAACATATACTTTACCCAATCCAGTAAAATATAATTTTGTTTCAGCGATGAGTTCTCTATTTGGGAAATATATTTCTTTGGATCCATATTTGCACATTTAGGAATAGATAGGATCTACCTAGTCAAGTCATAGATATAGGTACACAGAAAAATCGACGCCAAATGAAAACGATGTAATATTTTTCAAAACTTTTTTTTTCCTTTAATTGGGTTATTCAATGGCTACAAATCTTAGAACAACTTATTCGAGATGACTTCTATTTGCCTTCCAGCACGACTTGAGACGATCTGGCCACTCATCGATCGCGAGACGCACTTCATGCATAGGGAAACCGTCCACTGCAAGGGCTTACTTCAGCGACTCAATATTTGTGTGTCGAGTAGAGCAAGCTATGCTCTCTAATACGGACCACAACTTGTAATCCAACGGGTTGAGGTCTGGACCACCAACTGGTCATTCATCCGTTGATATAAAGTCACAATTGAGTCGTTTTGCATTGTGAGCTGGAGCAGAGGCATCTTTAGATCCTCGGGATGAGTTGGGATGCTTCTCTGAATGACCGAGCATACACACGATTGTTCTGTTTATTGAACGATTCTTCTACGGTTCTACGGATTTTCTCGCCAGTAAACAGAATTTGTCTGTGAGCGTACCGGCTTCGATTTTCGCTTGCGTTTTCCCCTCCAATGCGGCCGTGTGCAGGTGTCCAGTGCGTCGCTTGTTCGCGTTGAGTCCCAAATCTTCATCGACATGGATTTTTGCGAAACTTGCATTTCTCGCGACAAGATTTTCTGTTTTCGCAGCGGTTTTCGATCGATTCGTTTCTTCACGGCTTTGATCGCTTTTGGAGTGCTCACAATGTGCAGACGGCGGGATCTTTGACGGTCTCGTACTTCACCAGTATCCTCAAACAACTTCACAGCACGATACACAAAATTACGAGTGATTCCAAGCGGTCGCAACGTCCGAAAGATATCGCCTTTTCCCCTAAAAAAAAAATTTTTTTTGTATGGTCAAGTTTTAGAGATAACAGTACTTTTGCATTTTTTTTTTTTTGGATATCACTTCATTAAACAACTTTTTTTGCTAAACTGTTAAATGCGATAAACGTAAACAGCACCTCATTCTAAATATACTTAAAATACGCTTTTACCGACGTTCAACTTGTAGTGATTGAGCTAAAACTCGCAGAGTTATGGCTGGTCAAAATCAAAATTTTGTGGAATTTTTGCGATTTAAAAAAAATTTTGGATTTCGAAACTGATTTTTTATAAGAAGTTACAAAAGTCAGGAATGTTTAATGTTTTTTGAAATTAGTCTGTTTTATTGCAAACACTTTAAGGTTAATATTATAAAGATTGGGTGAAAATTGACATTTTGATGATTTTTTTTTTTGTAAAAGCGTATTTTACCTGTCTTTGGAACAAAGTACTGTTTGCGCTGATCGCACTTAATAAATTAGTACAATTTTTTTTTTGAATGAACACAAAATTACCGTTATCTGAAAAACCAGATCATACAAAAAATTTAAAAAATATGTTTTGTATTCAGGAGTTCAATACAAACTAACCCCTATAACTGAATTTCTTGGTATTTTGTCAAAATAATTAAGTGTAAACTAGTGTATTCCACATATGTACGATTACATATACATGTCGTTAATATGTTGAATGAATTATGTGGTCGATTTGGTGCTATTAGCAAAATTATAAAACAGTAATCTAATGGTGGTCTGGTGGTGTTTTCGCAAGGTAACGTGTCTAACTGCCTCAACCAGGTGGGGCTAGCGCAATCCTTGTTGAACTCATCGCAAGTCAACTCACTGGCTCTCATGTAGTTTGATCTGAGCGCTATGTGATGATACCTTTATTTGTTAATGAGGGGTAGTCATATAGCTTGCTCTGCTTACTCTGTGATGGCGCTTTCATTATTATTAATGGGGGCCCTCCATGTGGCGACCACCGGGCAACGTCTTCCTGGCACCCGCTGGGAGGCGGCTGAAGTGAGTGGCGAAAATCTCCTCGGTTAGAGGTTGTGCGTTGGGTTTGGGACCCGCCACATAAAAAACCCCCCCAATGAAAAAAACTAAAATGCCTCGGATAAGGACTACCGCTTTTGTTGATGACCCCCGCAAACGAAAAAAGGACAATGATTTACGGATATGCACCTGGAATGTCCGATCCCTTTATAGGGAGGGTGCCTCTATCCAGCTGGTTGATGTCCTCGAAAAATACAGAGCTGACATCACCGCTCTCCAGGAAATGCGATGGACAGGACAGGGCTGCTCCAAAAGAGCGTCCTGTGACATCTACTACAGTTGCCATGCTGAAAGGCACGAATTAGGATGTGGATTCTTGGTCAGCAAGAGACTGCGACATCTTGTCTCACAGTTCACGCCTGTGAACGAACGGCTGGCCACAATCCGCATCAAGGCAAAATTTTTCAACATCAGCCTTATATGTGCCCACGCTCCGACGGATGAGAAGGACAATGTGACCAAGGAGAGCTTCTTTCAGCGCCTCGAAGAAGCTTATGACCGCTGCCCCCGCCACGATATCAAAATCGTGCTTGGCGACTTTAATGCCAGGGTGGGCAAGGAAGGTACCTTTGGTCCAACTGTCGGAAAATTCAGCCTCCACCAAAACACCTCCGATAACGGAATGAGGCTGATCGACTTCGCCGCAGCACGAAACATGGTAATTGGTGGTACCAGATTCCAGCATCTCGACATCCACAAAGCGACATGGCTGTCTCCAGATCATCGTACAAGAAACCAAATTGATCATGTGTTGATTGACGGAAGGCATGCTTCCAGTGTGATGGACGTGAAATCGATCCGTGGTGCCAACATCGACTCGGATCACTACCTTGTTGCAGCTAAGGTGCGCACACGCCTATGTGTCGCAAATAACAAGAGAAGTCCCACACAGAGAAAGCTCGACGTCAGTAAGCTGCAATCACCAGAGACAGCAGATGCATTTTCCACTCGACTATCGGATCTGCTTATGCAGAACACTCCCCCACTTGATGATACATGCGCACGGTGGACACATATATCCCACTCCATGACTACTGCTGCCGAGGAGGTAATCGGTTACTACCGGCCTCTGAGGAATGAGTGGTATGATCAGGAGTGTCGCGACGCTACCGCAGAGAAAGACGCCGCCTACAGAAAAACCCTGCGTGCAGGCGTAACGCGAGCTGTTAAGGAGCGGTATAGAGAGAAAAGGAGTGTAGAGAGACGTCTTTTCAGGCGCAAGAAGAGGGAGTTGGAAAGACGCGAGTGTGAGGAGATAGAGATGTGCACCGACAAGAATGAGACTCGAAAATTCTTTGAAAAGATCAAGCGCCTGAGTGGAGGTTTAAATCCCGGAGCCTCTTCTTGTCGTGATGGAAATGGGAATCTGGTTACGGATGTCCAGAGTGTACTGAGCCTATGGAGGGAACACTTCTCCACGTTACTGAATGGCGATGCTACGAACAATTCCGCCAGTGGAGGAGAATGCCCGATAACCCCAATTACAGATGATGGTGTTGATGTTCCACCACCCGACTATGACGAGGTTGAAACGGCCATTTTAAGGCTGAAGAACAACAAAGCTGCAGGTGCTGATGGCCTGCCTGCAAAGTTGTTTAAGACCGGAGGCGATGAGCTGCTCACCCGCATGCACCAGCTCATAAGCAGAATATGGTCGGATGAAAGCATGCCTGATGATTGGAGGCTCAGTGTTCTCTGTCCTGTACATAAAAAAGGAGACCCCACAATTTGCGCCAACTACCGTGGAATAAGTCTCCTGAGCATCGCGTACAAGGTTCTATCGAGCGTACTGTGTGAAAGATTGAAGCCTATGCTCAGCAACCTGATTGGACCTTATCAGTGTGGCTTCAGACCTGGTAAATCCACCATCGACCAGATTTTCACACTGCGCCAAATCCTGGAGAAGACCCAAGAAAAACAGATCGACACACACCACCTATTTGTTGATTATAAAGCCGCTTTCGACAGTCCGGTAAGGGATTACCTCTACGCAACAATGTCTGAGTTCGGTATTCCTGCAAAGCTCATTCGACTTTGTAGAATGACGTTGTGCAGTGAAAATTGGGAAGGACCTCTCCGCACCGTTTAATACCGAACGGGGTTTCAGACAAGGTGATTCGTTATCGTGCGACTTCTTCAATCTTATTATGGAGAAAATAATACGAGCTGCTGATCTACGACATAATGGCACTATCTTCAACAAAAGTGTCATGCTGTTAGCGTATGCCGACGATATTGACATAATCGGCATGAACACGCGAGCAGTCAGTGCAGCATTCTCAGAGTTGGAAAGAGAGTCGCGTCGGATGGGTCTCACGGTGAACGAGGGCAAGACGAAGTATCTAGTGTCAACAAACAAAGAGTCCCGGCGTCTTGGAGAGCACGTCACTGTTGACAACTACGCTTTTGAAGTAGTAAGAGACTTTGTCTATCTTGGAACCAGCATTAACAGCAGTAATGACGTCAGCTTGGAGATCATGCGTAGGATAACTCTTGCTAACAGGTGTTACTTTGGGCTGGGTACGCAATTGAGAAGTCGAGCCCTCTCTCGAAGAACGAAAACTACACTCTACAAGTCTCTCATCATGCCTGTCCTAACATATGGCGCTGAAGCCTGGACAATTTCCACCTCGGATGAGCGAATATTTGGAGTTTTCGAGAGAAAAGTCCTACGCAAGATCTTTGGACCTATTTGCGTTGGTGGCGAGTACCGAATAAGGTACAACGATGAGCTGTACGAGCTGTATGCCGATATTGACATAGTAAAGCGCATCAAAATCCAGCGGCTGCGCTGGCTAGGTCATGTCGAGCGAATGGAAGAACACGCTCCAGCTAAGAAGGTGTTATATTCGGAACCCGCTGGAGGACGACGCAAAAGAGGAAGACCAAACCTCCGGTGGAAAGACCAAGTACTGGAGAACCTGACGGCGCTTGGGATTTCTAACTGGCGCCAGCTAGCGAAGAACAGAGATGGCTGGCGAAGCATGTTATTTTCGGCCTAAATCGATATTCGGTTGTTATGGCCACATAAGTAAGTAAGTAATCTAATTCCAAATAACTTTAAAACTAAAACGCACTTATAAACAATAGTTGAAATACACAGTACTTGACTTGTTCTATTGAAAAGAGTAATTCACTGCAATAATCTCCCACATCTATTATAACTTATAAAAATATTCAGAAAAACGTATAAGAACATCAAAACTAAAATAAAAAAAAAGGTTAAATTAAATAACATTTATGAAATGCATTCGTAAAAGTGTAAGTATTACCAAGTATGTATGATTCGTACAAACTTTGTACTGTTATGGTCAAAATGATCATTTTCAATGAAAACGAAAAGTAAATAAACAAAAATTAGGGCAAATGTCACAATATATAGTGGCCACACCCCACTGACATACATACATAGTACAGCTTAACAAAGATGAGTACAGGAAGAAAAGAAAAAGGAAAAAAAAACGAAAAAGAAAATAACAACATCAACAACAATATGAAAATTACAAAACATTAAGAGCACTTTTCCACAATGGCTTTGTGGCTGAGATTTATGATGTGGTAATAAATAAATTGTATGTACTTGTAAACAGGACAAAGGATAATACTGCTAAAAGCAGTTGTAGCAGCATCAGAGCATCAGAAACACTAATAGTGTTACTAGTATTAGTATTGTCCATTATTAGTGGCCAACAGATACTACTACATACATATATATACTACTACTGGAACTGCTGCTGCTGATGATGATGAAGATGAGTGTGAATGTGTTTATTGTAGCCAAAATGGTCAGTAGTATTCTTTTTGGTTTATTTATATACTGTTCACTACATTGAAGATACTTAAGAGAGATAATTTTTTCCCATTTTGCTTGGGTTGTGCTTTTCATCTGGCATTTTTGTTTGTGCTGTTGTGGTGTTGATTACTCTACTAATGCATGTACGTGTATGCGTGCATAAATCTCAATTTAAACTTACACATGTATTTATATTATTGATCGAATAGTAGATATACTATGGAATAGCAATTGTTGTTCAATGTTGCTCAACAATATTTATTTATTAATTTCGTATTATTCTAGGCACTATTTTTACTTTAGAATAAAATTTATAGATATGCCACACATATTTGTTCTATATTTTGAATATATATTCACATCGCAAGTTGTTATGCATAACCTATGCAGAAAGTTCAATAATTTTGTTTTTATATTTCGGCATTTCGTCTCTTTTTCTTTGGGGAGAATTCTAAAAATTTATTTCAAATCTACTATATGAAACCTTTTGGTAAAGCCACAAAACAAAATTATTGTCTCTAGTCCAAAGACAAACTGACAATGCATATAGTTTATCGGATATGCTTTAAATAACTACCAATATGCAAGTAGTACTTATATGGGGAGGTCACGTTGGTATGCATATACCGTAATAATTTATAGTATATGTATGAATATTGGTTGCATTTGCTATGCATTTGTTTGCATTTTTAATGAAAGCCAATAAAATTTTAATGAAAATCTATAAATTAAAATTTTAATATACTCAAATAAACTCAGCACAATACAAATAATTATAGTACATACATAGATTCAATATTTATACACCAGCAAAGTTAAATTTTTGAAAAATTTATTTGACTTACATATGTGCTAATATAATGTTCCCAATATAATTTAAGATTACAAGTACAAGTACATTACCTCGAATTGCTACCTAAAAATAATGTGATGTAGACATCACATCAAGATAAAGTGAACACTAAAAATCTCCTTACAGTCGGCTGGGGCCGACCAAACTATACCCTGCATATGTAGATTTATATATAAAAAGTTTACTCGAATATCCAACTTTTCTTTTATTTCCACTTTTCGAGAAACAATTTTTGCATGTACTACTAATTTACACCCGAAATATGGTTGACTTTGACGAAGTAAAAGGATTTTAAGATAATTTCGAGGCTTAGTATGGGAGCTATATAAAAAGTGGGCGTGGCTTACCACTTTCTAGTAAATCCAATTAATTTTTCAATGTTAATCCACACCTTAAATTTGGTGTCCTACGTTGAATAGTTTCTAAGTTATGGTGGTTAACATTTTTGTTTAATTTCCTCAACTTTGTATGGGAGCCCCAATAAGAAGTCGGCGTGGTACGCTGATTTTTTGCCAGTTTTTTCCGACTACGATATTAATTTAAGTGTCAATTATGGTTATTGTAGACATAAGATTGCCTAAGTTACAGCTGTTTCAATTTAAAATTTGTATGGGGGCTACGATAAACACTGGTCGTGGTGCGCCCATTTTCTGTGAGCCTAGTTGCTCGTACAATACTAATCCATACCCTAAGTCTCGTTGTCCTAGGCTAAATGGTTTGTAAGCTATGGAGCTTAAAATTTTAGTTTAATTCACTCGACTTTGTATGGGAGACCCATGAAGGAGTGGGCGTGGCACACTGATTTTCTGCCAGATTTTTGCCGACTACGATATTAATTTAAGTGTCAATTGTGGTTATTCTAGACAGAAGATTGCCGAAGTTACAGCTGTTTCAATTTAAAATTTGTATGGGGGCTACGATAAACACTGGGCGTGGTGCGCCCATTTTCTGTGAGCCTAGTTGCTCGTACAATACTAATCCACACCTTAAATCTCGTTATTCTACGCTGAATAGTTTGCAAGTTATAACCGGTAACATTTTTTTTAATTTCCGCAACTTGATTTTCTGCCATATTATTTCCGACTACCATATTAATCTAAGTGTGAATTATGGTTATTCTAGACAGAAGATTGTAGAAGTTACAGCAATTTCAATTTAAAAGAAGTACAGACACTTTGTATGGGAGCTACGATAGAAAGTAGGCGTGGCTCACCCACTTTTGGCGAGGTTATATAGTAGTATAATATAACTCTATATGCAAAATATTGTTGTCCCAAGTGGTATATTATGTGAGTTATAGCAAGTTAAAGATTTTGAAAATTTCGAGGTTAGTCGCTTTGAATGCTTGGTGTGGGCGTGGTTATTGACCGATCATGCCCAATATCAATCCCGTCCGTACCCTTGGATCATAGATTACTTATGCCAAATTTCATTGAAATAGCTCAATATTTACTCAAGTTATCGTGCGAACCAGCCAGGTGACAGACAGACGGACGGACAGACGGACGGACGGACGGACATCGTTAAATCGAAAATTTAATCGACGCTGATCACGAATATATATCCATGTCTATATCTCCGGAGATTCCTTCAAGTGGACACAAACATCTGACCGAAATGAATATACCATGCATATTGCATTATGCAGGGTATAAAGATAGCACCTCACTTCAGGGAGATTTGACTAAGTACTTATATTAATTTCTTAAAATGACTGTTATAATGAAAGTATCAGGACTTGCAATTGTTTATTAGTCTCGTTTATATTTATTATTTGTTTCACATTTTCGAATAATAGTAAAATGTATAATGTGGAATCATTATTGGAATTGCATTGGAGGAAAGAATTTGTTTTCCAAGGGTGGCGATAGTGAGTTGAAATCTCAGGAAAAATGTTTAAGACCAAAAATTACTGATATATTCGATAACTGTAGGGACACTCAGGGGGGTTTTGAAGCGAATTTCATTAAAATGTAAATTTTCAAGTGTCTTTTTTTATATATTTCACAACCCATCTGGGGAGTATAGGACTTCTACAAGACATTTCCAAGTATTTCTATCTTTTGAGGTCATCTAATTCTCGCTGCCGTACAGTAACGGGGATTTTACGCATGCGTTGAAGATTCTTAGTTTTGTATTTTTAGATATTTGTGTGCTTCGCCAGATTGTTCTTAAACGACCGAAGGCCGCTCTGGCTTTGTTAATGCGATTGATGACATCCACGTCAGCTCCACCATCTACTGTAACTACACAATCTAAGTAGCAGAAACTATTTGTGTATTAGATTTGCATGTTATCGATATTTATATTATCAATTTGGTGTTGTTTATGCGCATTGCTTTCGTTTTTTTGATATTAACTTCAAGACCGACTTTTCGTGCAGTTTATACCAAGTCATGTCTGAGAGTTTATGTTAAAGTAGGCATATATCATCTGCGAAATTTAGATCTTCCAAGTGGCGGTGAAAATCCCAAGTTATTCCACGTTTGTCTACACACACTTCTGACATTACCTCATCTAACATGGGGAAAGGGGACAGCTTTGCTTCACCCCTGCGTTAGTGGTGAACGGTTTACTGTTTGTTCCATTATGAAGTATTTAAAGCTCCGCAATTTCGTATAAAACTTTGATTATACGAATAATTTGTGTAACAGTGTAGCTGTACTAAAAAGTGGAGTGAGGGAATAAGCATAAGACCCCATGAGAGATGGAGATAGAAGAAAAGTACGTTTGAACCTTGAGAGCAGTGGAAGAGAATTTAATAAAAATGTAAATTTTGTTAGAGAGCCACCCGAAGAGATGGAGACAGAAAATAAGTACGTTTCTAAAAAAATGTTGGCATGAAAAAATTATTGGGGCTCTGTCATATATTTTATCCCTCTAAGGGCAACACCTGAACAGCTGTAAAGTTATTCCTTCGTATTATTGGGAAATCGACCTTGATTTAACATCATTTTTACCCTCATCTCACTACCACCATTCTGCGATCGCTCATTTTTACTCACTTTATCATTTGGATGGGCTCAACATTAAGTCACGGGTGGATTTTCCTTTATTAGTTATTCGACAGCTTCGATCTATTTCTACTTATTCCACAAAGCGATAGTGGAACATTTATATTACTTATACGATTTCTCACAATTCAGTTTGTATTGTGCTGTGTCACAATTATGAGTATTAGTTGCAACAAAATCTATCGGGACAATATTGGTGCTGGAGCTCAATGAATATTTTGCACGAAGTTCTTAGTTAAATTTTGGGCTTGACATATTCAACAGAATTTTTATAGGAGAGATTTCTTCATTGACACAATGCCAAACTTTTAGGAAGTACCAGTTATATTGACGATTGAAAATTTATATGAGTCATAAAAAATATAGTGACGTAAGAGTTCTGAAGATTTCTGCTTTCTTCAAATTGAACAATTCTTAAAACCAATTATTTATGTATGTTACGTACAGCAAAAAGTGATCCTAAGTTCAGGTCACAACTAACAAATCCCCGATACGAAAGAACAGATTTGAAATATTATATCAGTTGATGTATTTTGTGTAATTGTCAATGAAGATGATCTGGTTTTATTCGATATACAAATTTAATTCATTTACAATATTTTATCTATTATTGGTGAAATGAAGACACTATTATTATTGACACATACTCTGTTTATAATTGTTTAATTGGTTTTGGGAGAATAAAATGTCATATGGTTATTAGTCTCTTTTTCATTAAATTTTATTTTTTGAGCTTTTCCATTCAATTGCAAATTTTTATTTTTATTTTGTTGTTACTTTTGTTAGTTATGTTATATATTTTTTTTTTTGTTTTTCTTATTCTATTTCTTACTACCTACATCTAAAACCATTAAACACAAAACACTCAACTGTGCGCACGTACGTTACATAAGATGTTCAGAAATATAGGATTTTCTTCTCTATCTCTTACTTCTATTAGCGTTCCCTTAACCGATCTTCAAGTCAATTGTGTAATCCAATTGTGAACGAACGTGTGTAGCTACTAGGTGCCTGATGTTTTTAACTGTACGAAAATATGTTGTAAATACAAAATTGTTATTCGATTTGTTGTTATATGTACATATATATGAGAAGATAACATCTGTATTTTTATATGCGTGTTTATTTTTGTATATGTTTATATATGTGACTATATATAAAGGAATGTGAGTATTTGTAATCTACTATCGACATATTTACTACTCTACTGTCGTATTTAATTCTCTCTCTAAATACACTTTCGATGAAGGTACTTGCGAACGTGTATACGACGTACATACGTACGTACATACTATATCTATGCGTGCTTTTTGTGTAAATGTGTGTTGCCTATGGGTTATTGTAAATATTACTGTTCAATATTTTACATAAATGAAAATCCTGCTTAATATTTATAGAGATGTATATAGGTAGATGTATTAAACACATATGTTTGCACATATGAAATATCCTTTGGGTATTGTTATTGCTGAACAAATTAAAAGTGATGCCTACATAACGATATTGGCAGAAAGGTATTTCTATTTCGGCGTGCATATACTCGTATGGTTGTGTGTATGCGAAAGGTATAAATTATTTTTATTGATTATTATTATATTTTTTATTTGTCATCGTAAATGTTATTCTACGTTGGGAAATTCAATTTTTAAATGAAAATATTTTGTAATATTTGAAAACGTTCTACGAGGTTATAGGTTAAAAAAAAAATAGGTACAATGGCATAAATTCAAAATTCATACTATGAATGAATGATGATTTCTGCGGAATGGTTTGTCATCACATACATCAATAAGAGTAAAAAAATTCAATTTGATTGTATTTAGATAATCTCAAAATAAACTTTTAATTAGGAATTTAATATTTCAAACTTTCTTGTGTCGGCTCACTCTGTTGTTTATACTTACTACAATATATGCATATGATTAAATAATCATTGTTGCAAAAAAACTGGGGGTCAAATGATAAAAATAATCCATACGATATGTAATTTATACAATAGGTGAATGAAGGTGATTAAATAATTACCTGATTAATTAGCATTAATCGACTCTTTATCGCTGGATCCAAAGAAAGATAGTTGGATCCAGCTTAGCTGGCAGAGTGAAAGATAGAGTTTTTTCTTGCCCAGAATAAATTATTTCTGCAGAACTCTGAAACACTGTATTGTCTTCAAAAAAAAAAAAAAAATGCTATAGGCTTTTATTTATCAATAGACATGGATATCAATACACGAGTGATATTTCGATATTCTCTGATAGTGGATCTCACCTTTTACGAAGAATGGTACCGCAAGTATCGCAGCTTGATTCGATATCAGAGCTAAACAGTTCATAACTCTTTAAAATGCTACATTGGTGCATAACTCAGTGTAATAACACAAGGTCACTTAATGTATAAATACCATACACGTAGATCTATAGAGTTTCGTGACTCACAGATATCTCTTGATATCTGCTATAGCACATTGTACATTATTAGTGGATAATTATATTAAACAAAAAATTTAAAACATACCGAAAACATTATACGAAAGAAATAAAATTTTAATACAAAAAGTCTCATAGAAAAAACAGGCTGCAAAAAATTTAATCTTGCAAATCCCATTAAGCATACTTACACCTCCACAATCGTCTACATGATGTATGTAAACCTATGTTCGTATGTATATGATATGTATATGAGATATGATGTTAGGCCAGTCAAAAAAAAAAAAAATTATAATAATACAGTGGACCCCCGGTTAACAAAGGCGCCACTTAACGAATATTTCGCATAACGAACAAAATTTTTTGTTTAAAAAACGTTTCGCTTAACGAACGTAGTTTCGTGTAATGACCAACGAAAAAGAACGAAGCTAGTGTTAAAAGCAAGCAAGGAGTGGTGTGAAACATTAAAAAACCAATTGGCTTCTATCAAGTGGAAAAGTGGTCAAGCGAAACCTATATCACAGCAGAGGAGAAAATAATGCCAGTCCACAAACCAATTAAATACCGCTTTACTCTTCTTTTTGTGCCAATGGAAGAGGTGATTTGAAAATAAAACCATTCCTCATCTGTTATTCAGAGAATCCGCGCGCCTTCAAAAAACATATTGTGGACAAGAACAGGCTAAGTGTCATATGGAGGTCCAGCAGACCTCGTGACGTTACACGTGACGTTTTTACTTATTGGATCAATAAAGCTTTTGCTCTGTCTGTGATGAAATATTTGATTGAGATGGATTTACCACTTCATGGCTTTCTCGTTATGAACAACGCTCCTTCCCTTCCAACAGGGATTTCACTGAAAAGCTCAAATTCTTCAAAATTAACATTTTACCTCCTATCACCACTCCATTACTTCAGCATATGGACCAGCAAGTTATTTATAACCTCAAGAACCTACACTAAAAAACTTTTCCATCATTGCTTTGAAGTGACTAATGGAACCAATCTCACACTAAGAGTTTTCTCATCATTGCGTGTATTAAAATTGTTGGAAAGGCATGGCAAAGTGTTAGCAAGAGAACTTTCGAATCTTCCTGCAAGAAAAATTGTGCTTTACAACAAGGCGGTGTGGAGGAGACATTATCAGAAGAAGATGTAACAGAACAATAACCGTCTAGTGCAATTAGAGAAATGCTAAAAGCATCGGTGTCTGTGGCATCATACATAAAAAAGCATCACCCGAATCAGACAGTGGCTAAACACAGCCACATATTAAATCAATAATAAGGCTGCATCGCATTTGCAACAAAGGAATTTGGGAAAGTTTCCCTATTTATAATTTTGTTTTTTTTTTGGGTAAGATCTATATAATATTTCAGAAATTTTATTAAAAATTTCAATTTTCTTCTCAAATATTTATGAAAAAAATTTTCATTTATTTACTATTTTGCAGCAAATACCATTAGTGTAAAATAATAGTAATTTTCATAAAGCAACCATAAACCATAAATCAAAATTATGGTTTTCGCAATTTTGTATTTTTTTATTGAAAATGATGTTCAGAAATTTTGCACATCACTACCGTAGGTATGTATGTATGTATATATATTTTTAAATTAGTTTAACATATTAACATACTTTTGGGTTAAATCTCAAGCCAATTATCAATATAACCAGAAGTAAATCCACAAAAAAAGGGTTTTATATACTACATATATAATATGAATAAATATAGATATTTGTATACGTATGTGATTATACACCCGATAGTCAAATTTGTGTTATAACTAGCTGCTCTAGATTGTTTCTGTAATGTCAAGCTATAACCATTTTTTAATAGACTCAATTCGTCGAAATTATGACATAAAATAAATAAAATTATAACGTATGTATATGAACTTAATACGTCAATCATGTAAATGGTTCTTGTTTAGTTCAGTCTTGGTTTGTGGTTGAATTTTTTTTATATAGATATGTTAAAAAAATGTAAGCTTTCAAACATACGTTTACCTACTCGGCACTCAGCAAAGGTTTAGTTTATAATTTTTCACCTTTATACAAATATGCATACTCATAAATATATTTACTCGTATGGACGAATATACTCATATCGTTTTATAGTATTGCATATGCATAAATATTTGACTGAACTTTTGAAAATGTAGATATTAATTCTTTTGGGGAATTCTAATATTTTCATATTCAAATTGCTTTTGCATACTAATATATGTATATTTAAAAATTTCTCCAAAAATTTATTATTTATGATTTCCTTTTGCTTCCTATACTAAAAATATATATTCTATGGACATATATTATGATATATACATAAAACAAATAATTGAAAATATTTATTAAAAAAAATTTTTTTTTTAACTAATATATACAACTATATTGATTTTATAGATGTGTCATTTTGAAAAAACTTTCAATATGTTTTGTAAATAGACTTTATGAATATAAAGTATAAGGGTTATCCATTTTGCGGTTTCAAAAGTAAATGTAAATAAAACACATATAAAATATTTTTTATCATGATATTTCTTTTTTAGTATAAAGTTTGAACGTTGACATTATGTGTGAAATACTACATCATTTAAATTCCACCACACGAATTGTTGCAAGCATCGATTCTTTTGAGGTAATTTTCGACCACTTTTTGACACATATTGGGCGGTATCTCAGCCATAACGTGACGAATGTTGGTTTTTAGGTGCTCAAGAGTTAAAGGTTTATCTGCATAAACACCGCCTTTCGCGTAGCCCCACAAAAAAAAGTCAAGCGGTGTCAAATCGCATGATCTTGGTGGCCACTTGATATCGCCACGACGAGAAATTACGCGGCCAGAAAATTTCTCTTGCAATAAAGCCATATTCGCTGGAGTTGTGTGGCATGTGGCACCGTCTTGTTGAAACCACATATTCTCTAAGTTGAATTCTTCAATAGCAGGCAAAAAAAAGTCGGTTATCATATGACCATAACGCTCCGAATTGACGGTGACAGTCGTTCCATCGTCGTTTTCGAAGAAGTAAGGTCCAATCACACCTCCGGACCAAAGAGCGCACCAAGCAGTGACTTTTTGTAGATGTAGTGGCCTCTCTTCAATTACTTGAGGATTCTCAGAACCTCAAATACGACAATTTTGTTTGTTAACATACCCACCGAGTGAGAAATGTGCTTCGTCGCTGAAGAAAATTTTGTTCGAAAAATCGCAGTCCACCGCCTGTTGTTCAAGCACCCATTCGACGTATCTACGACGTTGTGAATGGTCAGCTGGCGTCAGTTGTTGTGTGAGCTGGATTTTATATGGATGTAGGTGTAGATCCAAATGCAAAATACGCCATAATGTGCCGTAAGACAGTCCTAATTCCTGAGAACGACGAGGAATCGACAAATTCGGGTCTTCGGCAACACTTTCACTTACAGCAGCGATATTTTCGGTGGTACGAGCGAAACGATGATGCACAGGCCTTACAATATCTGTAACCGATCCAGTCTCTTCATATTTCTTCACAATTTTGCCAATTGCTTGCGTAGTTGGACGATTATGTAAACCATAATCTCCTCTTAAAGCACGATATGTGGCTGTGGCAGAATCACAATTTTTGTAGTAGGTTTTTACAATTTTAATGCGTTGTGCTATAGTTAAGCGATCCATTCTCGCAAATGTTAGACTTTGAACTGGAAAAGAAAGATTTTGTTTTAACAACTCAGTTTGACAGATGTCGAATTCTAGCCCTATACTTTTGAAACCGTGAAATGGATAACCCTTTACTACACAAGTACGTTGTTGTTGCTTAACATTCTTAAAATAAAAATCTATACTATCACCCCTTTTATAGTCAAGTATTTGAAACACTTTGCTTTATTTAAAAGAATATTTTTACCGTAACTGATGAACTACAATGCTATTATGATACTATGTTCCTTACCTCAACTCATATCCTTCCTATATTTAGAAACATATCTGTGCATACTTCCTGTGCGTGACTCTGTGCGTGCGTGTGTGTGCCTACATTTAATGCGTAACTAATCTGTTTTCGAACGCAAACAGCACACAATAGTATTAGTATTTTAGTACTGGGTCTTTTCATGTTGAACATACAACATACATATGTAGATATCTACATATAGGAGTACATGAGCACCATATAGTTTGTATATATAGGAACTCCGGTATTATGATTTCATTCAATCATCCATCCTTTCTTTATTCAATTTTATCTCTTTCGATAGTTATGAGCTTTTATATAACAATAGCGAATACTTACATATAAGTGCATACATACAAACATATTTATGATAATATTCTTATATGTAGTACGCCTTTACCTAATATTAGTACCATTGCATGTGAGTATATATATATTTATGTGTGAAGCAGTCATTTATTGTTTACTGAACTGTGAGTACTACAATATATAGTATGTATATGTACATTATGGCGTTTAAATGATTTGCAAATAAATTTGGAATATTTGGCTTAGCAAAAAATATGGAATGAGAGATAAGGAAATTATTCATTTGAAGACGTCTTTTTCAGCGCTTTACGTAACCATCAATTTTGCAGGGGAGTCTCTTAAGAAGTAGAGATATGATTTGTTTGTGCCAAAAATTGAGGAATAAAAATTAATGAGTATCGGTCATACATTTGATCGCTATTCGAGCGATGCCTGGGCAGTTATATGATTATTTTTGTATTTTTTAGGTGTTTGAAAATCCAAAATTAACTTTAGAAATCGGCGCTGAAGCGGTGGCCCCCATAAATTATCGCTCCTCAATATCCTATCTGCAACTCTTAAAGGGATTTCCATATGAAATTATTGAAAAAAATAGCTGAAAATCGACAATAACATCGCCAAAAATAGCTCCAAGAGTGGTTCATTGTATGACCAACCCCATATCTCTACTTCTTAGGAGGTTTACCCTACAAAATCGATGTATTAAATATTGTTGGCTCATTCAAATCAGAAATTTCGTTATGCTTCCTCATGATCAAATGCTTGAAATTATATAAATTTTATATTTATATTTATTAGTTAAGCCATTTAAAAGATTGACCCACCTTAATGTTGCTACGTAATCACTATAAAATGAAAACTAAAGGCATAATAAAATAGGATTGACACATTATAAAGGCATTATGCTTACATAGGGTGAATCAACATTTTTTGCACACAAATGATATAGCAAAATGGAAGAAATAAATACAGTAAACATAGGTTTTAGTATATTTAAAAATTTTGAAAAGCAAGTACCAAAAAAAAAAGAAATAATTTTTTTAAAAAACAACATTTTGTTCTCTGGATAGCTATATTTGTCAGAGGCTCCATATTGATTTTGGATTCATTGTCTTAATACTTTGACCTGCCATAATGCACAGATATAGATATGAATGTGTAAAAGCAAGATAATTTTTGAATTCATAGAGAAAGAAAACAAAGTTGGTAAAAGAAGAATATCTTCATATTATTTTATAGTTTCTACTTTTATTACAACTCAACTATGGGTCGAATTTAATTATATTTTATTTTTATCATTCCCCTTTCTAAAATACAATTTTAAGTGGATTTTAATGTACTAAATATTAGCGTTTTTTTTTATTTCTTTGTTTTTGCACAGTGTAAGGTTTAATTAAATCAACTTTACTATATAACCTCAGATGATTAAACACTTTTTATGGATATCTTGCATACATATATAATGAATTCATTGAACATTTTACTCAATAGACACCTTTGCCCACATTGTTTTATTACTTTATTTCAATATTACAAGTATTTTATTACAAAGGGTGTCTTTATAATAGTGTTCATAATAAAATAAGAAATATTTAACAAAATTATGATATCATCAACAAAAGTATTGTCGTTGATTTATCGGCTGGGCCACAATAAATAATTCGATAGTGTCCTTCAGCATTGATCACTTAAACTAATGTAAGACTAATTGAAACGCTGTCCCTAAGTCTATATCTGTTTACATCGTGCAACAGGAAAAGTGACAAAGAAATTCTCAAAATCAAACCAGAGCCCCTTTATGGGACACTCGTGCCAGATATTATTTTTGCTAACAACAAAAAAACCCAAAAAAAAGAGAATAGGTTGGTTAACAGACTGACTTTATACGGACTGTGTCGCCATTGCCAGTGCAAATAAAATAACAGATTAATGCTTTGTGTAAACTAAACTTCTTCGTTGTCACTTGCTCTTTTCTCTTCTTCTTCTTCTTTTCTTTCTCAAATCTCTCCGTCAAATGTTCGTTCTCGAGTAGAATTGCATAAAATATGAGTAAAGTTTTTCCTGCGTGCTCGGAATCTTTGAAAAGGAAAGATGGAAAAAGTAGTGAGTAAATTTGTTATTGTCGATATTAGAAAAGTGTAAAAGTTTTACACGAACACCAAAAAAAAAAAAAAAACAAACAGTCAAATGTTTGCCTGTAATGAGGTTCAAAAACACCAACCAAAAAGAAAAAGAACACACACAAAAAAATACACAATAAAAATAATAAAGCTATAATACAATGGCAAACACCGATGGAATCCATGTCAACATCAGGACAACTTGATTATTTGTTTTTACCTTTTTCATGCGGTGCTACGATGACTGTCGAGGTCGAGAGAAGGGTCGAGCATTTTTTTTGATGTGACATTATGTTGATATTTTATTTTCACTAAATTTATAATCTTTTTTTTTTGGCCCTTGTTTATTTGTTTTGTTGCCTCGACTTTTTATACTTTTAACACATTTTGTTAGTGATTTTAAGAAAGCAAATAACAGCACCAAAAACTCTTTGTAAACTTTTGTAAAATATATATGTATACCTACATACACATTTTACTGACTTTGTTTAGATTTCAATTTTAAAGTAACATCAAATATATCTGATATAAATATGTATCTTTTACTTTACCTTTATTTTATTCTTACATACATACATACTTGTATTCATTAATATCCCACGAAAGGTGACAAGAGAATACGGTCTAATGTAAATACATAACTGTTATAAATAGATTTTATTAAAATGATACAGATTAATATTTATTAAATATTTATTAAAGCGAAACCTAATAGATTCAAACTTAAAAGATATGTTAGAAGCTTTAAAGTAAAATAAATTTTGAACAATAAGCTTAATCGTGATTCATTAAATGGTAATTACAGATTCACTTTAATGCAGTTGTCATGTATTTAGTGTACTTACTTAGTTGAATTTCCATTTGTTACAAGAAATAAATATCTCAAGAACAATTCCCAGTAATTGTGCACTTCATTCCTGTTTTTACTCTTTGCAGAATTCAATATAAATCTCCTGTTGACTGTGTTATGGTAACAAAATCTATGCTCACTGTTTCATTAAGAATCGGTATGATAATTTTTATCTAAATATTTGGGATCTGAATAATTGAGATTACGGTGATGAACTTATATAAGGTCCAGTCAAAAGAAATCCATTATTTTTGCATTAAATTGAAGGTTTTATTTAGCATAGTTAGAATGATCCGATTTAGGTCAAACATGCACCGTTTTGTTCGATAACTTGTTGCCATTTTGAAGGTCATTTCTTAATGCCACTCTCATAGAAACCCACGTCCCTTTCGGCAAAAAACTGGGACAGTTGATTTTCACAAGCTTCTCCATCAGCAAAGCATTCGCCATAGGCAGCAACAGGTAGTAATCACTTGGAGCCTGGTCCGGACTATAAGGTGGATGCATAAGAACGTCCAAACCAAGCTCCCGGAGCTTCTGACGAGTCACTATCGATGTGTGTGGCCTGGAACACAATTCCTCTCCTATTGGCTAAAGCTGTCAAATAGAAGGAGCAATCGCTTCTGGGCGATTGCTTCCTTAATTCTTGATAGTACAGGTCCGAATTAAAAGTTTGGCCGTAGAGGAGCAGCTCATAGTAGATGATTCCCTGCGAATCCCACCAAACACATAGCAAAACCTTCCTGATCGTCAATCTTGGTTTGGCCAGCGTTTAGGCCGGGTCACCGCGGTTCGACCACGACCGTTTTCGCTTGACGTTGTCGTAAGTGACCCACTTTTCATCACTAGTAACCATATGCTTCAGAAATGGATCGATTTTATTGCAATTCAACAGCGATTCGCAGACGGAAATTCGGTCCATGAGGTTTTTTTGCGTTAACTCGTGTGGCCCCCATACATCGAGCTTCTTTTTGTATCCAGCCTTATTTATATGGTTCCAAACGGGTTTTTGTGCAATTTTTAGCTCGTGAGCAATAGAAAGAGTGCTTACATGTTGGTCAGACTCGAAGATTTTCATTATTTTATCGATATTTTCGACAATTGGCCTTCCAGAGCATGGTGCATCTTTGACATCAAAATTAGCGGAACGGAATCGACAAAACTAAAATTCCACGTGATTGGCTGTTACAGTATCAGGACCATAAACACTGGTCTGGCTTGCGTTTTCACCTTTATCGAAGAAAAACTGTAAAATATGGCGTATTTTCTCATTACTTGTGTCCATCTTTGACGCATGCTTAAACAAGACTTAGTTAAGCAATCACAAAACTGCCTAAGAAGTTTATTTAGTACAAAATCCTATCTTTCTAACGTCATCTAGCGTAACCCGGTCCCACTTGTACAACGCGAGATACAGATTACTAAAGCCATCTGTTGGAAAAATAATGGATTTTACTTTTTACTACACCTGATATAAAAAGTTATTCCATTGCAACCGTCCAACATCTCTGACATCCCAAGGAGCTAGCTCAGTCATGTCTGTAAAGAAGGCACTACCTACCAACAGAGAAAGTAGTAAACAGTTTATTCATTGTGATCTTAGAATAGAAATCATTAATTGATAAACCTAATCTAGTAATAAATATGAATGCGCACAAGTTAATCGCCTATGCTAACGCTCACTAAGTACATCACTAATTGTTTTTTGACTCATTGTCACCAAAGAACCAGTCCTCGCATATGATAATTTATATATATTAAAACCAAGTAGGTTCTTTTAAAGTTTTTGCATCACAATATCATATAATAAGATGCTAAATTTATAGTACAAAATTATTTATATATACATACTCATTATGGATCTAAATAGAATGATATGACAATATAATTTGACTGCAATCTAACTTACGATTACAAAAGAAAGGTTCCTTTACAATGAAATACATGAAAAATGCTATAAAATCTGCTTGCATCCATGTACAAAGGGATACATATTTTAGTAGCTACGTGTATGTGTGTAAAACCAAAAAAAAAAAAAAAAAATTTGGAATGGTCAAGAAGTGAATCTCATAAAATTTTCATTACCCTTTTTTTTATTTTTATTTAAAAAAATAGAAGAAGAAAGAAAGAGGAAAATATTCTTGAAATGTACATAAGAAAAGTATTATTTCAACCATACCATTGAGTTTACGAGTAGTTGATAGATTAAAAATGTATATGTTCGTTTTTATGTATTAAGTATATGTATGTAGTAACTGATCAGTACATTATGTACGAAAAAGTTGAAGTGAGTAGTTTAGAATGTAGTCGTAAAATGACAAAATTACATATTGTATTACATATTTTTTTTTTTTTTGAGAAAAGATTCGAACAAAGGCGCCGATATTCAGAAAATACTCGTATACAATGACTTTCAACTCATATTTGGTGGCAACAGGTATTTTGATTAGTCTAAAAACTAATATGTCTCTCTGTGAGTTCTTTGTTGTAATGGACTTTCCTTTTGTTACTACCTTTGGCTATCTTTGGCTATTGTTTGATCAGGGAATACTATGAAATGGGATTCTCATTTTTTTTTCTCGCCTTTGATTAAGAGTAAGTGCAGGGGTTATTGTATTGCAGAGAACAATAAAACAACAGCAACAAGCAATGAGTGTAGTTATATAATATCTGTTTGACAAAGCAGTCTGACAAAGAGATCAGAAATACTAAGACTTGTATTATTTATATTTGGAATAGTTTAACTTAAAATACACTACACAAGTATTACCATTATAATCAAATGTCAAAAGTAAGTAGCAATGCTCAACAGCAAGTGTATTTATTGTATTACAATTTCATATGATACACTGGCATAACAACACCAACAACAACAACAATAACGAAAGAACAATAAAGGTGTATTAAGTGTACTATTCATTGGCATTGGCAATGTAAATAGTAGAAAGTTTGTAGTAGAAGATAATACAGAGAGAAGTCTTGAGTAAGAAAATCAATTGCATAAGTGCAACATCATAATATTCTTCTCAACCAGTTATGCAACTAAGCAACCAAACCAAACGACACAAACTCTAAGGATTTGCAAAAAATTTATTTGTTCGCGTAAAACCATAGTCAGAAGGAAAACTTTGTATCACTGCCCTACAAACAGACAAACAAACAAACCAACCGAACACTGAACAACTAGCTGACTTATTGCTACCCCCCCCATATAACTTAAGTTAAGCGTTTCAAAGTTTTCGACCCGATTTCATGGTCGAAGAAGAAGAAGACTAAGACAAAGAAGTCACAACCTTATGGCTAAAGCAACGTTTTACTTCATCACATTGCACATTGCATTGCATGTTTGTATGTTTGTGTGTGTTCCGTTGTGGAACACACCTCTTTCAAATGGAAATTTGAGAACATAAAGACTAACAGAGGCTAGAAGTTAAGCTTAATTTTATTTTCTACACTCACTTACTTATACACACACACACTCACACTATAACGTGACACATTTTTTTTTTTTTTTTTGTGGGTGGCGGCAAAGAACAATGAAAATATTCACAAAAATGTAGAGGAAAAGTAAAATTGGAATAGAAAATAAAGACGTGATAAAATCTGGTAGAGAAAACTTTTTTGGCAATATTTTGAAATGCAAGTCATTTAGTTAAAGTGTAAACGCTTAAAGTACTCGTATATGGGAAATTTGGCACAGCTCGTGAGATATTAAAAATGGATTAAAAATATGCACACTACTCTCTATTACATTCTTCTACATGCTGGTGACCATTACGGCCTCTTTTTTTTTTATATAAAATGTCGTTTAATTTTATCCTTTAACTTCCCAACTAATGAATGAAGGTGGCGATGCAAAATGCAAATGCAATTTGAAAGTTTGAAAGCAAAGGCATTATGCAAGGCTTAAAAAATTTCGAAGCAATATGATAACCATGATTATATATACGTCTTTAAGGATATTGCATTTTGTTCTTTAGCGTTTTGTCATTTGGGATAATGAAGTACATATTTAACTCTATGATGATTTTCGCTAAATCTTCAGTATATTTTTACATAGTTTTTGCTGTCAAACTTCTATAGGCTTATTTATTTAAAGCCTTCGTCTTAGCCGCATAGACTGATATTGATTCTGATTTAATTACTTTCGAGTACTTTCAATCTTTCAACAACTTCATCCAAAGTGCCAGTGCAACACATAAAACACATGAGAATTCGCATAAAAATATAAATAAAAGCAAAAAGCAGCAATAATAAATTGTATAACAAGATATTTTCAACAAGGCGAAAACAATAACAATAAAAATTATTATTAACACAATTTTAAGAAATCCGACAAAATTGGCTCAAAATAGAAACACCAATAAAATGGGTATAGAAATATAAAAATCTAATAAATAAATAAACGAAAGAACATAAAGAAAAATATGCCATTGTTGCTGTTGCTGCTGCTGCTGCTGCTATTGGTATGCCTGATGTTGCAATAATAAGAATAAGAGAAAATGAAATAAAATGAAAATCAAGAAAAACCAATGCCCAAGAGAAATGAAGAAAAATGTTTATTTGCATTTTATTCGATTGAGAGTGTGATAAGAAGGCAATTCTTGGTGAACATAAGCAACACAGTGAGGTGTTGCGCCTCGCTCGCCAAAATCATTCCATAACTCAGGAAATGTACCATATCAATGTGTGAAACAAGTAAAGACAACAAGCAAAACACAACAATGTGTGTTGTGCTGATGTTGTTTAATATCACTTGTCGCATTAGTGTCAGCTGGGATTTTTATATTTTTATTGCATATATTTTTATCTTTCACACCGATGCCTCTCTCTCACACACTATTTAATCGATATTATTTATTTTTCAAAATTCTTTGGAAATTCTCCATAAAATAGAAATAAAATGTTTGAAATTTATTAAATTGTATTCAGTTCAGAGTGACTGAATATGGTATTAATAGAGACTACAAACACAAATATCTTATCATCATCATCAGCATTAAATCAAGAAAAAGCATTCGAATATGTTTAAGAATGTTGTGATTTATTTATTATTGGCATCATAATAGATTTCAATTCTAAGTACCTGCATATTTGCATAACAATAGTTGCCACAGTAAAAAGAAATTGGCTATCGACACCTGTAAAGGTACGGTGAGATGAGTTCTATTACAAACATGTATGTTTGTAATAGAATATCAAAACTTTTTCATTTACATTGTCAGCTTGTGACAAATGTGATTCTATTTGTTTTTATTTTTACTTTTATTTTTTTTTTTCTTGTATTCTAGGAACAATAAAAATATATATGCACATTTAAGCAAAAATGGAAAAATTCAAATTTTGCCAGAATATACTCAAAGGAAGTAGTTAAATATAAAATAAAGGCAATCACTTGAAGTACTTAGCAATTATTTAGATCTCTAGTTTTATCCTATAACAATCATTTTCTTTCTCAAACTCTATTTGTTTATTTATTTTTTTTCTTTTCGGGTATGTATTGTACCAGTTCCCTGCTTAATGCTTCTTTAATATAATGCTAATTTATGATGAGAATCGTATAAAACGAGGTTTGGATTTATTTAATGTTTAATATTTTATGCTAAAAGGCTTACGATTTAGGATGAATTTTATTTTAATAATTGTTTTAACCAACTTATTTTCACAATTGGATCATCAATTTAGAATGAAAAACATGTTCGACTTATTATTCCAGCAGAAAGTATTTGTGAATGTATTAATGAGGTTAATAACTTGATCACATCGTACTTTTAAAACAACAATACTGATTTTTAAATATTTCAAATTTAATTTAAAACACTTTAAGAAGTGTAACACCTGCAAGCAAAGATGACAGATAAACAAATTTATTGTAGTATTGACTATAATCACAATTTGATTCCATATACCTATGTTTGTGTGTCTAACAAACTTTTCACACTATGACTACCATATCCATAACGCTATCGAGCTAAACATAAGTATCTAAAATAGTTTTCCTCAAAAAAGAGATGGGTTCATGGATGATCAAAATTGAATGAAAATCGCGTCTACCTACCACACAAAAGTAAAGGGTTATCCATTTTGCTGATTCAAAAGTAAATGTAAATAAAACACATATAAAATATTTTTTATCATGATATTTCCTTTTTTATTATAAAGCTAGAACGTTGACATTATGAGTGATATACTACATCATTTAAATGACCCCCACGCGAATTGTTGCAAGCATCGATTCTTTTGAGGTAATTTTCGACTACTTTTTGACACATATTGGTCGGTATCTCAGCCATAACGTGACGAATGTTGGTTTTTAGGTGCTCAAGAGTTAAAGGTTTATCTGCATAAACACGGTCTTTCACGTAGCCCCACAAAAAAAAGTCAAGCGGTGTCAAATCGCATGATCTTGGTGGCCACTTGATATCGCCACGACGAGAAATTATGCGGCCAGAAAATTTCTCTTGCAATAAAGCCATATTCGCTCGAGTTGTGTGGCATGTGGCACCGTCTTGTTGAAACCACATATTCTTTAAGTCGTATTCTTCAATAGCAGGCAAAAAAAAGTCGGTTATCATATGACCATAACGCTCCGAATTGACGGTGACAGTCGTTCCATCATCGTTTTCGAAGAAGTAAGGTCCAATCATACCTCCGGACCAAAGAGCGCACCAAGCAGTGACTTTTTGTGGATGTAGTGGCGTCTCTTCAATTACTTGAGGATTTTCAGAACTCCAAATACGACAATTTTGTTTGTTAACATACCCACCGAGTGAGAAATGAGCTTCGTCGCTGAAGAAAATTTTCTTCGAAAAATCGCCGTCCACCGCCTGTTGTTCAAGCACCCATTCGACGTATCTACGACGTTGTGAATGGTCAGCTGGCTTCAGTTGTTGTGTGAGCTGGATTTTATATGGATGTAGGTGTAGATCCAAATGCAAAATACGACATAATGTGCCGTAAGACAGTCCTAATTCCTGAGAACGACGAGGAATCGACACATTCGGGTCTTCGGCAACACTTTCACTTACAGCAGCGATATTTTCACCATTTTTGTAGTAGGTTTTTACAATTTTAATGCGTTGTGCGATAGTTAAGCGATCCATTTTCGCAAATGTCAGACTTTGAACTGAAAAAGAAAGAAATTGTTTTAACAACTCAGTTTGACAGATGTCGAATTCTAGCCCTATACTTTTGAAACCGCGAAATGGATAACCCTATATATTTTTGTCTTTCACACTTTATACACCAAATTATAAAGTTTTCAAAGTAAACCTTGGTATATTAAATTATTTTGAGCGCAGAAATAATATTTTTGAAAACAGTCGAAATTGGTTGAAGATGAGGCCTACCTTCCATACAAAAATATGTTTTTGGTTGTATTTTTACAGTTAACGCATGAAAATATAAAGATATCAAAGTAAATTTTGGCATATAAAGTTTTTCTGATGATAGGATAGACACATTTAAAAATGGGTATAATTTGATGAAAACTACTCCTATCTCCCATACTGAAGTATGTTGTTGAATATGTATATTCATACTTTAAACTCGAAAATATAAAGTTATCGAACTAATATTTAAAATCAACAATTATATTTACTAGTTATTTAATATCGTCCAAAATAAGATGAATCGTATGAAAATCACGCCTACCTCCCATACAAGTTTCTGCTTCTTTGTGTATTCTTTCCTATTTTGAGCACGTATATATAATGTTATCAAACTGAAATTTGTTGCTTACCATTATATTTATTAACTATTTGACATAAACGAAAATAGACAGAATCGGATGAAAATCACGCCTATCTTCCATACAAGTATATGCTTTAGCATGTATATTTTCACGTTTTGGGTAGGAAATATGAAGTTATCATATTCATATATATGATTACATTTTTTAATGAATGTACCAGAGTGAAGATGGTCGGAATCGGATGATAACCATACCTACCTCGCATACAAAATATGTTCTTGAATGTATTTTGTGCACGGATATAGAATTGAAATTCTCCACTCATGGGTATTTGTAGAAACATGTGATTATTTTGGAAAATTCGCTATATGGGATGAAAACCACGCCAACCTTTGGTACAAATGTTGGAGGGTATCTAAATAGCGGTATTATACAAAGTTACACTTTTCAGATTTTCTTTATTATAATAAGTCATACGAATATAAGCAATACTATATTCTACATATATATGAAATTTCTCGGAAAATGATATAGAGTTCACTTATGAGGAAACATTTTAGACAAATAGTTATTTTTCTCATTAAATCTTATTTTAGGACCGAATTCCGAAGTATTGGTTAAAGTATTGGTTAACTAAGGCTTAACGAATACGAATCTTAAAAATTTGTGGATTGTATGTTCTTCACGTCTTCACATTCATAACCCTGAAATAATCAAAGCATTTTAAGATTCGTATTAAAAAAATTTTCCGATCGATCGAACGAATTTCAGCAAATAACAAGAAATGGAATTTACGCAAAGTAAGCAATAAGAGAGATAATACAAATAAATATTTTGAAAATAAGTACTTTTCGAAGTAGATAAGTACGTTCACAAACAAATAATATATATATAATATGTATACTATGTATACAATGTAGTAGAATAAAAATAAGGTAAATTCAGGTCATTATATACAAAGTAAAAAAAAAAAACAAAGAATATGAAGAAATTCACAAAAATACTACTACACATACATATACTCATAGAAAATTACAAACATACTCAAATATGTACCTATCGTACTACTTATACCTACTATTACAAAGAAAAAAGATCAATGGATAGAACTTTTCATTACGTACCCGCCATGACAGTACAACCAACACAACCAACACAACCAACACTACCGCTGCCACTATCATTACAAACATTATTGCAACAAACTATTTATTTAAAATGAGGACAAAACCGAATTGAATGAATAACTTGGTAAGTAGTTCATGAATACTTTTCTGTGAAAGCGAAAAAGTTTCTTTTTGACAGTGCCGACAATCACTGAGACGCTGACAATGACGATGACGATGACGACTACGATGGCAATGAGAATATGATAATGATGATGATTTTATTTGGCGGTTTTTTCTCTATAGTCAATGAACTATTTTACTGATACAACAATGTACACTGTATGAGCAATTGTATATGCACACAAATAGTACCATACATATTAGTGGTAGTGGCATTTGTGGAGTGTATAATATTTTAAACAACTTGTTATAAGTTATCATTTCTGTTATTATTATACTGTTTTTTTATACTTTCATTTCATTTTATTATGTCACACAAGTGCAATGGCATTAATTTGCATTTGCATTCGAAAGCCATAAACAACTTTTGCGACAATAAAAATAATGAATTTTTAAGTTTGCTATTACTTAGTTTTTTTGTTTTCAATTGTAGTACTCATACGTGTCATTTTCACTAATAAAGTTAGAAAGGTTGACGAGCTCAAGGACAATATAATATGGGTAAATGGTCAAATTAAACCTTGCTTAGGGAAAAAAGGCGATTGAAAAATTCAATTTTATGCTTGATGTTCAATTCGTAAAGTTCGTTCTTGGGCTTTACTATTTTTTTGTTTGGTGTTACCATGCAATTTATTTTGGAAAATCATTCATATTAAAACCCGAATACGAGGGTGGTCCCAGAACTACCCGAACTGACATATAGATGGTGGTAGTAGTTTGAAAAAAATTATTTTGGTGAAAAGTGGCAACCTTATAAAACATATGCTATAATTGAATTTGTAAACATGGAAAAAATTGGTCACAGTGTATGTTATTCAATACTTTCATTTGAAAGGTCTCAGTCGAACGAATATTAAAGCCGAACTAGATTCTACTGTGGGGAAGTCTGCTCCTTCGTTTACGACCAATATTTTATGGTCGTATGGTGGCAAAGTTTAAACAAGATCGTACGAGCTGCCAAAACGAACACCGTAGTGGTCGACCAATTGAGGAGGCCACGCCATAAACGATTAAAAAATCCACAAAATAGTATTGGATGATCGGCGGCTGAAGGTGTGTGAGCTAAGTGAAATTACAAGCATTTTAAAAAGTGCTACACATCGTATATTGACCAAAAATTTGGAGATGAAAATGTTGTGTGCAAGATGGGTGCCGCCTTTGCTCACAATAGAACAAAAACAACGTCGTGAAGATGTTTATATAGAGTGTTTGGTGATGTTTCACAGTAATAAAGCCAAGTTTTTTCATCTATTTTTAGTCATGGATTAGACATGGGTCCACCACTACACTCCTGAAACAAATGAGCAGTCAAGACAGTGGACCAAAAGAGGAGAATCGTGTCTAAAGAAGACGAAAACAGTTCCATCTGCAGGCAAGGTTATGGCGTCTGTTTTTTGTGATGCACGTGAGATAATTTTTATATATTATCTTCAACGGCGAGTATTACGCTAATTTGTTGCAGTGTTTAAGTGATGAAATTAAAGAAAAAAGGCCGCATTTGGCGAAAAAGAAAGTGTTGTGTATTCGAAGATTTGAAAACAATGAAGCGGTGGAGTCTGCGGTAGATGGCTATTTTAATGAGCTAGACAGTTCATACTATAAACATGGTATCGAAGCTATAGAATATTGCTGGGAAAAGTGTATAGAGTTAGAAGGAGATTATGTTGAGAAATGAAGAAAAAATTTCCCAAATTCGTTGTGTTTTCTGTATTAGGTCGGATAGTTCTGGGACCACCTTCGTATGTCTTTCGATAGTTTACAATTAAAGTCAAATGTGCTTCTAAAATTTACTTGTTAAAATGACTTCAAGAATAATTGTTTTCAAAGAAATTCCAGTATATAATTCTGTTCTATTCAATATAATTCATTTTAATAATCGTTAAGACAATCTGCTTCTATAATTTGTTTAACAATGAGATCAACAATAAATGATTACAGTGGGTTTTAAAATGAAAACGGAAACTTATTATATTGATCACATTACTATATTTTTTGTCATCGATTTTTTTCTCTTTAAATTCCATGCAATGAGATGACATTCTTATTTGTTGAATATTACATAATTTCCCAGCAATATTATCATTGCAATATGATGAATCTAGAATGTAGTCATGATTTTGCTGCAACCCTTATTATTACTTTTATTGTATATATATTTTTTATGTTCTTCATATTTATGCAGATGCTCTTATTTTTATTATATGCAACATCATAGTTGCAGTCATAAATGCAACATAAATATTTATATACATTTCTTGTTACATTAAATATTTTCCATATACTACACAGAGTATAAGTAAGTAAGTGATATTATTAATTTCTTTGTTATACAATGCAGCATACTAAATATTAATATCAATCTTGATAATTTTTTTTATAAAAAAAAAGAAGCAAAATATGAAAATTAAATTTTATATGCAATATTTATTGTGGTTCAACATAACTTGCACATATATACGATATATTCATATATACTTTCATATACACATTGACATGGTCACACTACTGTCTTTCGGACAAAACTATATAGTGTCATAACAAGAGCGACCATCATTTCATATTTCCTTTTCATTTTCCTATTCTTTTGTATTTTATTTTTTTGTGATCATTCTTTTCTTTGTATATTCGTATATTCCCATAAATTTACTGTTTATTATTTTATAGTTTCTTCCTTCTATATTATTGTGTTATTGTTATTGTTGCTGTTCTTGATTTTGGTCTACAGTTGAAAATGCCCTTTTAGTGAACCTACAAGAGATATATACGTACATGGATGAGCATAGAACATACATAGTATGAAAAATGACATAGTAAATGTTATAGAAAAGTTTCTCTGTTAACTTTTCTTTGATCTTTTGTACTTTTCATGCAACTACATAGTACAAGTATATACTCGTACATAATATGTATTATGTGCCACCAATAAATTTTCTATGAAAAAGTATTTTTTTTCTGATTTTTTTTTTAAGTCCACAATAAAATCCAGAATTCAAAAAGATGTTCAAAACTTACTTTATTTGGGGATGCGTGTGTGTGTGTGTGTAGGTGTGTGTTTATTTTTATGTGGTGGTTAGCTTCATTACAACCAGCAATATTTAGTTATTGTTATATGAACAACATCAGAACTGTTTTGTGGATATTCGTTATGAAAGCTTCATATTCGATTTGTAAATATTGTGAGACTTCACAACAGTGTGTCATAAACATTAGTTTATGTTTTTACAATTTTTTTTCGAAATAATCGAAATATCTTACGCAGCCACCAAACAATAACAGAGAATTGATGATCGATGGTCTCGTTGAACTATTGTAGTAACTTGAGAAGCAAATAAGGATGCTTATGCACCATAATTATATTAGTTTACGTTCTTCTATCGTAAAATGTTTGTACCGGTAAAAAAAATAATTCTTCTTTTACCGCATACCGAGTCAACATTACATTTTGCTTGCGTTTTCTGAGTCCGAAATGTTTTCCAGTTATATCATATTCATGTGAAACAAGGAAAGGACCTATTGCAACAGACAAGATAAATTGTGTATGTAATTCGGGTCGCTGATTTCAAATCCGTTGTTTGTTGCCTCGATCGGGTCACATTTCCTTTCATTAAAAAACACTTGAATTACTCTAAGTGTGACTGACCATTATTAACTTCTTTCTCAATGTTTTGTTTTTTCAGAAGATTCTTATCCTAATTTCGATAAATTTTGCTTCCACTATTTCCAGAAGCCTCCTAGAGGGTAAGAATATATTATCATGGGGTCGATAAGTTTTTACAACTCAATGTTCTTTCTGAGCATTCCTAACTTCTATGTTCGCTAACTTTTTCTGCAAAATGCACTAAAAAACCGCATGCAGTTCAACAAATAAGAATACAGTAGAATATGAATCGCCCCTAAAGCATAGAAATATGAGATTGATTTCTACTAATTTTTCCTTTATTGAAAAGGAAGGATAAACCGAACTCATTACTATCTCTATCACTCCGAAGTGGGATCCTCTTCGAAATTGTTATATTCATATAATTGGACGAATAGGCATGTTCTATGTGTGTCCCGTAAAAATATTGAGGATAAGTACTTATATTCGGAAGAAATTTTGGCATATAATAATTAGTAGGAAATGTTTGGGTTAATTTCGAATTTTGAAATCCTTTTTAGTAAATTTTTAAGAAACTTGTTCCAAAGAGGCGAAAATAGAATATTGAGGAGTAAAAAAGCTGCTGAGTTTGTCAGACATGATGGGAAGATGGAATTCCTTATCTCGCCATAGAAACTTTAAGAAGTGCTTATATTCAGAATTATGAAAAAATGTATGGAAAACGTTTGTTTACGACATTCAGCTATATTCAGTTTAATGATATCAAAATGAAATTATGTAGCATATTTAAGAAACACTGCTGATATACAGTTATTTTTATGTAATCAGTCAGTCTTTTTGATGATTATTGTATATTTCTTGATGTCTTTATTTTTGCTTTTCTAGACCAACAATATTAATAATGAGCACTCTCCCTTTCTGTTGGTTTCTGTTTTTTTTTTATATTTTTTTATATTTTTTCTTTTGGTTTTGTAGCCAAACTTTCACTTTGGGTATACAAGTATATATATATATATATATATATATATATATATATATATATATATATATATATATATATATATATATATATATATATATATATATATATATATATATATATATATATATATTCAGACGCATTTCTCTTTCATTATGCATTTGATTATGATGAAATATAACTAAATCATATATCTTCTTAACTCTGTACCGACTTTTTCTAGTAAGTATATACTTTTTATGTATATGACTGCAAGATGACTGACTATATTTCATAAGTTTTTTCTTTGGCGCAAACAGGCAAACAGTAAATTTACATAAAAGTTGATTTAAGTTATTATTGTGTGTATCTATGTATGTTTGTGTGTATATTTTTCGTAGGCAATAGGCTATGTTGGTAATTTGTATAAAATATTTCACTTAAGTTTAAATGCCAACAACGATAAATGTGTGTTTGTAGTAATTGAGAAGTATTAAAATGAATAATTACAATGAATGGCGAGATTTTGAGGGCGGTTCTTTTCTAGATCAAGACTATATATGTAGCAAATACAAGCGCAAGTTTTAGTATATACGAGTTTGTTACAAAGTTCAAATACTCTATATTAATTTTTTGCCATTTCGAGCTACAAGTAAAAATATATTTACACATGTTAAGTTTGAAAATTCCAAGAATATCATCATAGAATAAACTATTTATAGTGCTTAGAAGGAAAAATTTTTTGGTATACCTACAAATCGAAGTTTTATTTTTGTATACCCAATTTATTTTTAGGTCACGAATTGCTATTAAATTTAATGAATATCTTTCACAAATACATGCATGTACTATAAATGTTTGTATGCATATGCATATGCATCAGAAGTTTCCAAACTATTTTTATACATGTAACTACATTTAAAATTGTAAATTGAACTTTTCTTTATCACGCAATCACAATAAAAATTAATTTGCTCTATTGTTATATATACATATATGATGGTATATTGGACTATAACAGCAAATAGTGTATTATATGACACACTGATATTTTATATGCAATTAATTTTTATGTTTTGACATTTTCGATAAATATGTAATCGAGATAAAAACAAAACAATATGACAGCATATTAAATTTAAATTACACAACCAAATAAATATTTAATTAATAAATTAAAATGTGTTTGATGCGTTGCCATTGGGAAACTAATATATTAGTACATTAGCATGTGTCAAATTGGACGGGATGAAACAATTTCTGAGTAGGTGAGATAACAAAATTTATCTTTAGAATATTTTTAAACCAATCTAATATCTACATTTACTTACCTCTAAATGAATTTAGCCAGAAAATATTTTATATACTGTCAAAGTATTATTATTACATAAGCCCCAGTAATCGTATGCACCTTGTTATAACATAAATATTCCTCCCGAGCAATTAGATCTGCCCTCATATATATATATATATATATATTCAATATACTATATATCAAAAGACCACACTTAACTTCATTCACCGATGAATTGAAGCATAAATTGAACACAAACAGCAAACAATAAAAACTATACACAACTACTAATATTAATTAGAATAATTATTTATTATTTTCAGTAGTATGAACTATGGCACTTGTACAAGTATACTATAAATTTGATTATATACGAATATATATATATATAAACATGTTTGTATGACACTAGTTTATGGAGCATAAGTAATTAAATTATATTTGCATCATGATCTCCCCATATATTCACATAGTCAATGCTAAACAATATGCAAATGAAATCATAATAAATATTTTCATTATATACAAACATCGATTTTTATGGTTTATGCTTTATATTCCTACTAATTTAGCAAAATTGACAATAATTAATAATCACGCATACGCAACGTTGCACACATATATTTTACACAATTATATAGTCTATTGAAAACAATGTGATAAATAAAATTTTTATTTCTTATTTTAGACTGCTAACATGCATTAATTAGGTTAAATTATATTTATAATGTGTAATATGCTGATATACATAGTCAACTATGTGTGGAGGTATATTAATATGGAATTTGATTTTCAATTTAAATTATTATTATCCGAATAACAAAAATTAGTGCCATTGAGTTAATTATAAATAAAATAAACCAATAGCAAAGATGATAATAATAGTGGTAATAAAAATAGGATGTAAGTTTGTAGGTGAAATTTGTACGCCAGGCATATTAATGTGGCTGCAAATTGAGGTTAATTATTTTTAAATTGTACATTATTGTTAACATTGATCTTCTTATAAGTGCAATAAATCATTATTCAACTATTCAAAATCTTTCTAATTATAATATACACTTACTACTTAGTACTTAGTCAGTACAAAATATATATCTTGCTTCTATTTACTTCACTTTCTATCGATTAGTTAGTTAATAGAGTACATTGACATCATCTTAATAAAAGTAAAACATTCCACAATTACAAAACCATAATAGTCGACCACCAACAAATTATTACAAATTTGAAAAATACAATTTTAATTTGATCACATTACAAAATGTAATATTCAATTAGCGCATACACTTAAAGGTAACTTGTTTGAATACATTTTACTACATTCACCAAGTACATACACTACTTGCTGATTTTCTACTTAATTTCCTTTGAATGTGTTCAAAATTCTACATGATGAGACTGTTGAAGCAATAACATCAATGTAGTGAAAGTCAATGAAGAAATGCAAAAAAAGGAAAAAAAAATTAAATAAAATGAAAATAACACAACACAAATGAATTCATTCTTGACACAAAAACACAATTTTCTAGCAGTTGGTTTTCATACTTTGTACATACATATATGTAGATTTACAAACACACATATACGATATAGTAAAGCACTTAAACACAACCCATCTACTACCATCATTGGCAACACGATATGCGGTCGTGGTATATCATACCATACATATGTACGTAGGTACTGTCAAACATACGATTGCGTATGAATGAGGTATATATGCGTGAATATTTTACTTATGAATATATGTATGCACATTAGAGTGGTCCTTATTTAGTCCTTACATAGGTCGAATGAATTCAAGTCGAAATATGTTCGTCAGCTGTACGATATTATTGCAGCAAAAATTTAAATGTCAAATAAATAACATTCATAATAATGTTGTTGTCTTTTGTATTTGTATTTTTCTATTATTGCGTGAAATTTTAACAGTGGCAATTTATGGTATTGTATTAAAACAAACTACACAAATTACACCTTAATAATTGCTATAAACGACTAATCAAGGACCATTCTAATGAATACGAGTATGCAGAGTGCCTCGGTGAATACTATGGTATTCTTATTTATATATTTTGCAAATGAAGAGCTTAAGTGAAAATGCGCACATTGTTGACAGCTCATAAACACATGTAAATTCCATTGCACCTTGGCTGCTTGAGTTTATTACGCACACACTCACACACACACACACACACACGTACACATGTGTTCATAGATTTTTTCTTTTAAGAGATTTTTGTCCAGCAAGAATTTTTAATACATCGTAACCAGATGCATATGTATGAAGCCAGCTTTGGTTGGTTGCAAATGCATGCTGGCTTATTCACATTATCATTTGTATCTTCATCAGCATCATCGCCATAGTTTAGTTCACATTTACTTGCACACATAAGTACAAACTAACTGAATGGCTGACTAGTGCACAAATAATGCGAAAATAATGTCACCTGGAGACATTTTACTTACATATACGCGCTGTTTTGTAGTTAATGTTGATGTTAAAGATGATAGCCATAATAATGATGATGTTAACGATGATGATGATCATGTCGACAATGATAATAATGATGATGATGATGAGGGTAGTTAAGCAAACTTTACAAATTTTACATATTTTATTTTTTGTTATTCTTTCGTAAAATTAAATATTACGTACGTCGCATATGTAGAATATATATTATGTAAAATTTTAGAGAAGAATTTGAATGCATAAGCTTGACTAAAATATTTGTTACGTACTAAAAGTTCCCTGGTGTTGTTTGCTTCATCTTCTTGTCTTGGTTTTTTATCTATTTGTTAGTTCTACGAAACCTATTGTTTTATTCCTGCTACGCATCGTGACTTCAACTGACACTTTGTATGTGTGGTAAATGTAGAATTGAAAATAAAAACTAAAAGAAAAATAAAAAAATATGAAATATTCATACTTCCATATGTAGACACATATATGTGAGTATATTTCCATATAGAGCACTGGCATTTATTTTAAACATTTTAGTAGAATATTCATTCTAAAAGTAATAACAATAGTAGGAAGTAGATATGAATTCAAAAAAAAAAAAAAAGAAAAAATAAGAGAAGTATGAATATGTTCACATATTTTACCCTATTGAATTTATTCCTAGATATTTAAAGGCGCAATGTTCTATTCTATTCTGCTAGAATTGAAATTTAAAGACTTTTTAATGTTGGCTTGCTTTTTACTTGCTAAATATTTACTTTTATTGTTACAATTATTATTATTGTGCACCGGAATTTCCAAATGAGGGTAATACACCTTAAAAGACGTAATATCCGTTGTTCTATAATAATACAAAATTATACAAGTTGCAAGTGCGTTCCATATCATTTGAAATTAGAAAATTATATCGTTGAAAATATTAGTGTGGCAATGCCAATGAATTCATCTTACGATTTAAAAACGATAAGATAGTGTTTAATATGCACATTTATATTTCTACGCAATTACACTTATACCGTATATGAGCTAGTTAATATAAAATGTTGCATAGTAAAGAAATAGTACAACCAGAATATTGACGGTGCACTTTAGAGACTGTTTTGTGTAATCGCCTCCAATTCTACACTGAAGAAAATAAAATTGAGGAATCTATGAAACAAAAAAAATTAACAAATCTTTAGCAAAATAATTTAAAAAATATAAAAATTAAAGTCTTATTAAGAAATATAGCCATGAAATTGTATTTTGATATACGCACATGATAAATCTCAAAATTTAATGACATTTTACATAGTCATTGAGTTATCTACTGATTGTAGTGCTTTGGCTCTTTTGGCCGCTTTCAAAGCCTTACAATCGCTGTCTTCCAAAGACCTTACCAAAGATTTTATGTACATAGCTCCAAAAATCATTACAAATCATGACTAACACTTTATTGCGTTTGTTCAACAGTGAATGAATGCATGACAGAAAAAAATGGTATTATTCCTAAATTACATGCAATTTATTGTACGCACTTCCGAGTAATATTTTTACTATGTCAAATGTCTCTTAAAACTATAATTTCAGTTTTTCAGAACAAATCTGAGAAAATTAAAAATTGTTTCTGGTGCAGTCAATTTAGAATTTAGAACATCCTGAGCGCTTCACCATCATATATGACCATAAAGCCATATTTAAACTCGGCAAACCACCGAGTTGTTGTTGTTTTCAGCAGAAAAAATCTCGCACGGCAGCTTGAGGACTTGGACTTTGCCGATGACATTTGTCTCCTCTCGCACAAATTCTCCGATATGCAAGCGAAGGCGAACAGTTTAGTCGCGCTGGCACGCACCGTCGGATTAGAGATAAATATTGCGAAAAACAAAGCTATTAGATACAATCATTCCAATAGACGCCATATAATGATTGACGGCTGTGCGATTGAATTCGTCGAAAGTTTCTGCTACCTCGGTTGAATAATATCAACAGACAGAGGAGCCGAAGCGGATGCTAACTGCAGGTTGGCAGGTTTTTGGCAGGCTAATGGGCAAATTCCCAAATCTCCAGACGCCCGAAATTGTGAATATTCTCCTCATGTGTGCAATCAACGCTACTGTATGGAAGCGAATCATCGTTGATCTCGAACTCCATCACGCAGAGATTTTGAGCTATCGTCAACAAGTGTTTGAGAATAATATGGCACTATGGCGTCTAACGAACAAGGAACCTATACTGAACCAGATTAAGCGTAGCAAGTAGCGCTGGATTGGCTACACGCTAAGAAAGCAGCCAGAAAGCATTACGAGAATGTCATTCGAATGGAATTCGTAAGGAAGCAGATGCCGCGGTCGGCCAAAAAACACTTGGAGAAGATCAACCCTGTGGGAATTAGCTGATGTTAACATCCCCTAGGATGGCGCTAGAACAACAGCCCAGAATCGTGTGCGATGGAGAAGCCTTGTGGTGGCTCTATGCTCCAATTAGGAGTGATAAAGGAGAGAAAAAAAAACAAAATTTAATCCATCAAAAACAAGGTTTTGCTGGAATTTAGGTCAAAGCTGAAATTTCTTGATATACAATATTTATACTTGAGTTCATTACTTCTCTTGTAGTGAGCAAAATGTATATAAGTAGAATAAATAAATTATTTGTAATTGATTGCACTTCAAGATTATAGCGGAGTGCTTTGGCTCAATTATTCTAAACAAAATCACCCTGACTTTGGTTCCGGATCATCGCGTATTCGATGGAAATGAAGTTGCACATAAACTACCCACATTGAGCTATACAATTAATTAAATCAGTCTACAACCATGCACTGTGAATTAAATAATCTTCCACCCACACATTTTCTGAGGAATTAACAGAAAATGTTTCGAGCTAATACTGAAAATGTGAAAAAGAACAGAATCAGAGTTAATTAGGAAGACAAAGCTTTCCTCAATCATTTTTAGTCCACAAATTCCTTCAGATCGTAGATAATTCATTTTGAAAAATAATTAAATATTAATTTTTTTCGATGGTAGAAATATCTTCTTTTTCCCAATAACCAATATTATAAACCATTTGATGATATTTTCTTAATTAATATCCTTATACAATGATGATTTACATCATATATTTCATATAATATTTAATTAATATCGGAATATCATTCATTTTATTAATACACTACTTACATATACAGCATATTTGTGAAATTAAACGTAACGTTCTTGCTGTTTGCTCATCAAACATTTTCTTACTCGCTAAAAAATCCATTTTTTCCAATACTCTATGTAAGCTATTAACAATGTTCGTCTCTTATCTTAGCTGTACACATACACAATATTGCCAAAATAAACATCATTTGCATAATCTCTTAGTGTATATATATATATATATATATACCCTGTATTCGTGTGTGTATAATAATTTGTATTGCCATTTATAGCGTGAATGCAAACAAAAAATATTTTTACTCTCATACTTACTGGAAGAAGAAGAACAAAAAGAAAAAGACGATTGTCGGTCGGTCGTGGGATAAAAACAAGAAAATTAATAATTCAAAGGATAATTGCGAAAATGCTGTGCAAAGTGCGTGCAGGCCATACCGTTATGTATGCAAATGAAATTGAAAATGTAAACAATTTCTCTCTGTTGAATAATTTAAAACCAAATTGTTAAATATACCTCTATATACACATGTATATATGAATGTTGCTGGTGCTGCTACTGCTTTACTATTTCCATATACATATTATAAATGTACATATATTAACGTGAGTCAAATTGTATGGAGCAAAAATTTGAGAAACTGGTTTAGTCAAAAAAACAAAAAAATATATAATTTTAATTTATTTGAAGCAATTTTTCCCAATGAACCAAGAACTAATTCAAAATTTTCATCCGCCAACTATTTGTCTTTTTTTGCCGTAATAGAACCATAGAAATTTCATATTCAAAAAGCGATTGTATCTTAGTCGACCTTAATGTACATCTTCCGTATTGCAAACAGAGCGAATAGTTCAACAATTGTATTTTTATGAAGGACGTGCAATAAAGGAATGAGCAAATGAATGAATGCAAAAAAAAAAAAATTAAATGAATGAAATAGAAAGTAGTTAATATATATTTTATGACTATTAAATGAATAATACAACATCTCTATTTTATTAGAATATAAGTATTCATTTCACTTGAAGTGTATACAATATAATATAAAATTTCTCCTGCGCCTAAAATCATACTACGAACATTATACTACAATAAATGGCATTGTTCTCTTCTTTAGCCCCTAATTCTTAGTATAAAATTGTATATTTGCCATCTGATAGGAGTAGATGGGTGGGTACTTGAAATATTCTATTGAAATTGTTCACTTCACAAATTGCTATTGTAATCGCTGGTTGCTTTGCTACTACTGCGATATATATATATATATATATATATATATATATATATATATATATATATATATATATATATATATATATATATATATACATACATATATATATATATATATATATATATATACATATATATATATATATATATATATATGTATATATATATATATATATATATATATATATATATATGTGTATATATATATATATATATATATATATATATATATATAATATTTTATCCTCTACCATTAACATGGTATTCAATTGAATTTGTTGCAATTTATATTTATGTATTTTGTTATGTATATGAGTTCTTTCTCCCTTTCTCTCGCCTCTTTTAGTAACAAAAACAATATCAAGATATGATGATTGTTTGTGACTTTTTCTTTATTCATATCCATTCTTATATAGATATGTATGTACATTAAGTAGGTACTATTTGTATATGCTATACTGGTTGGATATTGTTATTGATTTTTACATATATTATATGAGTAGACATGTATATGTTTGTGGGTGCGTGCGACAATGGATTATTATGGCATTTATTACAAATTTATTTTCTTTTATTCTTTTTTTTTTGCTTTTTTTTTGTTTGGTATTATTATTTGGCATTAAAATATATTTATAATAATACATACATTGAATGCCTAATATGTGCTCTTTTACATTGTATGTGTATTGTATATATATAATAGTCATCTATGAGTATGTAATAAAAGTCTCAAGGTTTCATATTTAACATTTTTTTTTTGCTTACTTGTTATATCCAGTTCAGTGATCTAGTTAAATTGGTTTAATTTATATAGCATATACATTGTGTAATATTATTCCTTGTCTGGCATTCGAAATTATTCCTAAGCATTATCATACTCAGCAAATTAAAGTAATAGTATGAAACTATTTTTATTTATTTTTTCTATTTATCAGATATTTAATTCTATACTGATAATTTCAAAATTGAAACAAGTGAAAATAGTCGATAGTCTCTCCTAAGAAAGTATCAAAAAATGCACACGTTGTAATAGCTGCATTGGTATTCTTACTCAAAAGTTTTTATATAGAAATTGTCTAGCAATTTATTACTATTGTATATTTATACAATATAATTTTTGTTTATTTTAAGTACATATAATTCTGTTACGAGCACTTCTAGCAATTTAGTCCCAATTCAATCACTTTACGCTTTCGACGTGATTCAACGTCTTGATTTAATATTATTTAGAGTATTCATAATTTTAAAACAATATCTATAATATTTTTATCATAATCACATACGCATTATGCATATTAAACATCTGTTTACAATTTCCAAAACTCTATGGAGTAAATTTGCAAACATTAGAATCTAATTAATTAAGAAATGCATTAAATAAAATTTTTTCTTTTTTTTGTGAATTCATTGCACTAGGAAGAAACATAAATTTATTTATATTAGACTCGCAAAGAGAAATTAAAATAAACAAAAAACCACGATGCTATAAACAGTAGTGTATAGAAAATACCACAACCTTGTTTGCAGTTGACATTGCTAACAACATACCGACATATGCCGGTATGCATTTGTATATAGAGTACGTATGTTAGGTATATAAATAAATGCATACATACATGTATGCGCCTGGTTTTGTTTATAAAATATAGTTTGCAATCATAAATTTAACAACAACCACACGCGACAAAACCATTATTTTCTTTACTGGTTCTGCTATCGCTGTTTCTGCCATTTGTTGGCTTTATTTTGCTTTTTTTTTTCGAAAATTATGTTTCATTTTAGTAGCGTTGCGCATACTTTCATCATATGTTATGTTAGCATTGGCGCATATGCTTTTAATATATACGACTATGTGCATATTTTTACTATATTTAATATATGAACATACACATATGTGTGTGTATGCATGTGTAGGTAAGCGCATGCATATGCCACTAAAGAAAATTGATGATATTAGTGGTAATGGTACTTCTGGCGCTTGTGCTGGTGCTGACGGTAATAGTTATGCCATTGAGAGAGCATACGTACTTACTCGTAATACGTAGTGAGTGTGCATAATTCTTATTATTATTATTGTTTATGTTCTTATGGTTTTTGTGTTTTTGTGCTTTTGTGTTTATGCCACTCGATTAAACTTAAGCAGCCGTGAAAATTTTCATATTTGTTTATATACTTATAACATATTTATTTATTTTTTCATATTTTCGAACTCTTTTTAAATTGCTTTGATTAAAAATACAAAGGCAAAAAAAAAAAAATTGAATATTTTTATTTCTTAATTATGCAAATTTTTACACGAACATGGCATATGATTATGTTTTTGCTTGTTTGTTTGTTTTTTTTTTTTAATCATTTTTACTCATAAAGCTTGTAAGGTTACATGTAAAATATGCTATATGATGATAGTAAATCTGGTTGGTAAGTAATACTCGTATGTGTATCGTATTTTATTTTGAATGATATTGTACACATACATGCAAAATGTTTATGACATATTTATAGTGAATAAACAAAGGAATTTTGTTTTTTGTTTGTTTTTATTTATGCATGATATACATACATATAGTCATAAAGCATATGTTGAGAGTGAGAATATTGTTTCGACTAAAATTGAGTAATTAGCAAAGTAGGTTGAGTTCGCGGGGGGAAATAAAATGGGTTAATTAATATATTGAAAATATCTGTCAACTCACAAAGTGGTAAAGTAACATTTTACTGTGGTTTTATTGTATGTAGTAATGGATTTTTTTTCTTTCAACATTCAATATTGATGAGTATAAATTGCGGTATCAAAGTAATCAATTAAAATCGATAGGATATTTATAGTTAATTAAAATTATTTTAAAGCCTTCCCACCAATCACCATGGCACTTACAAATAATATTTCGTCTAAGTGAAAAGCCGCTCGTGAGTTCGTTTAAGAAGGTAGTCTAAAAATCTCATGATTTTGAGTCTATCTTTAGCTTAATCCTCCGTATATTTCTATTATCGAAAACCATTTATTGGTAAGCGAAATTTGAAATATAATTTTTTGATTTTATAGAAATCACAATTTTTAGTCTTCGTTTTAGGAATGGCTTTGTTTCGCTTGTAAGAACATCAATAGTTTCTGTTATGGGAAGTTAAACATTTTAATGTACACACATATTATACACATTGTTTTGGTTTTTGATACGCAGTACACCTCCCTTCACCCTTTTTTTTTGTTGGAACAAAATCCTTGACATAAAAATTGTAAGCTTTTTAAGTGTGCCCTCTCCATAAGAGGACACATTTATGCCAGAAAGGTCCATTGTGATACCACCCAGCTTCTCTTCCAATACTGTTGTGCGTGGTAAATTTGGACAGCATCAGAAACGACCTATTTATATTAGCCGGTTCCGAACGTCAGAACCCTTGTGTAATCACTTTAACTTAATTTTGTCACAGAGCTCTTTTAGGAAGCATTTTTGACAAATTGTTACTACCGTAAAAATCTTTTCGATATTAAATTTTGTTATGCTTCAACCGGAGATTGAACCCACGACCTACAGATCAGAAGGCCAACGCACTAACCACTGAGCCACCGGCACCCACTTTAATGAGGTGCTCCACCTCCAAGTCAAAGTTCACAGATGGGAGGGAAATTACGATATATTTTCAGTTGCTCAGGAATCAAGGACCCAATTAATCTATCCTAATCAAGATTTTGCAAAACATTACCTATCTACAATCTTCACATCTTACGGTAGCTTTCCTACGAAATTGACATATTTCCAAAAATCGATGCAGTCACATCTAGGATGCCTCTTTAGGGTGGCTCTCATACAAAATAACCTTAAAACATTTGTAAATCGACACAAAACCCCATAGTTTAGCACTCAAAAAGCGCGATCTTTAATAATGTTGTCTATTCAATGTCATTTTCAAACAAACATACTGCCTTTCTAATCTCGTTGGACAACTACAAATCGTGAACTAGCTATACAGCTGCTCAGGAATTGCCCTTAGAGTGGCTTCATGTATGTATAACCATAATATTTCATTTAAACTTTAAGGTGATTCCCATACAAAATGATCGTAAAAAGACCTAGAAACAAAATCATAATATTTATGTAATTACAATTTCTCTGAGAGATGATACGATTATAATTTAAAAATTAGTAAAATTACTAGTAATAAAATTTACAAAATTTTTGTATCCACAAATAACCGAAAAACGTATACGAACGAGTTTGGGGCGAGATGGTTCGATAAGCTGTGAATATTATATACGTTAATTTTATTATGAGATCTTATTTATCGAGCTCAATTTGCACGCACTTTTATTTTTGTCTACTCAATTCTTTCAAAATATTTCTTTAATCATTTCGATAATTAGGCTTTGATTGTATGAGGAATGGGGTGCCAGGTGAACTCTTTCCAACGATGGTTGCTTCGTCCAGGTGATCGTGGTGTATGTGAGTGCAGGGATATTTATGTGCAATGCTATTGTTGTAAACGATGTTGTGTTGTTTATGTCACTAAGTTAATAATAACACTCGCGATTTTCACTATTTGTAAATATACAATACTTATTTAACGTTATCATTTTAACTATATAAAGCGAGATTTAAATTTTCGCGCGCACTGGCTGTCTATTTACTTCGGGATATATTTCGAGAATAACAAAAAACATTCAACACGGGCGGTCAGAAGAGAAATGATATATAAGTAAGGGGGTTGCCAACCCATTCAAATGAAGACAAACAAACAGTGCATGCATCTTACTCTGGCGCAGACAGGCTTCAAAAGGCTAAATCGATCATTATTTAACCATTACTTTAGGAGAATATCACAAAAGATATAAATTTACAAAATGGTATCATATAATATTTATTTATCACATAATATAATATCATATTTAGTTATTATAGAATAAGAGTTGCGAGAGTCCTTGATATCATGGCATACCATCCAATGTGATAGAAATGTATCGAACATTAACTTAGAAAAGGTTAAAGAGCTAACGAAGGACTTAGAAAACAATACAAACAGCATAATGTCGTAGTGATTGGATGAATCAGCCACCTTTCAATATATGTGCATACATACTTACGTATGTTTACGTATAATCTACTTATATAATGTATATTCTCACTTTCATTCTAGTGATATTCATTCAAAGTTAATTTTCCATGCAACACTAATATGTAATTGTTATAATAACAAATACATATATATGTATATAGAAATACTCATACAGACATATACAATACGTATGTATACTGTGTTCATTTCGTCAGTCAATGTAAAAGAATGCGCCAATTGGTAATAAAGCAAATGATGCAGAATTCTAAAATAACTCAATAAAAATAATATTCAATGTGTTGTTTCACATTCAATATTATTACACGAACATATACAAACATACATACTCACAAAAACAACCAAAATTACAGAAATTTCAGAAGAATATGGAATCGTGAAAGAAGAACACATAAAAAATGAAAATAATCATTTATATATGTAATATACAAGTATATAAATGTACCTTATACTTACATATATGTATGTGCCACAGTGGGTGTATTCGTGTTCACACAGGAAACAAAATGGAGCTACAAGTTAAATAAATAAAACCCAATAAAAATCGATGGCCCGCAGTCAAACGTAATCGTAACGAAAGCAATTTTCATAACATACCAAACATGAGCACGCACACATACATATATGTATGTATATGTACCTACAAACGCGTTCATCCCCACATATGTCCATAATATGTACATATACATACATACATATACAGATATAATATATTTGGAAACTACTACTATTAGTATGCCATCATTATTATAGAACATAACTTTATTTAGTTGGCATGTAATAGAAAACAACGACATAACATTCTTCTATGAAGTTTGTGTATTTGTAGAAGCAGGGCGAGATCAAGTTGTTCACGTTGGCATTATATACATTCGATGAGTATATATATATATATATAGTGTACACGACTGTCAACTGTGTAATGTTATTTATACTAAAAGTATTTATAAATGTGTGCGTGAGTTGGCAAAATTTCTCTTACACACACACACACACACACAGTTATGATTATTGCCATTGATGTTCCAACTACACATGTATTTCGATTCAATTACTCAATCATTATTTCCGTCACATTTCATGTACACTATGTTATATGAGTATATGTGTAGTAGTATAAGTATATGTAACATTGATTTTTCATTAAAGCCATCATATGGAATATTCTTTAAATTTCTGTTCTAAACCTTATGGTTTAAATTTGTACAGCAATTTATTTCAACATCTTTAACATTTTTATTGGGTCACATATATTCGAATAACTATGTAATATATATTATGCTTTATGATCATCTCCTGAATTTTTCGTTTTAATCACTTGTTTACCCTTATTAGAATTAAGGTTGTACTTGAAAAATAGAAGAGCTTACTTATTGCATTTGATGATTCTTGATGTATTGTGCTTCATAATTCAATGTTTAGTGGGATCTCTCTTGTTATGAATAACTTCAAAGAGAGTACAGAGTATAGCCTGATATGTAATAGAAGAAGTGGACTATAGGTTTGTGTCACTCAAGCGTCTAATCAGCTTCGTAAAAAAGACTTAGAAAACCTAAAGGATGCACAATATTATATCAGGTGTAGTAAAAAGAAATCCATTATTTTTCCAATAGATGGTTTTAGTCATCTGTATCTCGCGTTGTATAAGTGCAATCGAGTTACGCTAGATGGCGTTAGAAAGATAGGATAGGAAATAGAAGCTCGATGTATGGGTGCCACACGAGTTGACGCAAAGAAACCTCATGGATCGAATTTCCATCTGTGAATCGCTGCTGAATCGCAACAAAATCGAGCCATTTCTGAAGCAGATGGTTACTGGTGATGAAAAGTGGGTCTCTTACGACAACGTCAAGCGAAAACGGTCGTGGTCGACTCGCAGTGCACCGGCGCAAACGTTGGCCAAGCCAGGATTGACGGTCAAGAGGGTTTTGCTATGTGTTTGGTGTAATTGGCAGGGAATCATCTACTATGAGCTGCTCCCCTACGGCCAGACTCTTAATTCGGACCTGTACTGTCAACAATTGGACAATCTGAAGGAAGAAATCGCCCAGAAGCGGCCAGATTTGGCCAATATGAGAGGAATTGTGTTCCATCGGGACAACGCCAGGCCACACACATCGATACTGGAGCTTGGTTGGGAGGTTATTATTCATCCACGTTATAATCCGAACCTGTCACCAACTAATTACTACCTCTTCCTGTCTATGGCGAATGATTTTGCTGGTGAAAAATGCGCCTCAAGAAAAGCTTGTGAAAATCGACAGCCCAGCTTTTTGCCAATAGGGACGAGGGTTTCTTTGAGAGTTGCATTATGAATTTATCTTCAAAATGGCAAGAAGTTATCGTACAAAATGGTGCATATTGACCTAAATCGGATCATTCTAACTATGCTAAATAAAACCTTTAATTTAATGCAAAAATAATGGATTTCTTTTTACTATACTTTATATGTAGGTCATGGTGCAGTGCTCATATGCAATCCCATTCCAATTTTATCTTATCTTAGCTCCTTTAAACTAAACTACTTAGATATAAATGCAGTCGATGTTGCTTATAATTGAAAGAAAATAACCTGAAAAATGTTTCTTATTAAATTCTAATTCCACAACCCATTCTCAATGCTTATATTATTTTAGGATCATTGACACGAGCACTTAAAAAAAACAATACAAAACTTTCAAGACAATATATGGGAAAAAGTTCAAGCCCAATTTCATTTTGCGTCATATTATTTTCAATATTTTTTTCCCTTAACCTTTGACTTCTCTGAAGAAACTGAATGTTTTGCCAATTTTTCTTTTGTTTATTTTAAATTTACTTTTTATACTATTTATTTATTTGTTTTTTGTTTTTATTGTTTTAATAAATTTTATTCACAACACTATATGCAGCAGCTACAGCAAATGTTGCGTGTAAACAATTTTCACAAGAAATAAAGTGGCAAGAAGCATGTAAGTATGTATGTATAATATACAAGAAAAAGAAACAGCAAAAGATAAGGCAAATTAAAAAATCCAAAAAAGGAAAATAGAAAAAGGCAAAAGTTACCAACTAAATTTCATACCAAGTTGCTTTTGTTATTTTTGTTTGTCTCTGTTTTCTATGTCGCCCCCCCCCCCCCCCACCCCCCCCTGTCTTCCGGTTTGAGTGTCGTCTCTCAAAATAAAGAGAAATATGACGAGAGTAGTACCAAGTACACAAGAAAAGTCAGTTCAAAGTACAAAAGGTTGTTCTTTTTCGTTGCTCCAAAAATAACACGCAAAGAGCACTATTGCATATTTTAACAAAATATTTTTCTTAAAATTTCTTATTTTATTTTCATTGTTATTTTTATGTTGTTGCTGTTGTTGTTGTTGTTGTCTATTTCATCTGCTCACACAATGCTTAAATAGAATGCCATAAATTTTACACGTTACATATATACCATATAGTGGTATGGTTTGAAACAAGAAAACAAATCTGTCATGCAGCATAATGATAAATGAACAAAATTGCGGCGATAACTAAGCGCTCGATCGATCTTTTGCCATATATATGCAGTGTATAGTACATCATCCTAACGTTATAGATATATGTAGATGGGAAAAAAAAATAAATTGATTTAAATAAAATAAAATAGAACAACAATTTAAATGGATTTACTTAAATTTCAACGTTTAACTTGACTTTAGGACAATTTTTAATTTGTACTTGTATTTAAACCTATTTTTAACAAAAGCCTGATATATGCACCAATTAGAGATACAAAATTAAAGTTTAAAATTATGTACTAATTTTTATATTTTTATATACAAACGTATAATTTTTTTTAATTAAAAAGAAGAAGAAAAATATTTGAGAATAAAAAAAAAATCTGCACGAAGCATGGTCTACCAATTCTTTAGAAATTATTATGAAGCATTCATTGGAATATGTGTATGTGCGTTTATATGAATTTGTGACATATTAATATGACCCATATTATATCGTATGCATGTACTATGTATTTGTCTCCTTGATTGCCATTACTGCTGCATAACTGCATGAATGTACATATAATTTAATTTTGTACATATTTATATTTGTTCAATTCAGAGAAAAGGCGTCACAACAACAACAACAAAAATAATACAGAGAAATGTATTCGAAAGGCTTTTGACTTATATGCACAATTTTCAACTGGTTCCAATATATGGTATTGGATCTGGGAAAATTAGAGCAAATTTCAGTTATTTTTTAAGACATTTGACCCCAAAATATGATTACATTGACATTTTGAAGCATTCAGGTATTTAAACAGATATTTTAATTTGATTTGGGATACATTTTGTTGGTAGTTATTATGGCAAAATTTCCAACCGTTTTCGAACTACTGGCCTTCGTACAATAATGAAATGTAAGAGGGTTTGAAACCTAAGAACGCAGTATACCGAAAACATTGCAAACTTAGTACTCAATACCACGAATTTTGAATTCGCCATAACTTAAGATATGCTGTCGGTCTATTTGATTGGTTCTTGAAATTCTGGATTGATGGCTGTATCTCGTTATCACACTACCTTCGAATATTCGATAGGTGCAACAACTCTTCACAATATAGGCTGAGGTCGGTATTCCTGCAAAATTCATTCGAAATTGCTAGATGACGTTATAAAAGACCTGTTCACAATAAAGATTAGACTGAACCTCTCCACCCTTTTAATATAGAAGAATTTTGGGACAAATTGGCTCATAATCATGTGAATTTTTCCATGTCACAACACAACATCATTATATTTAGCAAAAATAACATGCCGCTGCCCGATGCTATTGACTTAATCGCTATGAATAAGAGAGCTGACTGTTAAATATTCCACGCTCAATGAGTTTTGCGATGAACAAGGGCAAGAGGAAGTACCTTGTGTCAACTAATATAATGTTTCAGGGTTTTAGACACCACGTTACTGTTTGTAGCTACATTTTTAGAATGGTAATCGACTTCCTTCATATTCTGTAAACTGCTTTAACGCCAGTAATGATGTCAGTTTAACGGTCAATAATAATTCATGATAACTTCTACTACTTTGGTTTAAGTAAACAAACTAAAAGAGATGAGATGTATGAAATATGAGTTACGACCTACGAGTATATGACCTGTATTGAAGTGGAATTGAAATCCAGCGAATTGAATATTTAGCTGCATTGATTAAATTAGAAATATTTTTGAAAATATGTTAGATTTTAAGTGCTGTTTGTGTTGGCAGCAAATACCGAATAAAGCATGATGTTGAGCTGCATGAGTTATCCATCGAGTTTAACATAATAATATTGATCAAAATCCAACAACTGCCCTCACTTGGTTTTTGTCAATGATTGGAAATGAACATAATTAGCTCCAACAATCCAAAAACAGAGACGACTGCTGAAATATATATTTTTTTTGTTTGTTCTGTCGTAATGGCCGAACGTAAAGATTCTGTCTTTAGAGCGACAAAATATTGCAAATATGAATAATAATGAAATCTATTCACGGCTTTCTAAACTTGGATTTTCTTACTTCACAAATAAAAAGTGCACTTTAGTGATTGACCTACTCAGCCGTATTAATTGAAATTTCATATAGCTGAAATATCAAAACCTTTTCATATTCAAATTCATATTCGTTTCATCATTGAAAGCCATTACTTGATTCTATGTATTTACAAATATTAACTCTTCAGTATTTTTCAATTTAATATTTTCTTCCTATTCCACTTTAGTGCATACATCCCCTTTATGTAACTATGCCATATTTTCAAATAAATCAACGAATACTCGTACTACTACATATAGTGTTGGAATATTTGTTTACCACAAACTGTTCCACATTTCCGTATGCATACACAAATACATATGTAGTATAAAATCTACATACAAAGGCACGCAGACATATCATTATTTATCTACAAGCATATAGTGTCGCACAAAAGTGAAAACCCCATTTTTTTTTTTTTTGTGTATGTGTTATTTGTCGGCATTGTTGTGTTGAAAGTGTTGTCAACTATGATTTATTAATGTATTTATACCACTCACTATCTCTATGTAATACATCTTTGGGGTATGTATGGTTGTGTGTGTGTGTGTATGTTGATTTGTGCATGTCTTGTCTGTTGATTTTACCTGCCACTAATATGATACAATACAAAATGTTTATTTGTTACAATTTATCATCATACGAATATGCATATGGATGCATGTACTCATATGGTATGTTGAGTAGGAATGTCTCTGTATGAGTGATTCCTTAATATGTCAGTTCTCCTGTATAGCTATGTGTGTAAGTATATATAAATTAAAGGTCTAAAATTAATAGATTTAAAATTATTTGCATGTATTTACATATATAAAATATGGGAATAGATACAACATAGAGAATTGTGAACTTAGATTAGATGCGACTATGATAAGACGAAGTTTGTAGGAAATACCAGAATTTAGTAGAGGGAGACAGAAATAAAAGGACACCGGGTTTCGTACAAACAAACGGAAATCTATACGATTAGTACAGGTGAATTCAAGTTATCATACAATTATCCTTTTGCCCTTTTCTCTTCGGTATTTATATATAGAGTTATGTACATCAGCTCGATGAGTTCAAAAATATGGTATTAATATCAGTCGTAATAGTAGGAAATATACTCATATACAATTTTTATATTCAATGTGTCTTAGTTATATTGCCAATTTAAGAACATGCATGAACAAATGCTCTATCAAAGTGTATGGTGTTTCTCTACATGTACACATTAGCTCATAAATAGGTGATGGTGATTTCTGTTTTGTCATTAAATTTTATTGGTTAATAGTAGTAAGTGTCACATATGCGTGCACAGCCAGCTATGTATATAACATACAAGTGCTACAGCTATGATGACTAACTCTTAACATACATTTGCATGTCTCCTGTGTGAAGTGCAATTACTATTGCAATTGTTGCATAAACATTGAATATATATAGTTTGTATGGATATGTATATAGATCCGTATGTGTTTATGTGTAGGTACTTATATATAGATGTATATGAGTACATATGTATGTAGGACACTAGTACAACAGAGAGTGTGTGATGAGTATGAGAGTGATGCAAATCAAGTGTTTTAATGAAAATGTACTTGTGATTATTCCTTGTTGCTGTAGTTGTTGTTGTTGTTGTTGTTGTTGCAACATATGTTTTATACTATATATATTAAAATGTGCTTCAATGTGATGTGCGTGACATTTATATTCTACTTTTAATACTGACTTCTATATATCACACAATACAGTACATTTATTAATAGAAAAATTTCTAATTTAAATGATTTCAATTTGAAATTTAAGTGTTAGTTCTTGTAGAAGCAATGTACAAAATTTCTTGTAATACAATAATTAAATTATCATTTGCAATATTGTATATCAATATGGGGGGCGTATACGTGATATTTATATTTATTATGGAAACTGTTGTTTAAATGACATAATTGAATTGAATTTATTTATGCATCTATTTATTTAAGGGTGCTCATGTGCTGATACATAATTTATATGAATATCCACATATACATGAATTTCTATTGGCAAGTGAGTATTAATCCACTCATTTTTACAAAATATATTTTACTTACTTTTGTATGAGAGGTACAAGTGATTTTTATTCGATTATGGGTAAGCTTGGCTAAATTCTGATCAATAATATACTCAATGATATGCACTTCTTCTCTTTCTGAGTATTTCAAATGGAATTTCAAACTAAATGCACCATTGTATTCTTTGAGAATAGAGTATGCAAATAATAATAAAAACAAAATAAATAGAAGAAATAACAAAAATCGGTTTAATACCAATTTTTATTCTATTTCATTTTATTTCATTTCATTTCATAATTGGTTTTTGTCCATCTGTGTTCGACATTAGAATTTTATTTATTAAAAGTATATATTGTGTTACAGGTATTTGCTTAACTCAACACAATATCATATTCTACATCAGTGACGTAGCTGGGAATTTTGCAAAGTAGGGTAGATGAAAAATACGTATAAGAATACATTTTGAATGAATGATTTTTAAATATCTATATATTATTATTTTTCTTTTTAACAAGCCGATCGGCTAGTCCAAGGATGGGAGGGGGTTTATCTACCCGCCTGAACCCCTCTGGCTACACTACTGCTCTATATAGCCATGAGAGTAACAAATTGTAATTTTTTCGTTTGTTTTGTTTTTATTTTTAAATCAAATTTGTTATTATGACGTTGCAGGTGTGGGAGGTAAAAGCTTTTGTTTTAGCAATTTTTGTTCATATTAAATATGAATTACATACATATGTTTGTTAAACCTATGGGAGATATTTCAATGCATAGTTGATGAATATAGTCACTTCATTCGATGTATTGTGTTTGTATATTTTTTTTTAAATGACTTTTCAATAAGAAAAATTAATTTTAAAATAAATTCTACCGAAAATAGGCTCCTAACAAAATTTATTCATTATTTTGTAGGCCCTTCTGAAGCAACATATTTTTTAAGCTGCTATTAAATGAAATTAATTCAAGATATATAAAAAAAAAAAACATTATCAACCTAGACATTACGCACATGTGTGCCACTTCTCACATATATTTATATGTATGGGCTTGTATACACTTGGAGAAAATATACACGTAAACAAATCCTATTTATTTAGGATAATGAAAGGCATGTAAATTATTCTTTGCTTATTTTATTCAACGTCTTATTAATGTATATATGTTTGAGTACGTGTCTTTGTATGCTATGTGTGGTTTATTATTATGATGAGTGTTGCGAAGTGATAAATACATGTAATATATGTGTGTGTGTGTGTGGATACATGTGTGTGTAATAAAAAATTTTTAATTTCCCATCATTACTTTTACCGTGTGTTATTTGTGCGTGTGTGTGATTATGGAGAGATATGAGTATGACGACAATTGTTTTAAAGAATAATTTATAACAAGCATTGTTTTTGTTTTTTTTTTTTGTAGCACTCTTAATGAGTCACTAAAAAAACATTAACACATATAGAAATATGCATACATACACCCACATGCATAAAGGTTTATGTCAACATGGTCATTATGTGTAATAACGTGTGCGTGTGTTGTACGGGTGTTTCTATATTAATTATTTGTCAAATACGAGTACGATTGTTTTCATACCCTTACTCTTGTGTAAAAAAAAACGAAATTTAAATGAGGTGTTTTATGTTCACATTAAGCTTTAAAATGGAAATATAGAATAAATTATTTAATTTTAATTTTTTCCCCCCACAATTTTGTTCATTTTTTTCATACTATCTCTCTTTGGCAATATAACAAAAATTGTAAATATATGGAAAAAATGTTGATATAAAATTTTGACATATTTGAATAATATAAATTGTTTATCTGCCATAAAAGTGTCTATATTTTTACAATATACACACACAAAATCATATCTAAATGTGTACAAAGTATTACCCAAATTCAGATAAAAATGAAAAAATATATACAAAAATTATTTTGTTAAAACTATCAAGGTGATTTTTTTTTTGCTTTTATTCATTCAACATAATAAATACACTGGTTACACTTGTGGAATGATGCACTGCATCGATCGTAATAATTTTCACTCTTTAGCAATAATTCAAAAATCAAAAAATCAAAAATTAATAAATGAAAAAAAAAAAAACATTCATTGATTTTTAGAAGGTTTATATTTATTTTGAGATAAGATAAGGGGTAACCATGTTTCGGAAAAATGTTGAGGAAGAAAAATTAGTGGAGACTGATTATGCATTTTACTCCTCTATGGACGATTTCTGGGAAACTATGAGATTATTAGTATTATTATTATTATTATTATTATTATTATTATTATTATTTTTATTTCCTAAAATATTTTTTTATTAATAATATGCATTTTTGGTTATGGAACAGAATAGAACTTTGGAACAGAACATCTTTGCCAAAAAAAAAAAATAAAAATATGGTGTGATTGAATAAAGTTATGATATACATTTTTCCACAACTGTAGTGTGTAAGTGTGAGTTTTATATTCGCTATTACTAGAGTAATATTTGAATTTGAAAATAGCAAATTCTAAATGAAAATGAAAACTTTTTACTCAGAGCTACAAGTATATGTTTTTTCCATTTAAATATTTGGTCATGGTTTTTTTGGTTTTTATTTTTTTGTACTGTATTTGTATGTGTATATTAAAATGAAGTGGTATAGTTTTCATTTTTCATTATTATTCTACAGTTTGTTGCACAAAATTGTATAGTATATGAATGGTATTGTTGTTAGATACTAGTGTGTTATTGTTTTTGACATTTATTCAAAAAGTTAAATTGAATATAAGTCGATAACGATGACCATGCTGATGATGATGATGATGATGCTGATGATGATGATGATACTGATTTATTTTACATGATGTTTTTTGTATTATACATATATAGTAGAGTGTATATATGAGCACGAAATTCAATACTCAAACAAATATTTTAATTAAAACTTTATATTTTTGCAAATTTATACAAATATTTCAAAATCAAACAAAAGAAAAATACAGAATTGTTATTTCAATTATATAACGCCAAAAAAAAACCTATATTTATTTTCTAATTAGTTCTTGTTGTTTGTACATAGTGTGTATTCATAAATATGTGTAAGTATGTGTGGCATAAAAGATTATAATTTCAATTTTAATAACAGAAAAGCTATTAATTATGACTTTATTAAAAAAAAAACCAAAATAAAAGTAGCTTAAAAGAGTAAATATTAATGAAAAATATAATCACCTATTGTATTTAAAATTCCCACTCGTTGTATTGTATTTATATAATAGTCATATATATAGAAACATCAATATGAACAAGAACTTTGAAGATTTATATAGTATTGTTGAATATATCCTGAAATACAACATTAAGAACAATTTTTCATCTTTGGCTATTGTTAGTGATGTCTGTATCATACGGATGAGCTTTTCACCTTGGTTACCCTAATGATATTCTTGTATAGGATCAACTCCTTACTATTCTTATAGAACTTTGGAAAACTGATCTACAATACTAAATTTGAATTTCTTACCTTCCATTTTTAATTTCTAAAGCCATTGTGTACGTGAGAGAGATGCCGGTGGGCTCAAACCTTGGTTAAGTTACACCGATGAGAGTTTTCCTCTGCTGCTTCAACCACCGACCGCTTCTTGCCTTATAATAAAGTAAAATTGTTTAAATTTAACCGTTCTTAAATTAGAGAATAATAAATTATAAATTATCAATATAAAAAAATCTACTTGTATTAATTATGATCCGAAATTTCTGTATTGTTGATGCAGTTGCCGGTGTTTTCTTTGTTGATGATGTTTGCTGTTAGCGTCATTTTTCGTCGTCATCTTGTTTGCCACTTGCAAACTATTACTGTAGATAATTGTTCTGCTTTAGTTGTTGTTGTTATTAATACAGTTGAGATGATGATGCTAATTGCCGTTGTTGTTGTATTCGCAATAGCACACTTCTAGATTGTTAAGCCTTTCGTTGGTGGCTAATACCATTGTTCAAGATGTACGTATAAATCGAATTTTGATCTATTTCATTATTTTCATTGTCGGAAGAAATTCCGTATTGAAATGAAAAAGATAAGCACGAAAAACACAAACTAATTGTTTTTTTTTTGTTGTATTTTATTTCGTACAAAATAAACCTCGAGATATATATAAACGTTGTATGTTATTATTAAACGAATTATGTATACGTGAAATACACAATTTATTATTAAAGCAAATTATAATATTTCCAGAATGGAAATTATTAAGAATAAATATTAATACTTATTAAGTTTGTAGAGTACAAAACACTCGATATATAAAAATGATAAAGGCAAGAAAAAAAAAATGCGCACACTGTTCGTGTCAAGAAAAAATACAAGTGAAAAAAAAGAAGAAGAACAAGAACATTCGAACCGACTGCTGACTGATCAAGTCAGAGTTGCCTTCGTCTTCTATAAATGTGACAACAGACAATGCGCGTGACATAATTTTCTGGCGTAGACAGCCATATAGCCGAATTTAGCACCAGCAGCGCTTGTAGAGGAACACGAGGCAAGATATAATGTTTTGAAGTACTTATGATGTACAATTTTAGCGTATGGGACCTTAGATTAGTTGAATATTCTCTAGTTAGCACTATACTGAAACCTGATATCTATAAAATACGTACAACGTTCTGCTTACACTAAGGAACACATCGGAGATAATGCTTTAACCAATCTCACCGAATCATTTTTACACATAATTTACGACCAGAACGAATGATAACCTTTATTTACATTCATTTACAGTAATATGATGGAATGGGCAATTCAAGATTTCTAGATAACTTCAATTGAGTTTTACTCAAATTTGCTAGTAATAATGCAATCCTTCATATTGTCTAACTACTGTATGGTCTTTTACATGGAGGATATGTCAGAGAAATAATTTCCACGAGAATTTTTAAAATATTGTCTGATCACCAGGTTGCTCTGAAAATGCTAGAATTGCATATCCTAACATCCTGATACGATTAAAAAAAAAATAAAAAAATAAATATGTGGCACTTAAAGCCGCGAAGGGCTTATTGGCGCTGCTCTTCCATTACTGTTGTGCGTGTTAAATTTTGGACAGTATTAGAAGGGACCTACATATTTTAGCCGATTCCGAACGGCAGAACCATTGTGACATCACTTTTTTGAGCTTTGTCACAGAGTTCTTTTAGAAGCATTTTCATGGCAAGTTTGTTGCTGTCGGAAGAATTGCCAATTGCTTGCCGACAGGTGGGTACCGTTCGAAAGAAAACTCTTTTCGATATTAAATTTGTTATGCATCAGCTGCGGATTGAACCACGACCTACATATCAGAAGGCGAGCACACTAACCACTGAGCTACGGCACCCACAATACGATTAACTACTGCAAATCTTTTCACCAGATGGACCAGCTCAGCATTTCATATGATTTCCTGCTTCACTTCAGCAGAAACTGTTTAGATGAAAATGAAGAGTCAATCATGCGTTGTATGTACATCTGTTCTGTGCTATGCGTACGGTAGAGGTACATGTAGGTCTTTAAAATTTAGAGAGATCCACTAGCCTAGTATCAGTGACCTTGATAATCATTAGTGGTTTGAATTAGCAACTAAGGGACCAAGTCGATGTAGTGACACAATGAGCCTAAGTACCTCAACTCTAAGCATTCACTTTAACCTGCCTTAGGTATTGTAAGAAGCGGGTTTCGAATAGAACAGCGGTTGTGATTCAACTTCTTTTAAAATTCGTTTCGAGGCTACTTCATGAGTCTTTCATTTAGAATTGCTAAGTATTTCTTAACAATTGCTTACTATGTATTTAAATTGTTTCGTTGACTTTGTTTTCAACTGAGATCAGTTACTTGAAATGTTAATATAACAACTACAACAATAATAACACTTTCTTTATACATACAAGCATATACTTAACTATAAAGAACGACTTTTTAAATGCACTAATTGAAAATTATCCTGTTATTATTCTTTATTTGTGTGCGATTAATCCAAATAAAATTTATTTCATTATTTTTTTGATTCCTTAACAATCTACCTTTTATCCACTAATATCATAATATCTTATACTGTCATAATAAAGTGCACATAATATAAATTGCTGGATACTGAATAAATATTTACATATTTTCTATTCGTGTAGCCATTTCGGGGGGAAAAAAATATTTGAAAGACTATATGCTATAAATTTTCAACATATACATGCATATTGGTATTCATAAAATAGAGACACTAATAACTACACATACATACATATATATTTATGTTATATGTATTTGTCTGCCCTAAATGCACATATGAATAGCAGCATAGCGTGCATGTAAATTTCAAAAATATATGAAGTTGTACACCATCAATTCATTGCACACATAAATTTCCAAGCACACTACATGCAATATAAAATAACAATATGTCGAATAAACGCCACTACGTGGTATCTAATACATATGTATCTATCGTGCATATGAGAGTATATTAAAAATATGTTCTCGCCTATGAAATTCATAAAAATTGCAGTATTATATATTATATGAAATATGGAAGTGAAAAAACTCGGATTTCCATATGTCAATTATTGTTGTTCACAAACACAATGCATGACCATTTTGAGATATGAAATATTATCTATGCCTGAGTGCATGAAATAGTATATGCGAGTACTTGCGTCTATAAAATTTAAGAGTATTTGATTGTAATTGCAAAAATGTAGAAAAAATAAACTTAGAAATAAAACTATTGAATAAAACTTAAAACAATTTAGCCAAATAATATTGGAATTTTATTATTTTTTATTTTTTTTTTTTTTGTGAATGAAAATGGAATTAAAAATATTTCTGCAATTATAAAAATTGTAAAGCCGATTTAGTAGGATTGTTTTTATTCTGCAAATATTTTTTTTGATAATAAAATTTAAATTTTTTCTTAATTTTTTATAGCTTAGAATGGAATAGAATTGAATATAAATAATAAAGTGCAATAATAATCAGAATATTCAGGATATTGTTTAGCGCATTAAATGTTTTATGCAATAAAGTACTACGCATTGTATGATTCGATGCAATATATCTTAAAATATTAAGACTCGTATAGACATAAAATTTTTATACGAGTGTTGACCACCAACATGTCAAGTTTGACATTTCTTTAGCATACACTTACTCAAAATATTCATCTTGTGAGTGTTATTTGTGTTATTTACAGATACTTGAAATTTTCACCTAAGCCAAATAAAATTGAATTCAATTTCAAATTTAGTGCACTTCCAATGACGACGACAATAATGTTTTACACCAAAACTTAGACATGTTCAATAACAATTCTATGTAAATAAATTTGACTGTGATTGTAATGCAATCGAACATAAACAGTCTAATAAGAGTGTCTACATAATTGCGCACTTGAGACTTTAATTAATTATGATCAAATAATTGAATTAAGCTTCTTAATTAGTAAATATTTTGTTGCCTTTGACTTTAATAATCCAATTATTCATTTACACGTGTATGCATATCCCAAAAAAGTTGCTGCTGCTGTAGTACAATGTTTACAAACATATTCCCATTAGTAAGTGTCTACAAATGTCTATCTACATATGTATATACAATGCATATGGTCATGTAGCTACATAATTGTATTTATAAAATGAAGAGCATACACATATGTATGTGAATACAAATGTGTACATTTACGTGAAAATTTGTGCGTGATGTTTCCTAGTATATTGTGTAGTGGTTAGGGAGTTCAACTTTCTCACCAAAACACTTTAATTATTATTATTATTATTATTTTCGTTTGTATTCCTTCATTTCATTTGCGTGTGAGCGAATAGAAGTTTACCAAGTACTTCTGCATGTCCCTTCGGATCCACGATTCATATTATTGAACCAACAAATAAATACAACATCGCCATATTACCATCACCATCACCATCATTATGGCCATTACCATCATCTTGAATTAATTGGAATTTTGCGGTGATTGTATATACATATATGTTGGTATTACATGTAAAGCTATATCTGGCTAAATTCTTAAGCTAAAGAATTTTAATCACTTTGCTTTATTAATAAATTAAATATTTTCGCTTCGTTATGTTTTCGATCTACAATTCTTGCTGGGGTTAACAGTTTTATTGTTATTTTATTTGTTGTGTTTTTTTTTCGTTTTGTGCTGTTAAAATTTACTAAATTCCATTAGATAATTTTCCATTTTTCACTCACTTCAATCATCAATCATATTTTTGGGGAACATACAATTTAAATTTGTTCTGAGAATGATAATTGAAAATGAAAGGATCATGTTTGAGCAAATTAATTTGAAAATTATTTAATCAATATGCTTTTCATCTTTGTATGTGATCATATTTCAAATAAAATGCTTATTTAAAATTAATTTATTCTATTTACAAACAATATGTATATTCATTTGGTAAAGTTATAGTACTTCAAAGGAGAAGTGAATAGATTAAAATTCGTATTAATTAAATGAGTAAAAGTGAATACAATAAATGGTTGTGTTAGTGTGTAAATATTCACATGAAATTAGGTGAGTCATTTTTCTGCTACTTTTGTATTCTATGCTATGCAATATTGTGCTAAATTTACAAAAAGATGGAAATCAAAAAGCATTTCTCTTTTATGCTACGAACAAGATGAAACTTCATATCATTGAACGTTAAAACTAGGCTTGCACATTTCAAAAATGCGAATCGAAATTCGGAACATAACTGGGTGTTTGCTATGCTTCATAATGCCAACAAAAGCTAATATGAAGAATAACTAGATGCGATTGCTTTGACTGTGGACATAAAGCCTAAACTTGTGTCACAATGCAATCATGAAAAAGCAAAAACCTGTCAACCAGGTGCCAGAAAAGACACAAAACACAAAATAACAAAACAAAAACATGTCAAAAACAACGTCAACAACACAATGTTAGCAAAACAAAAAGAATCAAATATAAAGCAACAATAATAACCCCAAAAAAAGACAAATATTATCAAAATGCCGACTGAATATATGACATAACCACATAACCACACGGTTTGGTTTTTTTTTCTGGTTTGGTTTTCCACTTTTATTTTTTGACATGATGTGTATTCGTAATAGTATGTGTGTATGTAGTATGCATTTGTTGATTTGCTTTAACCTTCCAGCATATATATGTATATATACAATACATACAAATATAGAAATACCCCTAGCTGTATGTAGTATGTAAATATATGTAGCTATTGTTCCTTTATACCAAACTATTTGTTTTCGCCCTTCATCTCTCCCTTCTCTGCTCTTTTATTTTCCCTCTTTATTATTCCATTACAAAGCTTCCACAGTCGACGTCATGTTAACCACTCAATTAGAAGCACTTTGAACAATGAAATTCCTGTCGCGTTGGTCAGTTATTTTAATGGTTGCATAGGTCATGCATACTGATGTTATGAGAGCAGGTGGTAAAATATATATATATAATGGTACAATAAAATAGGGGAACTCCAAATTAGTATTGTATTTATTTTAAATGATTTTTTTCTCGTTTTCATTTTGCTTTTAATGAATTGAATTTTATTCAATGCGCAAGGTCACAATATGTTATATTAATGTTGAATATTTTGGCGAATGTTTGAACTTTCATAATTTTTTTGAGAATATATGCAGCGCACTGTATCAAACCAAGCTGGTTCGATGCCCACATATTGCTAGACAATACTCATTTTATTTTCCATATGTCATGATATTAATATTTTAATGACAGCTTTCTTAAAGACCTTGAAGTCATGCTCCTATTTAATTCTATTGAAAAATACAATATATACCACCGAACATATGAATCGTGTTCAAGAAGAACTCAGCTCTTGCATTACTTCCCTTACATCCATATATAGTAAGTACATATGTATTTTCACGTACGTTCAAATTTATACTGAATATTTGATATGAATACTTCTTCAAAATGGAAAAAGTGAAATACGTTTAGCTGCTTTTCGATTTAATATTTTATTTTTATTGCATTTTTCTCTACAGTCTTATCACTCAGACTCATGTTTCTGTATACATGAGTCTGGTACTGGCATACTCACCGTTTTCGATGACATCAAAGTCTATGCATTCTCATGTCGCCTGCGTCATCATCATTCATTTTTTTACGCATAACAATTTTTATTTGATTTTTGAAATAAACATACTTCTTTTGCATTGCAAATAGAAATCGTAATTGAAGTACTGCTATACGCTTTTATGTATTTATTTATTTAACATTTACAAATGTGTGTATGAGTGTGTGTGTGTGTGTGTGTTAGTGTACACCAATAGCAGACATTATATTTATCGGATTCCATTTATTGAATTCATTGGAATTTTGTACTAATGGAACAGTGCTTCTAAGCATATATTAGTCCTAGATTCCCATTAATTGTATACATCATCATAAGTGTTTTAAATTTTTGATTTTTATTTCATTAATAATTTAGTAGGTAGGTAAATGAAATTACGATTCAATTACTTTTCATCATCACCAGCACCTCATATTGAAAAAGTAGAGAGAAGAAAATTTCCTGGAAGAATCAGTCAATGTCTTCAAAGTAATGGAAATTCAACGAAATGCGTACAAATATGTATTCTGTGCTTGAAATTGAAATATTAAGAATGCATAATATGTATGATATATTTATATATAGAAAAAAATTGTTATATATATATATGTGTAAAGAAAATGTTGGAATAATTGAATGAACAACGAACATGTAAGTCGGTGAGTATTTCAACGAATTGCATAGTACTTACTATGGTGGGTTGCAGCCGTAAATGAAATAAAATTATTTAAAAAGTCAACAAGAAAAGCGAATTTCATTAATTAAGTGAGAGTGAAAGTTGATTCAATAAATTGTTGGATTGATTGATGATCACATTTTCAAGTTAATGAATTCCAAAAAGAATTCAATTCGAATGTGTTGGTGGGGTATAAAAGTTAATCAACTGAAAGGGAATTGATATTGCTTAATTAATATGTATACATACTTATAAAGATAAATAAATTAAAAATTCATATAGCAATATTGGCTTGAATTAATTAGTAAATGGGACGAAATTGAGCAATTTTACAATATTAATAGAAAAATTTAGTTTCCGTCTGATATTACCCATTTTCAGATATAATCATATGAAGTTAATGAAGTTAAACGTATGAACTGAGTTTCCGTACTAGAGCTTTGTATTCTGAAATCTGGCGTGATTTTTATTCGATCCTGCATATTTTCGGCTTGGTCCTTTATATAGTCGTATATATGTAATGAGTTTCAGATTGTTTTTTTTTTTATTTTCAATTATATGCTCATAAATATTCATATATATTAAATGCATTTTTTATAATTTCAACATTTATTATTATCGTCTTTCAATGAACTAAACAAGTGCTTGTATAATTTTCAAATGTGTAAATAGTACATTAAATGAATAGCATTCTCCCAGGTGATGCAAAAGTAATTTTTCTACAAAGATACCTATGAATGCCCATACACATTTTTAATACATTTTCTTGTTGTTCACACTTCATCTTAGTACTTCTTAATCCGACTTGCTTGCATTGAGAACATGAAGATAAGACATTAAAATACTTATCAAGCATAATTGTATATTTTCTCATCTACTCTATTTACGTATGTATGTACACGTATGTTTATGAAAGGATATTCATTTATAATTGTTTTGCAATTTTATTACATACATGCGAATATATGTCAGCATGTCTTATACACAAATCTATTCACATAAGATGTGTATACATACATATACATATGTATGTATACATTTCTATCAACATCATCTTCTATACAAATTGTAGTATACAAGTGTATGTATGCACTATATTCATGTTGCACTGCTACTTTGTTGCATCCGTATCGTAATTCTATGCTCTATTTTCATTTTCCATTTTAATGGGTTTGACCCAGTTTGGGCATACTATAGATACTTGTAAGTATGAGTATACTTTCTAATTTCTTTAAATTGGATTCTCTCGCTCTCGTTGATTTACTTGTGCTCTTCTTCTCTTCTTACGTATGTATCTCATCATAGATATTTGCCTGTAAAATGTGCAAGTGTATCTATCTGTGATGGTTTTAATTTGAAACGAATCTTATCGTTAATTGCGGTTATTTTATGGCATGCTACTTAAATGGTGTTAGTACATGGATACATGTCTTCTAAGTACCTTGTTGCACAACAACAGCTGTTTCAGATTATCGACGATAATTGAAAGAAATTGGTTTGTACACAATCCATTAAAAAAATAACAACTACTACTATCGATTACTAACTGTAAAATTGTAATATTAATGTAATTTATTAATTTTAATTGGGTATAATTTGATTATCTTTATCGCAGTAGCCATATAGGGGATTGGGGGAAAAGTACTGAATTATTGTGTAGAACTATTGGTTAGACAATAGTTAAACAAAATTCTTTACAATCTACGGAGCTTACCGGAGTCACTAATTCAATATATTTTGCAATGCAAATGACTCAAAAATATAGCTGCCAGTGGGTAGGATTGAGGCTTTGGTAGGACTGAGGGTTTGGTAGGACTGGAATAGACGCAATCATTATGGTGGAATATTAGTTAGTCATGACATTACGAAAATTTTACGGAAATGACAAAATCATAGACTCCTTTAAGGAATCTGTAAAATTTTTAAAATTTAGAAGCTTTAATACAATCACCTTATCTAGTCTCTTTGTAACATTGAACAAATATTTGCTATAAAAAATGCCAATAGAATTTACTTGGTTTATGTTAGCAAACAAATATCATGAAAATAAAACGGCATACAATTCATTTAATCAAAATCACTTTAATTGGAAAAAAAATGCAAATTTCTTACACTCCGATTAAAAATGTCCCATTACTTTACGTATAATATTGCTTGACATTTTATGGATATGAAATAAAATATTTGGTTAAATTTTTGTTTTTTTTTTTTTATAATTTTGCTTCATAAAATTAATGTCGGAAATTATTTTATGATTTATAAATTTTCACAGATACTTTAAACGGATACGGAAACGACCAAAGAGCACTATGTTGTGAAACGAGGCGGGTGTTGGCATGAAATGTGTATGAAAATTGTGAGAATAAAATAGATAAAACTAAAACGGAAAATGGTTGAAACTATACATACAGGAAACACCGGTCATTCTTTATGCGTTCGTTGCAATGCAATGCCAGAGCATCTGTGCTCCATGTACTTTTTGTCCTCTCATACAATTTCATGGAGCATGTAAAACGACAAAAATGGTGATATCAACTCGACGATATACCATAGCTATATGAATTTGTATGTAGGTGCGGTACAATTGTATGTGCGGTTTATTTACTTACTTACTGACACACCAACACAATTTTGTGAAAATTAATTTAATGCAGCAAATATGCGCATATGCAATATTTGAAAAAAAAAACACATTAAAATATTTTTTAGTTTTTGATAACTTTATGCCTGGAAATGGAATATTAAAAATTCACAATTTGCTGTTTAGATAAAATGAAGCATAAAAAATTTTTTATTAAAATGAATTGTTATTCAAAAATTATTTTCATTTACAAAGTTTTGCTGCATATTCCTTCACTATATGCAGTTTGTTTTGTATTGTATTAATTTTGAGCATCAGCTCATGAACGCATACTAATAAAAATACACGTTTTCTCGTATGTATGTATATATTTTATATAGTATATATATGTATATATATAACGCATTTTAATGATTTTGAAAATATAAATACATACATGCATGCAGCAGCATGTATATACAAAATTTTGTATAATATTTTGCTTTTCCAGATTCGAAAAGCATTTTCATCAATTTTTGTACTGCACACAACACGTAAGTACCTAGATAATTTTGCATAAATGAAACTTTTTAAATTAATATGCAAATATGTACTATTCATCATCAAAAACATCAACGTCATCATCAATGTCATCATCAGCGTCATCATCAGAATCATCATTATGATGATAAATTTTAATCTCCACTATTATCAGCTCAACATCTCAGAGTACATCAGTATCGTATACTGCGCTTATTTAAATAATAATAATAATTTGTGTAGATTATGCCAGTGATGATGATGATGATGGAGTTGATGAGTGATGCGAGTGAAATTATCTATGCACAGATACAGATGGTGCGATTAACTACATACAATAACTACTTATTGGTTGGTGTACTTGTGTATGTGTAAATTATAATTGACAATTAAAATTAAACAATAGTTAAAATGAGCATATATATGCATAAATATGTCACTATATATGTGTATGTTCAGTGTGTGTGTGTATGATAGCCATACATAAATACTTGTTAGTCTCAAACTGCATTTAGACTGCATTTACTCTGCTTTATGGTTTAGATTTTATGTAGATATGTACTTTAAAAAAATTTTTTTCAATATACATTTTTTAAATTTGTATGCTGTCTAAATACAATAATCGATATTTTACAAAAATTTTATTTAAACTAAGGAAAGTTATGGCAGGTAACAACATGTGGAAGGTGTATTCCATGTGGAACATCCTTCTCTAATAAATTATTTTAATGTTGTTGGAGCTATGACACAAGCCGTAGCGCTGTTTTCCTTTTCAGCCTTGAAAAATTCACGATTTTGTCATCAGATTAGCGGCAAGCTCATTTGGGTGCGTTTGTAGTCGTTTCCGATATTTTGTAGCGTTCTATTTGATTTCGTCCTTCACTAGAAGGATTTTCAGGTCTTTATGAATTTGTGCGTTCGTTACGTACCAAGGAGAGTTAACTAGCATACGCAGAGTTTTGGACTGAAATCTTTGGAGAATTTCTATGTTGGAGTTGGATGCTGTTCCCCACAGTTGAATAACGTAAGTCCACAACGGTTTGAGCATTGCTTTATATAGGATGATTTTATTTTCCATTTAGAGGGGATATTGACGATTCAATAGCCAATACATGATGCGGTATTGTATACTAAGAACTTTCCATGTTCTTCACGTTAGTCGTCTGTCAAGGTGAATGCCCAAGTACTTACCAGTTTCGGATTGGGGAACTGAAATATTGTTCAATTTGATTTTGGGACATGTATCTCTCCTCGTAGTAAATGTTATGTGGGTTGATTTCGTCTCGTTAACTTAAAATGTATCATAAAATATATCTATTTGGTTCTACTTTGTCTTACTTACTTATATTTATTAATGGTAGAGTGATAAATAAAGCAATAAAAAATGAAAGAGTGCCCACTATTTTTGGAGCTACCATACAAAGTCGCACACTTAATAAAGAATTATAAACCGCTTAACTTCCTTAAACTTATTGTACGTAAAGAAATTTTTTTTAAATTTTCGACCAAATTTGAGACAACAATCATATATACGAATTTCTTATGTGTCAGAGAATTTCATGGATATGGCTAATAATTGGTAAATAACATATATACATACATCATCAGCATCCAACTATTTTTCTAGCGTGAATCGTATATATATCATCACTCTTATTTGGTACTTTTCAGATATATGTTTGTTGATATTTCACTCCATATAGTGAAGTATACATGTATATCTGTATACATGTTCATATAAGATATAGTATGCTGTTCGATACCATTGACTTCACATACACATTTTGTTTAAACAAAAACAAAAATATTATTTTGTTTTTTATGTGATTCTCTTATTTGTTTCTTTGTTTTTTTTTTATAACTTTCTTCATTCAGTATTTATATGTATTTACGAGTATACCACCATCACACTTTGTTGTGCAATAATATTGAAGTTTGCCATTTCTTTTTCATGTGATTTTATACTTTATTGTTTCATTTTTCTGTTTTTCTTTTACCATTTGGTCAATGCAGTGTTAAAGTTTGTTTTATTTTCACAATTTTTATTAAGTTTTCGAGCTTTAAAGTTCAATATTTCTTTTTATTTTTCAAATGATTGCTTACATAGAAGGGTATCAAGGAGTTATCGAAATGAAGTGATAAGAAATTTTCTATTCGTTGATTCGATTCTGCAATATTTTACTTTTTGCTTCGGTTTTTATTTCATTTTTGTAGTGTTTTTCTTATTTTTTACACTCTACGAGTATATGTAAGTATACTTGTTTGTTTTAACTATACATATATATTTATTGGATTTTTAGTAGTGTTGCTATACCTCAAAGCGAAAACTAAGTACATAGATCGCATAACAATTTTCTTAAGAATAACATTCACATAGGTATGTATATATCCAATTTTATTAACATTTTTAGATAGTATATACAATTCATATATCGTGAAGATATGCTTATTCTATATAGAGTACATTTTGAAAATAATAATGAAAACGAACATCTCGACTTTTCATATCGAAATCTGTAAACATTGTGATGTGATGCTTATTTACAAATTTTTCGTAAAGTCTTTGAATAACTTCAACCATCATGTATGACACTTTTGAATTTTTTGTATCCAAAATGATAACAAATATTTCTATTTTTCCTATTAGAGTGGATAAAAATGTTTAAAGCCAAAATAGTGTTGGATGCATTCAAAACTCTAGTTTTAGTGAAATTTCATTCACGATTATTAAAAATTGTTCCAGAAAACAAAAACAGGATTTTAAATGCATTATATTTATTTGTAAATACGTCGCGATATATATCGAGCAGCTTTTCTACTATACTAAAACATAAATGTACGACTATAATAAAGATCATAATATTGCATTTAATTAAAATAGAAATTTTATAGTTATACAGTACAATTAAATATATTACGTGATGGGATATCTTGAAATTTGAAATTTTAAGTAAACACTAAAAATTTCAAAAGATATTAGATTGAATAATTTTGCAATAAATACTTTTTATATATTACAAACTACTATCAAGTAATTTTTTTGCGATTTTTATCGGCAAATAAATCAATTAATTTATAACCTTTGAGATTGTAACATTTTTCGTATTACAAAATTATATTTCTACATTCTTTAGTGTCTGATTCATGGCAAATGTTTATATACATACATAGTATATACATATAGATACATATGTAGGTACATATGACTAAATGAATATGCATAAAATATGCAACTATGTCAGCGTAAAAGTCTAAACCAAGTTTGCTATCTAATCTTGATAATTATTTAAATTAATTTATGTACATAAACTTTGAACGATTTCTTACTACTATTTATACTTAACTTAACCTCTCCTCTATAACTTTTAGGCACACATATATAAGTGTCGAATACATTTATTTATATGCAAGCAGGTGTGTGTGCAATATATATATATATATATATATATATATATATATATATATATATATATATATATATATATATATATATAATATATATATATATATATATATATATATATATATATATATATATATATATATATATATATTTATATATATATATATATATACATATATATATATATATATATACATATATATATATATATATATATATATATATATATATATATATATATGTACAAATAGATATATGCATTTATAAGCATGCATTTATTTGTTCATATAAAAACACATATGTATGTATACATATACCTAAATACTTGTACATGTACAAGTACATGTACATGTTCATGTTATGCTTTTGTTGATTAAATATGTGTCAGCGCACTTGAAACTTTTTCGTTCGCGTAATAGTAGTTGTAGTATGATATAATAAATATTATAATAAGTTGCTAAATAAACCGTTAGCAACGTATCGTCGTGCTAATAGTTTAAGTGTTAGCAACACAACTTTATGCATACACATAAATTCCTTATAATTTTTGTTGCAAAATTTCAAATGTCTGTGCCATGTGTTACTTATGTGTAGTAAAGGTAAAGCGTATAGTAAAAATGATGACATGAATTAAGGTTGAAAAATATTTGCAAAAATTTATTTTGCATTTTTTCGACAAGTTTTCGAATAGTAGTAATTTCCCAAGAAAGTTAATTCATATAACTAACATCAATAATTGAGGACAATGATGCTATTCGAGATCGAATTCTTCTGGACCGACTGCTGATTGTATTTAAAGTCATTCAAAATGATTCTAATTAATTTGCTATGACCTTAAAATATTAAAACAAATAATGGGAAATTATCATACAATTTTCGATGCACATCAATTTTATATGAAAATACTCTCAAATGCTTTGGTGAAACTAAACCCGACTAAGCAATTTATTACGAAATTTAGACTCTGTATATATGTATCTATTCGTAATAAATTTGTCACATGAAAAAGAAATTGGCACAAATACAACTAGCTAGTATGTAGGTCAAGCAGTTTGTGTAATATTAACATTGCATTTGATAAAAAAAAAATTAATAAAAAATTCTAATTACGTTTTCCAAGAACATCCAAGGAAAATGAAAACAATTGATTTTTAATAAATTTTCTTTAATTGCAATTAGTGGCATGTCAATGGCATTTAATTCGATTATGTAGGAAATAAATGAAATTATTTGTTATTGAAAAGTTGAATGGTGTGAATTATATTGACCTTTAGCAATTGAAATCCGCACAATGATTGCCAATATGCTTAATATAATCAAATATGAGTGATTGATTTGTAATTTGTTGCAACAGTTACCACAACATCGATAATGAGCTGGTATAGTGGCATTAGAGTTGCGTAGCAAGTAAAATACAAAAAATATATTCAAATCATAATCGTAAAGACTTGTTGATGTCAAACACTTTGCAATAATAGATAATCAAAACTGCATATCTATCCTAGTGTAGACTATATAAGCTTTGGTAGTATTAAACCTAAGCTTTTTAAATATTTATTTAGTAATTGAATTTGAAAGAAAATTTAATTCGAATAAATGTAATTGAAATATAAGAATTTTATTCGACATAATTTCAAGACGGTACTATAATTTTTACAGTTGAAATGTGCAACTATTCATACAAAATAATGTACATACATACGAGGGCGGTCCCAGAACTACCCGACCTGACATATAGATGACGGCAGTAGTTTGAAAAAAAAATTACTTTCGTGAAAAGTGCAACCTTATGAAACATAAAGGGTTATCCATTTCGCGGTTTCAAAAGTATAGGGCTAGAATTCGACATCTGTCAAACTGAGTTGTTAAAACAATTTCTTTCTTTTTCAAAGTCTGACATTTGCGAAAATGGATCGCTTAACTATCGCACAACGCATTAAAATTGTAATAACCTACTACAAAAATGGTGATCCTGCCACAGCCACATATCGTGCTTTAAGAGTAAGAGTAAGACTGGATCGGTTACGGATATTGTAAGGCTTGTGCATCATCGTTTCGCTCGTACCACCGAAAATATCCCTGCTGTAAGTGAAAGTGTTGCCGAAGACCCGAATGTGTCTATTCCTCGTCGTTCTCAGGAATTAGGACTGTCTTACGGCACATTATGGCGTATTTTGCATTTTGATCTACACCTACATCCATATAAAATCCAGCTCACACAACAACTGAAGCCAGCTGACCATTCAAAACGTAGTAGATACGTCGAATGGGTGCTTGAACAACAGGCGGTGGACGGCGATTTTTCGAACAAAATTTTCTTCAGCGACGAAGCACATTTCTCACTCGGTGGGTATATTAACAACATCGCTTGACTTTTTTTTGTGGGGCTACGCGAAAGACCGTGTTTATGCAGATAAACCTTTAACTCTTGAGCACCTAAAAACCAACATTCGTCACGTTATGGCTGAGATACCGCCCAATATGTGTCAAAAAGTGGTCGAAAATTACCTCAAAAGAATCGATGCTTGCAACAATTCGCGTGGTGGTCATTTAAATGATGTAGTATTTCACACATAATGTCAACGTTCAAAGTTTATAATAAAAAAGAAATATCATGATATCATGAATATTTTATATGTGTTTTATTTACATTTACTTTTGAAACCGCAAAATGGATAACCCTTTATCATGATAAAAAATATTTTATATGTGTTTTATTTACATTTACTTTTGAAACCGCAAAATGGATAACCCTTTATGTTTTAAGTTTCAAGGCGTCACATTGTTTAATATTTTTTTTGGAGCCATTGAAAATTAACGACCTCAGTAAATTTATAAACATGGGAAAAATTGGTCACCGTTATGTAATTCAATACTTTCATTTGAAAGGTCTCAGTCCAACGAATATTAAAGCCGACCTAGATTCTACTCTGGGAGAGTATTTTCCTTCATTTACGACCATAAAAAATATTGGGTGGCAGAGTTGAAACGAGCTCGTACGAGCTCCCAAGACGAACACCGTAGTGGTCGACCAATTGAGATGACCACGCCAGAAATGGTTAAGAAAATCCGGCTGATAGCCGGCTGAAGGTGTGTGGGCTAGGTGAAATTACAGGCATTTCAAAAAGTGCTATACATCGTATATTGACCGAAAATTTGGAGATGAAGGAGCTGTGTGCAAAATGGGTGTCGCGTTTGCTCACAATAGAACAAAATCAACGTCGTGAAGATGTTTCTATAGAGTGTTTGGCGATGTTTCACAGTAAGAAAGTCGAGTTTTTGCATCGATTCGTAACCATGGATGAGGCGTGGGTCCACCACTTCACACATGAGACAAAGGAGCAGTCATAACAGTGGACTGCAAGGGGAGAATCGTATCCAAAAAAGGCGAATACAGTTTCATCTGCATGCAAGGATATGGCGTCTTTTTGGGATGCACGTGGGATAATTTTTATTGATTATCTTCAAAAAGGAAAAACAATCAACGGCGAGTATTATGGCAATTTGTTGCAGCGTTTAAGGGATGAAATTAAAGAAAAAACGACAATGCACCAGTTCACACATCCGCTATTGCGATAGCCAAAATCAATGAGTTAAAGCTCGAATTGCTTCAGCACTCACCTTATTCGCCAAATTTAGCTCCTTCGGATTATTTTCTATTTCCAAATTTGAAAAAATGGCTTGGTGGTAGAAGATTTGCAAACAATGAAGAGGTGGAGTCTGCGGTAGGTGGCTATTTTAATGAGCTAAACATTTCATACTATAAACAGGGTATCGATGCTATTGAAAATCGCTGGGAAAAGTGTATAGAGCTAACAGGAGATTATGTTGAAAAATAAAGAAAAATTTTCCCAAATTTGTTGTGTTTTCTTTGTTAGGTCGGGTAGTTCTGGGACCGTATGTCTGCATGAATGCTGCAATAATAATGTTCAGTACATGATACAATGAAAGATGAAAATGAAATGATGTACTTACCTGGAGGTTCTGTTAATTATACTACAATTAGATATGCATGTATGCACTTATCACACATTAGTAGAGCCAACACAATAGAATATAAATGTTATACGCATATATAATAACTATATAATACTTTACATACATACAATTTCACATAATTATGTGTAGAAACTTTATAAACTTTGAAATCCTAAGGACTTTTGTTACTATATAACCCTCATATACATACATTACATCACGCATTAATATATACTAAACTTATATACATATGTAGATATATATTTGTATCTAAAGTTTATAGTTTGCACGTGTTCGTATGATGACATTTGTAACACCTTTCATGACATTTTTGTATAAATCTATGATTTTATTGTCAAAGTGTACTATGTCGCTATTAACTATTTGCATGGTACATGCAGCTTATCTAAATGTGTCGTCTACTGAATGAAGATTTTCATTTTTTTTTTAACTTTTATATTAAGCCATTGTTCAAGATTATTCAATATTTTTGATTCGACAATATTAGTATGGCACTTTTTACCTTCGTACTTAATTCTAAAGTCCTTGCTCTATATGAGTACCCTATGCATCTACATATTTTAAATTCATTTAGTTGAATAAAGTAGAGCAAGCAACTTTTTGTGGATAACATCAATTGACCCATATATGTACAATAGTTAGATGTATATGTATATGTATATGGGTATACAGAGCTAAGTAGAGCATTGATAATAAATCATGAGGTTAAATGAATTTCTACTATTTTTTTTTTTCATTTTATGTTCATTCAGCAAACTAATACTTTCATGCATATATTCACTTTAAAAGTGTTTTCAAAACAAATGTGGTATTTCACATGTCAAATAGGTTTAATCTACAATACATTATAATTACATATATGCAAATTTATACAGTATACTATCATATTCATACAAATACATGTATGTTGATTGGTATTAAGTTCACAATCGAAAGCATATGTAAAAAAATGTCTTACTTGATAAATCATGCAGTCACTCGAAAGCATTTAAGACCACATTCTATAAAATATTTAAAGAAGTATGTACTTACATAAGCATATTGGTTGCAGGTTGCTGCGATTACTTTTAGAATGCTATTCTCTGTTATTCTCTACCAAGTTGATGTAAAATTAATTAACATGAAAACTATTTCATAAGATTTAACCAAATGGAAGACGTCAATGTGGAATACTATTTTAGAGCAAAAATGAAACAAATTAGCTTTGAATTTATTATTTCAATGTCAGAATATGGTTAGAAAATCTGGGAAACAAACCTGGAGATTAATGCACTAAACAGTGTAAATAATTTTCTATATGTGAAAAAATTGTTGAAAAACTTCTTCTAAAGGATAAACAAAAATATACATGTGTAATTAACAAATTATATCATCCTTAGAAGTAAAAAATTTACTTACCCATAAATAAAGAAGAGATTCAAACGGGACAAAATTGTCTATTTTATACTTTATTGTCAAATCGATTATTTTTCGCCTCTGAGAACTAGAATTGTAATAGAATAGAGAATTTCTGACAATTTTCGTTCGACAATATTTAAATCATTTTTGCAGTTATTGCCATAAAGCACAAAAAATGTTCAATATTTTTGCAAATATTTTTCGACATTAATTTCTTCGACCTTATATACAACTATGATTGATTGATTTAGGTTGAGGTTTCAATTGCTTACTGCACTTGTTCTAATTAAGCAGCATTTCAGTATATTTGTGGTAAAGTACTTACACATATACATGTACATTAAATAAATATCTATTTCAAACAATTGGTGTTGCTTAATGCATTTTCAATTATGAATAATTGTGGTTATTTAAAGAAATCGAATGTTCTGAACTGTACGTATTATTTTAATGTACAGGGTGATTTTTTGGCAACTTTCTTTTTGGCAATACTATTTTTGGCAGTTCAGCTGTTTTCATGTAACATGTTACTGTCGAACATGTTATCTTTGGTCCATAATTTAACCATGAATCGACTTAGAAACGAACAATGCTTGCAGATAATTGAATTTTATTATCAAACTTCATGTTCGGTTTATTTATTCATTCATTTTATGGTCAGTTTGGGTACCCTTCTGTGGCGGTGTGGATTTTGAGAAGGTGGCATCATTGAACTATATTTTTTCAAAGACGATGAAGGCAGGAACGTTGCTGTGAATGATGAGCGTTACCGTGCAATAATTACAAACCATAAACTAATATCAAATTTATAGAAAATCATATATAGCCTTGCGACAGATACCTTCGATTTAAACGTAGCTGCCTGTCTACTGAAACTTTGTTAGTTTGGACTAGAATTTTGAAAAATTGCGAGATATTTTGTCGAAATATGGCACTTGATATCGATCGTCTACGGATGTAAATGTTATTGAAAATAAAAGATGAGATTAAACATAAATTAATCATATCGAGCACTAGTACTTGTTACGAGGATCACTTACATTTAAACTGAATTTTATCAATACATCGCACTTTTTATAATAAAAATAATTCATTTTCTATTCAGTTTAAAAGCAGTTTTGTGAATAAAGGTTTTAGTATGTGATGAACTTATAGCGTCACTAAATTCTATTTTGAAATCCAGCCCTTGTAGATTCATTGTTCATCTTTAAATTATCAATGCTGAAGAAGAAAGATAAGAAAAATAACAAATAAAAATATTGTTTTATATTCTGTCTAAAGTAATACTCATACATATCATACGTTTTAACCCTACACGTCGGAATATAAATAACATTATTTGACCCTATTTCTTTTTGCTTATATAAAATGTCCTCATAGATTTAGCCTTAACATTAATTTATTATAGTAACACCATTATTCTGACCAATAAAAGATATATATTGGTTTTTGTGTTGTATACAACTTATATAATATTTTAAACACACATATATATGTGTACATACATATACATTTAGAGTTCTTTGTTCTTAACTAAATTTGTTTGGTGTCCCTTTTTGTATGGTGCTTTGTAACTTTACTGATCTCCTCTCTCTCATACTCCTTATTTGGCTTACACTTTTTCTCAATCAGCAATTTTATCTCATCTCATCTGTTTGCAATTTGTATTGTCATCTGAATAATAATACCACTTGATACCAACGTTAGTATAGTGCTACGGCTATTGTATTATCCTTTTTGTGCATTGTGTTTTCATACACACATACATACAATAGAATATAATATCTTCAGTAAACGTACATACATGCACAAATAGAAATTGAACCGCACAACTAAGTATATTTGGTCTATTGTAAAAATTTTATTTTTATTTCTCTCGACGTTGCCTCAATATGCCACTTTAGTGTTACCACACATACATACATACATACATACGTATGTACACAAAATTCTTGTAATATGTGCTTTGATCGTTTTAGTATTGGTCATTTATTGTGTCTTTTATTTGTTTTGTCCTCTATTTTATTTGATTATTTTTCCATAGATGCACATACATGTTTTTATATCTTTCATTTTCGCTAACATTGTATTTACATTGTTCAAGTAGCATACTCATTAAAAATATATTATACAAATTGTATATATGTAGATGTCATTTTGTATCGAATTTTCTGCCCGACGAAATTTTCTATCACTCAATCAATATAAAAATATAGTGAAAGCAGCTATATTATTTCATTATTTTCCCCATTCTATCTACAATTGCAGAGAAAATAATATTAATGTTTTCTAATCAAGCTGAAAATTTATTTTTATATATTTATTTGCTTTTTTTCGTCTACTATTATTTACACATTCAAATCTTTTTCAATTTGTCTCTATCCACCAATTATTACACCTAATTTTGTCAACCAATTTGATTTTCTTTTGATATAATTTTCATTGGGTAAATCATTGATTAAAGAAAAATATAATCAAGTGTTTCTCTTCGAAATCCCACAGAAGCTTTTATCTATTTCATTGATACCTTTTCATAAAGGTTGAGTTGATCGTTTTTTGATAACATTTAAATTCCGACATCGGAATTGGCTTTATTCGATTTATTTCAATTCATTTCAATTCAAGAACAACAACAACAACACAATTCTAAATTGCTTGAAACATAATTAAATGTGAAATGATGTGTAATTAAATATAGCTTGGAATATGCTTAAGATAATTGGAAAATACTTGTGATTATCAACGGGCTACAATTGTAAATAATGGTACAATATGATCGCGCTACACGTGGTATGAGTGATATGTATTAATTACATTATTTGCGCCCGACATACAAATATCAGGGTATATTCGCTTGGGTTGGATTTTTGTAACCACTTGAAAAAAACTTGAGAAACATATCGCAATTTTAAGTTGACTGGAAATCTGATTTAACACACCCACTAATTCATATAGCTTCCATACAAAGTTCTTACTTTGACTCGCATAATTGTGCTACCATATTCGCCTTTAAAAATGAATATTCTATTAATATTCTATTATATTTGATACACGAGTCAATTGATATTGATGTTTAGGTAATTAAAAAAAAATATAACAGGCCGACGTTCACTATATCATATATCTCTCATATAAATGCATTGAAGTACTCAGGTTAATGATGGTGTCGTGTTGACCTTTGGAATCACCATGAGAAACCCATATTTAGTTTAGGGTGGCATATCTTAGTTCATAAAAGCTTAAAGTAAAATTTTGCTAACCATGTCCATTGTTTTTTGTTGGATTAACTCAATGACGTCGCTATATTTTGTGCAGAAGTGACTGTTTTACGTCAATATTTGGTAGAAAGGGCCTTCAATTGAGTTGTTAAATCTGTAATATATACGTGACACATTCTTTGGCTTATATACCTCTGTTAGCAACAAATTATCTTTAAAAAACCATTAACTAAAATTATGATTAGCACTAATACGCATTAGTTTTTACTGTCCAACAATTTGCTGAACATACTCATTTCCCATTTTTACTTCTTAAGGAGGCTTCCATACAAAATGTACTTATAAATATCGAAACATCAGCAAACAAGTCTATAATAACCCAGCTTGTTTTTCCAGAGCGATATTATGTAAGACCAACATGCTCATCCATTCACAAAGAAGGCGTAAATAGTCCACTTTTTATTACACAAACTATGTATGCATAGGCATGGGCAAGTAATATCATATCGATTGTATGGCCAATAACTCAAAAGGTTCAATTGAATTAGCAATCTCAAGCTTTCTTACACTCAAGTACCTAGTATTTTCTTTACAAATCCTATTATATCATAAAATTTAATTGGGGGGAAAAACACTTGTGTCATTGTTTCATCGATTCCTTGGTATTTCATATTTACTTGATTCGGGTTAACCCAAATAGAAATAGCAATTAATTAAATTTTAATTATTTTCTATTGCTACCAAATATAACTGTTATCCAATTACATATATTTATATAGAACAAAAACAAACAAAAAATTGTGTTCAATATTATACCACAGAGACGTATATATTTTTCCATGGTGGGTGTTGGATACATTAAAGCTATTATGGTATTTTGTAAATAAAATTTATATAATAAATTGTACACAAATTATAATAACATTATTTTTGTTGTTGTTATTGATTCATTACTCTTGTCTACCCCATACTGTCATACAATCAACAAATTTAATTAATTTTAGTGACATTTTCTGATAGTAATGATGATGATGATTAAAACCGCACAAAACAAATATTTCAAGTTATACCCATAGTATTGTGGTGCGAATCACAAATTTGAATTGCGTGTGCGCCAGTGAGGGATTTTGTGGTAGTGTGAATTTCATCCAATGAATTTTGGATCACAAATGAAGAGAACAGCAGAAGAAAATTGTTCAAAATAGAAAAACATTATAAAGAACCAGCTTGCCTTGTCTTAAATTTATTCGTCTTAACCTTCAAATCTACACATCCCTAGTCAAAAGTAAACGAATTTTTGCTTATTTAACAATAAATTTTCAAAAGAAAAATTAAAGTAACCTTAAATACTAACCAAACAACCCTTGTAAATAGCCAATTAAATTTGATGATATCAATATTAAACATATTTTGTTACATAAATGAATCGTTTTGTTTCTCATGAAAATATACATAATAAAATCTACAATATTCCACAAAAAGAAAAGGTTAAAATTACTATGGTTTTTATATACGAGCATGTTAGTAAGAGCAAATGGTAGTGAAATCTGACTCCCATAATATATAACTACCTTCATACATATAGTGCATATGCATAGTACATTGCCTTTTGTGAGATCTTGGTATCTTTAAAACAAAGAAATGTATTCAAATAATTTTACATCCACTTCTTTTCAACTTCCCTTATTGCAAATTATCCTTTCCTCTTTTGCACCACCACTTTCCCTTGTAACATTGTTTCAATAGCATAACGTTAGCGTTCCTTCTGTTCTGTTCTGTTCATTTTGGATCATTAAGCAATTTCTTGCAACAACAAAAATTCCAACGCCAACAAACTTATACTCTATTGAATATTGTAGCAAATTACAAAACCATTGATTTTCCTCAGTTAGCTGGTAGGTGTTATTTGGTTTTTTTTTTTCTTATATTTCTTACCATTTATCAGTTTGAATGTTTTTTTTTCGCAAAAACAAAAAGCACTAGAGACAGTGAAAAAAAGAGAAATAATAAAAACAAGAATGTACTAGTTTTAAACAAAAATTTTTGAACCGCAACAAATTTCTCAGTATTAATGAACATACATATTTTTGGTTACAACTATGCTATGAGCATACTTATTTATTTTTTTTTTTTTGTTTTCTTCGATTCCACCACGAAAAATAATTTAATACTACTAAGCAATGTTGCTTTTAACCTTCGGGCAAATGAGAGTAATAAGAAAAATAGAATCGATGATTAAAGGATTGTCGTGCTTTTTGTTGTGCTGCTTTCATTTGCAGCGAAAATGTGTCGACAACAATATTATCGATGAATTTTAAGATATGAAATATGGATTTTTACATTTTTTCAACGTTGAGTTAGAATGAACATTTTTGAAGTGGATACAAAGAATATTTTTATTCTTATTAAGATATATCAACTATTTTCAAATTACTAAAAGTTTCAGTAATATGTATATAGTACCGGCTTGGATTCCCGAAGGTGCTATGGCGAGCTTTGCTATGGCCTCACACATATGTTGCTAGCGCTTTCACAATTTCTCAAGGGCTGCAGAATATAGCTATCTATTCATTGTGGGTGCCGTAGCTCAGTGGTTAGTGTGTTCGCCTTCTGATCTGTAGGTCGTGGTTCAATCCCCGGCTGATGCATAACAAATTTAATATCGATAAGATTTTTCTTTCGAACGGTACCCACCTGTCGGTAAGCAATTGGCAATTCTTCCGACAGTAACAACTTGCCATGAAAAAGCTTCTTAAAGAACTCTGTGACAAAGCTCAGAAAAAGTGATGTCACAAGTGTTCTGCCGTTCGGAACCGGCTAAAATAAGTAGGTCCCTTCTAATATTGTCCAAAATTTAAGACACACAACAGTAATGGAAGAGAAGCTCGGCCAATGAGCCCTTTGGGGCTTTATGTGCCACATATTTATTTATTTTTTATTCATTGTTGTTGTTGTTGTTGTTGTTGTCGATATGATGGCTGGAGGGTTAAATTCATCACATGGAACAGTATACAGACACCTAGTTCAATTGAGTAAGGTACCAAAGCTGAGAAAATGGGTTCCGCATAAACTTTCTGTTCTTCAGCAGAGATTGAATGTGTGTCCTCAGCTTGAAAATGAGATTTTTTGAACTGTATTGTAACTGTGGACGAAAAATGGTCTTTTACAATAATCCTGTTCGCAAACGCCAGTGGTTAAATAAAGATGCAACATCAGAACCAACCCCAAAGATAGCATCCTGTTGGTGGTATATGGCTGGTATCATTTATTTTGATCTGCTGGAACCAGTCGATCATAGCTGATTATTATTGCCATCAATTTTCCAAACTGAATGAAGTACTTGAAAAAAATCGATCGATTGTTTTTAATCAATAGACCGAAAGTTTTGTTTCACCACGGCAACGCAAGACCGCAAGCCGCAAGCATACCTTAGGCAAAGTGAACGAGCTCGGCTGGGAGTTAATGCCTGATGCATCATACTCTCCAGATATTGCACATTGCGATTATCACCTTTTCCGCAGACTTCAGTCCCATTTAAGTAAAAAGAACTACACCCCAAAAGAAACTATAAAATGGGATATCGACGCGTATTTTGGCTCCATGGAGAAACAATTTTTTGAGCAGGGAATTAAAAATTTGCTTAAAATTTGGGAAGATATTGTAAATAATGCAGAAAAAAATATTATTGTTTAATAAATACTGAAAACTTATTTTTTATTTATTTTAAAACCACCTAAGAAGAACTCACGAACCTATGGACTAATCTGATACATATTCTCTACTACGCCTACTATTACCTGGTAATTCCTTAAAATAAATTTAATATTTTTATGTAGCTAAAAATTGAGCAATTTGTATTTGACGTTCCTATTTTGAAATCTGTATTTTTTAATATTTAATTGTCAATCAGACTTATGTTTCTCATGTATAATGATCGACCAACATGCTATAAACATTTCATTAATTCAGAAAGCATGTTATATTTCAACATTATAAAGGTCATATGCTATTTTTATTCTTCATATTAAATGATATATTTATATAGTAACATACATAATTTAAATTGGTATAAAGTTTAAAATAAAATCATAAAGTATATTTAGAACTAAAAGTGGGCATTAGCAGGAAACTATGTAAAATGCAGTTTTGATTCTGAAATTTCATTTCATTTGACATTAAGGTAACGTATCTTAAATTCAATACTTTCAATACATGAAATCTTGACAGTCAATTATTGATGTGGTAAAGAATAATTAGGGGTGTACATAAGATTAAGTGTTAAAGCTTTTTTTAGAATCAGTCTGTTGTACATATGTCCTGTAAATTGCTTTATCAAAAAATCAAAAATATACTAATACATATTGTATCGTTTCTTGTGTCTTTTCAGGTGAATATATTAAAACTTAACTATTTTATTGGTAAATATAAATATTAAAATATATATTTTGCTTTACGATATATGTACATATATACATATAAGTATATAGATATACACAATTTAATTATAATGCATTTCATTGATATGTGCCATTCAACTTTAGAGCAATCCTATTTGTTATCTAATTGGGAGAAACATAGCAATTATAAATAAAAATAAAAAAATTTAACAAATAACAACAACATATATAAACACATAACATGAAAACATTTTAAGAAATACATATTGTCGTCTTTAATAATATATGAGCATTATATTTAATAGCTCGTTTACTTCCATAATTCACAAAAAAAAAAACAAATCAAATTCTTCACCCTGTTATTGATATTATTTCTGCTTTTTCTGCTTGTCATTCTATATAATTACTTACTTCTATATAATAGATGTAATTAAAAATCATTTTAGCTTTTAACCTTTTTTTGTAATATCCACATCTATATTGCGCTCCGATGAAAATGTTACTTCGATTTATAATTTAATTGTATTACACGTATGTAACACGTGAATATTTTACTCTTATATACAAAGAAAGAGAGAAAAAGAGATAGGAAAGGGTAAAATTACATTTTTATTATGATTGTCAAAACTTATTTCTATATCGCAATATTCAGTCAACGATATATTGGGCACTTCGATATATGAAATTGTTTCATCTTTCGGGAAGTAACATGTTTCTGATGAAAACCCACAGAATTAGATGAGCTTCTGTTCGATAACCTCATCAGCATTAAACACTATATCATCAAGCTAATTTTGAAATATCAAAATATATGGGATATCACATGATCCCGTCAGTGTAGTGGTCGTTGTGTACTTCGAGCAATATATTGATTTCATGGTCATCAACCTCAATTGTCCTAAGTATGCAATCAGCCGAGTAATTCGTTATTATTATAATTGATAATAGAGAATAAATTAGTAACAAAAAAATCAAGTAATCAATAAGTCGATTGAACAAGATGTTAAAGTCAACTAACATACTAATTGTGCAAATAGCTTACATTCCTTGAATAACTGCATTTCCGTAATGTAATTTCCTCAATCTATTGTTAAAGTAAATACATGCAGAATAAATTTTTATTCTTCTTTACTCTGAATTCTTGTAGTAATTGCTGCTCATTATATAAGGTTTCTGTTAATTAGACTTTCATTAACTACAGGTTGTCAAGATTCATTGTATTTCATTTATGCAATTATGTAATAAACTACATGAGATTGTTAGGTATTTTAACAATCATAATGGTATTAAACACATACACATTAATTTATGTATGTAAATATACATATATACTTGAAATATTTCTTTTCATCTTATATAGAATGTTTTATTTCGATTGCGTGTATAATCAATTTCTATTTTCACAAGTACATGTCTTAGTAAGATGTTGAATATATTTCTGATTTGTTCAAATTACACAAAACATACATGAATAAAAATATACATATTTACATAGGTCATAAACCATCATTTAGGTAAATATTAGACTTGCAAGTCTGACCTAACTTGTAATAGTTTTATTGTGAAAAGATCGAATAGAAGCAGTTTATGTCGCATTAGAAATTATTTTGCTGCTATAATGTCCAGTTAATTGGTATATTTGTCATATTTACTACGTTATTTAAACCAATTTGGATATACTCTATTTTCTCTTCTCATTCACGTTACATATTTAATTTAAGTCCGTAGTATAGAACATCATTTGATTCTCTTCGCATAGCATGTTGTTTCGTATTTTAACAGCACATAACATATAACAAGAATAGTATTTACAAGTCTTCATTTAATTAACGTAAAAATGTACACTAATCAAAATTTTAAAGCAAAAGTGAGAAACTAAAAATTCCAAACTGAGACACTAAAAAGTGACCTATATAACTTTTATGGTTTATATTATACTCTCTTTTTACTCGTCTATATATAAATATTATCTTATATATAAATAGGATACCATATATTGAAAATTGTTTTATAATTTATAAATTTATTGTCAAAGAACACCTAGCAAAAAATGCAATCATTTTCAATAACAGAATCAGCAATAACTTGAACAACATCAACACAATGGTATTATAATTTGTAGCAAAGATTATAATTGTACAGAGTTTTGTATGAAAGAGTGAAGTTGAGAAAAAAATAATATCCTTTTTCGAAACATATTAAAATATTAATTATTTATACCAATAAATGTAAATGTCATTTATTATTGCTCAGGTTTTTAGTGAGTGCAACAAATATAACAATATTCAGTATTAGCAAAAGCAAAAATATTAAGTGAAGTCAAAAAAATATACCAAATTTATATAAATTGAATTTAATTGGTATTTTGTAATATTTTTAGAGATATTAGTATTTTAATTAAAATTATTCAATGTAATCGAAGTTCCTCGAAGCAACAGCACTTGATGGACGATCTTGACAGAATTTATAAACTGTGAGTTTGGATAGCACTTTATTACCAAAAGAGGAGTGATTTCATATCCTGAAAAATCATACCACTCAAATGTTCACTAACTAGTACCACCATCTATTCATCTATTTCATTTATTTATTATTTTAAATTATTGTATTATTATTATTATGGGTGCCGTAGCTCAGTGGTTAGTGTGTTCGCCTTCTGATCTGTAGGTCGTGGTTCAATCCCCGGCTGATGCATTACAAATTTTATATCGATAAGATTTTTCTTTCGAATGGTACCCACCTGTCGGCAAGCAATTGGCAATTCTTCCGACAGTAACAACTTGCCATGAAAAAGCTTCTGAAAGAACTCTGTGACAAAGCTCAGAAAAAGTGATGTCACAAGTGTTCTGCCGTTCGGAACCGGCTAAAATAAGTAGGTCCCTTCTAATACTGTCCAAATTTAAGACGCACAATAGTAATGGAAGAGAAGCTCGGCCAATGAGCCCTTTGGGGCTTTAAGTGCCACATATTTATTTTATTTTATTATTATTATTATTGTTTTTGGTATATTCTATATATTCTAACTGTAGCTTGCATATATTAACTTTATTTACATTGTTCATTTAAAATTCTGCTTACTGGTTTATTCACTCATGTGTGTGTGGCTAAAGTTTATTTATATTACAGCTATCACACGTATACACAATGTGTATTAGAGCACTTAATTTATTACTATTTTATTTCTATTTTATAGAATTTTTTCATTAAATTTCATTTTCAAATGCATAACATGTAGTAGTGCACATAATTTATTACTTTACGAGCACATACATAGTTCTATTTAATCGAAATTTTCATTAAATTTCACTTTTGATGCGTAAATGTTTATCTAAATGAATATTAGATATTGAATGAATGTGTATGAAAAAAATACTTTATATTATAATAAATATTTTTTAATAGCTAACCTACTCATTGAATCGAATCAAATAAAGTATCTAAACCATTTCTCATTGCTCATTGCAATAGAGAATTTAAATAAAATTTTTGGTGAATTTAATAAATAATCAATAATGAAAAAAACATGATCTATAAAATGTATTTGAATTCTATTTGAATTTCTATTTGAATATATTTGATCAAGCAGTTTTTTTAACATACTTTATATAAATAAGAGACTTTCCAGTACAGTGTTTTTAAGTTTTGATACCTTTTTAGGTCACGTTCCTTTTTAGGAATACGTTCAGGCGGCCGCCCGGAAAGAGCTCAATTAGGGCACCCATAGTCTCGGTTGCGAACTTGCTAATTAAAACCATTTCAAGCTAAAGATGTTGTGTGTAAGAGCGCTCACACTCATCGCAGAGAGACTTGCAAGTTTAATGTGCCTTACGCCTACGATTGACTCTACTTCTGCATTATATCTACAATTTTTGCAGAAGGCGTGTGTTTATTCTTATCGTGACCGAGAAAAAATTTTTGAGCGTCATCAACTAGCATACTTTTACATTATTTATACAGGCAATAGATCCACGACCCAGAGACATGGTCGCCTTTCCTGGTCAACGAATCTGCTTATTACCCGTGCAGAGCTCTTCGAACAACTTTGATTGAATTTTATTTGAATAGGAAGTCTATTACAAATTATACAGCTACCTGAATGTCTGAAAGTATGCAACACGAAAACTAGGACTCCTGCTCTGAAAAATGGCAGTTGTTTTCTGATTACAATTTTCTTTTTAGAAATTGGTTCTTACAACCCTTGACACTGCATTGCTATCTTCAACTTGGAACCAATCAGTATATTATATTTGAGTTCGAAAATAATTTCATTGGTTCTCCAAATAGAAAAATCACTGGCGACCAAATAGAATGGTTTGAAAGATAATAGTTTTAGGACCATTTTGTTAAACACCGTGAGTTAAGATTAGTTCTGGATGGTGTGTAGAACGATAGGATGTGCCATCAGGTTGCTTTGTTTAAGATGGAATAAACTGGGCATCCTTAGAGGCACATTAGCTGCTGCAATTTTGGCCACAAGGCAAGATATTGGGGTTCTGTATATAATCATTTCTAAGACTGGGGCACATTTTAATCTCTCCAATTCCTTGGAAATATCTCTGTGGAGTGCACAAGAGAAAGTTCAGTTATGCCATTTATGGGTAGTTCATTTTCCTTGCCATTGCCAGGAACTTGGTACTCTGATGATGATCTCATGAAAAGATCTACGGCATTGAATTGTGGTCCTTGATGTCAGAAAGTGCGATGCTAGTATTTTTATAGCAGCCTGGCTATTCGATAGAATCCCAATAACGTTCGTTGGCATTTTTGTTTCTCTGACTATTAAAGGGGGCTACACGTACAGCCTTAACCTCAATAGTAAAACCATCTATGGGTGTGATCAATCCCAAGATATGGAAGTGTAACTCCACACCATTTAATTTGAAACCGTTGTTAAATATCGTATTTAACTTATTAACATATTACAGCACTACTATACATGGATGAATGGTTATGAATGAAAGAAGAAAAACAAACAAACATTAAAGATAGGGAAAGAAAACATTTAAATACATATTTAAGCAAATATATGTATAATTTCTAAAGTCAACAATGATAAAGGATACAAAATTAGGGATATGTGTAAATGAGTTAAATTTTCATTTAAGAATAATTTCTAATATTTGCATATCTACATATAATTAATATTATATGTGGGTACATACAAATAAATAAAATGTACGAGGATGTGCAAATAAGCTACGATAATGTTAATTGGTATACTATATAGTTACATATATTTGTTATGTTTTTAATCAAAAATATGTATTACAGCTGCAAAAGTGCACATACACGTATACTAAGATTTACACTTAAATCATATCATATCTGAAAGCTGAAAATAAATTGCTAAAAGTAGTGAATATCCTCATATGAAAATAAAATGGAAAAACATAAGCCAAAATGCAGAAAACTTAATTGAATTCACATTCACAATATACTTAGTGTACGAGAGTATGTGTAGACTATAATTTGTGGAATGGTTTCTATAGAATGATGTGAATGAATGGATTTTTTATTTGTTGGTTGGTTTTTTTGGTTTTTTTTCTTTGTTTCTACCTACATTAGTGGTTGTGTGTAGTAGTGAATGGTTTTACATGAAAATGAATGAATGTATTGAACAAGCAAACATAAGTTAAAGTGGCAGCATACGGAAGTAAAGTCAAATAAAACTTGACATGCAAAGTAACTAAGAGTATAGTTGGTATTACATACATACATACAAATATCCATTGTATATGTAACGTACATATACTAACACTCGTACTTCATATATTGAAGTAGTATTTCACAAGAGACTAAAAAAAAACAATTTTCGAAAATAGCATTGTTACATGGCGTGATTTAGTTAGGAATTTTATTGTAATAAGCAACAATGAATGTAAACATTTACCATTTACATAAGTATTTACTTGTACTTCTCTACCTATGCTTGAGAACGAGTTAAATATTTAGATAAATGTTAAACGAACGAAAATTATGTCGTAATAATTTATAAATATTTTGTTTGTTTACAAGCACTTGTTTGTCAATCCTTCAAAAAATTGATATTTATGTTATTATTGCTTAAAAATATGTTTTTCTATATACAAATTTTCAATAAAATTCTATGGAAATTGTAACATAATTTGTAATATTTTGAAAGAAACTCATTTTAAGCTTTTATACATGCTAAATTTGCTAAATTTTGAATAGGGTATATATAGCTCTCGAACAAATAGGCATCGTAAGGCTAAAAAAAATTTGTAATAACTCTCTGTAAAAATAGTTCCTTACTCAGGTATCTTGATTAGTTAAAAAAATTTGTCATAGAGCTCTTTTAGAAGCTTTTTCAGGGAAAATTATTACTCCCGGAAGAATTGCGAATTTCTTGCCGACAGTTGGGTACCGTTCGAAAGAAAAAGTTTATTATGCTTTAGCCTGGGAACCCACGACCTACAGATCAGAAGAACAACACACTAACCACCTGAACTTCGGCATTAGTCACTTATTGGAAATATTTCACTGACTGCAGCAAAATATAGAGTTAGCCCATTATTTGGTAATTAGCTGTATTCATATTTGATAAAAAATTAATTACTTATTTTGGAGTAGCTTTAACATGTTTTATTTATTGGATTTGTCATAATCTTTATATATAATATAAATATATAATATAAATATATAATATAAATATATAATATAAATATATAATATATATATAATATATATACCACTAAAGTGCTATATAATATATAGCACTTTAGTGGTGTTTTCATATTCTGTTTACTACATGTACTATAATCGCAACTTTTCAGCGACACTGTACCAGGTTGTTCAATAAGTTCGCGGACCGGAACTGAAAAAAATCTGATTTACTGAGTTATCAATTTGAATATGGATCCTTTCCCTGAAATGAGAAAAAGAAGTTCTGAAAAATACTCGTTTACACGGCTTGTATCACCCTTTTATCCCAACTTATTTTTTTTTAAGGTGTGAAAAAATCTAGAAGTGAGAGACAGCTCAATCTGAAGAATAGGCTGGATGTTGCAATAATTCGTACACATTCATTGTGATGTGTTGATGAAAACTAATATTTTGCTTGTGTAAATCGAATTTATTTTATGAATTTTTGCATCCAATTGGCACAAGGAGCTACAATTTTAATCTGAGTTTATCAATTTATCAGTTTGAAAATAATCCTCGTGAAAAATTCCTTTTGAATCCCAAACAACTGATGCTTCTTTGAGCGATTTTAAATTTTAAAATGAAATGATTTAAAATTTTTAACAAACCAACTCAGTCAACGTAACATGAATTTTATATAAACATCGTTTTCTTTTTATAACTACATACCTCCTACATATTATAGATATGTCAAACTATTTTTTATTGGCAACAATCATAAGCAGCATGATAACGAAAATATCTACGTCAAATGGCAGATATGCTACATGTTATATACAATATATACATTCATATATAACTACAACATTCGTCATTGGCAAAAAAATCGAAATAAGCAAATTTCCAAAAATAGCTTACAACAACTTCCATCAGAGGAGAAAAATAAACTGAAAATTCTATAAATATACCAAGTGTATACGCAACAATATTGCTAAAAGCGACAGCCAGAACAATAACAAATATGTATTATTTTGACTGACACAACGAAAGAGACAGGCACTGATACAGCGGGGAGAGAGAGAGAGATAGAGGGAGAAAAATAGTAAACATATGTGTACTTGTGAGCGAGTAAGCGTAAAATTAAAGTTGAGCAAGTTGGCATACTGAATGTGCAGGATAATGTCAATATGTCACCAAAAAATTTGTAACAAACAAATTGTGACACACACACACACTAACACACACTCACACACACATATACAGAGATACCAAATACAAATTCATGCATTCAAGCATAGTCGTACAGGCACCCACACGAAAATAATTCACCAATGTACCACGCACAGTAACAGCACTAGTTAAATAAAGTGTTATTGTACTATATCATATATAGGTAGAGTGGCGAACAAATTGTGTATATGAGATGTACTGATGTCGCTTTTTTTTTGTGAATTACAAGAGTACGCACAATGTGTATGCATATCGTAATTGTAAGTTTGCATTTATATGTGTGTGTGTGTGTGTAAGTATGGCGTTGTACATTGTAAACTGTACCCCTAGGCAACAGTAAGTATGCGTATACGCTGTTTACTGATTTTACGAATGAACAAAACAGATAGGCAAACAAACGAATAAACAAACTGTGAGAAGCGAGAGAGAGGGAGAGAGAGAGAGCGAGAGACGGAGGAGTACAGGTGTACAGAATACTCAACGTGATAAACGAACTGTGTGACAAATATAGTAAACACAAAGCAATGTCAACAAAACCGACAGTCAAAACAACAACAACAACCGCGAGGTACTTACTACTACTGCTACTACTACTACTACGTACTGCCACGACTACTTCTATGTAACTAATGTAAATATATAAATACAAGTAACAAGTGTATAAACAACAATACAACAAAGACTTCAAATGCCAAAAATTACGCGACACTTTTCACTAATATAAATATTCACCTGCACAAAGGTGAAGGTAAAATGGTGATGGTAACGAAAAAATATTTTAAATTAAATTAAATTGAATAAAAAAAATGAAATGAAAAAAATAAAATAAAAATAAACATTGCAAATTGAGAACTTTACGTATGTGCCTACTGTGAAGATATACAAAAAAAAAATACAAGCACACGGAGTAGGTAAAAATCGCAAGGGATATCGACAGTGCCATGAATTTCAGATATTTGTTTGTTTTTTTTTACTGTTTTCATAAGCATGCTTTTACGCAAAGGAATACTCGTAAAGAATATTCGCATTTTATTTACTTTTAGCAATTTTGTGCAAATTTTTATTTGCGTTAAATTTACCAAAACAACAACAACAACAACAACAACAACAACAACAACATGAAAAAGAGTAGCACAATTGCGTGCGTTAGAAAAATAAATACATTCACTTACATTCACAAACCACAATCAGAATTGAAAATTATCACTTGAGCCATCATGTGAAACCACAAAAAAAAAATTTTAAAAAATAAAAAATAACAATATAATGCCATCATGAAAGGACTAAGTAACAACAAAGGATGCTACTTTCAATTCAAGTACATTTACATATATGTATATATGTATCTACCTACTTACTACATAAGAATGAATGGTAGTTATCATTGTAAATTGTACTATCACATGCATATGCTACACTATAATAGACAGATAAATATAAGACTCATACAGAAGTTAGTTCTATTTAACATTTCCTGAATTAATTTGTTATTTGTCATCATGAAATATTCTACCCTATTAGGGGAAAAACTTGGTGACAGTGAGACCAAAAGTGGTTGTAAGATGGATGTGGACGTAAGTGGAAAAGAGCGAATACAAAAAGAAACTCAAAATATATTTGTATGCCAAGATATATATCTATTTTTATTCATTTTCTTACTATGTTACTTCATAAAATAAGATTATGTCAAAGTTCCTACAGATTTTACTATGTCTACAATACAGGCATATATGAAGGTAATGTGGTCACAGTGTGATAAATGCCAGTGACCGAAAAATTACAATTTTCAGAGAACAAATTTCCCTAATATCGAAGTTTAGATATCCTACACTATGACATATAAATATTTAAAGGGGTAAACTCTGTTGGTGGCGAATTTCATTATGATAACATAATATTTATATTCATGAATTTGTGTATGGGCTGTTTTGATTATCAACTCCATTGTTCTATATTTGAGGCAGTTATAGAGTAAACAGAGACTAATAAGTAGTATATTTTATAACACAAATTAACTTTATCACAAATCACATGCCACATCTTCTTGGGGATGCTCCAAGCTGACCTTAAATTTCAACATACCTTAGACTCTTTGAAAATACATTCTAATGGGAAAAAATATAAAAAATTCAAAATTACAAATCCTAAAATGTCACCGAGATGACGAGAAATAAAAAAAATATATACATAAAATACTTTAAAAATAGAAGCACCAATCACATTTCGACCGAAATGCTATCATTTCTACTCGCATATGGTATATAGTTACATATATGAGAGTACAAACATTGAAAAGCAAAACTTTATTAAGACTTTTAAGCTCATGGATGATGGTCAAAAGTTTCTTTTCTTTTTCAGTTGTTAATTCTTGTATACATATATGCATGTATTTGTAGATTTTTTGGAAAGAATTTGCATTACTTTCTCAGTAGATGTTTATGCAAAGCATTTTCATGAGAAATTTATTTGACTATACTTCTGTACTAGTCACGCTATATACATGATTCTATATAAGACAACACATTTATGACAAGTTGTTTTTTGGCTTAAATTCGTTCGTGCTTCTAGAGTCTAAAACAAATAACAAATTTTGTGGTTGAACTCTGAAGGAACCTCTGAATCGGATGAAGTGGGAAATTGGGAAACCACAATGGAAACTTAAAGGCGACTAAAAAATCAAATTATGAAGCGAAAGTCCCTATGATCAACGGGTAATATATTCTGATAATTGGAGAAAAAGACCTATTGCCTTTGTGCATTTAGAATGTTAAATTAGGCTAACCGACTATATTGCAAGGACATTTGCAATATAGTCGATTCACGTTTCTTTCATATAAGAAATGTTGATATTATTACAAAGAAATTTCAACATGAATGTAGTAGTGGTAAACTGGATAGATTTGCTTAAGACCAAAGACAAAAACGTAGACTTAACGTATTTTGAAGAATTATCGATTTTCACATTTGCTGCCTTAACACGTTAATCGCCACGATAATATCAGAAAATTTTTCACATGGTCCGTGGTAACTTTATTAGATAATTTAGTTAAAAATGTATCAAGGAAACTTAATGTATCACAGAAAAAATTTTCTGACATGGCCCTATATTAAAACTTTTTTTCTCGACAAGCCGTGTCAGTCTTCTGGCCTTCTACCAAATCGCGTACGTCTGACATATATGTCTGACATGGCTCATGTAGAACTTCTTAGCGTCAGACACATATGACAGACATGGCGATTAACGTGTCAATGTAGTTTTTGTACGTTGAAATTAATAATTCCAACATATGTAACTTCCAAGAAAGTACAGTGTTATTAATAAATCTGTACGCAATAATTTTAGCCTTTAATTCAACTTTGGAAGAATATATGTAACTATTGCATTAATAAAATGTTCCATAGTTAATGGTGCCGACTCAAAGCCAATTGTTTAAAAGAAATGTTAAACAAATCGTTAAATATCCATAAAATTATTCAGGAACCTTCCTAGAGGGATCAAATGTATGACTAACCTAAATTATTTTCTCTTCTCAACATCTCAACATGTTATACCCTGTATCCATCTCTTAGGAGACTTCTATACGGAATGTATACTTTTATTAAATTCACTTCAAACACTTATGCGTTACTCTTAGAGGTGTAGAGCATATGATAAACATGCATTCATATAATCACTTCAAGGATTCTCCCGAATATACTTACCCTCTATATTCACTCCAATACTTCCCCCGAATATACTTACTCTCTATATTCACCCCTTAAGCCGTTAAGGACTTCCCTACAAAAGAAGCTTAAAACACATGAAAATCACATAATATCCCTATAGCTGCCCTAGGGATCGCTTCTAGAAAAGTAACATAAAGGGTTATCGATTTTGCGGTTTCAAAAGTAAATGTAAATAAAACACATATAAAATATTTTTTATCATGATATTTCTTTTTTATTATAAAGTTTGAACGTTGACATTATGTGTGAAATACTACATCATTTAAATGACCACCACGCGAATTGTTGCAAGCATCGATTCTTTTGAGGTAATTTTCGACCACTTTTTGACACATATTGGGCGGTATCTCAGCCATAACGTGACGAATGTTGGTTTTTAGGTGCTCAAGAGTTAAAGGTTTATCTGCATAAACACGGTCTTTCGCGTAGCCCCACAAAAAAAAGTCAAGCGGTGTCAAATCGCATGATCTTGGTGGCCACTTGATATCGCCACGACGAGAAATTACGCGGCCAGAAAATTTCTCTTGCAATAAAGCCGTATTCGCTCGAGTTGTGTGGCATGTGGCACCATCTTGTTGAAACCACATATTCTCTAAGTCGTATTCTTCAATAGCAGGCAAAAAAAAGTCGGTTATCATATGACCATAACGCTCCGAATTGACGGTGACAGTCGTTCCATCGTCATTTTCGAAGAAGTAAAGTCCAATCACACCTCCGGACCAAAGAGCGCACCAAGCAGTGACTTTTTGTGGATGTAGTGGCCTCTCTTCAATTACTTGAGGATTCTCAGAACCCCAAATACGATAATTTTGTTTGTTAACATACCCACCGAGTGAGAAATGTGCTTCGTCGCTGAAGAAAATTTTGTTCGAAAAATCGCAGTCCACCGCCTGTTGTTCAAGCACCCATTCGACGTATCTACGACGTTTTGAATGGTCAGCTGGCTTCAGTTGTTGTGTGAGCTGGATTTTATATGGATGTAGGTGTAGATCCAAATGCAAAATACACCATAATGTGCCGTAAGACAGTCCTAATTCCTGAGAACGACGAGGAATCGACACATTCGGGTCTTCGGCAACACTTTCACTAACAGCAGCGATATTTTCGGTGGTACGAGCGAAACGATGATGCACAGGCCTTACAATATCTGTAACCGATCCAGTCTCTTCACATTTCTTCACAATTTTGCCAATTGCTTGCGTAGTTGGACGATTATGTAAACCATAATCTCCTGTGGCTGTGGCAGAATCACCATTTTTGTAGTAGGTTTTTACAATTTTAATGCGTTGTGCGATAATTAAGCGATCCATTTTCGCAAATGTCAGACTTTGAACTGAAAAAGAAAGAAATTGTTTTAACAACTCAGTTTGACAGATGTCGAATTCTAGCCCTATACTTTTGAAACCGCGAAATGGATAACCCTTTACATACAGAGCCGACTCAAATAATTTTTGTTCCACAACATTTTCCCGGAAAACGCTTACCTTCTATCTCCACCGTTTAGTGGAGGTTCGCCACAAACTTTATGATTTATGAAAATTGTCTAACACTGCTAACTGAGTGCCACTATATCGACCAAATATATCACTGACCTATATTAATTGTTGTTCTCCAATATTTCTTCTGAAGTTATTAATTCTCTCAAGTAGAGACTACTTAAGAAGACTCCCATACAAAGTTGATGTACAAAAAAACATCTGAAAACATAAGTTAGTATAATTTTATTTAATTTTTTCGCTAGGCTTATTTTACTTTTATAATAGAATACAATAATTTTTATGTTTTGACGGTTGGTGTGATGTGAATCGCAAATTAGATTCATTCTCAGTATAATCTATAATGCATATCATATTTTGTCGTAATAATAATTTTAATCGTGTAAAATAACAATGTAGCAAATTTATAGTTTTAGTCCATAAATTGTATTGAATTGAAGTATTATTTTGAAATAAGTCAAACTTGCCAAATTGATTGGACATGTCATGCTAACAAATAAAATATTACACCCAGCAATTTCTACTTGGCATTTATTAAGGATCGTGTAATATATACTTTCATTTTAATGCACTTGCAATTGAATATGAATATATACACTCACAATACGTACATAAAAGTCAAACATAAAAGTCTATATTAGGGGGTAAGCAACAAATCTCAATTATATACTTTGGCTTTACTTATGCGTCGACACACTTACACAAATATCATAATAACAATACTAACACCACAACAGAACTACTTTAAGACATAGCGATGGATACGTATATGTGCTATCCCCAATTCTAAACTGTCAACTAGCACTTACTTTACTTTAACAAAGAACAAATATACATATATATGATGATGATAATGATGATGATGATGATGATGATGACAAAGTAGAAAGGTATGAGAAAACTAAAAATAATTTACTTACAACTAACTTCTTGAGAATCTTTTTAACACAAATTCCATTCAATATACACGCATGCATGCATACAAACGCACTTTGAAAATGTGGGTACTCGTATGTACGATATATGTATGTATTTGTATGAATGCGTCTTGCTTTAAGTTATACGATTAGTATAGCTCTTCTGTTTGCTGCTAGTTACATCTTAGTATTATTCTATCAACTTTAAACAAGAAATTATTTTGTTGCAACATATATAAGCTTGCAACATTCGTTTTTATGCGTTTGTTGTTGTTGTTGTTGTTGTTGTTGTTGCATACATATACTCATGCAACTACACATATGGATGGGTAAGTACATATATACAGCACCAACAACAACAAGAACAACTACAACAAAGTGTAAAAAGTACAAATAAAATATAATCAAAACATGTGATCTGTTAAGAGTATATAAAAGAACATATACAATCGTTACTAGTTATGAATGACAATGTGGGTGTATGTACGTCAATATAGCGTGTGATTGCGTGTGTGTGTGTCGCTGTGTATTTATATGTTGGATAAACAAATATAAGAAAGTGTAGTAAAAGTGATGCTATTTTAGTAATAACAACAACAACAACAACACTAACAACAACAGCAATAATAATAAATAAATAAACAAATAAATAACACTTTGAGAGCATTTGGTGTGACAAAAAACTTGTAAAGGGATTCAAGATGGCGAAAGTACGTCGTGTATGTGTGTGTATGTGTGTCGAGTTTACACAATGAATTTGCAATGAAAACTTTAATTCATAAAATTGTGAAATGTTGCATGACTGAAGTGAATGAATAAAGTTATACTATGTATTACTGCAACTAGGGCAATAATGAAAATAAATAACTGGAATAGTTTTGAATTTTATTCTATATATATATATATTATTGAATGAAATAATAATATTTATAGTATGTGAGTATATTTATGTAAAGATAAATAAAACCATTTGAAAATATTCGTGAATTCAACTTTTACAAATAAAATACTCTACATTATTTTACTGCAATTGACGTAAAAATACTATTGCTTGCAAAATAAATAATGTCCTTAGCGTTGAGAAATGAGTTTTGTAATATTAGACTTACAGTCAAAGCAATAGAATGAGAATGCATTTTGGATATTTACGAAACCAAACCATTGACTTCAAACCATCCCAATAAAAGAATTAATGTAGCACTTATATGTCACAAAGGGCTCTTTGGTCGAGCTTCTCTTTCAATACAATACAACAACAATTTGAATTTGTTAAATTTTCGAGAATATTAGAAGGGCCCTACTTATATTAGCAGGTTCCGAATGGCAGAACCCTGGTGATATCACTATTTTCTGAGCTTTGTCATAGAACTTTTCAGAAGCATTTTCATGGCAAATTGTTACAGACGGAAGAATTGCCAATTGCATGCCGAGAGATGGGTACGGTTCGAAAGAAAAATCTTTCCCATAATAAAGTTATACTTCAGTTATACGACCGACGGCACCCACAACACCATAAGAGAATTTGGAGGAAAGGGTTCTATGATGCTTTTAAATACCATGTGTTTACACATATATTTTTCTTGTTCACACATACTCCTATTTCCATCCCTTAAGGGAGTTGCACCACAAAATTGATGTTTTTATAAAATTTGTTCCCTCTGATCATAAGCGCCACCTCTTGAATTCGGAATATATGAACAACCACTATCCATTTTTTGTCAATAATATTTTTCTGGAACATACTGATATCCCATATTACTCCTCAGGGGTCTTCCATACAAAATTAAAATTTTCATAAAATTCGTTTCAATTGCTATCAGATTGTCTCGACAAGTATATGACTGATACTCATTCATTTTTCTACCCCAATATTACAAAATTAACCTGAAAACACAAAAAAAAAAATCGACAAATATTACAATGAAGTGTATAGCCGACCACCATTTTTTGTTCCGACTCAAATATTTACTCCGAATATAATTACGTCTTATATCCACTTTTACCCGTCAGTGCCTGCCATACAAAATAAAAGGAAAAACACATAAAATTCCCATAGCTGGCCAAAAATCACTTTTAGACGGGTTAAATGTAAGGCCAACCCTTATTACTTTTACATTTTCAATATTTTACTTGAGTATAATAACCCTCCTTACATATTAACCCTTAAAGGGCCTGACACACATATTAAATGAAAAAAGACACCTAAAAATTGGCAAATAACTACATAAATGCCCAGAAATCATACCGAGAGTAATAAAATGTAGGACTGGCCTCCATTAATTTTTTCTCCAGAACTTTTATTCCATATGGTAGAGGGTAGGACCTCCATTCCTTAGGTACACTCTACTACAAAATTAAGTTTTTTTTTTAGCAAATTGGCCTACACCCCTCTCAGGATAACCCCTTTGGAGGAATTTCTCAATATTATTATTAAATCGAAAAAGTGGTCACTATTTCGTAGCTAATCTCAATGCAATCAAGGTTCTTTGAAGCCTTTATGCTACTGTCAACTACTGGTTTGATAAGCCCGTTCATAAGACCTTTGCCTGAATGCCAAATTTAAACACTCGATAATTAAAAAATTTTAATAATTAATCGAGAATATTGAACATGAAATTAATTTGTTGCTGACAATCGGAAAGATATTTAATATACACATTGGTGTACCATCGTCGTACTCATTATCATTATTATTGTCATCAGCATTGTGGTTGCTATCGATATTGATATTGTTTTTTTTTTCTTTGCTATGATATGTACAATTGCTGACGATATGGCTAAATTTGCATGATACTCAGCGCATGAATTTTTATATGTACATACAAGACTCGCTGTACTTATTAATACTATTTGGACTTACTATTATCCTTATTATGTTCTATGGAATTCATATTGAATTGTATTTTATTGAATTTGCATCACTGATGGTATAACTATAATTGTTGCACTGATAGTAGTGAGAGTATATGGCATATATAGTGTACATACAACGAACTGTGTAATCCAATTGAGCTTTCATATTGTAAATGATGTATCTACTTTGTACAAGTGTGTGTATATGTGTTTGTATTTGGACCTATATGTGTATAATATATCACACTTATTGTTATTACTAAGACACCTAAAAATTGGCAAATAACTACATAAATGCCCAGAAATCATACCGAGAGTAATAAAATGTAGGACTGGCCTCCATTAATTTTTTCTCCAGAACTTTTATTCCATATGGTAGAGGGTAGGACCTCCATTCCTTAGGTACACTCTACTACAAAATTAAGTTTTTTTTTTAGCAAATTGGCCTACACCCCTCTCAGGATAACCCCTTTGGAGGAATTTCTCAATATTATTATTAAATCGAAAAAGTGGTCACTATTTCGTAGCTAATCTCAATGCAATCAAGGTTCTTTGAAGCCTTTATGCTACTGTCAACTACTGGTTTGATAAGCCCGTTCATAAGACCTTTGCCTGAATGCCAAATTTAAACACTCGATAATTAAAAAATTTTAATAATTAATCGAGAATATTGAACATGAAATTAATTTGTTGCTGACAATCGGAAAGATATTTAATATACACATTGGTGTACCATCGTCGTACTCATTATCATTATTATTGTCATCAGCATTGTGGTTGCTATCGATATTGATATTGTTTTTTTTTTCTTTGCTATGATATGTACAATTGCTGACGATATGGCTAAATTTGCATGATACTCAGCGCATGAATTTTTATATGTACATACAAGACTCGCTGTACTTATTAATACTATTTGGACTTACTATTATCCTTATTATGTTCTATGGAATTCATATTGAATTGTATTTTATTGAATTTGCATCACTGATGGTATAACTATAATTGTTGCACTGATAGTAGTGAGAGTATATGGCATATATAGTGTACATACAACGAACTGTGTAATCCAATTGAGCTTTCATATTGTAAATGATGTATCTACTTTGTAAAAGTGTGTGTATATGTGTTTGTATTTGGACCTATATGTGTATAATATATCACACTTATTGTTATTACTATTGTACGGAAATAACATATAATACTATACATGAGTATTTAATATGAGCAACTGAACCGAACTGAAAAGCACAGTAGATAACTACATAATAATTGCTGTGTGTGTGTGAAATAATGTAATTATTATATTAAGCTTTTAAAGCGATTATGATCACTATATACGAACTGCATATATGATGTATAACATGATTATGAATAGTGTAATATTTTGTTTATAATTAAATTGAAATATATAAAAATAATAATAGTCAAATTAAAGGATAGTTTTTGTCCTTTCAGTTTTCAAAATGTATCTAATATTTTGAAATTTTATAATTTTCTAATTATTTTGTTGGTTATTGTGTCTAAACACTGTGCAACATAGTTGCAGAGGTTAAGCGAGAGTGTTTAAATGTGTTGAGTGATTTCCCAGCCCATGAACCAAATTAGTATTGAATTATTGTTATTTTTATCTTCGTAAAAATTTTAAATTTAAATAAAAAACATAAGAATTTTAAACTGATGTCGCAGTAGATATTAACACGACGCCTAACAATGATTCTACTCCTGTTGATGTTGCTGATGATGTTGATGATGTTGCTGATGATTATGATGACATGAGAGAACATAAAAATAAAACACCATGAGGTCACTATGACCTTAAAATTTGTTATCCACACGTTGCTCTTGTGTCTCGTCATCATTATCGCAATCATAGTCGCTTCTGCTTCTGCAAACGAGTTGTTATCCAGCTGCTGTTAGAGCTCATGTCGTTATACCAGGCTGGCCAGCCACCCCATTGTGTGACAACAAATATTATTGACAACATGTTGAGAGAAGCAAAAAAGGAAAAAAAAAAATAAAAAAGGAATGACAAGACAGTCTGACTCAACAAAATTTAAATCTCCAGCGTCATTTTTGATCACAAAATACTATTAGTTATGATTCAGCTTGCACACTTTCAAAAAGACTTTTTCATGTGCGTTGGTAGTCAAAAATTATCATACTCGCTTAATATGCATTCCCGTACATATATTGGATGAGTACATACCATAAATGTATACGTAATACCCCCACAGTGTGTTGTTATGTAGCGTGTTATTTGTTATTGTTGTTATTGTTGTTGTTATTGTTGTTGAGCACAAGACAAGCGGATAGATGAGCAAACGGTTGAACGATTGAACGGAAGGACATTACACTCATTCTTGTTTGTATTGTATCATTGTTGTTGCTTGCTGTATTTGCCTGCTTTCCTAACTTGGTCAATTTGTTTATATGTACTTGCATACGCCACTCATCGTGACCAAAAATACACTAGGCACGTATACATACATACAGAAAGCCGCACTGAGTTTGTCCTCGACAATAGGAAGTTTACTGCTGTCGTTGTTGTCTTGTAGATTTTTATTTTGCTCATATTATGGGGTACTTGAAGTAATGGCATTGGTGTGGTGGTAATGTTGCTTCTTTGCTTTTCGCTTAATGTTGTTCACATAGTAATTTCTTAATGTTGTTGTTGTTGTTGTTGCTGTTGCTCTTGCTGTTACTGCTGATGACTATGGCCTTTGGCGTTCTATTATACATACGTTGAAGTATGTTGCGTGTATGTTGTTTTTAATAATGTTTCCCTTGCCATACTTTCCTGTTGCTTACCCATGGTTGCTGTGTGTGTTTGTATAATATTTGTGCTATTATTGTTGTTGTTGTTGTTGTTGTTTTGGCTGGCAGTTATTTTAATTTTATTTTCTTGTTGGGTTTTTGTTTTCTTTTTTGATTGCAGAAAATTGTTGCAAATAGGTCAAAACATTTTGGTAGCATGCTCAAATCGTAGATAAAGGGAAAAGTGAACGCTTTTTTGTTTTGTTTGTGTAAGTGTGCGTCCACATTTGCGTGTGCTTTTAGGGCAGATTTATTAAAGGTGGATTTTTTCATGTCTTGTTTTCTCTTTCTCTATTTCTCCCTCTCCCTCTCTCTGTCTCTCTCTCTCTCTCTCTCTCTTTATCCCTGTTTTTCTTATACACTTCAGGTGTTGAGGTGTTAGTTTAAAGTGAATGAAATTTGTTCAATAACAGAGGTGTTCGACAAGAAAGAGCAGCAGATTAGCTGTGTAAGAGGGCGGCAAAATAAAAGAGAAAGTCAACACAATTTTTGTGATGTTGTAATTATGGAGACCAGATTCTGGAATAAATAGTTTTTAATATGTCCTGCAGTTTATGAAATATGCCAGGGAGTATTTATGGTCCAAGGTCACACGATATCATAAACGGCTATTATCGGTCAATGAGGGAGAAAAAAAAACAAAAAAATTGTGTGAACCATACGGAGCAACCAAAATGTCGAACCTTGGTTGGTTTTATAAAATTTGCCTCGCAGGCTATCTCCAACATCTTCCGTGGACAGCTATAAAGGATAACACAGCAGTTCTTTATTTCAAGACCGTAGGTCAGTGGTCAATGGTGTGTTGGCCTTCTGATCTGTAGGTCGTGGGTTCAATCCCCGGCTGAAGCATAACAAATTTAATATCGAAGAGATTTTTTTTCGAACCGTACACAAACAAAACAATTGGTATTCTTCCGGCAGTAAGAATTTGCCATGGAAAAGCATCTTAATGACATCTGTGACAAAGCTCAGAAAAAGTGATGCCACAAGGATACTGACGTTCGGAACCGGCTAATATAAGTAGGTCCCTTCTAATACTGTCCAAAATTTAACATGCACAACAATACTGGAAGAGAATCTTGAAGCTTGTAAGTGACACATTTTTATTTTATTTATTTTTAAAGTAAAACTTAAGAAGAAAATTTGAACCGCTATTTCAAATACATCTTAGTTTCAAGATGCCTAATAAATCCAACATTCATATGATGAGCTGAATATTTGATTTAGAAACTTTATGTGTACATATAATTTATTTATTATAAATATTATACTTCAAAATTTTCCACATTACAACAACACCACACATATGAGTATTCAAAAGCAAGGTCAATTCTATAAAATCTCAATTCACTCGAATGTGTAATTAAAATAAATTAATAAGTATTTTTAAACTTGCTTTTATTTTATTTATTTTTCAAATAATCATTATGATACTAACATTTAAATACAATAACATACAACAATTCAACAGCAAACCATAATAACAAATTTTTATTCAAACAACTTTCTATTGAGTTACAAAAAATAAACTTTTTAATTTTATTTAAGCAGTAAAGGATATGATTGAAACATCAAAAAAGTGGAACATAGTGGGACAAAGTAAAAAAAAGAGAGAAAGAGAGAGAGAGAGATTTAAAAGTTGAAAAGTAAAAAAAATAAAAATTTTACAAATTTAATAAACGCTTTGACACACAAGTTGAGTGTTATATTTTTTACGGGATTTACTCCAATAATGTCAATTGTATTAAACCACAACAACAACAACAACAATGATATAACAAAATACAAAAGGACAATTATGCCAAAGTTAAGGTATCCATAAATAAGTAAAAAGTTTTCATTTTAAAGTTGACCATAACAAACTTGACTTGTGGCCGTATTATCCTTCCTATGGTAAATATAAATTAAGTGCAGACTAAATGCAGACGGTATGTTGAAATATGACTAGAATGTATAAAGTTTACTGCATAAGTTAGTCAACATTACAAAAGCGATGAAATGATTATTAAAATATCTTTAATAATTTCTGCCGGTAAAATAATAAATATTTGTCATTTTCAGAGTAAATGAAAATAATATTATTCGGCAAATTTTCTCATTAAATTTGTACAAATTTTATTTTTGGAATATTGCACAAATATGATATTCCATTTTTTAGATAGACAAACACATTTTATACCCTACATTTAAAAGCTAATTATAATTCAGTCCATGGTATGTATATTGAGTTCGTACTTTTGTTTGTAACGGCAATAGGAAATGGTGACAGATACGGAAAAAGTATATATGTGTTAGTATATTGTCGATCAGAATTATGATCTAATTCAATTTAAACATGTCTGTCAATCAGTCTGCCTGTCTCCCCCTTTGCTTGTACATCATCCTGCCTCTCTGTTCATAAGCCTGCCTATCTCTTCAACCGATAACTGCCGTAATTATAGATTAGTTGAGCCACAAAGTGTGATTATTTTCATAATCACACTGAATGAGCTCGTGAATTAACGTAATCAGATAGTAACCACGACTTTCTCCCCAACAAAAGTGTGTTGTTGAATGTGATGTCACACAAAATGATGGTTCCGAATGTATTTTTTCACACTTTATACACAAAAATATTAATATATAAAACTGAATCTCAATATAAACGATTATATTTGCTGATGAATAAAAGCATTTGAAAATGAGCTAAATTGAGTGAAAACAAAATATAGCTCTCATACAAATGTAAGTTATCGAATGTGCTTTGCAGAAGAAATTTTAAAGTTATCAAGCTGAAATTTAGTACGTACAAGTTTATTTATCGACTAATAAACATATTTAAAACTGAGCTGAATTGGATAAAATCCACACCTACCTCCCATACAAAAGTATGCCTTCGTTTGCATTTTTTCACATTTTGCTTTAATTAGTGCATTTTTTAGTGAATGGCCGAAAATTTGTTAAAAAATAATGTTTCTCTCACATATAAAAGTACTTTATATGTTCCATTGTATTTTTTTGAATGAATATAAAGAGGCTATAGGCTTGAAGTGCAGCATAAGTAATTGTAAAGATTCGCCTATAAATCATATATTGAGAATTTTATGTAATTTATAATAATAAGCTGTCCAGAAATTGCTTCAACTAAGTCTTTAAGTAAGTTCGAGTTGAATTAACTTAATTTCGAAAACTTAAATTTTGTCTATAACAATTACTGAAATACTTCTTTAAAAAGCATTTATTTTGATATACTAATGCTATTTTTATCTTTCCACATCTTCTTGCTCATTTTATGTTTATTATCCCCTTCTTTGTCGTTTACTTAAATATTTTGCTCTGTCATGTGTAAGAACCTCATAAATATCTATTTTATTTTTAAGCTATATTATTTTATTTTTTTTCCACATACTTTTTGCTAGCTAGCAACACGCTTAAAATATATAAATATGTGGTGTGTATAACAAAAGTCATAATAAATACATGGTCGTATGTATATTTAAATATGTAAATGTTTGAATTTGTACCAACATTGAGAATGAAATCAGTGGCAAAGGCGTTGAGGGGTAAACGGATCAGTGTAATAAAGCGTTTTTAAAAGTCAAGTCATGTTCACCGAAAAAATTATGTTCTCAAGTATAAATATTAGCATAATAAATGTAATAAACATCTTCTGTTTGTGAAGTGTGGTATGGTACGGTATGGTATAAGGAGTATAAACAGGCTGACAAGCACGCAGACAGGAAGTCAAATGTGACAGAGAAACGAAAAAAAAGTATGTATATGTCACTCGCGGGTATACAATAAAAATGTCATAAAAAGAAATTTAAATTAATATTAATTTTACCTAAATAGCGACAAGCATTCACACATACAATATTTACATATATTCTTAATCGTAAAAATCTCTTAAGTGGCTAGTTTCCATTAATAGCTATATAGTAAGTATATATTTATTTGTGGTGGCTTTCGAAGCTAAACTTCAATTTTATGAACGCATCACAATCGTGTGAGAAATTTAAAGAGTACCAACATCCTGGTTCTTACCTCTTTCTCAGAATTACTGCCGTTTGTATGTATGTTAGTATGCCATTCCTGTGGTTAAATAAATAAAATGGTATTCCTCTCTTATACCATTATTATTATTGTACGAAGATTTGGTAAACATTTTTTTAGGATGGGGGCAAAGCCATTAAAATTTATGGTTGTATTTAAATTTATGAGCATGGCAATTTGCTAAAACAGGTGCAAATTATTATGTTCAATCGGAGAATGGTCGATTTCTTCAAATGGGGGAAAATAAGATGATATAATGAAGCATGTTGTTTTTTCAGATATCTATGTTATGTAGTAAAACAAGCAAAGAATATAAAAATATCTATTAATTAATGAAAATAAAATTTAAATATTTAAGGTTGCTCATACGTCCCATATTCAAAAATTGTTCTCATAACAAGTAGAAAATATTTACACATGTTAAAGTGACATTTATGTATTTATATCATATTTCCAACTATAAATCATAGATTGAAATTGTAAATTGTAAATTTTACAAAGAGTTTTAAAAGTTTTTAATGGTTTGCGTGTTCGAAAGAGAACACAAAAAACGAAGAAACAAAAAAGCGATTAATTTCCTGTATAACAATTATTATTATGCTACAATTCAGAAGTAGCTCCACTACAACAACAACAATAGCAATAGCATGCAACAAATCGTTGACATCGATATGTAACAATAAAATACTACAATTGTTTCCTCCATTAAACAGTAGGCAACATAGCAACAATATTCGTAAATATAAATAATGTTTATGCATACTCATGTATATGCGATTTAATAAAACGCCTTTTAGTCACATGCAAATAGCATGTTGCAATCAGAATGTAGCTATACATGTATAATGGTATACACTATATTGAAATATCAAGTTAAGTGTTATTGTTAACGAAATACAATATATTTTTTCCAGTGAAACATATTTTCCTTTAATATTTTTCTTTAATATTTTGTCTGTAAAATCAAATAAGTTCTGCATGCAATCAGGTTGGACTATAAAGCAAATTGGTAATAAAAATATATATGTTGCAAAAATAATTGAAATATCTATAGAATGGTAAGCAATAATTTAGCACTCGCTAATTGCTGAATGGAAGCTGTTAAAATGATTTTGTCAGTGTATAACTGAATCTATTTTGAGTTAGGCAGCTAAGAAAAGATTTAATTATATAAAGAATTTAATAAGTATTCTAACTTCACATGCGCATGTTTAGAAGGTCTATTCCCAGTTCTTATGGGAGTATCAAATCAAAATTATTCCAGGCGCATAGAGATGCATTTACCCGCTTCGCTTACATATAAATTTCTGTCTATAGGAACATTGAGGCCGATGTGATGGCTGATGATCTTAGATGCATATCTGATCTGATCTGATGCTTAGAGGTATCAGTTCCACTTCTTATGGGACTCCTCAAAAGATTCACTTACCTGCACCATCCTCAGCTGACTAATTGAAGATGTAAGCCACTAACTTGCTGTAATACTTCTCTCCCGACATCACCTACATATAATGAGGTTTAGTAAGTTTTTTACTAGGTACCATAGCCTAAAAAATTCTCTGTACTGCCCATTAATGCTTAAACACACACGAAGACGAACAACGTATTTAATTTAATGCTCACTATAGAAGTTGCAGGGGCTTAGTTGAAACACATTTATATTTTCTTCGGTAGCACTGGAAGGATATTTCTTCCATAATTTGAGAGAATACTGTAAAGTTGATTACAAGAATCTGCTGTTTTTTATATGGGTGTACCATTAGTTAAGTGTTCGACGAGGAAGATGTTTTAAAATGATGCTATTGTCCCAAACATGACACACAGTAGACTTCTGTGGAGTATGTTTGGGTTAAGTTATGTGGCTGTCCTCTCTCTGAGAGGACACACTTAGGCCAGAAAGGCCCATTGTGATACCACCGAGCTTCTCTTCCAATGCAGTTGTGCGTGTTAAATTTGGACAGCATTAGAAGGGACCTACTTATATTAACCGGTTCCGATCGGCAGAACCCTTGTGACGTCACTTTTGTGGAGTATACATACATATTTTCTTGACTTGACTTTAAGTTTTCCATCGAATATTTGAACTTCTTGATATTTTGATCTAGTAGCTTTTTCCATGAAGAATTTCTGGCTTCAAACTATTTTTGAATAACTAGACGAATGCAAATTTTTGGGGAAAGGTAAAATAGGTAAGGGGAGCATATTGATTAACAAAAATACGTGGATAGTTCATATATTTAGGTACCCTGGAAAAGTGGGAGTAAATTTTGTAAAAATGTTAAGTTTGTCGGGGAATCCCTCCAAAAAGAGGAAGCTACGAGGTTAGTGTGTTCAGAAGAGTGTTGACAAAATTAATGGGTTGGTCATAATAACAATGGATTTTATTGAATGTTTTAACTTCACAAATTTTTTTTTTGAAGCTGAGAATCAAAAGCAACCTGATCGAATCAAACCAACCGCTGATACGAATTCAGAGACTGTTTTATCTATATTAAATTTTCATATCATACAATTTAAGGTCATATTCACACTTTCGGCTTTTGTGATGCCACTATATAGAATTTATGTATTTCAATATTTTCTTTTCATTTTGGAAAAGCACACCTTGCTAAAAAAAATTCTCCGTTTTCACACTACCTTTTTTTTTCTTATTCGTTTGTTTTCTATTTTTGTATGTGTAAGGTGGAACAGTGCAACTGTTTTACAAATTGGATTGCCATCTGAGACTTTTGTGAATGAAAATGAATTTAAATATTACGATTGAATGCATGAGTGTATGAATGAGTGACGGATGCACTCACTGCATTGCAGTCTACTCTACACTATACTATACTGACTATACTACATATAGACCATTTTGTAACGTCTAACCAACACTATTAACATATTTGGTTGACTAAAGTGAATGGCAAATGCTGCAAATGTTATTTGCATGTATTCTACGTTTGTATGAGCATCAGTATATATTCGAGTATAACTGTTTTCATAACGCCAAAAAGCAGTCAGTCAAGTGATTTGCACTCGCTTTTTTCTTCTCTCGTTTGGTTTTGTAGTAAATTTAGGTTTTTTTTCTATTTTTTATTTATAAATTGAAACCTTTTGCATGTCAGTGCAAAGAGATAAGACTGCAAAAAGGAATATGATAAAAAATAGAAAAAAAGAAAACAAAAAAGCAAATGGTGTCACGATATTAGTGTGCATTTGCTTGCAGACAAGCATAGATCTGAATACTATTACTCGCAGGAGTGTTTTAGAAAATAGATGCCTTTTGTGACGAAATTAAATAGAAAGCATTCGGTTTACACCTTCTAGGAATATATTCACTAAAAATAAATTGGATGCTCATGAATTCGTTGCAATAGGAATTTTTATATTTAACATTTCACAGGTGTTGTACGTATTAAGCACACGCATAAAATTTCTACTGGGTAATACGAGCTGAACTATATAGCTGAACTATATAGAATATCAAAACTTCAATATTTAATTAATTTTCGTATTTTAACTTATACCTCTTGAACCTTTAAACTCTTTCATTTGCTTCTATTCGCTTTCGTTTCTTAGACTTACACACTCACAAAGGCAACATCAAATCTAATGTATATTCGTTTTTAAGCACGAATATCAAGAAGCTTGAACAAAGTCTTACAAAATGAAAGCAAATCTATGCCAGTCTTTTTTTATTCTATATTTAAACACAACTAAGTACTTTAATAAATAAGATACAAGTACATACTTTGTCAGTCTAGGGTAAACATAGTCGATACACTTCACCGCTTCTCATATCCTTTTTCGTATTATTTCCTTCAAACTTCCTTAGAATTTATTTTTGAATTTTTTTTTTTTTTAGTTTGTAATGCATACAAAAGAAAACAACAAATTGATGATGAAGATGTTGATGACGATTTCTATGAGGAAGAAAATATATAATAGTTGAATAATTTCTGTCTTCGAAACCAGCACAGCAGTCTGTAAGAGATTCAAGCAATATTTCAATATTTTACGCTCCACTTGCAGACAATATTGATGCAGCCAGTGTGCAGCGTAGAATTGTGCATTCGTAGCACAATTGTTGCCATTTCGGATGGTACAAATACTACATATGTATATTTTGTATTCAGTGGCGTGACCAGGGGGATCATGGGTATAGATCTCCCTTAGTCGAGGGACTTATTAAAAAAGAAAATTAATAATATATTGATAATATTATCAATCATTAAAATTTGTTGCTTATACATCTTTTTCATCGTAACCCCCTCCCCCTTGCGACAAACCTCCGTTGCGCCACTATTTGTATTTATATACATTTATATATATAAATTTGTATACAAGAAATGAATAAAATAAATTTTGTCGTTTGCCATGTTCAGTATTATCATTTTTGCAATACCTCTTTGCTTGCTAGATAAATTTCCAAGGATAATACAGGTCTAGTATATTAGGTTATCCAAATTTATAGATGAACAAATGTTAATGTCTCTAAGCTAAAAATATTCAATACGTTTAAAAATGAAAATGTAGAAAGTTTCGTACAGTTTAAAGAATTGTTAGAGCTGGCATACGAGCTCTAAAGTTATAAAAAAATTGAATTACCCTCATCTTTCATATTATTCAACCATAAAATCTTAAATAGCTTGGCCAAAGAGGCTAATGAGTGCTACATATTTATATATTTGTGAGTTAGAGAGTTAACATCCTTCGAATATAGTTCGACCCATTTTTGCACACTGTCGGAGGAATCCGATACAAAATTGATATTTTTAAAAAATTCAATCTCACCGCTCCCAGTATATAGTCGCTCCTGCAGTCGAAATATGTATGTCTGAGATCTATAAATTTTGTATTTTCAACATTTTTTCGAAATATACTCAGTCTGCTCTTCTTAAATGGTTTTCATTTCAAAATTCACATTTTTATAAAATATGCTCCCAGTACTGGCCCAGTACAGCCAATGCAACCCGAAAGTAGTAAATTACAGATCCAAATTAATTTTTTCATCATATTTCTCCCAAACCTACAAGGGTGGTGGTCTTCATCCCTTCAGAGGGCTGAGATACAAAATGAACTTAAACACAACTGCAAATTAACAAATCGACAAATAACCATATAGCTGTCAGGAAATCAACTCTATAGAAGTCAGATGCAAGGCCAACCTTTATTAATCTTTCCTGCCCTTCCTGTTTCCTGAGGACGGCTCCCGTATAAAATTGATATATTTTATTAAAGGAGCTTACACAGCTCCCACGGTTCTCTTGTGATGGTAAAATATTATAATTTTTTTTGCATCGCAATATTTCTCCTAAAAATCTTACTCACATGCCGACCCTTAAGTGTCAACGATACGACACGAAATTGACGACAAAACATCAGAAAATGAAACCGTTCGCTTTTAATTCAATTTTAATTGAGATTAAATCAGTAATAACTTTATTATTATTCGCAACTTTGAATTAACAATTTATATTTACTTTTAGATTTGATGCCGATTGGAGGTGCTGACTTCACACAAAAATTTGCATTCAAAAATTTCCACCATACAATGGCGAGCCATCTTAATGTAGTGTATATACTGATATTAAGTAAATATATACTTTATGTATATATATATTTATGTAGCTCTTTATTAAGAGTTAAATGAATCAAATTTTAGATTATTTTATAGGAAATTTTTTTTCTATTGACATTTTAATTGACAATTTGGTCATGATGAGGTTGCATGTGTAAATTAGTTATAAATCGACAAACAAATAGATCAATACAAAAATGGTAACATTTTGTTATAATTAGATTAGAGAAGAAGACAAAAGAAAACAAAACAAAAATATTAGCCCACCGAAAGAGAAATGTCGAATAATGTCGAATAATAAATTCTAGGTCAGTAAAGAAGATATCTTGAATAAATTATTATGTGGCTGTTTTGCTGCTGATTGCTAGGATTTACATTTTTCATTCATTCAGTATACGTACATATTTTCAAAGATAGAGAAATGTGCTTAAGGGTCATCAGAATATTGAAGGTTGCTGTCTTTCGTTCGTTCGCATCTTCCTTTGCGGTTTCCCATTTATAATTTTAATAAATTTTTTAATGAAATTGTAATGAGCTGCTTTAAAAAAAAAATTTTGTTTTTCCTCTTTTTTACACTTTCTTGCGTTGTGTCTTGTATGACCTATGTAAAAAACCATAATCATTTTCATCACCATAATCATCACATTTATTAGTAGATTGTGGTTTTCTTATGTGGACTTTGTCTTTGTCTATGTATATATTTAGTATGAATGTAAGATTATCAGGTTATTTTGCGTGAGCATATTGTTTGGCTAAAACCTCAATCAGTGTAATTTATAAAATGGAGTTTGGGTACAAAATTTTAAAAGATTTCTTTTTTTTTGAGAATTTGAGAGAATTTTTCTAAATTGAAATAACTTTAGTTTATTGCTTGAGATGACTTAGTAATAGATCCTTTTCACACCGCTATCAAATTAATTTGTTCAAAAAATAAATAAGCATTAGAAAAAGTTTTGTTTGTGGCATTAAATTTTCAGGAATATATTTAAATATAATATTCGTCAGTATCTTTCTGTCATTTTATTTCCATTATTTCGAACTGAGAAATTAATATTTTCATTAAGTGATTGCTATAAAGAAATCATGAATGTTAAAAGTTGAGACTTTGATGAGGGAATGAGGAAATACCATGGTAAAGTGATTCAATTTGTCGATACCATAAGAGCTTCTTGCGATTCTTCATGGCATGATTTTTGCGTAGCTAATTTATTACCGCTTTTTTGAAGTTAGTGAACAGAAAATTCTTTTAGCAACATATTTAATTGCAAATTGTAAAATTTTATATTAAAAAAAAAAAAAGTTAATATTCAAATATATAGAATATCGTTCATCTTCATTTATTCTACGATTTATACATAATATAAAACAATGAAGGTATGTAGTATATTTTCACAGCATTTTTGCGTTAATTTTACAATATTTTGCAATCTAAATATTCGCATGTTGTTCTATGTTCTATGTTCTATTTTTTCATCTTACTCTTATATCATCGTCGTCGTCATCGTCGTCATAGTTCTTTCTTTAATCAACAAAAAATGTATTCAGTTCATCCTACGGTAAGAATTTCTAAAATTAGCAACCAAAAAAAAATTAATTTAATTTTTCCACCATAGTATAATATTGTATAAATTAGATTTTGCATCCATTGCTCCTGCTGCTTCTGATAATGTGGACAGGATGATGATTAAGATGATATTTGTACTTTGCTAGTTACCTCTCTATTGCTGATGCTATCTTCTTGATGTTGATTTGCACAAGGTTAAAAAGACTGTTTGCATAATTTGCTTGCTTTTTTTTTTGTTTCTTTATTTTATGTTTTTTATCAATTTCTTTTCTTAGCCACATTTAATTGTTTCTTACAAATGCTATAGTTACTCTACAAAAAAAAAAAAAAAAAAAAAAAATCTCCTTACAGTCGGCTGGGGCCGACCAAACTATACCCTGCATATGTAGATTTATATATAAAAAGTTTACTCGAATATCCAACTTTTCTTTTATTTCCACTTTTCGAGAAACAATTTTTGCATATACTACTAATTTACACCCGAAATATGGTTGACTTTGACGAAATAAAAGGATTTTAAGATAATTCAGAGGCTTAGTATGGGAGCTATATAAAAAGTGGGCGTGGCTTATCATTTTCTAGTAAATCCAATTAATTTTTCAATGTTAATCCACACCTTAAATTTGGTGTCCTACGTTGAATAGTTTCTAAGTTATGGTGGTTAACATTTTTGTTTAATTTCCTCAACTTTGTATGGGAGCCCCAATAAGAAGTGGGCGTGGTACGCTGATTTTTCGCCAGATTATTTGCGACTACGGTATTAATTTAAGTGTCAATTATGGTTATTGTAGACATAAGATTGCCGAAGTTACAGCTGTTTCAATTTAAAATTTGTATGGGGGCTACGATAAACACTGGGCGTGGTGCGCCCATTTTCTGTGAGCCTAGTTGCTCGTACAATAGTAATCCATACCCTAAGTCTCGTTATTCTACGCTGAATAGTTTGCAAGTTATAACCGGTAACATTTTTTTTAATTTCCGCAACTTTGTATGGGAGACCCAAAAAGGAGTGGGCGTGGCACACTGATTTTCTGCCAGATTTTTGCCGACTACGATATTAATTTAAGTGTCAATTGTGGTTATTCTAGACAGAAGATTGCCGAAGTTACAGCTGTTTCAATTTAAAATTTGTATGGCGGCTACGATAAACACTGGGCGTGGTGCGCCCATTTTCTGTGAGCCTAGTTGCTCGTACAATACTAATTCACACCTTAAATATCGTTATTCTACGCTGAATAGTTTGCAAGTTATAACCGGTAACATTTTTTTTAATTTCCGCAACTTTGTATGGGAGACCCAAAAAGGAGTGGGCGTGGCACATTGATTTTCTGCCATATTATTTCTGACTGCCGTGTTAATCTAAGTGTCAATTATGGTTATTCTGGACAGAAGATTGTAGAAGTTACAGCAGTTTCAATTTAAAAGAAGTACAGACACTTTGTATGGGAGCTACGCTATAAAGTAGGCGTGGCTCACCCACTTTTGGCGAGGTTATATAGTAGTATAATATAACTCTATGTGCAAAATATTGTTGTCCCAAGTGGTATAATATTCGAGTTATAGCAAGTTAAAGATTTTGAAAATTTCGAGGTTAGTCGCTTTGAATGCTTGGTGTGGGCGTGGTTATTGACCGATCATGCCCAATATCAATCCCCTCCGTACCCTTGGATCATAGATTACTTATGCCAAATTTCATCGAAATAGCTCAATATTTACTCAAGTTATCGTGCGAACCAGCCAGGTGACAGACAGACGGACGGACGGACGGACATCGTTAAATCGAAAATTTAATCGACGCTGATCACGAATATATATCCATGTCTATATCTCCGGAGATTCCTTCAAGTGGACACAAACATCTGACCGAAATGAATATACCATGCATATTGCATTATGCAGGGTATAAAAATGTTCATACCGGAAATTTTGTTCTATTTCTTCATACTATTATACCCTGCATAATGCAATATGCATGGTATATTCATTTCGGTCAGATGTTTGTGTCCACTTGAAGGAATCTCCGGAGATATAGACATAGATATATATTCGTGATCAGCGTCGATTAAATTTTTGATTTAACGATGTCCGTCCGTCCGTCCGTCCGTCTGTCTGTCACCTGGATGGTTCGCACGATAACTTGAGTAAATATTGAGCTATTTCGATGAAATTTGGCATAAGTAATCTATGATCCAAGGGTACAGAGGGGATTGATATTAAGCATGATCGGTCAATAACCACGCCCACACCAAGCATTCAAAGCGACTAACCTCGGAATTTTCCAAATCTTTAACTTGCTATAACTCACATAATATACCACTTGGGACAACAATATTTTGCACATAGAGTTATATTATACTACTATATCACCTCGCCAAAAGTGGTTAAGCCACGCCTACTTTTTAGCGTAGCTCTCATACAAAGCGTCTGTACTTCTTTTAAATTGAAACAGCTGTAACTTCTACAATCTTCTGTCCAGAATAACCATAATTGAAAATCAGTGTGCCACGCCCACTCCTTCATGAGTCTCCCATACAAAGTCAAGGGAATTAAACTAAAACTTTTAAGCTCCATAACTTACAAACCATTTAGCGTAGGACAACGAGATTTAAGGTATGGATTAGTATTGTACGAGCAACTAGGCTCACAGAAAATGGGTGCACCACGCCCAGTGTTTATCGTAGCCCCCATACAAATTTTAAATTGAAACAGCTGTAACTTCGGCAATCTTCTGTCTAGAATAACCATAATTGACACTTAAATTAATATCATAGTCGGCAAAAATCTGGCAGAAAATCAGTGTGCCACGCCCACTCCTTCATGAGTCTCCCATACAAAGTCAAGGGAATTAAACTAAAACTTTTAAGCTCCATAACTTACAAACCATTTAGCGTAGGACACCGAGTTTTAAGGTATGGATTAGTATTGTACGAGCAACTAGGCTCACAGAAAATGGGCGTACCACGCCCACTTTTTATATAGCTTCCGTACAAATTCTCGGATTTATCTTAAACATTAAAACACCCATAACTTACTAATTAATACGCCTAGGTCAACCCATTGCAACCTATGTAGTTTAGTATTATAGGCAGAAATAGATCCTCCAAAATTGGTGAGGTACGCCTGCTTCTTAATGTAGGTCCTATACAAAGTAGTGGAAAAAAGGATGGATATACGAGCAAACTTTTTATATATACCTCTACATATGCAGGGTATAATTTGGTCGGCCCCAGCCGACTGTAAGTAGATTTTTTTCATTATAAATATGCTGTTTTTCTATAGTTTTGTCTTGCAGGAGTTTTTATTATTATAATTTTTGTTTTTTTCGCATCTTACCTTTTTAATAATTAAATCTTTGAAATTAAATGTAAACTCATAAGATATCGTTCTCATAGCAATAAAGAAAATATAGAAAAGACAAAAAAAAAACTGTTTTTCAAAATAACCAAAATACAATACAAAATAAATATATTCATCTAGGTATCGTAAAGCTTTTGTATAAAATAAATAAAAAAATAAAATAAATAAAAAAACTTTTGTATACATTTTTCTATTATATCTCTTACGATATCATATTAACGAGCAATGTGTAACAATATAAATAAATTTTCATACTCAAGTGCAAGATAAACGAAATTTAAAATTATTTTCAATAGAATCGAACAACATTATCGAAAAGAAATTTATTTAAAAATACTTGTAGTATTTACTTCATCTACGTTTAAAAATTAGAAAACGAATTACAAGGTACAAGTACCTTACTTGTATAGAATAAGAATATAAATAAGAGTATAAGAATAAGAGTATAAATAAATTTCGATAAGAAAATCGATTTGCTCATACCAAAATCCATATTACGAGGGCGAACCCAGAACTACCCGACCTGACATATAAATGGCGGCAGTAGTTTAAAAAAAAAATTACTTTGATGAAAAGTGGTAAACCTTATAAAATATATGTTTTAAGTTTCAAGGCACCACGTTGTTTATTATTTATTTTACAGCCATTGAAAGTTGACAACCTCAGTGAATTTGTAAACATGGAAAAAATTGGTCGCCATTATGTAATTCAATACTTTCATTTGAAAGGTCGCAGTCCAACGAATATTAAAGCCGAACTAGATTCTACTCTGTGGGAGTCTGCTCCTTCCTTTATGACCATATAATATTGGGTGGCAGAGTTTAAGCGAGGTCGTACGAGCTGCTAAGACGAACACAGTAGTGGTTGACTAATTGAGGTGGCCACGCCAGAAACGCTTAAGAAAATAAACAAAATGGTATTGGATGATCGCCGACTGAAGATGCGTGTGCTAGATGAAATAACAGGCATTTCAAAAGGTGCTATACATCGTATATTGACCGAAAATTAGTAGATGAAAAAGCTGTGTACAAGATGGGTGCCGCATTTGCTCACAATAGAACAAATGCAACGAAGTGATGATGTTTCTATAGAGTGTTTGGCTATGTTTCACAGTAATAAAGGCAATTTTTTGCATTGATTCGTAACCATGGATGAGACATGGGTCCACCACTTCACACCTGAGGCAAAGGAGCAGTCAAAAAGGCGAAGACAGTTCCATCTGTAGGCTAAATTGTTGCAGCGTTTAAGTGATGAAATTAAAGAAAAAAGGGCGCATCTGGCACCTTATTCGCCAGATTTAGCTCTTTCGGATTATTTTATATTTACAATTTTGAAAAAAATATTGGTAGAAGATTTGCAAACAACGAAGAGGTGGAGTTTGCGGTAGATGGATCTTTTAATGAGCTAGACAGTTCATACTATAAACATGGTATCAAAGCTATAAAATATCGGTGGAAAGAGTGTATAGAGCTAAACGGAAATTATGTTGAGAAATAAAGAAAAAATTTCCCAAATTTGTTGGGTTTTCTTTGTCAGGTCAGGTACTTCTGTTACTGCCCTCGTACTTATATTGGTTAGAAGAAGCTATGATTTTCGTATGAATTGATTTGCATAGAAAACACTTTTAGTAGTTTGAAAATGACATGCAAAAGCTTTCTTAAATACTTCACAGTATATTGTCACCAATAGTTAATCTCTGCATAAGGAAAATATTTAGTTTTAGAGAAAGGAAGTAAGTGAAAAAGTTCATAGTGAATGCATTACCATAAATTGACATCGAAGCAGATCTAATGAAGTGATAATGTATACAGTAACATCTCATATTAACTGATTGAAAATACACGAGGAATCCAGATCAATGCATATTTGTTTCAGTGGCTCGAAAACGAAATAACGAATGGAATCTATTCCTTGATTATTGTGAACAAAATAAGACCAATAATTGCCAATATTCGTCAAATATTGATTTAAAGTTGATTTAATTTCATTTTACAAGGTTTTACTGTATAAGTACATAAAATACAACACTGTAAACGTGAAACAAACCAAAATTTAGTTTTCAAGCTTTTTAAATCGACCAATTCTAAGTTGAATAGTATAAAAAAATTTCATAATAATAATAATCATAATATTGATGATTACTCTTGAAGTATATACCATGTAGAGCAGCGTTGGATATATAATTTGTTTTGTAATACTTATGTCCTTAATTGTAATATGATAATTGTGACACCTGTGACACTATGAAAACAACCGTCATTTATAAAATGCTAACATCTACACACATCTACACAATATATTTCCAACAGACACACACATAGTATTCTATTCGATTTAACTCACACAAAATAACCTTTATCCTATCGTCTAAATATAAACTCCAAATAATGGAAACTTTGGGAAGCCTAAAACAAAATCAATAACTTTCATTTTCTTTATTCATATCTTCTTCTCTTTTGTTTTTGACTTTGACTTCTTCTTGATTATTGCTAAATCTACTCGTCAAGATTGAAAGGGGGGGGGGGTACCTATTACCAAATACTTATATATATCGTATGTATGATGAGTATGACAATGAAAAGCGAAAACAAAAATGAAACATATTGTTAAATGAGCCTGAAACTAAGTGGCTAAGGATAAAGCAAGCTTACTTAATGTACAATATGAGTATGTATGAAAATATATACATAAATATATATATGCATAAATGACGATGAATACATTTATTTTGAGGGCATGAGTGATAAATTTGCCATTATACTTACTTTCATATATCTACACACACACACATATCTTTATACAATATATGTTAGTCTTTAGTGTATGTTATATGTGTGTCTGTGTGTATATTTTGTTTATATTATATAGAGTTAAATGACATGTTTATAGTATCTACATATAATCAAAATTATTTCTTTATCCTTTTTACATGGAAAATTTAAGAGTTATTTAAGTAATAGTCCTTCCTCACTCATTCATTCATTTATTTATTCATTCAAATGGTATGAAAGTAGCTTATGTCTGCGTCTGGTGTCGTCATTATGTGTGGAATTATTAAGCATTAAGTATAAATGAACAATTGTTGTTGAAAATGGATTAAATAAATTTCTGTATTGTTTTGCGTATTTTATTTTTTTCTTCAGTTTTGCTTTTACTTACGACATATATACTACATACTTTCTCTTTTCTTCGACGTTGACGATATGATTGTGATCATTGAAGACGATTTTTTGTTAAATATTATAATGAACGTATTATTTTAAGCTTACATTATTATCATTCTTGTATTTTAAATTTTCATTTATACATTGATTTTAAGAAATGTGATAAAAAGGAACTTAATAGACAATTTCAAAAGTAAACAAACATAAATGTGTTATAATATCAGCTTAATAGTAATTTTGAAAAAATCTCATAACCATTACTGGCAGCCAAAAATGTCTGAAAAAGAAATGTTAGATTAAGATAAGAGTATATCGGAGAGAATATATAATGCTTTTTTTTTTGTTGTTTTTGGAATAGAAAATTTCTTTGCATAACTATACATGAATTGCTTTGAAAGTTCTCGGAATTAGATTACTATTGTTGAATCACCGAAATGTGTTACTAAAATGAAATGCAATACATCGTCGTTGGTATAAGAAAACAATTTAGTAATTGTATTTATTCCGCTTTTCCTTAACCGTACAAGTTCATATTTAATATTCATTGCTTATTCCACTGACTCTACTGCTTGTCGGTCTTCTTCCACTGACTGTAGCACTTCAACTCTGACTTCAACTGACTCTAACACTGTTGATTTTTCGACTGATCGGCAACATCTCATCGACTGCAACTTGTCATCTGAAATATTAGCCTTTTCACTTACACTGCTTGAATTGAAACAATTGTTTGCTTGAGTCTTTAATTAGCTCAGTGGTTAGTGCATTGAACTTCTGATATGTAGGTCGTCGATTCATTTGCCGATTGAAGCACAACTTTAATATAAAAAAAATACCCACCTGTCGGCAAGAAATTGTCAATTCTTCTGACAGTAGCAATTTTCCATCGAAAAGCTTCTAAAAGAACTCTGTGACAAAGCTCAGAAAAAGTGATGTCAAAAGGGTTCAGCCGTTCAAAACCGGCTAATATAAGTAGGTCTCCTCTAATACTATTCAAAATTTAACACGCACAACAGTACTGGAAGAGAAGCTCGGCAAAAGAACCCTTCTGGGCTTATAAATGCCACATGTTTATTTTTTAATTTTTTGTTTTTTTGGAAAATGGTTAAAAAATTATTTTATTTTACTTGCAATCAGATGTATCCAATTCTAGCGAATATGTCACATAGACTTCCCAACGAATTGCCTTTATCATTTCCTTGGCCAGTGTGTCATGGTAAAAATCACTTTACATTGCCATTGTTGATACTCAGGACATTTTCAAAGGAAAGCACTGTTCACTTCAGTTAATTGCTGATGATAGCTTTGCCTAGTAACATTTTTACTTGGTTTTAGTATGCTCTACTAGATTACACCATGCTGATGTCTGAAAGCATAGAGAATTGTCTTCTTGATGACTGACGGCACTTGCAGTTGCTTTGAAGTTGCATGTTCGTGATCGGAATAGAGATATGATTATACTGCTTAAGAATTCACGTTTGATCAGCGCTAACATTTAAAAGCATATCGTAGTTTAATGACACAAAATTTGACATAATTAATATTGAAAAAAATGTTTTATATAACAATTGTAAATTCGATATTGCTGGCAGATGTTAAAATAATAAAAAAATAGTCGATACGGTTTGACAGCCAAACATTTGTAGTTAAAGCCATCTATGTATTTGCAATGTCAGATTGTTTGATTTATATTTTAATTAAAATACAGGTTTCTTCAGGTAAAAAGTATTAAAAATTTCTTAAAATTTCCGAAAACTTTTTAAGCAACCCATCGAACATGCATTCTTGAAATAATATTCAAACAAAAATTCATAAAATGCAACCTTAAGGAAGAGCATATGTATGTAAATTGAAAAGTGGAATGAAGTAGTGATGTGCTGTGCTGCATGTGTAACATGGTGTTATGGATCACTTGTAAAACAAACAACATAACCAAAGGATTACAATGTAATAGCATGTTAAGCTTAACATGAAATAAACGTAAATGTAAACACAGGTCATGGTGTTTTGCATATGCATACTCTTTTCTGCATATATACAAACTTGCATATATAAATTGAAACAATAGCATACATACGATAGCATGATGATGATGATACAGGACATGATGATGATGATGATGATGATGCAACAACAACAACAACAGAAATAATAAAAATCAAATAGGCAAAGATACGAAAGAATCTTGGCAAATCATTCGCATGCATAACACGAAATTGCATTGCCATACTTGCATACGAAAGTACGTACACAAAGTACACATATTCGGATATATTTCCATTGCATTGCTATTCTTATTGCATTCAGAAAACTTAGCTAAAAGGCTAGTCAAGCTATGCATGATAGTCGTAGATATATAGAAAATTTCATTTGAAATTGCATTAAACCTAACCTGAATTGAAATATCAACAAATTCTAAAAAGCAAAAAGCACAGTTACTCGTATTTAAAAAGGATATACTTTTAAATGTGTTTTCTCTTTAACAAAGGAAATAGATAGAAGACACATAAAGATAGAATAGATTGCATATGAACTGGTAAATGTTTTCAATGCCATATTTCTACTCTATATTCAAGTTATTTGAACACACATAAAGTATACACTGACACACACACAGACGTTATGTGAGATTTTGTTATATTACCTATGTATCCTAAATAACCATACCATACTCTATTTGCATTTAAAATACCATACATATGTATATCACATATACATATATCAAATTTATGGCTCCCATATGCAAAGGAACTAAGCTTGAATATGGCCCATAAATATATTACACACACACACACACACATATATACAAATAAATTGATCATTTACGCCATCATTGTCATATTGTCTATCGTTATGCTATTGTGAAGAAGGTGTACGTGTACATATATGTTTGTTTGACTTGGTTAATGGCGTTGTTAACTAGATGATTCCTGTGTTATCAAAATACATCACACACACACAATTGCCAATACTAACATACACTTTATAATCATAAATCTGCAATCTAACCCAGCGTCAGCGTTACACTAACTGATCCATGTAAACAGCGTCAAGTCAGCGAAAGCATTGTGAGAACATGTTGTCCATTTTAAAAAAGGAGTTTGCAGTATTATGTGTGTGTGCGGGTGTGTGCATGTCATTTGTACGAATCGGTTTGCCGGTGTGTCAATTTAAATTGTTTTAGATTTCTACGTAAATAACGCACAATGGTGATATTTTCTTCAAATTCACTTATTTATGTCTTTTTGATGTAGGCATGACAGCTCCATTCATTTTATTTTGACTTCACGCACCACATCATCATCATCATCATCATCAGTATGATTATTGTTGTATTATTTCTACTTTTATTTATAGTCTTCTATGCTATAGTTTTGTACACACACACACACACACACAAATATTTATTAGCCTTTTGTCTCCGTATATGCGTTACTTGACATATTTGATTTGTATTTATGACTACTTAAGATGCATAAAGAACGTTTTGTTATTTTGCTTTTATATCTTTTTACAATAATAAAAAAAATTCAGAATGTGAAAGTAAATATAGTAAGAATATTTCAAATTGGTCCCAACAATTTATATCGTTTTGTAGTTAAGGCCACAGGACTCGTCCTTCTATACCCTGCGACCAAACGAGATCTTTTGTACCCAAGCCCATCTATGACACAAGAATCTCCTCTACCATTTTAATGAAGGATAGAATTGATCTTGTCGAACTTTTGATGATTGAAGCTGGTGTTGGGAAACTCAACTGAAAATGTTAGAGGCGTAGTCTGGCCAAGGCCGGACAAGGCAAAGTATGCGGATTGATGTTTCATCCTCCTCCAGACAGAGTCTACACTCCGTGTCAGAGGATAGTCCCATTTTGTAGAGGTGGTGTTTTAACCAGTTATATCCTGAGACCTGAGGTTTGTTCTGCTAAGACTAATTCTGTCAAAAGCTGCATTGAATCTGATGAGAGTTTTCGCTTGGCGAAGACCTGTCGAATTTGTCCATTATAGTAGGTATTTGTCGTGGTAATGTTTTTCTAGCATAGGGTATCGACATAGTACAGTACATAGCTTATACCGCAGACAAGTTCCGGGCTCGTCAACAGAGAAGACGAGCCAGCTCTCCCTAGTTCGTCGGCCACTTCATTGCCCTCAATTCCTTTGTGCCCCGGCACCCAACACAATCTGACCTTGTTTCGCATAGAGAGTTTTTGTACGATAAGGAAGCATTCGGTGGCTAGTTTTGTGGAGAACTCCCATGAGGAGAGAGATTTGATGGTAGCTTGGCTGTCTGAGCAAATCAGAATGAGCGCTCCTTCGAGCCCTTTGGCATGTATATGACGTGCACAGTTGGCCACGAGCACATTGCGACAGATATGCGGGTATTAGGATCGTATATCCCGGTACCCTGCTATTAAGAGAACCCCAAATTGTGTAGTCCTAAGACTATCGACCTAATGGGGCACATTAACATTCTAGATCTCCGCTAAAATAATATTTTTTTAATTTCTCTTTTATTCAAAATTGATTTCCGAATGTTTCAAACATCTCAACATAATTACAATGAGGTCGCCTGTGACTTCAATGTGGGTACCGGGTTAAAGGGGCATTAGGGCAATGAGAGGACACTTTACTTTACCAAGAATAGCCCAAAACTCAACAATTTTGAATATAACTTAATAAATGAAGGGGAAAATGAAAACCGTAATCGAATACTGGATGTGGGACAGTCGTGGAGGTTATATTGCCCCTGAGCTGTAAACTGAGTACTGAGTTACAAGTATAAATAATAAGCGTATATTATTGACGCTAAAGGCTCCGAACAAATTTTTAGCTTTTAGATAATAATTTGCTTTAAAGCAATATATGAAAATAGGATAAAAATATACAGAAAATTAATTATTCCATTTATTGAATTATTTGTTGGATTTTTTCTCTTTTAATTATTTGATTTATATTTTGTTTCAAAAATTCACTTTAAATAAATCGTTAGTGTCTTCTTATACGATGATAATGATATCGCTTCCTTTTTCTTGTATGTAATAATACGTATATGTATTCAAGTAATATGAAGTAAGTAATAATAAATAATGAATGAAATATGGTTTCCCATCCGCTTAATGGTGGCGATGATAATAATGATGATGGTATAATTGTACTTATTCTGAGTTTTCTTCTTTTTCATAAATGTCATTTCATTTTTCGATTTTTAAAATTTTATTGAAAACGGAAATAGACAATTTCAGCTTTGTACTGTTGTCGTAAGAGCCTGTTGGTTGTTGTTGTTGTTATTGTTGTTATTATTGCTTACTGCTTACTCATTTTATATTTCATTTCATTCCATGCCATTTCTTCAGATGCCCCAACAGCTTCTGCTTCATTTTCTTATACGATAGCATTTCTCTTGATGGGTTCTTGTTGTAGTAGCAGTAGTAGTCATTGTTGTTGTTGTTGTTATGTAATAAATACGACATTCAAGTCAATTCATCAAATGACTGACAGCAAATATTGATTACAAGTGTGTAAAGTATGATCGTCATGAGAAAACGACATATTGAATGATTGAGTGAGAGAGCGAGAGTGCATTGAGAGTGTGAGTGGGAAACAAAATGACGCTGAGCGAGTCAATCTGTTGAAAAATAACGCAATAGCAAGAGGCAACAAGAATTGTTAGCAATAAATTGATAGACAGCTAGAATGAGAAAGATATTGAGAATGAGCAAATTCTATTTTGATGATGCGTTTGGTGCGTCACTTGATTTGTCCCCGTACGTAGTCGTTGTTGTTCTCGTCATTGTCGGTTGGATGATTAAATTAATTGAATTGCACACGAAATTGATTTGAGCTGGTGTAACATTATACCATAACGCCAATCTGTATTAGTTGAATAATGCGTATGTTTGATATGATCTATTTTTTGTTTGTGTATTTTCCTATTTTCTCCTTATTAATATTAAGCAGATTCCATAAGAAATTTCTGAAACGGCGCAGACGTTATGTAAAGAATATAATTGTCAATTTTGTTTTTTTTAATTAATTAAAGTAGATATTTGTATGCAGTCAAGAAAAATTATTGTTATTTTTCAAACAAATAGATGAGAGAGGGAGAAAAGGAAAAAAAAGGGAAATTTAATAACACAGAATCAATTCGATTTTAAGGAATTGAAAATTGCTCAAATTATAGATTTAGATTGAATTTCTGTAATTAATTAAATTTAGAAAAAAAAACAAAGCATTGGCACATTTGAAAAAAACCATCGTTGGTTTCAAAAGGACATACTGATGACATACGACCTGCCGAAAAGTAATTGACACTATTGGGGACAATAAATCCTTTCATCTAAAGTAGTTTCAGGAAATACCTGATAAAAAAATGCTATCACAAGAGGTTCTCTTCAATCGGAATTATCTGCCATAAATAATTCCCTTCGAAAAGAAACTCAAAATAACATTAAAAGAGATTTGCTTGACCTAAATATTTGCCAATTATGTTTTTTAAAATATCAGACGACTCCAATTTTAATCAATCACACAGATACCCAAATATTATTTGGGAATTTATATTTCTTACTGCCATTTCTGTACCAATAAATCAATACATATTCATATTGCAACATGAGCAAAGAGTTAATAACAATTTTGAGAATTTCAACTTTTGTGCATCTCGTTATGGAAATATTTGTAATTACTTTACATTTCACTGTAAATTGATTTATATTGCAGTATTTTTCGTCATTATGATGCAATCGATCGATTTACACGAACAAAGATACAAAAGGTTAAATAGTAATTGGTTCTACGTGAATCATATTACCTTCGTTTTGCTTTACACACATATTTGTGCACTTGCTTGTACGTCAATGGTAAACATTCCTTTTTCTATTTGTACTTCTCTTGTACTACTATCGTATGACTGTGTGCAGGCTCACCAGTGGCATAGCAAGGAATTACGCAAGGGGAGGGTCTGAATTAATTTTTTTGTTTGAATTGAGATTGGAGGAATGGATGCATATGTATAAAAGGTGCCGACAAGGGGTCTAAATTCAAAAATACGAAAGAAATATAAACAACTGACATCGCAGTACTCATAAGTTGCTCCTAGAGTAGTCAAATGTTAGACCAGCCCAAACTAATAATTGCTTCTTCACAAATTTCTGGAACATATTTAAACCAACTCTCACCTTTTAGGTAAGCTGCGCTACAAAAATGGCATTTCTAATAAATTTGCTCTGACTATTCCCAGAAAAACCCTGCGTGCAGGCGCAACGCTAGCTGTTAATGAGCGGTACAGAGAGAAAAGGAGTGCAGAGAGACGTCGTTTCGGGCGCAAGAAAAGAGAGCAAGAATGACGCGAGTGTGAGGAGATAGAGATGTGTACCGACAAGAATGAGACTCGAAAATTCTTCAAAAAGATCAAGCGCCTGAGTGGAGGTTTAATTCCCGGAGCCTCTATTTGTCGTGATGGAAATGGGAATCTGGTTACAGATGTCCAGAGTGTATTGAGGGAACACTTCTCCACGTTACTGAATGGCGATGCTACGGACAATTCCGCCAGTGGAGGAGATTGCCCGATAACCCCACTTACAGATGATGGTGTTGATGTTCCACCACCCGACTATGACGAGGTTGAAACGGCCATTTTAAGGCTGAAGAACAACAAAGCTGCAGGTGCTGATGGCCTGCCTGCCGAGTTGTTTAAGACCGGAGGCGATGAGCTGCTCACCCGCATGCACCAGCTCATAAGCAGAATATGGTCGGATGAAAGCATGCCTGATGATTGGAGGCTCAGTGTTCTCTGTCCTGTACATAAAAAGGAGAGCCCACAATTTGCGCCAACTACCGTGGAATAAGTCTCCTGAGCATCGCATACAAGGTTCTATCGAGCCTACTGTGTGAAAGGTTGAAGCCTATGCTCAGCAACCTGATTGGACCTTATCAGGATTTACCAGGTCGGCTTCAGACCTGGTAAATCCACCATCGACCAGATTTTCACACTGCGCCAAATCCTGGAGAAGATCCCAGAAAAACAGATCGACACGCACCACCTATTTGTTGATTATAAAGCCGCTTTCGACAGTCCGGTAAGGGATTACCTCTACCCAACAATGTCTGAGTTCGGTATTGCTGCAAAGCTCATTCGACTTTGTAAAATGACACTGCATAACTCCCGTTGTGCAGTGAAAATTGGGAAGGACCTCTCCGCACCGTTTAATACCGAACGGGGTTTCAGACAAGGTGATTCGTTATCGTGCGACTTCTTCAATCTTATTATGGAGAAAATAATACGAGCTGCTGATCTACGACATAATGGCACTATCTTCAACAAAAGTGTCATGCTGTTAGCGTATGCCGACGATATTGACATAATCGGCATGAACACGCGAGCAGTCAGTATATGCGGTACTTATAAGCCCAGAAGGGCTCTTTGGCCGAGCTTCTCTGCCATTATAGTTGTAGGTGTTAAATTTTGAACAGTTTTAGAAGAGACCTACTTATTTTAGTCGATTCCGAATGGCAGAACTCTTGCGACATCATTTTTTTTTTTTTTGAGCTGTAAGATTAGCCAATTGCTTATCTAGAGATGGGTACGTTCGAAAGAAAAATCTTTTGGATGTTAAATTTGTTATTCTTCAGACGGGGATTGAGCCCACGACCTACAGATCAGAAGGCCAACACACTAACCACTTAACTACAGCACCCACATGTAAGCCTTTTTTTTCCCTTATAACATTTAAGAGAAAATGACTCATCCCTGAATCGAATTTTAGGTAAGTTTAACTGAAAACTTAGTAAAAATTTCACGTCTTCCTATATATCGTTGCCTATTGTCAGCATCGCTGCACTAATTTTTTTCAGTCTAATGATCGAATATATTCCAAATCTTGCTTAGAGGAAAAATTATCAATCTTTCTCAATTTATTTCCTCGGTCAAGAATGGACTTGTCCGCCTAATCCCGCAAGGCTACGACGCCACTTATTCTCCATTACACATACAGTCCAAAGCATACACACATATTCTAGCATACTTATACAAGTTATGTGCTCATATAATTGCAACAGGATATGACCCATATATGCTTTTTTTGAAAAACAAGCACAAACACAGTCGCATACATACATACTCGCTCGTATATACTCGATTTTATATACATCAATATAAAAATATTATACCAAGCCAAAACAGTTATACTACATATAGATGCAATGCAATATATGTCGATATAATAAGTTCAGGTCAGTGAGGTGAGGTGATGAATCAAAAAGAATGTTACTACAAAAGCCGCCCACTTTACAACTCTATTCAGTTGCTACATAGTTGCTCCATTGCAAAATTATCAAAACAAGAACAACAACAAAAACAATGATGCTAACACAAAAAATAAACACATTGCATTAAATGACATACAATAATTAATTACACTCATGATGATTGGTGAACGCTGTGCAACATTGGCCATTATATAATAATGACGTGATATATTTGCAATGTATGGACATATCAGTACGCCTCACATCCCATGTGCATAATTTATGTGAACCACAAAATACTTGATTAAATGTCAAAATTGATAGAAAATACAAAAATCATCAACAATAAATATTATTGCGACACTTAAATGCACACTATACATACATACATACATACATACAGAGCTTACTGTTTTCGTTTAGTATGAATTATATGTAGGCGGTGACTATGAGTGTGTATAAATACTCGTATGGGTGTGTGTGTGTGTATGTGTAGCATATAAATAAGCATTCATTGTGGCAAATGACAATTACGAAATAAGTTTTAATTTAATTACATGAATTATTACACATATTGTGGCATAAGTTGGAATATGACATTTTTATATGTTTGTGGCATATGACTAATATTTATTAGATACAATTGTCGTAAGTAATAATAATAAGAATAATAGTAATTAAAATATGATATTTTGAATTATGCTCAATAATAAATTATTTTCATTTTATATTTATTATTAAATATTATAATTTTTTAATTAATTAATTTTTATGATGATTTTTAACATTATCTAGAAAATTATAAGAAAAACAATCAAATGAAATAAATAAATTCCAATAATTGATTTAAAATAAACAAAAAATTGACTCAATGATTAGTCGCTGTGCTAAAAGAACACAGTCATGGCTTAATCAACTCAAATCATGATTCTATTCAAGGACATATATTTTCCATATCTATTACAAAAGCAAGCATGAATTCTCTTCTCTTTCATTCTCTTCTATTTCCTTGGTTTTCACACAATAATTAATTGAGTAAATAATACAATTTTTAGACAACATACCATATCTCCTATGGATATTCTCATATGACCAAATCTGACCATCAAATAAATATGTACTACGTTATAATTTGATTGAAACACATATAGTAGGAGTCTATGAGAATGCAATAGCACGAACAATACAAAACTATTGTTGTAGTACATCATTTTGCAGTCCGTATTATTAGTATCATATATGACTATATTCGGACATACACACAATAGGGATGTACAAGTTTTGAGCCTATGCTATCAGATTAGTAGCAGATAAGACATTTATTCTATCATCTGACATCTGACATTATGAGATGTCAGTTTTGACTATCTGATGGTTACCTACTTACAATTTTTTTTTGGGGGGGAGGGGGGATAACAATACATATGCACCGTAATCTTGACTAATGATATCTGATATAAGATCATATGTTACCTGTGTGCTACCTATAATCGTAATACGAGTATGTCATGGTATATTAACCCCAAAAAAATATATAGTACATAGCTATGAATATAAAATTTAACATGATTACCTTAATACAAAAATATTCATCCAATTTTTTTTGGTTTGAGAAAGGATCAAATGTGAAAACTTCTCTATTGTATGACTGAATGATGTAATATTGGGTGGCTATTTTTTAAAAGTTGTATATCGTCATATATACCTACTATATGTAGAGATTTTATGGATTTTGTAACAGGTCATTAAAGTGATTTAAAGACTTATGTATTGTATTTTTCGCAAAAATATATTATATATTTTTGTTGTTGTGTTTTCGTTCGAATTGCGAAGGTTTGTGAGTATGTAGTAATCAATAATGATTTCATGTAGTAGATTAGGTTGAACAAAATGCTTTTATTTTTATTATTATTTTTTTCTTTGAATATACATACAAAAAGGTGTTTATTGTTACGAATATTTTGAGAAATTTATACATTTTTTATTAACATATGCATTGAGTATCTAAAATCAATATCATATATAAGAGTTATTTGGACAGTACTCATGCAAGCGATTATTTATACAGAAAATTTTTAAAATGATTTGCTAATAAGTTATCCATATTGTTCACTTCTTATGGGGGATTGCTTACAAAAGTTGTGTTCTTTTATTTTTTACAAAAATATCAATTATTTTGAGCAAATGTTGGATGCGAAGAATTAATTGGAGTTGGTCATAGATTTCATCAGAAGTGATTTCTAGGCATTTATGGAGTTGGTTGACGATTTTTAAGTGCATTCAAGTTTATTTGGAAAGATAATCCCTCATATTGTTTCATATAAGATCTTCGGCGTTTCTATTCTGTTCAAGAAACGTAATGGGATGATGATGACCAAGAGGTCTGTAATTAATATTATCGTAATGAAAAGCTTTCTAAAGGAATATGCTTCGCAAAAATAAATGCTCACAATATTTACCGACTAATTTGCCTGCAATCACTGAAAAAGCAACCATGAGTTCTACAAACAGAAGCAATTCCACGCCTTAAAATTTAGACGATTGCACTTCTCATAAAAAGAGTGGAATAAACTGCATTATATACTCGTAATGAGTAGTTATTACGTATCATATTAAATTGTATGTATACACCATTTACAGCTTTGCTACTTACCAAAAATAACAACCCTTCTAGGTATGCCATTGTATTTTGAAAAAAAAAACAAATAATAAAAAACTACATCAATTTAACCCTTGCGGTGGAAAAACAAATGAAATGAAGCATAGGCGTGAATTACATACATTTGTACATCGATTAGAACAAATAACATTTAAATTTTAATAAATCAGTATTCAACACATTTTTAACAAGCAAACAACAACCACCAGTTCAGCCTACATATTTCTTTTCGAAGCATTTTTTTGAACACCCTTATCTAGAACGTAAACAATAACATCGTAAATCACAATTAAGAGTGACAAAAAAAAAACAACTGTAATGTGTTTACAGTAACCTCAGAATGACATCAAGAAAAAAGGGTAAATAAATTATTATTATTATTTTTTTTTTTGCCTATATTCCTTAGAAGTCATGTCATGTTTTTCATAGCATTTGCAAAGTATAATTTTGATTACACTCACTAGCTCATTTCTAATATACTACGTACGATACATTGCAAAGAGGACTTTTCAAAATGTCATTTACGCATAGCAACGATTAATTAATAATAATGGCTACGAAAACAGCCACACAATCAAATCATTTTGTTGCCTTTTTCATTTTAGATTACCTTCTTAAAAATTCACGCAAGTATGCAAAAAGAATATAGAGTACATTAAACAATATGGCAGACATATGATGAAAATGAGACAATTCTTTGAATGGCAATATAGAGCATGTTATGTTAGCATCAAAAATGAGGAAACAAAACAAAAATTATTTAAACCATTGTGTATTTTTATTTTTTTATTTAAAATTTCATACCTACCATACCCACCACTGTGTTTTAAAAGAACTTCATTCATTCCTTCATTCAACATTAAATATTAACTATTGTTGATAAATAGCAGTTTATGATGATAACCAATAATTCTTTATTGGGTGATCTGAAGTCAATATAACAGTAAAAAATTGCTGGTTTAATACCATATTTGTCTAAGTTAAATTTAGCAAAACAACAACAATCTCTGATAGTGAACATACAAGTTTTAAGAACAAAGGCTTTCTTATAATTTATAACAAAAACAAAAACGTGAGTTTAAACAAATTTTCCTATTTATGCCTAGAATAAAACATATAATTTTTATTTATAGTATAGTATAGTATAGTATTTATAGAGTAGTAAGTCTTTTTCCAAAATGTAGTATTGAGAAAAACACATTTTAAATTAACTCTACTGGGTAAATTCGCAGTTGTAAGAAATCTCCTTTGATATCCTTATCTTTTAATGTTGTCACTAGACTAACGATTTTTGTGTTAATTTTATATAGAAGCCTCCATAAGGGGAAGATCGTGAGTAAGTATATCAATGAAAAGATTGAAAAGGAAAATTAGTATTGGTCACTCATAAATTTATTAATTATGGTGATCATTTCTGTGCGTCCAACGGATTATTGAGTTGGTTTTCAGATATTTTGGTGGTCATTTTCTTTAGAAGCCTTCATAAGTGATATAGATAGGGAGTTAGAAGGCTCTGAGGAAATATATTAACGAGAAAAATGGGTCAGTGTCTTTCATATATTTCACTGCTCTAATGACGATTTCTGGAAAGTTATAGATTTATTAGTCGATGTTCAGGTGTTTTCCTTTCATTTTGTTAGGCAATGTCTGCAAGGGGCCGGAATGTATGTTCGAAACAAATTTTTCTTTCTTTTTTTCTCCGTTTTTACTCCTAATTTGAGCATAGGGCCTCCACAAGGCTTCTCCATCACACACGATTCTGGGTTGTCGTTCTTGCGCCTTCCCATGTGATGCTGACATCAGCTAGTTCCCGCAGGGTTGACCTTCTCCAATTGTTTTTTGGCCGTCCGCGTCTTCTGCTCTGTCAAGTTACATTCGAGTGACATTCTCATGATGCTTTCTGGCTGCTTACTTAGCGCGTGGGGCCAATCCAGCGCCACTTCCTACGCTTAATCTCGTTCAGTATAGGATCCACGTTCGTTAGATGCCATAATGCCTTGTTGGAAATAGTGTTAGGCCAGAATATTCTACATATGATCCTCAAATACTTGTTGTCGAAAGCTTGAAGTCTCTGCGTGATGGAGTCCGAGATCAGCCATATTTCGCTTCCGTACAGTAGCATCGATTTCACGCATGCGGAGAATATTCGCAATTTAGCCGTCCAAATGCTGCTCTGGCTTTGCTCAACCTGCAGTTAGTATCCACTTCAGCTCCTCCGTCTGTTGATATTATGCAACCGAGGTAGCAGAAGCTTTCGACTAAATCAATTGCCGCCAATCATTATATGGCTTGTATTGGAGTGATTGATTCTCATGACTTTGGTCTTTGCTATGCTTATCTCTAGTCCGACGGTTCGTGCCAGCGCAACTAGGTTGTTCGCCTCCAAGGAGACAAATGCCATCGGCAAAGTCCAAGTCCTCAAGTTGCCGTGTGAGATTCCACGCGATGCCAGTTCTCTTGTGCTGGGTGAGGCTTTTCATGACGACATCCAGCACAATGGCAATGAGGAGTGGGGGGAGAGTGCAGCCCTTCCATACTCCAGCGTTGGTGATGAACGAATTACTGATGCTGCCGTTGTGAAGGACCGCCAGTCCGGAGCTCTCTTACAGCATTTCTATGAGGCGGATCAACTTCAGTGGGACTCTTTTTCTACTCACAGCCAGCCAGATGGACGTACGCTTAAATGTGTCGAACGCCTTCTTCAAGTCGACGAACAGTATGTATAATGGGGTGCACCATTCAATCAATTGCTCGACGATTATACGAAGTGTGTTTGCCTGGTCAACACAGCTACGTTTCGGGCAAAACCTAGCCTGTTCGCCCCTTAAAGCTTCCACAACGCACTGAAGCCTGTATTCTGTATAAGTGTGGTTAGAATTTTTTAAGGGAGAAAAAACTAGAAACTTTCATCTAGCACCTCCATGGGGATATTTATCGATTTTCAGATTTACTTTGCGAACATTTTGTATTGGATCCCTGTAAGGCATAGATATAGGAAGAAAGTAAGGTATACCCGGAGGAAAGGTTGGAGTAGAAAAATTAATGGTGGCTGGTTGTACATTTCATTGCTCTCGGTGCAATTCACGTGCAACAATTTTATTTGGAAATTTGCACTTGAAACACTACAGCAAAATGTTCTTGGTTTATAACGTTCGCAGAAATAAGCTCAGTTATGAGGAATTTTTTTATTCAGGAAAGTAGGCTGGGCTCAATCCACAACTTATTTTTGCATCTTGAATAAAATGCTTTAATCGATTGTTTAATAATGTGAAAGAAAAGCAAAAACTACAAACTTCCAGACTGCTAACGCTTCGATTTGCTTGTTTTCTGTCTACCACAATAGCTTTGATAGATTGTCCATGAATATTTAACCAAAAAGAACACAATACATCAAGTTCACTTAGCTTTCAGAATCTCAGAGTATAAATATTTTAAAAAAGAGTTGTTTTTACGTAAATATACAGTAATTTCGTTTTCATTGCATTCGAAACTGGTTATATAAATCATATTATAGCAAATAAGAGCAGACATCATTTTAATTAATGTTGACTTATGTCCATATCTATTAATAGCTTTCTTTCTTTCTCTGTCTCTCTCTCTTTCACCCTTTATCTGTTTCATATTTATTAATGTTTTTTCTCCTTCCGACACTTTATCATTTCAGTGAATTTTGAACAAAGACGGCAGCAACAGCAACAACAACAATAACAACAGCAATATCGTTTTAGAACTTTTCATTGCAAATGTCGCCTTTCCACGGGCATAAATCAAAAATTCGGGTAACTATTAGACTAACACCATTGCCATTGCTATCGCACCTATTAGCATCAACATCATTCGGCCTGTATAAACTTCAGTGGCAGAAACAGAATATACGATAGTAAGGATATATGGTAAATACTCCCACAGCAGCGAATGTATGTGCAGCAATAGTAGTTGAAAGGTCGAAAACGTCGAAAACAAGAACGTGTACACGAACAAGAAACAGAACGTACAGCCAAAATGTCCAGTCATTCAGGCACTATCGGACGCAAACGCGGTGGCAGTGGTAGTAGTGAATATTATTTTGGTGCTGGTGAACAGATGAGAAGACAACGTTCCGCTGAATGGCACAGCCGTCATGGTTATAGTAGCAGCGAGGATGAGTACCAGAATACGGGTCAAACATCCGCATTCGATACGCAACTATTGGCACAGTTATTGTTGCAAAGTCAGCAATTGGCAAGTAAGTAGATTTACAACTCTTCCCTACGAACAGAAGGGACGGATAGACAAACGGACAGTTAAACGCATCCAACTAAAAGACCAACCTAGTTCGGGTTGAAACATTTGCTTGGTTGAATATGCATGCTCCCATTTTGGGGTTACGTTGAGTTCTTGTTTTCTATTTTTTTTTTTTGTGATAAGAATTAACTTCATTTAGCTTAAGTTCAATGATAGGGCAGTTCATTTTTTTAGTTGAGTTCAGTTCAGTTCAGTTCAGTTCAGTTCAGTTAAATTTTTCATTAGTAAATGAATAATTAAGTGAGCGTGGGTGGCGTTAATCTGATTTAAGTAAATGCGATGCAAGCAAAAATTATAAATGTCCTTGGACAGCGAACACTTGTTCAGATAGTAATAGATTAAGTAGGCAATATTAAATTATAACTTATCAACTTTTACAACTAATGATTCAGTTAAAAACTTCCTCAATTTTTCACTACAGTAAATCTTAATTAAATTATTTTACAGTATTTTCGTATCTTCACGTAGTTAATTGAATAATAATGAAGCAAAAAACGTGTTGAGCTGAGATAGGCAGGACATTAACTATTATAATATCAATTTTGCTTTACAAATCTCACCCACAAATTCCATTTTTACAGATATGGATCGCTATGGCTCTGATTGTGAAAATGATGGCCTCAATTCATCACTTTTGGCCGAATATTCGATTCCTCATCGTGAACGTAATATGGCACAAAATACTGATTTATGTTCACCCATGAAACAGCAACAACAGCAGACTGCAACAGCCACAACAACAACAACTGCCAACAATAAATATCATACGAATGCCAATACATCAATGATGCTACCATCGAACACCACCACCACCACAAACAGCAACACAACAACTACCGCCAATACACGTAGTACAAATCCTTTTCTCAATGCGAAATATGACTCACAATCGAATTCGGATTCGATGAGTGATCGTCTATCGTATTCAGGTAGTGCTCTTATGTTGGATCATCTCCAATCGGTCCCAAGTACTGTCCTACCGACATCTGCATTGCACTCGAACTATTTATTGTCGACAAACAGCAATGCAGTCATGGGGCATGTGAATGGTTTGACACCAAGTGCACGCGATTCGTTGACAGCGCGCACACATCGTACAAAAAGTGGACGCACTTTGGCACAACGTAATGGTGGAATGACATCTTCCAGTAGTGGCGCTTCGTCGATTGCGGCTAATGCTACAGCAACTGGTGCTGCACCATCATCCACACCAACGACAGCCACTGCGGCGTCGGTGGCTTCTGCTGTTGCAGCGGCGATGGCAAGTCGTAGTGAACGTGAAAAAATGAAATTGCAACAAATTCAAATGGAACTGCGCGAATTTGCTGCCGCACAATCGTCCGCAAATGATAATGCTGGCATCATTGGCGGTGCCTTATCACTGCATATGAATGACGATATCGAAGATTATGGTGTCTCTGGTGGTGAGTCGGAACCACCACCGGAACCAGCGCCACCGGAAATACCACCACGTACACAATCGCTGTTAATGTCGTTGCGTAAACATTCGGACTATAAGCTCAAATATGAGGACAAAGGGGACCAGAAACATGAGGAATTCATACCGACCAGTCAATTGCAACAGCAGCAGCATCAAAAGGGTAAGTTTTACTCGAGAGCTTTTATAGAGGACATTCCGAAAAAATACTGGGCTCAGAAAGCTAATGTTATTTAGTACTAAATACATCTAAAATCACATCTTTAGCGATAGAAATATTGGGTACAGAATACACATATCACTGGACTGTTATGTTAAGTATTTATTTATTCTGCAAATAGTTGTTTAACATACTGTTAGCTTTATGTTAAATTCTTGAGCTTTTTTGTAATGCTAAAATTTTAGAATTAGTTCTGTTGAAATTTCTTCTGTTAAGCAATTACAGTGATGGCCATTGAGCTTAAAGTTTCATGGCATTACATGTTGAAATTGTCAAAGCCTAGTATTGACTCTATTTGATATGTAAAGCATTAAGTAAGTGCTTACAATTCAAACAGCCGTAATTTCACTATTTTTTTGAAATGCCAAGTGTAATTACTCATATTAAATTTGCTTATTCTATCAACTATTTTCATTTCCATTGCAGATTATTTAATTGCTGATAATTCGCGTTCGAGTGAAAGCCAATCCAAGTCAATTGCATCAAGTGATTCACAGAGTCAACAAGGGTAAGTGAAGTGATTTGTATGAGACTATGAATATGCATATTTAAGTACTATCATAACATGTATATATTTGTGTAGTTAGGTATGAAAATACTTGTAAATCTACATCTAGCTAAGAGGTGAATTACTTCACATGTCATGTGGGTGTAATTTATATTGTAGAAAAGCATAACTAATTAAATGAGCTACCAATTAAGTAAGACCATTCTAAATTGAATAATTCAAAATATATATAGGTATAATAAATAATTCTGTAAGTGGAAAGTAATGATGGTATCAAAGCTTATAAGCGCATTTATTGCGGAATATGTGCATATTGTCATAAAAAAGAAATTCAAATTTGAGCAATAAAATTCGACGCAAAAATAAATGTTGGACATTTTGTCAAATATGGAAATACATACCCTAGGAGACTTGAATCCCCTGAAAAATAAAAATATTATAGAATATGCATATATTCACTAAAACACCTGTGAAAATATGAAAATTTTTCTATGAAAACCTCTTTACCTGCTAGTAGTATATTTGCCCAAAAATGTCTTTATAAAATTGAATATTCATTTTGGATGAATCACCGAAAGTGGTAAATACAAAATTCCTTTCATTTTTGATGATTGCTGATTCATCCAAAGTGAAATCGAAATGAAAACTGTAAGAAAAGTAAAGTAAGTGATGGGATATTGAAAATGTAACAGAGCTAAACCCACAGAAGTGGATGAAAATATGCAACATATGCAAAACTTGCAAATATTATAGAATAATTATAGAATAATTATTTCTAATTGAATGTTTATTTGCAAATGAATACGAAAAAAAATTTTTTATACGTTTTTTATTGGCAAATGAATACGAAAAAATATTATTTTTATACGTAAAAAGAAAAAGAAATTTTGAAAATTGAACGAAAGTAATAAGCTTTGAAATATTGGTTATATTAGAGGCTACTTTTTTCGCAAGTTTTTAATAGGGGGGTAAAAAATGGACGGGGTAGTTTACCCCCAAAAAACACAAAATGCTCCAAAATGCATTTCCGAGGCTCAGAAACCCAAAAAACAATTTTTTTTTTCAAATTTTACAAAATTTGCCCGGGGGATTATTCACTGAAAAAATGGGCACCCCTGCTTAAAAATCGATAAAGCTTATCGGGCTCTTCACTTTATTTTATAAATTAAAAAAAAAAGTCTATTTATACGGAAGTTATGCACACAGTTTTATGATTGGGGATCAAAAATTTGGCGCCCTCTAACGGCCGAACTAGTTTCCGGTCCCAATTAAAATACAAAATTCGGGGTCCTTGGCAAAAACACTATTAAGTATGGACCAAGGCGCCCGGATGGCACTTGCACTTATTCCGCGAAATTTAGTTTTCTTGGACAGCTTTGAAAGAGCGGGAAATATTGACAATTATCTATCAATACCTGAGCAAGTCTATTCCTCTCTTCTTCACTCTCTCACTAAATTTTTAACCGCCCTTGACTTTATATATTTATAGTAATTAGGAAGTCAAAAAATATGAATTTTGTTAACAAGAATAACAAAAATAAATACAACTTCAAAATATTAAGAGATTAAGAGAAAAACTGCTTATGGAAAATTCCTATACATATATTTCTTTGATAACTAATACATCATTCATATGGATTATATAACATTGAAGAGCTATTATAAACAATAATAGAAAATGTTAAGCATAAAAGTGGATATATCTTGAAATCAATGCATTTAAATCATAATTTTGTCTGCTTATTAAAATCATATTTATTTATTAGTCGATAGATATGTAATCAGTTTATTGTCTTATCCTACTTGAATAAATAAACAATAAGAAAACGACGAAAACAACAACAAAAAAACAAAATAAATCCTTTTATCCAATAATAATCTCTACATAAGCTCACCTGCTACTACACAAATACTTATACAAAAAAAAAAAAAAAACCCACTCAGTATGCGGGCGAATTCAATAGAAAGTGAGTGTAGGTAGGAAGGTAGTTTTACTCTCAATCACTTATAAACTCATCTTATTAACTTTATTGCTTTTGATTGTTAATAATCCATTGAAGTTTTATTTTTTATTATTGTTGTTGTTATGCTGCACTATCAATCGAATTGTCATTTTTCATAAATAATTCGATTTATTATGAATTACATATAGCAGAGCGACGAAGAGAAGGCGGAGGGTAAAAGAAAAAATCTCAATTCAATTTTGAAATATTATATTTTTTTTTTCAAATGTATATGTGTAGTTGTATATTCATATGAACTATACAACTATACCACCCGATCATTTATTTATACATTTTTTTACTTTTTTTCTATGATTCAGTTTCTTTCCTTCACAACACTTCGTTTATGATGACGTATGGTTTAGTCGCGAATGCATTGTATATTATTATTATTATTGTTGTTGTTGTGAGTATATTTATACGCATACAGTTCGAGAGAAAGATGCCATATACATGCTAGGCAAAAATAAATAAAAAGTTGAAAGCTTCAGTTAATTCTGCAAAAGAATATCATCTTCACAAGAGTACATAAATATTGTATTTTAGAGAGAAAAAGAAGAAGAAGAAGCAGCGTCTTGTAGGCATGTACGTATGTATAGAGTCTTGTTCTTATTCTTATTCTACTTCAATAACGTCTTTTGGTGTTCTTTACTGTATTTTATTACCTTTGAAGTTTATTGTGTTGCTGTTTGCAACCGCTGCACCAAATGCTTGCTGCTCTGCTTCTTCCTCTACTATTACTACTACCTACAATGAACAAAAGAAAGGAATGTGATGAAAAAAATGAAAAAAAAAAATCAAATGATCGAAAGCACCGAGTAGTGATAGTAGCAATAACAACAACAGTAGCATTAGTAAAACATATCAAACGCAGCAGAAAGACTGTATGTATGTGTGTGTGTGTGTGGCCAATTGTTGCATATACACACAAAAAAATTATTAGCAATATAATAACAGGACAATGCCACAAAATGCATGTAATGCATCTGATTTTATATTTATGCGATTTTGTGGTCGATATGGGGTGGGCGAGTGAATGCGGCTAGGTCGATTTTAGTATGAGTGCTTGTGTGTGTATGTTGTACATTGCATTGTTGAAATCACATAGAAGCTTCTTACTGTTGCTTTTGTACACAACTTAAAGAAAACATATACATTTAGATAAATATATGACAATAGGACGCGCTCTATATACAAGTACTACCTTATACTATATACATTATATGAGATATAGTACATAAGTATCATCTATTGCAATAAATATGAAGAATAATAATTTGTAGAAAAAAGAAAATCATCTTTATTATTTTTATTTTATTTTTTTTTTATTTATTTTTTTTTTTTTTCTTTATCATTTCCTCTCTTTCTCATTTTAAAAATCATTTTATATGTTGTATATACGAGTATTTCATTTCTTTTGATTAGAAGATTATTATTACTATATATTTGTAAATATAGCTATGAGTCAACAATGAAATGAGGATATACGAGTTGAAGATGGTGATTTCGAGTAAATGTCATAATTTTGTGATTATACGCCATCATCATGTACTTGTATGTGTACAAATTTATTAAAACTTATGTATGCCATAATATTACCATTGTACTGATACTTTATATTCGATGTGTATGTATGTGCCCCCTTTTTCTTATATTGTCATATAAAAGGACAATATATGAAGAGCAACAAAAAAAAAATAGAAACGTCCGGAGTGGTTATGTCAGAGATTTGTATTATGAATTATTTACAAATATTTCTATATGATTTTTTTTTTTTACTTTAACTTCTATTTCGATTATATGTATTTATTGTTGAAGAAGAAATTTATCAAATTTTATAAGTTTGATTTCATTGTTCAATATTAATCGAAATATTGTTTAGTGACCCTATTGATATAATTTCGGATAATATAATAGTATCAAGATACAATAGTCTTTAGTTGAAGCCATACAATTGCTTATCGAACAAATTATAGCCAAAGTACAATAGTAATTAGCCATTAAAATTCTATTTCATATGACTAAATGCATTGTAATCACAAGTCTGCTTTACATCATCAGTAATAATGATTTCAGTAAAGATTATCATTTCTGACTCCACGGTGATCGGGTCACACAGGAATCAAAAGAATTACGAAAAAATTGGCTATTGTAAAAAAATCAAATTTGCATTGAGCCTTGATATCATTCGGTCCTCAAAAACAATAAATACTGGGCGAAACTACCCAATTGATGGGCATTCTTATTTGTTGAATGTGCAGCGTATGTAACATTAAGAAATTTGCTTCGGGTTCAGTTATGAAACCAAAGTGGGTAAGAAAATCTATCAGCTCTATTCCTTGCGAACATTTTCTACTGCATTTGTAAATGTCTAATGAAAATATTCTGGAGATTTTAGTATTTTAGTAATTTTTTCAGAGTAATTAATTTAGCATAGAAGTTCAATCATAATAGTGAACTTTTGGACTCAGTCATTTGAAATCGAAAAGCCCCACATTTTAATATATTTTTCAGTAAAATTCATGCCAAAAAGAATTTTTTGCACTTCAAAAACTCTGGGGTCATCGAATTCGACTCGGTTTCACTAGGTCAGATCGAATTTCATGCAAAAAAGAAAAGGTACAATTAACAAAGTTGAAACATTTAACTATAAGGGTAATGACCTCTTTTAATTTTTTCCTCCTCAACATCTTCTGAATATACTTCCCTCCTATCTCCACTTCTTTTGGAAGCTTCCTTACAAAATTGGTGTTTTTATAAAAATTACCCGCACTGCTCCCAAAGTGCCTCTAGAGGGGTGAAATGTATCACCGTCACCCATTAATTTTTACTACTTAACATTTCTTCTGTATATTCTTCCTCCTTATCTTTGTTTCCTAGAAAGCTTCCCCTACAAAATAAACTAAAAATTGACAAATACATTTGTAATTACACAAAAATCGTCCCTTGAGTTGTGAGATGTAATTCCAAAAATTTTCCCCAAAGATCTACAATTTTATTCAAACTTTTTCAAACTTTTCTAAAAGCAATTTCCAATAATTTTTCTAAAATTATTAATTATTAAGAATGAAATGGGGAGTGTTATTTATTAAAGTACTATGTATTCTCATGGAAATATTCAATTTTACAATACAATAAAAAAAAAACAACATAAAAAAAGCTTTAATTATTTGAATACCGTTAAGATAGTAGTAAAATATTCACACATATGTATACCTTCAAATCGTTATACTCTAACAATCGAACTTAAAAGAGCTAACTCATTGATTAGCCCAACTAGTCAGACGGCTGTCGACGATTAACCCTATGACATGGCAAAACAACAACAACAACAGCACCAACAACAAAAAACGATAAAATCGAAAAACAATAACAATATTTAGTATTTCTTTTTTGTTTTCATTTGATTATTTTTCTAATACAAAACGATTATGAGTATGTGCATATGTACGATACATAGCTACGATATGCTTCAGACATCATGGTGTGCCACACACAAAGTTTAGGCAGTGATGCTGATGCTGTTGTTGCTGTAGCTGTTGCTTTCAATCGCCAACGCTAAACCAAACCAAACCAATCAACTAACCAAAATATGCGAAGCGATGCCATGTCGATGTTATGTGATGCGATTTATGTACATGTAGTATGTATGTGCTAAAGGTGGATTAAGTGTATGTCGAAGACTATGTATGTATATGTGTAGAATATGCCAATATGAATAGTGGCCAACAAAATATATATACGTATGAATATATATGTAGTATGTGGCAGTGTAGAAAGAAGACAAAATCTACAATAAGCACTAAATACAAGGTATTAGATGCAAAGCATAACAAACAAAGAACATGCAACCACAACAACAACAACAACAATCAAATAATTTGAAATCTAACTACTCTATTCTATCACAAACTCAATCCATCTTATCGTAATGGTGTATTCATTTATTTGTATTTTTTTTTTCTTCTCCTCTTTACTGCGCTTCTTATATCTTACTTTCTGCTCCTATGGTTCATCAAAGTGTGTGTAGTTTTTATTTTCCATATCGGTGCGGTTGACGGAATATGTTGCGATGTTGCGATGTTGCTTTTGGAAACACTTGAAATGGATCAACTTGAAAGGAAGGCTTAAGCAGAGAGAATCTCTCTCAGGCTTATTTTTGCTGTTCAACTGTGAAATTATCGTTGTTGTTGTTGTTGTTGTTGCTATATTATAGTGCACACATGTGCACACTGACTCTTTCGGTCATCATAGCAACAGCATCATCAATTTGGTTTCAATGTCGAGGCGCAACGTTAACGGCGCAATTAAAACCACAAAGTGTTCCAGCTGTAGTACGCTCAGAAAATGCAAGAAGATGATGAATACCAGAAGAAGAAGAAGAAGGAGCAAACTATGAAGAGGCGAAAGCTTATTATGTGATATTGCTTGCTTCATTGGTTGTTTCAATAAACAAGAAGAAGGAAGAAGAAGTATGACTAATGAAAAAAAATACGCTGCCATCTGATATGTGTGGGGTAGAAATTATATCGTACATACAGCAAGATGAACATACTTACACATCTCACGCGTTGAAAGATTTGACCGGCCCTCCAATTGGCTTTCCAGCAACCAGAGTGTGGTTTTGTTGGTTGAAAAGGGCAACGTCGTGGTCAGTGTAACTTATACGTTTGCAGATTAAACATGCTCGTATACGAGAACCCAACTAAAATACTCTTTGAATGAGTGCTCATACGTACATACATACATTTGGATGCATGTATAAAAACATATGATTGTATGTAGGTACATATTTACTTTATGTACGTGGTTTCAAAAGAAGACCAGTTCGTCCATCCAAATGTAACTGGTATACATAGTATGTTACCTTCGTTCTCTTCAGATCGACACTTTTTGCTTTTTATTGTTTTTAATTTAAACTTGTGCAAAGTTCACATATGTATGCCAGCATGCCGTTATTACTCATGATGCTATGATTTCTGTAGCTGCGTAGTGAGACCACTATAATGTTACTCATAGATCACGCAACAGTAGAGATTCTACAAAAAAAAATTTGATTGGTTCGAATTTTACTCTTTTGTTTTTGGTATTGTGAAATTGATCTGATTTCCCATGAATTTGTTAAAAAAGATTTTTGGAATTTGTATATATGATTTTATATATGATTTTTCAGAATAATTTTGAATTTTGTTTTATCATTTACAAGGTTTTACATTGAAAAGCCTTTTTGGTAAAGATTGAAACTATTTTATTTTAAACTGAAACACGAGTTTATATATGGATGTAATCATATCAAAACCACGCACTCCTATCTTTCATACAAAAGTATGATTTGTAATGCAAGTATGTCTTAATATTGTGTGCCCATAAATATAAAGCTATTGATATGAAACTCATCGTATAAGCTTACTTTTGTCAAAGAATGAATATATTTGAAAATCAACCAGATCGGATGATAATCACTACTACCTCCCATACAAACATATGGGTTCGTACGTATTTTTGCACATTTTTTTCACGAAAAAATAAAGTTATTTTATTGAAACTTGATGTGTAGGGTTGCATTTTGAAATGTGTAAGATAATTTGAAAATGGGCATAATCAGATGAAAACCACACCTATCTCCCATACAAAAGTATGGCTTCGGACGTATTTTTACACACTTTTTCCACGAAAAACAAACTTATTTTGTTGAAACTTAGTGTGTAGGGTTGCATTTTCAAATATGTAAGCTAGTTTGAAAATGGGCAAAATCAGATGAAAACCACACATATCTCCCATACAAAAGTATGGTTTTAAATGTATTTTTTCGTATTTTTCGCAAGAAAAAATCATCTTTTCAAGCTGAAACTCAGTATGAATGATTATGTGTACAAATTAATAAACTAGATTAAGAATGGTGGTAATCGATTAATAATCACGGCTACCTCTCATACAAAAGTGTGCTTTCAAATGTATGTTTTCACACTTTTCGCAAGCAAAAATAACATTTTCAAGCTCAAACTCGGTACGAATGATTATGTAGACAAATTAGTAAACTAGATTAAGAATGGTGGTAATCGATTGAAAATCACGCCTACCTCTCATATAAAACTAGGTTTTCGAATAAATATTTGTTAAATTTGCACATGAAAATTATATCTATAGCGCTGAAACTTGGCAGATGTGAATATTTTTTATCAACGAGCGAGAATGTGCAAAACTGGGTGTTATCGGGTGAAAACCACACCTACCTGCTTCACAAAAGTATGCCACTTTGCCTCTTCTATAACAATTTGTGCAGATAATGCATGATTCAATGCTTATTTACTACAAATTGTAATTTAAGTATGTGAAATTTTTATCAAAAATATAAGATTTCATTATTTTAATATAAATATAAAATTTATTTCCTATAGAAACTCTTGCAAGATTTTTAATTTTAGTACAATATAATAATTTTTCAGAGGAAATTTTGACTAGAACAGTTTTATAAGTTCTTAACATGTTTATATTATTCTCATAATTTGTTAAACCTTAGAGGTAATTTTGACTTAAAAATATGCTTTTGAAGTACTATAATTTTTTTTTTAACATTGTCGACCACTAGAACCAGAGCCAACTTCTTAAGGAAACTTTCTCAATATCTTAAAGGTATGAAAAAATTGATATTTAAGTGGAATTTGTCACAATTTTTGTTATAAACTTCGATCAGTACCCACAATAGTGCACAAAATATTGACGATAAAAATTGTAATGCCATTGTTTTACAAGCAAATCACAATGAATCATAATTCAGCACAGAGAATAGCATATTTCAAACATATGCCACCACAAGTTTGCTATCATTTCGATGTCGATTTCATATTTTGTTGTTGTTCTTAGTAAGTTTCAATTTTTGTTTTTGTTTGGGTTTTTCTTTTTTTTTCTTTCTTATTTTACTTTTTTTTTGCTTTTGTCTTAGAAGCAATCTGTAGTGGCAATGAATTTTACGTCGAAAATGCAAAATAATATAACCTCAAACAGCATTCAATATGTATATTATGAATGTACGTACGTACATATGATGAGCAGGCATGAAAATGAAGAAAATGAATATATATCATACATACACTAATATAAACTTATGAGACTGATGCACGAGTGTGCATTTTTGCATGTTCAATAATTTACGTATAATATCTAATGCAATAATTCATCTGAACGTTCTGGACGAACAGAATGAAAAAAGACAAGTAGCCATGAAGTAATAAAAATTGGTATATTTGTTAGATCAAAGTCACTTGTGTTCGAATATACAAAATGTATTCAGATAATTAGGAACATATAGATCATTCTCTTATCTGATCGAATATTTGATGTACATATTTTTTTTCAAATATCCCAACATCCTTTCGAATACCCAAGAGTAACATGATCTGTTTTGTTGTGATCACATGGTAATAAATACTGTCTTATTATTATCGAATAGTAACGAAGAACAATCAGTGCTTGATTGGTACATGAAAATTTGATCTTCTTTTCTCTCTTTTTGTTTGACGTTCATATCAATCGAATATGTCAGTACCGTAGCTAGGCCAACTGTGCATGTTCGTGCAGCACTGTAGTTCATTTATATACATATGTACATATGTGCAACTTTGGCATATGAGTATGTAATCAATGTTGCTGTTGTTGTGGTATTATTTGTACTTATTGCCTGTAAATGTTCCACATACATGTATGCTGCTCTCATGTGCTAAACCTAGGATTATAGGGTAAAATGCTTTGTTATTCCATGTTCCAGTTGCCTACAGCAGCAGTAGTAACAACAACAGCAGCAGCAACGATAGCAACACCAGTAGTACTTTTGTCTTCATACCCTTGCCTCAAGTATGTGATGCTCTAAAGCAATATGATGATGCATTGCGAATAAAAAAAAAATCGAAAAATGTGAATGTTAAAGATGAGAACAAATGAAGAAAGAAATGTAATTCATTACAATAATCCCACGAATGAGCAATAAAATTCGAATGTTTCCACTTGTGCCGCCTCCACACTGATGTACCAAGATCGAATAGTATGAAAGTAATATGCCCTAACTTGGTGGCGGGCTTTGATATAAGGGAGAATAATAGACAGACAGACAGACAGACATACCGACAGATATACAGACATTCATACGGCAATGGGCAATGAGAGTCTGAAACGAACAATTTCCACATCACGTCGGCAATGAAATGATGATAATGCGCTCGGATGAGTAACATATGCCACGGAAGCATGCACATTCTATATAGATTATGTGTATGTGTATTGGTGTTAGTGTAGTCACTTTATTACAGTAGTAGCATAGATGGTGGTATCACTAGTTGTGTATATAGTTTTGCGCATAAAGGTGAGGATGAAGACGGAAGGAAACAATGTAGGAAGCGATACTTATTTTCGAAGCATGAAATTGGCTATTATGGATGAACTTCTATTCAATACTTCGTTTTCGGTTATGTTCCTCTTCTTCTTCTTGGTCGTCTTCTGCTCCTTTCCTTTTCGTTAGATGATAGAGCAAAGTTCAAATGCAATTTTACTTTGTTGCTTCATATTGTATATTTAATCATTTTATTCAATATTTTGTTTTTCTCCTTTCTATTATTTTGATTATTATTAAGCGATTATAATGTAAAAAGCAAAAGAAAGAGAATAAAATACTAATAATGATATCATAATTATGTTGAATAATTATTCCTTCATAAATCAATAGATTACAGTGGTCATATAGAAGTGTATATATTGTTATACACATTCAAGGCAATAAAAATGATTGAAGCTAATCTTTGAAAAGTATTTTGAATTATTATTTAATCCTTGAAATTGCATTTTAAAGAGAGAACAAGTTTACTTAATTTATATTCAAATATCTTCAATATTTGTATATGCACGCACGCATTAATTTATGCGCTCAAATCTGTATGAAATCGACTATATGTTATGATGCATAATATACACACTCTCAACCCTTATATACAAGTGTATGTAAGATTGCGTATGGAATCAGAAAATTCTCGTTACTTTTTCATCAAATTATTGTTAAGTATAATCGTCATGATCGTCATCATTATCATCATAATCTATCATGACGATGATGTATACCAACAACACCACCAACTCCATACTCTTTTAAAAACCACCACCACCACCAACATCACCACAATTACTATACGCCCTCTTGTCCTTTTTGCATTAAATTCATATGATATCTGCACATCTATTAATCAGTCAGTCTATGGTTCTCTATCTGCTTATACTGCTTCCAGCATCCTAGTATTTTTTTTTGTTTGTTTCGGTTGTATGTACGTTGCTGTCATCTCAATGATTTTTCAATTTTTTCTCAATTCATCTCAATCATTTTTGAAATCCATTCGCATATTGATGTTTTTTTTTTTGTAATATTTTTTCTGTAGCCCATTGCTCCCTTCTAATGTAAACGTATTTTGTTTGTTTTAATTCCATCAATTATTATATTCTTTTCCGCGCACTCTCTCTCTCCCTCTGTCTACTCCGCTCTCTTGTTATGATTGCTTGTAGTTGCAAGCAATCGCTTACTATGTATTATAATTGGAATTTTTATGCTTGATTTGATTTTCTGTTATCATACAAACATACATTTCTATATAAGATATATCATTGGCATAAATTATATCACTGTATATTTATGACTATAAACCGATAAACTGAATTTGTTTGCTAATGTGATGGCATAGAATCATTATAGTCACCATATGACGTCCAATTTGACCTCAAAGCGTAAATGTACATATATTTGACGATGTCTGACTGATTAAAATTTTTTAATCCTCACCATATCATTGTTTGTTTCGCTTTAATTTAACTTAATAGGAAAAAAATGAAGAGCTATAGAGAATTAAGTTTAAAAGACACAAGAATATGATAGGGAGAAAAAATCGATTGATTTTGTTTTTCTTAAACATTCAAACTATAATTGATAATGATTAATTTGCCATTAAATTCAATAAAGTAGCAACAGCTTGCATAGGGTTATTGAATTTAGTGCCGGCTCTGTATGTGGTCAAAAGCATCATGGTGAATAGAATGATAAAATATATGTGTTACGACATATAAATAGTATATAAAAGGGAGTTGTTTTGACACTACTCTGAATCAAATGTCTAGAGCGAGATGTGTGCTATTCGAATAATAAATAACATATGGTCATTTCTGCGAAAGGGTATATCAAAACTGAAAAAATCGGAGGAGACAAGGAATGGAATGTAGGAAAAACCAGCGCTCGAGCTGGTTGCTCCTGTTTTTTTTTTTTAAGTGGTCAAAGTGACTACTTCGGCCAAGCAGAAGGCTCGCAATCGCCTACCCGTAGCTCCCATAGCTGGGATCACTTTAGGGCAAGAACTCTTATTGTCGTGCACCGTAGATGGATCTGCTTCAAAAGAGCATTTGTTGGTATTAATTCACCTGACGAGTCGTTGTTGCATTGCTCCATGCGTTTATCTTCATTTGCCTATGCTTTTATATTCATTCAATTAATTTACATTAATTGAATTAAAGAACAGCACAAGCAAATATACAAACCTAATTATACACATAAAAGTTGTGATGTACTTTGGGCCAAGTGTACTCGGGGTACGTTCAACCACTTTACTTTGCCTACGTGTATGGGTTCGACACCGGATTGCGACATGATTTTAATTTTAATTTTTTTATTTTCTTATTTTTTTTATTATTTTATTTTATAGTTATTTTTTTTTTTTTTTTCTATAAATATGTTTAATGCCGGATATATCAATATTCGATATTTGTAACACGAATACGCGTGTTACAATATATGCTGATCTGAAAAACTAATACGTGAATATATTCCGTCACAGTGAACGTCCCAAGATATTAAATAAAACTGTTGTTTCAATGTATTATTCCAAGCATATATGGAATATGAAGCCCAATTATTTGTAGCATATACCGAACTAATTATCATTATTAATCATCTAATAAAATTTCCACGATATACACAAGTTCATGTTATGGACGATTTCCAGAATCGTTAACGTCCGTAGTAGGTTCAAAGACAATACTTCAGCTTCTAAGTTCGCGCAGTTCTCCTAAAAAAGTCACACACATTCATCATGTCAAATATAAATTCGTCTCTGTAACGCCAAAATTATACAACTTCGCTATAAGTCGATGTAATTTAGTTCTTCTTTATATTTGTGGAACACTTGAAAGAAAAATTCATATCGAAAATTCTAGCAGATCATACGACCATACAAGGCACCAACAACAAGATGTCTGTATTTTACAAGACGTCCTATTAATTAATTAAATTAATTTACTACATCAACTTTTATTAGCAAGAACTTATCTCTTCTCTGCTAAAAATACAAATTTAAGCTGAAGTTGATCACAATGATCCTCCATTTTAATGATCATCTAGGGATATAAAGTGAACAATTATTCAGCAATTAAAATCTATAAATAATCAAGCGATAATCAAGCGATTAACTTGGCTTATGTAAACAATTAAATTACAAAATAAAAATAAAAATAAAAAAAATAACTTAAAGAAAAAGAATAAATAAATAAAACAAAAAGTGAAAGGAAAATACAAACTCTGTTTCGTATTTTTTTATTAATAATTTTTTTTTTATTTTAATTTTTGCTTCGCCGCTTCAAAGAGAGATTAAGTGAAAATTGTACAAAAAAAAAAAAAAAAATGAAGCTAAAATGATTAAATAAACACAGCAAACGTTTAACCAACCAAAACAAAATAAGAATTTCAAGACATAAGTATAAAACACTTGCTTCGTTTAAGTTTTGTCTTTTTTTTTTGTTTTTTTTTTTTTGTTGTTGTTATTGTTGTTTATTACTATGATGATGAACGAAAGAAAAGAATTATTTGTTTACATTAAGTGAAGACAACAGAAACAGAACATGTGGCGCGAATCAAAAAGGCCACATAGCGCAACATCATACAGCTGCGGCAGCAATGGCAACACCATACAGAACTGCCTATTCAATATACACTGTCTGAGTCATTGGACTAAATGGTTGACTATGTGATTGCATTCTTAGCAGGGCTGGTTCACAGTCTACATAGCTATTCTGTTGGATGGGTCAGATCCAAATGAAAGTACAAAAAGAATAACCAAAAAACAACAAATATTTTTACTGTTGCCTTGGTGTTGTTATTATTTTTTGAAGGCTTGACAAACAAAACACCGATATAATGGAAGTCAATGGATGTCAAATTCAAAGTGTGTCGAATGATTGACTCCCAAAATAATAAAGCACAAAATGAAATGAAATGAAATGAAAATGAAAACGAAAACCAAATCCAAAAGCAACAGCAAACATCAAGAACAACAACAACAACAACATTATTTTTATATTATTCTTTATTACGCGCCTCAACAGCACAAAAGTTATAATGCGTGCGTTTGCGTCTCCCGCAGTTCGAAAGGTGTGCAAAAGTAATTAAGTGATATATTTGCTGTTATGATTAATATTGTTGTTGTTATTGTTGTTTTTGTATTTTGTGGTTTATATGAATATTGTTGCTGTTGCCGTCATTGTTGGTTTTGCTGTTGACAGTACTCGCATGTTTCTTTGTTTTTTTTTTTGCTCGTTATGAATGCTTTCGGTATATTGTTGATGGCGACGACGATGATGAAGTTATTATTTTTGTTGTTGTTGTTAAGTTAATTTTTAAATTTATTCCCAGTATCTGTCATCAACTGAGACAACCGGCTTTTGAAATTCACTATAATATACATACGAGTATATTACCACTACTGCTGATGATGTCTCTTCTACCATTGCTCTTTCGATTCACCTACCTACCTACCTACCTACTTACGTGTAAATTCCTATATGAATTATATTCGATAAACACATTCCACCATATGTGAGTTTTGAGTGTTTACGCTTGTCTTATTAATTTACATCATTCATCTTCGGTAGTTCGAAGACTCGTTTCTGTGTGTCTCTTCGAGTTGCGTACATTGCATTCGCATTGAACATCAAACCACGAAATGCATTACCACCGGTAGGCCATAAAGTGCAGGAGTCAAAGCATGACACAAGAAATTGATGAAGTTTCAAGAAGTAGTAGAAGAAGCATAAATGTTTTTATTAACTACCATCATATATATGCATATAACTCAAGGTAATTTAATACACAATATCCCATTGGTTATGTGAAGATATTGTAGATGCATATACGCATGTGAGAAAGCATGGTGTCAGCAGAAAGGGCAACATGCTGTGCTGATATATTGATCATGTCAAACGATCCTTTTTCAGTATATTTGTTATTAATTGTTGTTGTTACTTAATCATCAATCGATTGCCACACGTAGAAATACATACATACACTCACATATACTCATCTATTTATTAGTATGTAGATGCTCCAGTCCAGTCACGAACGCCTGGCGCTTATCTCATCGTTTGTTTGTTGAATTTCTTTCTTACTCTATATCTCTTTCTCTTTGCTCACCTTTGAGCTCACTAATCAGTCACTGCCATAGTGGTGGCAACGATATTAGCGTGTAACTCTTTCAAACAAATGGGGTGTGAATTTGTTGCTGTCTTCTTTAATATACATTCATTTCTCTTTTGTATGTCTTGTTCTTTGCTTTCAATTTTCGTTTTATTCCCCTTCTATTTAAACATACATATGTGTGAATTTTTAGCTAACACGATCAACACGGTGTATGACAGCTTCATGACATATATATCATTTGAATGTGTTTGTAATATATGCACGTGTGTATGTGATATATCATGCTGTGCTATACTCAAATTCGTAAGTTGATTGCGTCAATTGAATTGCAGCAATATGATGGACTATCACTCACCGCTGTTCCTCTGCTATGGTCCTCATCATAATCATTGTCATCATCATATAATATAATACGTCATTGGCTCACCTTTAGTGGACTATATATATGCTATGAAAGTGTAGTATAGTATGTACATAGTTTGTTGTGCAGCCCCTCATTGTGATCTTTATGTTGGATAATCCAGCATAAACTGTCACTCAACTGTTGTCAACACTTATTCAATGTGATCCTGTTAAATGCATGAATGCATTTTGTATTGTTTTAATTTGTTTGGTTTTTTTTTTCTTCCTTAATTTTTTTTTTTATTTTATTTTATTATGATGTCATTGGCGTCGTGTGCTTATTCTAACATATCATATTGCATATTTTGTAATTTGTTTTTAACACGACTCATAGGATAGGTTGTTTGATGTTGCGACAAAAATTATGGTTGGTGATATATGTAGATGGTTATGGCAAATGTTATACTACCAACATATTATTGCTTACAGCATTGTTATGTCAACGAGGTGACAATGTAGATGAAATCACAAAAATTTTGTATAACATAATTTTATTTTGAGTGTTGGCTATATGCAAAAAATTAAACAATTGTCGTTCTTCACAAATTTATGAAATGATGGAATGATATTTGAATACATATGTGTATTACAAGTATATATATGAGCATCATAATTTGGAAGGAGATCTATCGAAAAATGAACATGAATTTTAGAATTTTGATTAATTAGATTTTTATTAGAAGTTATATTCTTATACTCTGGCACTTTTAGAAGGTCAATGATATACAATTCAGACATACTGCGTAGATATACTCTGCAAGAATGATTTAATGGATTTTTATGGATTTATTTATTTGAATATTTTAATTAAATAATATAATTAAGTGTTTTTATTAAGTAAAAACTGGCGAAGCTGAAAGTAGATACATACGATTATATTTACAGATTATAAGATATATTTTATTTGAAAATGGGCTGTATCTGCTGAAAACCAGGCATAACACCTATAAATATTTTAACTTCGGTATGTTATCCAGTTGAAACTTAATACAAGCAACTATATTTACCATCTAATAGATATATTCGAGAATGGGCTGAATCGGTTTAAAACCATGCCTACTTGCATTATAAACTTATGCTTCCGTCTACATATTTCAATTCTTTAGGCATATAAAAATAAGTATAAACAGCATAAAAGTACCACATGGATCAAAAAGTTCACGAAATAACCTAAGTAAAATGTCAAGCCATGACGCTAAGATTTACAGGGAATACCAAGAACAGATGTACCAACTTAACAAAAAAAAAAAAACAAAACTCAAATTGGAACAATAGGAGCGCCACACCGTGGTTATTCCGGGAACTTTTTGATCAAGGTGGTATTTTTTGTTTCGAAATTGTGTATGTCTGTCTACCATCAGTTGTGTAGGGTGCCACTTCTACTATATTCATGTTTATAAATGTCTCTTATAGTACGTAGAACGAAAATATTGAGGGGACTATACAACCAACTAATCAGTTCCAAATAAAGAGTGATTATTCAGCGAAATATGAGTGCATAAATATATTATATATGATATAATAATTATTGAAATTGAGATGAATTTATAATGGAAAACAATTCCTCAAAAATTTGATGAAGCCCAGTTCAATTTAAAATGAAAAACAATTACTGCAAAAGTTGTTTTCAATTGACTGCTTATCAATGATGCTCCAATATTTTCAATAATTACAAAATTTCGCTTTTCTTACTGACATAACTTTGAAATAGAATTTTCTGACATTATATAACGAATGATTTTCATTATATTTTCTCTTCATTTAATCATCATTTTATTGGTGTGAAAATTTCTCCATTAAAAACATTCACATAATTGTCACAATCCCCTAAGGAAATATTCATAGTAGAAATTTCAAAGTTTTTTATTTTTTTATTTGTAAGCTGCAAACACCAGTTGAATGCATGCAATTCTCATATACGAGTATGTATGCATCTGCATACATCATATACAGTGCTTATACCCTTTGGTGTTGTTTTTATTTTTATAGAATTATAAGCTTAATGAAATCCATAATTAATTGTTATGATGAATAAATGAATGTACGTATAAATGAATTATGTAATACTAACTTTTGTGAATGCCATAAAAAAAAAAATAAACAAAATATAAAACTTGTGCTATCAAAGATTAAAACCAAGAAAGAATGCTTTCCAAAAAACAAAAATACAGAAATCAGGAAGAATATACTCTTCAAATGAGAAATTCAGATACTTTATACCAATATCGAATTACCAAAAAGGATATAATGAATGGAAAAGAGAAAAGAAGATATTATTTTCGTGGAATATAATAATTTGAGGCTAGCAAAGACACGCACCACAATAAGCATATTTCTGCAAATAAGAGAATTATGAAGTGAGAAAAAATACAATTAAAGGATATGAATATGATTTTATTCTACAAATTTATACCCGTACAATGTGCAATGAAGAATTTTTGTAGAACATGAATATATAAATATATGCAAGTATTCTCTTATTATGCGTATATTGTAATAATCCTTATTTCAAAGTAAAGTGTAAATGAAAATTAACATCGTATATGAAAATCAACATTAATAATGTAAATCAAATTTTTCACTCAACTTATACCATGGATATACGGAACGCATAGCCCACAGAATTACAAAAATCTGCAAAGTAACCAACACCTGTAAATCAACATCGTAATCATGGTTCCAGTTAAGAGACCACTTGAAAGAGAGTCTCTATTTTTAAAGAGCGCAAGTTATTTACAAAGTGTTATACAAAAACTGTTATACTGCGCAGAGTATTTGAATAAGCATTTATCTGCATAAGTTAATATTTCTCTTAATACACCTTCAACAGAACTGAGAGAATTATGCCATAATTCAAATAAAATCCAACTAATAAACAAAATACATAATACCTACATCATAATAATAAATTAATGGTGAATCAAAAGTGCATACATCAGGGTGAATATGATGGGGAAAATACCTAAATGTATGATATTAATATGAATTAAAAGAAAGTTAAGAATTTTGAACGAATACGTCATCGACTATGATAAAAAATGATAAAAATATTGAAAAATATTTAAATAAAAATGCATTAACAAATGTATAGTTACCAACAATAACAGTTAATCTTTAATATTAAAAATAGTGAACATCACAAAAATCACACTTTTCATGCAATTTCTCTCTTCGCTCTCTCTCTCTCTCTCTCTCTCTCGATAAATGCGCTCTAAATTAAACCTGTTTGTTTCTTTACTCTCAAAGTAACATATTCGCTTCAAAGAATAACAGCAACAATAACAAAAATAACCAAAAGCAAATTAACCATCTATTAAATAGATAAAACAAAAAAATTATCAATAAACAGACAGACAGACAAATAAGAGTAAAAACAAAACAAATCATTTAAAAAATTGAGAAACAAGAATTGCCGGTACATGCGCGTAACATCAAAACAAAATGTGTCGTTCGCTCTCTATAACATTCGCTCTCTCTCGCTCTGGTTGGTATCAATATTTTTTCAATACGAAGCTAATAAAACATGTATCTAACAGATACATAATGTGCCAAAACTTAAAATAGTAGAAGAAGCAAACTAATGACAATATAATGAATGCTGAATTAAATCAAAGAATAGCACGAACAACATCGAGTTTACTTTTAATGCATTACTGGAAACATTCATTGTTGTGTTTTTAGTTTCATACAAATGCGACAATAAAATCCATGCAAAATGTTTAATATGTCATATCGACCATGGATACAAAAGGATGAAGAATCAGAATAGAGAGCATACATGCTCTCAACTGTAAACAAGTGTTTATATATGTCTTCTCTTCGCCTCATGATTAAAATTTCGCTGTACTCTCTCTGTCTCAGTCTCTTGCTGTAGGCGCAACAAAGTATCTGACAGATACTTTCTATCATACATTTATCTCTCTGCAATAAAATGAGCACGCGTTCATTGGCATCCTATGGAAGACGACATATGCGTATGCACATACATCCATATGTAAGTGCCGATTGAAATTGTGCAGCATAGCACAGCAGACACGACCGACGATGATGACGACGACGACATTCAGCAGGCTGGCTGGTTGACTGGCTATCACAAAACAGTTAACGGAGATACTACAACTACGCCGACGAGTATCACATACGAATGCGAGTAGATTTACATGCGTTTGTGTGTGTGTGTGTGTGTGTGTGTGTCGTGTGTACACCCATTACGTTGTTACGTTGCGCCATATATGTATGCTCACCCTACTGTTGCGGCTGTAACTACTGCTACGGCTGCTTCTACTTCTGCTTCTGCTTCTGCTTAGTTGCTGTCATTTGCTCTATTCGCCGCTGTCGACGATGCTGCTACTGCTGCTATCATTGATGTTCATGTTTCATGTTTCTTCAGTTTTGTGTTATTCGTCGGTACGTGTAGACGCGTCGTGTCAGCAGGGTTCTTTGTCGCGCGTTCTAAAATACAAAGGCTTTTTCTGTTTTTGCTAAAATATACATACACATATTTCGTCGACAACTTGACCAACCTCGGCTGGTTGGCAAGAAAGCATTCTACATTTATCTACAATGTAGTTGTCGGTTCTACTTACAAACAATCCATCAAATTGGAACTTTTAAGCGTGAATAAATAGCTCTATTTGATAATAATATTAATAATAACAACAATATTAATTTGCGGTTATCCCATATACGCGCGAACATTTTCCAGATGAATGTTGGTATCTATCAGCTTTTGGTCTGCGTAAATCAAAGTAGTTATCGAATGGCGTAAAGTGCAAAAAGCGGGCGTGTTTGCATATAAAAATATAAACGAACGAAAAATAGGAAGAAAGAGAAATAAAAAAACATATTATTATTATTTTTGCTTGCTTCATTACCTTATACACAGAAATTGAACAATTCGAACGTGCAACATGAACGTGTTGAAAATATCTAATGGATAAATGCGCGTGTGTATAATTTTTTTTCGTGTGTGTGTGTGAAAAATGTGTATTTTTCACTAAAAAATAAAAATATGCAATTTTAAATGCATTTACAAATTTTAAATATATACGAGCAACGCGTTAATAAGTTAATAAGAGTTAAAAAGTGATTGGTGAATGAATATAATCGCAAAAGAAAAATGGGATTAATACTAACTACATTTTAGCTGGATTTGTCAATGCAATAACAACTACTTACACACCTACCTACAACAATAAGAAGACGAATTTAGCAACGTTGATATCAACGAGTTAGCATATTCAACACAAATTGAGAGTATAAATGTAGGTCGACTTACTTATTTACTTACAATATACATACATTCTTATGTACATACATACTTATGTACATATATATATAATCTATTCTATTCTATTCATTCGCATTTACATTTTTTTTGTGTATGTTTTTTTGCGAATGAATACGAAGAATGAATTTTTTTAATTATATCCTGACATGCAGTAAATTTGTTTGTTGAATGCCTCAAGCGATTTAACCAAGTGCAATTTTCTACATATCCGCATGAAGAGATAACAAGAAGCGGCATGCATGACAATATAAAGGAATTGTCATATATACGAGTATCTAACATATATGTATATATGCACTTCATTGAAATATGCAATATAACAGTGGATGTACTATGTATGTATGGATATGCATACTGGTATTTCTCCCAACGGCATTGTCCGGTATTTGTATAGCAAGAACTTATATGTATTCATATGTTTATGTACATATATATTATTGTTAATTAAAGCTGAGCTAAGATACTTATGTGTATATCTGGGATTTAATTTTAAGTTGGATAAACTGCAATTTATAAACGAATCGCATTGCTGAATTTAATATTATTCAAATTATAGAATGAGTAGATATTTTATTTTTGTGGGTATAAAATAACGAATTTTTACTGATTAAAGGAAATTTGCATTATAATTTTATATCGATAGTCATTAATTGATTTCTAATCTGTAAATTTCAAAGATTTGTTTACCAATCGTATTGATGATATTGCAATCATCTGTGAAAATCTTATCATATGTTGGAATATTTGTGTCAACACCTTCTACGAAATAAGTCAGCATTTATTTTTCAGTCATGTTTTGGGTTTTTAATTTGAACATTATGGAGTGTAGTTGCCACATAACGGCCCATCCAACTTTTAACCTATTTTTTTACTATTGTTTTGTTAAAGCCGATCACCTATTTTGAAAAATTATCAAAATTACGTGGTACACGATATTCGAAAAGTAAATTCCACAGATGAATTGCACATTCTTTAGCTTCTAAACTGTATCTCCAAAATTTGTCAATTTACCTATTCCACTTGCTCAGAAGCTGGGCAAAGAAGTTCGCTTTTTTTTTTTGGTGATTTTCGAAATTATAATCATTGTCAAAATATTGTAAAAATTTTGAAATCGTTTGGAATTGTTCTTTGGTTTAAAATAATAAATTTTAATTTTTATTTAAAAAATTATGAGTTGATTCAAAATCTTTACATATTAGAATATGCTAAATTTGGTAGTGTAAATCATATGAATAAAAGTCAGTCTATTTTTCTTATATAAGAAATTGTTCTTTGAACAAAATATTAAGCTTTAGATATAATGTAAGATTTTGTGAGTTTAAAATTGAATGCTGAATTTGGTGGTGCAAATCATACTAAAAACATATCTGAACCTCTGAATATTTTGCCGTCTTTCAGGCTTCTCATAAAATAACTGATTAGAATATAAGCTTAAGGCTTCCGGCTTCCTTAGAAGGATTAGTTTTTCTTAAATATGCTCAAGTCTAAACACCATAGAGACTACATCATAAAATAGGCAACACCTAAAAATTCTCAAGACCGATCAACAGTGTCTGGTACCACTAAAAAATATGATGATTATTCATTTTTATGGCATGGACAATTTCAAATTATTTACCGATTTATAGTATTGCTAGAGAGAAAAAATTGTTTTAAAAAAATTGAGCTTAGGTGATCACCTCCAATCAGATATTTAACGTGGAAACTTGCGCTTATAAATACCCATAGGTTAGGTTAGGTTTGAAGGGCGTGTGTGAACATATATATTCACACTTCCGCTCGGAGGCACCTACTGCCCATTGTGATTGCCGGAGGAGGCACAAAACGTAGTACTTTTTATTTGTTTTCAATCAGAGTTCCAATTTGGAAAAAAATGCATTCAAATATAGTATCGAGGCTTAAAGCAAACGCTCTATAAACCAAGATTTAGTACCGGTTAACTCAGTCTAGTTATATTTTTCATATAAAAAATAATAAATAATGTCAAGTTTTGTTGTTTCACATACATATGACCCGAATTTAGCATTCGTAGCAAAATAAATAGTGTTTATTTTAAGATTTTTCTTTCAAAATTATTAAATTTTTATATACATAGGTCTTATATATTTGTTATATTTGTATAAAGCAACGTGTAATAATCGTATGAATTCGGTGTTGTGTGATATTCAAGTTATAAATGACGAATTGGCACATACTAGAATTTGGGCCATAAAGAAATACAAATTTATTCGTACATTTTTCACATTTAAATTGAATTCTAAAATTCTTTACGCGCTATGTCAATATTTAAACTTTATTTATGACATCAATCAGAGATCAAGTAAGTCTTCAGCCATCAGCTGAGTGATTTTTATTTGTGTCGAAAATATAAAATTTTTATTTTAGATGATATCTACAAAATTGTTTATGCTTCTCGGTCATTTTTTGGAGAATGTTATGGAAAAATATATGTTTCTTCTTTGCTTTTAATTTTTTATAATGAAGCATATTTCCAAAAGCACGTTTAAGTCTCATAACCTAAGTATAATTGAAGCAGCATTTTGGGAATTGTTATATTAAGAATTTAACATCGAAATATGAAAACAATATTTTTCTGACAAATAAAAGTTGAATTTGATCATGATGCAAGGTACGTTATAGTGATCCAAAAACGATAAAAATTATTTTTGAAGTGGATTACAAATATAAAAATAAACCCCGATTGAAATAAAATACATTCATATGAAACTATAACGGTAAAAATACGAAGACTGCATGTAAGCGTCAAGTATCTATATTTTGAAATAAATACTTGCAAAATCACATTAAAAGTACGCTTCAAGTGTGTAAAGTAAAAATCAGAACAATAATCTAAAAACATATTTAAGAAATTGAAAATGGAGGAAATTGCGTGTCTATTTATGTATTTTGATTTACATATATATATATATATATAAAAGTGGATATATATGAGAACATCGCAGAAAGTAATTTCCACAAGCACTCAGACAAGTGATGTCCATTGTACAAAGGGATTATTATACAGATATAAAGGTACACGATTTTATTTTCTGTAATCATATAATTGAATTGATATCCTATCCGTAAAGAATATTGCCATATATCAATCAACACTATAATAAATAATAATGAATAATAAATGAAAAGAAAGTGATGCTTCTAGCATTTTGGTATAATTATAACCGATGCACATTACATTACACTAAATTTGATTGTATTTGAATAGGTTCAATTTTTCTATGAAGGCATTAGATCTCTTTCCAACATTATATTGATTTTTTTTACTTTCTACTGGTAGCATATAACCTTAATATGCCATTCCATTCAAGTGCCTATTAAAATAGAAGAGAGAGAGAAAAAAAAATAGTCAATACCAACTCAATATTTCTCGAAATGAATAAATTTATTACTGTGATAAATATTAGAATTAAAAGATTAACACTTCCGTACGACAATATGATGGTTTAAAATTTCAGTTGCTCAATCCACTCCAATGATTATGATATGTATGCATGCAAATTGCCCAATCATAGTATTTAGATTTTATTATGGATTAATAAATATATGAGCTTTTGAAATTTGTTTCGCTGTAAAAAAAAAATAAAATAAGCAATCTCTTTTGTTGTGTTTATTATGAAAATATAAATTTCATATTTTAAGAATGCAATTCCAATAATTTTATTCTTTCTTCTATGTATCATATTAATGAACTTTCTAAAACTTCAGAAGAGTTTATCTCTTAATTCATGATTTGCATTTTTATGACTAGGTCTACTATTTCCACCCATCTTTTTTTTTTCTATTTATGTCTTAGTTTTTATTAATAATATTATTGAAATTTCATAATTTTCTATTAAATGGCTTAACAGATTTTCATTTTTATAGTTTACAATAGAATGTCAGTTTATACTTCACTTTAGATGATTTTTTTATTATTTCCACTCACTTACTTATATTCAAGAAATACCTACTTCAGTTAGACAATTAACTTCTTGTGTATGGAAAATTACTTTTGCCATACATTTCATTGAATTGTTGGCACTATAATTTTTGTTGTTGGTGTTGCTATTGTAAAAACTGCAATCACCACCAGCATCATTTTATTACATATGAGTATTACATTATTGCAGCATCTGTTCATATACATAAAGCCATAGGATACTATACATTACAACTATGTATTGTATATATAACGTACTACGTTAATAATACAAAGAAAAAAGGATACTTCAAAGTACAATATAAGATCTGGTATATTATATGTATGTAGCTATATTATATTATTACCTGTAAATTATTTTACAGCTCAATAGTTTGAAAAATATGTAGGCAAGAAAAAATTCTCACATCCATAGACTCGTTTGTGAAAGGAATGTACATATACAATATAAAAACTGCAGCAATATATGTACAAACGATTGACATGACTTTCTTTAAGAATATGTTTGTTCATGGGTGACTACATTTATTGTTATTGATTTTCGGCATAAGAGCATCTGTTCAGATTATATACAGGTACTCAAACTAAAATTTTTTTACATTCAAATATTTCTATGTGTTTGTGTAGTAACATGTGACACAAGACAGGAAGATATTATTATTATTATTATAATTATTTTTTTTTTTTTAGAGGCTAAATCAAGAGTGAGAATTTTATATGAAACAATTTCACGACCATAAATAAAGAGCATACGTACATCTATTCCCTCATATCATACAAGTTGCATGACATAGCAAAAATAATCATATGAAATAGTAAAATATAAATGAGTGTGATTGTGTTTAGTGAGTGATATGCTGACAAAAAATCTTGAGAAAAAATGAATAAAAGAATAGAAAAAGAAAAGCAAAAACCATTAATAATAAATGAAAATAACAACTTAAGCGCAAATTAGTAAAACAATGTCGGAAGGACATACAATAAACAAGAGAGACACACACACACACACACACAGTCAGTCAGACACAATAGATAGAAAATGTCAAAGCTATGGCAAAGGCAAAAACTAAAAGAATATTATGTGTGAAGAAGACAAGAAGAACAATCATCAACAGCAACTATTTCAACATCATCAATGTCACTAGTGCTACATGAATTAAGGTGGAATGAAATGTGAAAATTTTGATCAAATGCTGCAATTGTGTCGAATAACTTTTCACACTTTTCGACGTTATTGCAAGTACTTCAATGTCATTGTAATCTCGAAAAATGTGAAATGAAAATTTCGACGTTATTGCAGAAATTTTTGCTTTTCGATATTATTGCAAGAAATAATGTCCAGCAAAAAATATCTTCTTCTCGTCTTCTTCATCTTGAGTAGAAAATATTTTTTGCTACATGCTATATGAATTAAGGTGGAATGAAATGTGAAAATTTTGATAAAATGTTGCAATTTTGTAGAATAATTTTTCAGACTTTTCGATATTATTGCAAGAAGTTCAATGTTAGTATAATGTCGAAAATTGTGAAATAAAAATTTCGACGTTTTTGGAGAAATTGTTGCTTTTTGACATTATTGCAAAAAATATATGGAATTAAATTGCAAACATTTTTACAATAATGTCAAAATGTAATTATATCAATATTGGCAATAGTAGTGCGATAAAGGAGTAATCATAGTGTACTGCGCAGGCAATGGAATTTTAAAACAAAATTTTTAATGTACGATGATATTAATATTGTACTTTAACTTGGCCTCAGCGCATTAAGCTGATTCGACATTACTGCAAAAACCATAATTGAAATAATGTCGAAAAATGTAGGGATTCAGATTGTTGTTTTTAGTGAAATCATTTTTAAAAAGGTGTTGAAATGGATTTTTGCAAAAACATATTGCTAACATTTTTGTAATAATTTGAAATTTTTTTTCTTTTAAATTTCGAGTATATTCAAAATATTGCTCGATATAAATACAGCACAGTATCACTAGCAATATCATCAAATAGACATTATACCCCAGAAACATATTTTGATTGCAGTGACATTCGCTTTTTCGATATTGTTTGCAAAAACAAAAAAAAAAAAAAAAACTAAAAGGTTGTAATAGGGTCGAATAAAATATAATGTCGAAATAAAGTTTAAAAAAAAAAATCGAAATATTTTGTAACGTTTGAAACAAATTCAACATTATTGCAAAAATTGTTCAACATTAATATAGCACACCGTCATCAGCAACATTATCCAACAGAGAGGATACCTTAGCGACATGTATATATACATATGTATGTTATTACAAATAGGAACAGGACAACTATGGTGATGTTTAAGTAAATTACATAGGCATACATATATATCTACACTATGACAGTTTAACACCTATCGGATGTTTTTATTTTAATTTGTTTTTATTTTTTGAGTATAGTAATTCATATATAAAAAATTTTCCGTGGCTGTAGAAGATTTGCTAGAGCAACAACAGTAATATTGTATATCTATACATATATATACATACATATTTAGTATTTATAAAGGGATTTAGACAACCTTGCTTGAGTTCTTTTAGACTTTTTTTCCTCTCTCTCTTTCTCTCTCTCTCTTCTACACACACATTCAATGAGGTATGTGTAGATTGAAACAGAGAGTTAAGTCGCAAAAATAACAACAGCCACAGTAAGATCTTTATATATGCGTATAACAATAAGCACTTCAGGTGATTTATGATGATGCAAAATCAAGCAAGCAAACCAACTAGAATTGAAGACAAAAAAAAAAGAAAAAACAGCAGCAGTTACAGCAAAAGAAGAAGAAGGAACATAAAGTGCTAACAGAAAGAAAAAAAAAAAACAATCTTACGATGTTGAATTTTAGCTACAGTGATGGAAGCAAAAATATTCATATGAATGTATATCTTCCTTGCATTGTATACAAATGTGTACTACTACTGCATATAATGAAATACAAATAATGTGTATATATTCATACTATGTACCTTATAATCAAGAAATACTTTGTGAATGATAATTGTTGTTTTTTGTTCTTTAAGTAGAATATCAAATGATGATGATGCTGATGTATAGTAGACAGACTAAGTGCGATGAGATGAACTGCACATGGAATATATACAAATATGTAGATATATAAATATGTAAATATAAAATGTGATAGAAAGAAAAAGGATAAACGTTTCATTTTTACAAGTCTAAATGTGTGTGTGTGTGTGTGAATTGTGTGTGTACCATTGAAGGTGTAAAATGAAATGCAGCAACTTTATAGTGGCAGACAGATAGAAAGATATGTATATAACAGGAGCATTACATTTGCCGTCATCTCTTTTCTTATTTATTATTCTATTTCTTGTTCATTTTTTCTTATTTTTTGTTTTTACCTAATACCTACAATACATATATACAAACATATATGTATGAACACGTCTTTTTGTCTGACTGTCAGTGTTTACTTTGTCGCATATAAGATACTCCATATGTAACTCACCTTGTATTTTGTTGTTATTCTAGTATTACTTTTTTTTTTTTCCTTACAACAAATATTTTTTCTATATGTGTAGTTGTATTTATAAAGGTATCTACATGTATTTCGTATGCGGTATGTTCTGTAGTGTACTCGTATTAATTCCTGTGAACTCGAACAACTGTTACACAAGAGTATTTTCATATTAATACACACACACATACTCCGGCTTGCACTTATTGGAAAGTAGAAACCAAAAACAACAAGAAGAAGTTGAAGAGAATCTCAAGGGCTTGAGTTTAGTCGTGAGTAAATATGTAGTTTGGTTATGCCCAAAGGTTTATTGTTTTTATATTGTAGCGATGTATGTATGTGTTGTTATATTTAATACAGGTAAATACGACGATTGCATGGATGATCAATTTATTATCTTTTTTCTCACTTTTCTTCATCATCTTGTTGTTGTTGTTGTTGTTGTTGATTTTGTATACTTAGGAGTTACCTGTGAAAATTAACACTCTAATGTGAATTATGTATGTGAGTGCAAGTATTTGTTTTTTGGATCAAGTGAAGGTGTGAGGTTGGGGAGTAAAAAGTATTTCAATCATTGAGATGTTTTAGTGTGTTCTTTTTTAGATTTGATAAGAAATTATCATTAATCACATAAAATGTGTACGAAATGTCTTATATCGTTTCATTCTAATTAAATTAATTGTTCTTATGTAGTTTGAAAATGCAGAGCATTTATTTCTAGCGGAGAGCAGCATAAAAATGCATACATGAATGCATACTTTAATATATGAATATTCATATATCTAGTTGGGTATGCAGTCAGTCAGTCAGCTGGTTGGCTACTTGTAACACACTTGTAACAAATAACACCAGATGCTACATGGCTTTGGTTGTTGCGATTTTACAAGTATATATCTATGTGTGCATGTAGTAGTAGGTACTCTGATAACCAAATGAGAAGAATACTATGCTGCCGTTATTTAATACGGCAACTGTTGTTGTTGTTGTTGGTTGGTGTTTTGTTGCAACCACAGACACTTGACTTTTGAAGTGCTCGGATATATATGTTTTTTTCTGGTTTTTTGCAAATCTACATGCAACTCACCATTTGGATCATTCGTTAGAGTCATATATACATACTTTTTGTTTTTCATTCTGTTTTTTTTTTCTTTTGCAACTCTCATTTCTACTCTTGATTGTGTTGCTACTCTGATGATGATGCTGATGATGATGATGATATTGTTGTTGTTAATGTTACTCATACTGAATGATGCTGAATGATGTTGTTACTGTCGAGATGACTGTGTTTCAAGTGTTACATGCTAAATTGTATCCTGCTGCGGCATGTTGCTGCACGTAATCATATATGTATGTATATACCATACACCGTCTGTCTGAGAGTATCATTGTATGTATGCGTGAAATAACTCTCAACTCGACGCCTCTTCCTGTGAAATTTGCACAAATTTTGCTCTACAATGTGAGGTGTTTTTTTTTGCCTTCACTTCCTTCGCTTTATTCCAAACTTACTTTTGATATGAATATCTTTTATTATATGGAGTCAGTTAGTTAATTTATATGTGCAATTTAATTTTACAACTAGTTATAAGAATAATTTTCTTCAAATTGAAAATAATTACATTCAAATTTAACAAAGTTGCCAAAGTAATAATACACAAATAACCTATGTTAAATTTTTTCCAAAAAAACTTAAATACACTCAACTACTTATAAATATTTCACATTAAAAAAAACCTACCTATATAAATTTATTATCAAATCTTATAAATTATGAGGCACCTACCTATCTACTATAAAATGTCTGCTGCCATGCAATATAAACTTGTTAGAAGACAACAACTTGTTTATAATTCATGAACGGACTACGTATCAGCAGCAAGCAGCAATAAATACAACAACAATAACAATAGAACTTCAATAAAATAACAATAACAATAATAAAAAATAAATAACAATAACAAATATGTTAATTTCCTAAACGTTTTGTGTATGCACATAAATTTCGTTGTGGGCATTTTTTGAACTAAATTGAAATTTATAACATTTCGTATATATGTACGACTATATACATATGTATGTTATATACCCTTCAATAGTATACGATATAGATGAATTATCAATAAAGGAAATCAAATGCATATAAAATAAGAAGCAAAAACAAAAAAAAAACAAAAACTGAACATTTCTGAGAAAAATTAAAAAATTCAAAAAATCAGTAGGCGTTTTGATTATTATTAAAAATCTATTAAATAAAATTGACTTATGCCAAATGAAGCTTATAATAAAATGAAGATTATTTATAATACAAAAAAAAAAAAATATGTATAATTTGCATGAAATATACAAATTTCTTGAAATATTATATAACAATATAATATGATAATCACATAGAAATAGTTACATATAAATATAGTCATTCTCTAAACGTATGACTTTTTAGGAAATATTTATTCATAATAATAATATTAATAAAAATTAATAAAAAAAATATTTCAAGTATTACATAAAATTCAAACCAAATGGCCAAAGTTAAATTTATGTTTTTTTATTATAAAATGACAATAAATATATTAATAAAATTTTTTTTTAATTAATGAAAATAAAATAATGAATAAAATATTTTATTAATAATATATTAGATACCTAAATAACATTATCTTTTGGTAGTGGAATGAAATTTCCGATGCAGAAGTACTTAGTATGATACCAGCGGCTGCTTTTGTCACTAATAAACTTGTCATTGTATGTCTTAAAGACAAATATATGATTGGTAGCAAATGTTCCAATAGGTCTCTGAACACCGTTAAGATGAAGTTTGAGATGGACGTCACCATCGTTAACAACTAACGAAAATAACGACAAGGAAATGAAAAAAAATCAACTTATCGATTGATATCAACCTTGCTGACATCGCCAAAATATATTTTGGGTCTATGCAAACGATTTTAAAAGTACAGTAAGGCCTAAGAAGCGTCTTAATATTCAATCGGAGTTATGTTGCTTTTAGCGTAGTGCCAAAAACCCTAACTTCATTAAAAGTTAAATTATGAACTACATAAAAACGGTTTAACGGAAATGCAAAATTCAAGCGTGAACATGTTTTCATATATTAAATTTACTAATTTTAAGTATTCACCAAAAAAGAGACCTCGGCTTTTATATATCGCACCACAACAACCACATTCAGCTGATTTATAATCGTATGACTTTTGACTAGATGTTCAACAAATTCGGACTCAGCATCATGTTGCGTTCAATGAACAAATTCCAAGTGAATCGCTAAGCCTTTGAAACATATCTACATTAGGAGTAAATTATTTTCAAGGCGACCAACATTTTAACTATAAATTAATCATCGAAACAAATTGTGCTAAAACCACGGAAACAAAGGATTTTATAGAGAAAAAAATTTCGTTCATTCAAAAAGACGTTGATGTTTTTATTTATTTGTAGTTTATTTAGAAATCATAAATCCATTAATATTAAAAAAAAATTATTTTATGCGAATTAAATTTGATCAGCCTAGGATGGACTCAATTATAAAATTTTTTCATAAGAAAAGTCCCTATTATGTTTCCAAAGAAAAATGTACCTTAAGGCAAAATTACCTACGTATTAATCACAAAACCACGGTACTCATTCATACTAATATTAGTTTATATTGTATATATATCATAGTATTGTAATATAATCTACTCCTTTAAATTATTTACATATATGAAATAATGTATAAAAAATATTCGATAATTTTAATTAAATATTTAAAAATTTAATTAACAAATATTTTGTAAATATTTAATTTGCAAAAAATGCTATTTCAAACAAATAATAAAGATTAACATATTACAAAAAAAAACACAAATATCATTTTTAGTAATAACCTCTGTTGGGCTTGCATGAGTTATAAATGTTCAAATAACAAAATTGCTTGTAAATAATTCACAATTCACAAACAAACAAAAAATAACAACAGCATAGCTACATATATCGTATATGTATATGCATATACATACATATTTATATCCATATAGTAGACATAATAAAATAATAAAACATTAAAATATTACACAACAAATACAAAAAAAAACGAAACAATTCATTAAAAATTCACACCATCACAACAAATTATAAATCATCATAAAATAATTGCAACAATAACAAAACAGCAGCAGCAACAACAACAACAATAAAGTATACAATTTGTATATTCTAAGTCATACAGACACACATATACGAAACAGTTATATGCATACGCACACAAATACACTCAAATAAATCGTCATATAAAATAAATCATATTTAAAACAAAAATGTGAAATGATATAGCACAACAACAACAACAAGAAAAAAAAATAGAAAAAAGAAAGAATTATGATAACTGAGTGCTAACATTGTCGACATTAAGCTAACACCAATCCCTGTGCCACTACCCCACGCCCAAAAACAGTCAGTCAGCCCTCACACAAATACGCACACAATGAAATGAAAAAAAAAAAAAAAAAAAAAAAGTAAATAAATAAATAAATCCAAATCCGATTTTTATCTACTAACCAAGCGTAAACGCAACAGCACCAGCATCAGAGCAGTATAGTATCGTATGTACTAGCAATAGCGTTACCAATGATAGCGGCTACGTCCAATATATGGCATTAAACAAACCATGCGAACACTTCCTAAATCACTTGAAAACGCCAAATAAGAAACCAATGTGATGTGGTGGTATCAGTACCAACACCAGCACCAGCCAGCAGTAACAACAGCACCAGCACCAGCAGCATCAGCATATATCTCGCAAACACGAACTAATGAACAAAACGCTTCCTGCCAGAACAACAACAACAAATACGACTATGTGCCATATAGGGAAAGAGAAGCATATAAATTATATTTTCAAACAAGCGGCAAGCAAGTAAGACACACACGCAAATACTCATACAGGAGCAGCATCAGCGCCAACAATATAATAGCAATCTGAAAAAGCAGAAGAATAATAAGAGCAAGTTGATTATAAGCAAAAAAAAAAAAAAAATAGGAAGGAACTTTGAAGAAGAAGAGCAAGGTGGCAAAGCTGACAAAGAACAAAAAAAAATTTGTAGCTACAAAAAGAGATACAGAAATGAGCGTGAAAAAAATGAATTTATGTGTAAAACACTTGTGCGGCAGCACTTCATTAATTCATTTAAATCTTTAGCTCTTATATATACTTGTATTTGTATGCGTTGATGTTGTTGCTATTAAATAATAAATAATAACGAAATGTATGAAAAATAAAATAAACAAAAATAATCATAAAATAATAATAATAACGAAATAACAGAAAGATATTCCCATTCAATATAAAAGTGAAAGTCATTCTAACAAGGATATTATAGAGAGAGAGAGAGAGAGAGGGCACAACACCAATGAAGCACAAAAATTGTGCAAAAAAAAAAAATAAATATTTCACTTCCTGAATTGTTCCTCTCTTTTGTTCCAAATGACAATACACGAATTGTATTCCATAAAAATGTCCTCTATAGAATGGCGGAAGCGCGGAAGCAAATGAGAAGGCGCATATATGTATGTACAACTATCTCTGGGGTGCAATAATTATTGTTGCTTACTGCCTATTTGGGGCCAGATCAGTTGAATGTACATATATTTTTCAGATGATAGCATATACAAACTCATACATACATACGTATATAGTTTACTATATCTAAAGACTTTATGATCACTCTTGCCTCTCGCCTTCTTTCCTGCCTTAACTGCATTAAATAATTTTGTTCGGAGCTTTACAGTCCCTATATCACTTTATACTTTTTCTTTATATTTTGGTTTTTTTTTTCCTTAATAAAAAAAATATATATATTCCATATAGGTTTATCTATATAAACGTATACGCTTAGAGCATAAATTTATTAAATAAATTTTATTAGATTTTTCTTTCGTAATTTTTCTTTTTTCTCCCCACTTTTCACAAGTATGTACTGCAATTGCGTGCGTGTTACTGAGCGATTTCATTGTTGTTATTAAAAAGGGACTACATACAATAAAATAAGAGAGTATTTCTAGAGTATACTAAATATATTCAAATGTACATATAATTGAGTGTACTCATAGTAGTACAATAATATTATAGATAAAGATGTCTTGGGACATATTATTATTGTCAACATTTAAATTGTTTATTATTTGTCTCTTTGGACATGTTTAGCTTTTTTGTTTGTTTTTTTTTTTTGCTTTGTAGTTTATATTAGAAAATAATACATATACAATATTGAATGTTTACCTTTTGTAATGAGTGTAAATATAAATAAAAAAGTACAGGGTGTTAGGAATCTTCTAATATAAGTAATACCCAATATTTTGCTGTAACAAAATTATTGACAGTATAATATTTAACAAAAAAATTTGATTAATGTGAAGCATAATGATATAAAATTATTAAAAAAAAAATTTTTTAAAATTAAAATTTTTGATTAATTTCTTGGAGAAAATACTATAACGAAAACATTTTTATTTAATTATTTCGAGAATGAAAATACATTCTTGTATATTTCTATGAAATTTCAAGAGCACATAATTACCACCTATCCATTTTCAGCTTCATCTCTGAGTTTCTCATATATAACGTAATAATTAAGACGTTCTTTTTGAAAATGAAAATGGAAGTGAAAAGTTCTTAGAACCTTGCATTAATCGTATTTTCCATTTTACATAATTATATAGAACAACTAAAAATACCATTCTTCGATAAATTAACAAAAAAAAAGTTTTTAAAAAAAAAGTTAAGTTCTGTTATATAAAATAAAAAAAAATTAAGTTTGATTTATAAAATACCTATAAAAATATCGTTTTTCTCTCTTTCACAATTTTGTTTTCATCATCATTTATTTCTACACCACCTCCCCTCCCGCTGGCACCTATACTTTCAACTCATTATTGCATCAAAAGCTATTTAATGACAAACCCACATTTTGATATGATTGTAGTTTATTTTTCCGCAAAAACACTTAATAATAATGATTTGTAATTTCCTTAATGATCTGTTGTAGGCTTGGCCTAATGTGGGAATATACGAATAATAATAGTAGTATTTATTCATTTTGGTACTTGGTACATATACGAGTATACTTTTGTACAATATGAATCACATATAACAATTCAAAAAAAGGAAGAAGAACATGGACGAAGAACTGTATATATAGGTAGAACCTATATAAGAGAAATGTAAGAAGAAGAAGAAGAAGAATAGAGAGCTAAAGAGAAATTGAAATAAAATAAATTGCACACATTATAATATGCATGCATGCAAAAACAAAAAAAAAAAAAAACAGAATAACATTAACAAATTTGCAGATATTCAACGTTAATGACTTTATCGACAACAAATAAAACGCAGATACATGCATGATTTGTTGTTACTATTTTCTCTTATATATAAAATCGTTATATAATTAATATGAAACACAAAAAAAAAACAAAAATATTTTTTGCTGTAAAAGAAATAAAAATCAATTAATTGAGGAAGTTATGACCTGATGACGACGATGGAAATGATGATTTCTGTAGGAAGAAAAAAATGGAATTTATTAAAGCAAAATGGTATGCAAATGAAAAATTTATTTCATTTCCTATAAATTTAATGATATCATATGCAGCTATTAAAGTGAAAATACAAAAAAAAAAATGATTACATATATTCAATATATATCCTGTATAATGTGAAAGCACAGAGCGATTATATAACATTGCTCTTAAAATTGCCAACTCATGCAAAACCCTTCTCAATTCATGTTCACCATCAAGAACCCCAACATTAATAGCTTTCAGCCATCACCTCAACATCTATTAATTCTGATTAATATCTATGAACTTAGTAATTTACTGTTAACTAAAGAGCTAACATTAACTACAGAAAATGAGAAACAGGGAGCGAAAGAGAGACAGAGTGATGTAAAGAGAGAGAGAGAGAGAGAGAGAGAGAGAGAGAAAGGGAAAGAAGGAAAGAGGGAGAGAGAAGAAATTTTGTATATGTTTATCCTTTATAAAAAATGTAATATTTTAGCCACCTATTTGTATTAAAGTGCTGCACAAGTATGCGAATTCATTTTTTTGTCAACCTTCATTTATTTTCAAATAGATTACTTCACTTCTGGTCGTAGCCAACCAAATTAATACAGACTTTGCTGTTTTGTTTTTACAAGATGACTATTAAATAAATTTTGTTATGGTGCAACTTTATTGTATGGGCAACTTTTTTTGAAATATCCAGTTTTAGGTTTTTTGAAAACTGAAAGTTCTATTTCACATATATGTGCAATTTTGAGACAAATGTGGTACATCCTTCTGTAATTTAATCACATTTTTTTAAAAATCCAGACCAACTACTCCTCTTTAAATATTTCTTTATATATAAGAACATATTTTTCGACAAGTTTAGATAAAATTTCATATAAATTTACAATTTTAGGAGGACTATGACACACCTTTCTGTAATTTAATTGACTTAATTATATCCAAAAAATAATTTTTTTAGATAATGACTTCGTCTGAACCTTGCAATATTGCCGAATTGTAACAAGTAATGCCTTGTTGTTACCGTATAGTAACGGTACGATGATCAAACAATTCTTGCTTCCCACGTGTAAGCTTATTTGCTTATCCCTTTTCATTTGCTTTTTGATATCTTCGAATACCAGAACCGTACGGATTGTTCGTGCAACATTCTAATAGGTATGCAAATGTGAATGCCTTTTCTAAAATTATGAGTAGGTATAGAATAAAATTATAATTTTGTTTTTCACTCGATCCTTAACAATCACGTAGATACAGGAATGTGTATATGTACTACTACTGCTACAACATATAAAATTCATAACTAATGTTTGTATTTAACCTTTATAAATATTCATAAATATGAATTAACCAACCCAACCACTCTACCTTTGTTATTATTATTATTTTACCTAACCAAAAAGAAAAATTAATAATAATAACAACATTCATACAAACAGCACTCAGTACCAAATAATATCGAAAAGAAACGAAAAAATAATATGGAAAAATTGGAGTGTATTTAAAAACAACATACTCTCGTTGAAACAAACACAGCTGCTGTTGCTGTTGTGTGAATACAAAATTACATATACATACGTATATATAAGTACTCGTACGCAACCCCTCAACACACCTCATTGAAAATTAAATATATATAAAATAAACAAAAAACGAAAAACCAAAATACAAAATGTTCAAGAGACCCTTATCACTATTGAAATACAAATACATACATACAACCATGGGTACATACATACATTTCGTTGACTGTGATTGTGGTCAAACGAGTACAAACGAGTGATTGCTTACAAACAAAATATTACAGTGACACAGTGAACGAACGAATAAGCAAACAAGGTATCTTTCACATAAATAAATATATATATGTGTGTGTATACTTACATACACACACATATGTATAAATATTTGCGCTAAGGATATACTCAAATGTATATTCAACTCAATTTAGTTCAATTTAATATATAATTTCTTTCAATTTCTCATGTCAGTCGGCTGTTAGTCTACCACCAGAGGGAGAGCAAAAAAAAATGTTTAACCGAAAAAGAAATAGGTACAAATTCCCAGGTATATATATAAGCTAGACTAAATAACCTTTATTTATATTGACAATGATAATTTATCGTTCACATGTAATTCCTATATGCAACATATTAAATACTTTAGATATCACTCATTTTGGTTAAATAATAAAGTATGTATTTACAATAATGCCAATGTGATTTTTATAATTCCATTTCTATGTATTCATTTTGGAATTCATCTCACGTAACTACGGGGAGAAAAACTGTTGAAATAATAAATTTATTTTTATTTTCTCACTTAATTTAAATAATTTTTTGCTATACACAGATATTCGTCCATCAAATATATTATCTTTTATATATTTTACTTAAATTTTTATATATTGTTTTTGTTATAAAATCATTTTCGCCCCTTTTTTGCATTAGCAATATCATTTTATTGCATAGAAAAATGTTAAATAGTTATCTTAATATGTACTTCTCAGTACTTTTGTTAAATTTACATAGATACGAGTATACATAAAATATTTAAATACATTTTTTGGTTTTTTTTTTGCACACAGCTTGCAAATATTATGAGAACGCATAGAATTGTGCTACTTTTGCAAGTAAACATTTACATAAATATAGTAGTAGGTATTTATCATAAAAATTAAAGATACCTTTATGCAAATATAAAATTTCTTCTATCTACGAAGTGTAAATAAAAGTAGTGTTTGTTGTTGCTGTTGTTCTTGTAAATAAAATTTCACTATTATGTTCAAAATTTAAAGTATATGAAAATCTTAAGTAAATGTGAATAAAACTGAATTTAAATAATTTATTTTTGCAAATAGATAATATTTACTCTTTTCTCTTTTCGCATACAATTCTGTTCCCACTTGTATGTATTTTTTTATTCTTTTATATTAACCTTTTTAGACTTTTGCTTGCATTATGATGTTGCTAAATAGATATTGTGACATATTAATGAAAAGTAACCAAAATTTCTATGGAAAATTTAATGAACTTGCCTTATTCTTCCTCAGTTTCTAATTGTGCAACATCTTCTGTATGTATTTTGAGTATCACATTTGCGTATTAGAGAGCTCAACTGTTCGCCACTGTGACTCAAGTCAATCACTTTTAAATGACAAAATATAAATTCCCAGAGTTCCATTTTTTCTCATAAGAGATAAGTAAAAGGATATCATAGAGGTTCTTTGAGACTTTACTTAGCATAGTTTGAGTCAATTGATAGCCTCTCACGAATTCCTCATTCATTCAAACATTTTTTTTAACAAAATCACAAATGATTATTGTAACAAAATGTACTCCAAATATCGGTTCAGAATTTATAGTAACGCTGAGAAGACTGCGCAGGTTTTATAAGTCTGAATCCCTAAGTTATTCATAACTTTATACCAAAAATTGATGATTCAACATAACGATTGAATTTTGCTCAATCTTGCATGGAATTACTACTCTAAGAGTAGTCAGAGATTTGCAAAGAGTTTTAAATATAGCTTGGCTGATTAGCTTCCAGACACAAACTTACTTTTCCTTTAATATATTTTCTATAATATGGATCATAGCTCTGATGAAGCGCATCCATACCTCGCTATACAGCCTAGATACGTTCCGCAAAAGTAAGATAAAAAGCCTTATAACGAAGTATATATTTTCGACACTAACTTTTGAGAGGATATATTTTTATCTGTCAGACTAAATACTTTTGAGTTTGTAATGGCGTTCACGATTTAATGAATTTTGATCACAATATATTCATTTCAATAATTTTTGAATAATTATTTTCAAAATTTGTATGCTGTATTTGTTTCAAATATGGATCATCAATAAAGATTACATACAAATAAAATATACATAATTTCGGTAAGATGATATCTTTTAATTGAATATCATAACAAATTATATAGCATGATGCATGCATGTTGGGCTATAATTATGAATATGTTAAAAGTAATTATGATATCTTGAAGAAGGTATGAAAACCATTTGCTGACCTAGTTAATAATCACAAACACATAAATACATACACATCAAATCATATAAAAGCAAAGTATATATTTCCGTTTTATTGTTCGTATTTTTCTATTTTTTTTTTTGTTTGTTTGTAAAATATCATATATTTTATTATTTATTTATCTACATATAAAAAAAAAAACACAAAAAAATACATGATGTATGTGAGTGTGTATTTAATATATATATGAAATTGAAAGCTTAATTGCTGTTCTATGTACAGAAATACATATAATGTATGAATATGAGTTGTTAACACGCAGCTAATTTTGCAATTATTATAACCACAAATAAATATGTACGATATAAAACAAATAATTGTTTGTATGCGTGCGTGTTTTGTATCATATCTATTTGTGTCTATTTATATGTTTATCAATATATATATATTTGAGTATGGCAAAATGTATATATATATTTATTGGGTATGCTCCAAAAAAAATAATACATATTACTATTTCTGGTTTTGTTTTTATTTTTATTTTTTCTGATTTTCATTTTCATTTCATTCAATCTTTTATTACAATTTGCGTGCAATTGTTTTATGGCAATAATACATCAACAAAGATACTAATATACAAATATATAGATTTGGGTTAATGTTGTTTGACTCTTTAGCAGTTCACTGAGATTTTGTTGTTGTTTCTTCTTTCATATATCATATAATATAGTTACAATTGTGAATATCTTTAGTTGAAAGTTTTGAACTTTTATTAGATTTTCATTGATATGAACACGCAAATATATCATTTACTAAGAATTTGATGTAATATATATATTTTTTTTCCCCGCCTTTGATTTTGCTGTTAAAAATATATCTGTATAATATGATGATAATAAAATAGAGCATTATTTTCCTGCTCTAGTTTTGGGGTTTTCATTTTTTGCGATACACATATGGAATTACTTACATATTATGTTGTTGCACGAACATTTTTAGTTTAATAATTAGGGTAGTGGCATATTCGATTGAATTTAATTGGTTCCGAAGAATATAAATTTGCAAGAACCAACCAAGCACTGTTCGATCTGCGTTCTGTTCGAAAATAATAACACAATATTTGTTAGTACTTACTATTTAGGTTAATATATTATTTAGAAAATACTTTGACGAAGACTATCGAACATTAAAAAATGCATACTTGTGCTGCAGGCTATTGTATATCTATTCTTAATTAGATGTAATTAAATTTGTATGCCCTTCTTTTGGCTAAAAATCGTAATCAACGATCATCGTCATTATTATCAAACACACCAATATTTTTTTACCACTGCTAAATTGTTTACTCACTAAAAATACTTCTAAGGATATGTTTATTTGTTATGCAAAAAAAAAAAAAAAAAATATTAGTAGCAAGCATACTTTTTGGCACACATACTTTTTGCAAAGTTACTTATAGTAGATGCCATTGGCTACGTTCCACATTTTAAATAAATAAATTCTTGCATACTAAATTATGACCATGTGGATATTTTCCCCTTTCGTCTGTGTGTATCATTGTGTTTTTATCACTATTTCACATACCTATATCGTATAAATTCTCTCTGTATATATAAGGTACGATATATTCGCTCATTTACAATATAAACATTTTCATAATTTTTGTTCAAAGTTTTGAATTTAAAATTTTATTTTTTGATAATTTCTTCTTGCAATTTTTTTCGTATTTCATTTTTTTTTACTTTACTCCACTAAAAGATAAAATAAAAAAAAAATTCATAAAAATAAAAATTCTCATGAACTTTTCTATTGTATAGGGCATCACTTTTTGATTGCTTTGATTGCTTTGATGCGCTTTTTTCTGCACTGTCTGTCTGTGCCTTTGTTTGTGCTCTATGTGGTTGTTATTGGGTTTGGTTGTTGTTTTGCTCAATTCTACTCAATTCATAGTAAAAGTTTTGTTGAGTGAAAAGTATATCAAATAAAAAAAATTCAACCGTCTGATGACGATCCAACTTTATTTGGAAACTTTAATTTCAAATGCATTTTCATTTCGATCAATTTTTCGTTTTCCATTTTTTTTTTTTCTGCAAAGAATCATAATTTTTTTCTATTTTATTTTAATACTTTTCCTTTGCCTATAGTAAGTTGTTATATGTGACTGTGTGCGCTGATGTGTGTGTATGTGTTATACTCATATTTACATACCTACTATGACAGAAAAATGAAAGTTTAATGCGTTTGCCAAATAAAATTTTCACATTTCAATTTTATTTCTTTACCATTTACTTTTTTTTTGTGTGTCTTTTGCCATTTTTTTTTCATTTTGATATCTTCTTCTTTTTTATTATAAATTTAGTTTGGGAATAGAATTCATTTTTATTCCTTTATATATATAGTTTCTCTTATATAAGCTTCATCTTCTTCATTGCTATGTACGAGTATGTATATTCTATATATTTTCTACTTTTAAATATGAATGTATGCATTTGTTGTTGACATGATTGTGTGCGTTTGTGCGGAAATTGAATTCTTTTGCCGGTTAAGTGTGTGTGTGTGTGTGTCTGTGTGTAGGTATTTTACTTGTATTAGTATGTTGACACAACGCATATATGTAATGAAATGATAAAAATATATAGTATATAGAGACATATAGATATCTACATAAAGTCAAACTCTGTCTGTTAGTTGCTTTTTATTAAAAAAAAAAAAAGGGATACTTTAAATGGTTGTTAGCGCCATATGAAAAGAGTTTATTTACAAAACTGTGGTGAAATATTTTTTTCAATTTTATTACACTTTTTATTTTTTCATTTTATTTACATAGGTACTTCAATAAAACGTTTTGCAGCAATGACAGTGGCAATCATTTCGTAAATAAATTCTGTCATACACTTACATACATATCTACTATATCTGTATCTACTTATTAATATGAGAGATGGTACATATTTTTAAAATAAATATTATTTTAATACTAATTGAAATTCATGTAGAATTAATAGACTTAAAAAAGTGCCATTTTTTATTGCTTTAAATATGAGTTAATTGAAAATTGATTGCTTCGTAGTTAGGATAAGGAGGTTATATGCATAAGTTTTCGAGTCAGTTAAAAAGGAGAAGAAATTGTAGTATAATTTTTAAGAAAAAAAAAGATATTCGTAATGCATTGTAACAATTTCGCATTATATGAATCAATGTAGTTATCATTACTGACCTCTTCAGATGGTTTTACAAGAGTCTTTATAACACTTATTTCATCGCTATCCAACTGAAGCTTTATATATAAAATATATCTGATTAAAGAATAGACATCTTACACAAGCATTATCCTTCTAATATGATTTCACACTTTGCGCACGAAAATATAGCGTCATCAAGCTGAGTGTAGTCGCAAATGGGTATAGTCGGATGAAAACCATGCTAGAAGACCGGAACTCAGCTAATACGTTACTTTTGCTCTATAAGGTAATATATTTGGAAATGAGCATTACCGGTTGATAACGACATCCATCTTAGGTGCAAAAGAGCGTTTTTTCGGCTTTTTTTCTCAACCAACCTTTCCCATTTTTTTGTACAAATCGCTTCAGTTGTGATAAGCTACAATGAGTAATTGAAAAACCTAATTGACTTGGTCTTCTCTAACCTCAAAAAATGATTGAAACGTTCATGGAAATGCCTAGGATGACCGATTTTCTAAATAAATAAATATATGACAGAGCACTATTAATTTTTAATACTCAAACTTTTTTCTAAACATACTTACTACCTGTCTTCGATCCTCAGAAAGGTTTCCGTACAAAATGAATTTAAAAGTACCTTGAAATAGACAAATATGCTTATAATTGAACAGGATTCGTCTTTAGAGCAGTAGAATTTTAACAATAACAGTATTTCTAACCCATATTCATTCTTTTGTCATAATATTTCCCCAAAAACCTCTTAAAGCATCCCTCCTACAAAATTGATGAGCTTTCAATTTATTTGAAATATCATTGGGAGTGTGTTGTAGAATGATCTTCTAATGAAAAATATCAAGAAACTTCACCCTTCAAAGGGATATTTAACTATCAAATTATTCGCAGAGCTCTAAGAGAGTATCTACTGGTAAATAAAAATATTTTCTATTTGATTTGATGGATTATCTGTTTGAACAATTAGGATAAATTCAATAAAATATTTAGAATTTTAATTGATTTCTACTTCATTTATATCTTGCATGTATTATTTCGTACATATAATTTGCTAATGATGAACATGAAATTTATTACACCAAAAATAAAATATAATTTTTTCCATGTCATAAAATACTTATGTACCAAACGAATCAACATGAAATGGAATTTTGATAATAAATTAAAACCAATAAAACAGCCATCACCAATAACAACAACAACAACTATTTACTACAACAATATTCACATCAGCAACAGCAACATATCACATATACATATACACATGTATTGTACATATCATCATAATCGTATTGAACCTACCAATCATGCCAATAGGTCGGTCATTCAGTCGCCAATCGTCCCACGCACATAAAAATAATTTAATATAATAAATCTATCTTCATTCAGCCATCATCATCATCATCATCATCATCATCATTCCCCAATCATACCAACCATCCTTCAATGATGTGACTGTGTGTGTAATAATCTCTAGAGCTATTGGAGGCGTTTGCTGTTACCACTACTCTTCATCATTTATATTTTTTCATTTATTGCACATTTTCTCTTCATCTTCTTCTGAGAATTGTAAACTGGAATTTCCGCTCATAATCACCAATTAGTAGTGGTACACACACACACACACGCACACACACGCACGCAGGCACACATACTTAGCAAGATAGATTTGATAAAAGCGAAATTGTTTTAAAATAATAGGCCACATTGCAATAGCAACACAAATGCCAGGCTAAGAGCAAAAGCAGTGAATACAACATTGATAAATTATTTGTAATAAATTTACAAAATACACAACAAAAAATAAAAAATAGAAAACAAAACAAAATGAAGAAATTCATGAAGCAGCGAACAGTTCATGGCACAAATGTGCTACTAAATGTCATTAAATTTGATACTAAATTTAAATTTCGAAAATTCACAAAGCGCCAATACAACACCAAATATCGTTGATAATCATCATTATCATTTTGATTGTCATCATCATCATCATCATCATTTGCATCATTATCAGCATCAACATTAGTAATGAAGTAGTTGTAGTAATTCGGGCCGCCTCCATAGGATAAAGAAATGACACAAGAACATTCCACTCACTGGCCATTCAAATATCATGCATAGAATAGCAAACGTTCGCATTTTAGCTTTGTCCATTAGTTTGTGCTGCTTCAATTTGAGTTATATTTTTTTATTTCTTCACTTTTTTTATTTTATTTATTTATATTATTTTTTTTTTCTCTGTTTATTCGATTTGGCTCAGCCCAATTTATTTTCGCTCACTCTTGCTCAAATGAAATTCCCAATGGGACAATTTACGACTGAAAGAAAATAGCAAAATTAAATAAAAATAAAAATACAAACAAAAAAAAATCGAATAAGAAATATTTTGCATTTTTTACTTCGAATTACGTTCATCAAGTCTATTTAATTTTCAAGAGTCTAAAAGTCGAAATACGAGGAAAAAGGGAAAATATCACCTGCTTAACATATTATTTTGTTGCTCGTCATTTTGTTGTTGTTGTTGTTGATTTCATTCTATTGGATTCCATTCTGCAAATACACAACTTCTTCATACGTATATAGAATAGGCGTGTGTCGCATCGTATATATGGTGGCCATAGTACAAAATCGCACAATGGCAACCAATGAGCATATCAAAATGTACCCATTTTTTGTCTCAATTGAGAATTCTAATTTTATTTAATGATCAATATATGCCATTTGAATGGACCTATGCTCGACTCTGTGTATGCAAAATTCGAATTAATGGCTCCCGGAATAATTAAAATATCAAGTGTGAAGAGTACAAGTAGAATTAATGGTACTTGAATACAGTATGTTCTAAAGAAATAGTATCTCAAATATGTAGGGAAAAAAGACTTGATAAATAAAGAATTTTCTATTTTTTTCTTAAATAATATTAACGCGCTATTATGGTCGCCTTACACTTAACTTCGTGGGGTAAAGATTGACATCATTGATCAGATCGTTTCAATGACCTTGTATGAGAGGTGCATTAAATAGTGGATCTGGCTCGCTGATTTCTGGCGATGGTATTTCCCATTATAACATTAACCTACGTACCAAATATGGTTATTCTAGATGAAAGGTAATGGAAAATATGCGGTATTTGAATTTGTTTTAAATTCATGACATTGCATGGGAGCTACATTTAATAGTGGGCGTAGCTCGACCATTTTCTTCTGAGTTATTTTTTGCTAAAATATTAATTCACATACCGATTATGATTGTTCTAGATGGAGTTTCGGTGACTCAGTATAGGAACTATAATAAATAATGAATATTGCTTGGCCATTTCTTAAAAAGCAATTTCTTAATATAATTTAAATCTACGCATCCAATATGGTTGTTTTAGATTGAAGATTGAATAAGTTATTGCGGAAAAAACGTTTCCGAAATTCCTGACTTTGTATGGGAACTACATTAAATAGTGGGCGTGGCCACGTAAATTATTACAAAATTTGTTTCCACTTTTATCCTATTGTATGTACTAAATATAACTCTCCTCAACGGATGATTAAGTAAGTCATTGCAGTTTAAAATTGTTAAGAATTTCGTAGCTTTGTATTGGAGCTACATAGAGACAGCTCATCTATTTCTGTCGAAATTATTACACACTATAATAATAATCGATCTACCTGGTAATATTGTCCTATATAAAATAACCAGGATAAAATTAAAAAAAAAAAATCCGAAGCTGATTTTATTGACTGATCCATGCGAGTGTAATAGCTACTCGATATAGTATGTACCCTATTACTTTGAAAGGCATCTAATAAATATTTAATTTTCTTCATTTGCATATATGTATACTTTTCAATATTTTTCTGCAAATCAATTTTATATAATTCTAATTTCTGTACAGCATTTAAAAATAGCATTCAAACACACTCTACATACATACAGATACACACTATAAGCTAAAATGACTTCAAAAAGTAATTTATACTTCAATAAAAATTACACTTTAATTTTAGAGCTCTTTATCTTCAAACAGCATATGCATATCTATGAGAATTTGTAAAGAAAAAAAAAAGTAGCTAATAAAAATTAAAGCGATTTCCTGTGCCAATTTAAATGACTAAATTAAAATGTACAACAAAAATATAAGCAAATACTTACACACATGTATATTTATACATATAGCTTACAAGCCAGTAATCTACCTACAAGAAATTGTAAATGCAAAAACAAAAAAATATAAACACACTAATGCTAATAAACGAAAACCGCCATTCATAGATATTTAATTAGCATCATGCCGCCACTGATGATGTTGCTGCTGCTGTTGATGATGTTGCTGCTGTTGTCGTTGTTGTGGATGCTGAACATCAGATGAGTATAGTACATATATGTATCTATGCATGTATCTTCTCTGCATAAATGCGAGTATGCACACGGGAGAGATGAAATGAAAATCTACAAATGCACAGACAATCCTACAAACATACAATACAATACACTCCGTTAGTAAATTGGCAAAAGTAAAAATAAAATTATTTTGTAAACAACAACAACAACAACAACGATGACGATGACTATGACGACGACGACGGCGACGACTATGAATAAAATTTGTATCCAAAAGATACTTAAGGGAATATAAAGTGCAACGAAATGAAACGCATATACTTATATGTATATACTCAGACTCAACTACACACAACACACACATAATCTCACACATATAGAGATAAAATGGCAAATAAAATAAACAACTACAACTATAACGAAACAATAACAACAACAACAACAAGAACAACAAACGAAGATGAGCACTTCCTGCTCGACTCTGCTGCCTGGCTTGACTGCCTGCCTGCTTGCCTGCCTCAGTGGAAACCTAAAAATTTGTTTAATTGAGAGACAAGCGCACAAGCGCAAACAACGCAGCGACTGTAGTAGATGTATCAGATAGAAGAACAACAACAACAAGCAGTGACACTACGTTAGTCACCATACACCGTTGTGGTAATGCTCTACACTTATTGCATACTACTTATAAGAGTGCTTACATGCTGCATCATATAGATATAAGATACTCTTGTCTCTAAATCTATATACAGTATGTCTCTGCACTCTGTATATGTGTGTACATATGTACGAGTATGGATGCAGAAGTGACTGCTGCTGCATGTGTGTTACGTTTAACTTTTAATTTGCAACTAGTCAAAAAAAAAGCAACTACTTCGAAATTCGTCGGCATTTATAATGAGTAGTTAGTATTCTGTATGTGCATTTATATATGAAAACTCAATGAAATATTTAAATCAACAAGATGAAGAAGTAAAATAAGACTAAGAAGAAGAAGAAGACGAAGAAGCAACGAAACCCAGTTCACAACAACATCACGTTGTCAACATATTAACAATTATTTCTATTGCCGACAATATACATACATAGCAGTAGCAGTAGCAGTAGCACTAGTAAAGCGCACTCAATCAAGTGAAAAATGAAAACAAAACACACTTGAATAGCACTCATACACATACCGACTATAGTCGGTATACAAGTCTATGAGCTATGCAATAAAAGTGAACACTTCAATTCATTCACAATTTGTTTATTTCACAGATGAGTATGAGTGTGTGTGTGTGTGTTTTTTTTATATGATTGTAAATGCATGCTAGCAAATGCATGCAACATTAAATGCAATTAAAAATAATAACAACAACATTAAATAAAAATAAAAAAACACATATACTCGTATATACATATGTTGCCAGATCAGCATCAACCAGTAAAAACAAATGTCGCGGCCTTAGCATCATCTGTTCTTTCCTTTTCATTATTATCTTATTCTTTTTCGTATACTACAGCTCCATTCAGCCTCTTGCTCCTGTTCAATCTACTCCTACATTTTGTTCATTTTTTCTTTTCTCTACTTTTTTTTTTTTGATCTTTAGATAAGAAATGCAATCAATTGCGTGGTAGTATAGAGCACCTACATACCACCCTCTCAATATGTAGGTACATACTTATAACGCTTGTGCATTTTATTATTGTTATTGCTACTGCTGATGCTGCTGCTGCTACTACTACTACTGCTGTTTTGTATTATTATCATTATTTCTATCCTTCCATCAAGCATGAGTACACTTGAGAAGCGTCAACATCATTGGATCGTCAACGCAAATCTCAAGTCTGTATTTATGGGGGTATTTATGTGTGTGTATGTATATATCTTTTTAAGCTCCCACTACTCAATTATATATACACATTGATTGTAGTTAATGTATATATACTTCCTCATAGCGTATGCCACATAACAGAGTTTCACAACATTTTTCAAACGCGAGCCAAGTAATGTATACATAGAAGAAGTACACATTTTAGGAAATTCGAGCAAAAATTCATTATTTTCGATATTAGATTTACATTTCAAATTTTTGTCATTTTCTTGCATATTATCTATATGAAAGTTCATTTACCAAGTATAGAAAATAATAAAAACCAAAATCAAATTTATTTTCAATTCTATTTCTGATAAATATATTGGTATGATGACGAAATGCGTCAGGAAAGCAATTAATGTTCAATTTTGTCGCTAACACTGTTTTCGAAGTGATCAAATATTTTCCGACCTGCTATTAAAAATCACTCTAGCGGTTAAGAAACACTGTTTATATTTATTTTTACTCTTATTGACTTTATTGAGTTGTATTGTATTACTTTTTTTTTTCTCTATTTACATAAGTTTTTGAAATTTCTTACTCCAATATTATCATATTCAATGTTCTTATTGTTTTTTATTGCCACTTCTTTGTATTATAAATAACGCATAGCGATTTGTGTGTATGTATATTTAGGCACCCTGCAACATTTAATTCAACCACTTTCTTCTATTCATTTTTTATGACAGTATAATGTATATGTATGTACTTATACATTGTATGAGTACTTCTTGTTGTTGTAGACCTTTTTTTTTTGGTCGATTTTGTATAATACAAAATCAAGCAAATTATTAGCTAAATTGGCTTCAATTGAGAAACTTAATTCCCAAATTGATATTCTTTTGTATACACATTATATACTTTTGTCAGATTCTTTTTATACTCTGCACTCATTCTGGTCAAATGGTTGTAAGTAACCACTTGAACGAAAACGAAATTTGACTATAGCTGCTTGTGATTCAAGAGTACGGAAGCTATTGATAATGGGTATGATCACCCAACTGCCTTGGAATTTTTGACAATTTTAACGCATTATAATTCATAGAGTATATGAGAGAGATCAACAATATTTGACTCTTAATTAATATTAAAGAGTGTAATAATTCTGCAAGAAAAAGTAACCACTTGTAAGATCAAATACTGCTGAGGACAGCTTCAGTCATTTTTATATAAAGATCATAATTGCAGAGATTCAATTAATAGAAACATATTTATGGGATACATCTCTCATTTTTATGTAAAACTGCTAAGGACAGCTTGAGTCATTTTTATATAAAGATCATAATTGCCGAGATTCAATTAATAGAAAAATATTTATGGGATACATCTCTCCTTTTTATGTAAAACTTTTAAAAAATATCTTATAAGAGATCTCGATAGCAAAGCAGAGATAAGAGTTTTTCACTTCAAAATAACATTTGTTTTGGTTTTCATATGATATTTTCAAAAACTATATTTATCCAACAGTTTCTTATGATGAATTCCACAAAAATTATTTCACTACTAACTATTCTAATAATAAATTGTCTTAAATTTACACAGGGAGAGAGAGAGAGAGAGAGAGAGAGAGTAAAAAGTGTGAGGAGGACAAAACAATCTGCTACATGTTCATTCTAAGTTGATATGATTTTTACCATCAGAATAAAGTAAAAGATAAAGATTTTCATTTGCCCATTCAATATGTTCCATTATATTGTATATAATGCATGTAAGTAGACAACACTTTTAAGCAGATACATGTATATATTTTCTTTATATATTTTTATAACAACAACAAAAAAGAATAATTTTAAATCAAGTATAAATTTACAAAGAACATGAAGAACAGCAAAAAGTTACTTACATAGTTGAAGTAAACGCACAAATAATAATAATAAAGCACATCATAAACGTACAAAATAAATTTTAAAAAATTATTACATACATATATATAAGAAGATAGAAACATGCATACACAAACACACACACACCGAGACAGAACTGACAAAGAAAATTAAATGAAAAATATGTACTTACTTAGGGATAAGCTTTTCTATACACGCTAGTATAGTCGTACGTTCGTACAGTCAAATGCATACAAACATGCGTGTGAGTATTTTATAAGCCACAAATAACAACAAGACATCGTTACCACCAACATTGCGTCACACAAATACATATAGACTCACACACTCACGTGAGCATACATCTGAACAAGATTAAAATCTTTTTAAGACATTTTCTAAACATGAAAAATCGACATACGAGTGTACAGGCAACAGCCAGTGAATTGATAAAAAGGATAAAGTTAAAAGCGACAGTATGATGGAAAAATATAGACAGAGAGAGAGAGAGAGAGGAAAGTAGGACGATGATATGATAGAAGAGTGAAAAAAAAGCATCAGCTAAAGATGTGCAAATAAAATAAGAGGGCGCGCGTTGAAATTTTAATATTTATTGAAAAGTGTATAAAATGATCATAAGAACGTTACGAGTAGATACATATGTATATTCTTACTTACGAGTACATATATGTAGATATTTACATCGACATTTTTTTTTTCTCATATGCAAATTTATGTACTTTACATACCTTAATACGGACATATAAGCTTTCAAAGTTTCACATTTAGACATGATGTTCATAAATTAAAGACCCTTCCTTAGGTATCGTCGGCATATGTTACAGGCAACAACAACAACATTAGTAATACATTTTTTTTTCGTTTTTTGCATGTTAACGATACATTCATAATTCTCAGTTAGTTCTCAGTTAGATGCTCACATAAGCACACAAAATAGCAATTTGTTAGAAAAGTTACCTACATACATAATACATTGAAAGAGTAAGCTGAACAAAAAATTGAATACCAATCATAAAAAAATAAATTATATATGATTAGCAGATAGGTGTGTATGCAAGTGTTTCGATAAGTCACCTTACCTACTATGTACCACCCAAAGCGTTATTAGCTATCATTCGTATGAATGCATACACATATGTTGCTATACAAATAGTATGTATATCAACATCTTTTTAAGACTTTTATGATGCATGCATTTGTTTTATTTTTGAAGAAAGTGTTGATTTGTATCATTTCATTAGAAAACAACGAAACCAATAAAAATATGAGATTAAAGCTATTGTGAATAATATGAAAGAGATCTGATATCTAAGTCTATGACATTACATAAAAGTTCAATTAAATACAATATATTACATGCATGCATGCATACAAAACTCATAGATGCAACATAAAGATATGGGCAACAGTTAAAGATGTAAAGATATTTTTCAACTTGAGACAGAGTGAGAAAAAATTAAAGTAAAATAGAAACAACAACAACAAATTTCAAATATTTTCATTTCTATGTATTATTTATTTTCATTCTTTCAAAAATTGGGGCGTGTACGAATTGTTGCCCCTATCAATACATATCAACATTGACCAACCATCATCATCATCATCAGCAGCAGCAGCAGCAGCAGCAGCAGCAGCAGCAGTATAATCATCCATAGGCGTAAAGCTTTTTCTTCCAACAATTTTTTACTTTTTTATTACTCATAACAAATATGTATATAGTATGTGTTTGTGTGTGTGTCTGATGCACTTTACAGATAATAAAATTACAAATTCAAATCAATTTGTATCTATAAGATACATATTCATAAATATTTATATATATATAGTATGTATATGATATGCATGTATGCATGGACATTCGCTCCAATTTTATTACATTTCGATCTCTGAACTCATTTATTTGTTTTTCTCCTTTGTATTTGTGTTTCAATTTTTTTTTTTATAATAAATAAATATTTTCTTTACATAGTATAGCCAGCACCACCACCATCATCATGATTTCCTCTGCCTTCTCACTTGCCATCATCATCTTTCATTTATTTTATTACTTTTGTTGTTTGTTTATCTTTTTTTTGGAGCGTGTAAGTGTGCATGTACTTTATGTTTTGTAATAATAACGGTATTTTTATTATATCACTCTCTTTTTCATGTAATTTTACTTACATCTATTTATTTATACTTACTTGTAAATTACTTATTCTATTTGCACTCTTTCCTATATAATATTCCTGCATATATTTGGCATCCTTTCTTTGCATCAACCGTCATCCATTCTTTCCACTATCCTTTACGTATTTTCATATGAAATATATTATGTATGCACTGCCATTCGAGTTCTTCACACTTTCAACACTCATCTGATGCGCTTGTGAAATCTCGCTCTCTCTCACTCTGTATCTCTATCTCTCTCGCGCTATCCCTCTTTTCTCCCTCTATCTCTTATATATGTCACTATTTTGTTATATTTCTTCTCCAACTGTCTGTTTGTTTGTCCTCATTCAATTGTTGTCTAGTTATTTACTTTTAGAATTTGTACGCTTAATTTGACTTTAGTCATGAGAATTAAAAGCATCGATTATTATTATTTTTCTTTCATAATTTTTAATATTCGTTTGTTTATTCAATGCTTTATTTTATTTAAAATCATGCATATATTCCTTTTAGCATTCCAAGTTTTAATGTTCTTCTTTTGTTTTTGTTTGTGTTTTTTTTTTTGCATGTGAGTAGGGAGCCAATTAATGCTGTATTAACCCATGTAGTAATGGCTCTTTTATAAAAAACTAAAACTAAATACACAATATCCACGTTAATGAAAGTTCATGCTATGAAAAGTCTGGAATTTTATCTAAAACGGCTATTTCAAAGTTGATGGATTTTGCTAAATAATGGATGCAAAAATAAAGAAGATTTTAATATATAAGATTTACATATAAATAATATAAAGTAATTTAAGAAAATAGATATAATTTTGAAAAACTCAATAGAATTACTAAATCCATATATTTTATATACAAGTTTTTTCATTGATTTCCTGTACAAAATTTGTCCTGATTGGTCCCTGACTTACACTCAACAACAACAACATACACTCATTGATTAAAAACCATGACTTCGTTCTGATTTTGCTCCAGAGTTATCCACTTTACATGAAAATTGTATCGGCAATATTATAAAATATCATTGAATGAAACATAAGTCAAATCTGTGATGAAATTTTGCTCTTTCAGCTTTATTGGGGTTAATGTTACTTTGTAGTCTACATAAATGCGACTATGTACGATTTAAAATTCGACATTTTCGACAATAAACAGCACATATGGTAATTTAGAACATTTCTGCAGATTATCTGTTTATTTATTTCAAATGACCAAGGCAGAAATAGAGGGAGAGAATGAGAGAGACAGAGATTAAAAAAAAAATTCATAAAAAATGATATTTCCATATAGTACACACAACCAGAGAAGAGACATATGTATGTATATTGTACAAAATCTTAGAATTAATGTTGATGACGATTTTTATTTTCTTAGCTAGCTTTAATGTCTTATATGACTTTTATGGAACAACATGATATTAAGCTTTGCGTATTTGTAAAACAAATTAAACATTGAAACAACAATTTTATGCTAACAAAATAAAATCGAAAAACAAATTGCTTTAATTGATGTTGTAATGATATATGCATGCCACAAAATGCAATTGATGCAGAAGCCGACAGTAAAAGTCGCTTCTATAGACAGAACTAGTAAAGCTCTAGTTTACTTACTTACTTACTTACTTATGTGGCCATAACAACCGAATATCGATTTAGGCCGAAAATAACATGCTTCGCCAGCCATCTCTGTTCTTCGCTAGCTGGCGCCAGTTAGAAGTTCCAAGCGCCGTCAGGTTCTCCAGTACTTGGTCTTTCCACCGGAGGTTTGGTCTTCCTCTTCTGCGTCGTCCTCCAGCGGGTTCCGAATATAACACCTTCTTAGCTGGAGCGTGTTCTTCCATTCGCTCGACATGACCTAGCCAGCGCAGCCGCTGGATTTTAATGCGCTTTACTATGTCAATATCGGCATATAGCTCGTACAGCTCATGGTTGTACCTTATTCGGTACTCGCCACCAACGCAAATAGGTCCAAAGATCCTGCGTAGGACCTTTCTCTCGAAAACTCCAAGCATTCGCTCATCCGAGATGGAAATTGTCCAGGCTTCAGCGCCATATGTTAGGACAGGCATGATGAGAGACTTGTAGAGTGTAGTTTTCGTTCTTCGAGAGAGGGCTCGACTTTTCAATTGCTTACTCAGCCCAAAGTAACACCTGTTAGCAAGAGTTATCCTACGCATGATCTCCAAGCTGACGTCATTACTGCTGTTAATGCTGGTTCCAAGATAGACAAAGTCCCTTACTACTTCAAAAGCGTAGTTGTCAACAGTGACGTGCTGTTCAAGACGCCGGGACTCTTTGTTTGTTGACACTAGATACTTCGTCTTGCCCTCGTTCACCGTGAGACCCATCCGACGCGACTCTCTTTCCAACTCTGAGAATGCTGCACTGACTGCTCGCGTGTTCATGCCGATTATGTAATATCTCTAGTTACTTAATACTAATTGCTTATTAAATAAAATGCAGACTTCTTCCTGACAATGTGTTTACTTTATCGATGCAACTACGTTAAGTAGTAGATTATGCCTGCAAAATGTGTTTAGGTATAATGCGATATTATATTCGCCGTGTTTTTGCCTTCGATCAACATTTAACAGAATTAATTTAAGATTAATTATTATGCAAGACATTGTAATATTGAAAACTGGTATACAGGACCAGTCCATAACTACTTCTATATGCATATAGTTGCAGATATTAGTACTATGAATTTACTATTGGAGACGATGAAATAAGATTACAATAAGAATTTCAACATCAAACATTCAATAAATAAAAATAAGACTAAAGAATCTTAATGACAATGAAAAAAAAAAATGATAATAAAAAATAAAAAATAAAAATAAAATATGTACAAACCAACAAATTTGTAAATGCCACATTAGCACATAATAAATGCGACATGCATATAATAGCACATTAAAATTATCAACAACAGCAGCAAAAGCATTTACATTCTAATATGTACAATATATATTGTATATATATTTATATAGAACACTTGTTAACTAAAACACTCACACACACAGACCTATAAATACACATATGCATACATATATGTACACACATATTAAATATTGCCATTAAAATTAACATAAAAATTGTCAATGAATGAATGTGAAAAGCAATAAGCATTTTTGCTGTCATTCCTTCATTCAGAACATTCGAATTTTCTATGTGACAAATAGCAAAGACATATGGAGTAGAGAAAGAACAAAAAATTTAATAATAAATAAGTACTATTATGTATGTATGTATTTTGTAGAAAAATGAACATTTTAGCTAATTCAATAAAATATATTAATAATCACCATCATGGTGATGGTTGAAAGACGATGCTGGAGAAACATACACATGTATGTATACATGAGTCTAGTATTGCCTTTTAAATGAACTTGACACAAAATGATGATGACAAGTGCTGGATGAAAAGAATTATAAATATGAGCATATATACAAAGAAATGTACTTGATTGACTAGAGCACTTGAGTTTATGGATTTGTGAGAAGGAATTCATGTTCTTGTTTTCTAGTATTATATTGTACATTATAGAGAATGTTGTAAATAATGTATGCTATAAAATTATCAAGTGGTCTTATTTTTGTGGCCGATTTGTTTTCTTTGTCATTCTCATAAATTTCTAATAATTATATACAGCTATTAATTGTTTTTTTTTTTTGAGTCTGAGCCTCGGATGATAGATAAATAGCTTTGTTGAGAAAGATTTTATGAATAGCGATCATTTATATTTAAGAAAAGAGCCATTTTTTTTGTAATAGAATTTTATGAATAAATATTCTGAGATTGTGGGACGAAAAATTTAAGCTTTTGTAATTACTTAGAAATTGTAAGAAAAGTACTAAGTAATTTTCCAATCTTTAATGCCTAGATTTTCAAGTAATTCTAAATCATCACTTATCGTTTCAAGCTTTTAAACACTCGTTGTTACTTTATTGTTTTTAAATATTCATATGTAATATCAATTTATTTATTTCAACATATACTTAAATTTTATGATGATTTTTATTGAGCTTCAAATAGAACAAAATAGGGGTTTTCTACAATTAATGAGTTAAAATACTCATAACTCAAACAAAATAAAACGCTCACACTCCACATGTTTGCTACCATCACACATTTTTTTCATAATTTGTGATTAACCAAATATTTACTAGATCATACACAACACACACACACACAAATAGTATATGTCTCCCATTTGTCTCCATTCTCCATGCTGTCACACATCATATAACTCGTCGGTAATTTTTCGCTTTGTTTTGATTTAAATTTGTCGCTTGTTTTTATTATTAGGTTTTGTTTTTTTTGGTTTTTTTTAATTTTATCATACTGGTTGCTTTTGTTTTTCTTCGAAAAGTTCGTTCATCGTCATTACTCTTGTTGTTGTTCTGGTTTTTGTTGTTGTTGTTGTTTTTCATTCGAAAATCAAGATTTATGCATTTTACAATTTCTAATGAAATATCACACACTTTTTTTCTGTTCTTCTTCTTCTATAAAATTGTGCTCTTAGTAAGCAATAAGTGGTGTATTCAGCATAGATCATCACCCCTCCACCTACGGCACATATGCATTCAAAGTTCTGTTTTGTGATTCTAATTTGATATTTGATTCATGCCATAACCTAATGAACTGTTGTAATAGCACAGATGACAGAACGTTGGCTGATATAAGCACACACATGTACATCTATATAGTTACATTTACCCATATATATAATAAACCACAAATAGGCTTTAGTGGTCCCACTTAGTGGCGGCAGACAACAACATCGACAACAGCAGCAGTAGTACCTACATATACGATACGTGTAGTAGTGATTGTAGCGCCAATGACATCGGTGTTCAACACGCTGGCTCCAACAACAATAATAAGAAGAATATGATAGAGCAACAACACCAGCGCACCAGCAACAGATTCACTATTTCATGATATGTGTACATTTAAGTAGCCATGTAGGTAAAAGTCATAATTGTAGAAATATCAGTTCTGTAATCGTATTACAGTTCGATATTCCTTCATCTTCATCGAATGCTGAAGAAGCATTAGGTATAATATTCAATTAGTAGAAAAAAGTAAACCAGAATTATAGAGATACCAATTTGTGAAGAAAAAACATCTATGTGACGCATAATTTATGTGAAGAAATCCTATAAATATTGATGATGATATCAACGTATTAGATCTCAAGACAAAAAAATATTAGCATGTGGATATTAGGGTGGGTCAATGGTGGTACTCTACAACTTGTCTTGTCAAATATTCACGAAAAAATTCTCAATTTTTTTCTCAATACCTTACCTGAACACTACTCCAAGAGGAACTAGTATTTAGAACTTCCTTTACAGTGTATGCTTATGTGCCTGTGCTATAATGCAGCTGCAGCTATGGTTGATGAAGATGATGATGATGATGATGATAAATATCAACAATTTACTTTAGAATATATACTGGTATGTAAGTGTATATGCAATATGCGTATCACATTGTGGCTGATTTCAATTTTCTTATATTTTGAATCTACTGATTCTACCTCTTCTACATTATGGTTCTATTCAATTGTGCCCAGTGTACATTACTTGCTTGCTAGCATGAGTTGTCGACTGGTTGGTTTGCTGTTTCTTGCACTTCGAGTATTTGTCTTGAAAGTTTTATTGCTTTTGAATTTATGAGTTCATTCGTTTGTCATTTCGTTTTTTCCCTTCTACAACATCTACTTGGTCTTTTTCTACTGTGAGACTATATCTTTTTATCTTTAGAATATATGCTTGCATATGTGTATTTTATTGTCAGATCGTTGCGGTTCTTCTTGATCTGATAGTATTGCTTGGCCTTTGTTTTACTGTTTATTTAAATTTTGTTTTTGTTGTTGTTGTTATAATCTTCACACCTTTCATTATGTATTTTATTAATATGTTGGTTGTTGTTGTTGATTTAATTATATGTAGATATGTTGAAATGAGACAGTTTGAAGCTTTTAATATGAGTTTTTGTTTCCATTTTTTACTATCTTCATTTCCAACTAAAGCAATACCTCTCACTCTTGTACTCATAAATAAATCTGCACCTACACTCTCAAATAAATCGTCGTCATCATCAATAATTAAAGATATAATTTCAATTAAGCTTATGTGTTTTTAATTTTGAATTTTAGTCTTCTTCCGTTTTCTAGCTGTTCTATGATTTTTTTATGATGCCGTCAAGTGTCATAAAAATCTCAAAAAGACATACATATCTTTTACAGCTGCCATCTCTTTTTGAATATAAAGTATGAGTACAAATGACTTTGGCAGCCTACTTATCTATGTACAAGTATACAATCGTATACAATATGAGCTTCGCTGCATTGTATTATATTGAAGGCGCCCTCTTGTCTTACCATCTATGCGCTGTTTTAGGCGCTGTTTCTCATTATGCTCCCCTAACTCCTTGACATATTCTCATGCAATACTTGGTTGGTTGGTTTTCGTATAGCACTTCTTCTTCTGCTGCTGCTGTTGCTGCTGCTATTTCAGTATTCACGCTCATAATTTTTGTGACATGTGCTGTGCAGCAAATGTTCTTAATTTTAAAAAATTTTTCTTTTTTGGTGTTTAATTTTGTGGTTTCCCCTCTTAATGACACCGTAGCGGTTGTGGTGGTATGGAGGGTTGACATTTCGTGAAATTATGATGGCGTAAGATTGTCTAGGGAGTTTATATACATGCATACATACATATATGTTATAATGATGATGCATATGTATAAATTTGTACTGAGAAGTATGTACTTGTGTGATTATTATACAGAGAACTTTTTGGATACACGAATATGTGAATCTGTATGCGTGTGTGTGTGAGATATTCATTCGTAAAAACATTCTTAACATTCTTTCTTGAAATTCGACTGCAGTTGCTTATATTTCATATCTGATGTATTTCACATTCGTGTTTTGTTCAATTTGCTCAATTAACAATACAAGTACATTTATGTGTACCCAATTTATATATATTAGAGAGACTTCTCCTCCATATAAAAATTTTTACTACAAAAATATGAAGACTGGTTTATTGTATGACATTCACCTTTAGAGGGTTAAGACTTGTAAAAAAATTAAAATTTCTAATATTTTCTCAACATAATCACAACATCCTATAATAGAAAACTACTACGTCCTACGCCATGCAAATTATATAATATTTGTGAACAAACGTAAAATAATTAGATTTTTACAGAATTTTTTATATATGGATTCCAAAATACTTTTATGCACGTCATAAATCGGCAACTTTTTTTTTTGTTGAGGCATCTTAATATACACAAGAATTCATGATGTGAGATTTTGAATAACATTTCTGCATCAGCAACAGTATTAAAAAGTTGTAAATTAATTTTTTTGAGTGACATCTCACATCATATCCATACCATAGAACCGACCATCTTAAGAGGACTACTTCTTCTTAGTATGATTCCTTTGTTTTACAAGCAACTCATTTCATTACAGGCGATAAATTCCTTTTTCAAACCCTTTGCCATCATTACAAAGTATAGATACTGCTGTAATCCACTCAAGGTGTGCACCGAATACATGAATGTATGGTATTTTTTGGTGCTTACTCTCATATCCACCATATATTTCAATAGTTGTTTTTGTTGTTCAGTTATTATAATTTATGTTTATTTTTATATATTATTTATAGCTGAAGTTTTATTTTTTTGTTATTGTATCCAAAAATGGGAAATTTTCATTCTTTCATTTTCATACATTTCTCTTTTTTCCTACAGCTTACTTTAGATTCGGTTCGCTTTTATAATTTGTTTGGCAATTTTCCTGGCAGCGCACAACAACCAACAACCACAACAGTTATAGAATCATAAAATAAAAATTTAATACAATTTTAAGTATTTGTGTGTGTATGTTTTGACTATTTTTAGAATTTATATTTAATTTTGTTTTTGTTTTGTTTCACTCTCAATCTTTGTCCGCTACGTACATTTGAAGTAAATGGCTTCAGAAATTAATTTTGACATTAATATGTGGTAATTTTAAATCAGAAAAATAAAAGGGTAGAATGCAATAAATTTATTAGAATTTTTCCTTTTTTTTTGTAATCTTTTTATTACATACTTTGGTTATTATAATTTTCTGTATGTACTACAATATCATGGCTGTAGATGTATATATTTTTAAGGCGCCATTAGAGCAAAAGGAATTGTATATAAATAAACAATTAGACATAGCATAATTTTAGGTGTAAAAGAGTGGAGCATTTTAATGCATTATGCTCTCCATTTTGAAAATTAATTTATATGATTAATTAATTTGTACAATAAATTTATATGAATATTATCTTTGGCAGGGTGCTTGACATAAAATAAGCATAAAATAAAGTTAAATAACAATTAACAATTAGCAATTTAATGTAGTGTAATTTTAGGTCTAAAAGATGTGCTTTTAATGTATGTTATAAATTAATTTATATGATAAATTAATTAAAATAAAATGTTGACATTGAATGTATCATGCAATGCAGTCGTATATTAATGTTTATAAACATAATTGTGTATATATACATACAATGTTGCTTAATAGCAATGTTATGGCATTTTAAATGATACAATGGGAATTTGTTGTTGAAATTAAATGATAATTAAAATTTTTCATATCCAAATTAAACGATTATGCCTGTTTACTATCGCGTTTTTATGATGAAATGGATATTATGCTTTAAGAAAGCGAAAGACTAAGAAAGACTTATCGAAAGTATTACCTTCGTCACATTTTTTTAGATAGTTTCTAATCAATAAATAATTAAGGATTATTCAAATTCAACTATTTTATTTGATGTGCTTGAAATGCTCTTATTTATGCTATTGTAAATTCCATAGTGTGCCTTTCGTAATGACATTTTCATAACTCAAATGTAGCAAAAATCTGCTACAACTATTTAAATGAGCATCAGCAACGCCCAAAGAGAAATTAATTAAGCATATTCATACTGCCTCAATGGGCACTATATAGGATAAGCTTTAGCTTGGCATCAGTTCAAAAGGAAGGTAAATTAAAAACCTCTTTTTCAATTCTTAATAATGCTGACATTCGAATAGTGGTATTATAGAATTGTATAAAAGTAGTACATACACTATAAGTGTATATCAGCTAGCATTTTTGCGTAGGTTGGAGCACAGTTTACATGCATATCTTGCGCTTCTATTTATTCATTTGCATTTACATTCTATTCATACCTACATACGACTAGCAGCCAGTAAATGTGTGCTTCTTAATGAATTAACTGCGCAAAACATGCACCGCCGAACAAATTTAAATTCGTTCATTAATGCGCATTGCGCATGAACGAGACATATTTATGTATGAATACATGACAAAAAAAACCCAATATCGATATCTCTTTAATCTGAAACCACAAACGTGACAGTAACAAGGTAGAATATCAGTGCATGATGCTGCTGCTGCTACAAGTCCATTACACAGAAGCCTTTTGCTACGCTTATAATACGTACATTAATGTTGCTGCAACATACAACAGCACTCGTTTAGCCACTTATTTGTTAGTGACTATTAAGGGGAATCTTTTGAGCAAGAATTGTTCTGTTCTTCATTTTAAATATCCATTCAATTGAGCAATGCCTGCGTGTCTGCTTTTTCTCCTCTGCCTTCGTTACTAACTTCAGAAGAAGAAGGCTCTTAGTTGATCATTTGATTTTTATTTTTTATATTTTTATTATTTATTAATTTAGCTGATAATTTCTTCGATTATTGCATGACAACTAATTTTCAGCTGTCATGTTGCTTTTAAGATACGACTATGTAGTAGGTAGGTAGAGCCATCCTCATTCTTTGTTACTGCTTTTAGTAAAAAAAGAAACTTTTAGAATTTATATTGATTGCATTGGAAACTAGTTTTCTCACTTAAGATTGCTTAAAAGTCGCATCAATGGAAGTTAAAAGAAACTACATTGCAAAAAATAATTTATTGAATCTTTCTGCTTCTCCATTTTTGTTTTTACTTTTTTTTTGCTGCTCATCATCTTCATCATAAATTCATATTGATTATATTTTTTCTCAATGCTTACCACATTAATGGTCATCCGATAGTGTTGGTAGTAATGCGCCATAAGACGACGTTCAGAGTATCGTCTCTATGCATTTTGCAGCCAATAACATTTAACAGATATGTTAGTTGGCCGCTTAACTACATTTACTACTTGTTCGTAAGTTGTTTAATATTTATTCCTGGATAATATAGATAATATCGCAATATTAATAATGATGATGTTCGAAAAGACAATGACGATGTTAATCACGATGATGACGATGATAATAATGATGCTGATGAAGGTGTTGTCGATGCTTATGATAATAATAATAATAATAATATTAATAATAATGTTGCTATGGCAGCCTATAAAATAATCGTATAATGTTTGTATTGATGTTAGTGTTAGCATTGCGATTAAGCTACTTGATAATGGATTTTGTAAAATGTTTACTACTCTTAAAATATACATTTTAGATGGCAACTTTATCCAATTAGTTGTGATATTAGCGTTGTAAATTAATATAAAAATGTCATTTTTGAAGCACACAATCAGGTTTTTCTTTTTTCTTTTTTTCGTAAAAATGTCATCCTACTGTTTGATAATAATTTCATCATAAATATTATAACAAAAAAAAAAATGAAAATTAAATAATTTTACTGATGATATTTCCTTCCAAGGGCATTTAGAGACTTTTAAATTGCTATTCATTTATAAAATTTTGTTTAATCTTTTACTTTTTAAAATTAAAATTCAGTTTTACGATTAATTTTAGGATGATTGTTAAAGTTCATTTATGATTATATTGAGAGAAAGTTGAGCCATTGATATATTAGCCAATATGCATGCGAGACTTTTTTACTTTACGCTAAAAAATAAAAGTCCATTGAACTCAAGTTTGGTTAAAAAAATTTATTCTAATGCCAGAAACAATATATTAGAAAGTGGACGTAGTAAAATGAAAATCACGCCTTTCTTCCATACTACCTTATGCTGTCAGATGTTTTATATCACACTGTATGCACGAAAAGTCAAGGTTATCAAGTTGAAACTTACTACATATCATTCTATTTACCAGCATATAATCAAATTTTGAAATGCACGAAATTGAATGGAAATCAAACCTACCTGCCATACAAGCCAATGCTTCCAAATGTATTTTTACACACTTTATAAGCGAAATTATAGGACAAAGAGGCTGAAATTTATTATGTATAACTAAATTTAATAACAAATAGACATATTTGAAAATTAGCTGAATCGCATAAAAAACAAACCTACCTCCCATACAAAAACATGCTTCCGAACGAGAAAAGTAAAGTAATTAAGCTAAAACTCGGCAGATACGATTCTACTTATTAAATAATTGGCATGTTTAGAATTGGGTGAAATCGGATAAAAACCACATACATTTTTCGCAAAAAAAAACAAATATAAAGTAATCCAGTTGAAACTCAGTATATATATTTACTATCTCTCTCTCTCTCTCTCTCTCTCTCTGTCTGCGATATATGCACTTCTATAACTTTAATTTTATTTTTAGTCGGTATACTTACTTATTTTTACTTTTTCACTCAAAGAAAAAGTTAAGCCTACGCAAATTTTGTGTACGATATATAAGATAAACAACAACAACAACAAAGATAAATTCAAAACAGATTTACATACATGTGTGTATACATATTTTGTGGAATATAATACATTTCTATTAGTTAATATACAAAACTAACCTTCATCTCCATCATCTTCATCAAGTCAAGTCTAATAATATATGAGTGATTACATTTCTTCAAAACTAAACTTCATCAACAACATCACTTTTTACTTTTTCATCATACAAATATGTATAAGTATGTTAGACATGTCCAATATTTGAAATTTTTGAGATATATTTGATTTAAAAACAATAACGAATACTGCTCGATGCATGATACATTTTCAGATAGGCTAAGTTCTCATAGAAACTCTAAATATGTCGATTTTAACTTGTACCGAATAATGATAAAAAAGCATATTCATTTTTTTTTTTTTTTTTTTGGATAGATTTAATGAACATCTCTATTCAATAAAGTTTATTACTGGGTGATTTAATTTGACCAGTTGATAGTAACTTTGTTTGTTTTGGCTAAAATATTGAATTTTGGTTACTTGTACTCCTTCCTGTTTTTATTTTTTTGGCTTTAGTTTTCTTGGAATATTTCTCATGTAGGATAACTTATACAAGTAGGTATAATACCATAAAATATCAATAATAATTTTTCTTTGATATATGAGATTATTGTTGTGGAGAAAGAAAGAAAAAAAAAAGTAATTTTTATAAATAAAATAACAAAGTTTATACAAACTTCTATATCTACATGAGCATACTAAGGCTCAGATCATTTCCAAAATTAGTTTTTGTAGTCGCGTTGGACTCGTCAATCTTCTTCCTTTTCAATGTTGTATTCAGTCGTTGTTCGTGTTGTTGTTATTGTCTTTTTCTGCTTCTACTTCATATTGACCATGTACATCGACCATACATGTACGGTCATCAGTTCTCTGCTTGTAGTACATTGTGGTCATGTATTGTACATAATACCAATTGGGATTATAGATATTCCTCAACAACAATAGCAGCAATTCTCATATTGTACCAGCAGAAGTATGGAAAGGAAAAAAAAGCTTCAGCTAGAGAATAATGCTGAACGTTTAGAAAGGAAGGCCAAGGAGAAGGTAAACTCCACGTATTAGGTGATATATGTAGCAAGTGAAAATATATAAGAAGGTAGAACATATGAACATGCCATTTGCTCAATAAGAAATAACGCACACATATACCATACACATATATGTACATGTACCCAAACACACACACACATACATGGAAGTAGAACCCCTCATTTCACTCTTTACCTCAATTATGGGCCTTTAAAAAGGTTCATTGCTGATATGAGCACATTGTAGACGCCATATATAAGTACATGTAAATAACAACAACAATAGCATCATCATCATCATCATCATCATCATCATCAACAACTAGTCTGACTTTCATCATTGACTTCTGCTTTCGGTCAACACCGCCATTCTCCACTCTCTTACTCACAATCATCGCAGGAAATCTTGTATGCCACCCCATATTATACTGGCATAAGCACTTGTTCACTTGGCTTTTGATTTCCTTAGGTGTACCATTGTTGTTGTTGTTGTTGTTCTTGTTTGATATTTTCTTGTTCCTGTCTTACTGTTGCTGCTGTTGTTGTTTATGTGTTGTTTTTATTTTTTCCTTCTTTTTCTTTTGCTCTCCAGCACTGTTGGTTCTTTTAATTCAATTTTCGTCTCTTCATGTTCATCCTTCGCCAGTAAATGTACACACATACAATACATATGTATGTTGTACACATGCATACCTAAGACTAAATTCAATAGTCGTTTGTTCATTGTTCATTGCTGATGGTTGTTATTTGAGCTTCGTTATAGCCGAAAATCCCCAAAAGGCTTTTGTGGTGATCATGTTTTTGCAAGAAAACAGCCTTTGCAATTACAAGAATTACATTTAAGGTGCTTTTCAACCAAAGACAGACAATGGCAGAACGATGACAACAACGTGGTAGAGAGAGAAAGAGAGATAGGGAGACAGAGGGTGAATGAGGGCGATGAAAATTGCAAGCATCATCAGTACCTATCATCATCACTGTTGTTGTTATTGTTGTTGTTGTTATGTTATGCTATTGATGATGTTTTTAGTGATTGTGGGCTTTTTATAACTGAAGTGGTCACTTCAGTGTGGCATTAGCTACTTTTTTTTTTTGCTTCTCACTCTCCTAACATTTTTCCCTTTGTGTTGCATTTCATTTGATTCTTTTCATAAATTTCATTATTTTAATATTTTTTTCTACTAGTCTTTTTTGCCCCTCTCTAATACTCAGCATTTTATGTATCGTATATATACATAGTTTTCGATTTTTTTTGCTTTATCATAAATTAAATTTGAAATGAAAATCCCTGCTTTGGCCATATAATCCAGTGCCACCACAATGTATAATATAATATAACAAAAAGAATAAAAGTGCCACCATCATTTCCACCTCATCTTGAGATGCTATAATAATAATAATATAAAAACGTTTATTAATAAAAACAACAACAACAACAACAACAACAACAATGACGAAAAAGTCCATATCATACCATATCCATAATCCAGTCAAACAACCCAACAGTGAGAGATCGAACGACCATCTCACTTTTCAATATTAGACGATGACTTGTCATAAGTGTTAGACGCGATTTGTTGCTATTATCGTTTGCATGAACACTAACAGAAACAGCAATAACAACAACAACAGTAACTATCATTGAAAAGCAACATGGGTGGGAATTGATTGTTGATTGTTGTTACCATCACTCTTGATTGAAAGGTGTTCCTGTGTATTTTTTTGGAAATTCATGCTTGATTGCTTGCTGGTTCACTTGTTGTTTATTACTGTTACTGTAATAAGTGTATTGTAAACAATTATGATCTCATCTGATATGAATCTTTTGATCCGAAAAGAGTGTGAAAAAATGTTTAAATTAATTCTTTATTATATGATGAGTATTCGATATGTACTTGTATATGTATATATTAAAATAAAGGAAATTTTTTTTTTTTTAATGAAATTTATATGTACTACACATCACATGTTGTGTGTACTAATATTCAATTACGCATCTTTTTGATATGTGAATTAATTGAAAAATATTTGATATACATTTTGTGTATTTGTGTCTATATTTGAGTCATATATTTTTTATGATTTTCGATGTTGTTGTAAAAATTCCGTCAGATTCATGATTCCTTATTTCGAAATTATTGCATAAATTTTTGCAATATTAGAGAAAATTTAATTTCACATATTTTTTGGTCGATTTTATTGCAATATTTGCAAGTGTCAAGGTTTCGACCTTAATTCATGTAGTTTATATTTAATTTTACTAAAAACAAATGTTTTCTTGAATAAAAGACTTAATTGTGCCATTCTTATGTATAGCATAGTTTAGCACAATTGCTCGCTGTTGGCAATGCAAAAGTGCTACCCTAAATTATGCCTAAAATCTAATTCCTCACATTCCTTGTTCGACATTATTTCAATCACTTTTGCAATATTGCCGAAAAGTAAAGTAAATTCAGCTTAACCTATAGCCGTTTTCTAAAAAAAATGATAATAATTAATAGTATTATGTATTTAATTCATTTTTATTTTTCTAAAAACATAAAAACCAATATTTTAATTAAAGTTCTTAACTTTTTTTTTTGTTCAAAGTTTAAAATTCCATTAAATATCAACATTTCATGTATAAAATAATTAATACATAAATACAAAATTTCAATCAACTATCATTGCGTATCTTTAAAATAATATATATTTACATATACTAGTAATATATACACAAAGAATATATGATACTTGTTCCTACAACCGTGCCGTAGCTCAGTGGTTAGTGTGTTCGCCTTCTGATCTGTAGGTCGTGGTTCAATACCCGGCTGATGCATAACAAATTTTATATCGAAAAGATTTTTCTTTCGAATGGTACCCACCTGTCGGCAAGCAATTGGCAATTCTTCCGACAGTAACAACTTGCCATGAAAAAGCTTCTAAAAAGAACTCTGTGACAAAGCTCAGAAAAAGTGATGTCACAAGTGTTCTGCCGTTCGGAACCGGCTAAAATAAGTAGGTCCATTCTAATACTGTCCAAAATTTAAGACGCACAACAGTAATAGAAGAGAAGCTCGGCCAATGAGCCCTTTGGGGCTTTTAGTGCCACATATTTATTTTTATTTTTTTTTGTTCCTACATTATAAAAAAAAAAATTAATTTTTGTTTTTAATTAAAATCAATATGTTATAATACAATCAGCTTGATATTTGAATTAAAAAAAAAAAGAAAAGCGAAAAACAAATCAGAATATACACTTAAATGAGCTAATCAAATGTAATGAAGATTAAGTATGTAGTTATGGCATAGAGAATGTACGATGGAATGGAATTCAATAAAATAATTTATGAAGATTAAATAAGAAAAAAAAAGCCCAAATATCGGAAATTAATGAATTCAATGAAATCATTTTTTAAGTAAAATGATTAAAATTACGCTCTTGTTGTAGCTATGCTAGCTAAATGAAGTAAGTACTTGCTTACATTATACGAATTCTTCATGCTCAACAACAAGAACAATAAATATGTAGTATCTACTTACAAGTAACTATATAGTTATAGTATACACAAGGTATAATTTTATGCGCTTATAATCAATATCGTCATGGTGATATGACGAAGATTTAGTCGACGAAATCATCACTGTCTATGCTATGATAATGATCATCAACATTAGCCATATATGGCATCATGGCAGTTTAAGCATCATCAAATACAACTTGAGATATGCTCTGTTATACTTGTTGTTTATGTTGTTGTTGTTGTTGTTGTTTTCGTACTTTTATAAAATTCATTAATTATAAACTTATTATTTATGAATATTAACTTTTTGGAAAAGTTCCTTTAACTTACATTATTGCTTTCGTTTTTCTTTTTCATTATTTTTTATTTGAATACATTTTCTTTGTTTTAATTTTTATTTTAATTAGCGATTTATTTTTGGCTCTGTTCATTGTTTTTTTTTTTCTTTATCAACAACATTTATATATTATGTAGTACATGATAGTCAAATTAGTAAAGTTCTTATACAAAGTAAAAGAAATTCAAATTAGTTATTTGTTAGTCTTCGAAGAAATGTATACTATTACGTTTATACGTTTATGTCATAATTTGAAAACTAAAAGTGTTGATGGAAGATTCAAAATTTGAAAATTTTTCAGTTCTACACTGTTTGTAGCAAATTTTCCCGTTGCTGTTTAGGAAAAGTTCATATTTAACAGAAATATACCTTTACTATGGTGCATAATTGCAATAATATCGAAAAATTATTTATTACTTTAGCGATATTATTGTAAACAAAATTGATGTAATTTCTTTACGAAAATCTAAGGAACTATGACTATGACAAAAAATTATCTACATTAATTGATATCATATGAATGCTCTACATTACTGAATTCATATCGAATAACTTTTGCAACATAGTCGAATGAAACATCTTTGCAATAATGTCGAAATCGAAATGTGTATTATTTTTTTTAATTTACGAATCATGAAAATTTTATTAATATGTAATCATATACAGTGAAGCATTTTTAAATGACTGTTTGGAAATTGGTCTCTTTTAAAATATAAAATTAATATTAAAATAAAATAATTTTTTTTTTGAATCATAAAATAAACGGTATATTTTAAAGTTCCCTCCAAACAACCATCCTCCAACTAAAGATTGAATGCAGGTCTGTATCTTGTATTTTATAACACCGTAGCTAAAATGCTTTCAACGTTACACCTTCTTTGTATGTAAAATACATATCTGCTGGCTGTTGCCATCATCAAACATTGTTAACATTGATGATGGTGATGGCGTTGATGATGATGATGATGAAGCAAAATATTGTATATAATTTATTATAAATATTTTTTTTGAATTGCATATTAGAAAAAAAGAAAACGAAAAATAAAAATTAAACACTTGAAGTTGATTAAGCGTTTTGTGTGAGTGTGTCTGCTGTGTCTAAAATAATTATTTCTTTTATTTTTATTATTATTTTTTTTTTGTTCTTTTTAATGTTGAATAAAGGTTTAATAAATGTAGATATCTAAGTATTACAATGAATTTTATGTTATAATTTTTTTAAAATATTGTTTAGCAATGATTGTAAAAAAATGAAACTAAATTATTATGAATATAAATTGCAAAATTTATTACAAAACATTAATAACACATCATAATAATGAGTTTGATTAAGACAACCCGGAACAGTAAGAGAATAAAAAATAATACTGACATACGGTGGGTTGAGGGTGAGAAAACGATGTAGAAGAGAACAAAGGCAAAGAGTGTAAAAAAAAAATGTTTAATTACAATAAAAATGTCTAAATATATTTACGCATTTTGAATTAAAGGAAATAGCTGACAGCTTTAATCATCAATAATAGCAACAACAACAATGTGTGCGACTATGAGTATCATGAAAATCACGTAAAATCGCTATAATCAAGGTGTTCAACAAGCAAATTTGCGCACATGTCCGAAAACAAAAAAAAAACAAAAATAGAATATTTATTATAGCAATATCTTACGATTATTATTATTATTTTTATTCCATTTTCTCTTCTAGGCTAACTTGAAATTCATTAAGAATTTATGCATTTACTTATATGTATGAAAATTTAAAACGAAAACGACACGAATCGAATTTGTATGACAACACACGCAATACCATAAAATTTCTACGTTTTTAATTTAACACAGCACAGAGTTGGTGTGCGTGCATGCATACACGCACTATACATACGTATATGCATAAGTATGTGTACTTGATGTACATATATGCATGTGTATCTGTGTGTGTTGCCAATATTAAAATATTTACTTTTAATTAAAACCGAAATGTTATCGAATGGTGGTTGACCGCACACAGTCAAAAAACAAAAAAAGCAAGGAAAAAGGATATATATATATAGTCAACAAGAAGATGGACAAATATATTATTGAGTGAAGCGAAATATGCAAAAAAAAAATATATATATATAAAATGTTCATACTTATTGTCGCAGTGTCAGCATATTTAAAATAGCTCTTTAAAGCACACCAGACACCACAGAACAGCCAATATTTTAATAGCAAATGCAAATGATGACTCTGATGACTCTGACAACAACGACCAGTATGGCGATGACGTCGTTGAACGGTGATGATGGCCACGTATAATAATACTATATATATTATATTAATAATAAATTAAAATAATCACAATAATAACAATAATAGCATACATATTTTACACGCACGCACACATGGCGTGCTTATGGCGTGTGAAAATGCACTTTTCGGATAAATTTATTATTGAGAAAATATCAGCTTAATATCGTTGGTTGTGTGTTATTGTTCGTTTGTTATGTTTGTGTTGTATTGTGTGTTGGTCTATAAATATAGAGCACATTATGCGTAGTAGTATCGTGAAATATTAATTGAAAACGAACGACAACGACGACGACGACGATGACAGCGACAACTGCGACAATATCAATATAAAACGTGTGTTATCCTTTTTATTACAAAAAAAAAAAGAAGAAAAATACTGAAAAACGGGCAAAATAATAATTTTCATAAATTCATAAATAAATAACCTGAAAACAATACATATAAATGTATGTAGATTTTAAATTGAAAGTGTATTAAATACTTATACCAATAAATAACCATCACAAGAGCATGCTGCTACAAATCATATATTGTAGCATATAAGCTTATTCATATTAAGGCATTGGTTGGTTTATGTGTTTGTGTTTTTTTTCGGCTCGATTTCAACTGAAAGAATCAATTGCAGACCATAACCATTTACACACACGTATATACATACAACAAAGTATAAATAATTAGCACAAAATGACTATGAAATCAATAAAATACTCCGATTGTGATACAATTATGGATGGTTATAATCCGGTGCCGCCACCATTACCACGTCGTGTACCACCAGTCAGAAATATTTATGCTGAACCATTTGCACATGAACCAAATCATTCAAGCAGGTAAACAATTTATTTGATGTATTTTTCTCGTTAATGATTTTCTTTTATAGATATTCAATTTATTAACAATATCAATATATAATGATTTATATGTTTGCATTGTATTTATTGTCTACATAGCTACTTAAATAAAGAGTTATAAATTGTAATACAATATATATACTTAAAAAAAACTGTCAATTATATAAAAGTACTCCTTTTCAGAGTGATATATGTATATTCAATTTCATTAATATTTTGTAAAGGAACACCCTGAAGTTAAGCTTTCTATGGTCAAAGTGACTACATGCAGAGAACTCAATAAGGTTTATAATACGGGGTGGTCCCTGAACTATCCGACCTGACATATAGATGGTTGCAGTAGTTTGAAAAGAATTAGTTTAGTGAAAAGTGGCAACCTTATAATACATATATTTTAAATTGTTTAGTATTTTTTTTTTTTTTTGCCATCGATAGTTAACGACCTCAGTGAATTTGTAAACATGGAAAAAATTTATCACTGGTTATGTAATTCAATATATTCATTTGAAAGGTCTCTCTCTCTCTCTCTTAGCTTCACAGTCCATGATGGACCACAGCTTCACCAATAACTCTTCTCCAGTTTGTTCTCTCCCTCGCTTCCTCCCTCCAATTTCGAACATTCATCGCATTCAGGTCTGATTCCACATCGTTAAAAGGTCACATTCCAGCGAATATTAAAACCGAATTAGATTCTACTCGGGGGGAGTCTGCTCCTTCGTTTACGATCATAAAATATTGGGTGGCAGAGTTTAAACGAGGTCGTACAAGCTGCCAAGACGAACACCGTAGTGGTCGACCAATTGAGGTGGCCACGCCAGAAACGGTTAAGAAAATCCATAAAATGGTATTGGATGATCCCTGGCTGAAGGTTCGTAAGCTACACTCACCTTATTCGCCAGATTTAGCTCCTTTGGGTTATTTTCGATTTCCATATTTGAAAAAGTGGCTTGGTGGTAGAAGATTTGCAAACAATGAAGAGGTGGAGTCTGCGGTAGATGGCTATTTTAATGAGCTACGATGACAGTTTATACTATAAACAGGGTATCGAAGCTATAGAATTTCGCTGGGAAAAGTGTATAGAGCTAAAAGGAGATTATGTTGAGAAATAGAGACGAATTTTTCCAAATTTGTTGTTTTCTTTGTTAGGTCGGGTATTCTACAATATTGATATTTCAACATTACCTCACATATTTAAATTAAAAACACTTTGCTGATCTAAGAACCAACGGACAACCCATTCAACTTATCTAGATATGTACGATGTCTATCCAATGATTATTTTACAACTCTGTGAAAAAGCTTCAAAAATCCAAATTTTGTGCTAATATATAACTTCGTCAACATTTTATTTATAAGCTCCATCAATATTTTACTCCTATTTCTATACAGTTCACATTCCATGAAGTATTCATTTTATAGAATAAAAGCAAATATCTTCCTACATGTTCCAATTATTCCATTTATTAATTTTGCGTTTCAAAATATAAAACAGCTGTTTTTATTTAAATAGTTCTTCACTTACTTACTTATATATTGCCAAGGTGCTTTTCATATTAATCATATACTCAATAGTGACCCCTTTAAGGGGGTCTTCTACCTTGTTGGTTCAAAAAATTCGATTTTTTTTTTCAATTTTCCAACCCAGAAGGTGTTAGGAATATACCCTTAAAAGGATATAACTGAAATCTTATTATTTCGAGTTTTTCCGAGCCGTCGAAGACAGTTACGCGTGCTCTTATCGCAGCGCTCTTCCCGACCACCTAAAAGCTGGCCCATCGCGTTTTTCTAAAGTTATCTAACGTTCTATCGAATACCTGATGTATCTGTATCTATGTAATCTCTGTTATGCATGATAAATTTTTCGGTCCATTCAGTTTGAAAGAAAATTTAACGTCAGAAACATCCCGCTTGTTATATACATGAATATCTTTAAATGCGATTTCCCAAAAGTTGCGTTTTTGTAACTGGTTGACATGATATCTCGAAAACTAATTGATTGATGGATATATATATCAAAATTTGTGAAAAACATGTGGCTATCGTCTGACAGATACTTTTTAGATTTTTTTTATTTAAACAATTTTTACAGATGTTTTTAACCCCGACAACATTAAAAAAAAAAAAATTTTTTTTAAAGTTGCCTGTTCTGCGAACTTTTCAAATTTTGAAAATGCCAACTGTCAAACGATAGCCAAGGTGATAAAAAAATTAAATCATTTTGGTTTTTTTGTTTCAGACGATTTTCATGAGCTAAATCGTGTCAACCATTTGTGTATGCATTTTTTGCAAGGGAAACTTCCAGGTCAAGTCACGGTCAAATCGAAGACAGTAAATTTTCAGTAAAATTAGTGTTAAATGTATTTAAATAAACAAGTTGAATGCAACAAACCGCACCTCGATTGCGTTTTTAGTTTTCCTATAACTAATATTCAAAAAACAGTGTCAAAAATGAAGCCACAAGGTAGAAGACCCCCTTAATAACTCCATACTAATTATTCAATATTTTTCGACTATTAACTATCCAATCCAATTTAGATACACACACCTAGTTCATCGATTTTTCTTTTCCCTCCAAACATTCGTACTAAGAATAGCAATATTTAGTCATTAATTATTTGCGAATAATAAATATATACTATATCTACAGGTGGACTAAAATTTACAAAAAAAAAAAAAATATATTATAAATATATTGAAAATACGTCTTAGATGAAACGATACCATTGGCAATACATAAATTTTACAACAAATGAATTCCAATTAGTCGTTTTACAAAATTGGCATGTTTTGTTATTAATATTATTATAGTTTCGTCTACGTGTGTGTGTGTGTGTGTGTGTGCATTAAAGCACCCTTTTTAAGAAAATGTGATGACTCATTCAGAAATGCCTTTTGAATTTATGGCCTAAACGTGTAAATATTAAAAAAGACATGAAAAAGGCATACATACTATACACATGTAGAAAATTCAGAAAAAAAACTTTTTCTTTCTTTTTTTGGTCTACAAAATTTATTACAACGAATATTATTGTAAACATTTTCAGCTGGTTGTGAATGGATGATGGACTTTGCTAGTTGACAACATACATGTTTTCGATGTCTTCTTAACTAGTTAAGAATTTTATTTCATTTTGGTGTGACGAAAAGAGAAATAAGTTATATTTTCATGATAAACATCTAAGCACAAAAAAAATTGCTTTTGTTCCAACAATGAAATAAATATTGAATATATATATACATTTTTTTCCATTGTAAAAGGTATTAATTTTTTCGAACCCACGGATTGTGGAAATGAAACAGAAATTATAAATACACAAAGCATGTCATACCGCCTATTTTAACCTTAACCTCACTAATAATGCTTACCACTAGCTACTCACATACACTGCTTTTGCAAGTAAATACCTTTTCGATAATGGGAGTATGTCAAAGAAGCGACACAAACGACGGTCATACAGTATGCTCTTTGATGCAATCACATGCACACACATGAAGAGAAGCCATATGTGAAAAAATATTAACAAAATAAAAATTGCAACCCCTTTATAGGTACATGCATATAGTAGAGGGAAGAGTTTGCAAAATGTTTGCAAGCAATAGTGGTGGTGGCGGCAACAATTTAAATGCAAAATTTAACAAATACAAAAGGCAAAAAGCAACCACATTAATGCCATTATTGTTGTTGTTATTGTTCCATGTTTGTACAAATCAATAACAACAACATTTGGACTATTTGTTTTGACATACAATATGAATGCATTAAAATGATGCATATAACATATAGAAATACATTGCAATACTGCATGTGGGGAGGTGCATTGTTTGTAAATGAAAAAAAAAACGTTTGTTTTTTTACTACTAAAAAGGACTAAAAATATTATTACCGCTATAACCGTTAACATATTTACACTCAAGCACACATACATACATAGCATTTATGTTCGCACCTGGTTTGTGAGCTCTGTACGATACTCGTACAAATTAAAACACAACAAATCGAGACGAGTCGAAGAGTTAAGTGAAAAAAAATGACGTAAAATAATAGCAAGAACAACAACTACAAAATTGTTGTTTTAATTTTTGGTATGAGCCTTCCTTAAGAGGTTTCTCTTATATGCTCCAAGCACATACATGTAAAATTCATTCTTTTATAAATATTCTCAACTCGAGTTGGCTTATTTTCCAATTTCAGTGTAAATATGAGCACGTGCGGTGTTTTGAATAATCGAAAATAGCAACAGCAAAACAAAAAAAAAAGAAAGAAAGAACAGAAAATGAAAAAAAAGATCATTTTTGAGGGTTCTCTCATTGTAGCTCTCGAAATGAACACTCTTTACATGTGTGTGTGTGTGTGTGCGAGTTCGTAGAAGGGTATTAAGAGGATAATAGCAATAACAACAACAACAACAACAACAACAACAACAGCAGAAATGAGGATAGGAATAAATTATACTATTATACATACACATGAACACATAAGCTTATACGGATATTGTATTGAAGGATAACGAGCATATAAGCAATGCAACGTAAATTAGCATTCCGTGAAGAATTTTCGAAAATAGCAATGAACAAATGAACACAAGAACAACAACAAGATCGTCTAACAATAGTATGTATGTAATGGAAGCAGGCTAAACAAATATTTGAAAGCAAAAAAAAGAAGAAAAAAGCCAAAATTATACTAAACGAAGAAAGGCAACTTCACAAATTATTATCATCATCATCATCATCATCATAATGAGTAGTAGCTATTATGGCAGTGTTTCCCAGCATTGTTTTGGCGTATTACGTGTAATATTGTTTTATATTCGATTATATTGCATTTAATCCCAATATTTAGTTAACTAGAATTGAACAGAGAGTTAAAACTCTGCTCTGTTGTTCTATTCTATGTAGAGTTAGCACAAATCGGACAGGTAAATTATCAACTTATATTGTTTGCTATTCAATGGAAGATTATAAATATTTATAGGTTTGTTTAATATAAGTGCTAGTGTCCTATATAAGAGCAGGAGAATTACCTGTCATATGTAAAGCTAATTTATACCTAAAATTCAATTCCTCGAATATTTTTCAAAATTATTAGGCATCTTTCACTATTTAACGTTTTGTTTCTATTATTATAAGATCGATTGAAAAAGTTTTTTTTGTATTCAATTTGTCATTTTCTCATTACAATCATTTGACTCGGAGATTATATCTGCAAAATTATGTTTTCAATAAAAAATCTTTCCAATTTTCCTATTTCATTTGCATTGATGATAACTAAGAATTTCATTTAAATAATTTGCGTACTTCAAACATTTGAGAAACCCCTATTCCATGAAATATTATGTAAATTTTTTTCTAAATTTCAGTTTCATTTTGTTGATTGGAGAAAACGAAAAAATTCATACATATAACGTATATAAATAAATTGTTTAAGGCATTTGCTTTAATGCACATTTGATGGGCTCATAAAAAAAAAATTTTTTTTTCTTATTATTTCGTTTGGAATTAGAACAATATTCAGTAATAGCTAACGATAGGAAATTTTCATGCTTTTCATGTTGAAAATTACTTATGATTATTAGAATCGATTGATGATGTCTGAATTGTATTGTATGTTTATAGTAAATATAATACATTATTATTCTGATGGTATAACACATTTTGCTTTTTAATAAATTTGAGTTGGAGTTTTTTTTTGATATTGTAATTGGATAAAAATTTAATACATCAAATGCTTTTGTACTACGTATTACTTCAGAGCAACCAATTAATATTTCTCGAAAAACAGATTGAATTGTTTTGTTAGTATTATTAATATTTTAATAAAAATATTAACATTTATTTGCATAATTTGAAATTTTTTTCAATATAACAAAATAATTTTCTAATATTAAAATTTCAATTCTATTCAGCCAACATTCCTTTCAAAGTTTTTTCTATGATCATTGATTAGAGCGTTAAAAATTCAATTTCTCTTTTCTGCAGCATTTTCTCTTCTTTTGTTAAAAATTTTAAATATATTATATGGGCATTTTCTGGGTTATGGACGTCATTTTCGTATGCATGTATTAAAGAGGCTAACTAAGGCAATGAATGAAAGAATGTAATACAAATTTTGGTTAGTTAAATAAACTATTTAAGTACTATGATTATGCAAAAAATTGTACAAAATATTTTAGTTGAAAATATCAGCCATTATAAGGTGATAGGCCACGCTTTGTAAGGCATACTGTTTACGCACATATTCACATACAATAATAAACAAAATTCTGTAAAAATTGCAAGAATTTTTGTTATTTGGTTTGGTTTGGGTATGATCTTTAGATTGTTTTATATAATATAAGATTTAATAGCGACATTAAAAGCACATTACGGACATGATAAATTATTCTATCTCAAAGTATATATAAGCAATGGCACATATAGTTCCCTTGACTAGACATTTGTATGAAAGATAAATGTGATTTTTGTTTAAATTAATCCATTTTCAAATATATCCATTCCCTATTAAGACTATACTTATGTACTAAGTTTCTGTTGTATAACTTCATATTCCAAAATGCTCCAAAATTCTCTTCCAGAAAATGCCCATATGCGTAAATTTTCAATAATGTAAATTTTAATAATTTTCCATTTTTTTCTACAGTTGTTTTTTGTTGTTGTTTTTAATTAATAAAGATCTCCACAGCAAAACTTTTTCTACGTTTGTTAATCAATAAAATCAACATAAACCAGCTTTTTTTTCTTTTTCTTTTTCTTGTTGTTTGATAACTTAATCTTGTCTTAGCTAAGCTTAATCTCTATTAAATATTGAACAAAGGTATGTTTAATTCTATTTTTTTTTTATAATAAATGTAAATGTCTATAGAAACTTTTTAAAACCGATGATTTGAATCTATGCCAAGCAATCTATCTAAGCACGAGTATATGAGTATATCATTGGCCTAATAACACATTGAATATTAAATACACTTTTTGTTATACACATTTATATAAATATGTATAGGGCACTTCCTTTACCCGTTCTCTTCTCAATTACTAATTATTGCATTGACAACATTTTTCGTTATGCTTATCATACTTTGTCGTATCATGTGATAGGATAGGGTGTAGAGAGTTAGACAATCGCTTTAAGTATAGGAGTATATCCTGCTGTTTGATGACAATGTCAGCATGCTTGTGTGTGTCACATTATTGGCGTCTACTTTAATATATTTTTAATTGTTGTTACAACATAGCGTAACGCATATGAATAATTAATATACAATAACAATGGTGCCTACCTACATACATTAGAATAGAACTAAGACCCAAGAAATAAAGAATGAGACAACCAACTGTGTCATTTCGTTAGTTGTTACTAAACATTTTCATATTACCTACATATATTTTATATATACAAATGTGTCCCTTTTAGTCTAGTCGTAAAAAAAAAAAAAAATAACTGGATACAACAACAAATATGCGTCCGAAAAAAAAAATAAATTATTAATAGGTCCATTTATTTCATAAATTTCATCATTTTCATGTGGAGGTTGACACACATGATGAGTTAGTATGTACATACGTACATTTATGTAGATATGTGAGCTCAAAAGGTATAATATACCATACGTACATGTAGTTAAGTTAGTTACTTAACTGTATGAGCGGGTATTGTGGAAAAGCGGGATGTGAACATTCATTCTTCTTATTATTATTATGTGTCATATGCGGGCAGTATATTGTTGTTGTTGCTGCTGCTATTGTTGTCATTTAAATTAACTGACAACGAATCAAGAATAAACTGACAATAACACACACGCACACGCACTAGAACTTTGTTAAAAAGACACCAAACGGGCATTTCAACTGTCAGCGGGAAGTTACCCAATTGTTGTTATCAGCATGTGGGTATATTTGTGTGTGTGTGTGCGTGTTTTTTATGAAGTAATATTAAAGTTTGAGATTTTGTTGATTTTATTATACATACTATAACAAGTATTCTTCTTACATTTTTGAAAAAAAAATTTTATTGTCTTTTAATTTTCAATACTTCAAATTGTTTATTGCTGGTTTAATTTAGAAGAAAAAAAAAATAAAAATCTCCTTACAGTCGGCTGGGGCCGACCAAACTATACCCTGCATATGTAGATTTATATATAAAAACTTTACTCGAATATCCAACTTTTCTTTTATTTCCACTTTTCGAGAAACAATTTTTGCATATACTACTAATTTACACCTGAAATATGGTTGACTTTGACGAAGTAAAAGGATTTTAAGATAATTCCGAGGCTTAGTATGGGAGCTATATAAAAAGTGGGCGTGGCTTACCACTTTCTAGTAAATCCAATTAATTTTTCAATGTTAATCCACACCTTAAATTTGGTGTCCTACGTTGAATAGTTTCTAAGTTATGGTGGTTAACATTTTTGTTTAATTTCCTCAACTTTGTATGGGAGCCCCAATAAGAAGTGGGCGTGGTACGCTGATTTTTCGCCAGATTTTTGCCGACTACGATATTAATTTAAGTGTCAATTATGGTTATTCTAGACAGAAGATTACCGAAGTTACAGCTGTTTCAATTTAAAATTTGTATGGGGGCTACGATAAACACTGGGCGTGGTGCGCCCATTTTCTGTGAGCCTAGTTGTTTGTACAATACTAAACCATACCCTAAGTCTCGTTGTCCTAGGCTAAATGGTTTGTAAGCTATGGAGCTTAAAATTTTAGTTTAATTCACTCGACTTTGTATGGGAGACCCATGAAGGAGTGGGCGTGGCACACTGATTTTCTGCCAGATTTTTGCGGACTACGATATTAATTTAAGTGTCAATTATGGTTATTCTAGACAGAAGATTGCCGAAGTTACAGCTGTTTCAATTTAAAATTTGCATGGGGGCTACGATAAACATTAGGCGTGGTGCGCCCATTTTCTGTGAGCCTAGTTGCTCGTACAATACTAATCCACACCTTAAATCTCGTTATTCTACGCTGAATAGTTTGCAAGTTATAACCGGTAACATTTTTTTTAATTTCCGCAACTTTGTATGGGAGACCCAAAAAGGAGTGGGCGTGGCACACTGATTTTCTGCCATATTATTTCCGACTACCGTGTTAATCTAAGTGTCAATTATGGTTATTCTAGACAGAAGATTGTAGAAGTTACAGCAGTTTCAATTTAAAAGAAGTACAGACACTTTGTATGGGAGCTACGCTAGAAAGTAGGCGTGGCTCATCCACTTTTAGTGAGGTTATATAGTAGTATAATATAACTCTATGTGCAAAATATTGTTGTCCCAAGTGGTATATTGTGTGAGTTATAGCAAGTTAAAGATTTTGAAAATTTCGAGGTTAGTCGCTTTGAATGCTTGGTGTGGGCGTGGTTATTGACCGATCATGGCCAATATCAATCCCCTCCGTACCCTTGGATCATAGATTACTTATGCCAAATTTCATCGAAATAGCTCAATATTTACTCAAGTTATCGTGCGAACCAGCCAGGTGACAGACAGACGGACGGACGGACGGACGGACGGACGGACGGACGGACGGACGGACGGACGGACGGACATCGTTAAATCGAAAATTTAATCGACGCTGATCACGAATATATATCCATGTCTATATCTCCGGAGATTCCTTCACGGACGGACGGACGGACGGACGGACGGACGGACGGACGGACATCGTTAAATCGAAAATTTAATCGACGCTGATCACGAATATATATCCATGTCTATATCTCCGGAGATTCCTTCAAGTGGACACAAACATCTGACCGAAATGAATATACCATGCATATTGCATTATGCAGGGTATAAAAATCAACAAAACAACATTTTATTAACATTAGCCATATTATCATTTAAAAGGATGTTTCCCCTCTCTCTCTCACTCTCTTTATCACTTTTGCACAGTCTGTCTGCAAAGTTATATATATTTCTAGGCGTTTATGTGTGTGTGTGTGTGTGTGTGCTTTCTGGAATCTGTCGTCACATCTTTATTTTAATTTGTGTTTTTTTTTTGCTTTCTTTCATTTTTAATTGACATTTTGATTGAACTCTCTTGATTGTTGTTTGTCGGTTGATATTATTGTTATTGTTGTTGTTGTTGTTGAAAATTGTCAATAACAATTAGTATATTTTTGTAGCATTGTCGTTGTTATTGTCGACTCAATCAATTTACTTAGTTACTTACTCAGCACAATTTAATTCGCCAATTCTGATGAATTAATTAATCTTTGAATAAATCGAGTAGGGAATAACGAATACGATATGTATGTACATATGTACAATATATATATCTGTATATATGTATATAGCACAAGTCTATAATAATAAAATACTTTAGTTTTAATTAAATCATCAATGAATTATTTTACATTGTACCAAATAAATGTACAACTTTGTTCTCACGATAAATCTGTGTATAGGTGTATGAGTTGTACGGTTGTTTTGTTAGAGTAACTTCAACAAATATATTGTATCCTATTATTGATGTTAAGTCTATTGGGTTCTACACTACAACTTCAATTAATCGTCAAGGAAAAATAAAACCTACTTCCACAAATGGACGATTTTTATCATGCACGGTGACAAGGGGAAGCATTAAGTTCCTCAGGAATATCAAATATATTTATAAGTGCTATTACCAGTCGTTTTCAACGGTTTTTCAAGCAAAACTGTCCGACTTTACTAGATCTCAAACCATCACTCATACATCATATTATGTTCGAGGTACAGTATACCCACCATCACATTGTGAGTCCCAGTTGTTGCTATAAGTAAGGCTAAACTGTTTCAATCAGATAAAAAAAAACACGCAACTTGTCAGTTCCTCAGATTATAGACAGGTAAATTATCAACTTATATTGTTTGCTATTCAATGGAAGATTATAAATATTTATAGGTTTGTTTAATATAAGTGCTAGTGTCCTATATAAGAGCAGGAGAATTACCTGTCATATGTAAAGCTAATTTATACCTAAAATTCAATTCCTCGAATATTTTTCAAAATTATTAGGCATCTTTCACTATTTAACGTTTTGTTTCTATTATTATAAGATCGATTGAAAAAGTTTTTTTTGTATTCAATTTGTCATTTTCTCATTACAATCATTTGACTCGGAGATTATATCTGCAAAATTATGTTTTCAATAAAAAATCTTTCCAATTTTCCTATTTCATTTGCATTGATGATAACTAAGAATTTCATTTAAATAATTTGCGTACTTCAAACATTTGAGAAACCCCTATTCCATGAAATATTATGTAAATTTTTTTCTAAATTTCAGTTTCATTTTGTTGATTGGAGAAAACGAAAAAATTCATACATATAACGTATATAAATAAATTGTTTAAGGCATTTGCTTTAATGCACATTTGATGGGCTCATAAAAAAAAATTTTTTTTTCTTATTATTTCGTTTGGAATTAGAACAATATTCAGTAATAGCTAACGATAGGAAATTTTCATGCTTTTCATGTTGAAAATTACTTATGATTATTAGAATCGATTGATGATGTCTGAATTGTATTGTATGTTTATAGTAAATATAATACATTATTATTCTGATGGTATAACACATTTTGCTTTTTAATAAATTTGAGTTGGAGTTTTTTTTTTGATATTGTAATTGGATAAAAATTTAATACATCAAATGCTTTTGTACTACGTATTACTTCAGAGCAACCAATTAATATTTCTCGAAAAACAGATTGAATTGTTTTGTTAGAGTTGTACGGTTGTTTTGTTAGAGTAACTTCAACAAATATATTGTATCCTATTATTGATGTTAAGTCTATTGGGTTCTACACTACAACTTCAATTAATCGTCAAGGAAAAGTAAAACCTACTTCCACAAATGGACGATTTTTATCATGCACGGTGACAAGGGGAAGCATTAAGTTCCTCAGGAATATCAAATATATTTATAAGTGCTATTACCAGTCGTTTTCAACGGTTTTTCAAGCAAAACTGTCCGACTTTACTAGATCTCAAACCATCACTCATACATCATATTATGTTCGAGGTACAGTATACCCACCATCACATTGTGAGTCCCAGTTGTTGCTATAAGTAAGGCTAAACTGTTTCAATCAGATAAAAAAAAACACGCAACTTGTCAGTTCCTCAGATTATAGACTTTTTTGGATAATGACTATCTCATCATTTCAGTTTTATCCATTATAAAAATGTTGGCACATATGTATTCGTTGTCGTTAGTGCCCTATTAGCATATTCAATAAATAAAAAATTAAAAAAAAATGTTTCTTAAAGCCTACACATATTCCCATATATTTATATGTCTTTTATGGATATTTAAATTTATTATTTTTCTACCATTTTTTGTTTTTTTTTTCTTACAAACAAAATTACTGTTAATTGTCAATTTGACAAATCAAGCGTTTTCTTTTTATTGCATGCATCTTTTTCGAGCTTTTCAGATGCTTCAATGCATCAATGGGCTTGGGACACAAGCGAGTATATGTGTGTCAATATTACATTGCATCGTATGCAGTGTATGAGATGCGTGGATATATTTATTATTTTTTGTATATGCGAGTAAAAAAGCCATACACACAACATACAAATGAATTTCATTGCATTTCTTATATACAATTCCAACAACTTGTATCGAATTTATTTGAATAAAAACTATTCGAGTGGAAATTAATATGAATTCAAGTGTACTTAATTAACATTTAAGGCGAACACATGACAAATGATAACGTAAAATAATAAAGAGTTGGAGAAAATGGTAATGCAAGAGGAGTTGAAGGAAAATTATTGGAAAATAATTTTTTTTTTTCAATATTTATTGATTTTTATTTTTTCATTTTGTTTTTTCCCCCTGCTTTTCTGTCGTTTACTCTTAACTATGTAAAGGGTTCAGAGAGTCATTAGACTATTAAGTGGCACACTTAAGTAGGGTATATAAGTATGTACATACAAATATATACAAATTTTCATTCGATTGTTGTTGTTGTTGCTTCATAAATAATATAAAAATGTTTTTGTAATTAGATTAAAGTTATAAGGTAAAAAGAAGGGTTGAATAAACAGCTGAACGAGGCTTAAGGTAGATTGAATGTTTGTATTGATCGATTGTCAGTTGATATTAATCCAATTGAGTGACCAAGATACGTTAACATATTTAAGATTATATTAAAGGCGATGTGATTATATTGAATTTAATTAATATTTTGTTTGTTTTGGTATTTTTGGTTTCATTTTTTCGTAATTAAAAATTATTAAAAATTTTTTTTTTATTTAACATTATTATAAACATCTTATAGAGATAAAAAGAAATTCGGTGGAATCATTTTTTTATTTGATATATGAGATTATATTCGTGATGATCGAATTTAGATAATTTTCTTTCGAAATATTTCCAAAATTTATTGAGTTAATCATTTTAAAGAGATATTTTCCATTTTGCTCATACTTCATCATAAGAAATCACACATCATATCACATAAAGGTAATGTGTGAATTAAATTACATGTTAACACATTTTTCTTAGAAGAAATCTTGCTTAAAATGGTATATAAAAATTTTTCTTTAAACAGATGGATAAGTTTGTCAATGTGTTTAATGACATGAAATTCATAATAAGCAGCCATCGAAAAGTTTATTTTGGATCAAATATAAAGCTATTGTATAGAATAAATAATAATGAAGTTGAAATCATCGCCCTTGATCAGTACTTACATTCTCTCTCTCTCTCTCTCTCTCTCATCTCCAATGAATATACTACATATGTACGTACATATATATTAAAAAGTAATAGATTTACATTACAAAAATAATCCTTTACATGCACTTGATATTAACGACAAAAAAGGAATATCTTGCGCATACTAACTCATGTATAAATTGCTTTCACTGCTTGCATATAACCAAGTACATGTACGATCAAAATATGCGCATACATTCATTTAAAATCATATCAAATGCATCATCAGAAACTCATCAATGTTGCAACAAATCACCACTCATACATACATTTGCAATGCATGAAATGCAAATTGCACACAGCATATGTATGTATACACATACTACAATAATACGCATTGGATTAAAATCGAATTACAAAAAGTTTTGAACGTAAAAAACCAAAGGAAATTGGAAATTCGATTAGATGTAAATCTATGTAGCATTTAGTGAGGCTGTGATGCGATACCATAAATAAATTGCAATAATATTGACGAAACATGAAGAAGGAACAGAAAGAAAGGAGCCATTTGTATGTAAAAGAAATTGTGAATGAATGAAATTTACATGAATTATTGCTTGTACTACTCGTATAATGCAAATATTAAATGGAAAATAGAAAAACTAAGCGATATAAAAATTGCAAAAGATTTATTGCGGCGTAATGTGAGTGTAATTGCATTAATTTTATTATTCACCATTATCATCATTCGTGCTGCATCTGCTGCTGCTGCTGCTGATATGATTTGTTGCTTTATTGCAGAAATTGTATGCATAATATGAGTATCCAACCGTCATATATCTGTCATGCTATGAATATTAAATTTTACAAACACACACACATACATATGTACATACACAAATACATATATCAATTCGCACATAAACACATTTCGAGCATATCTAATTTGATTTGAAGAACAAAGCATTACATCAGCAACAACAACAAATGAAGATTTATACTAGCACACATATGTGCATAGCCCTGCATGTTGGTTTAATGTGAAAAAAAAGCAGAATGGTGTTGAAATTTTACACTTAGGGGGGTCGACCAACAATAATAGCATCAATATGCATAAAAACAAAGGCATAAGCAAACCATATAACAATCAGTTTTGTAATGAAATAATAATAAAAAAATTATACAAAAAAAAAATCAAACAGCATAAAAAGTAATATTATACTATGCTAAAAATTGAAATGCATTACATACACACACACACACACACAAACAAAAAAGTGTGAAAGAAAGGCTTGTCAGGAGGTAGTCAGTCGCAAAACAAAACATCTAAAATGCTCACTAACATAGTGAAATCAAAGAAATATGATGAAAATGCGCAAATGAATTGTACATGTGAATGCGAATGTGATTTAAAAAAATTGCATTGCTATTGCTCGTGCTCTTGTGCGCACACTCGCTATAATGCATGTTAATGTGAAATATGAGCACATGCGCACAGAATAGCATGCTGCGCCACAAAGATTAACAACATTGAATGCATATGATGTGTAGCTTGTGCGTGTGTATGCTATGTGGTCTCTGTCTCATGTATAACACACTAACTGGCAGGCAGACAGCCAGACAGCCTAAAGATAGATATTGCAAGTACGAATAAACAAGCAAACGTGCAAATCTAAATAGACATTTTTTATAATGAATGAATGACTAACTAACTGACTGACTGACTAACTGACTAACTGACTGCCTAACTTATTCGCTTTGACTGAGCTTGCCGGAAAATATGAATTGGACTGCCTGCCATTGCAATGACTACTTTGGTTAGTTACAGTTGTTTACTTTTCCTCAACGTTATGTTCTTATTTTATACTACACTTTTTCTGCTTCTTCTTATTCTACCACTATTTTTGTTTGTTGTTATTTCATACTCGTTGATATACATATGCCGAGAGTATTTCACACGCCACAACAGCAATAACAATCTTTGACTGTGTTGTGCTATTTTGCTCCTCATACATCCATGCCATGTCAGTTTGTATTTAAATTGAATTTTCTTGAGTTATACACAAGCTTCATGCATTCAATTGCGATTCGCAATATACTTGTACATAAATATAGTTTGCATTCATATTTCCATGATTGCTGCTGTTGTTGTTGAACGGCATTGTTGACCGATGTTGGCTTAACATTTTGTACCATAATCATTATCGTCATCATAATGATGCTCCGCTTCATCACTCAATTGTTGTGGTTATACTTTATTTTTTTTGACATAAACAACCGTCAAACTGAGTATGGAATCGGTCCTGTCTATGTGGCACTCTGTCTGTCGGTATCTTTTGTTTAGTCTTTGGTGGTGGTCGGTCATATTTTTGTTGATGATGATGATGATGATGATGATGATGAGAATGTTTATAATGAAGAGTTATTTCTTGTTATTTATATATAGTAGATATAAGAACGTGTACAAGAACAAGATGAAATTGTATAAAATAAATGACCAAATAATCATAAAATTTTATTTGTTATGATATTTTTATGTATGTACAAATACACTGGGAATTGCAACAAAAAGACACTTTAAATGCCGTAGATAGAGTGTGTTTGTAATAAAATGTATATTAAAATGTGTTATATTTGCAGTATTAAATTTATTAAATGAATGTAGATTCTTATATAGAATATATAGGTACTTCGATTTTATTTTATATTTGCGCGAGATTATTTTGGCAAAATATTGAATGCACTCAAAAGGAATGCTCATACAGTGGATACATCAAATTTTCATTTAATTTTAAACTCAATTGTATATAGAAAAAAATAATTGTATGTGCTGAGAATCAGTCCTAGAGCTTCGAAGTTGCGCAAAGCACAACTGAGAGGTAGGGGTAAATTTCATCCGATTCGGAATATTTTCACGCTTATCACTTTGCTAGTAAATATAATCGCAAAAATCGAGTTTCAATTTGATAAATTTTTATTTTCATGCACAAAGTATGAAAACATACATACGAGAGCATACGTTTGTATGGGAGATGGAAGTAGCTTCTATCCAATTTAGCTCATTTTCAAATATAACTATGTATTTGTAAGTATCTATAAATATATGTACCCATTTCAGTTTAATAACTTTATATTTTCATACGCAAAGTACGATAACATGCATTCAACAACACACTTTTGTATGGGCGATAGGAGTAATTTTCACCCGACCACGCCCACTTTCTAATATATCTATTTTATGATTAGACTAGCATTATATTTGAAGTTTTAATTGAATAGAATTATATTATCGCTAACAAAGTGTGAAAATACCCATTCAGCAACATACTTTTATATGGGAGGCAGGCGTGGTTTTTATCCGATTTGGTTCATTTATGAAATAATTTTTTTGTTTTTTAATATAATCATATATACCAATTTTTAGTTTAAATAAATGAAATTATACATCATTACCATCATTACTTGTTCTCATCTGCCAACAGCATTGGTAGCTTCTCTAACGATAATACGCAATAATTTTGCTCACCCCCCAAAGAAAATTCTTTATTTTCATTTTGTTGAACTGCGTAACAAATATTAAATTGATAACACTTACCCTTCGAAACATAAAAACTTTCGCATTAGTAGTTGCAAAGAAAAAGAAATATTTAATATGAACAATTCAAGATGTAAAGAGAAATAACTCTTAATAAACAGCAAAGCCAAACACGTGACAGATCTATCATACACAATCATACAAATTTTATCTTTTAAACGCAATATGTAATATATCATGCCTCATAATGTAGTAAGAAACAAAAAAAAAAAGTAAAAGAAAAGAATTAAAAATTCTCACAAATGACATTGCCATAAAACGCATTTCCTTCATCTCTTCCGACATAATATTTTTTCTATTTTTTATTGTATTGTATATGTACACATATGTCTATGACGCAACCGCATCGTGTCAACTGTTAGCAAATTTTGAAGACAATTAATCTTACATGGCAAGCCGCCAACGAACGAGTAAACGCGTGCGCTATCAACCGCCCGCGGTGTCAAATGACAAACGATTTTTACGTATTTTTCATTTTTTGTTTTTTTTTTCTATTTGCCCCCAATCTCTCTGTCTGCTTGTTGTATGAGAAAAATTATGCCATCATATCATAGTAAAAATATTTATATCATAGCCTCTATCATGTCATTACAATTCATCATTACAATAACACATTCTGAGCCAAACATACATTTCACATTCGACGAAGATGAAATGATGAAAATCAAATTGCGTGAAAATAATACGACAACAATATAATAGAAGTAGAAAAAAGACGAAAAAAAAGAAAAAATAAAACATTAAATAGCATAATCATATATGAACATACATGAACATGTATGAGTACATATATCTGTTAAAATAAACAATTTCATGCTTAAATTAACTTCCTTCTTTTTTTACTCACTCATTCTCTATTGCTTTTCGCTTGTACTCGTAGATATGTATTCTCAAAGCTACTCATCACAACATCATAGCAATAACAATTTTAAATAGAAAAAATTAAATTTCCTTTTAAAACAAATCAAATGTCATGTTATTTAATTGTATTAAATGTGTGTGAATAGCATAACAAGCCGCTGTATGTACTTACATGGTTTAGGTAAATGTACGAGTACCGACGTTCTTAGTGTTATTGCAATTGCAAGCCACTTATAATAGAGCCGGTTCATTGACTATCATAATGTTATTGTATATCTCGTACAATTACGAATGCTACTATTTAGATAATACACAAGTAGTTATATACTCCATAAGTGGCTGTGTGTGTGTGGCAGATTAGTTGTAAAACAACCCTTTTTTTGTCAGTATTCGAAATGCATACTCTCAATGTGTTGGCAACAAATTATAGTTAATTTGACATTTAGGCATGAATGCATTGTTACATTTATTCTGCATTTTTTTTTATAAGAAAAAAAAAATATTTCACTGTACCTACATATTTTTATCATACATATACATACATTATAGTATTATATCACCATTATTATATACGGACAACGCACTCTCATGCACACATCCACCGCATCCAATGTACTCCTTTATTCCAAGTAACAATTTAAAAACACATAAACAACAATCATAGTAATATTAGTAGCAGCAACAACAACAACAAGAATAGAATAGCTAGCAATAAATACCAACAAAATAGAATTGCTTGAAAATTGCTTAATTCCATTAGTAAAGTGTAAATGTTTTGAAAATAAAATAAATGAATGCAAAAAAAAAAAAAAATTAAAATGAATGTAAATAAAACGGCAAAGTACTCATGTCATGGTAGGAGTATAATTGTGTTGTAATAGTATCTATTTTCTATAGTATGTAGTAGTAGTAGTAAAAAAAAGCAAAAATAGTATTTACTTTTTTTCAGAATTTCCCTTTTTCCATGTTGGTTGTTTTTTTTTGTGCTACATTACTATAATTATGTGTTTTATTGCAATGCAGTAACAACATACTTTATTGCATCAACATCAACAATAATGCCCGTAATAAATTGTAACAACAACAACAACAACAACAACAAGAATAGCAACAATAGTAAGCAATAATACCATAAAAGAGGATTGCATTTAACACCAGCAGCAATGCAAGTAATGAAACAATCAACCCATCGACCAAACCAATCAAGCAAACAACCAAGTAGTCATCAATACTCATAGTATGATAGTTATAAAAATAACAACAATAACAACAATCACAATAATAGGTATTACTAAGCTTGCTAAGTATCAAGTAATATGTATATACATTTTGATTCCGCCATCGATGAACAACACCACCACCATCATCATTACATACTCGTACAACCATCCAATTGATCATCATCAGTCACATTTCAACCTTCTATTTCATATTATTATGCAGTTCTACTCCTCCATTTACCGCACATGTATTTTCATTACATTTCATTTTATTCACAGACACGGCAAATAAAAATTAAATTAAAAAAAAAAGAAATATTTACGATTGCATTACTCTTTTGATACTTGCAATGCATACATATACATACATGCAAATAGACATTCACACTGATATTGCGACTATTGTATTCGCACTTTTACAATACAATATTGTGGCATATAGTAGATGAATACAAATTTACACACTCATAAATAGAAAAGAACTGCATCTCTAAATTGCTTTAAATCGAATTAAATGCAATTTTATTTCATTTCTATCCCCAAAAAGCACATTGCGGAGCGGAATGAGCGAATAGCGAAAGCGTATTAATTTTTATTTCTTTCTATTTTGTAATTTTATTTCTGTATTTTTCCAGAATTTTTCATTCATTCATTGCAAGTAAGTACTATATGATAGTAGATTTCAATGTAGCTGCAATGTTATTGCTTGTTGTTGATCTGTTTTGAAAATGTTATTATTCGCTTTTGATGAGGCGTAGTCACATGAATGTTTTGTTCTTGTTCTTTATGTGTGTTTTTGCGACACATCACACCATAATCAGTTTATGTATTTCACAGGGATTTTGTGAGATTTTTATTGAAAAAGAGATATCACATGATGTCAGTGACATAGCCAGGAGAGATCAGGTTGATAGGTCCCCCCGTGGATGATCGACTTGTTAAAAAAGAGATAATGATATATAGATATTTAAAAATAATTCATTAACTTTTTTTTCTTATACATATTTTTCATCTCATTGCCCCCGCCAACCCCAACCCACCCTTGCCAAAATCCAGGCTAAGCCATTGTATAGTGTTGAAAAAAAATAGGAACAGTTTAGTTTCGTTAAGAGTGCTGAAAATAAAAATTTCAACATTAACTGGCTTGTGAAAAATTACGAAATAAAGTAATTTTTTTTTATTTAACCCCGGACGGTTATACTTCGTCGAATCGATGACGTAAGAGAAATGCATTCTATTTTTTGAACAATGTTAGTTGATCACAAAAGCTTACTGTAATTCACTGGTGTATCCTCGCCGAATCGAGTCACATATTTGTTGTTATATTTTGTTGTCTTTTTTATTGCTTTGAATTAGTACTTTACCACTTTAGTATGGGTTATTTTGGACTCCTTTTTCGAAAAATCTCTAACACATATAGAAAAGGCCTAAAATGAGCCATACACCTGGTAACTATAGGGTTAAAATATTCCGAGAAAGTAATCCTTGCTAAATTTTAATATAAGTCTCCGAAGACAAGAACTATCGCAAATGTAGTTTTATATATGATTTTTCAAATTGCATGATTCTTCTTTTGTCCGAAAAACTCAAATTTTAAACCACTGTAGCCATTAGGTCTTTTGTGACTGAACTCAAATGCTTGAGTTGTTTGAGATGGTTTGCTTCACACCCGAGACAATGACCCTCTAAGTGAGGCATGGAGCTATCACACGATGCAATAGATGCTTCAAAATAAAGTATTGACAATTTTAATTCGTTTTTTACATGTTAACTATAACTCGTACAAATTATTTGTCTTTGGTGACTCTTAGTGAAATTTCCTGAAGAATATTTTTCTCGAAAACTTTAACCCTTGACCTCCTCCCAAATGTTTTTTTCGGGAGAAGGTCAAAAATAACCCACACGAGTGGTAGTTAGAGGGTTAAAACGTTCCGAGAAAATAATTCTCAGCAAATTTTAACATAGGTGTTCGAAGACAAAAACTATCCTAAATGCAATTTTACATATGATTTTTCAAATTTCATCACTACTTTTTCTACCAAAAAAGCCAAAATTGAAACCACTGTAAAAAAAAATTGTGACGTAATGGAGCAGAAAGGGATTAGGGCTTTTGTTACTGAATTGAAATGCTATCGTTGGTTCACCCCCGACACAAAGATCTTCAAATTGAGGCATAGGGTAATTCATATGCACCCATATATAACACACATACATACTCGTATATATGTAATTACGCATGTCATAAATAAAATTATTTATGCGTTTGAGTAAATAATATTTTATTTGTATGATTGTGTATTTGTGTGAAATTAGCCATTCTGGAAGCATATGTATATTTATATGAATAAATATGTGTTTGTAAATAATAATAAAAGTAATCCTACTAATAATAATAATAATAATAACAATTTAAAAATAAAATAACATCAACAACAGTTTGAACAACAGCGACAACTTCAATAAGCAATAAATACAAACCTTAATTGCTTTTCAATTAAATGCTCTATCGTTAGCAGACATTCAATTCATATATACGAGTACATATGTTTAGACAGAAGTAAGACTGTGGCACAATGGAAGTGCTAAAAATATCAGGTTTAACAAGAAAAATGAAAAAAAAACAATAACAACAACAAATGTTGCAAAAACGCCTCCACATAAGTACATGCATAACTACACGTATACAGCTGCCTATTTTCAACTACATACGATACTTTTGTTTTTAATAAATGCCAATGAAAAATACGCTAAAAATGTTTGCATTTATGAGAGTATGTGAGTACATATGTACATATATATGTACATATGTACATGTTTTGCCAATTTCATGTTCGATATTAAAACGTGACAGAACTTTGTAAGCATAAACAACAACAACAACCACAGCAGCGATAGCAGCAACAACAACATGTGTGATGGTGGCATTTTTTGTTGAAATGTTGTCACATTTGCAAACATTTTGTAAGCCAAAATGCTTTCAATTCCCTTTATACACACACACACACACACATGCATATGAGTGTAAGCAAGTTCCTTAGAATATGCAAAATATTGTGGGGCGACAAAAAAAAATTATCCATCATCAATACATAGATGAGGCAAGTATTTTTTGTATACAGCAAATATACCCTCATCAAAAAAAGAAGACGAAGAGGAGACGAAGAAGATGAAACGGCAATCAAACAGTAGTCCATAGTATTGCCAAAATTGTAACATTATAATGCGATGAGCACATACACAATAACAAATACTGCCACAAGAACATGCATAATAGCAAATCGCATTAACATTGGCAACATTGCAAAATTGGAATTTATCATTTTTGCCTATAATGTGGTAGTTACATTATTGTAGGCTTTCAACACCATATACGTTACCTTATGTTTGCCACTGTACGTATGCAAATGTCTATGAGCGTATGTAGGTATGTATGTTTGTATTAGTGTTTGCATTTTTGTGAATATTTTCGGCAATGTGTGTACATGTAATATTTTGAGGATTTCCTTCTCATTCACCATACCTCAGCCTTAGCAACCTTATACCGCATACTAACATATATCAGCATATATGTGATCCCCTTGACATCTTCCTCAGTTGGTCCTATTGGTTGCCTATCACGTACATTTTCCATCAATATCGTGACGTTATACATTTTTGCTGTTGCTGTTGCTGCTGATGTAGTTGTTGTTACCCGTTTTGATGTTTTCTCCTATTCTCCAATAGATTTTGCTTCTTTATTTTATTTTGGTATTTTTTCTCTACATCATCATGATTCGGTTACCGCGTTATATTTTCTCTATACGGTATATGTATGTATTTTTTTGGGTTGGAACAAGTGTGATTGCTTTTACTCCTATTATTTGACAACCTATATTACATATGTATATGAAAATATACATATGTGTATGAAGTATGCACGTATGTGTATTGGCAACTGCTGTTATTGGTCGCCACATATCTTCCCATCCCCTAGTTATCACTTATGCTTTTGTCGATAATAGCTATTTGTGGATAAAAGATGTGTTACATATGTATATGATGCTTCTGTTCTTTCTTTCTTTTCATTTTTTTTTTTATTATTACATATTTTCCTTCATTTTGGGGAATTCTTTTTGCTTCTAATTTTTTCTTTTTATTTTTCGTTTCATTATGCATGAATTTCTAAATTGTTACAACATGACTTGCATTTACTGACATTTAATTGACAGATTTTATACATATTGGATACATGCATGTATCATAGTATATGTTTGTAGTAGTGTATGTGCGCCTCTAAATAAGGGTACAATGACACTGAATATAGTTATATAGAGCGTGAGAGCTGAAGAGCAAAAGTAATAAAATAAAAATTCATTAATTTTATTATTAAATTCATATAAAGAAAATATAGAAAATGTTTGTTTATAGTACGTGATCGTAATTTTTTTGTGTTTATTTGTGTTTAAGAATTTTTTGCTGAAAATATTGGCCTAATATATTAATTTGCATAATGGTAATAACCCACATCTAATTAGTCGTTTTAGGTTTCAATGTATGTATTAGTTTATATTAGAATATCGTACCATCGAATTTAATATTTTCGTTATTAATACATAAATTCATCCTAGATTGTTTAGAACAATTCGAAAGTACCACATACCATTTCTCATCGATATGAAGTATACACAAAACTTCTCATATAAGGTCTAGTAAAATGAAATCCATTATTTTTGCATTAAACTGAAGGTTTTATTTAGCATAGTTAAAATGATCCGATTTAGGTCTAATATGTACTGTTTTGTTCGATAATTTGTTTCCATTCCCCAACCAAGATCCCGCAGCTTCTGGCAAGGCACTATCGAAGTGTGTGGCCTGGCGTTGTCCTTAGGGAACACAATTCCTCTCCTATTGGCCAAAGCTAGCCGCTTCTGGGCGATTTTTTCCTTCAGACGGTCCAATTATTGACAGTACAGGTCCGAATTAAGAGTTTGGCAGTAGGAGAGCAGTTCATAGTAGATGATTCCCTGTCAATCCCACCAAATACATAGCAAAACCTTCCTGACCGTCAATCCTGGCTTGGCCACCGGTTGCGCCGGCTCACCGCGATACGACCACCATCGTTTTCGCTTAACGTTGTCGTAAGTGAGCCACTTTTTATCACCAGTAACCATCCGCTTTAGAAATGGTTTGATTTTGTTCCGATTTTGTTGCGATTTAGCAGATTAGCAGATGGAAATTCAGTCCATGAGGTTTTTTTGTGTTAACTCGTGTGGCACCCATACATCGAGCTTCTTTTTGTATCCAGCCTTATTTAAATTGTTCCAAATGGTTTTTTGTGCAATGTTTGGCTCCTGGGCAATAGAATTATTATCGATATTTTCGACAATTGGTTTTCCAGAGCCTGGTGCATCTTTGACATCAAAATTACCGGAACGGAATCGACGAAACCAAAATTGCACGAGATGTTACAGTATCAGCACCATAAACTCTATTCACATTTTCAGTCGTCTGGCTTGCGTTTTCGCCTTTATCGAAGAAAAACTGTAAAATATGGCGTATTTTCTCTCTCCTGGTGACCATATTTGACGCGTGCTCAAGCAGTACTGAGTCAAGCAATCACAAAACTCCGTGAAAAGTACGAAATCCTATCTTTCTAATGGCATCTAGCGTAACCTGATCGCACTTATAATAAATAATGGATTATTTTATTACTAAAGCCATCTATTGGAAAAATAATGGATTTCTTTTTACTACACCTGATATATCGGATGATGAATTTGTAAATCCACAGGATCTGACTAAAACCTTGCATACAAAAATATGATTTCTAGCTACAAAATATTTTTATACAGAGCTCTTCGCTTGTTGATTGATAAAGACCAAGTAATCGAGTAGTTGAAACTATTTTAATATTTAAAAGTTTGATGTGCCATTGCAAATAATTAAAATTCAAAATTGATAAACTGCTTCTATCACAATTAAAATAACTCTGGAGTAGCGAAAATATCACCATTACTACACTACATACATTCCATAAACAACATGAACTCTTTTGCTCTCTGCACAAAATGTATATTTCATCGAAGAGTGGGCGTATGGTAGCATGAAATAGCAAAATGCACTTAAATAAGCTACGAAGAAACGAAGAAAAAAAAGCAAGAAAATGAGTAGCAAAGTAGATATAAAAACATCGTGAAATGATTAACTTTCTTAAGACACAGGCATAACTACACAACTCGTACCATGTAGCAACAATAGTTGAATAGCATAAACTCACATACAAAATAGTTACTTCGAATACTTAGTCAGTCATGATGATAGCTAAAGTAGTCGAAGCAATGGCATGTATGTAGTAGTTAAGCCATAAAAAAAAACATTGGCTAAAAGCACTACTACTTTCGTGATATTTATTTTATTTTTTTTTTGTCAGGTCACAATAGCAACAAAACCTACAACAGGAAGAGCAACCAAATAAAATCTGCTTAGGTTGAAGATGAAGCAGTAATAGTATGTATGTAGTACTCGTATTAGATGAGGAGCGTAGACCCATTAAAAGATCGTACAAACAAATCCATTGCAAATACAAAGTTAGAAACATTTTTATACGAGAAGAAACAAAAACAGTCTAAAAAATTGGCTAAAAAAAAAGAATTTATTTGTATATGTATATTTACTGGTGAGTTTGGTTACTACAACAACAACTATGAAAAGAAGATTTTAAACCAAAAACAAATGAAATAAAAGGAGACACGTTAGTACTTCGTACGTGTATCAGTGAAAATTGAGCTACAACTAGAAGAAGTGAATAAAAAAAGGATAAGAATTACAACAATACATATATAGAGAAGACAACATTGCTGCAAATGTTGCAATCATTGATGTTGCTGCCACTGCCAATGCTGTCATTCATGGTCAATAAGGACGCATGAAATGACAAAAAGACAAAGAGTCCTAAAAAGATGTCGATGACTATGACACACGATGACGGTGAACGACAGCAATGACGGCGGTGACACTCAAAAAGTGATAGCAGCAGAGGCAGCCAAAAAAAAGAACAAGAGGTGAAGTAGAAATGAAAGACCATTATATATAAAATATAAAAAAAAGAAGAGACGATAAAATGCGCATTTGTGGAATGTCAGCATTAAAGCTTTATGCATCTTTGTGGTCACAATGTGCACAGAGTTAAGCTCATACAAATAATAACAACAACAACAACAACAATATAACTCGTTTCGTGCTACTGATTTAGAAATTGCTGCCGTTTCTGTTGCTGCTTCGGAAATTTAGCCAGATTTATGTTTTCCTGTGTGTGTGTGTATGTGTGTGTTTACATGTACACCGCTAAGGATAAGCAAATGTAATAGTAACAACAACAACAAGAGTTTGGAGAGTAATGCAAAAATCCAATAGATTTTTACATGCACACACAGATCTAAACGTACTACCAATATTGAATGCTTTTTATAGTGATGCATTGCATGCTACTCGTGTTTCGTTATACTAGCAGTGTTATTGTAAATACATACGTTGCTCGTGGCATTGCATGATCACTGTCGTTGTTGATATTTTGGCTGAAAGCACATTAGTAGCTACACACATTCGCCTTCAACATTCATACAACATTAATGGTAAAATATGCCACTATCACTATTTGATACTTCCTGAGCTCTTCTCTGAGATTTAGTTATATGAACGTACTCGTTCATATATCCACATGTAGCGTGCAACATCATGATGTGTATATAGGATTGCTTCGAAACGTGACTCTTACAAGAAAAATGCTGTTAATGAAAAGCCTTTTAAGATACCCACTACGTGCATTCTATGCCATCAATGGCGTGAACTCAATGTGGTGATAGAATGTACATTAGCAGAACTATCTAGCTACTTATGCGCAAAACGGAAGACTTAAAAAGAATATTGTGACAAAATCTATCACAATCAAAATTATATACTTTCTATATGAAAGCTATATAATTATACTTTATGATGTCCGAAATAATGACGGATATATTTGAATATTTGCAATTTGCATTTCTTAACATTTCTTTACAAAGTTTGAATCAAACATACCTGAAGAAATGAGTCCAAGGAAGAATTAGGTGAGAAAATAGGAATATTAGAATCACCTCTGCGAAACTCTTTAAAGTAACTGTGGTTTCAATCTGATTACGGTTATTTTCTAGTATATTTATTCTGTGATTCGATAAGCTTTATATGCAAAGTTTTGGTTCGAAAGTTTTAAATTTTTGAGCTTAAAGTATTAAATCATTCATAATTTTGTATGAATGGTAGGCGCGATTTGCATCCAACTTTCCTCATTTTTTACGAAATTAAGTCTGTGATAATTATAGCTTGTTCTAGTAAGTTTCACTATGATCACTTTATAATTTTGTTCATAAAATGTGAAGAAACACATTCATTTCTTATATGGTAGGTGATTTTGGTTATTAATCGATTTCACCGATTTTTTAGCACATTTATTCGTTAGTGAAAATAATCTTATGTGCCTATTTCCAGCTTGATTGTTGTAGAATTACAATAGTTGACGTACGAAGAGAGGGAAAGGTAAGCACACAGATATGATCGTGATTCTTGATCGTGATTCTGTTAAGTATTTACATAATTGTCCATATCTGTCGCATTTAAAAGAAATTTCGAACTCAATACAAAATATATTAAAAGTAATGTCATCCATTTGCTACGAGAAATTAACAAATTTGTGCTCCTGACCAATATATGGTATACCTATATACACCTACTCTGATACTGATACGACGGGTTCAGAAGAGCAATTAAAGAAATAAAACACTACATTCCCACATGGTTTTCATAAGAAATAATTTCGAAAATAATTTCGATTTATTACAATTTCATGTTTAACTTTTCTAATTCTACATAGTACCAGAGACCACCATCGTCAATAATGGTACAAAGCACAAAATTGTAAAAACATCAAAAATTCATTTTCATAACTAGCAATATTGAACTGCCTCTTTCGAGTATCTCCATTAATCTTCTCTCTCTCTCTCTCTCTATCTTACTCTCTATCTATCTCTCTCAGTTTCCATTTACCTTTATAGCGCCCGTCAATCAGTACGTTGAATGTTTACAGTAATAAAATGACATTTTATGTTGTATGTACATAACTCAACTACTTCAACTGAAAACAACTCGTTCTCCCATAGCTTTGGCATTGCATCATATTGTAGAAACGTTTGCCAATTCACTGCAAAACACTCTACTACTGCTACTACTAGTACTACTGCTATATTGGGGCATTGTATATGAATATATGCATATAGACAATATGAGATATACTTATAGATAGTTGGTTGGTAAAATACAAACAAGAGAAGAACACTATCATCATCATCATCATCATCATCATCATCATCATCATTATCATCATCATTATCAGCAACAAGAAAATATTGCTCTGATATCATTTGGTTCTTTCGTTCTGTATTGGCATGTTGTTTGACAGTTTGGCAACTGTGTTATGTAGTTGCTCACTTCACTATGGGTACTCGTACCATATAAGCTATCATACAATAGTAGGGGAATAAAAGCGTGTATAGCTGCCATTATCGTTATCGTTATTGTTGTTGTTGTTGTTGTAATATATATACACTTACGTACAAGTATAAATATTGTATATGTGTATAAGAGTAATGTTGCTACTTTGGCAATTTTCTATTTTTTCAAAAAATATGTACAATCATAATGTTGTTGTTGTTGTTCTTCTTCTTCTTTTTTGTTGCATTTGCGTTAAAATTGGCACGTTCGTTGGATATTGTTCGGGTTTTTCATTTTACTTTTGACTGTTATTGCTGTTGCCACTGTTAATGTTGTTATTATCATTGTTGCTGTTGTTGTTGTTGGTGATACATACGTATACACACAAATATTTCTTCAATCGCAAACTCTCTTCTGTCATTTACCGATGTTACCAATGCTCTTGTCAGTCGTTATTCACAACAAGTTACCATATGTTGTAGACTTTTTATACATCATATACTTTATAAATTCTCTGACGTACGTAGCATAGTAGTACATATTATGGCACCATGTTTTGCTATTACGTATTACAATAATCTACAGGAATATGAAATGTTTCATTTTTTTTCTGTTGTTGCTGCTGTTCGTTTTGCTACAACATATATTCATAGAATTTCTGTTTTATCTCTTTACAAGATGTTACTTGTATTTATGCTGTTATTTCTTCTTCGTCTTCTTCTTATTTTGTTTGGTAGAATCTATTTGAGATGAATTTTCAAATACACAACTGCAATTGTATGATTATTTGCCATACCACTGCCGATCAATAACAAAGAACCGAAGTCATAAAGCAACAATAATAACCAACATAAAATCAATATAATCAGCAATTACAATTATGTATAAAATGTTTATATATGTAAAAATGTATACGAACACATATGTAAATACAAAACCAATATTACAGAATTCTACCGAATGTATCACATATTCAATTACAATTTTACTATCCACTTATATGGTATATCTTCTTCACCCACCTTCTTCTACATATTTATATTCATCCATTTCAACGATTTATATTGTACATAATTAATTTAAATGGCTATTTGTTCGCAATGCTTTTCATTTTTTTTTTCGCTTTAATTGCTTGTGTACTGAACTTCTTAAGAGCTTATATGGTGGTCACCTCATATAACCATAGTCTATCAGAGTATGTAATGCTTGTATCACCTTTCAGTTGGCATTTACAAAGTATGACTGTATGACTACTTTATAGTAGCATTTAAAGTATTATTAGCAATACATTTATGTACTTGTATTTGCTCTTGATCGCTAGTAAGTATGGCAAATTTTTTCAATACCACACTCACTACAAAATATATTTTACTTAGTAGTAATTCAATGAGCTCAATAACAAAATAACATCAATTTGTATTTGTCTTAACGGTAAGTAAGACATTTCTGGATCAATGATTATTTGACCTATGCATGCATGCATGCATGCTTTCGTTGTGATAGGTAAACAGGAAATGTAATATAGTCCCATGTACGTATATATCTGTATGAATAGTCGTATATATGTTACATATGTTACATTTATGCATTTTGGTTGCATATACCAGCAAGCGAAAAACAAACAAAAAAAGTCAATGTCCTATGACACAAAGAGAAAATTCCTTCAGCAGATACCTGAATTCATTTAAAATTCAATTTTGTACGAATTCCAAAAATTTTTTACTTAAATGTTGATTTAATTTAAACGTAAAGTACACTTATATATATTGCAAACCATTGAAGCCTTTTGATATCATTTGATTCTTAACCCTTGATGGTGTTAAATTCATATAATAAAATGACAAAGTTTTACTTCACATCCTCAGTGGTGATTGTGTGTATATATGTTGGGCAGCAATGTTGGGCCTGCAAAAATTAGTAGATATCAATTATATATTTTACCCACTTAGGGGCGCCCTAATTTAGGTGGGAACCAATTATACTAAAAATTTCGATTCTGTTGTTGTTGTTGTAACAGACAACGATTTCGAAATCACAAATATGTATATAAGTCAGTTAATTAAGTTGTTGTTGTTCACATCGACCAACTCCAGGAAGACGGCAGCCTCCAGGGTGTGCATCCATAGTGCAAAGGGGGCCAAACTTGTAGACCCTCTGGGGCAGGCGAAGATGACATCGGTCTGGAATTGTATAAGCCAGCAGGTATATGTAGAAGTTCAGATAGAAGCTCCATCCAGATATTAGCTGCGCCAAAGTGGCACGAGCGGATCTAGGGAGCTGTTGTTCGCAGTCTGCAATTGGCGGTGGGCGACCCCTCAGCACGATGTTATGAGCATGACCCTCGATGGCCGCCACCACTGCGCGTTGATACAGAGAATTCAGAGCCGCCGTATGCGTACTAGAGCTCAAATCATCGAACAGGTGACTCACATGCAAACTGCGTTAAACGGTTGTTGGAGGGTGATGGAAGGTGGCAGAAAAGAAGAAATTGTTGCCAAAGCAGTTCGTTGTGCTCACGCACTTTTAGCATTCGCGTTTTCTGATGTAGGTGATCCTCATGCGCCATCTTATGGCAGGCAGCCGGTGATGATGCGCAAAGCAGTATTCTGCCGTGTTTGCAGAAGCCGCCATTGCGTGTCGCTTATGGGTTGTGTCCATTTGTAGCCGCGTAGTTGATGATCGACCTGCCGATAAGCTTATAGGTGATGAGCAGCGTCTTTCCCCCAGCCAGAGCCAGTGTTATTTGTTGATTTTGACGGGTTTTTGAGTTCATTTGATATGGCAGGCAAAAATAATGGGAGGTGGCGTTACATTTCATCGTCCTAGAGGCGATTTTTGGTCAGCAGTGGAGTTACTTGACGATTTTATGGTGCTTTTGATTACATATTGTACGGGCGTCCACTTAAGGGATGGAGATAGGGCATAAGTATGTTCGGGGATAATATTATAATGATAAAATATAATAGGGCTGGATAAGTTGGAAAAATAAAATTAATAGTTGTTGATCATACATTTAAACTTTCTAGGAAGGATACCAATGAACGGAGGGGGAGAATTTTGTAAAAATAACAATTTTGATTGAGAGCCCCTTTAACGGCTGAAGTTATGGACTAAGTATTTTTTGGGAAAATTGATAGAGATCATTTGGCTCCTCTAACGGTTAAATATTATGGTTAGATAATGGAAGAAATAACGAGTTGTAAGAGAGTTCTAGAATTTCAAACATTATAATTAAGAAGTCTTCCATTTTTCTGATTTTTAAATGATGGCCACCTCAATACACATATATCGTTCAAATCCCAAATAAATATCACATATTGAATATAATTTTGTATTAAATTTATTCATGTTCGAGTCTCTGTAAATTACATTTATTAGTTGTATTCTTTAAGTTTGCTTAAAATATCTGTCTACCGACGATACATACATACAAGTATTAGCAAAGTTTTGGAATGAAAAACGAATATATAAAATGAATAAAAAACACCCAAGTAATTGGCATAAGAACTTCGATCGATGACATCGATAATAAAAAGTAAATACGAATAGCATCAGCAATCGATGTGTTATTTAGTTCATATACTAAACATTTTACTTGTATTCTTATATACTTGAACATAGTTAAGCCTATCATTTAATTTCGTAGTTTTATTTAAATGAATTTTCAGCTATTTCAGCTACTATATATATAAACTTTTTTATGTGTATGTGTCCATATATATGTAGTACCAGAAAAAAATATACACATATGTCTTGTGTGTGAATTTCTTTAAAAAGGAATAATATCCCTACACTTGTACTTGTATATAGATGTCTGCCTACGCGATATTTTATTGCTATTGTTGTTTTTATATTTTTCTGTTTTGGCCAAAATTATTGGCATATGTTACTTGTTGTTTGTTTCCTTTTGTGTTTTGTTTTTTTTTTCACTTTTTTCACTTGATAATATTGATATTTCTATTGTTGTTGCTCTTACCGCTGTCTATAAATGTATCAGCCAAAAAACGAATGTCTGTCGTTTAACCCTTTTTCATTGTTGTTATCTTTGTTATTGTTGTTGTTGCTATTGTTGTTGTTGTGTGGCAGCCACTTTTGTAATTTATACAGCATTCTTATAATTTAACTTTTTCTCGTTCTTCTTCTTCTTCTTCTTCTTGATCGACTTGCTAGCAAGCACATATACTACTTATGGTTTGGTTTTATATGTGAATGTCTTTGGGTATTTTAACTTTTTTTTTTCATTCACCAAACCAAAGAAAAAAGAGGTTTTGTTTTTGCTTTTGCTTTCGCTGTCAGATAGACGCACATTCATATGCACATGAGAATATACAAATGACGATATATGCATACATATAGATGTACGATATCGTACATATACATATTTATATTTTAGCCAAAAAAAAAAAAACAAATCAACCCTTTTTATATATATTATCTGAATACGATTGTGTTGGTCTTTTGCTGATGCTTGTTCTTTTTTTCTTTTGACTTTTTTGGGATAATTTTTTCTTGAGTTTTGTTTTTTTTTTCTTTTACTTTGTTCTTCCGTTTCTATCGCGGCTTCTTCGTTTTTCTGACACTCAATTCGTTGATATGTTTCATTTATATTTCGGCCAAAACAACGAAAAAAAATATTATAGAATATTTTAGTAACTTTGGGTGTCGTGAAGTAAACATAACTAACGTATGTCTCGTTTTAGTTCGTTCAAAGACACATTTTACAAAGAAACTTAGAATAAAAAGAAGTCAGCCAACAAACAAAAAAAAAAGAACCATACATCCAACAACTAAGTAGTCACTTGGCATGTCTACCTATCGTTTGAGCGAAAATATGTGAATGCCGAACTTGTAATTTGATATTCGTAAACGTTTTGTAGCACATTTGTTATGCGTGTGAGTGAACCCTATTTTATTATATATATTGTGTATTTCATCGTACCACCCCCCTCCCCCCCTTAAGTGTTTCTCTTATACATATGCACGAGCATCAATTTGGTGGTTGTATGCATGCATACATATATTTGACATAAAAAGGGTTCCCAATTGCCAATTCACAAGTAATTTAAATAAATTTTTTATTTTCTTTGTCTATCAAGGAGTGAGTAAGGTCTATTGCATACAGTTATCAATAATAATTTGCTTACTTATGTACATATTAGATTTAAATAATCGAATACAGTGGCCAACAAAGTTACTATATCAATTTCTATGTAATTGTATATGCATAGAGTATGAGAATGAATAATGGGATGTGAGTTGAGAAAGTTTCGAAATTACTTTTAATTCAGATAATCGTTAGTTATATAACTCCCAAGTGATTTGCATGAGACTAAACTGGATGGAAAATTTTTTTATAGTTCTTCATATTAAGTTGTTTGGCCTATTTGCCTATTGTTAGAACACGATGACAAGTCATCGAAGTGGTCATGTACCTTAAGCAATTCGCTTGCACAGTCCAAATGTTATCAGGTTCTAAAATACTTTGTCTTTTCACCAGCGTTTTTGTCAGCTATTTTATCGACGCCTATCGTCAAGTACCGGGTACCTTACCGCGTACCGTCAGGTACCTTTTATTTCTTTAAAACGTAAAACTCATTAAAGCATCGTATGATCGCATCTCAGAAAAATATTTAAGAAATGCCATAACCGTAAAAGAAATTTAAAATTAAGCACTCCTTTCGAATAAAATATGCAATTTCTTTAATAAAATCAACAATAAAGCAACAATAGATACCAAAGTACATAATAATAAAAGCAATGCTCGTATATTCAACAAGGATAACGAGAATGATGAAAAGAAAGAGAAATGTGGGGGGGGGGGGGAGTACAGAAAAGCAAGTAATAATAGCAATAGCAGTAGAAACTTGAAACAATAAGTAAATAAAATAAGAATGCGATATTGTAAAGGGAGAATGAGGTGAAGACAAGAAACGAAAAAAACCAAAAAAAAATACATAAGTAACTGCAACAATAATCATGAATTTCACCTAAGAGTTTTGCGAAAAGACAACAACAACAATACATAACAAATAGTGAACAAAATATGAATTCGTTTACCTACCAACAATATCAACATTTGCCAATAGAAACAACAATATCAGTAAAAGTACGCAAACAATCAAGCAAGCAAACGAAAAATATAAGAAAAAACGCAAAAAAAATGCGAATATATTCTGCAAATACAAAAAAAAAATACAAAAAAACGTAGGAAGAAGCAAAATAATATTTGCATACAAATTGTTTGTGTACGCACGCAAAAGCTAGCAATGTTATCAACCAGCCACCAGTACACAACCAACAGTATTACCCGTAACCGAACTATCACTTCGAACCATTGCTATGTATGTAATACACAGTCCAGTCCGGTATACTCTTATTGCCTTTGGACCACTTTTCTGCTTCAGTCATTCATTCACTACTACTCAATCGCTTATGTGTGTGTGTGTGTGTGTGTGTATTGTTTTATTTCCATTTTGTGTTTGTATTTCATCAAACGTAAACGCTTATTTTTTGTTTATATTTACCATACCATATAGTATTCATAAATATATTTGTTGTTGTTGTTATTGTTTATACCCACATACTGTTGTTATTTTGGTACAACCAATATACAATATTTGCCTATTTACGATAGCTGATAGTAGGTACTCGTACTTGAGTTAGTAGGTACATAAGCTTAATGTACATGTATGCAGGTAAAATTTTATTCAATATTCAAAATTGATATTGATTTGTTGTCATCGTTGTTGTTATGTATTATATCAAACAAGCAAATTTTTTTGCTGTCAACTAAATTTTTTATTCAGACAGTCATACTATTAATCTATGACAGCAATATTATCATATGTCGTACGAGTAGATTTGTATATTTAATATTCAAGTACTCGAAAAAATCAAAATATGGTGATGTTTTTATTTTTCTATATGGTTACATAGAGCATATTCAGGAAACACATAAATGTGATTACTTTAATGAATGAGTAGCATAAAAACCTATGGATTGAAAATCTTTGCAACAAATCATCTCCTAGATGTCGACTACGAGAAAAATTTAGTGGATCGAATTTCCATTTACGGTTCACTAAAACGGAACAAAATCAAACCAATTCTGAAGCGAATAATTACGGGCGATGAAAAGTGGATCACATATAAAAATAATGAGCAGAAAAGATCATGGACGAAGCAAGGAAGAAGCTTCGCAAACAGTGGCATAGTCATGATTGACACCAATAATAGTAATGCTGTATGTCTGGTGCGATTGAAAGTGAATTTGTCATTAGCTGAGCTTCTACAACCCGGTCAAATGATTGATTCTGATCTCTACTGTCAACAATTAATAAGATTGAAGCTAGTAATTCAATTAAAAAGGCCTGAATTTATCAATAGAAAGGGTGTTGTGTTCCATCATGACAACGCCCCAGATCACACACATCTTTGACGACCCGCCAGAAACTGAGAGAACTTAGCTGGGAAGTTTTGATGCATCTATCATAGAGAACGGACCTTTGCAACTTTAGATTATCATTTGTTTCGATCACTGAAAAACACTTTTAATGGTGTAAATTTAAATTTCGTAGAGGCCTGTAAAACCTACTTGGATCAGTTTTTCGCTCAGAAAACCAAGAAGTTCCAAACTGTTGGAATAATAGCTTTACCCCCCCAAAATGACAAAAGAGTATCACTCAAAACGGCACATATTTGATTTAATAAAGCTGGCTCCACAAATTTTATTAAGTCTATAGAGTTTAGTCATGTTCTAAACCTAAACAATTCCAATAATTCAATATACTCTCTTTGACATGGTTCACTCAACTTATTGAGTAAGATTTTAAAACAAAAGTATAGCAAATATGAGAGCTAATTTGAGCTTCTTTTGAAATTCGAACACTTTTATGTTCTCAAATAAATAATCCATGGCTTAGTAAAATTTAATAAATTCAAATATTATTGTCTTTATTCTTTCTGCTTGTTTTCTATTTTTCTTTGGGTAACATTGTCAAATACAATTTACTTCAAACTACTTAGTTATAAGGTATATATATATAAGGTATCTACTATCCAAATAACATACTAACGACCAACATTTATTCAACTAGTCTTTCCGCAATGAAACGAAATCGTATCATCGAACCTCAAAAAGTGTACCCTCATCATCTTAGCGTATCAACTTACAAGTCAGCAAAATCGTAACTTTTTCAATATTTTTGAATTTATTATTTAGTTTTGAGTATATAACTACATATATTTTTTGTTGTTGTTTTTCATTTTCGTTACGTTTCGACATTATGATTATATGTATGCATACCTGCTTGTTTGGCAGTAACAACGATACACGAACATAGTCAATGTACGAGTATGTGTGTATTTTAGTGTACTATAGTGTATGAATATCTTTAGGATAAAGTTGGTGTGTTGTGTTGTGCTTTCCGTTTTGTTGTATACATATATATGTGTATTTGTATGAGTATTTGTGTTTGCGTATTTATGTTTTCCGTTAAAACTTTTGCATTTTTCATAGTCGGAACAACATCAGCAACAGCAGCAGTTGGAACAGCAATTGAAGTCGTAGATATCATTGATATGCATATTATTATTTGTTTTGGTTTTTTGTTTTTGTTTTGATTTTTCGATAAAAAGTTTAATATTTGAATATCCTGGATTTTCAATATCCATATAGCAGCCAATAGCCACTATCAACTAACCAACCATTCACCCAAAACTGGCATTATTCTAAAGTAACAAGAGCAGCAGCAGCTATACATAGCAGCATCAGTTTCCACATCAACAATACCACTCTTCTCATATCAAAATACACTTGCGATTGCGAATTATTTGTTAGTGTTGCATAGTGAACTCTTCAGTGAGTAGTTGTATACTACTGCTGAAATTTGTAAGGAATACTATATACTATATACTATATACTTTTTATTGAAGGTTATAGTAAATATCATTCTATGCAGCTGTAGTTATTCTATACTATTGTGGTAATTGTAAGTATCGTTCGATTTTTGTGATTTTTTTGTTTGCGTTCAATTTTTTTTTGTGATATTTTTTGTCATTTTTTTCTTTCTTTGTTTCCTTTTCTCTCAGTTGTTGCTACTTTAATTTTTGTGCTGAACAAGCAGCAATTTCTGCATTGGTCATTCCCATGAGTGTTTGGAATATTGATCGTTTCATTTTAGCAAACAACAACAATATGTTGCCATAAACGTGTAAGAATACAAAAATTCATAGATATTTACGCACACAGATAGTATAATAATAATAATAACATATAACATTCATACAATTAAAATAAAATATATAGTATTGTACAATATATACCCTGTAGGAAGTCATTGTTGTATAAAGGATAACCCCCAAGTGTGCTATGAATTCAGTTAAGGAACTATGTATATTCATAGAAATTGGAATATATATTTATTTAATAAATGTTGAAGATTTTAATCAAATTTTTTTTAACTTAACTCTAAATAAATCGCTCTTATACATATTCACATTATCTGTGACAAATGTTTAAAATATTAATATCTCAAACCAGTTGGCGCCTAGATTGATATAATGGCAATCTTGAACTAAGCTTTGGTTAGTATAATGTGAAATGTAAAATGAAGTTTTTTTTTTTGGTGGTAAAGTCAGTATAAACACATTCAAATGTATAATCGAAAAATTACCTAAGCTGCATTGCAAATTATTGAAATTAGTACTTCGTTTGTATTTTTTCGCAATAAAAAAAATACAGAAACAATTTTTTAGCATAAACATTTTTACATAAATTGCGCCTACGATGAATTTTGTATATATAAAAAATTACTTCTATCTGATTAAATAATTACCAACTGGGATTTTTTGTTCTAAGTGTTATAAAATCGTAACCATAACCAATACTTATAATAAAGTAGACTTGCTTTCTCTCATTATTTTCTCATAAGTAGTAACTACCCAGCAAACAATAGAAGTCCTTTTCCGGAGCGCTCACGCTCATAATGAGTACATAAAGGCTCCGAAAACCATAAGAAAAGTGCATCTTTTTCTACTACACTGGTCGATCACAAAGAGCTCTAAAAGGCTTCCGAAAAGAGTTTTTTCTGAGCCATAGAATATAAAGCTTTTGAGTGTTGTAGAAGCTTTTTAGTTTTAGAAGTTCGTGTAGAGAGAGAGAGAGAGAGCAACGAACGAATAATAATGATTGATGCGTATGTGTGAACGGCAGTCATCCTTGTTTCATAGTCAGACAGCAACTGATCATGTTTGTACTTTTGTGTTATTAAGCGCTCGCATGGTCGTGTGAGAAACAGCATACACAGAGAGAGCTCTGTGAGCTAGCTTTTTAAGACACTTTTTCAAAGTCCTTTAAGAATAATTTTTGTAGCGCTCTGAAAAAGCTCTTTATTTTGACACTTTTATTACTCTTTTTTATGAGCGCTCATATTCTGGTTTGCTGGGTATGTACTATCTCGTATAATGGTCTGCATATGTACAATGACTAAGGTTATAAAAAATATTTTTGTGTTCGTATTTTATTTTATTTTGCAAATACACTAGTCGTTTGTGCGAATTTTCGAGTATATGGTATATTAGGCGTATCTGTTTTTGAGTTCTCTCATATTTGTTTATAACCAGTATAAGTGTCTGTTTGGTCTATGCATATAACTCTGTGAAGAAGATTATATAGTTATATGTATAAATATTTTGTTAAGGAAAAATTCTCTAATATCTATATATATATATATAATTTTATATGAGTAGTAATTTTACAAAATGTGATAAATTCATCTTTCAAAGTTGTTGATAAATAGAGGAAAAATAGTTGTAATACCAAGTTACTTCGAAAGATTAGCTTGATAACAATATACAGTTATGAGATAGTGATGCAGATAATTATTTTTCCCATTTTGTTAATTTAATAGTATATTGATGTGTAAATACTTGATGTCAATATTTTGTTGAAATGAATATAGAAAATATCTTATTAACATAAAGAAGGTCAAATTAATATAAATTCTTACAAATTATAGTATATTTTATTTTTAATTTCTAATATTTACATATATACACGATTTGTCTTTTATGCGTGATTATTGAATCATATATATCTCCCAAGATCTCTTCTTTATGACAAATGCCTTAAATTCTATTCTAAAAGGCCTACATTTATATGAACACTTTCATAAGACATTGACTTAGTTAAGGTCTTAAATTGTTTATTGCATTATGGTATGAGGCTTACTCTATTTTAATCTTGAACTTAGAATTTTGCTTCAAACTATTTACATCGTTGTATTATTCGAAAGTTTTGCGTATTTTCTTGTTGATGCCACTACTTTGGGTTGCATTTTAGTGATTGAGCGACCAATTCCATCTAGTATTTTCTCATAAAGTTTTCACATTTTATCATTCCTTTTTTTTTACTTTTTTTCATCTCTTTTCCCAATTTATATTCCTATTCGCTTTTTTTTTTTGATATTGCTTAAAACTTTTAGTACTACAATTCAACACATATGTACCTACGAAATAGATATTTATACAAATGTACGTACCTACTGATATGTATGAATGCATATGTATAGGTTAAGAGGTCATATTCACAATTCTTCGTAAATAAGTATGCACTAGTTCTATATATGAATAGTATAAATATACATGTGTGTGTATATAGGAGTATATTTGGCAAACATAAAAATGCCACTATCGTTGTAAATTTGAACTTCATAGCAGCCAGTCAGTCAGTCGCACAGTGGTCGGTCTACCATTTTGCAGTTTAAATGAAATAGTAGTAATAGTAATAATAATAATAATAATAATAATAATAATAATAATAATAGTATGTTGTTGTTGTTTGTTGTTGGAAATAGTAATACTTACTCGTAGTAATAGTAGCAAATATGAGCTATATTTGCCTTTTCTAAAGTTTGGAATGCATAAGATACTTTTGTGCCTGTGACCAAAAATCCCCTAAGACTATAGTAATATATCTGCGTGTGTGGGTGTGCATTCACGTGAGCTACTTTAAGTGTTCACATTCATTCAATGTTTCATTCCTTCTTTGGGTTGTTCATTCGTCCGTTTTTAATTTATTCCATAAACGTGCTTCAATTGGTTATTTTCGCACAGGAACTATCTCTCTCTCTCTTTCGCAGACTCTGCAGTTTTTAGAGGGACTTTTGCAATGGAAATTCTGTGTGTGAGCTTAACAGTTTTATTTACTATATATATGCGTATATATGTTTGTATATGTTAGTATATATGTTCTTTGGCGATGCCTGAACTAAAGTATTGAAATATGCAAAAGTAGGTCAATAAATATGTATATGTGTGTGTCCATATACATAAATATGCATGCATTAGTGTGCCAACTGGGTATTTGAACAATTTCAATATTGTTGTTGTTGCTGCTGCCATTTTGGAAGTTGTTTCACAAAATAAAAAAACGGTTTTTGCTACATAAAGTGGCAAAGACTTGCGTATGTGTATGTGCAAAAGTGTTGAAAACTTTAAAGTTTGATATTTGTATGTATGTGTTTATGGATGTGGCAAAGGAATACAAACAATATCGTTTCAAAAATTTCGCTCCTTTCATTGTAAAATTATTCTGTTCATTGCAATTTCAAGTAAATATATTCTATGTATATTACTCCTACTATTTAACTACCACAACTCATATGTATTGTGCATGTAGTAGATATTATAGATGGAATTATATACTTACCAACATGTGCTTTGTAGAAATATTAAGGTGTTAATATGTATACATTAGTGTGTTTGAATATATGAGTGTGTGCAATTAAAGTTTTTGCTACTCAATTGGGTCGTGTTGTTGTTGTTATTATTATTGCATTTATGATACTCTCTATAAGCTATTTGATACATTTTGATACGTTGAGCTTTTCTTATTTTTATGATTGTGGTTGTTGTTGTTGTTGTTGTTGGTAGTGGTGATGGTGGAACTTTCATATTTTAATTGCTTCAAAATTATATGTTTGAAAGTTTCTTGCTAAAAAAAAAAGGATATCTGTACGCAAATGCTTTTGCAAAGGTTCTATGAGATCTGACTGTAAGTAAATGGCATGTTGCGTCACCAACATGATGGATTGAAGTATAAATAAAAGCAAAGCCCAATTTTACAAATGATCATGATTATACGTCTTAATTTGAAGTGTTAACAAATATTTTGGAACTTAATAATTCCATTCTATCGGAGACTAAAGAAGGTTGCTCTCCGTTGAGTTTCGAAAAAACAACTTATTGTTTCATTTGCTTGGCTTCATATTCTCTAAAACTGTATTTTGATAGAGCGAATTGCATCCAATATTTTTAACTTCCTTACCCAACGTCCTATTTATTTCGATAATTCACAATGCAGATTTACATATGCCATAGATAAATGAGAAGTTTTATGGAAACATTTTTTAAATTATTTAAAAATATTTTTAAAACAAATAAGAGAAAATAGGAAATGACATTTTTTTCTATGAATTTTTTTATTTGCTTCGTTTTTTTTTCCAACTAGTAGTACATAACATGCATTTTGTTGTTGTTGTTATCGATTGCACTTAGTCAAATTTCAATCAAGCATGATTTTAAGGTTATATATACAATTTTTCAATTTTGTTTTTTTTTTTTCATAGACATATACTAATGCATGTGATATATGTGAGTATGGTAGATATGTTAACTGCACTTAATACCACTACAATACGATTTCGAGCATTACAAGCGTAAGTAATAGGCTCAAGTGCATTGATGCAGCTCTAAAAATGTAAAAATTTGCACTTGCACAACTACAAATAACTATGGTCGACAAGCGATATTGAAATATTGTATTTTTAGTTGTTAGTATTTTGCTATTATTTTGCTTTTCGCATAGCTAGATTTGTGTAGAAATTTAAGGGGAAGCAAAAAAAAATAATTTTGCTATTGGAATAATTTTTCTATTTAGTATAGATGCATTGAATTGTGTTATCAAGTACTTTGATGATGCTCTAAATGGTGAATTGTTAGTCTAAGTGCATTTTATGTGCACATTCGCTAATGTAGTTAGATTTGTATTTTAAGCATTTTAACTATTTAAAGTTTCAAGTTAACATTTTTTATGATTTATTGGGATTTTTTTAAAAAAATCATATATTCAACTCAAATCATTTAAGTGATAAATTTGAATTGGACTAGAAGCATCTGATATATATTAGGATATTTCTTCTGGCTTTTTATAAACCTTAATAAATAAAGCATATTAAAAAAGCATTTTTGTCGCAAATTCTAAATGTTGTTTTTATAATAATGAGGCGCTATTTTATTATCCACGGTACTATGTAGTAAAGCAAAATTCTCCACCTTCAAAACTGCATGATATATAATTTTTCGTTCTTCATTAGACATATACACATAAATCCAATTACATTAATCACCAAAGTTGCATTTATCGAAAAGGAGACAAAACAAAAGATATAAAACTTGTTTTCTTTTTATTGTGCCCATACACCATACAACGGTAATAGCAACACCAACAACAACAACCATTAAATAAATGACAATTTTCATTTCGGAGATGACACATATTGTGTTTGTATATGCGTATACGTACGTATCCATCACAAAATAGTTAGAAAGTAAGCCAAACTGAAATTAAAAGTACCCCTACGAATGGGCGTGGTTCCCTATGTATAAACATAGATATGTATATTGTCACAGAAACTACAACATAAGCAAAAACCGACTAATTGCTGTCATTTGTGTTATCAAATGTTGCTCCTCTCTCGAAATATAATTCCTCATTTGCTGATGTGAATGCAGCATATGTCACACTAAATACTCGTACATATTATCTATATATATATATATTAGTATGTATAAACATGCGTGCTTAGTTTAAGTACATATACAGATACAATATGTGGCATAGAAATCTGACAAAAGAAAAAAGAAAACCAAAAAAAAAAAAAAAAAAAAAAAATTCATAACAAAACTGAAACGAAATTGATGTGACACACGTACGTGTGATTGTATATGTGGGTGTGAGTGATTGTGCAACACAAAGTATATTCTTATATACATACGCTTAATGTAAATGCGTACATTTATTGTGATGAGTATGTGTGTGTGTTAAACTATTTTTAGCAGATATTAATGACTTAACGACCAACAATAATAGCAATGAGCAGATTCTCATAATAATGATGATGATGATGATGATATTGATGATCATGTTAATTATGATGATGAAGACGTGTGGTAAATTTCGTTGTCATTGCAAACATATCACACATGTTATCGAGCTCATGTGAGTTCTTGTGCCCTTATGTGAATATGTAATAAGTATTGTTACAACAACAACAAGAACAAATCATAACAAATTGCATATGTGCATGCAAGTATTCAAATGTAAATGATTGTTCAAGACTGATCTTGAATATATGTGATATGATTCTTTGACGATCATTGCCATAATATAATGCACACACGATCACCCATCACAATGAAATTGTTATGCTGATCAATGTTTACTAAAAGAACATATGATAGAAAATCGCATAAAATTAGATAAATATTTGTAGATATTTTTTATTTTTTATTTTTTTTTTATTTTACTTTTCATTGATATTAACTTTTAAACTTCTACGTTATTACTCATAGATTATCAATTCAACAAAGAGGGCTAATATAAACCCAATACTGACAATATATACATTTTTGAAATATTTTAAAAATAAGAAATTATGTGTTTACTAATTTCTCGCAATGTATGAAAAGTGGTATTGAAGAGATTCAAGCACATTGAATTCTGTGCATCTATTTGTAGTAATTAGAGAGCTATCTGGCTAAAATTTGGTATAAGATTTGGATAAGATTATTTTCACCATTAAATTGATAAATTCAGAAATGAGCGACATCGGATGAAAACAACGCCTACCTCCCATATAAAAGTCAGTTATTGAATGGGTTTTTTTCACACCTTACGCAAGAAAAGTTTAATCTTTTGAATTAAAACTTTGTATATACAGTTACTGTGATCACATAATAGATATAATAGAAAATGGACGTAATCGAGTGAAAACCACGCCTACCTGCCATACAAAAAAATGTTGTTGAATGGGTGTTTTCGCTCTTTTCCCGCCAAGATATTAAGTTATTTAGCTGAAACTTTGTACATTACAATTGTATTTACTGAATAATCAAAAATGGGCATAATCTGATAAAACCCACACATACCTCCCGTACAAATTTATGCTTCTGTATGTATACAGATATATATATGTCTTTATATTTTATGCACGCAATTATAAAGATATCAAGCTGAAATTCAATACATTCGAATGAATTTGCTTATGAATAGACAAATTCGAAAATGGATGAAATCGAGTGAAAACCACGGCCCGAGCTAGAGAACTAGTCACATATCAATAATTTCATAAATGTGCAAGAATATTTGAAAATGCTCACTATCGGATGAAAAACATGCCTACCTGCTACTAGATATAGCGCTAGAGTTAGTTTTTATATAGTAAAAATATCTGATCAGTGTGATATAAAATAACAAAAAACCGATTAAAGATTTGTATGGATGAAATATCAGTCAATCCTACTAATGAAGAAACAAGACTTTATAAATCTTTCGTCATGCCTATGCTCACAAGTTATACCGAAGGATGGACACTCTAAGTTTGTTTATTTTTTGTTTTTACGACTTCACAATATCAGCTCCTCCCATACACAATATTTTGTTTTCACCACTACGTATATACATGTTCTCTAAATTAGTGGTCTCTTCCAAAATGTGCGTTTCAATACCATGTACCTAGAGTTTGCTTATTTCGTTTATTACAAATAGTCTGACTTATGTATTAAGTACGCCTTTTTGGTTGATGCTTGATGATGAGTGTAGTATGATGAGTATGAGTGTTGTTGGATATAATATTGTTTATCTTTGAGTCACTTATTTCTCCTCCCTCCGATATGAATTCGAACACACACACACACACAAAATGATGTTAGCATCTGAGGAACAGCAGCAGTTAATTAAATTAGAAAAACAAACAAACGCAATCAACAAACAATATTAAGCAATGAAAATATAAACAACAATTTGAACATCAACAAAAAAATATCTATACTTTTTATAGAGCTCTATTTCTTTGCCTCCTTCGTTTATTATGGTTATACATATAAAATCAAATTCATCAATTTCATTGTACTGAGGTGCTTCACAACTCCTTGGCATGTTTCTTTTTATTTTTTGTATTTATTGTTGTGGTTTTATTTTTACAACTATTTATTGTTCTTCTTGTCGATTCTTTAAGTTATTCCATACATTCACTCATTCATTGACCTGTTTTGTTTTATATGTTTAATGAGATTTTTTGTTTTTTTTTGTGGAGAATTTTTCTATATATACGATATGTGTCAGGGCATTTATTATACATCCATATATATGTATGTGCATGCATGCCAACATGTGTTAGCTTTTTTATGACTTTGCCACCGATTCATTGCCTCTACAACAATTTCATAAACATTAAAGTACATATATTCTATATATCGCGTATGTATCTGTGTGTGTGTATGTGAGTGTTAATATCTTTTTTTTACCTCATCTTTTCCTATATTTATTTTGTTTTGTGTCATAATCTTCATACTTTCATACAAGTACATACATTCCTTTATATGGAGTCGTGTATTAATAATTTTTTATGGTTGCCCCTTTTTTTGTTTTGTTTTTTATTTCTGCTGCAATGTAATAATACTTTCATGCGCGTTATGTGTATAAATATCTCTCTGTATCTGATGGATAGACACAACCGACCAACCAACCAACCAACCGATCGTCCGAACATACAACCGACAGCCGATAATAATAATAATAATAATAATAATAATAATCATAATGCTATAAAATAGCTCGTATATCTTTTTGCAGCATCTACATAACTCATCATCTCCATATGTGTGGTGTGGCTATATGTTTTACATACAAACAAACAACGAAAAAATATTAAAATATAAAAATACAATAAATAAAAATATAACAGAATATACATCTATGTAGTAGTGCATTGACTATGCCATTCGATTGCCATGAACACTTACGACTCATACCCGTATTTCCCGTATGATATATGTAGTCGAAAGGGCGTTCAATATTTCAACGTTGTATCTTTCATTACTTAACTTCCGGTTGTTGAGTTGTTTACATAGCTTTCTTTGTATGTGTTGGTTTTTTTTTTTTAAGTTTTCTCTTAATTTAATTTTGTTTTTTATTACATTGTTATTAGTATTATTAGTATTATTAGTTTCATTATTGCTGAGATTGTTTATTTTATTGAAAGATTCATATGTTATGCATTTGTTTTTTATAAAAGTCCATTTTGTTGTAAGAAAAAATTAGTTTATTTATTTATTTGACATATTTAGATAAATAGAAAAATTGGAAAATCTTGAATTTGAAATATTTTTAATTTATTACATACTTTACCAGTTGTTATAAAAATATAAAAAAAAGAAAATTGAATAGAATTCTTCAACAATTGATCTCTAAAACCTAACAACTGAAAATTGTTTAATTTTTTGATTTATAAAAAATATATTCCTTTTTCTCTTGGCACATACTTGAGCGCCACCAACATTAATTAAGAACCCAAAAATTACAAAAACATTTACATTTACATTATATTTCCAAAAAATACTTTAGATTTATTTATTTTATTCGAATTGTTCATTAAATTTTGTTGGTTTGTCACTTCTCGCCATATTTTAAACATAACTAAAATTTCAATAAATCCATGTTGTTAGGTTACATATACATGTTGCTAAATACATGTTGCGATCATATAATGTCATAAACCCTATGTATTTAGAACAAAAATAAGTTTTGTATAAGATTCTATAGCAGATTTCATATAAAATCAAAACTTTGTGCTATAATTTTGACAAAATATTTTTTTTTTCAAAATTTTAAACAAAAAATCCAATATTATTTCACGTATCTTCTGGGGCGTACTGGTAATATTACCTTATTTGGAAATTATTTTTATCATTAAACAACTACTAGAAAACTTATGAATATATCACAAGTTTGCGATTTCTACCACCGTCAAATTTGAGTGTTGTTTTCTACGCCGTTTCTTCTATTTTCGGAATGGAATCAGGCGCTTATCATTCAGTGCTGCTTTAATATTATTGAGAATTCTCACATCAAGTGATCGACCAGATTTTAGATAACCAACAGTATTCTGTATTTCACAGTGTGATACAGAAAATTACAAGTGATACACAGCGGTAGCTATACACAGAATTATATTGCATTCTACTCATTTTACGAAAATATTACTCTCCATACATATCTCATTGAAATGTATGTATCTGTATACAATGTATATATACGTATATTAAGAAAAAAAAATGTACATACATTAATTATATGGCACTTGTTAAGAAAAGGCCTCTCTCATACCAATCACATGTATACGAACATATGTAGCTATACATTGCATAGTGACAATGCATTGGTGTGTCTGTCAAAGTGATAGAATGTTGTTACTGCTGTTGTTGCTTCTGTTTGTCGTTGAACATGTCCATTGGTAATTGGTCAGAAAAAATTATCTGTTGTTGTAAAACAAGAGAGAAAAATGATGGCAACAATAACAACAACAACAAATAATACGACTACAATTACAACAAAAGCAAAAAGAGACAAAAAACGTATATGTAGCACAGTCAAGATGTTCAAATGTAGCGAAAGAAGAAGAAGAAGAAGAAGAAAACAAAATTGGTAGATATGTACGTGTAATAAAATGATGTTACATGAATGACAAAGCATGAACATGAGAATGTATGTTCTTACTAAAACAACAACAACACCAACAACATATAACCAATGCAGTCTTCTTTGCCGACAAGCAAGTATGCTACTCTATTCATATATGCATTTTTTATAAGTGAAACGAATAAGTGTAAATACGACCAACAACAATGACAAGCACATGCACAAGCATAATAATAATTATCATGTTGTACTTGATTGCTTTTGTTGCTATAACCATGTGAGAATGTGATTATGTGAGTGTTTTATAATGTTTGCCATATACAGAAATTGCACTCAAAACACAGAAAAACAAAAAAACGAAGAAAAACATCAAAAAAGTGAGAACAACTGCATGCGGCAAGTGGCATCACATATTCAACATGCAACATCATTTCGCTGACAGCAAATGAACAAGTCACAATCGAATGAGTAAAAGAAACAGAAGAAGTTGAAGAAAAAGCTAATACGGAAGGTTAATAAAAAAAGCAAAAAAAAAACAAAATTGAATAAAAACAAGTTCAACAACAATGCAATATAGTTGGAAACTCTAATTTCCTTTTTACAACGCACAAATAAATATATATATATATATTTTTTATATACGATATGTACATTTATTAGCTAGATTATAATTGTCATCGAGGTAGTAGTAGTAATAGTTGTTGTATTGTTGTAATTTTATTATCTTTTTCGCTCTCCTTATAAGGTGTGTCAACATCACAAGGATAATCACATTCATATATGCATATATTTACATACGATACATATATAATACTTATGTTGAAACATTTAATTCATTTTGTTCGTTTACCTCATTGTTTTTTTTTTTTTTTGTTTGCTTGTGGCTAAAATATGTCGTGCTGTTAATTAAATTATTTAGATTTGTATATTTCAACACGTATGTATATACACATGTGTATATTGTATATGAAACATATATCAACATGTATACATGTGTTCATAAGCGCTTAGCAGGTATCCATGGTCGTCAATAATGGTTTTGGTTGGAGGATTTTAAACCCACCAAGTGACCATTCTTTATCAAAATCCCATCTATCTTTAAAATACTTTATTGATTTTATTCCCTCTCGTCGAATGTACTATCAACATTGATGCGCTACACTTGTTTGTATGTATAGCACTAAAGTGCTAGTCATTAGGTGTTTGAATTAATATGGAATTGCAAAAAAGATGTATAAACAAAAAGAAAAAGAAACAAAATTAAAATTGTTGTCAAGCGGAGAAAATGAAAATATGTGCTAAGACATGATTTCGCATTCAAAGTATCGTCTCTCAAATATTCGTCCCACAGGACTGTCTGTTGGTCCATTCGCACGATAACTGATGTAATTACTAAGCGATTGAGCTAAAAATTTAGCATAAGAGATTATTTTTTTTATGGAAATGGATACAATCGAGTGAAAATTACACATATCCTATATAAAAGTCATTAGTTGAATGTATGTTTTTACATTTTGAGCCTGAAAATATAAAGTTATTAAGCTGAAATTCGTTACATATGTTTACATTGGCTAATTAACAAATACATTCTAAAATGGGTGCAATCGGGTAAAAGTGACACCTACCTCCCATACGAATTACTGTTTCCGTATGTATATTTTCACACTTTGCTCACGAAAATATTATGGAAAATTGAAGCAAAGAAAGTACATTTATAACAGTTATACATATACAATATTTGCAATGAAACCCTCTAACACAAAGGATCTGTGCACGCTCCATACATACACGTAGTATATGTAGGTTGACTATATTTTCAAAATTTGACAGACAACATAATAAGTATAACACAATACATTCTACATATTATGACATTAGATAAAGTCATATGTACGAGTAATAATCGCGTCAACTAATGAGGCAACCAACGTACAATCATTATTACCATAATAATATTGTACTACTATACATATTATGCATGTACATATGTATGAATAGATGGCTAGCTGAGGAGCTCTAACCAAAAATATAAATGTTTTGAAAGAAGAAAAAAAGAAACACAGAAAGGGTGGAAAGGTGTTGCAAAAGAGGTAGCTTGTGGTAGGGTGGACATTTTTAGTTGGGACACTTAGCTGTATATGTACATATATACATTCATCAAGCTAAACATATTTTCTGTTAATGGTCATACATATGCTATTATGTTGGTATGTAAATATCATATATACATATGTACTTACATTGGTGTACATTTGTATTAAGGAAGCAACTTGGCTAAAATTAATATTTGACGCTTTAATATACTTGCATGTATATTACATAAATAAATATAGGTATATACATATATAAAACACTAGTTGTTGTTGTTGTTGTGGCTATAAAAATGTCACTTGCTGTTGCTACTATTGTACTTATTTAATACCATTCATATACCATGCATACTCACACACACACACTAATACACATACTAATTAAAAGTGACATTTTTATGAGTTTCGGTTTTGCTGATGTTGTTGAGCTACCTCCTGTCGACACATTTGGGCTTCTTAGTCTCTGTGTGTGTATACAGATATTTTTGTATGTATGATGTTGTTGTTTTAACTGTGTATTTTTTTTTGTTTGTTTGTTGATTTTCATTAAAATTATGACGCATTTGCATGTAAATGAGTTTGATACACAAAAAAATTATGTCAAATTAAATTAGCTAACATGTCAACGTACATTGGTATGTTGCTGGGTTGGTGTGAAACGTAAGAAAAAAAAAACGCAACAGGATTCAGTCAATGCATATCTACATATAAATATATATGATAAATAGAAATATATATGCAGTATATAGTAGTTGCTACTGTTTACTATGTAGCTGCTGCTGCTGCTATGGCTGCTATATCGTTCAGTTGGCAATGGATTGCGTAGGTCGGTCGTTTTTCTTGTTATTGTTGTGAATTAAAGTGTTGACAGCTTTTAAATTTATACATAAACGCACACATATACATATGTATGTATATGTAGGCATAAACGCATGCACGCATCAATCCGATTGTTGTTGTTGTTATTGTTGCCATTTTGATGAATGATGTTGAATAGTGGCATCCACGGCGCCATATTTTTGTAACAACAACAAAATGATACATATTAATTTTTTTCTTCTCTGTCTTTTAGATATATCATTATTATTATAATTGTTTTTTTTTTCCCCCATTTCTGCTGGTTATGGTCTGGTCTACACTTGACAACTTAATATTCCGACTTCTTCGCTTTTATTGTGTGATCGTTTTTTTTTTTTCGTTAATATATTTTAATTTATCACTACTTATAAATGAATTTTATAGGTATATATGGTACTTATATGTAGGTGTACATATATCAAATTGCAAAAATGTGTCTGTATTTTTAATTAATTTTTTTTTCTCTTCTCATTTTAGGTGAGTGCTTTTTCATATAAATTAATTTATTGCGAGTGTTGTTATCGCAATGACTCTTATACTGTACGTATATGGATTACAACTATTTGCAAAAGACATACTGGATGTTGACAATGGGTATCTCTTGGAGTAAGAAAAATGGAATTTTTATAATTTATTTGTTTATTTTTAATCAATATATCTTCGAATTAGAAATAATTTATTTTTAAACGTAGACTTACGGTTTATTGATTTAAAATCTGTGCTTGTAATTTAAAAATTAATTAAAATAAAAGTCAGCTACTAGTTATGGTTAGGTCAGTGTATTGCGATTTTGATTGGTTAATACCTTATCTAACTTACGATAGCAACAGTTTGTGAAGCCAAATATTGGACAAAATATTTACTAATATATTGTCAAAGTCGAAAATAGTTTGAATCGGAAAAAAACTACGAATACCTTCCATAAAAATGTATGCTTCCCTATGTAAATTTCAATATTTAGAGCACGAAAATATATAGCTATCAAGCTGAAACTTTGTACACACATTTATTTTTACTAATAGATCGAAAACTTCGAATATGAACGTAATCGAATGAGAATTACACATACCTACGATACAAAAGTATGTTTCCATGAGTATTTGTTCTCACTATCCGAACGAAAACATAAAGTTATTTAGCTGAAATTTGGCACAAACCAATATATTTACTTAGTAATTATCAAGTTTGAGAATGGACGAAATCGGGTGAAGGATACGCCTACCAACCATACAAAACTATGTTTCCATGTTACATTTTTTTATATATTTCGCACGATAATGTAAATCCATTGAATAGAAAATTTATGAATATAATTATTTTGAATAGCAAATATACAAGATTGAATATAAACAGAATCTAACCTACCTTCCATATGAAATTATGTTTTTAAATAATTTCCATATGAAATTATGTTTTTTTATGTTTTTCACACTTTTTGCATGAATTATATACATTTATAAAACTAAAACTCGATACATATGATTACATTTGTTTATGCTTAGACCAGTTTGAAAATGTGGATAATCAGATAAAAATCAGATGGGCAGAATTGGAGAAAACCCACTCCTACTTCCAGCACAAAATTAACTTTTTGCGGTAGTATGTCGTCTGGTTTGTCATAGTACTATATCAAGTATTTAAGCTCCATTATTACCTTAATTTTTGGTTGCCTTCATCCTGGATTTGAGCTTCCTTGAAGCACACTATTCCTTGATCCATGGCAACCCCACTGTTCTTATTAGTCTTTTACCCAATTAAATGTAAATTTCAAATTTCTTACATCACTAATTGTGATTTCTTTTTTTCAAAATATTACCCACTTACTGCTTGCAGTAAAGTACGGATCGAATTTATACTTTTAAACAGTTTATACTTACTTTTAACAATCAATCAACAAACAATTGTAAATTTCATTAAACACTCAATTTTGTTGTTATGTATTTGTTGTTGTTGTTGTTGTTGTTGTTGTTGTTAATTTACCTCTTTTGATTTGCTTTATGCTTTAGAAAAATTTAAGTAAAACAAATTTTTAACTAGCATTCTCATATATACTCTCCTTCTCTCTGTCTCTCCGCCTCTCTTTATTTGATCACCTGTAAGCACTTGAAACAATTAAATTCAAACAATTCAAACCAATTTCCTTTACTCATTTACATTTGATTGTGCATATGTGCGAGTAAACGCATATACGCATACATATGCAATTCAAGAGCAAACTGCTTGTTGTAAAGTAAAACAGAAAAAGAAAAATATAACAACTGAGCAAAACAGCTTTATTAAATAAAAGAAAACAAATAACAACAACAAAAACAACAACAACAAGAAAAATCCAAACACCAGCAATAATGCAACAACAGTTACGTACATATCCCCATATAATAACAACGGGACAATAGCTGTAAGAGCAGCAGCAACAGCAGCAGGCAGTAACAGCAATTCACACGTTTTTACTACATGTCTGCACCAACACATCGACAAATTCACATGATATTTGTTTAAAATGTTCACATTTGATTTTCAATTTCATCAAGCACATACACATACACATACATATATGTATGTTGATGAAATTGAGTGTAGATGATGTTGATGATGATGATGATGAGATGAAGAGATGAAGAGTTGAAGATGTACAACATGTTTATGTATATGTATGTAAAATTGTTGCAGAATAGTGAAGAATTATTGGTGCTGCTGTTGTTTGCACATGCAATTGAACACATACATAGATATGCACTTATATATAATATACACATATACAACCACACCCACATACATACATATATACACATGAAATCAATGCACAACAAATCAACGTGAATCAATCGTAATCAATCACTCTATCAACAGTCAATGTTTCAAGTGGCAGTTGCTGCTGCTGCTGCTGCTGCTGCTGCTGCTGCTGCTGCTGCTGCTGCTGCTGCTGTTGCTATACCCCGGTGCTAGTGGCATTGCTACCGTTGTATGCATTTACTTTTTCTTCTCTTTCTCTCATTCTATCTATCTTTCTCTCACTTTTTACTATTCTGTATAATAATAATAATAATAGTAATAATAACAACAACAACAACATATGAAAATGATGAAAAACTAAAGAAGAACTACAGAAACACAACTTGATTCAAATCGAATTGAAATGAAACGAAACGTGTGTGTGTATATAGTCGCCTTTGGCAAATTGTTGTGCATACATATGAATAGGTACCTATGTAGCTACCTACAATTTGTATGAGGCAATGTGTGATCGTATGAAATGAACAGAGTAAGCTTACCACTAACAACTTGCAATGCTTTATCAGTCTATATACTATGTGCTATGCATATATTTATATTGTATGCTTTGCTTTGATATTGCAATTGGCTCAAAAAAAAATATATATATATACAAACTCGTACTGAAACCAATTCAGTAGCAGAAACATGAATTTTTCACTTTGCAGTAGTCATAGTTGCAATGAGCATACATTCGTACAATTTTTAATTTTCATCTATTATAGCACCGTTTTTCATGTGTATGTTTTTGTATGTGTAGATTTTGTTTTCTTTTGTTATTTAGTTATTTAATTTTTCCTTTTTTTAGTTTAATTAATAATCTCTAGTTATCCGTTTTTTTTTTTGGATTCGCAACTCAATTTTGATTGTATGTATTTTAAATTTAAGTGCCATACTATATTATTCAAATCAATCATATATGTATATGAATTGTATGCAAATTGAATGGGATTTTGATTTTTATATTTTATAAATGGATAATAATAAATTTGTTATTTACTCGAATCGAAAGGATATTCATTTCTATTCAAAATATTTGCTTAAACTCGACTATTAGTATATTAGAAAATTAAACAATGAAAAAATGGTATAACTTGTTTAAATATTTGGAATTATTATATGTGCAAAAATAAGTTTTTAATTTGTATGCATTAAAATCATGTATTAACATTAGAAAATATAGTTTTATATGAGTAGTAGACACAATTTTTGGACAATTTGCGCCATCACTGTATTAATAGCAAATCATAGAATCATATATATCGAGTTTAAACTTCAAAAATTTATATTTTGGTACGCAAAATCTCATACATATGAATGCATAATTTTGTATGGAAGGTAGGAGAAGTTCTTATGCGATTATCGCCCTTTTTAAATATTTATGTTAATTATTAAATATAATTGTTCGTGCAAAGTTTCAGCTTCTTTTTTATGTCCAAAATGTGGAAAATTCAATTTGTAGATATACTTTTGTATGAGAATTAGTCATATTTTGCCTCCGATTATGCCCATTTTTGAAGTCGCCTTTACGTTGGTTATCTTAATCCTATTTGCTGAGTTTTAGTTTGGTGTTTTTATATTTTCGTATGAAAAATGTAAAAATATACATTTGAAAACATATTTTTGTATGGGAGGTAGGGGAGATTTTCAGCTAGTTTCCCCTATTCCACTTTGTCCATTGATAGAAAAAATTCTCATATACCAATTTTTACCGAAATTGCTTAATAATTAAGTGAGTTATCGAACGAACAAATCGTCAGACATGGCTAATTGAATTTGTATGGTGATCTGAATTTAAAAATATATATTTCATACATGCCATCTATCATTTTAAATATTACAAATGTAATCAGAAACATAATTTACGCTTGACTCTTTGAGTGCAGGGTTTAAATATAGGTTTATTGAGTGCGACCTTCAAATCTAAATATATGCTAAGCAAATGGGAGCAAGTATGAAATATTAAAGTCTCCGGAACTACAAATATATAATGAAATTCTTCGAAAAAATTGATGTAAATAAATATCATACTTACTTATTTTACTTTCCTATTTATTTTCTTAATTACTTATGATAAGGGTTTGATTTGAATTAATTAATTCCCTGAACTTCGACTTGAGATTTATTGTATGAAGAAATATTTTTAACATATAAGCGAAACTGTGCAAGGGTTGTGAAATTTTACTAGACCGCAATTCTTCCACCTATTCATAGCAATAATTGCATCATAATTATTATCATAAAAATCTTAATAACACAAGCTTGCTTTAGTATTTCTTATTGCCAAATGGTAGAAAATTTAATTCAATATACATACTAAAGTTATTCAATAATTAAATACTTTAGTAATTCCCATTTAAAATTAAGCAAAATTATAAATAAAGTACGAAAATATGTTCATTCTTAACTTAAACTACGAATTAAATACTCTTCAGTATGCACATTTTAATTTAAAAACTCCAACGTTTAGTAGGCCAATAGAAAATTAAGCAATTTTATTTTTCAATTACACAAAAATTAGCTCAAATAACTTCATGTAAAATTGTGTGTGAATTAAAAGGAAAAGTGTTTATTATTTGAATTATTTCATAAAAATAAACATTATACGTTATATTATACGAAAATTTTGTTATAGATGCAGCAAATGTAAAATGTTATAAATTAAATACCACTTACTCAAACACACACACTCAAATTCAATTCACTAGAAAATATGAATTGCATGCAACAAAACTTATTCTTAGTACATACACTTAACCTTAATACAAATACACATAAAAGTACTTAAATGCAAAAGTATTTTAATTTTTTGTTATTTTTATTTGCTTCTTTTACTTTCTGTAATTCGACCTCTTTCTCACCGGTACGATATATGCTAAAGCTCACGGGAGAAATAAGTTTCAATTTAACCGCTAAACAGCTTAAAAACTTGTAATGAACTTGAATTACAATACAAAACTCTATGCAACATTCAAACTAATCCATGCACAACATCCCCACGCACACACACACACACACATACACACTCTGCTGTTGTTCTCGCAATAAATCCTCCTTATATTGTGTATATATATATAGGTGTATGAATATATGTACTATATAAATGTTTTGTGTGTGTGTGTGTTTATTCGTGCTTGTATACGATTTCCTGTTGTGTATAGTTGCTACCATTTGTTTGTTCCGCCATCTTTAAATGCAATGGCAATGCAATGGCATAAACGGCGGTTATTTGCAAAATATTTAACCATAAACCAAAAGTGTTGGAGTAGTAAACCAACTCACATACACACATACACACACACTTCAGCATATTCAGGCACACCCTAAACGTATGCAAATGGCTTTCTCTACTATGTACCAGTATTTCTTCATATAAGCATACATGTGTATTCATATTTGCGCAAAGCTAATCTGCGGTTGTTGCATTCTGAGGATAGTTTTCGTTATTGTTGTTGTTGTTGTTGTTGGTGCTCCTGCTGTTCTCTTATTTATTTATTACAACACACCAACAAACAATGGTAACAACAATACGAATGACAATAAAAGCAATAACAGCAATAACAGCATCCAGGCAGTTTGCTCTATCTCACTGTCTTTCATATACGCTCGATATACATATGATTGTAGATACTTACTATACCGTTATATGTGTGGTGGTGGTGGAGCTCCCGAAAACCCTTTTCGTGGCAGAAGTGTTTGCATATGCGGAGGTAATGGTGTATGTACATACAACGATGTATGTATATATCTCTGTGTGTGTGTGTGTGTTTGTGTGTTTGGTATGCCCAAATCATTTGTAGTGATTTCACCACAAGTACGCATACAATTATATATAATTACATATATACGAGTAGTGGTATATAAATTACACATACATATTATAGGTAGGAGAAATCTCACCTACTATACAGTGGCAATGTCTCTCACACACTGTCGTACACAGAAGATACTACAGTGAGTTCACGAGTCGTTATAAATTACATTCGCCACAATACCAGTATACCAGTATACTAATTCACTCACTCACACAAGTAAATATATATTGAAACATACATATTTACAATATCTGCGAAAACCAAATTAGCTATTCATGTACCCGTATGCGATATATATCACAGAGATGTCGCGACGCGTAAGCATTGTACTAAATGGTATATATATATATATGTAAATAATTGTATGTATATTCATAGTACAGCTAGTTTTATACATATTAAATACTTGGTGAAAGCTATTGTTAGCGTAATATAAATAATGAATGATATTTAATTAATGATTTTGGAAATTTGCCTAGTCTCAGTCATAGTTGCCACATATTAGGTGTTGAAATAAGCATTTGAATATTTTTCATAATTATGTGATATTGATTTATTCACTATAGAAGGCACTTAAAATTTGTTCTCATATATAATACACAATGTTCTGTACTACACACAGTTCATTATTTTTTAAAATATGAATAATTTCTAAAATGCATCATTCGAAAAAATATATTTTAATACACCACATTCAAATTCACATGCCGAATTTTCGTACAATAATATCCTTTTTTATATGAATAAAATATTTTCGACATTATTACCAAAACACTTTTTGCAATAATGTCGAAATTGTAAGTTTTTTTTCGACATTATTGTGAAATTTTTCACAATATCGAAATTTGCATTCTCACACATTTTTATTTTCACATTATTGTCATCATTTTCGCAAAGAAAATGGAAATTTTTTCCACATTTTTCCATGTAATGAATTCAGTGCATTACATTGATGTTGAAATTTGTTTGCAGTAATATCGAATTTCATTTTAATAATAAAATTTCCGACAATTAATTTAAATGTATACTAATGATCATGTTTCTACAAACAAGAAAGAGAAATTTAGTTTTCAATATGAAAAATTGGAACATATTAGAACAATTTTAACCTATCACGTTTTGTGGGCAGAAAATTGCATTTTCATCACTAATTTCAGTAGGTTTTCTCCTGATTACAGTCACTTCTTGAGCAAGATCGTTCAACTCGGGGGCTTTTAAATGGTCAAGGTGGACTCCGTGAAGTGCTGGATAGTTCTAGAATAGATATTCTCAGATTTCCCTTGCATCTGGCTCCATGCATATTCTAAATGCTTCGCTTAAGTTTGCACACAAATTTTAGGAATAAAATGCAGGATCTTGTACTGTAATTTAATTTAGAATTTAATTTTTCTTACGAATTATCGTTAAAGCCTATTAGTTTCTAGAGCCTGTTACATTGACTGTGATAGTTTTACTAATCATCAAATATTCATAATTTCTATGATGAAAGCTATAACAACCCCATAGTCCTTCCAAATTCCAATCCCCTATATTAAATTGTTCAAAATAGGACGAGCTTAAAAATATACTATACACGGAAACTCTTTAGTCGAAAATTCCATCACATCACATTTATTCAGTTGCATGCATACACATACACACACACAATATACGATATGTATGTAGCTACTATGTAGTCATAGTTGCATAATACAACTTGAAATTTACGATCAGCGTTTATTTTATCAAAAGAAATCATGCAACATCCTACTCGTATGTACATATTCTACTGCACCATCCTTTGAGCTTTTAGATTGCATTTTTGGCAAGAAATAATGAAAAATATGCTTGGTTGAACGAATAAACGAAAGAGATGAAGAACAATAATACAAACAATACAAAAAAAAGAGAAAATAAGCGAAAAACTACAAAGTACGTACGAGTGTATGTGAATACATTTCATGCTAAACAAACAAAAGGCGTTTTGCTGCATGCATGCTCAACACAACATGCAACACCGATCGAATCGACGACTACAACTACAACATTATTGTTTTCGCTGTTGACGGCGGGCGGTTGATTCGTTGTCTGTTGTTAGTTTGTATACATGTATGTGTATGTCTGACTAGGGATATACATGCATGTAGTGGTTTACATACATTCATACATGCATATGTATTGTACGTACATGAATGTGGCGCAATATCAACACGAGTGTGATGATATTAATTCTGTGTATGGTGCATGTGCATGTGCATGTTTCATTCACCAAAAATATTGCTCATATAGCTAGCTATGTATTATAGCTACTCATATGCCATTGCCACATTGTGCATTGTTTGCAACAGAGCGAACACAATATTGGATTAAATTCTATATATGCATTTGCAACACGAGCTCTTGTACTCTTGTCTGTTTCTATAGTAGATTTGTGGTTGCTGCTTGGCGTCATCAATGTCGTGTGATAGGATGATTGTGGCAACAATGGCACAGAAATATGCAAAAATATCTCGAACAAAATGCGACGAAATATTATCAACGCGGATGTGGTTGCTATGGAGAAAACCATAGTGTGGGTTTGTGTGTGTGTGAGGGAGCGACTATTGTGCCACTACAACTGTCAACTATTCCTCTCTGCCAAAGTAGCTGTTGCCGCAGTAAATAGTAGCAAAGGTGATTTTTTTGTATTTTTACTACAAAATTAAACGTTTTGTGCTGATAGATGAAATTTTAAAACACACGAACGGGCCCTAATGTTACAAATGAAAGTATTTTCATAATTGTTCTTATTTAACGATAATATCTTACCTCTAAAGAAATTCGAAGTAAAGTTGACTGTTATTAATATTATTTCAGCAACATTTTCTGAGGTGCGTGGCTCCTTTATAAAATTGATGCATTTATAAAATGAATTCCCTTCGCTTTTAGAAGTGGCTCTCTACCCACAATTTGTCTAAAATATACTTACCCCTTATATCCACTCCTCATAAGATCTGCCCTAAGAAATAATTTACTTCCACCCCTTCTAAGTTGCTTCTTTTACTATTTCAAGATAATAATTTCCCCCGAATATATTTAGCCTATATCTCTATCTATGCGCCCAATTAAATGGCGCATATACAAAATTACCATAAAACACCTAAAATTCGACAAATAACTCCATAACTGTCCAAGAACCGCCTCTAAGGCAATCTTATGTAAAGTTGATCCCCATTAATTTGATATCTTTAATAACTTATCCCTGCATATTTACTCTCTACTCACCTCAAGGGTGCTGCCATATAAATTTAACAAAATTCTTCATAATTGATCAGGAATTGCCGCTAGGTGGCTCAAATGTAAGGCTCCACTTATTTTTTCTTCGAAATATTTTCCCGATACCTTTTATCTGCTTAGCGGATCTGCACTACAAAATTGACACTTTTATTTAAAAAATCACTCCAACCGCTCTCACATTATTCGCATCGAGGTAAAATGTATAACCAACAACCATCCTCTTTGGAATTCCAATATTCCCCCCCCCCCCCCCATCAAAACTTCGAACCAACTTCCACCATTTAAGGGAGCGCCCTTACAAAATGGATAAAAAAGAATCACTTGAAAAGTTTTCAGTGAAAATAAAATCATTCATTCTTAAAATAATTCTGATTGAATTAGTAATGATGATATTTTTATTCGAACATTTGAATCAATGTAAATATATTTCTCTTCAATTAACTCTGCGAAGTGGTCATTGTTTCATTAATTTCTAATTTATTGCAGGTTGAAAATGCATTTTCGGTTATTATTAAAAATCTTCATTTCAAAATATATACCAATATATACTCAAGGCTTTCTAATTAGATTATAAAACGATTTTAAAGCTCATAAAAATGTTAATGGCCGGTAAGACTTACAGTAAAGATAAATGCAATTTGCAGAATCATTGATTACATTAAAAAATATTTTTTTTAAATAAGAAAATCACATGCTTTCATTGGCAATCAGTGCTGCATACTTACAAATGTGAAAAAAGGACAATCATAGTAATAATAAGTATGCCGAGTTACGTGATTTGCCTTACAACAGACATACTCATAGATACATGAGTATAGGCGATCGACCAAACATTTTATAATGTCACTAACAGTAGTAGCATTAAAGTCAATATTGCCGTCATCATTATAATCAATAACAAAAATGATTATGACAACATCATTATAGTTATTATCATCATCATCATCATCATTATCATTTATTATCATCAACACTATGCTCATTGTTATTGTTGGTATGAGTATTAGCACGTTGCATTTATATGTACATATAGACTTTATCTCAATCATTATCATCGTGATTGCCATTTACTATCAAAATCAATAAAGTTGATTGCTTGTTTGTTTTTTTTTTTCTATGTTGACGTTAGTGCCCCTTTTGCGTTCTTTTTCTTCTACTACTTCTTGATCTCCTTGTACCGCAACTTTTTCATCATCATGCTGTGCATTTTTTGAATTATGTTATGGCTTTTGTCACATTAAAAACAAACAATTGCTGCACAAGCACATTGCATCATCATCATCATCATCATTATCGTCATCATCATTGATATGCGCAATATGAATAAAAGCAGTAAGAAGAGTGTATGGCTCTTGATGTTGCAGCAGAGCAATTGCATTGTTATTATCATTATTATTATTATTTTTTTTTATTTTATTTTTTATTATTATTTTTATTATGATTTTCATGATTTTTACTATGGCCATCAACAACAATTGTAGTCAATCGGTTTTGTATGATGCGTTTACTCTCAATCGATGTTTCGCTTCTTACTCTCTCTCTCTCTCTCTCTCTCTCTCTCATTGTGTTTATCTCACTTCGAGTGGACAATACTTGCAACTGTTGGAATGCTTACAGCATGTTTTCAAGTTGTTGCCTTCTGATTTTACGTCTTCTGAGAACACTGCAGACAACGATGATGATGATGATGATGATGATGCTTTTGACTTGAACGATTCTTTTCCCACTTTAATTTTATTGGTATGTTCTTCTTGTTGCTTTTTCATGTTCATATGAACATTGCTTTTGTCCATGCTTGATGATGACCAATGGGAGTTAGAACTGTTGTTGTTGTTGGTGTTGTTCTTGCTTATTATACTTTTGCAATTTAAGGCACATTTGGTCATTTTCGATAACTACATACATATACATATGTATATTATATATGTAGCATATGTTCATTTCATTTGCCTTTTACGAAAGTCATATGTAGTTGAAATGTCGACTTGAGTATTCCTGAGTGCCTTGGTTACTTTTTCGAACGTGTTCATCATACGAGAATACGTTTGCTAACTTTATGTCCAACTGTCTGTCCGTCTGTCTGTCTATCCATCTATTTCTCTGCATTTTGGTTCGTTCATGATCTCACTCATCGGTCATTGTCTTTATCTATTCCTATATGTTCTAGTGTGTGTGTATATATTTTTTGCAGTGATTTCAAATTGTATTTAACTCATTGTTCATCCTATGCATTTGCTTCTTCTCATTCTTATGCTGAGATTTCTTCTATTTTATGGCATTTTTCTTTTTAATATTTTTTTTTTCATCTTCTTTAACACCACTCATACTTTTCAAAGCCAATCATATACAATACTTGGACATTGGTCATCTTTCATTTGAGTTTTGGGATTTTGGGATTTCATGTCATGTTTACGCCGTAACCATCACAAACAGATACACATGCGACATACTACATATGTGAACACTGTGATTCAAAAGTGTATATACAAGCAAAAACAAAAAAACAAAAAACAGGAATATCAAATATAATTTGATGCAACAACAATAACAACAACAACAAGCACATCAGAAGCAGTGGAAAAAAATACAATTCTCAATTGCAACATTTGAAAAAGATTGAAGATGTTGAAGCAAGTCAAGTTAAACAGAAGAAGTAAAAAAAAAAGAACAGAATTATCATAGAGCTCGTTACAGTGTAAACCAACCAGGCCAAGACGAAAGGTTAATGTGCTTTAGTTAAAAGTCAACAAACGTATGAGCAATGCGTTTGTTGACATTTCTTCATATGTTCTCGTACATGGCATGCATGACTATTTCGTACATTTGTGCGTATGCTGAAAACGACGGCTCTACGTATCAGCGTGTTCTCTGTCCATTTGATTATGATTTTTGTCATGGACCGCTAAGTAAGGCTACATCAGTATGACAAAGCATAAGTATTAGATATGTTAAAAAAATGTAGGGAATATACAGAACAGTTTCGAGATATTTGTAAAGCTTTTTCAAGACTTTTTTAAATAAAAGATGTACGGAAAAAGGTCTAAATTTTTAACTTCGGTAACACCGATACATAGATACAGATTTCATACGTCATTGCGTTCATTCTCAAGCTTACTTATAAACTTCAAAATATAATAATCACGTGTACCGAGCTACAGCTTGAAATCTTTATATTTTTATGCATAAAGTGTGAAAAATACACATGAAATCAAAATTTTATATGGGAGGTAGTCGTAAATTTAATCCGATTGCAAGCATTTCTCGATTAATCAATGCACGGAGCAAATATAATTGCATAAACTGAGTTTCAGCTCAATATCTTCATATTTTCGTATATAAAGTGTGAAAAAATGCATACGAAAACAAACTTTTGTATGAGAGGTAGGCTTAGTTGTAATTCGATTGAAACTATTTTTAAACTACCTTATCCATTGGTGAATGTATGCATATGTACCTAGTTTGAATTTGATCACATTATATTTTCATGAGCAAATGTGAAAATATCTATTTCAAAACGTATTTTTGTATGGGAGCTATGGGTAGTTTTCACACAAGTTTTCAAATTATTCATACGAAGTTTGAACTTGATAACTTTATATTTTCATGAACTTTGTGTGAAAATATGCCAACAGAAGCATACGTTTATATGGGAGTTAGGTGTGATTTTTAGCCAATTAAGCTAATTTTTTAATATGTTTATTAAAATTAATTAAATGTTTGGAATTTCACTTTTAAAGGTTTTATATCTATGAACACAAAAAAGACACATTTGTATGAGAGCTAGGCGTAATTTATATACGATTTCGATCATTTCAATTTTGAATCAAATTTCTTAATAATTACACTAGTTATGGTATGAACTGTCTGACAAATTTACAGATAGACCATGAAATGTAATTTATACTTTTAAACAACTGTCACTCATTCAATATAGTCTTAATCGTAGCGTAAAAAATATATTTAAAAAATTTTACAGCCCCCAATGTTGAAAGAAATTGTAAATATACAACTATACGATTTTAAATCTTTCATAAAAAAAAAATTATTAACCTTTTCAATTTTCCAATTTTTCTATCGCCAAATAACATAACCTGAACATTTGCGTAGATATAATACAAAGCTGATCACAATGGCAATAATAATAATAATGGTAATGATCATCATCATCATCATTATTATCATCACAATGGCATTCGCCTAATTTTGATGTATGCATGAGATGATGTCCCATTTGAGAATTCATTCATGTTGAAAACGCTAAAAGACAACAAAAAAAAAAAGAAAATAATAATAAAGAATAAAATAAATTGTTATCGTTATGTGGTTGTTGTTGTTGTTGTCTATAGTATCATTATTTTAATGTTTTTCACTCACATGTTCATTTTTTCTACATATAAAAATTGTTGTCATATCGTACATGCATGATGACTCGAAAGTGGTATCCTTTCTATTTCAATGAGCGTATCTTGTGCGTGTGTGTGTTAGTGTGTCTGTTGATAATGATGCATATACTATAGATACATGGTCGTAATGGTAATGTTGTTGTTGATGATGTTGATGTGATTTTAACATTTAACATTTCGCTTTCGTCGTCAACATTTATTCTGCTTCCTTCTTCATGCCCCTACCAACCTATCTACCTACCTACCTACCTATCTATCTATCTACTTGCTAACTTGTATTTAAGGTTTGTTATCTTTTTTATTTCTTCTGCTACTACACATACTACTAGTGCTGCTGTTGCTGCTGCTGCTATAAAGCAGATTGAAACGAGCTCACGTACAACTCCTTCTTGTTCTGCTGCTTATTTACCATATGCTTCATTGAGTTTGATTTCGATTTGGTTTTTTTTTCTTCTTTCTCTTCATGTCCTTCTCATTTTAATGATTGTTAGAAGATGGCTCAAATATGCAATACACGCATTACCATGGATATTAACCTTATGTGCACACACACACACACACACACAGACAGACATGCATATAAAATAGCAATTACATTTATATTATTTGCATGTATGACAATTTTGCATGTCATACTTTAGTATAGTTAGATGTAAGTATGTACATAGTTAGGCATAGCATTTATAGTAGTATTAAATTGCAATTTTTATTTGACAATAACATGCACTTTTAGGTAAAATGCCGATACATAAATGCTAGTATTGTAAATGTGCCACATACACGCTGAGCATTTTGCATGTTTATGAAAAGAAATTATATCGTTAAATAATTTTAGCAACACCTTTTACTTGACTTCAATTAGATGTTGGACTTCTTTGCTTATACTAACAATAGAATTTGTTTAAAGCCTTTTTTTAAAGCCCTTCTAATGCTCTGATGGCATTAATTAGTTATTATACTTGGTATATTAAGTGTATCCAATCTATCTTATGGTGTTAAATCAACAATCGCATATACACACGGCTACACAATAAGTGCTATTTCAGCATTAATCTCATTTACAAAACTGTTAACTACACGCATCTCGTATATTCTCATTCCAGTTTATACTATTCTAACTCAAATTCATACACAGACATAATTTTCCTAATATCGCAGTCATAATTCATTTCCATAAAATTACCAAAACAACTACTTAAGATAATTCTAATTAATGTTTGCTGCTGCTGCTACTGCTGTTGCTACTCGTGCTCTGCTATGACTTAAATCGCAAATTTCCTGTATAGTGTGTGTCCACAAAGAGCTGCAAAATAAGTAGCTTCGACCTCTGCGACCATCCCAATGGTCGTATGATTCATGGTATATTCATAAACTAAAGCAAAACGCAAATTTTGCTAGGATATTAGGAACACTCACTCTCGCTCTCTCTCTCTCTCTCTCTCTCTCCCTCTGTCTTTATCTGATGCTTGCTCTTTATGTATACCTTTGATGATGTGTTTATAACACACACACACATCCATACACACACACATATACCGTGCATTGTATATAAATCATTTGTCAAAAGAGGCTTCAAGTCCAATAAAAGAAAGAAATCTATAGAAATTCATACTGGACCAGTATGCCACTCGGGAAGTATTGTGAGATTTTTGGCAAAGAAAATTTCATAAGAAAATTGATATACGTACTTTATAAAGCAATATTGTCAACAACATCACCAATAACAATAACAAAAGCAACAACGGTGATATATAAAATTAAAGCATCATATATACACATTAAGGCGAATCAAATTTTTAATCGACTTGACACAGTGTAAATTGTTAATATTTGGGATTATTCCAAAGTGTTTCTTTCCAAGGCAACATGAAGGAATTTTTGATTTATACCCGTATACATTTTTGTTTTCAGCGCCTCTATCTTAAAAATTGGAGATATGGGGCAAATATATTAATAAGAAATATTAGGAAGGGCAAATGAATGGGGGTCCGTCCCATATTTCTCCGCTGAAGAGCCGATTTCTTGAGAGCTATTGGTGGTACGAAAATGGGTTTCGGTCATTTTGTATGGAAGCCCTCTTAATGGGTCAAGATACGGGGTAAGCATGTCAGAGAGAAATGTTAGGGAGGAAAAAGTAATGAGGGTGGTCATGCATTTCACAGATCTAGAGGCAATTTCTTTGCAGGTATGGAAATATTTGTTGACTTTCAAATGATTTTCACATATTTTGTATGGGAGTTCCTTTAGGAGGTGAAAATGGGTAGTAATATTGTTTGGAGAATATGTTGGGTAGAAAAAATTAACTAATTTTACTGCTTCAGAGGCAATTCCTTTCCAGTTATGGGGATATTTGTTGATTTTCAGATGTATTTTCGATAATATCACATAAGAATCTCTTGTAGGAGTAGAGACTTGAGGTAAGCAGGTTTGAAAGAAATATTAAGGAGAAAATAAAATCAATGCGTCTGTCATCCATTTCATCGCTCTCTAGCGCATCTCAATTCAGTTATGGAGTTATTCGTTGTTTTTCATAAGTTTTTCGTATATTTAGTACACGAGGTGGTAATAATGTTCCAAAGAAAGTTTGAGAAGAAAAAATCAATACATTTTATCACTTTAGGGGTGATCCCTTTTGTTATTTGACAATTTTCAAAACACCTTTAGCGGACTACCACACAAAATGAACTTAAAACAACTAAAAATAGACAAAAGCTGCTTTTACAGTGGCTGCTAAAAAGTAGATTAGCCCAAATTAGGGAATTATGCACATTTTTTACATTTCGATTAGCCAGCTATTCGGAATATTTCTTTAAACAATTTACCACACCTTAACGTACATATCCACCATACCTTGTTGAACTCAACATCTGTATCACCATAATGTCTCTCTTTCACACACACACACACTCTTTTCATTTTCATCCTTCAACAAAGAAGACGAACAAAGAAAAAAAAACACACTTGAAGTAATCAATAAACCATTAATTTCACGTAGAAAAAGCGTTAGCTGATAATTTATTGTTGAGGAGAAGATGCACAGAATGAAGCAGAAGATATCTAATAACAGAGAAATCGAATCTAATATGTACGCATGCATGCATACTGTTGTTGTTGTTGTTGTTTTTGATGATAATGCTCATCATCGTCATGATGATGATAAGAATTTTGTACAGAATACACCTGTGTTTATGCCACCACTTCTCTGCTCTTTTTATCAGATTTTATCCATACCTAATATACCATACCATGCTACACACACATAAATGTATGTACATGTATGTGTCTATACACTATAAGTCAGAAATGTTGGCACATGAAGAGGGGGGCTGATCCCATACATATATATTTTTTTTTTTTTTATATGTGGCACTTAAAGCCCCAAAGGGCTCATTAGCCGAGCTTCTCTTCCATTACTGTTGTGCGTCTTAAACTTGGACAGTATTAGAATGGACCTACTTATTTTAGCCGGTTCCGAACGGCAGAACACTTGTGACATCACTTTTTCTGAGCTTTGACACAGAGTTCTTTAAGAAGCTTTTTCATGGCAAGTTGTTACTGTCGGAAGAATTGCCAATTGCTTGCCGACAGGTGGGTACCGTTCGAAAGAAAAATCTTTTCGATATTAAATTTGTTATGCATCAGCCGGGTATTGAACCACGACCTACAGATCAGAAGGCGAACACACTAACCACTGAGCTACGGCACCCAGATACATATATATAGTCTCAACAAATCACTGAACGCACGAAAAAGCTTCAAATGAAGAAATATATTATTTATCTATGCTCGATTTATAAAAAGATGTACAAGAAGAAATATGTAGGAGAAGTAGAGAAAATAGCAACGTAATAATAGTATTAAACTTGTGTGTGTGTGTGTGTGTAGTTGATGATGATGCATCAGAAGAAGAAGTGCTTAAAATTAATGTTATCTTGAAGAAATAAAGGTGTTGAAAATCAGCAAAAAAGCCTACTTTAAGGCTTTAAAGGCCACTATACACTATGCAGACAAAAAAAAAATTCCATCAAACTACTTGTATTAAAGAAAAGGACAAAGATTACTTATAGCTAAGCTATATGTAGTAGAAGACATTAAAATTTGCCAAGTCTTTGGGTAAAAAGGTAAACAGAGCATCATACAAACATCCAAAAACAACCAAAGGACACAACCATCTAAGTACCAATATACCAAAAAAAAAGGAAGTTACGAAAGTAGCATCTCACCTCATATCACATATCTACGACTAACCATGACCATATACTACGTACACATCTTCTCTATCTAGTCATTCATTCATCGATCCATCCATCCATTCATCCATCTAGCCATCCATCCATTCATTTATACATATCGACACATTACTTCGAACTTTGAATAGTATAACGATATTACTGCTAGAGGATACCTTGAGTGTGACTAATGTAAGCAATTTGCAAAAGACACAAGAGATTCAAAGAATAGCAACAACTACGAAAATGAGAAAAAAAAACAACAACAACAACAAAATAATATAATAAAAAAAGACGAATGGAAGGACAAAATTGTTAATGTTAACAACAACAACGACAACAGCAATCTTATTGGTAAACAAGTATGCTTGTAAGTACTTTGGTGTTGTCATCATTTGGCATGGTTTACGTACTACAACCCATAAGTGTATAGGTACAACAATGCGATATTAATGTTTTCCAATAATATCACATTCAACAACAACAACAACAACAACAATAAGAAAGAAATGAGCCCAAAAAAAAAAAAAAAACAAATCTGCATTCAATTTGTTTATCAGCAAAATTGTCATTACAAAAAGAACAACGGACTAAACTGCCTCCTGGCAATCTTCTAATATATGAGTATGTATCGTTCAGTATCGCAACTGAACTTAACTATATATTTCCACTTCATTTGTGTATTTGATATAAATACTAATACTAATACATAACAAATATATAAATACACACACACATACACACACACACACAAACATATTCATTCATCTCTCCATCTGGCAATTTCAGGTATCATTTATATTGAATTCGTGTGTGTATATAGATACATTTATTTGGGGGAAATGAAATCAAATGAAGATCCAATGGTAGAATGAGGACAAAAAAAAAAACAACAAAAATAAAAAAATTAACTCAAATCAATGATAAAATGTCATTAGTGTTGCCAACTTTTCTTTCAAAAGTAATTTAGATTTGTTGTTCTTCTCTTTGTTTTTCTTCCACACATCTAATGCCTTGGCAAAGCTTCCCTTTTACCCCCCCACATATACTCATATAGTATGTATAACTTTATCGATAGCTTTTCAGTTAGTTGAATATGAGTACTTAAAGCATAGCGAGGACACGCACACACACACATAGCTATACATACACGCAAATCAATATAGAGGAGTTTGAATGAAATGCTATCACATGTCATGACTACCATCAAAAGTGTGTAGAAGCACTGGTAGAACTGTCTATGGTTACTCAATTTTATATGTATCTAATAAGGCGCTTAAATTGGATTTTCTTGATTTTGGTTTATTTCTTTGTTCATTTGTGTTCTCTTGACTTTATTACTTATATGTATGCATATATTCCCCTTTTAATCATATGCTTTAACGTATGTATGTAATCTGTATTTGTTGGTGTTGACAAAGTTATACTCATTTTTTTATACTTTTTGTTTTACACCTATATTTAGCAATTTACCTCTGCATGCATCTTTTAAGATGACTCAAATTTAATTCTTACCAAATAGATATGTAGTCGAAGTCAAAGCAATAAAGTAACATGATATGAACTCAACTCAACTGAATGATATATTATTTCATATGTGCGTACATGTATACATACATATACATATAGTATAGATATTTCAAATAAATGAGAGCTAGTTGTTGTTTTTATTCACTTTGTTGTTCAGATCTGTATTAAAAATAAATCATTAATATTGATTTATTCACTTACCGAAAAAATATAATCGTCACATAATAAATTTATATTAGCAACTCTGTAAAGAAGTGAACAATAAAACAATAAATTTTTAAACAAACACACCTCACTGTACCCAGAGATGCTTTTAAAGTGTGTCACAGAGAGAGAGATTCTTAGAAAAGATACCTGTAAAGAAATTAACACTTTGTGGTCTGTACTTGCTATACTTCTCAATGGAATGGTAAGGTATACGATATATCTGTATACCTACGTATTTTTCACTATCAATGAACTCTTTATTGCAATAATAATTTTTTTTTTTTAACATTTTTATATATTTATTGCAAATTTCTTTGTAATTCCTGTTTGAAATGTAAATTTTTTTATTACATTTTCATATACACAAATCATTATCTTGACTGTAATATATCATGCAGATGTATGTAATATATCAAATTGCTAATTTAACCGACCAATATGGATTTTATTATCAATAAGAGCAAATGAATCATGAATTTATGGTGATGCTGTTTTTGTTTCTTTGCATCCTTATGTAGAGAGTAATCCAATTCACCAGAACAAACTGCCTTTGATTTGTTTGATCATGGTCTAAGTATTAAACAGAATTTATTTGAGTAATGTTTATTAACCAAAACAACAAAAAATTATAATCATTAGTTAGTCATTTCTGTTACAGTTTCAAAAGACAAATGATCTCAGTCTTTTAGTATTGCATAATAATGATTATGATGCACAAGAGTAATCTGATATTAAAAAAAAGCAATTTCCTTTAGTTTACACCTCATTTTTTGCTTTCTCTAACATAATTTGAATGCACATGAATTTTCTGAGATATTTATAATCTAGCTGCTTACTCAATTTATTAATTCTCAGAAAACTCCACATTAGCTATTACATTTAGGCCCGAGTTCAAGTCATAAGCTAAACCATTGATAAACTAAAATATTGGCTACGATTTAACGAATGCTCCTAATTCACAGTGTGTTAAACAAAGAATTGTACAAGAGAAACATATTTAAGATCTTCGAAATATGAGGATTGTAGAAGAGTGGACGAACGTTATTATTTCTGCAATATTAGATGCCGACTGGTTAACTAATATCACTTGAGAGTTTAGCTTCGCAGTTCGAATATAATATTATTCGTTTCACTCCTGCCATTCATTCAACGGTCCATGTAAATTTTTGTCGTATTATATGGTAGAATGCGTTTTAAATTCAATTTAAATTCAAATTGAGCCAGACACAAGCCACTTGAGGTATTTAAACCTTATTCTTCTTATTACATTTTATGATGTAAACAAAATACTTAAGTTCTCCAATAAAAATATTTTTAATGATTTTTTTTTTCATTTTTCTAAAAAACAAAAAACCATTTCTTCATAAGTACCAACATATACAATTACATTATAGTATCCCATAAATCTATACGAATATTCTGTATTGAAATTTGTTACCAATTATTTCTGATTTCTATTTTTAGGTGGGAAAACCCTATGTAAGTACTACATTAACAAATATCACAAAAAAAGATCTAGTATCTAAATAAATGTTATGCCTAAATATATTTCTGTATAATGAATATAAATATATGTGCTTGAGTCAAATTATATGAATACAGATATTCGTTTATCACAATAAAATATTATTAAATGCAAGCAAGATTGTATACTGACAATCACCATAATGCTAACAATATAAATATGAGTGTTATTATTGTTATTATTATTATAGCAATTAAAACAAACTTAATATTATATTACCATCAATATAAAGTTTTACCGCTACTACTACTACTACTACTTCTGCTATTCCTAATACAACCACTACTACTCCTACTGGTGCTGCCACTTCTACTACTAATACTAATACTGCTACTATTAATACATATTATCATTGCCACAGCAGTACCACTTCTACTACTAATACTATTACTACTGCTATTATTATTACTACTATTTGCTATGCCTAATACTATACTAATACTGACTACTAAAACTACTACCTTTACCCCATCACCTACTGCTACTAAATACTACTCCAACAAGTAACTACTAAAACATGTATATAACAAAACATTGTAAAAAGCAAGCCAGTGTTGTCAACTCGACCAGCAAAATAAAAATAACAAAACAATAATATAAAATGAAATGCACAAAAACAAAATATATACATACATAAATATTCATACCAACACACTCGTAGAAGAAACAGTAGGTACCTACATGAAAACGTACTACTGTCACGAATATACACAATAATTATCGCAATGACGATGATGATGATGATGATGAAGAGCAAAAATAAAATAAAGAAAAATATCATAATAATAAAATAAAATTAAAAGTAGAGCAAGAGCAATTCACGAAAAGTGCCTTGTTATGTAAGGATAATAAAAGTAAAGACAAAAAAAAAGTAAAATAATTATAATAAATAAAAAATAAAAAATTTTATTATACATACTATAGCTGTTATTATTGTTTTTGTTGTTTTTTTTCTTCATTGAATTTTTGTTGTTTTTTTTTTTTTTTTGCTGGCAAATGTTTCTATTATTATAACTTATAGCAATGTTGGTCAATTGCTTAGTTTGTTATTTAGTTACACAATTAGAAATACAATAAAATTAAACTGAAAATTACTAAAAATAACAACTACATTAATAGCTATTAGGGTTATTAGGAAATCTATATACTTAAAAATTAAATAGTTCAACTCTTTATAGAGAAATATATTAGAAATTTAATATTTGGGATATTTCTTAAATATTTAATTTCATGATAATATAACTTATTCAAAAATATATTTTTTCGTCCATATATATTACATCGTAGTAATGTGGAAATAATACAATTAGAGGTACTTTTAAAATTATCCTAAAATATAAAATTTGCCGTTAACAAATTTTATATGATGCCATTATTTTAGGAAAAAAAAAAACATTAAAATAAGATTACCGAAATTTCAAAATGTTTCAGAAAAAATTTATATTAAATTTTATGAAATGAACATGATGGTGTGCCATATTTCATGGCATCCTTATTAGAAAAATTGCATCAATTAATGCCACAAAAAATTTATGAATAAGATATGTGTACGATATTTCGATCTGTAAATTGACATATTGAATTATTAGGGTTCTTCTCTTTGCTCAGGATCGAGTACATTGGTTCAGAATCATTAAAAAAATATGTAAAGTAGAATCCAAATTCCTCCCCCTGCTCATTCGTTGAGCATTAAGTAAAAGACGTTTGAAACAACATCCCTGGTTTCAGGCAGACCAAAGAGCGCTTTCAGTCTCACAACTTTTAACCCACCTAATTGGAGATTACTTACAGCTTATATAACGTGCATGAAATTAGCCCCTCTGAAAATAATAATGAATAAAAATAATCTATACAAAAAAAATCGATTTATTAAAAAAGAATAATTTTCTTGTGGAAATCCTATTTTTTAATAATGAAATTACAGACAATTTTGTGTGGAATGCTGTATATTTTGATATTGCAAATTATCTTCTGGAAAAAGACTTCATACAAAAATATTGTATCAGCTGATGGCCTAATGTAGCACATCAGCTAATAGGTACCACTGAATTCCACATAGCAAATTATGTGCCCGAAATAATATATTTAATGTCTCGTGGCTAATTCTATATACAAACAGCACAACACAACAGCACTAAAACTCCTAAGTACTTATAATGGCAGAGATTTAATTACTGAGTCCATCCACCAGATATTTCTGCTAATTGACGTTCATCATATTGTTTTGAATATTATATTTTCAATCATATTTTCAAATATTATCAAATTAATAATACAACATATATTATAAATTCTCATGTACTCAAATAAAATTTCTAAAATACTAATACAATTAGAGTGACTTTACCAATCAATATCAGTATTCCGCATCAGCATATATATTTGAAGTAAAATATAAAAAAATAATTTGAGTGTTATGTATTTATTAAGTGAAATAATCCACATTAATAATAATTTCATAACAAATGATCAGTGATTGATTTATCTTGAGCAAAATGCTAGTAATCCCAAAAGTAGACTATAAAAATGTACATTACATATCATCATGGATACGAAGTAATATAATGTTTTTTTTTTCTATTATACATACACTTATAATAAAAGTGCCTAATTCTAAAATTATACCTTGTATATAGATATATGTTACGTACATATATGTACGTACCTATACACCATGACATCATTATTCATTAATGCGTGGGATAATGTAAGAATCTTCCTACGACATAAATTTGAAAACAAAAACTACAACAAATATTTCTGACATTATTACGTTACAATAAATAAATAATAATAGCATGAAGAACAAGAAGAAGGAGAAGAAGAACTTATGATCATAGCAACAAGAAACCAAAAATGAATAACAACATCGACAACAATACCAGCAACACATATGTACGTCGCCTATTCACCTTCAGTGTCAAATGCACTGACACAATTATTTCATTTTCCGTACGTTGACAACACAAATGTCAACAACAAAGTGATGCCAGATATACATATACACACATTTACATACATTGATATTACTAACGAACACACACACACACAGACATACATACACCCATACACATAAATTCTTCCATATAATGCCAAATGGCATTTTGATGCTATTTTTTGGTCGACTAAAAATAAAAATTGCGCAAAAAAGCAAAAAAAAAAATTATAATAATAATAACAACAGAATGACTTAGAAGACGAAAAAATGTAGAACTAAAGAATACATAGCATATAATGTAAAAACTAATGAAAATACAGAAATTGAAGAAAACACAAATACATTCATACACCCATACATACATCCTCCCACTGTTGTCGTAGAAATAAAACAAATACATACATAAACACAAAAGGTAAGACAAAAAACGGAAAACAATATGGTATGGATGAGGAATCAAGATGATGAAGAAGAGGAATAAGAAATGGCTTAGAAAATTTTCACACGTAGTGAAATTTCAATTTTCAACATGGCGTCTTCGTCAGTAGTCATTGTGTTATTTTCATTATCATCATCATCATCATTATCATCATCATCATTATTATTGTTTTGTGTCATGTTGTTGTCATTGTTTGGCATAAGTAGGTCGTTGTAGTAAGCCAATGTTGTTGTTAGAGAATGCCGACAGATCGTCTCTCTTACCGTACATAGAATATATGGTAGGCGTACATACATACATACATTTGTATATGCGTATGCATATATTTATGGACATATGATGTATGAGTATACCTATATGTTTATATGCATGTATGCATACGACAAGGACACGTACCAAACGTACTACAAATACAAGTATACACACACACACGCACACACAACACAAGCATATAATTCATTTGTTGCCATCAACCCAAGAAATTACTATATTTTTTTTTGTTGTACATACATATACCATATACATATGTATTAGTATTTTCATCAGTTTTTTTTTCCTTTTTTATTATTCATTCATTTATCCTACTAGTGACATTATAATAATGACAATCATTATGATTTAACAGTTTTTTATACATATAAAAAACAAAGAATGAAACAAATGAAATGGTAGATCAACAAAAAAACAGAAATAATAAAAAATAAAAAAATTGGCGGCTATAGTATGTTAGCTGATATATGGTAATATGGCAATATGGCATAAAAATAAAATATAGAACGGAATAGAATAATTGTGAATTGTCAGCAAAAGTTGGTAGGACAGTGTATTTGCTCATTTTTGCAGTATAAATGTACATCTCTGCATATATATGTGTGCATATTTTCGGGCAAGTCAAATTATCCAGGTTGGATCAACTTGAAGGAGACATACTGCTAGGACAAATATAAATATTCATTTGAAATTATAGATCTGAAATGTGATTTAGAATCTTCGTAAATTTCTAAAGAAGATATTTGTGTTAATTGCAGGTATACAAAATTTTTTTTTAATATGTTGAAAGATAAAAATTAGAAAATTTGCCATACCCTAATATACGTTACAAGCCATGAACAATCCATATTTTAATCTTCATCAAAATGTCATTGTTGGCAAAAAAAATTGTCTAAAAAAGTTATTTTTCTAACATTTCCTCCTCATCATTTTGCTGCTTCTTCGGGCCCATTTGATCTATATTCTGTTTCTCTTATTGCTCTTTTACGTATTTAGCTTCGCAGCATGAAATCTTAAAATACATCAACATTTTCTAAACAATTTGTTGTTGTTGTTTTTTTTTTGTTCTACGCCATAAGTTGGTGATAACCAAAAAATGCTTTTAGTGTGTGTGTGTGTGTGTGTACGAGTATGGCTATCTAGAAACATATATTCTTATGTTGGCCGTGTATATATATATCCTTGAAATTGTGTTTTATTTTATTTTGTTATTGTTGTTGTTGTTATTAATTCTTCTTCTTTTTTTTCTTATTCGTTTATTTCATTTTGTTTTACTACACATGCATATTGTATATATATATATATAATATATGGCATTACGTTGCTTTGCTCAATTGCCAAGTTGCCAAGGATAATATTAATAATAACAGTAACAACAACAACAATAGCAACAGTAGCAACAACAACAACTCTGAAGAAGCAACGCACGAAAACATGACCTTGTTGGTTTTTTTTTTCATTCTCCAAAGCACATGTGATCATACATATTGTTGAATTTTTTGTTGTTAAAAAGTTTTAGGCCGTTCAATTACGACTGCTCTTACTTATCCATAAATGTGTAAGTATGAGTGTATGAGTGTTTAGATGTATATGTTAACTTTTATTTGTCTAAGATTTCAATTAAAAATGGCACAAGAAAAATAGCATGAGAAATGTTGCGAATAACAGCAAAAATAACAACAACAACAACAACAACAATAAAACATTTCTTTAGTAAAGCAAAAAAGAAACACGTTTATATTATTAAAAAAAAAGTTGTTTTCTTCTAAATATCTTCATAAAGTCCCATTGAGATTTGATAGCTAAGGAAATTCATATTTAGCAATTTGTAGGGTTGCATGTGTATATTTTTATATATATATTCCTTAAAACATGTAATTAACAATTAAAAAAAAATATTTATGAAAAAAATATACTTTTTGTTTTCTTATTTTGTATTGTTTTCTTTTTATTTTTTAGCTATATTCTTCTCTTATCCAAATTTAATTTTTCTTATTTTTTAAATTTTTGCTCATTTTAAAGTTTCATCCAATATTAAGTTTAAGAATTTTCACTCGTTAACTTTTGCTGCTCACATATTTATTTTCATAAATTTTATATACAATGTGGTGTTCTTTAAAATTATTTAATTATTAATTGATAAATTAATAAAACATAGAAATCATAATTCTATGTGAAAGTTGTTGCAGTGCAGTAAGATTAACGGCGCCAACACGTGGTTAGAGTAAAATTCGTAAAAACATCCATTTTGTATGCTTGGGGAAATGTAGGCGCAAAGGAATTATTAGGAATTAGCAGTAATACATTTCACTGATATAGCTGCGATTTCTTGGCAATTATACGCTAATTTGTCGAGGTAATTATTTAGGGGAGTACCACTAAAGGCTCAAGAGTATTCAATTATGTAGGAAAAGTATTGGAAATATAGTTCAGTCTTAAATTTAACGCAGTTAAGGGCGACTGCTAATATTGTCGATTTTCAATTGGTTATAGGTTCATTTTGTAGTCATACTTATTATCAGTAGTGTCGTAAACAGATCAGAGCAATCAACAATTGTTCATTGCTTTGAACCTAAACTATTTTAGAATCTTACATAACAAATTTTATTAAAAAACATTTTCAAAAAGTTCGCCAATACACTGTGATACAACAAAAACCCACAATATTTTATACTATAAATGTACATTGCAGAAAAGTCCTTGGTGATTTGTAATAAAGTCCTTGCTAGTTTACATATAGTATATTTTTCACATAGTATCAATAAATTTGTTTATTCTCATTTAAATATGAAAATTCATATTCTGACTGGGATATGCTACTATTGGTTTTTCATGCTAACCATATATGTTATATAAAAGATAAGATAGAAAAAAATTAATATAAATTCCAAATATGCATAAATACACACAAACCAACATGCATAGATTCAATCATCAATATCCATATATTCTGAAATATTTTGTAATAATTTACTTTCAAAAGTTTTACATTGAAAATATATTTTTACATACAAAGTATGCATATTCGCCATGAAATGGATTCCTTTAGAGGCACGCGCATTGGTGGCAGCATTTATGCCAAAAAAAAAATATTACATTTGATTTTAATTTTTGCTTTTTTGTTTTTTGTTTTTTTTTTTTTCATTTTTCACTTTACAAAGTAACAACTTTTCGCTTTGATCCGTTTTTACCGACACTTCACATAACATTTTTGATACTATTTGGCCTTATTTTTTGCCACGTTTCGTTGAAATTTTATACGTACCAAATATATATGTATATATTATGTATAAAGCGGTATATTTATTTTTTGAAACTCTTTAGCATACTTCTATTACTTGTTACATACCTTTATGTAAATAAATCATTTGTAGCTAACGTATCAAATTTCAACATTTACATTAGCGCTACGCTCAACCAATCCCACCAATAAATTTCAATCAAGAGCTCAAAAACTCTTTTTGGCTTACCACCTCACCCAATCTTTGAGGTATTTAATGTGATATCCTGCTATGAACATAAATATTTTTCAAAAATATATTTTAAATTTTACCTTCTCTTATATTAAAGGTGTTCTAATTGGTGTAATTGCTATTAGTTAAGCAAAACTGAAGCTTTTTGTTTTCTTTTTAATAGACGCCTTGTGTCCTTCAAACTTTTTAGTGTTGTTGCTGACAATATTGCTTCTGTTAATGGAAACAACATGATACAAAATTCATAAAAATTAATACTTTACTACTTTTACAACAACTACAACAGTAATAATAATAATATTAATAAAAATATAATGAGCATTAATTTTGAACATACCTCATTTACATATTTAATTCATGCAACACAATGGTGTTGGTATATTTCTGTAGTTTAAAATATGAATACTTTTAGTTATGTAACTAGAAGTGAGAGTGAGAGTTCTTTCACTGAGTTTTTAAAGTTACACGTATTTTTAGAGTGTCAAAGAAGACCTCCCATTCTGCATTGAGGCTGAATGGACGAATGGGAAGTGTAGATAGAACGCTCCATAAAAAGCGATTCTCATTTGTTCCTAATCAAGAGGATATTATGATACTCCTCATTAAATATTTTCGAATAAACGAAAATTCATTCCTTTTATTGAAACAACAATTTTATAGGAGCGCCCATCTAATGAATGGAGTTAGAGGGTAAGCACGTTTGAGGAAAATTTTGATATAGTAAAATTTGAGGGAGACAATTACACATTTGACCCCATCTAGATGCTATCGTTTTGTTTTACTCAGTTCCAAAAACCATGTATACTTGGTTATTAGTTCCTATGATTTTATGAAATTATTTTGAGATCATTGCTCTAATTTTAGATATGCTTCAACGTCTGCTTTCTACTATGCATTATATTAGAAACACGTTACGTTACTTCAAAATACTACAAAATTATAATCAAATACCCTTAAAAGCTCTTTAAGTTAATAAATTTCATAAAATACGTGGGAGCCATTATCATTTAATGTTGTTGAGGTCTGGTGGATGCTGGATTTTTAAGGAGATTTATTTTCACATTTTTGGTTTTTTGTTACTTTTGTAAAACAAAAAAACAAAAAAAAAAAAACTAAAATAAATAAAAACAAAAAAAAACAAAAGAACACACAAAATATAACGCTTAAAGGCAGCTTTATGTGCATGTACGCGAAATTTCGCGTATGCATGTGTGTATGTGAGCTGCGTTTTTTCGTTGTTTTTAATACTACAAAGTTTTATTTTATTTCTTCAGTGGAAATATTTAAAACAAACAGTTTTTGTTGCTTTTCAATTCTCTCACTCTCATTGTGCTATATTTACATAAAGAAAAACGTTTATTTTTTCGTATTCGTTTTTTATTTTTTTTGCATTTTGCAAAAAACTTTGATTATTTATGCCACCACAAGTGCAAATGTATACATGGGTATATGTAGATGTATATGCTGTATATATGCGTATATGCAACAATCTCAACGCATAGCATTTAACCCTGGTGACCCATATATATATATTTCAATACTTGTTGTTTTTATACAAATTTTTTTTCTACTTATTATTTTACTTCTTTTCCACAAAAAAAAAAAAAAAAAAAATACTAACAAATGTATTCAAGCGTAAAACATGCATACGTATATACATTAAGGTGACATCCAAAATATATTTCACTCTATTAAAAGTTCGTTCTGAAGCGAAACAGTTTTGAAGAAATCTTTAAAAAATTTACAAAATTTTCGATGCCGAAATTCGTAGCTTATATATTAATTAAGAATGATTATTAGAAAATGAGTTTGGAAATCCACATTTGTTTTATAAAAAACACGATTTTTAAATGATTTTTAGATTTAACTCACAACGACTTTCTATTAAGTCAAAATCATCAAATCAAATATCAAATTTTATGATTCACTATCAAAAATAGAAATTTTACAGCTGTAAGGCACCTTAATGTAGATATACTTGTTTAATATTGTATATATATAGAATAAATCGAAAATTCGCCTTTAGCTTTGAACAAATAAAAATAAAAAAAGGAGAACACAAACAAAAAATCCGTTTACATTTCCTTTTTTATTATAATTGTTTTCTGTTTTTTATTTTTTCGTCATACTATCGTATGCATAGCATAGTATTTGGCTGAAGGATACAGCAAAGAGTATATGCAGTATCCTTTTTATACAAACAGAAAAGGCATCACTTTTAACAACAACAACAACAACAAACGAGAATTGTAAATATTCATTGTAGAATGTTGAAGCGTAAAAGAAACAAATTTCGCAAAGAGAAAATCTACAACAAAAAGGGTTTTCACAAAATCGCCATTTGTCGATAGGGGAAATGCCAAAATCAAAACGTCTGTTTTTCTTTTTCATTTCTAATTTCGTCCTACATATTTAAGAAAGATGTTTCAGGAAACAACACCCACCAACGTCTACCAACACAATAATAAAAACGTTTCAACACGGACAACAACAAAAAAAAAAATCTCCTTACAGTCGGCTGGGGCCGACCAAACTATACCCTGCATATGTAGATTTATATATAAAAAGTTTACTCGAATATCCAACTTTTCTTTTATTTCCACTTTTCGAGAAACAATTTTTGCATATACTACTACTTTACACCCGAAATATGGTTGACTTTGACGAAGTAAAAGGATTTTAAGATAATTCCGAGGCTTAGTATGGGAGCTATATAAAAAGTGGGCGTGGCTTACCACTTTCTAGTAAATCCAATTAATTTTTCAATGTTAATCCACACCTTAAATTTGGTGTCCTACGTTGAATAGTTTCTAAGTTATGGTGGTTAACATTTTTGTTTAATTTCTTCAACTTTGTATGGGAGCCCCAATAAGAAGTGGGCGTGGTACGCTGATTTTTCGCCAGATTATTTCCGACTACGATATTAATTTAAGTGTCAATTATGGTTATTGTAGACATAAGATTGCCTAAGTTACAGCTGTTTCAATTTAAAATTTGTATGGGGGCTACGATAAACACTGGGCGTGGTGCGCCCATTTTCTGTGAGCCTAGTTGCTCGTACAATACTAATCCACACCTTAAATCTCGTTATTCTACGCTGAATAGTTTGCAAGTTATAACCGGTAACATTTTTTTTAATTTCCGCAACTTTGTATGGGAGACCCAAAAAGGAGTGGGCGTGGCACATTGATTTTCTGCTATATTATTTCCGACTACCGTGTTAATCTAAGTATGAATTATGGTTATTCTAGACAGAAGATTGTAGAAGTTACAGCAGTTTTAATTTAAAAGAAGTACAGACACTTTGTATGGGAGCTACGCTAGAAAGTAGGCGTGGCTCACCCACTTTTGGTGAGGTTATATAGTAGTATAATATAACTCTATGTGCAAAATATTGTTGTCCCAAGTGGTATATTGTGTGAGTTATAGCAAGTTAAAGATTTTGAAAATTTCGAGGTTAGTCGCTTTGAATGCTTGGTGTGCGCGTGGTTATTGACCGATCATGCCCAATATCAATCCCCTCCGTACCCTTGGATCATAGATTACTTATGCCAAATTTCATCGCAATAGCTCAATATTTACTCAAGTTATCGTGCGAACCAGCCAGGTGACAGACAGACGGACGGACGGACGGACGGACGGACGGACGGACGGACGGACGGACATCGTTAAATCGAAAATTTAATCGACACTGATCACGAATATATATCCATGTCTATATCTCCGGAGATTCCTTCAAGTGGACACAAACATCTGACCGAAATGAATATACCATGCATATTGCATTATGCAGGGTATAAAAAGGAAAAGAAAATACTGTACTAAAGTCAAGCTTTTTTTTTTTTTTATTATGTTAGGTTATGACCTGTAACACTTCTACATATGTACATACCTTTGTACACCTAAATAACCCTTAAGGCAAAAAATGCGCCCATGCACATATAGATATAATGCCACTTAAACTACTTAGCGCCTTTTTCTGATTCTTCTTCGTTGTTGTTCTTGTTGTTGTTGTTAAGATTTCTTCAAAGTAGCTACTTTGGCAAATTTTCTTCATCTTCCATTTTTTGCACACATGTTATGAGTGATTTGACTATGTGAACACAAGTTCCCAACATTTTGTATCCTCACTTATTAGCATTGAGGTCGAGTAGCATGTGAAGTTATATATACATGTGTACAATAGAGGTATTCACGATTTTGTGTTTATGGGCTTGGAAAATTGCAGAAAAGAAAATATTTTCAATTTATAGATTTACTTTGTAACACCATTGCTAAATCAAATTTGTTTACATTTTGTCCTATATCAACAGTTTGATGTCTCAAGATACCGATTTTTAGTAGAATATGTATTGTAATTTTTCAAGTGCACAATAAATATAGTCATTGCAGAACCATGTGCATTGGAACGTGAATTCCACTAATATGTTCGTAACTTGTTACATTTTATGTGATGTCTAAATGAATTGCTCTCATTTGTTGAATGTGGAATATGTGTTTTTTACAACTTTCACTCCAAACGTAGTCAGCGTACCCCTAAAATAGTTAAATATATGACCGATTACCATTAACTTTTACAGCTTAATATTTCTGATGAATAAAATTAACTTAAAATCACATAAAAACTGTCAAAAAATTAAATAATTGTCCAGGAATCAATCTAAGTAGAGTGATATGTATGATGAGACTTCCTAAATTCTTCTCTCCCCATTATTTATCCTAAAAATATATGAAATCCCTTATAAAATTTAGGTTATTTCAATTTTATAAAAGCATCAACATTGTAGTTGAGCTCTTCCAAGAGGTGTTAAGAAAAATTCAGTAAGGTCGCCCATATAATGTACCATTCTAGAGCCGATCGTTAAGCAATTCTTGCATTATTTCTTGATTGTCAGGTAGGGGAAACTCCCAGCAAAATATTGTGTATTAGGAATCAGTCATATATTTTAGTCCCCTTGCGGCGACTCTGTGTATTATTGTAAATGTTGCAAATTTGATCAATTTTTTGAGGCTACGAACAAAATGCGGCCTGACCGAGTCAAACCTACACAGGATTCGAATTTGGGGGCCCCTGAAATTTATGTCTGCTAGGCATGGTCCATTATATTTTACATTTTATGGTCAGTTTTAAAGACGTTTTCTCCTATACTTCTCTCCCCCTCTAGCTCTACTTCATCGTCTTCATTGAATAATACCTTTTAGTTATGCTAAAAAAATATCAAAATTAATATTGATTTTGTTCTTGTTGGTATTATTATTATTTTAACATTTCTCTTATTTATTTTTACTATACCCTCACGACACAAATCGATTTTTTTCTGCCTGTTATTCATACATTTTTACATTCAGTCACTTCTTCTACTACATATATTTAAATTTTTGCATAAATTTAGGCGCAGGAAATTAAATTTATTCGCTCAAATAAATTTTTAAGTTCTGACTTTTCTATTTTTATTTCTTTGTTTTTTTTTTCCTTTTTATATATATTTAAAGCCAAAAAAAAAAAACGAACTTCTAGTAAAATTTAAATGATGCTACATTAAAGGAATCAGACTGAGTGTTCAAGTGTGAGAGAAACAGGAGTGTAGGAGTAGTAAGGGAAGCAAAAAAAACATGAGAGTAAATATTTAAAATATGTGAAAATTTTAAAACTTCCTTCCGTTGAGGAACTTTAAATATGTAAATACGCTGAACGTACATACGTACATTGTGGTATGTTGAAGTAGTCAATGAATTCCACTCCATATCTCCTACTACCACCACTACTATTATTACATACACACAAATACTCAACAGAGCAGCATACAAATTAGTTAAAGAATATAACGCGCAACAAACGGATATGTATGACTTGTGTTACGAGTACATTTCAGGATACAACACGTAATACATACTACTCGGATTTTGTGTATATGCAATAGACATACAAATATTTATTCCTATATATAATAAGAATTTGGGGAGCACTTGCGTATTGGAAAGTTTAAAATTCATCTGTTCCTTGAATCTCATTCTACAAATTATTCATTCACATGTGGGTGTCATCTATTTGCAGCATGATGGTGTAATTGAATGTTTTTTTCTCCTATGTAGATATGGTTTTTTTTTGTGTTAGTACGTAAAACCTTGGTACAGGGTAGTCACTCAGTATACTGCCTGCCTGATTTTATTTATTTTAACATTTCACGTGTGTTTGACATTTATTTTATTGTTGTTTTATATACCCATTACAAATACATGGATACGTATTAGGGCTGTTTATAAAATGTACGCATTTTCAACAGTATTTTTTTTTTAGATTTTTTATAGTGGATCGCTGGGTTGTTTTTTAATTATTTTTTTTCAAAAACTAATTAGGTTAAAAATTTTTTTTTTTAATAATTTTCGATTATACTTTTGATAATCTTCAAATATTCTTCCAGCAATTTGGACAGATCTAATAAGGTTTATGTGTGCAAAATTCGCTTTGTTAATGCTTCATTTTCATGGAGGAAATTTGTCTTAAATTACCCTTAAATGGTTGGTAGTTACATACATATGGACATACATCAATGCACGCATTCATGCCCAGTGGGAAAAAGTCAGTAAAATTCCTTATGAAAGATTTTTACTGCTTCGATGAATTTTAGCATTACAATGTCATAGGATATTCATATATAATAACATATAATACCAAAATATATATTCAATTTCATTTTTACTTCTTGGTTTACCCGCTCATTTACGAGGTAATGCAGAAATTCGTCATTCTGCGCTTCACCAACTAATCGTTCCATTGGGTATGCATGCAAATATATAGTATATAGGTTTGTATTGGTGACGTTTTTAAAATATTACCTTGCGCACGTGATTTTCATAAGCCAGCAATGAGTGATTACTACATTTGTTTCATGAGAGAGAAACGAGCTGCCTGATGGGGAAGCGGTTAAGGAAATATTGACAGTACAAAAAAAAGGGGGGGATGGAAGTGAAATAAAGTGAACAAAATAAAAGTAAAAATAATAACAAACAATAACAGCACCAGTAGTAGATTTAATGTGCCTGCAACATGTACCCTCATTAAAAAGTAAGAAACATACATTCATATGGTTACCGTATGCACACACATGTAACTATATGATTAGTGGGGCGTTACACCTTGTTTATTTGCGTATTTTGTTTTTTTTTTTTAATTTTTACCTTTCCAATTGATGTATATACAACAAGCATACATTTAAAGTAGCTCCCTTATTGTTTAGGTATATGAACATATACAGTGTGTTCATATTCAAGAGAGGCATATATGTATGTTATAAAATTATCCACATAAACCTACTATCGCTTTTAAATGGAAGCAAGCGGAAAATGTGTATTTCTGTGCGCGAAAAGGATATTATCGCTAATTCAATTAAAGAGAGTGTGAGACAGAGAGGTGGTAAGGTAAAAACATTAATAACGGCAACAACGTTGACGACGATAAAAAGAAAAAGTAATAAAACCAACAACAACAATATACGATACTTACCCTATAAGTAATATCAACAAGAAATCAAAATGATTAAAGTTGAATGATTGCAGTAAAAACAAAAAAAGAAGCAAAACAGCAATGTGATGGAACGCAATTGAGAGAATGAAACAGGAAACAGACAATAATTTGCCATTTTATAAATTAGTACCCACATATATATGTGTATAATAAGTGTATACCTACATTACAATTATGGGCTCTTAGTAACATACTGCGTGCCTTTAACACTCTTCTTGCCATCTAATTCCATATACTTTTAATACACATCACTGTGTAATTTGAAGCCCATGAATATATATATATTTTGTGATGATTTTGTTTTTTTGCTATTCATTTTCATTTAATTTTGTTCATTTTTAATTTGATTTTTTTTTTTTTTTGAAGCTCATGCAGGCAATAATTTTCTTCAATACGGAGGGAACTTTGTTATTCGTTGTGCCATACATTTTTGGTACGTTCAAAGCATTTACTCTCTACATAACTTTTCGTACTGCCACTCCCTTATGTGCATTATACTAATTTTAATTTTTGTAAATTGATCTGTACATGTGGGTCCTTTATTTATATATACATTGTTTATATACATGTGTCTGTGTATGTGTGTGTGTGTGTGACTGTGTAGAGAACAATCTACATGTGCGTCTCTATCATTTATCAGTTCAAATCAATTTCGCGCATGTTGATATTCTCTGTTTCGCGTCAATTTGTATTTTGCCATCCATTTAACATAGCCCTTGGCAAATATAGGTAGGTCGATACATACTACATACACACGAATATATCCTTTTATATTATTTTTTCATCACTCTCTATCTCTCTCTCCCTCTCTCTCTGTGTTCATTTTCTGATTTGCTTTTAGGCTATTGTCTTTTGGTATGATGGTATTATTTGGCAAAACGACGCATATGCTGCCTATTAGTCTTATGTACATATTTATAGTATTTAAGTTTCAAGTTACTTATTGCTATAAACGTACTATATACATACATATGTACAATATCCATAATATACGTAGCGCTTTGAGTCTCAACTAACAACAACAACAAATTACAAAAAGGATTAAATTCTTTACTTGTCATATTAAAGCTGCTCGTGTACGCTACAGAATATATCCATCCACTTTATACACATATGTATATTCAATTTTATTAATAACCTTCAAAAATAATAAGTATACCAACTATATTAGTGAAAAGGGTGCGTCATCATTTGGAAATTTCGTTTTACATGTATCGCGAAGCCTTGTAGAACAATGAATTATAACAATAAAAAGATAAAAATCGCCTAGATACAACTCATATACTCGCAGCTCGTAGCTATATTAGCATTTCGCAAGGTCATTTTATATATTCATTACATTAATCTTCGTATTGTTTGTAAGGAGTGTATTTAAAGTTTTGAACAGCAGACAAAATAAACTTAGTTATACGCAGATATTTTGGATTGCTAAATTTGAATCCATAATTGCTCTGCCTTGACTCATTTCACATTTCATTGTTAACCTATAGAAAATGATGACTCTGCCTTGACTCATTTCACATTTCATTGTTAACCTATAGAAAATGATGAAAGTTGAAACATTTAATAAAATATCCAAAATCCTCTATAGGGGGTGTAGAATGTGCCTCCAACACATTTCTTCTGAACACACTTACCCCCTATTTTTACTCCTTAGGGGAGCTTCCCTAACAAGTTAACATTTTTCAATGATTTGCTCCCAAAGTGTTGTCCCAGATATAAAATATATGAGAGACACGATGGCATTTGAAAATTGATAAATATGACCATCCATGGCTTTGTCATTTGATGAAAAAGGTTTTCCGCTATTTTCATATTTGGAGAGAGTTGTGCCAGATTTTTAGAGGTTATACTGGGATCCAAATAAGGCAAATACAATGAATATTGAAATGATATTTAATTCTTTTAGCGATCGGCGAACTCACTCAACTTCTTAGTTCGTTCTTTCATTTCAACATTAAGGCGGTTGGCCTAAATCTCATCCATTTATCGATTTACGAAATTATTTTCATTCTTTTTCGAACTGCCAGTGGACATTTGCTACAATTTCTAGCATTGATCAACTTTTTGGATGTACTTCAAGTAAACCGTCTTCAATACTTGTGAAATAATACATTTTAAAGACGATTACCTCATCTATGCTTCTACAAATCGTTCAAAAATTTCTATCGGTATAAAGCATTTTAAAACAATTAAATGAAAAATATATCTTTAATTAAAGAATATGATAGGCAATAGATTAGTATATCTTAATTACTTCATATTCATAAATTTTTTTAATAAACTTTCTTCGAAAGAAAAATATTCCAATTGCGACATCAATTGTTTTTGTTGACTAACGTAGAAATTAATCCCCTTTACTGTTAACATATGAATAATTAGATATTAGCATTTAAAATAAATTTGATACATAAATTTATATACACTGATAAATTTAATTACATACTTACATTCATAGGCATACTGTATTTGTTTAACCCTCCCTAGTTAGCCAAAATGAGTATGAGTATGAGAAAAAATATGTTCATTACTTGTTCGTTCATCGTATATTCTCATGATATGAAATTTATGCAGGTTTTTAATCAAACGTCTATTGAATAAAATTCACTCGAACAACAACAACAAAAATAAGAAATAACTATTTATACACATTGTAGATATACATATGATTTTCATGTACTTGAATGCAATAATATTTATGTACTTATATGGAGGGTACCAATAAATCAGCAATAGAAGAAGAAGAAGAAGTATGGTATGTTATACAATTAACCATTTTCAGTTGAATGAATTATTGAATAAATTCAATAGAGTATCAGAGTATAATCAAGATTAAGATTGAAATTATGCGTGCATACGTACGTGTCTAAATGGGTACTTCAACAAAAGAGTGCTAAATACATACATAGGGAGCAAGAGAGAGAAGTATAAAAAAAAAGATTTCAAAGATTATTTATTTCTTTTGTTGGATGCATACACATGTATGTATGTACAATACAATATAGTTATTGTCAACAATACTGTTGATCCGAACAGCTGCCATTCAGCTATACGGTACTATACAAGTAGTATTCATTTATGTGATATAATTTGATATGATATTAGGGTGCTTGCTAGTATAAAACGTTGTCGTTGTTACTTGTTCGAATATGTTGCATTGTACAATAGTTCATAGTTTATATATATGCATATACATTCTACTCTATAATTATGTGCCAAAAATGCCGATTTGAAACTTGAAACACGCAGTATAAAACGAGGAAACCCTTTTCAAAGAAGTGACCCCTTTTTTTGTCTATTTTTCTGAATGTAGATTGACATTTGATAATTGGATGTATATATGTAATATAGTTCATTTTTATTCTTTAGTTCTCTTAACATTCTTTCACCCTACTACTACTACTACTACTACTCTATTTGCTATGCTCTGATATGTAATTTTAATCGCTTCTATTCAATTTATGCCTAAGTATATCATACACGCAATATCACATACCGACAACATGTCTTCGAAATGGAATAATTACAGGTTTCATCATATTTGATGCATAATTAAATAAAAAATAAAAGGCTTTCAAAGCCATTGGCTATTAGAAGAAAAAAGTTAAATGCTTACATTGTTATTGTTATTCTTGTTGTTGTTGTTGTTGTTGTTGTTGTGAAAATGTTACATTTTTTTTTTCTTACAAATTATCTAAATGAATATACGTATGCGTATAATAATAATAACAGTGAAGAAAGGGAAATGAAATAATTAAATGAACGAATGAATGAATGAATGAATGAATGAATGAATTGATCATAAAATGTTTGGCAAGATTTTACGTGTTTGCATCAAATTTAAATAGATTTCCTCAATACAAACATGAACACATGCCACCACCACAATAGCAAACATAAAAAGCCATTGCCGCCATCCATTGTTTCATTAAAAATGCATAAATTAGTATCAGCAGCAGCAGCGGCAAACAATAATAGCAAAAACAACAGAAACGATCATTTCAATATGACGCATGCGTGACATTTTATGATCAATGAATATGATGTATTTATGATGCACTCATATTGGTGTATATGCACGTACTATATTACATGCACTGCTGACACACTCACAGACGTAGTGTAATTAAGAAAGTGGTAGGTAAATTGACGGTTGCATTTACAAATAATAGAATTTTATTGTGAGGTGACTTTGGTTACTTAATATAGTGAAAATATGTGGAGAAAAATTTTAGGTTGGTGTGACTCTCAGCTGTAGAAATGTCAATCTTCATCTTATCACTTTGTTTATTACACTAATATCACTTATACGAGTATTCCACTTTCCAATAAATAATCAAACCACATGCCGCCACACAGTTAGTTTTCAGTTATACTACATGTGTAGATTGTATATACTCGTCTGGATACATCTTATATGTTCATAAAAATGTCAAAAAATAATCACTGCTATTGTTTTACAATGAATTTTAATATAATTGTTTGGTTTTTTTTTATCGACTTCATCAAAAACTTATTAAACAAATTCTAAGCCGACTATTTTAAGAGGAAAAACAATATTTATAATAATAAAAATATAACTCAAAAACAGTCATATTTATAGACAGGTGTGCTTTGAAATTTGACTCCAAAATATTTTATTACTGGCATTCTAATATAGATAATAATTCAAATAGCATTTTAATGTATTGTTCCTGAAAGAGTCTGAAAAAAAAATAACAATTAATTTATATTTCCTAATATCGGTATTTTTGGCCTTTTGAAAGGAAAGGGTTAGAAAATTAACATTAAACATATGCACAGATAATAATTCAAAATGTTTCCTTCCGATAGTAAATTTTGTTGCGATTGTTACACCTGATGGCACAGTCGGAACATGGTGTCATTGAACTTCTTTTCTTTTTCATTTATTTTTGTTTTTGGTTACAAGTCTTAATTTGCAACACGAGCGAATAGCAGAGACTGGACTGATGTGACTTCTAGCAATTCGTTCAATTCATTTAATAACATTGCTATATAAATAAATATACATATTATCACATTTATTCTACAGATTTTTATTCTACAGATTATAAAAAATAAAAATAGATTATGTATAAAATAGTAAGCTAAAAACAGGTTTCCTATTGATATATCAATAAAAAAAATTTTTGTTTTTCAACATGTTTCCAGAATCGTAGAAAAAATACAATCGCTGACTACGATAGATGAAGTGTAAAATTAGTTCAAATAATGACGATTGGATATGTAAAGTATAAACATGATTGACCTCACATCACGATCTGAATCGATTGTGCCTTGCCAGTATGCCCATCTCCCTGACCATCTACTTGTCTGTTTGCACAATAACTGTTGTAATTATAAAGCAAACCATTTGCGCGTAAAATTATTTCCACCAATAGACAAATTCCTCTGAAAATTGCCATAATCGGATGAAACCTTCATATATCTTCCATACAAAAGTATCTTTGTAAATGCATATTTTTATACTTTTTGCACGAAAATATCAAACCATCAAACTCAAACTCGCTAGATATAAATCAATTTACTATGTGATACATCATATCGAAAATGAATGCAATCGGATGAAAATCAAGCCAACCTCCCATATAAAAATTTGTTTCTGAAGGTATATATCCACATTTTTAGCACGAAAATACAATGCTATAAAGTAGAAACTTGGTATACATTATGATATTTACCAGTAAATGAAAAAGTTATAAATTGGATGAAATCGGATTATAACCACGTCTACCTCCCATACAAAAGTATGTTTCGAAAGGTATATCTTCGCACTTTGAGTAAAAAACTATGAAGATATCAAGCTGAAACTGGTTCTATATGACTAAAATGACTTATAAATGGATTTATTTGAAAATGGTTGTAATCAGATTAAAACCAAGCCTACCTTCCATATAAAAGCCTGTTTTCGTATGTATGTTTTCACACATTGTGCACAAAAGTTTGATAATATGGAGTATGAACTTTATATGTATGCTTATATTTGCTAATTTGTGAATATTTTCGAATTATATCATTATCGGATAAAATCCACACCTACCTCTCATATAAAAGTATGTTTTCGAATGCATGTTTGTAGACTTTACACATGAACATATAAAACTATATGACTAAAACTCGGTTTATACGATTTTTTGTCACCAAAGGTCGATTACGCTTTAAAATTAGCATTATAAAATGAAAACGATGCCTACCTCCAGTACAGAAGTATGCTTTCTCTTATGTAAAGTATATTTACTTATATCTCACGGCATAGGTCTAAACTTCTCTTATTGCTGAAGGTAATCTCTCCATATTTTTTTCATAAATTTATCAAAAATCAAAAATTAGTTTAGCTTAGTTTAGTGTCTTGATTTTTTAAACATAGAAATAAGCACATTTTTAAAACCATTAGTTAATTCGAATAAAAGACTTTTTAGAATATAATAGAAAAACATAAACATTTTCACACAGCTAAATTAAGCTATATAGAATGTGGGTTAAAGTTCGAAAATGCTTGTATGTAAATTTGGAAAATGCTATAAAATATGAACTAATTTCAGTCAACAAAGATATAACCCAAATATGTAAGTTGCCAAGGAAAAATATATTAAAAAAAAAACAAAAATACTAACACAAAAATGAACAAATTATGGAAAGAATAAAAGATGCAAAACTCCAAAATCCTTGAATTTAATAATTTTGTTGTTTTTTTGAAAGTATGTCTGTGCATATTTACATCAACGAAAACTCAAAGAAACAAGCAAAAAAAACTGACTAAAATACACGTTGACATCATTAGCATAATCATGTTCATTGTTATAATTATCATTATAGGATTCATCATCATCATCATCATCATTATCAAATGTTACTATTATAATGATGATGATTATTATAATATCAACGCATTTGCTTAACTGAATGTTGATGTTTTTGCCAAAAAATTCGAACGTACAAACGCAAAAGACAAAAATAGAAAAAAAATCAATAAAGTCAAATTTTCACGCTTGGAATCGAGCAAAGGAGCAAAATCGGAGATGGAGCAGTGAAGAAAATTCTATTCTTTTCATCTTCTTCTTTTGTCGATTTTGCTTTTTGCACTTTCATATGCCAAAAACAATGTACATACAACAACGGCAACAAGAGCGTTATAATCAAATTGAATGACATTAGAGTGCAAGACGAGGCGCCAAATGCGTACATATAAATGTTTCTTTTGATTCATCGCAATAGCGAATAAGAATGGATATATCGTAAGTACTACACGTTAGTTACGTCGCATAAATATTTTTGGAAAGTAGGTTAATGTTATCTTTTACTTGTTGTTCATGTTGCATAGAATGCTTGATGATGCGACTGATGACACCTCTATAGCAGCACATAGCAATCATTTAATTTTTCAAAAATATCCCTTCTATATTTTTTTTTATTGTTCATTTTCCTATCAAATGAATTTCATTTTTATGAAAACTTCATTTCAAAGATTTACTTCCATTTCTTAAATGATTGATAAACATAATGAGTGGAAAGAGAAATGTGTGACGACAAAAACTCAAGAAGAATCTCGTCTAATGACATACAGCAGAGAGATGGATTGAAATTTGTATTTAAAAACGAGGAAGGCAAAACCAAAAAAAAAAGGATAAATGGATGGAATGTATGAAGTGACAAATTTAAAATTCTAATTAGAGGGGAAATAACTATACTCAAAAAGATGATGGGTAAAATGAAAAGAATACATGTATAATATTATGTATACAATAGAGAAAGCATATCATCATCATCATCATCATTATCATCATCATCATCATTATCATCAGCATCAATATTGTGAATGTAAAGTGGAATATGAATAAAAAGTATGAATAAAACATGAGCTTATGAAATAGATGGATGGATGGTTGATGAGAGTCTATCTCTCTCTCTAGCTATGGGAAACCCTACTAGTGGAATATCAATGTATATATTTTGGTTTCTTTACATCATCTTCTATCACCATTTATTCCATCACTAGCACATCTACTTTTAATACTATGATACATTCAAGTGATGACTGACTGACTGACTGCCTGCTTGCATACTGATATGATGAACATCTTGGGAAAAATGCTTGAAATATTTTGAATTTTATAAAACGAAATAATACAAAAAAAAATATAAATATAAACCCAAATATGAATACGAAAAAGGATTAAATAACAAGAAGAATGAAAATTTTGTAGATATTTTCTTCGAAACAATTAGAGACAAAACAAACAAAAAATATGAATAACAATGTTAGTGATTATTTTCCATCATCTATGGTATAATATCGTACATAGGTAAAGTAATAATGAATAGAAAGTATTAAAGTTATTGGAATATTGTTAGAACAGTGAATAATTGAATGAAAATTTACATGAGCATGTACCAAGATGTACAAAGAAAAAACAAAATAATAATTTCAATGAGAAAATTTAAAAAGTTTTCAATTTTTCATTGTAAGGAAAAGATTTTTATTTAATACTCGACGATTTTTTGCTCTTTATTGCTCTTAACATTCCTCATATAATACTTCAATAGAATCGGTGATTAATTGCATTCATTTTGAGAGGTTATAAATTTCTCTAATAGTAAATAAATTAATGAGGCGTGGTTAGATATATAGTAGCGAATTTTATTTGGCTATCTCAGTCATTTTTAACAGAATATTGCGTCTTTATAGAACGAATCACAGTAGTGTCTTTATATGGGAGCTATACGAAATAGTATAGCTTTACCAATAAATTAATCACTAAATTATGGACTCATGGACGAAATGTGATTATTATATATTCATTTTTTAAAGTGAATATATTAACAAAATTGATTGTGTCAAACGGATGACTTTGTAGGATGTTATATGGAATAGTGAGGATAGGTCGCCCAGTTTTCAGCAAACTTAGACTTTGAATATTAGTCTGCACACCAAATATGACTGTCTTGTAGGAATTTTTATATGAAATTTTGTGACATTAATGAAGAGATCACAATACCATGGGGCCTATATGAAATAGTAGACGTGGCTTGTCCCTGAAATCCTTCCTCATATACTAAATATAGTTATAGTCGGTGAAATATAAAATAAAAAATTCTGATAAAATTACTAAAGGAAATTCTGAGGTTAGGTGAGGTGAGGTGAGGATAGGTTAGGTTAGTCCGTGACGTTTTGAAGGTTTAACGGATTTTAAAGGTTTTTTTTTTATTGAAAAATATTACTTTGTTTCTTCAAATGTCGAAATATAAAGCTTTCCTAAAATTACTTGCTTACTCGAATAGAGCATTTCACTATGAGCTAAAATTTGATTTAGTCTTAATTTGTGCATTTATTTGTTCTGAAAAACATTACAAACGATCGCACTGTTCAAAATCCCCTTTTAAAGTTATATTCTCTCTTTAAAAAGTCTCTAGAAACCATAAATGAAAAATAAATTTCCACCACATCAAGTTTTATACTATTAACTTTAATAAACTTGATCTACTTAAAAAAAAAACAAAATATTAAATTTTCTCCCAATCCCACTCTAGAAATGACCTATAGTCTAGTTCTTGTGCATTCTTCCCTTCAAAGCAATTGCTATCATTTTCTCACTATTACAAAATCCCTTACGGCATATCAAACCACCATCAATAATAACTACAATTTAATTTTAAAGTAGCGAGTGTGAAAGACACAAAAAAAAACAAAAATAATCATATAGCCGGCAATGTGAATGAACATTAAATCTGTACGCGTTTTTCATTAAAATTTCATTTAAAACACTTTACTTCAATAATAATTTTTTTTTTCGTCATCGTCCTTCGTCCTAAAATTTTCTATTTTCAATTCTTTTATTTATTTTTTTTTACATTTTTTATTTTTTTGGATTGTCGTGTGTCCTTCCTTCAATTATCCACACGTTTTTGTAGCGCAAGCAACCAGCTTACCAAATATCTGTATAGAAGGCATTTTGCCCCCTTCTTCAATCACTTGAATTCCCTTACCAACTTGTTCATATACTTCCCCAAAAATATGTATGTGTGTCTGTTGAGTACGAGTATAGCTCTTCAATTGCCATTTGCCTAGCATAATTTAAATACTGCTCTCTACCGAAAATTTATGCGTCCACTTTGAAACACCATTATCAGCTCAAAACCACACAGCTCAGTACATTTCTATGAGTATATATACTCGTACCTATAGAATGGACGGTCAGACGAGTACAAATAAAGCAAACAAACAAAAAACAAACAAAAAAAAATTAAATAAAATAAAATTATTCTTGAAGTAAGGACCTTACTGCTATGTATTGCTGTTATTATTTTATAAAATGTTACGCGTTACATTTACGTAATAGACATGATTGTATGTATATGTATATGTATGCTCCTCCTAAATAAATTTATGCAACAAATAAGCAACAATCCAAACAAAAATACTCGCTAACAATACTCCGGGGAGTATTCGTGTGCTCACTTCAGTATTCAGTTGAGTTCGGTATTTGTTTATTTTTGTGCGATGATGTAAATGTGTGTGGCTGTGTCTATGTGTGTGTATGTATTTGTATATTTTTCAGTGTATTTGCATTTAATTTCTGTATATTTTTTTTCCTCTTTTTTTTTTGGTTTTCATAAAACTGGCAACAGCGAATGAATAGCTGGGTTGTTTGCTTACATTAGAGTCGTTCTGCTACACTCCAAATCACAAGCGGTGTGGTAGCAGTACTAATATAAGTATGTATATACTAACACCACCTTATGCACACTACTCCCACTTCAGAAACGAGCCTTAACTTACCTTTACATACGAGTATAAAGCATATAAGATATTCATTGGGATATTCAAAGGTGCGCTTTTTAGGAAGGATATTCTTCGAAAATTCGAATATCATTTTGGGATATAACATAATAGCAAGTAATTTGAATTTGTTTTTCTTTTTTTATATATATTTCCAGTACGATAAATCAAAAATATTTACTGTTTTACCCTCCAATACAATGTCTCTCTCTCTCTCACACACAAATTTTTTCCAATCGAAAGAAATAATATCAGAATTATTTATTTGCCCTGATTCCAATTTTCATTTCCAGCTGGCTGATGTGATGTGTTAGAGACCGCATTGCATGGAGCTAAAGCTTTTTTATTTCAAATCCAAATCATTACGGAATACATAAACATACATATAGGCATACTCTATAGTCATAGGAAGAACAACCAGAAATTTTATCTTAAATTTGCATTTGATTGTTTTGAGTTATTTTTTATTTTATTTCTTCATTTTTATACATATATTTCACATATATTTTATATATGCATATATTTTTTTTTTTTTTTTTGTCATATTTTTATTTTTACGCTTCAGTGACGCATACCACATTTTGTATGCTTTAATACGTTTGGGGAATTACTCTTTGGAATTGGATTGAATTGAATATTTGCTCTTCGTCTATTTCGCATTTTGTTAATTTGCCAAAGAAAATATTTGTAAAAAAAAACACAAAAATGTAAAAATAAAATGAGAGAATAACATTTGCAAATAGTTAAGGTTTTAATAGGATTGTTGGCTTGGGATTACCGATTTTAAATGTAATTTATTAAAATTGAATTTTATTTCTTATTTCTTTAAATTCCTGATTTTTTTTTTTTTCATATATATATTTTTTATTGTATGTTATTTTTACTTTGATCTCTTTCCAATTATGAAATATTAAAAAATTACTTATTTCGGTAATAAAACAAAGCTTAAAGCTTTAATATGTCAAATACTAAAAATAAATATTGACAGTTGGTTGAAGCTGATTTAATTACTATATGCTATATGTAAGAGGAATACGAAAAGCAGGATAATGATGTATATCTTTGTGAATGAAGCTTTAAAGGAAGCTTTAAACGAAATTATTGAGTGGGCCATAGCAGTGACTTTGTATGGAAGCTAAATGGAATAGTGGATGTGATTTTCCAATTTTTTTCCGATTTCCGGACTCAAATATCGACTGGAATCATTTACAAAATATGGACATTAGATATATATATTTTTTAAGGGATAATAGTAACATAATTGAGCCAGTAAAAGAAGTAGTAATTTTGTATGGGAGGTATCGGAAATAGTGAATGTGGGATGCCCATTTTTTCAGAAAATTTCGAATTCTAAAAATATTGACATGTATAAGACAAATATAACAACATTATTAAATGGATCACAGTAATGACTTTTTCCTACAATATTAATCGACAGACCAATCTCTTAAATGGGCGATTAAGTATGCTATGGCGATATAAAATGTTGTACCTTTTAGCTACTTTCTATTGGAGCTACATGAAAAAGTGGGCTTGCTTCATGTCGACATTATTTCACCCTTTAATATTAATCTACGTATTGATTGTCCTAGATGTAAATGTAGGAATGGTTAATATTCAAATATATTCTAAGGTTATTTGACTGTTGCCCATTCAAGTAATTTAAGTTATTTTCAGAACTTGCCTGGTGACAAACAGATGGTGAGCTAAACAGCCTGCGGTACATATTAAATGACTAAAAAATGAGTACCAAAATGAATATGAAGGTTGTAGGGTATAAACATATTAAAGATTCATTACTAAAAATAAATCAATTGCCACAATAAGTGATAATATATAGTATGTTAAAATATACTGACACGGTTTGATACCAATAATTTTGAAAATAATAATTTTTCACATAATAAATCACAACTTCTACACATACAAAATACATCGATATTGATGATATATTTTTATTTTGGGAAATTAAATTAAAAAAAAAAGAATAATATCATTCAACACGTATTTTAATTTCAATTTATTTATTATTATTATTTTTTTTTTGTTTTGTTTTGTTTTTATATATAGAATTTCATTTGATTGTATTTATTTATTGATTTCTACTTTTTTTTTGTTTTTATTGTACCTATATATAAAATATACACAACTTATTTTCCAATCAAATAATTCATATTATTTGACCAGCATCAATTCATGTTTTTCATTTGCATGTGATCCATTCTATTTAAAACAATCGAACATCCAATAGTACGATATCATGTTCAAATAAAACAGTGTTGAATTAGTTAGAGAATAAATATTTCGCGTTTTTTTGTTTTTTGTATTTTTTTTTTTATGCTTTTATTACAAATTGGTTTTATAGCAAGGGTACAATTGAAAGGAATATGGTGGTAGGATTTGCTTGTTTTATTATTTCTTTTATATCAATGAGTTTTTTGTGTGCTTGTTTGTTTCCTTGTTTCTATTAGTTTTAAGACTACAGTGAATACCTATGTTAATATTTTTTTTCGTTGTGGGATACTAATTTTCATCACTTTTAGTTAACGTAAGCTAGGCAGAAGTTTTCCAAACTCTTACTTTTAAATATTTGTATTATTTCTATAATTTTTGAAATTAGTTTTTCAAGATAAGACTTTCTTTTATATACATGATATATTATATAATTAATATCTATTACCTTCCTAATTGACCTGAATGACCTGAATGAGTACTCACTGTAATTCATGTTGAAAAGAGCTACAGAAAAACCAAACAACAAACGAAAAAAATGAAAAATGTTGGCATTCGAGATTGATTGGGTTTTGATGAATTTTTTGTTCTTCCAATTTTCTTTTTTTTCCCCATTTTATTTTTCAACGGTTTTTAATTTATTCGTTTTCCTTTTGTTTTAGTTCTATCATTTCTTCATTTTGATTATATAGATATATATAGATATATTGTATATATATACATTCAATCAAATAGTCGCGTTTTTTTAATTAAAAACCAAAATGAATAGATACACATACTCTATATTTGTTAGAAATTCCAAAAAAAAAAGCTTTTGTTTATATAGGCGGTTATATGCCTTGAATTTGGGGTATCAAAATTAAATGACATTACAACAACAACAAAATTCGGCTGTTGGCTACTTTTATATTGTTATTTTTAGATTTCATTGAATTTTGTCACATAATACTGGTTTAATAGTAGTTTTTTATTTTGTTTTTTTAATTAAAATCATTTTTTTAATATATGTAATTATTCATTTTGCTTATGAAATACAAATAATAATAATTGCTATTAAGGAAAAAAATGGAAATATTGAAAATAGAAAAATCCCTCAGCATAAGACAAACATCCTTACCATCCTTCTGTAATATATGTAATTTAGAAAAATCAAATTGAAATGTCACAGTACCAATAATAACAAACACCAGTAAAAATATTATAACAACGTTCACAAGTAAACATTGTAAAACAGAGAGAGAACAAATTGTACCTCCTTTGAATAAATCCATACACATACACATACACATACACTCTATACATACAATTTTATATTTCAATTAAATTGTCTAAGCTAATAATAACAACAGCAAATAACAGCCAATTGCCAATAAATCTCATCGGCCAACACCAACAACAACAACAATTGCCAATATAATTTATTTAATCAAATTTCAAATGCAAAAATCAATTTTCAACGCACAGCATGAAGTGTTATTTTTTGCTGTTGTTGTTGTTGTTGTTATTTTTGTTTATGGACAAAAAAATCACATTTATACAATATATGACCATGTCTGTTACTGAAACTGGCTGTATGCACTGACACTTGCACAAACATCTACAACAAGGACAATGATAATAATAATAATAATAATAATAATAATAATAATATTGCCATACGTAAAATTCTAATCCGAACGAATGAGATAGGCAAGGCAGGCTTTCAGAAATACATGACATTTTTGCTACCCTTCAGGCGACAAGCAGCTGTCTAAGCTCGCTTATTTATGTGCCTTCAACGAGGACAGTTTTTCTTTTTTCATTATACTTTCTCTCTTGTTTCATTTCAGTTCAGTATTTGTATATTAATAAACCGGTTATGAAATGCAATTTTTTCTATTAACTAGAAAAAAAATTGTATTTTTGCGCTAGGGTAATAGTGGGCGTGCAATAATATGAGAAATATGATTAAAAACCTGAAGAAAAGTTATAAGGGTGAGAGCGAGGTTGAGGTTGAATTTCATATCTACATATCTACATATACTAAGGGTATAAAATATATATACGTTGTATATCTTATCATCAGCGATTGTACGAATATGTTGTTGTAATTATAGCATAACCACCAGTATTCTAATGACAGTAACTATGACGATGAGCCAACGTTGTTACGGCCATCATCCACTACCATCAGCCAGTGAGTGGGATTGCCTCCCCCACTCACATAAAACCAATAAAAATAAATAAGCGTTGCAGAAACAACAACAACAATAAAACGTAATCATACAAATATTTTTCAGATATTGACATTTGTGATTTGTTGCTGTTGCATTGTAGATTTTTTTTGGGTACTCTGCACTCAATCGGAAGGGAATTTTGATTTTGGTCAGATGTTTGTAACTATGTACTTACAGAATTCTCCAGAGATATAGACTAGTAGATATATTTTTGATAAGTGTCGGTCCAATAGTCTATTTAAAGATGTCCTTTTTTCGTATGCTTGTCCTTTTATTCGTCGCTTCGTCACCTGTCGGGTTGAGATATTTTCATAGAATTTGGCACGAGTCACCTATGATTCAAGAGTACTGAAACACTTGAAAATTGATATGATCGGTCAACTTCTATACCCAAACAGAGCAATCAATACAACTAACCCCGTAATTTATTCGAAATTGAATCCATCATCAATTAGTGAATATTTCATCTATGGCAGCTATATTCACCAAGTATGTTATCATTGTAATGGGTAATAATACCACAAAAATGGGTGAGCTATGCCCTCTATTTAATGTAGCTTCCAAAATTTAAGAGGCCATAACAGGCTGAATCTTTTATTAAGGACAACCATATTTGTAACAGGAGTTAACATAATGGTAGATATTAAATTTAAGGCAAATGAATCAACCACGGCTACTATTTCAAATGTCTCCCACACAAAGTCACTGAAATTTGTTGAATTTTAAACATCTTCAAGCCACGCCTACCATTTCACATAGCTCCTATATAAAGCAACTGCTATAATCCCCTTAAAAATATCTATGAGATGGTCATATTATTGCCGAAGATCTGTTTATTAGGCAAAACTTGTCGTGGTGCATCCACTTCTTATACTCTACTTTCCCACGCACCCTACGGTTGTATGGCAGAAATAAGTCGGTCTAGGCCAAACGTAAGGTAATTGTAAGGTAATTGCTTTTTTTTCTACAGCAGTCGAAACTATTTTATAATTTCATAAATATAGTGCTTTACCATTTGTTATGCAATTTTCCTCTTAACCTTCTAGAGCACCCTCACTCTCATCCATTCTCTAGCAACCTATCTCCTTCTCTTTCTACCGCATTCACATCTATCTCTATATTTTTAGTTTTGCAACCCTATTTTTGACACTGCATATCATTTATCTGTGGGCGTATGTGTGTTGGGTGCAAAACGGAGGTTGTGTGTGTGCTCATGTTTTGCTTATTGTTATGATTATTTTGTGTTAACTTGCAACATAATCTTTTAATCTGATTTACTGTTGATGATAACATTTGTCGTTTCGCATTACCCAACTCAATGTAATGCCCCCACTCAAAAATATATCCATCCTTCTTCCTTCTACCCTCTTGCTCCCTCTCTCTCTCTCATCGACTCCTGCGATCATAATTTACCCTTCGGAAAAATGATTGCAATTTTCCATTTTCTAAACATAATTTCATCTTCATCGTCGCCCGTAAGCCCATTCGAGAAAACAATGTTGCATGCAATGTTGCTATTCATTTGTTCGGTCGCCCTTCGCTCTTATGTATGTAGTTGGAAATAAACTCTGAACTCTATTATATTTACAATGTGCATACTTTCATATTTTATGTTCTTTATTTTTTCTTCTTCTTGCTGTGATACATTTTTTTATGAGAATTATCATTTTCTACTTTTACTTTAGCATCACCATCATTATCATCATTATGATTATAAACATCATCTACGATTTTTTTATGTGTGTCACGCATTTTTGGCATTTCCATTTACTTCATTCTTTTGTTACTCGTTAACCATTTTCTTACATTTTCCTTTCAACAACATTTCATTTCGAGTTGCTTTCATTTCGATTATTTTATGTTTGTAATTTAAAAGTAATTTTGCACGGATTTATTTGGATGCATGCACACACACTCTCATACATATGTATGAGAGTGTGTGTGTGTTTGAGTATGGCAGATTACTTATCAAGTAAAATTCACGACGTCACAAGTAAGCATGTTATGCAAAAATATGAAGTAGCACAATGAACAGATAGATTGAGTGCAAGTAGATGAAGATGAGGAGGTGTGCAAAGTGGAGATTTAATTTTATAACCTAATTTTTATGCAAAAGTAAAATAAAAGGGGCTTGTTTTCTTTTTTTCTCTCTTCATATAGTTTTGTCGTCAATTGCGTTTTTTGTGTGTGTGTGTGTGTATGTGAATTTACATTTTTATATGTATTTCTTTTTTATTTTTATTAAAATATTTCATCATACAGCTTATACACAATATATTTTATTTGAATTTTTTGCTTTAAACTTTACTACTTACTTGATGATATTGTGGTGAGATTTAATTAAATTTTTCTTTTTAAAGACTCTTAGTTTTATATATCTTTTTAGTCTTTGCTATGTAGCCAAGTAAAAGAAAATATATTGTATAAGAAATTTCTAAAATAACATTTTTGTGATACTTTTGTTGTACTTAGGTCGAGCTTCTTTTTTAGACTTTTTCGCATATTAATTTTTCTCCGGAATAGTCGTGTGGTACTCATATTGGCGAATTTTGAATAGCTAAAGACTAATTTGAGGAAAAGCTATAAATAACTTCATAGCTACATCGTAGTCGCCTTTAGAGGTTTAAAACTTATTACCAACCCCAACGAATTCTACCATGTCAACATTTCCTCCGAACTTACTAGCGATCGATCTCCATCACTTAGGTATCTTTCATATAAACTGTACTTTTTTGTTTATCAAATTTTCTCTTTCCACCTCCAAAATGTGTTTGGAGAGGTAAGATCTTTAAGTAACTCCCATTATTTTATTTCACCCAAAACTTTTTCTGAATATACATAATTAACCATTATATTTACCCATTAGTGGGACGTAAAAATTACTTTAAATCAACATATAACTCAATAACTTCCCAGCATTCTCTTCGATGAGGGCTAAATACAACACAGACTGCCACTAATTTTTATCCCCAACATATTTCCCAAACATACTTATACCCTATCTTCACCCATCCAAAGCCGACCTTATTAAATTAACGTAAAATCGACGGAAAATTATAAATAGTCTCACAACTGCAACCAGAGTGGTAAATTGTTTGACCAATTCCCATTAATGCGTTCGCACATACATACCGCCTATATGCATTCCTTAGGGAAGCTCCCATATAAAGTCGATGTTTTATATAATATTCGTTCTCACAGCTCCCATACTGTCCCTGGAGGGTAATATGTATCACTGACCATCATTGATTTATGATTTTCAACATATTTCCTAAACGTACTTACTCAATGTGTTTACTCGTTAAGAGTGCTCCTGAAATAATACAAAGCCTTCATAGAAATTACTTCCTCGAAGATCAAAAAAGTAGCCAAATACGATTATTAATGGTCGCGCTATATGTCACAATCTCATCGAATTTGAACCTAATAGGAACATCACGCTGATCATAGCTTGATAGCAGATTTAAATTATTTAATTACATTCAAAAATTTGCTAATATTCTGCCGCATTAAACATTGTACTTTTTTATGTTTTTATAAAAAGGTCACCAAAGATCATATGAAAATATGATACGATTTGTATCATCAACCTATGGGAAAGAAGAGGTGTAAGAATACTCCAGTGCCTCATATTATTTATTATTTGAGAAATAACCGAATCAGACCACTTATATGTGTTCCTTTTTTCCCTCTCAGATCGTGTCCACTCCATTGTTTTATACTCTTTCATTTATTTATGTTATAAAATGTTGTTTTTCTCAAATCTACACATTGGGAAATAACAAATAATGGCATCTACCTCACTGTATATTATATCAACTATTAAATATCTTGCCTTTTTTGGGTGAATTTTTTCTATATAAATAATTCAAAATTTAATATAATGTATGTAAGTATTAACCATTCCATATAAATGCAAATCATCCCCTGTAATTAAGTTCTTCAGAAGCTAACATAAAGTAGCAAAAGTTAAATGAATTCATTAAAATGTTGCAAAAAAAAAAAAATAAACTTAAATTCTTAGCTACATAATTATTATAAGAGCGTTCATATAAGTATAATTTTCAACTAGAAAATGTCGTTCTTAACTTAAGTTGCAAACATTTTCAATCTCATTTATAAAACACACGTAGACATACACAGTTAACACATAAAAATATAACAACATCGGCTGAGTATCAACACTATTCAAGAACTCACGTACGCGTATGCTATTTACTATTGTGGCATAAGTGCCTGTTGTGTATTGAATAAAGTAATCGTCGTCGTCGTCGTCGTCGTCGTCATCATCGTCGTAAGCATCATCATCTTTATCATCATCATTCACACAATCGTCAATAGAACTGCTTTTCATTTGGCATTTTTATGCAGTTTTTCATTTTCATTACATTTTTTTTGTCCTTTTAATATATTTGTTTTTGTTTTTACATTTTATTTTCTATTTGTTTTTGCACACTAAGGTTGCTTATTATCCTACGATGTATGTAGTACGTGTTGTTTGGCATATGTGTAGTGTTAGCACGTTTACATTTTTTTTTTTGAATTTGTTCTGCTATGCATTCATTCATTTGTGCCAATTTCAATGCATTTTAAGAAATGCAAAGGACATTATGTTATATATATATGCAGGAGCAAATGAACAAATACTTTCACAGAGATACTAGTGACATCAAAAGCAATCGACTCTCTAGTTGATTAGTTGAATGCGAAATTTTGTCACTGTATATGTGTGTGTGTCTGTGTGTAAATGATGCACCACAAAGAAAAAAGAATATTAAATAAACATTGGAAATGATATAAAGATATCCTAGGATTATCTGTGTAACACACGTTCATGCTTATAAGACACGTTTCATATTTGGGTTTATAAAGTACCAAAAACAACAACATTTATATCTATAGCATGCCGTATTTACTTACCTTCGAAACATAGTTAAACCCGCTTATCTAGATTTTTCTTCCAAAAGATTTTCCAATTAGTTCCGCTTTAGGTTATATTCTAGGCGTACGTTGTACAAGGTATTATGAATCATAATACGTGAATAATGTAGTCATGTTTATTGTAGAATTTTGCCCGCAAAACTAAAGCAAAAACGTGCCTTTTATACGTATGACTGTAGGGTAAATGGCAAAATGAATTTTGATTCGAATGGTTCCACAGCATGATTTCACATTTCATTTTTCGTGGAAAATTCTTTGTTAATTATAAAGCAATTTTATACACAATAAGGGTATATGTTACAAATTTGGTTCATTGAAAAGTTATATTCGTATTATTTGATCTTTTTTTTTGTATTTTTTCTTGGGTCCTTTTCTTCTTTACCTTTTTTTCGCCCTTACTGAGTTACACTCATTAAATTAGACTATTTCCGAGAGTCGTCATGTAATTAACATTTCATTTTGTATTATTTATTTGATTCTTTTTGTAAAAGCAAAACAAACAAAAAAAAAAACGAAGAATTAATATAAACGAACAATAACAACAATTAATAAGAGGCACTTATTCATACTTCTATTACCGTCGCGCATCATCTCTCTACTCATTCTCAATGTGGCAAAACAATGTGCAAACTGTCAACATTAAATATTTGAGATTCACATTATTAACAACTTCCACTCGTGTATCTCCCTCCACCTCTTTATATATACCATATATATAGTATATACTCGTGCCATGCCTTCACCTATGTAAGTACATCATATACACGAGTATGTATTTGTCTTTTGCAACTTCCACCACCACCTCCCAATTGCCTCCAATTCGCGCAGAATTACTAAGTATGTATACTCGTGTACACGCACAAAGTGTGTATGACACACGGTTCTATGTAAATATGTATATTTGTTTATTAGTACGACCTCTCCACTTCGCCTCTTCCCCCCTTTTGAATGAGGTATGTTTATACCTCATTCTCTGAACTATGTAAAAGCAGATAATATTGACTATGCAACAACATGCTATATACCGCGCAAAAAAATAAACCGCTTTGATCATTTAAAAAATTTATTTTTATTTCTTCTTCTCTTTCTTTGTCGTCGGTGTCGTCGTTGTCATAATTTTTTCTGGTACTTTGTGGTCCCTGAGGGTGTTATTAGTCACATGGCGGTATAACGATGTATATATACATGTATCTTTGCTAACAACAACAGCAGTAACAACATAATATGATATATACAAAGTCCAGTCCATTCAGTTGGTTGCCATTTTTTATGCGTTGTTGTTGTTGTCGTTGCTGCTGCCAACATTATTACATTGAACGACGTTGTTACTGCTGTTGCTGATATTGCTAATGTTGCAATAAATATACACACACACACACATACACACGCAAATGCATTCTTTAGCTGTTTAAAAATCCGTAAACACACTCATACGATTAAAATGAAAATTCATACAAACGACAATGACGTCGAGGGTGACCAACGAAGCAACGAATTTAATGTAATAAAGTCGAAAATGAACCAAGAAAAAAAAATAGTCGAAAAAAAAATGGCAAAGCGACAAAAAACAAGAGATAGACTCTTCTTCCCAAAACTCATACCTATAAAATTTCATTCAATAATAATATCAATATTTTGAATATAGCGGGATATGTCAGAGCATAGACGTATTAGGGTTAATATTTTATTCAATTCTAAACATGGGTGGATATTAGGGACTGTTTCTAATGTATCCAGAAATAAGATGTGTGATAAAGGGGTCTTATGAACGATTATTAAATCGATTTTTTCTTTGTTTTCGAGCGCAAAATATAAAATTATTCATTTTATCCGATTTTATCCGAGTTTTTATCGGATTACATCAATTTTTTAACACAACTTCACAGAGGTCGAATGCTTACGTTTACAAAATGTTGAAAACATACATTTCAGAACATACTTTTGTATGGCAGGTAGGAGTAGATTTTATGAGATTACGCCCGTTTTCAGTCTCAGTTCCATACATTCATGAATTCAATTATCTATGCTGAATTTCAGATTGGTAACTTGATACTTTCCTGAGCAGAGTGTGGAAACATTCGTTGGAAAACCTACTTTTCTATGGCAACATAGCTTGGTTTTCTTCCGATTATACTTATTTTCGAACTCGAACTTATATTCATAAATATAATCATATCTACAGAATTTCAGCTCACACAACTTCATATTTTCATGTGCAAAGTATGAAAAAATACATTTCAAACCATACTTTTGTATGACAAGTAGGCATAATTTTCATCCAATTACATCAATATTCTGACTTGTACATGCATCATTAAATATAATCGTATGTGTAGAGTTTTAATCTATTAATCGGATTTTTATGTGATCACTTAGTCTACGACTATATCGCCATCAAGTCGTGTATGATCATAAAATTCATAAAAAAATGAGGCTCTGTGAAATGCATTAGATTAATAGATTGGTCCCTAACCATATAAACTCCAAAAGATTTCCATTATCGCTCTTTGAACTTGTCGACTATTACTTATGATTAACCCAAAAATGAACAAACTGGCAATATTGCATATAACTAACATTTTGAAATTGATTTTTTGGATTTTTATAATTTTTCTCTTTTTTTTATATTCCCGTTGACTATACACTTATCTAGAAAGTACGTAGGTATAATATGCAATCACATTGTTGTTGTTGTTGTTGTTGTTGTTGGCAGGATATTTCCTCAAACACTTTTAACCTTTTTCAGTAATATTACATTCTACATGTCTGTCTATAGTTTCGCTTCGTTTCGTTTTGTCGATTTTCTTTTTTTTTTGGTTTGCTTCCTTTTTTTTCGGAAAATTAAGTTTGCTGTCTGATAAACGATTTTTATTGTTGTTGTTGTTGTTGTTGTTGTAATGTCTACATGTCTGCACGCCGTTAACATTGTTAACCCACACTCTTTTGAAGATTACTATATACATATTTTTTCAAATATGTTAGCATGTAGGTACTACACATATTGTATATGCACAAATTCAAGTTGAAGTGGGATGCAAAAAAATAAAAAATAAAACAGAGAAAAAGTGAGAGAGCTAAAAAAAAAAATCCTCTAGCTATTGCGCCATATTGTTATTGCTGCTTCCTGTCTGGGTTAATATGATTTCAGTTTTTTTTTTTTTGGTCTGTGTGTGTTTCACCTTTTTGCTACATTATTATTTAGCCTAAAGGCGAAAAAAACAGAAATAATCTCTCTCTCTCTATATATATATATTTTAATTTTTAAAACAGCTTATTAACATATACGTTCATAAGGGTTAACATATACAAAATAAGTATATGTAGATTAAGTTAGGTAGCATATGACGACTACAAGTTGCTAGTAAATTGTGAATATATTAAAATTACATATATGTTATGTGTATATTATGGCAAACAAGTAGATGATATAAATTCTATTTAGTAGTGTTAGTAAAATATGATATTTTTCATATTAATTTTATATATATCTGTAAATCCCTTACATTTACATATCAGGTAGAGAAGCTTTAAATATTTTGATTATTTTATATCCATTTGCCGCACCTCTATGAGTATAGCAACACTGCCCTTGGCTAAGTGTGTTTGAAAACACTCTCTCAGACACATACAGTCACTTATGTATGTATGTACATTTAGTCTAACACAAGTGGTGTATTACTATTCAAACACGCACATCCTGTACAAATACACTATAAATAATCTGCACGACGACAATGACGACGATTACTATACATATCGTAGCTTTTCATAGAAAATTCTATTATTCTGTGTGTATGCGCCTACTTAATAAATTTTAATATTTAAACACACACAAACACACTCTGGAACACAGGCATAGTTACGAAAACACGCATACATTTATGCACACACTTGAAGAGGAGTATACGTACTTGCTGTTTTTGTTTCCTCCAAATTGAACCCAAAAGCTTTTCCGTTTTCCTTTTTCATTTAATTTTTGCCGCCCATGAGTAGTAGTAGTACGTACAGAGATAGTAAATAGAGAGCGGGTGTAAGTAGGATGAAGTAGAAGAGCACTTAAAAATAAACAAACCATACGGCTGGCTGAATATTGTTTGCCTGCCCGCTGACTGCTTGCCTGTCTTCTTTATGCCCCCCAAATCCAATTTGAACAAATTTTTTTTTTTTTTTCTGATATGTTGTCATGGACATTTATATGCTGTGGTATATTGTATATGCATATGTACGAGTATGCTTTTGCATATGCATACATTCTGTTATGTACGATATATGTAAATATGCGTATGTACACATACATATTCGTAGATCTGTGTTATGTACGGGCACATACTACATAGGAGCATGGTTCTCTGTGTGCATTTCATAATTCGTTTATCTCAATAATGTTGGCGCATAAATGACAATGGCGTCCATATACATACATGTGTGGCATACTCTTATATTTTGGTTATATATGTTGGCGACGACAGTTTCTGTATGTATTTAATGTACATACAGATATAAATATGACCATGCTTGCATATCATTCTATGGAGTATGCACAGTATTATACTTAATTTTTGTTTTGCTGCTGCTGCTGCTGCTACTACCATACTACTGCTGTTGCTATTTTTTTGCATATGTATGAGTGCATGTAAATACAGCTACAGCTATGTGTATATACGTGATTCCTTTTTTTTTTATAAATTTATATGTGTCCATGTTGTTGTATTTCTCTAATATTTACACATATACGTATGGTATATGCTTTTAAAGTAGCATATAACCAATATGCATACTGTTGCAATGGCAAACAGACAATAAGCCGAATTCAAGATAACACAGATTCGAATGAATAGTACTTTACGAGAGAGAGAAAATATTTGTTGGTAATTTCTTTTTTTTACATTTTCAACTTTCGGTTACTTTTAAAGTTAATACGGAATATTTTGAAATGTCTACATATATAGATATTTATATTAATATTTTGAAAAATATATATTTTTTTGCAATATTTTTCAGTAATATTATATTCTCTTATTTTATTATCCGTTATTAATTCTAGTTTATATGAAGCTAAAATGTGTGCATTTATTTTACTAAAACAAAAAACATAGATGTAGTCCAAAACTCGCTTAAAATTCATAAAAATAATGTAAAGAAAAATCTAAAATCACAATTTTGATTTTGAGTCAACATTTTTGTCAAAATCTATAGCTGTAAATACAAACCTTCACATCTTCTTGTTGTGGCTGCAAACTTTTTAATGTTGCATACTTCCAAGCGCATAGTAAATTAATATCTTCACATTTTTTTGTAGTAATTGCAGACTGTTAAATCATTATTGCATATGCGTAGCTCATTTAAACCGTAGCTAATTGTATTTTGAAAGAATTGCAAATGTAGATTTGTACGATTTGTTGTTGTAATTGGAAACTTTGAGTGGATTTTCGATATAATAAAATTATGCAAACATTTGCTGACTTGACATTGGCAATAATTTTGCAATAATGTCGAAAATATGTTTTCCCATGTAGCAGAAATTTCGTCGTTATCGCAACATTTATTCGACATTAATGCACTACATTAGGGAGGGTCCTTATATAATAATTAGACAGATGTATTCGACCCCCCAAACTATATAATTTGATAATATGGCAATTTGTAAATATGGTATATCGTTGAAAATGTTTTAATAAGTATGATACTGGACTTGTTTCTCACAAGTCGTAGATGTACGAGATTATATTCGACTAATGAACACGCTAACTCAGAGTTGAATCCCCGTAATTTGTTATTTTTTAAACTCATAGAATGGAGACCCTTAGTAATTCTTAAAACTTTTGGCACTTTGCATATCGTATTATTATTTGCAATAAATAAAACTTATTTCCTATGTACGGGCGCTGATTCAACCTACAGTTCAGAAAATTTTGTAAATCTTTCAACCAACATCTATCTAGATCGAGCATATGTGGTACTTAGATTAGCACTGAAGAGGGTAAAAAGGGCACAAAATGGACATGCCATGCCAAATTTTTATTGTAGCTCGCATATAAAGTGTCTGCAATTATCTTCTAAATAACTTCACTATATAGCTTTTAATATTAAAAGTGAAAAATCATATTTGGCAAGTGAATATGTTTAGATGTATGTATTTCAGTGGTTGAAAAACCATTAAAAAAATTGACATACTTAATGCTATTTTTTATCTTTCTCACTTAGTTCCATATTTCAACTTCATTTTATTACAAACATTCTTATAGAATTAATGTTGTGTACATAAATTTATGATAATATCAGAATCGAAAATTATATTACAGACATCCAAATTTCATGCGAATCAAATTTCACAGAAATATGTACAATTTTCAAAAATAAATTTCCAAAGAAAAATACACACATATACTCGTACCCTATATACATGTATACATACACATAAACACATAAAAATACAATGCTTAGCATAACAATCTGATTTTAATTAATTCACATTCATCTTCATCAAAGTTACATTTCACTCATACTGCGCATATTAAACATACTCATTCATATAAGCGTATTGTGAAATATTAAATGCTATGCAACGCAATTACTCCTCTCTCTCTCTCCCACTTTCTCTCTCTCTTTCTCTCTCTATCTTTCTCTGCTGTGGAATACATTCTATATAGCAGTTGAATTGAACATCATCCTTCTTATGCAAATTTTAATGTGCTATTTTTAGAAAATAAACACAAATATTTACGTTCCTATGAAAACTAGAGTCTATAAGGAGAAAAGGAGAAAAAAAAATGGCAACTAATTCATCATTTCTTTTTCATTCTCTACTATACAATACAAATCAAGTACTCTTAACGGTGTCATCGTAATTATCGTCGACATCATTATTGTTATTATTATCATTTTCATCATCACTGTTAGAACAGATTCTGAATGACAATCATATTACACCATTTATAGAAAACACAAAATTTTTACTTTAACAAGTCATGTTTTTACTCAAGTATATTATATCTTTGGATGTAGAAAGAAGCTATATTGATGAGTTTATATTCAAATCAATATTATTAAGTATTGACAAAGAGATGAAAAAGACGTAGTGAAACATTGCAGTGAAACATGATATTTTTTGTTCAGATCTCATATCAAATAGCGATTGATTTAAAGTCCAGGATAAGATATCACATTCTCAATCGCAATTAAATTATTCATAAAAAGAAATCGATTTTTTTATATGCACTTCACCCATGTTAAATAAAAGAAAAAGTATTTTAATGCAAATACTTGTAAATGTAAATTAATTAAATTAATTAAAATTTGACATTGAACATGATTGTGAACTTATAACAACAACAACAACAACAACAACAGCAACTACAGTAGCAAAGACAAACACTTGATATGCCTGATAATTTGTTGCGGTTTGAATGCTTAAATGCACAACCAAATAGAGAAATCATCACAGGACACACAGGACACATGTACCTCTCTACTTATTCATATGAGTAGTATACCTACATACATATGCATGTATGTACTTACCCATATACAAATATATAAACAAAACAAATAATCAAATATTGAACGATATATACTTACTTACTTTTACACGCAACCAACTGACATTTTGTCACGCACGCACTTGCCAGAGCTGAACTCACAGTATGAAATAACACCCAATCGAATTGATGCCAAAAACCAAATATGCGCATATAATTGATTATCCTGTAGAGTGTCCTCTCTTAATGTGAATATGTGTGTGTAAATGATAATTTTAATGTTTGTACTATGACGATGATGATGATGATGATGATGATGATGTTTTGCTACTGCAACAAATGCAATTTGTATTGAAATTGTATATTTTATGAATATGCGTGTTGATATGTCTGGCAAAAGTTTTGCAAAAATATTTACTCTACGAAATTGAACTGGATATTGAATATGATAATAATGATGATGATGATGATGATTTTGTTGTGATTATAATGTATATATATATGTGCACACATGTATATTTGTGTGTGTGTGTTTAGGCAGCAATCATTGAGCAGAAAATATTGGTTGACACATCTAATGATGATCGGGAGTACAAAACAAAACTTACGCATATATGTATGACGATGACGATGGTATAGGTCACATGTCACAGATTTTGTTGGCTTCTACATATATATAACATTTTGTTAGCTAGTTGGGCAACGATTTCAGTGGACTCATTGTGCCAGAATATTGAAGAGTATCACAAAATTCGTAAATGCGTAAAATTTTATTTACTCAAGCAGGCTGTGTTTGGTGCTCTTGATTATTATTATTATTATTATTATATACGCTTTTTTTCGGCAACGATTATTATATTTGTGGTTTGTAGCATGATTTTCCGGTATCAACATATCTTCGCATCAATACGTGATTACGTGAGAGAATTTTGAAATTAATAATAACACAATCGTAGTGGTAATATATATGCGATGTGATCAGTGAATAGAATAATTTCAATTAAATTCAATAATAATGTAGTATGTATGTTGAATTTTTTTTTTTGGTTTTTGCCATCACATTATGGACCATCAATGTCTAAATGTAGTTATAGTATATGATAGATATTTATTTATTTTATATGCTAGAGCAAATATTAAATTGTATTTGATTGTCCCCAAGCACATATTGGACTTTGTAGGAAAATTAAATGAGTATCAATAAAATATTGAAATAGTGTCATTCCAAAGGAACCAGTTCTTGCAAAAGTCTTGAATTATAGTTTTCTAATACTAACGATACTCTACGTTAAATTATATAGACAAAATGTTGGAATCTTTTTATTGGAAGAATAGTTCAAATTTATTACCTTCTATACTAAGATCCTTGGTGTCACCAATTAACATGGGTATTCTTCTAAAAGCTTCGTATACTAAAATGTGGTAAAATGATTGTATTAGATTCACATTGTATATTTCTAATGAATAAATTTTCTCTATTAGCGCATACTCAAATAGTCAAGCGGATTAAAATGGTATAATGATAGCTCACAGATAATTTACTAGTGATCAGAATCCATATATGAGTCTACTTAGTCATGTCTGTGGGCCTATCTGTCTATCTGACCAATCTGTTCGACGATAATTGACGTAATTATAAAGCACTCGAGGTAAAAAGTCTTGCAAAATATTATTTTCAACAATGAAGAAAAAGTTTGAAAATTTAAAGTCTTTTTGAGCTAAAATTACTCCTACCGCAAAATTGAGATATTCAAAAATGGTACGTCCATTCAGGCGAACCCCTCGTATACCTCCAAAGCAAAAATATATTTTTGGATGTATGTTTTTTTACTTTCCCAGAGAAAATGTGAAGTAAAATTTATTGCACAAATTTATTTTGATCACGAAATTGGCATATTAAAAAATGGACATAATCGAATTAGCTGAATCGGATAAAAACTACGTCTACTTACCATACAAATTTATGCTTCGGTACATATATGTTTTCAAACTTTTGTTGATGAAAGTAATAATTGATCAAGCTGAAACTCAGTGCATATAATTGTATTTGGTAATGAGTTCAACAATTTTGGAAAATTGGATGAGACTTACGCCTCATATCAAAGTATGTGTTCGGCTGTACTTTTCGTGCGAACATGTAAAACGATAGAACTGAAGCTCGACAAATGCGGCTATTTTAAACTACGTGTTTTTATAATGGGCTCTAACAGATGATATCTACGCCTACTTCAGTATAATATATATTATTTTTTTTTTAAGTATGTTTCTGAATCTGTCATAGTACATATAGTATATGGAAATTTCGTGAATACCAAAGTAAAGCTTTTTATCAATATGAAAATGATTATATTTATATTCTAAAATAAAACAGCTAAATGTATGCTATACAGAATTTATTTGTTCAACTATTAGGCAATACTGGAATTGAAGTATGCAATTGTTGGTCATTTGAAATTGATGAAATATTGAGAATACTCTACTATGCTATCTAATGCAGACACATTTATTATCATAAACACACGCACACATGACACACATGCATTGGTTATACTTATGCCTACAATTATGCAAACGTTTCTATAAGTACAATAAAATACGTAGACAATATGTAAATATTAGCACATAAGAATTTATAGCTTATACGGTATGTACACATATTAATATATATATGTAAATTAGGGCGAGTAAAATGAATATGGTGAAAAATGGAAATTTTTGAATTGATTTCAAACCTATGTTTTCTTGAGCAAATATTGTTAGAAATATGAGTAGTTGCTGCTTCAATTATTTGTGAGCAGCCAATTGGACCCGCCTTAATGTATATATATTAAGAGTACACTATCTAGCTTATATAACATAGGTACTGCATATACATAGCGATATATATACAGAATATATATATGGGGAGTTGGGTGCACATACTGTGTTCGCTTGTGATTTATTAGTAAGAAAAATAGATTTAAACAATTTAAATTAAGTTGTTCGACCATAAATAGTCTGCATCTAAGGCAACAACAACAACAACAACTTTAGTTATAACAGCTGCTGCTATCATACGTACTAACTTACTAACTAACAGTAGCAATCATATAGTAGCTACTGGTAGTTTACTCGTACAGAGAACGTTTTGATGTGGTTTAACGGAAGGAAGTGGTCAGCAGGAGCTTTTGACCACATACAACGTCGATGACGATGATGATGACGGCAGCAGCCATGTATGTGTGGATACGATAACGATGTGTAGCATTAGTATAAGAGCATACAAGCAAAATTATAAATGCTTCCGTGGTTATAACCCACACCCATTTACAATGCGCTCACATCATTCGTACTCACTCTTATCACAAAGGGTTAGAGTAACTTACTTGCATATATGCATACTATATAAAAATATACCAACATACATACATATGGTTCTCTTTTTCCATGTATCTCTGAGTCTGTACTTCTGTTTATGGCAGGAAAAGTTATAGTTAGTCACACATGCTCCTAGTGTATAGTTACAAATAGAAATATCATACTCAAGTCTAGTTGAATAGTAGAAATCATAGAGAATGAGTAATATTCCAATATATAAGTAAGTATTATTAGGAATAATTTACCAGTTTAAATTGTCGTCGACAAAATGGAGAAATTAGATTTTTCATAATACTTTTGCATACTTTCAGACAGCATTTAGTTGAGTTTCATATTCGTGCATAAGCAAAATTTAGATAAATTTTCCAATTTTCGACACATTTTCAACGATTATATTCCAACGTTCAACACATATGCATACATTTGTGTTAATATGTTATAACGATAAATTATAAAATATATGATGGCATGCTTTTAGGCTCATAATTGCTACTTTTTCATTTATTTTGTATGCCTGTATCCTGGTGGGTGACAATGTATATGCATTAAATAGTCTGTTAAATAGTACAGAGCAAAATAGACAACATTAAAGTCTAGTAGAGTTGGCGAATGTATAATTTTGCAAAATAATAATGTTTTCTCCCACATGACTAGATACTAAAATTGGTTGAATTTCGGATATAAGAAGAAACTGTCCAAAAAACATTTCATTTAGTTAGCACAAGGCTGTTAGCAACATAAACATTGTCAGACCACTTTTTCAAAATTCAACAAATTTTTAAATTCGTATAAATTGCGAAAAAAACATGTGCATGATTAAATAATGGAAAAGAGAAAAGTACAAAAAAAAAAAAAAAATACAAATTCCCCTTCCATTAGTAACGGAAAGGTTATGCTGCATTATAACTGTAATAAATTTCCGTTGTTTCATTTAATGCAACGATATTAACACCAACAACAATAACAATTGAGCAACCAATTGGTAGCCACTATATCCAGCTCAGCTCACATGGCGTGGCATGCATACATATGTACTTATTGCCGGCATGCATACAAATGCACACAAATGCAAATGCAAATGCAAACAAACAAATAAATAAATAAATAACCGAACGAATCAACGTTTTTAATATGTAGCATACTTTTTGGCGGTCATTCATACATGCGTGTATATATCAACATACCCATGAATGCATACTGTTCGTAATTATGTACTTATAGATACGAAACGAAATGCTCTTATCGAATACCGACGTACTTGACGATGCCTGTAGGCGCATATCCGTTTAATGTTGGCGATAATATGGATGTGGCATACATTTAGTACAGTACCAAAAATAACAGCAACAATAATTGTGTATACAAAACAACAATGCAACAAAATGGCGCCAAATGCCATTGATTTATGTTTTTTAATTTAAAATTTCCGCTTTGCTTAACTTTTATGCGGTGCAAAACAATAATAAAACCCAATAAAGCAATGAAACAGACTGCACAACAAATTACAAAAGGTTTTTGTTGCAACAACGACTACAACAACAACAATAAGAAATACATTGTCAACAATATGCATTTTACATTTTATACATAGCAAATACGACGACCAGACCGTTTTTGAGTTTAATTTTTATTTTTGTTTTGGTTCTTGTAACGCTGTTTTCCATTTCTTTTTTGTCACATTTTCTGGCATCAAGCTTTATTTCTCTTATTGCAGTAATATTTTATTAAAAATGTTCATTATAAAATTTATTAATTTTCTTGTTGTTCTATTTTTCTTTTCTTTCTCAAACAGGTTGGGCCCCATGCAAGGTTCTGGCCACCAACAACAGATGGCACAAAGCATGTCAACGGGTAATAACACAATTGGCGGCCACGGTGGCGGTATTGATCGTGGCGGTGTCGGTGGTGGCGGTGGTGGTGGTGGTGGTGGTGGTATGAATGGTCCTAATGGTCCACCACCACCACATTGTCAAATGAGTGGTTCACAACCATTGGTAATGCCCGGTTTTCCATTGCGTAATTCACATTCAGCGCATACACCACACTATTCACCATATTCACCATCCAGGTAAGTGATTTTATTGAGAAAGAGACACAAAATCACAATAATTTCGCAAAAGAAAGACAGATGAGAGATGAATATAGATCAAAGCTTGATTATGAGAGATGAACGTATTTTTATATGTATTGATTAAAAAAAAACTAGAAGAACTAGACTAAGCAAACTCCATTTCTTACCAATTTCTTATCATTAATAACAATATTTTGGAAAAGAAAATATTAATCGCTTGATGCCACTTCTGAGCCATAAGAAGGATGCATTAAAACTTTCCAACCAAGCTCATGGAGTTCTTTCAGAGTCATTCAAGATGTTTGTGATCTAGTGTTGTCTTGGTGGAGCACAACTGCTCTCCTATATCCAATTTTGTTGATCATTTCTGGTCGTACACTTGTTGAAAGTAGAGGTCCGACTTAAGTGTTTGATCGTGAAGAGAAGCTCATAGTGGAGGATTCCTTACCAGTCTCACCAAATGCACAGCAAAATCTTACAGACTTCAGTCTTCAATTGGAGGTCGCTTCCGGTGTATCACCATGCTTTGACGATGGTAGTTCTCATTGTTAACTTCCACCTTTTACACGGTATAACTCAAAATTCAATCAGTCAATCGAAAAACTCTGAAATACTTTTTAGGACAAAATAAAACAAAAAAAAAAAAACAAAAGAAGGTCCATATCACTTAAATATTAAATAATCAACTTACCAGTATGGCTGAACTTCCTTTCAATGATACTAAAATTTATTAAAGTGTTAAATACTGATTAAATGTATTAAAATTGAATATTTACCCATGTTTTGCAATTGCATAAAATCTTTAGAAAAAAATTCCGTTTTAGGCGAAGCAATATCAACAGAAATGTCATATTTTTCACCACAATGCATAGCACTACTGTTGGCATTTAATTTTAATGAAATTTTATTGTATGCCATCAAATTTGCAACACTAAACAAATGGCTAACAACATTGTCACCTCGTTGACCAGCATAACGACCAGTTATGTACCTACCTTTTAATGTACAGTATGTGCATAAGCTAGCATTATTACAGTCATAGAGATTTTCTGCACCTACTTCATTATGATTATTATTGTTATTACATAGAGAAGGTACATACAGACAGGTACATACATATGTATGTGTATGTATGGTTACAACATTGAAGATGGCTATTTACCTGTTTGTAAGTAAAAAACCGTTTGTAACATTTTACAACTAACAAGCAAGAATAATCGGCAGCGGTAGTAAGCTCTGCAATAACAACAAAAAATATTAACGAGAAGAAATGAAATGTAGCTAAATTATATGTATTTTGTACAGCAACAACAACAATATTCTCAACAATAAAAACACACAGTAAGAACAAATAATTTTAAATCTTTTTCCAAGTAAAAACCCACACAATCATACACACACATATATACGATTGCCACAATATGTTGGCTGGTTGAATATTTTGTCGACGTTGTCGTAGTCTTCGTCGTCGTCGTCATCGTCATCGTCATCGTCATCGTCATATACAAATCATCATTAGCTTCATTTCTTATGAGAGAGATTTTCATGTATGCTTTTACCTCTATGGCTCTAATGTTGTTCGTTCCTTTATCACCTTCTTCATTATGGTCATTGTCATTGTCATCGTCATCATCATCATCAACATCAGCAATAATAATCTTCTTCTTTTACATTTCATGCAAGCATTTCGATTTGGATATTTCGTTTGCATAACATATTTGCACCTTACAACGTTTTGTATATACACACATGCATACAAGTATACATACAATCAGTCAGTATGTATGTAGCATGCAACGTACACACACACAACATATGGGCAAACACCGATTTATAACTGTCACATCATATTGTTGCACGTTTATGCAGTAGTAGCCGTCGTTGTTGTTGTTGTTGTTGATTCTGCTGCTGCTGTTGTTTGTTCTTGCTGCACATTTCACATTGTAAGGCTTTGATATTACTACTCTTCATTTCATTCTGTTACGTCTTCTTATCCGTCCTTTATTGCATCTAGCATCTTTCTTCAATATAATGTTCATTGCTGTTGTTGTCTGATTATTAAACTGCTCCCATTGCTGCTTACATTACTGCTTACACTTGTATGCACGTATGTAGTCTTGCTTGTTGCAGGCTTAGTCTTGAAAATGGATTGCAACACTAACGATATGGCTTAAGGTATACAAATATATGCTTGCATGCAAATGTATGTATAGACCATTATTGTTATTATTGTTGTTGTTGTTTTTGCTTCAGTTGTAACAATTTCTAAAACAAATCTCCTGTGGCGCATGCATACACTCGTACACATAGGATTACATTACCAACGTCACAATGTGGAACATTTTTGCAAACGGCTCGATGCTAAATGAAGAAGCTAAAGATCCATTGTAGATGTATATACACGTGTGTATGTGTGTGAGTAAGTAAATGCGTGGGTGTTGAAAAAGTCAAATGCATTTGTATTTTGGGGATTTTTTTTTTTTGATACAACAGCAACGACAACTATAAGTAAACATATTAAGGTAAATGTAAGTGAGTGAGCATAGTCGGGTAATATAAAATTTATGTTTGCAGCGCGGATTAACCTTAAGTTTTGCGATATGCCACTGTATTTATTTGTTGTAAAACAGTTGTTGCAGTTTGCCTTCATTTATGTAAACAACAGTATACATTATGTTGTGACAATATTGTATGAGTGCCATTATATACCAAACATATTCTATGTATGACTGTAGTAAGTGTTGGCAACAAAAAATTATTTTAAATCATTATTATCGATATAATATCGCCTTCATATATACTAATGGCGATAAAGTGTCGTTGTAGTGGGTGCATACTTGCATATAATAAATTTCATTCAAAGCTTCAGAGAAACTTCAATGGCTATGTTTGTTTTGGAATAGGCGATAGAGGGACAATAGATTTTCTTTATTTCTTTTTTGTGGTTGCAAAGCTCTTTCGGTAGTTTTTCCGTAAAGGATTCTATAAAACGATGAAGCTTTTCTTTAAAATATTTCCAATTTAATAGATTTTTCCTACATGATTTGGATATATTTCTTGCTATCCACAGTCTTGCAACTATTATTCTCTAATATGGATTTCTATATTTTGGAAAACCTCAATTAATTCAGTGTCTTTGTATTGTCAAAGTGTTCAAAGTTCAAACACATGGAAGAAAAATCGACAAACAGACACACAGCTGCGCAGAATTTGATTTTTTTTTCCTTGTTCACTCCTCTTGGGAGCATAGGGCCTCAACAAGACTCTACCATCGTACACGGTTCTGCGCTGCTATTTTTGCGCCGTCACATGTTGTGTTGACATCGGCTAGCTCGCGCAATATCAATCTACTCGAAGTATTTTTTAGCCGACCTCAACCTCTGCTTCCTTGAGGGTTCCAGTCTGCAGGTTTTCCAAACGTGTGACCTATCCATCGCCAGTTTCTGTTTTTGATTTGCAACAGGACGGGTTCTACATTCGTTCATTCTCCACAGCGCATCATTTCTGATGGTGTTCGGCCAGAATATTCTACAGATAATATGGAAGCATTTGTTGACGAAAGTTTGTAGCTTTTGTGTGATGGTGTTTGAGATCAGCCATGTTTCACTTCCGTACAACAATATTGACTTTACACATGCGCTGAATATTCGCAATTTTGTGCGCCTGGAGATTTGCGAGCTCGCCCACACTGCATGCAGTCGTCCGAATGCCGTCCTTGCTTTGTTTAACCTGCAGTTGACATCTTCATTAGCTCCGCCGTCTGCCGTAATAATGCAGCCGAGGTAACAGAAGCATTCAACAAATGCAATTTGCCCTTAGAGATATCAATTCTGACAGTGCCACCCATAAATTTGATCTTGCTAAACTATTTTCAAAATATACTTACTCCGTGTTTCCATCTGCACCCAAAGAGATGGAGGCCCATATAAAATAGGCGAAAAGATCACATTAAAACAAATAAATAATTAAGTAATTCTTTGAGCGCAAATTACTGATAGTTTAACTGTAAATGGTCCGTGACAGTTTGATTGTTCTAGCCCAAATTGTTAAAATGCAGCAAATGCTAAAAATAACAAGCAACATAACTTAGTTCGACGGACAGGTAACTGGAGATATAATTATGAGCATACCAACAAAATAACATTAATTGCCATCAACCATCAACTATAACTAACCGAGTAAAACCAACCAATTAAAGGCAACTACTTTTCACTGTCAATGTTTAATATGCTTTCTTGAAGGTGTGCATACGTAGAATAATATGTACAAACCTATCTACATGTTTGCCTATCTACTGTTGGTGGGCGATACAACATAAATATATATGACGGTATTCACACACCTTCGCATAAATGCACGCATACAAAAATAGAGAAACTTACAAATAAATATAGCAATTTATAATTTAATTTTTCATATGTCTTTCATATTCATTTAATTTTATTTTTTTTTTGTCTTCTAAGACTTATTTTCCCATTTTATTATATTCAATTCAACTACTAATGGGTGTGTGTGTGTGTGTGTGTGGGAAAGTATGTGAAAGAGTGCATGTGGGCGTCATACAGTACGTAGTTATTACTGAAAGCATTTTCTAATGATTTACATTGCTGTTGCTGTAGCTGCTGCTGTTGCGGCTGTCATTACAACTACATTTTAATGTCAAATGTGGAGAAATTACATTGTGTGAAAGAGGAAGAGACAGAGGTAGAAAGGCACAACGATAGCGGCTTATGAATAAAATAAAGAAGAAACAGAAGAAGAATAAAAAGACGGCTGATATGCGCCACTATCAACATGTAAATACGAATAAGTCTTATATAATTCTTCTTTACTTTTATTTGCATTGCCATTTCAATGCTTCGCTTTATTATATCAAAAACCCTTGCATCTATTCTGTTGGTGAGCGCATTTGCATTAAACTGTCATATAGCATAGAAAAGCCAAGCCAAACCAAGCAACACATCCTTATTGCACATGTTTTGCATTTAAATGCAGCGTGAATCATTGAAATCATCATCATTTTATGTGAGAGCGTGCCTCTTCAGCCGCCAGCCAACCGTTCACACAGCACTTCAGCACTTTGTCTCTGCGTACGAGTGTACGAGTTGCTGTTCATGTATATGTGGCTTCTTTTTTCAGCATAAATTTTCACGTTGCATTCAAATTTCTTTATTTTTATTATATGCAATTTTTATTATACATGGCACACAACCTAGCAATCTACCACTGAACTTCACCAATTGTGTGAATAAATGCCAAACTACCAACCTACATATAAATATACATAGTTAGTTGTCACCATAGAAGAAATATCTAATGCTATTATTGCCTACTTGTGCTTGTGAATGAATATGAATTTGCAGCATATTGCATATTGCAGGCGTACAAACACAAGCAATTCTAAATTGGTCATTAGCGGTTGTAAGCTAGAAAAATTATATGAGCATATTCTATTGTTGTCACCTTTTAAAAATGATTTTTTCTGTAATAAAAAAAATGATATTCTTTCAAAAAAAAACAAACACAAATGAGCACACATAGTATAGGTACTTTTAAAATATTATGAATGATGGATGCACTACTGGTTGCAAAAGAGTTGCAATGTAAGCGCTTCTTTTATGGCAAACATTCATAGAAGAACAAAGAAGATGCATAGCAGAAAAACTATATTTAAATGCAAATAAGCATTTTGTTCACCCTGACATTAAATGACAAACAGTTAACAAATTATCAAGTCATTGCTGATGTGTATGACTTTCGGTGTGAATGAGTTTCGCGTAAGTGAGTGACAATGTGTGAACATTTGAAGATCTTTGTTTGATAAACATATGTATATGTAGTAAGTTCATAATTTTTCATTTACTGAATATTTCATATTCAGATATTACTTGATTTGTAAAATGAATTTTGATCATATAAATTAAATAATTCAGTTTGCATTTAATTATAGTTATATTCATAGAAAAATAATTGAAAATTTTTCAAAGAACATCTACAATAATATATAAACTATGAACAAATATATATAATGATACATAAGTTATTTACTTACTTACTTATATGGCCATAACAACCGATTATCGATTTAGGCCGAATATAACATGCTTCGCCAGCCATCTCTGTTCTTCGCTAGCTTGCGCCAGTTAGAAATTCCAATACATGGTCTTTCTACCGGATGTTAGGTCTTCCTCTTCTGATACATAAGTACCATATTGTAAATCATTTAGAATTATCTTCAATATAAAGGCTAGTGTAGAGCTCATCTTCTTCAATTCTAACGAACAATAATATTCTTGTTGAAAGGCGCTCACTTCTCAACAAATGATTAGATATAATTCTGACAACATCGCGATATTTCTGCAGCTTAATGTTTACTTGTGTATCAAGATCGTTTTTAATTCGTTTTAGTTGGAAAAACGTGAATTTTCCTTCATTTTATGTTATTTAAGCATAATATCTCATGGGTGCCGTAGCTCAGTGGTTAGTGTGTTGCCTTCTGATCTGTAGGTCGTGGTTCAATCCCCGGCTGATGCATAACAAATTTAATATCGATAAGATTATTCTTTCGAACGGTACTCATCTGTCGGCAAGCAATTGACAATTCTTCCGACAGTAACAACTTGCCATGAAAAAGCTTCTTAAAGAACTCTGTGACAAAGCTCAGAAAAAGTGATGTCACAAGTGTTCTGCCGTTCGGAAGCGGCTAAAATAAGTAGGTCCCTTCTAATATTGTCCAAAATTTAAGACGCACAACAGTAATGGAAGAGAAGCTTGGCCAATGAGCCCTTTGGGGCTTTATGTGCCACATATTTATTTATTTTTTTTTTTATCTCGCTTCTCAACTTTTCCCCGGAACATAATTATCCTCTATATTCAAAAGTCCTCACAGAGTGTAACAATGCACTCAATAAACTTGCCATCCACAATCAGGTCTCTCTGATCTGGGTGCCAGGACATGAATGACACGAAGGTAATGAAAAGGCGGAACTTTATGCCAAAAAAGGGGCTAAAAGGCCATTTATCGGTCCAACCTCGTTCTTTGGCTTCAATAAAAACAATATAAAATAGGATACCACGAAATGGATCCAACATAAAATCAGAGAATATTGGAATAACACTGGCGGTTTCAACCACTCCAAAAAATTCCTGAGCTTTGACGCCAAAAGAGCAAAAACATCGCTCTCTCCTTAAACAATAAGATTCTTAGATTGCTCTCTGGAGCACTAACGGGCCATTTCGTATGCAATAAACACATATACAAAATAAGAGTATCCAACACAAGTACTTGCAGATTCTGCTGTGACGAGGAAAAGCCCATGGAACACAACCTAATCACAACCTGTGATGCACTGGGCCACAGGAGGCACAAAATCCTAGATTCATATCTACTAGAGGATGAAGACCCCCGAAGGAACTGGTTCGATTCCTCGATATATTAAATATACTAAATACATAAGTATAAAGGGCTGCTGATCAGGTTGGTCGCCTTAGCCTAACCCGTACTACCATTACCATTACCATCCATTACCATATTACCTCCTTAAAAGGTCTCCCCCACAATATTAATGTTTTTATAAAATGTACTGTCCCTAGAGGGGTAAAAAATATGACTGATTCCATTTTGCATGTTAAATCGAACATTTTTCCTGATAGCTCAAATTCTAGTTCAAAAATGAAATCCTATATGACCTAAGAGACGTATAAAAGAATAAGTTGCCCTTTTTTATGAAGCCAACAAGAATTTCTTTCAAATTTTTAGCTTCAATCAATATAATATACGTACGCAAATGTTATTTTATTTTCATAATCTCTGAGAAATCAATTCTGGGTATTTTAGGTCTGGTTTCTCCACTGTAAAAAATAGTTTCAAACATTAACGCCTCAATTATAACCTTTACTTCAGAGGGTGACTCTCGGTGCATCAAAGTTTTAGTCAAAATACTCCTTAACTTTACCTTAAATAGCCTACATATAGAGTATATATAAGAAAATGTTATCTTATGATGTAGAGCTACTGAGTTCACTAACGGAAGATGACTTTGTAGATCAACAACACTTGAGAATAAAATAGAGTACTGGCCGTAAATCGATGCAATCAGACATCAAGTTCATTTTTTTGCTATTTTCAGGGTGATTAAAATAAGAAATACATATAAATGTTGCCGTGAAACACTCAAGCGAAGCTTCTAATTGAGGGGTGGATATTTTAGATATTTTTTAATCGACCCACTTTAATGTAAATCCTTTATCTACATACATCCAACATGAAAGTAAATATATAAATTTCAATATATACAATGTAAGCAAATAAAATATAGACAAGCAGGTAAATATAGTAAGTATAACAACTACATAGGTACTATATAGCTTTTAGCCTTTTGTTCTTGTTCTATTTTTTGTGCAAACTTAAGCATTATTTGTATTAATTACGTACCATTATACGAGCAGGTACATATACGCAGACAAAAGTAGGTGTATATAAAAATAGTTTGTCTATGTGCAGGGGCTATTTTCCATAGCACCTTATGTTAAGTATATACGAAGCTTATGTTTGAATTTAATTATCGCTTTCTCTCTCTCATTCTCTTTCTCCCTCATTTACGGCATTTAATATTTAATAAGCAAAGGGTTAGAATCTTTTGTGTGTGTATATGTATATGTACTTTATCTATCTGTTTACTTATCTAATGTTATATTCATTTTTTTTTTCTTTTACACATCAGGTTTCACATAGATAAGCGCTGTCAACACCGATGTTCCTGGAAATGTTTGAGTATCGCCTTAATACTAGTAGCAGTCGTCCTAACAGCCATGTTGGCCTATTTTGCAGGTGAGTCTTACTCTTATAATGGAATATATGAAGCTCTGAATATTCGCATTTAAATCTGCATCACACGAGTACTTGCCATTTGTATATGTAAAATATACTTAGATACATGTAACCGGGTTAGTCATAAGTATGTATGTATCGTAGTGACAGAATCCTATTACTGCGTAGTGTCACCAATAAGTTGGTACAACAATACTGGGATTTAAGCACATAAATACATAACTCCTGTAAGGCAAAAGGTATTACTAACGAGAAAGAGAGCCACCAGCAATGTTTATCGATGCATATATACATGTTGTCTGCCTTACAGGCAATATGTCATACAAGGAAGGAAAAATGTTGCTTTTAACCTATTCTACTTTGTATATAAACATATATTAAACATTTCAACAAATACACAGACTGCAAAATCAACGAGGACAAAACAGAATTTAAAAAATCATATACGGCTCAGCAGTTACTTTTTCGTATTAATTAAGCGAAAAAGGATTTGATAAAATGCTATACCAACTGCAATTATAATATGAAAAGATGAGGAAGTATACTTCAAGTATACATTTTGAAAAGTGTTTATATACATGTATATAGTATTATTTCAGCCTAATGTAATGTAAACACTTGCGAAAAAATGTTTGTACGCATATTTAGAACTACATGCCGCACTGCTACTTATATTATATAGTATATGTTAGGATTAGTTTATTCAGTTTCTAGCAATGACAGTCGTATATAGTAACTAGTCGCACCAGTAGATCATAAATGACCTTTACACTTTGTTTGTTATATGAATATTTTTAGTTACTTAGTTGGTAGCGTCATGAAACTATAATGTGTATGTTATTAGTATTTTTTTTTTTAATTTATTATAACAATGTGGACATAATTTATAATAATTTATTCCAAGGATTCATTTACTAAGGATGAAATTATTCTTCCAAATTGTATAAATTGTCATATAGTGCTCATAAAAAAGTACTAATCCACCATAGTATACAGTATAGTATACAGTGTAGTATACAAAAACAATCAATTAAAATAAACATTAACTTTAAGATAAACGTAAAATAAAGTAGACTTGATTTTCATTGAATTCCGCCAAATTTCATATTTTACCATTTGTTATTTAAAAAAATCGTATGCACAAAATTTCAGTTGGATACCTTCATATTTTTGTGCGAAAAGTGTAAAAACATCTTTACGGTAGCATATTTTTATATGGGAAGTAGGTGTGGTTTTCATCCAATTTCATATATTCTTTAATTTGTTAATTTTTAAGTAAATATCATTATATTTACAAAGTTTCAGCTTAATAGCTTTACATTTTCGTACAAAAAATGTAAAAATATGCTTATGAAAGCATATTTTTATATAGGAGCTACACATGGATTTTATTCGATTGGAGGCATTCTCATAATTTTGAATTCTTTAGTAAATATAGAAGTATTTACAAAATTTTAGCATGATAACTCTATATTTTCGTGCGAAAATGTACATTTGAAAATATACTTTTGTACGGGAGGTAATCGTGTTTTTCATCCGATTTCCTTTATTTTTTAACTAATTAATTTGTTGGTAAATTTAATCATTTTAAGGTAATTTCAGCTTCATAACTCAATATTTTCGTGGAAAAAGTGGGAAAAATATATAATCGTGATTCTTATACAATTATGCTCATTCTCGAACTCATAGGTTTTGTGTTAAAACTAAGTGTTTATACTAATTTTTAGTAATAATGCTTCATAATAACGGCACTTAGCGCATGCATAGGTGGGTATACAAAAGACACGCATGGCTAAATCGACTCAAATTAAAAATTTTAATAATTATCTCATCAAAATCAATAAAAAAATATTTAGAAAATAATTTGTAAAACTTTTTTATTAATTTTCCAGCAATATTTGCAAAAAAAAAAATTACTTGAACTAAAGAAATAAAATTAATATTAAAATAAAATTTTCAACAAATTTAAATAATATTTTAAACATTAAATTTAAATACAACTTACTCGAAGCTGCTCACCACCTCAACAATTAATAAATACAAATAAAATTTAAAATGAAATTATTAAATTAAGAAATTGCCTTGAGAGTACAAACAAAAAAAAAAATTAACATTAAATGCCCAACAACGACAATCAAAATTACGACCATCAATGAACTTTAATTGAAATGAAAAATTTTTTTTTTTAAATACGCATTATGAAAAGTCATGACAGAGAGAGAGAGTGAAAAGAGACTAGAATTGTAGAGTATAATAAAAAATTGAATAAATATAATATTTAATTAAATATTTTTGGCATAATAATAAACTCAACATAAAAAACCGGTGGTGTACAATTTACACCAATTTATTAATGCTTGGCCACAATATTCACAACAACCAAGAGCACCAATAGCAATTACCATTACCACCATCAGCAACATCAGCGAAAATATAAACATATTCTCACCCCCAGCTACTAAAAACACTCACACTCACACTCATTCTCATCATACTTATTCAATATCAGACAGCGCCCAAAACATCGACATTTATTCGGTAACCAGAAAAACCAGGCATTTATCTTCAAAGTGGCAACAAAAATACTTATTATATATATAAAATGAAAAATTTAACTTTACTACTATATATATATATATATATATATATATATATATATATATATATATATATATATATATATATATAAATATATATATATATATATATATATATATATATATATATATATATATGTATTTGTGGCAGCAACTATTATTGTTGCTTATACCCCATACTACTAGTATGTATTAAAAACTACATAGATATGCCTGCTGCCATCGACGAAACGCAAAGCCACAATAAAACTCTATTTAATTATTTTCATTTTATATTAAATAAAATTTCTATTTATTTTTTGGCTCCACTGACTGTTGAACATTAAAAATAAACGCATTGAAATTGTTGCAACAACAACAACAACAACAGCAAACAACTAAAAGTACCATCAGAAGCAGCAGTAGCAGCAGCAGCACCAAACCATAAAAGATATAATTGTGGAAGCCATAGTAGAAGTATCGCTCGAACACACACACACACACACACAAACAACTGTAATAATATTTTTGAGGAAATATGTGTGAGTGTGATATGGGTGGGTGCGGTTTCATTGTCTTATATATTTATTTAAATGTTTGTATATATGTGTGTGTATGTGTGTGTTAAGTGTGTTGCTGTTACGTTTGATGATGAAAGAGATAAATGAGATTGCAACCAGAAATGGCATACAAAATGGTTTTTGACAAAATTATTTAACCAAAGCAAATTACTCAAATCAACAACAACAACAACAACAACACCAACGAATAGAAAATAAAGCACTGTAGCGAATGAACAAACACAAACACACACACATCATTTTACAAGTAATACTCAGAAATTTACTTACAAGTTTAGAGGAGGAAAAAATTTACAAGGATGAGGATAACTCAGAAATATGTATATACGTACATGACACATGTGAATACAGAGACTGAAAAATACATAACAACAAAGAAAATACTTGGTTATATTATAAGAAAACGGGAGTGATGAACGATTGAAAGTTTTTTAATATACATAGAAATTATAGTACCAAGTAAAGGCGGGGATAAGAAAAAACGAAAGGAAGAAAATCAATATTTAAATATTAAAATTTTTCAAATTTTTCCAAAATTAAATCACTACTTCATCAACAACATCATAATCATCATAATCAGCAGCAGCAGCAGCAGTAGTAACAGTAACATTAGCATCATCAACTTTATATATACGATATTTTATAAATTTTTATTCGAGTCAATGATGAGCGGAGAAGATTAAAGCGTGCAAAAATATATATAATTATTGTTGTTGTTGTTGTTGTTGTAAATTGCTTTGCTTTGGTAAAGTTGTAAATCACAGCCAACCAACCAACCAACCAACAGACGAGACTATGATTATATGTGTATGCTCGTATAACAAAGTACTAAAACTAAATAGTACTAAAAATGACTACTAAAGTAATACCTACAAGCAAGTAATAAGCGTCGAGAGTGTATTCAGAAGAATGGTTTTGGAAGATATGTGTCTGTCTGTTTGTCTGGCTGCCGCATATACACATTGCCAAGCAGATAATAAATTGAAAGTAAAACTCCAAAATTTTCAAAACAAGGATAGTACTATTAGGAAGCGATACAGTAAGTTAGAATTAAAGACAGAGAGAGAGAGAGAGACAAGACTATATACAAGAGCAAGAGAGTACAATGTACTATAAGTGAATGAATGCATGGCTGTGATTCAATACAGTATCTGCATATGAACAATTGTTGGGGATTCTTCGATGCTGTTGATGCTGTTGATGCTTTTAGTGTTTGCTGTTGTTGTTGTGGAAGCTCATTTTAAGTACACTTAAATATGTATTTAAGTACATATATATTTCATAAAATTTCCCTAAACTATCTAACTTCTTCATTGAGGTTGGGTGCAATTCATTATAAGGTAGAGAGTGGCAAGGCGAGAACATTGCAGCCACAATTTAATATGACTAGTTGTTGGCTATAAAACTAAATCACTTAGTGTGAATTTGAATAAAATTACTTGAAAATGATTATTTTAAAACGTGTACGTATGTAGCGTTTATGAGGAATAGAGCTTATGATCGATAATATAGATATAATTATTATTTGAATATATCTATTAACCCTGCTGGTCCTGCTTTGCTTACGCCATAGAATACTAATTATAAGTTATTGTAGTTTCTGTTAGTGCGTTTTTTCACCAAAGCCAAGAACAACAGAACTAGCCACTATTTTGAAGCTGAAATTATTGTAATATGTGGCCATATCTTCCTTTGGTGTCATTGAATGGAGAAATTATACACTTATTATATGGGAAAGAGAAAAGTCAAGTATCGCCAATTACTGCTATTATATTTAAAGTACATAAAAATAGAAAGTAACGGGTTGAGGATATCTATTTTATACCCATGCTCCATCTGAATTTCCATACTCGACTCAAGCTCCAAGAGCTGTTGAACTTCAATGATCAATCAATGTCTTTTCCTCTTCTATGGATTTCCATGTCTGAGCGTAAGCACAACCAAAAAATATGCCAACATATGTTTTATAAAATTTTAGCTGCTTTGTTTATATAATTAACGTAATCATAGAAAATTACAAGCAATTAAAGCAACAAACCAATGTCAATTCGAACACCATCAATACCACATAGTTGACACAGATTTAAATTACAATTGTAAGGTGGTCGAGAACAAATAAACCCATTAACTAATCAACCAGCCATACAACCAGTAAACATGCCAACCAAGTTAACGCATTCTTCTTACATACACACACATATGTATACTTAGTTGAGGCACTTTTAATTCATACACAGTACATCTGTTGTAACTCTCATGCCACCATAACCAACACCAATGTGAAACTCATTAACAATGTTGGTTGGTTGGTTGGTTGGTTGGTTAGTTGGTCAATGCACACTACTCACATACAATAATATGTTACAAATTACTATTGCTCCGTAATAACAATAAATATTATGTTTTTTTTTTTGTTGCAAATTTTATGCCATCTCTAATTGTTTGTGTGTGCTTACCATAACTAATTTCTTATGTTGATTTTACTTTGAATTCTTTTTTTTTCACGTAAAATTAAGCATTTGTTAAGTCATCTTTGAATTGGCTGTAGAAGGTATGCATTTCTAGGCTACATGAATTAAACCCTATTGAAATAATGTTGAACAAAATTTTCTAAACAAATGAAATGAATTTGTCTGTCATTATTGCAAAAATTACTGCAATAATATAGAAAAAATGTTTGCTACTTCTTCAGCATTTTTGCCAATAAAATCGAAATAATGTGACACAAATCTATATTAAATTTTATACATTTACCTTTTTTGACATTATTGTAAAAGAATTGAAATAATATCGAACAAAAACTGTGTAGATTTAATGCAAAAATATCAAAATAAAATATTGTAATTAAGTTTTTACAATAACGTTCATTTAGAAAAGTCGACATTATTGCAAATATTTTTCATCATTAATTCATTTGAAAGGAATGTAGTATATCGATACAGTTGCTTCTTGTTGGGTATTTGTACGTCGAATTTTTCCAGCGATTATCAATTCGGCAATTTATGAAATAAAATTGCATACATTTCGACATTAATGCAAAAACTGTTTGAAATAATGTCGAATAGATAAATTTTTACATTTTTGTTTCGACATTAATGTAAAAATATATGAAATAATGTCGAAAATGTAAATTCATATATTTTGATTTCGAGTGTAATGCAAACATTTTTGCAATAATATCGAAAATTTGGCCAGAAAATAGGTTTTCGATATGCTCGTTGTCGTCAAATCATTGATTCATGTTTCTATACAAATATTACCGAAGAGTTAGAGTCAATGGAAAGCGCTATGATTTGACTGATTTCTTCTGTTCGCATTTTGAATGACAATTTTGATATAAAAGTGTTTCAACAGAGAATTACCACTGAGTGATTAATAATGAAAACCCTTTAAAATCAGGTGATTTATATCAAAATTAAGAACTTTTATTATTTTTCGTTTGGAGTGTATACTTTAATTTAATGGCAATGGTACTTAATAATTATTATATAATTATCTTGTTAGATATGTTTTATTCCATTTTAGTTATTATTACTTGAAGTTCCCATCACATAAGAAATGTCTAATGACTACAACTATTTCGTATATAATATTTTTATACATTGTATACCGACACTTGCCTTGCATATAATTTTCTATGAAAGCATTTAATTTTATTTATTTTTTATTTTTTACACCCATTACGTGACTTTTGTTTAATTTCTTTACTGAATCATCGTTCGAAACACAACCGACAACGAGATGTCTCTTCCTCATCGCTTGGCTCATTGCCTTCTGCGTTGTTGTCCTATATTGTATGTACATATAACTAACACAATATATAATTCTTAATTTTTATGCAGCACATTGTCACATTGCGGCAAAGGATAATATTGCAGCATTAAAATATTGTTGTCCTTTTAGTGTTTTGTAGAAGGGTGCGCGAGCGTACGAAGCACTAATAAAATTATACTGCCATAAATCACTTTACGCATATAATTCGCACAAAATTTGCACGCATAACTTTTTCTTTTAAAGCGAGTAAAAAGGAAACAGAGAGAAAAATATGGCATACAGAGATAGAGAGATGTCAGTGAGAGTAGAGTGGTGAACATCATATCTTCTCAGGACACCGTTGTTGAGGCACCGCCAAGTCACCTTTTTTATAGTATTTTAAATTGTTGTATGAAAATCATTATCATCATCATCATCACTGTGTAGTAATCGTGTTCTTGCTCTTCTTCCTTTTCTTACTTTAGTGCTAAACTTTATTTTTTTTTTTTGCAAACGTTGCATTCGGCTTAAAGAAATATATTTCTTATGACTACGCTATACATGCATATATACAAACATACGAATACAATAAATAAAGTGTGCTGGTTTGCATTTTCTTTTTATGCTTTCTCTTCTTTTTGAATTTATTCTATTATTTAATTCATTGTTAGACAGCCGTGAGGACAAAGAAAGGATAAAATTCAAAACTTGTTACTCTGTGAGTGTTCTTATTATTATTGTTGGATGTTGTTGCTATTACTATCAAATACATACATACAATGGGTTACCCATGCGACACATTTTAAAATGCCATTTTGCTTGTCTGTCAGTTAACCGCTATTACTTATTTCGAGTATGTGTGGTTGTGTGAATCTGGGTTGGCCTTAAAGCATATGATAACCATGGCCATCATGATCAACACCATGACCACCATCATTACATATACATGTCTTATATATTGTATTATATTACCACATGCCACACGCCACAATGCATTAACAGTATGTCTCCATCAACCGCAGTGAAACATTATAATTAGTTAAAAATTATATATGTACGTGTGTGTGTGTGTGTTTATGTATTTACACTTCTATTTGTATTCGAAATGAGTTAAGGTTACTATGAGTTAAGATACTATGTTGGGCACTCTTAAATAGTATTGTGTATTGCGTTATGCGTTATATTAGATTATGGCTGTGGACATAATGACAAAGGATATGCTGCGTGTGCAAAAAGCGTAACCAAGCTTACTCTTGTGATGTTGTTTGTTATTTTTAGTTTTGTTTTTGAGTTTTTTTGGTGCCTTTTCTTTTTGATCTTTTTCACGATTACAAACAATACTGCCTTTTCTGCTTCTTCTTCCTCGCCTTCTTCATGAAATTATTGCCTTTTCTTCATATTCGCTTTCTCATACACCATTTTTTTCTGCTTATCCTGGCTATTCTTCTTGTGTACATTGAAGAAGGTTATAAATTTTGAGAAACATAAATTTTACAATTTTCTAAAGAAGATACATCGTCATGAAGGAGTTGAAAATGTAAGAAGAAAAGTGTAATTCGAAAGATATTAGATGCAGCACATTTAAATAATATTAAAGCGTCAGCTAAATGGCTTTTTAGCAGGCAGACGGCAGTGTAGAAGGTCCTTTCTTTTTGGGTGGGGAATGCTTTAGTGGTGATCTGGAAGAGATATGCACCCAGGGCAGTATATTAAAGGGCAACAACAACAAAAAGAACAACAAGAACTACTACTAATACTACTACTACTAATACTACTACTACTAATACTACTACTACTAATACTACTACTACTAATACTACTACTACTAATACTACTACTACTAATACTACTACTACTAATACTACTACTACTACTACAGAAACCAACATAATGAAATAGTTTCAAACGGAAGGGTGGTGGGGTTGGTGAATGAGTTAATAGAAATAAGATGGGCTAGCAGGCAGTATGTCATGGAAATCAGTAGACCATTCAAAATGTTTACAATGTACTGTTGTGCTTGCTCTTATTTTTTTTCTATTTTTTTTTTGCCTTAAACAACTTTAAGGTTTTTGCCGTCCTTGTGGTAGTCGTCTCTGTATTGTTATTAGCTATTGTTATGTCTTAATGTTGTCTCAATAGCTGGTTGTCTGACTAGCTGCTAATGTTATTGTAATTGTTATTGTTGTAGTACTTGTTGTTGTTGTTGCTTTTATTATTATTTAAAAGGCACACGTTTCACATTACTTTGCAATGCAATAGTCTGCTCTTTTCAACTGTCATATGCACATACACACACACATACGCAAGAAGAAGAAAAAGAGGATACTTATTCACACACATACATATACAAGAGCAGTCAAAAATTATTTTCCCTTTCAAGATATTTTATTTAGTATACTCGTGTTTTTTTTTTGGTAGTATAAAACGAAAAGACAACATTGCATGAGAAGAAAAAGAACCCTTTTGCTGCTGAGCCATTAAAAAAAGTTGCCGTTTTCATTTCTTCTTCCATCTACATCACACAATAGCAATAACAACAATAAGCGTAAATAAATAAAATAATATATATTGTTGTTGACTTTTTGTAAGCCCAGCAGCCATTTAAGCGACATCACCAGCAGCAGCAGCAGCAGCCGTAGAAGCAATTGAAGCAAAACGAAAGAAGGAGTAAACGAATTGCTTCTTTGTTGTCATCTTAATCATCATTATCGCCATCATTATCATTATACTCATCGTCATTATTATAATAATCCTTAATAATGTTTTTCTTTCAAAGTTGCTGCTGCTTTCTTGTCACACCCCAATTTTCCAAAAAATTTCAAACAATATTGTACAAATATATTATAGTATGCGAGTATTGTAAAGTCGCTGCCGTTTACTGGCATTGCCACCATAAGCAAAAACCCATTTGCATACAACAGAATTATATTCAAGCTGATACATACAATCGTTTTCGTTTCAGAATTGGAAGTGCTCAAAAAATTTTTGGAATTTTAAAAATATTTTATTTTTTTAAAATGTAATTGTAATTTTTCCTAAAAACAAAAATTTTTTATTTTTAAAATATTTTTTAAAATCCGATTTTTCTTAAAAGTTTTTGAAAACCCCACAGCATCTTATTAAGTATATACAAAAAATTTTGAACAAATCTAATATCGCTAAATACTACCTTTTATATGATACCAAAATAAAAAATAAAGAACTGCCACCAGCTCACCATTATTATCATTATCATCTTCATCAGCAATCCATATCATGGTTGTCATCATCATTTTGTTCTCTTTTTCTTTGTACGAATGAGTACATAGTACATACAAATACTTGACTATATTTATGTTATATTTTTTCTTGAAGATAATTTTCTTTAAAATGTTGAAATAAAGATAAATTGCGTAATTTAATATGTCAACTTTTGTTGATTCTTATTCTCATTGTTGCTTATTTTTTGCCTTTGCTATATTTATTGGCCTAATAATAATTATACTGGAACATTTGTCTCTGTTAGTATTGTATGGAGAAGAATATAAAGTTACGAATTGATGTGGGTCGATAAGTGGAGGAGGAGTGGAAGGAAAGTAAACAAAAGAATGAGTTAGCAAATGAGCGAATACTTTAAAATATCAAAATTACTGAGTTTCGTTAAATATATTAGTACATTAGGTATAGGCTAGAGCATAATTTTTTGACTTTTGTTATGAGAGACCTTCCATTTTTTGAAGTATTGCTTGAAAAATGAAATCGTAGCCTTGGAGTGATAGTAAATGGAGGCATTTTAATGTCCAAGTTTTAAAAAAAATGGAAGTAGAATCAACGAGTAACGACACAGCTGCTCAGGGGTCGTCCCTTAAATATGTGACCGACCATAATTATAATTTTGTCCGCAACATTACTTCCAAATATACATACCCCCTATTTCCACCGATTAGAGATTCTCACCTAACCTTTTTTAACAAACTTGGTTTCCTTTGCTCCAAAATTTCATTTAGAGCGTTCAAATGACCGATGACCAATAAATTTTTCTCCTCAATACTTTTTCTGAACATATTTACTTCCTAGCTTGACCTCTTATCCGTAGCTCAGTGGTTAGTGCGTTCACCTTCGGATCTGCATGTTGTGGGTTCAATCCCCGGCTGAAGCATAACAAAATTGAATATCGAAAAGATTTTTCTTTCGAACGGTACCCACCTAGCAGCAATAATTGGCAATTGGCAGTAACAATTTGCCAAAAATGCTTCTTAAAAGATCTTTGTGACAAAATTAAGTTAAACTGATGTCACAGTGGTTTTTTCGTTCGCACAACAGTATTGGAAGAGAAGTTCGGTGGTATCACAATGGGTCTTTCTGGTCTAAGTGTGTCCTCTCAAAGAGAGGGCAGCCACAATAAGATAACATAACATAACATGTGACTTTTTATGGGGGATGCCCTACTTAATACACTCAAAAATATCTGAAATGCAATTTGTTTTATGGGCTTTTGAAAATTTGTTGCATATCACCTCTCTAGAAGCGATTCTTGAGCGGCTGTATGGATATCCAACAAATTTAGTTAATCTTTTTTTTTACTTTAACACAACGCCACCACTTTTGGCCAATACATTTTTTTAAGAAACTCCACATGATTGAACGCGCTCGTAGATAATAATCCTATGCTTAAATATATTTATAGCTCGCAAACCCATAGCTAATGTATATGTATTGAATCTGTCAATTAGTGACTTAGTTATTCACTCATTTTGTCATATATTTATTGACTTAAATTGGCTCTGAAAATAATGGAATGGTGCTATCATTAGCATACTATATTAACGTCATAACATTTAAGTTGCAGTTGTATATAATTCATCTACTATTTAGCATTTGTATGTCCAATATGAAAAACCAAAAAAAAAACAAAATTCTCAGACAATTTTAAGCCTCTGCCAGTGTAAAGAAAATTGTCAAAAATTCAATCATCTCTTGCACAATGATTAATTAATTCACTCAAACTTTTGCGCATTTACATTATATATGTATCCCACTGTGGGTATTACTAAAGAAGAAAAATATGCCTCAAGCAAAAGTATGTACCTTCATTTGTCTTCTATTCAAAAATTTTGACAATCGCAATATTATGTTAACCTCACTCCAAATTCTTATAATATCCTGCGGTTGTTCTCTTTTTTCTTTTGTCTCATCTTTATATGTATTTGTTATTTTTATTAAGTATTGTTATAATAATTTTATCAAGTCACAAGTTGATTAACTATTATAATTAGACATTATGATTTCATAGCACTTATCAAGCAATCATAATTGCTTGTATATGTACATAAGTTAGGTACTTTTAGCTATAATAATACGTACTCGTATTATGCCACATTCATATAGACGCAACATTACAAATCATCATCATCAATCTTCAGTGCCAGCCAGAAACCTATTGGATAAATTATTAATTGTTAGATATGAGTATGTTGCATTTAAATGAGCAAATTTTGACAATCTTAATTCATGATTTGTAAATTTTCATAAGATTTGCCGATATAAGAGGTAGAATGGAATGGCACAATTGTGTTGTTTTATCGGCGTAATGTTATGCATTTCAATATTTTGTAATAAAATTTTGTGATAACTTTTTTATGCTCGCTATTCTATCTATATGTACTCTCTTTGCTCTATATGTTCTATGTACTTAAACCAACCACATTCATTAAATTATTTTATTACCTAAACATTTATGTACTTGCAGAGACATTCATAGGCATGTATTTGAAATATAAATTTTATTCAAGTATTTTATGTGTTTTTGCAAATTATATATCGTTAGTATATTTTTTATCAAAACATTTAATCGTATTTTGAAAATAGCGAGAAAAAACACATTTCAGATTGTATTATATGATATAAAAAAAAGCTATCGAGATCAAGGTGTGTGGTATATTGCTCCAGGGTTCGGTCCTAAATATCAAATTTTGTAAATTTTGCATAGCACTTTAGATCATCGTAACTTACAATCTCTATGAAGTATGGCAATTTTCATATTTCAAATCTGTAGTAGTCTCCTACTTACAATGAAAAGTTATAAATCGTATTATAATTGATAGCAATTTAATTACAAAATCACATTATCAATAACATTACATAAACATAATCCGATTAAATCAAAGCATAAGAAAAAAAAAATATGCAAAACAATGTAGCCTATATCTACATATGTGTACACATATTTATCTGTCATTATTATTTTATAAGTTTTTCCCTTTACCGCCTCACCTCGATTCATTACCAATGAAATTTTCAACTACTTTTCAATTTTAAAGTTGCATACGTTTGCACTAGTATAAATTACAGTAAATACAATAAAGCCAATTCTATAGCTCTCACACACATATATACATATAATTCTGCCAATCACACGTTCTCTTACATATATGGTATTATATGTATGTATATTAAGGTGGTTCAAACTTGTCAATGGCAAAAACAGTAAATTTGGATAAAGTCAAATACTCGATTATAAATATATTCGATAAATAAAATAAATATGTGGTACTTATAAGCCCCCATGGGCTCTTTGGTCGAGCTTCTCTGATGACTTATCTCCACTAATTTATCCTCTTTTCGATACCTATTAATGGGCTCCCATACGAAAAATCAGCTTAAAATGGACAAAGATCTCCATAGCCACTCAGTAATCACTCCTAGAGCAATGGAAAGTAGTATCGGCCACCAATGTTTATATTTTCTTACATTTCTTCTTAACATACTTACTCCCTACCTCGAGCCCCAAAGACGGTGACCATACAAATTGGACCCAGAATTATCTGAAAATCGACAAAGAGCCCTTTTGGCATCGCAGCTGGAACTGAGAAATGTATAGCGACACTAATTAGTTTTTCTTCTTCAACATTTCTTCCAAGCATACTTACACTCTCCACCTCTAGTGATTAAGAGGGCTCTCATACAAAATCAACCCAAAAACATCATAATCGACAAAGAGTCTCACATCTGCCCAGGGATCACTCATAGAGCAATGAAATTTATGACTGACTTCAATAAATTTTTTTTCCCAACATTTGTTATTCCCTCTTAACATATCCACCCTCTATGTTGACGCCTGAAGAGGGCTACCACACAAAATTACCTGAAAATCACCAAGGAGATCAAGTGAGATCAAATCCAATTAATTTTTCTAATTCATCGTACTATATCATATTATCTCCGCTGCAAAATGAAAAAAAAGCGCCTGAAAATTCAATTATTTTGCAATAGCTGCCCAGGAATCACACTTAGATCGTAAAAATTATGACCGACCCACATTAGTTTTTCTTCACCAACATTTCTTTCAAACATATTTACGCTTTATCTCCATTTCTTAGAGCTACTTCCGTACAAAATTTATACTTTCTTAATATCAGTAAAAATGAGTAGGATATCCAAATCTGGAAGTACTTTGCTTTACATACTTCTTTGGGGCAAAAAAAAATGATTGAAGTGATCAAAATTTTTTATATTTACCTCTACACTAAGTTGACCAAATTTGATTCTTTACAATTGATCTATACCTTAATAAGTATGTACTCTGCTGATGTTATCAATCCTTTTTACAATAATGACTGCAAATTGGGTCAAACCGCACACAGCTACATACACAAATGCACACATAAGCGCCACTCACAGCATTCTTACGCCTACTACACAACTCAACTATGTACGATGACGTTCTTTCACATTTTCTCTCCTACATCAACCAATAGTTGGTTTAATGTCAATAATACGTATACGTTCTTGATGCTCACTCGAAGCGCATGGAAGTTGTTTTATTACATTTTACTTTATAACCGCTAATGTTCCTCTCTACCTTGCTCACTATACGACCTTCATTTATGTACACCATATCTGCCGCTCTAAATACACTTTGTGGTTATATTGATAGTATTGCTATGGTTAGAGTAATAGCTGTGATAGTTGCAAGTGTTGTTGCCTATGATGATGATGATAATAATATGATGATGGTGATGATATTGATGGCAGTGGCACGCATACATTGGCACGTATGTATATGAATGTTTGTATACTTAAAAATCGACACCAACACACACACACACACACGCATATATATTTCGCGGTGTAATTATAAAACCATTGGAAAAGTTTTACCAAAGCATTGTACTCTAGGTTTCTATGTATATATATGCAATGTAATGTAATGCAATGTACGTGTTGCAAGTATGTATGACGACTGTCTATCTATCTATAAGCCTGTCGGTGTCATGCACTTACTGGAAGGGAAAAACTTACTTTTTAAGCCTTCGAAATAACTACAATGATGGTTACGAAGAATATAAGTATTGCTACATATATGTATGAGTAGTTTGATGTAATATTTGTTGTTGTTGTTGTTGCTATTTCTGCAACATGCAAATAGTACTATGAAATTGACAGCAGCTACTACAGCGACTGGCAGCAGCTGTTGTATAAAAATTGAAACGTATTTCCTTTAGGTTTTTTTTTCCTATTTTTTGCAGAACATCAAACCCGAATGTCCGCCATTTTTGCAAAATGTATGCTCATGATTGTGTTCAAACACACATACTCCCATACAAGTATGAGTGTATATACTACGTACATACACGAGTATGATGAAAATAAAACTTCTTCATTTGCTATGCCATAATGTGAAATGCAGCAGTTATCGGAAATGGGTTAATCGATTTTTAAGAGGATCCGCTATTGCAATCTCATTTGACACGCTCTGTTACACAGCTGTTACTGTAGTGGATGTCGCTAGCTAACTTATTTTCTCACTTTCTACCAGTAAGTTATTATTGTTGTTTTATATGTATTTTCTCCGCAACTGAATTACGCTTTCGGTTCTCCACTGCACTGTTCGGTACAACTGCTGCTATTGCTATTGATGAGGACATTGCTTATAAATTGAGTTGTATATCTCTGTATATGTATTTATCATGCTGCTATCGCTCTCCTTCTCTATCTCAGTCAGTGTCATTTTGAAGTATCACAAAATATAGGTTATTGTAGCTAACTTAAATGTTTTAGTACTTTTATTTATACCAATTTCGATGTTTGTGTATTTGTTATAAATAAGTATCTATATATTGATGTATGTATTTGTGAAAATTTCTACATTGCTGCTAATATATGATAAATTTTGTAATTTTTAATGTTTTCGAAATGAAATTCGATGTCGGTCAAATTGCGCTACCACACGTACTCCACTATAAACAATATATTTGCATTCACACTGTGGTCTTAAAAGTAAAAGTTTTTAGTAGATTTTTCCCTCTCCCTGAAACTATGTCTGATCTGGTTTGATTCTGCTCTATAACCACTCTTGTATCACACCACAATTTAACGATCTTAATCAAATGACTTTTGGAAAGTAAAAGCTGCATCGCATTATTCTAAAGCCATCAACATACCACTAGTACTGTTCACGATGTATTATCTTCACTTGTTTCATTTGTTATTTTACTACTTTGTTGAAATGTTAATGTTTGCATTATTGAACTGCAAATTTTTATATGGCAAATGATGATTGTAAATTGAGTACTTATTGTACAACCTCACATGTGCCAATCTTGAAAATGCTGAATTCACAATTTGTTGCCAATGTTCCTCTATTTGTGCGTGTTTAATGAAATATGTGGTAGTGTGGGATTTATGAGATTAACAAAAGACAATGGTTATTTACATTATTGTAAAGTTCAAAAATGTTAAAAGTATGCTAAATGTATGTAGATCATTTTCCAATGTAATGGCAACTAGAGAATTATAAGAATACCTACGATGGCGTTTCCAGAACTACCCGACCTAACAAAGAAAACACAACAATTTTGGGAAAAATTTTCTTCATTTCTCAACATAATCTCCTTTTAGCTATATACACTTTTCCCAGCGATATTTTATAGCTTCAATACCCTGTTTATAGTATGAACTGTCTAGCTCATTAAAATAGCCATTTACCGCAGAGTCCACCTCTTCATTGTTTGCTGCAAATCTTCTACCACCAAGTGATTTTTCAAATTTGGAAATAGAAAATAATTCGAAGCAGCTAAATCTGGTGAATAAGATGAGTACTGAAGCAATTCGAACTTTAACTCATTGATTTTGGCCATCGCAATAACGAATGTGTGAACTGGTGAACATTGTCTCGATGAAACAACACTTTCTTTTTTGGTACATAAATAAAAGAAGAAACGATGAAAAAGAAAGAGAAAAATGTATGCAAATTTGCAAAATTGATGTGAGTTAAATTTTTGAGAAATCCAAATAAGTTTGCTGATTTTGCAAATGGCATTAATTGGATTTTAGTACACACACACACACGTAAACACATGCACATTCACACTTAAATACATATATTATCATATATGCATATCAATTGTGTATGGATGAAAAAAGGGTTACTGGCATCATCATCATCATGGAATGTTTCTCTTACATTTGGTACAAATACGTATAATAAATTAATTTCAAGTATCACTTTGGAATGTAGCTGAAATTGTAGTGGTAAAAGTGTGTGTGTGTGTGAGTGTGTGTGTGTGTGTGTGTAACAACTAGTAAGATTATGCACATTTTTGTGGTATATTCAATTCAAATTTAATAGCATAGCTCAACACACACTCAATGACAAAGATGAAAATAACGAAATAACAAAAAAATAGAGTCCCTAAGTAAGAAAATAGTTAACGCACTCACATACACATACACTGGTACATATGTACCATACAAATGAAGTGTAGTATATGTGATAGTGATATGTAAATTAAATCTTGCCATTCTTGTGTGCATCAACACTAATCTTGAATACATGCACACAGACGCACACACACTCATTCACTCAGTCACATCTACAGATGTGTGCTCTCTTATGGTTCCCTGCTAACTAATACTGATTGCATACATTCATTGTACTCTAAGTCATTCAACTATCAATATATGGTATACATATGGTATGCATACATCTAAATACTTGCATGCATGTGTATTGAACGAACGCATGTATGTCGTAAGATATGGTAATGCAACCAAGCATGAGTCGCGTTAATTCGCCTTTTGTTGCAAATGCAACATTTTGTGGGCAAACACAAAATGCTATCATGAAATTTACAATACTAGCTGCAGTGAACATTAAAAATACCATGCAATAGCATCATCGACTCATAGAAATGGTAACAGTTAAAAGTTGTCATCACCTAGTAGTGACACACAATACCAAAATCCATTTGTTACATCTTAGCCACTAACCAGCCAACCACCCAACCAAGGGAACGACCTCCATAGAGGATAACTGAGCAACAAAGTAAAGTCTATTTGTGCGTATGAGTGTGAAAAAAAAATGGAAGATTAAGCGGCAACGCAGAAATATTTTTGCAAACACATGCATACAAATGTTTGCATTTCTATACATACATGTATGAGAGAAGTAACATACAATGTCATGCCAATGTATGAGATGGGAATTCTAAAGAAATTACGAACGAGTACAGCCACAATTTAAAATCGTCCATTAACAACAATATGCATGAATTCTGATGGTAAGAGAAGCAAAAAAGAAAACATATACCCCAAACATTCATACTTAATTGTTAAAGGACATTTCGTAAAACTCCATACGAAGATCAACACCAACCAATGCATAGTGTATAAATGCATACGATAATCATAATAGAGATGTAGGATATTTGTATTAGGCCATCGATGCTATTCATGTTATTTTTGCTGCTGTAGTTTGTTACTGTTCTTATTTCCCTATACATCCCTTGTAATAGTCACCATTTTGTATTAAAAGCCTCTTATGCGCATATGTCACCATCGAAAATTTGTATAACAAAATCCAAAATTGCACCGAAATTCTAAGCGACAATTCTAAGTGATGCCTTTAACATTCTTTTAGTATGTAGTAAGCTGATGTGTGGTATTCATTGAAAAATGCATACATAAGAGAATTCTACTTAGGTATTTCATATAGCATAGGCACCATTTAAAATAGTGTACCTTATAGTATATCTTGTTCTGGACTGTGTATGCTCATTAAGCCGTAGACAATTACTTGCCAAAAAATGTACACTCATTCCAACATATGTTTATATTTCCCTTCATTTCGAATGGTATCCAAAAAGAAGAGTGTCAGAGTATTACATTGAATATGTAGCATTGCTGTACATCACAACAAAGACCACAGGCAGTAGTTCACCCATGGTTCTTTCGAGTAGCTATTGCCAAATGTAATGCGAGCATTTTAAATATTATTCGTATAGTAATTAGTGATTGCAACTTGAATTCATATGTTTAGCATATTTTTAGGGTTTCATTTCGAATATTATTTTTCCGCAAGTGGTTAAACCTTATAATTTCTTTTTTAAACAATATAGCGCATGTAATATTACGAATGGATTACAATATCTCGCTGACTAATTACACTACTCACACAAAAAATAAAAACCATATTGATGTGACTAATGGACTTTTATGGACTTCTGACTGCTAAATCCAAACATTTTATTTTAAAAATTTTATGTTGTCAGGTTTTTGAAACTTTTTTGATTAGTATGTTTCTACAAAGGTAGACTCTTTTTGAACCAAAGTGATCATCAAAAATTTTATTTCAAAAAGAATCGGAAAAAAAACACAAATCGTAAAATTTTGTTACTTTTTATAATGTTTAAACAGAGCTCGATCTTTTACAAAGAAAACAAGCTATTGATGCAGAAACTCTGTACATGTTTATCTAGGCATGTGATAGTGCACGATTTTTCGATATTAGAATGGGAGTCTTTCTGGTTTAAGATATTATTTAAAAATAGAGGGGATGGAGAGAAACAAAAGCTTCCACAGTGGAGTTTTAATTAATAAAAAAAATTAGAAGAAAACAATAGTCGCCTCTAGATGGGTAAAACGCCCATAGTAAAACACACACAAAAACTTCATGTTAACGGTTCCTTTTGTGTATGTTGTTTTTGTACATTGATCATATTCACTGCCGAACGATGTAAAAGTCGTTTGTGCACCACATGGCATGAGCGATATGAGATGCAACAAATGATCTGCCTGCCGCAGTCATTAGACTACGATCCAACTGAAAATGTTTGGGCTATCATAAAGGTCAGTGTCCTGGAAAAAACACTCATACATTTTTAGCAGCTGAACTCTTTTATTCAATGAAATCTTGGTATTATCCTGTATCAATCAAGGATACAAAAAAAGCATTTTATGAAGACATATGTTATTACTTTCCATCGTACAAGTATTTTGTACTGTAAATCACACTGTAAATGTTTTCGTATTTTATCATCTCAGGAACGAGAGAGTCTCTATTTTTATAATTTTGAATAATTTCAAAGTACTTTAATATTTTTTTTCTTCGATACAACTTTTATACCTGACAATTACTCAAAATAATTACAAAAAAGTTTTGAAATAATTGCAAGAAGTACGTGTGCATACTGTCAGTTGCTAATAGAATTAATTTAATAGGCAAAACAAAACGAAAAAAATATTTATATACATATGTATATCGAACAAGGAATCACATTTTAACATATACTACATATAAATATCCAAACAGTTGCTGTAGCAAAATCAGCGATAATTTTTTTGTACAAATTTCACATTGATTACGTGCAACATTTTCGTAAATAAAATACTTACGATATTGTTATGGCATAACAAAATACCATTTTAGAATACAACGAACTGGTTTTCCATTGTTACAATATCTGTGTTTCGAAGTAACTATATATGAACTATATCAGTACGTAGTTTGTAGGTACCTTAAAGCATTTGTGACACGGTCACTATATTAGTAGTATGTACATACAATATATAGTGTACAATCCAATACTATAACAAAGAAATATATAATACAATTTACGGGTACGTGCACACGAATATGCGTTCGTGTTCTATAGATTTGAAAAACAAACAAATAAAATCATAAAAATGTAAGAAATTGCAAACTGTAAATGCAATTTCAATACGAGTATGTATTTTTTATCACACACACACATACAACAACTTTATTGACCAACAACACTCAATACCACCCAACAAAGTTTCACCGTCATTTTGTGACCATGGCGTCGTAGTATTCATCGTCTTCCAACTAACTATCTGTCTATCGATATATATTTAGATATATATTTATATAGGAACACATTGTCTTGCGTGTTTGTGTTAAGAATTTCTAACATTACACATCCGCACACATACATACACCTATTTGTATATTTGAAGCTTTGCACAAATGAAAACCACACAAGAATGCAATTTTCGCAAGTTTCACAATTGCAAACTGACTGCATTGCAATGCTCTTCTTACCACATTCGATTTCACTAACTTATGCCTGTCTCTCACCGATTTTGGCTTCTTCTTTGGTATTGGTATTGGCAAATACTAAATATATGTATGGTATGTATGTACTGCAGCAGTTGCTATTGTGGTGTTCAGTCTACATACCACATATCTTATGTGCAAAGAAAGAATTACACAAACAAATTGTTGAAAGCTGCATTTGTTTTTTTTTTTTTTTTTTTTTTTTTTTTTGGTTTCGACGCCTTAGTCATACTGTTCGGAATGTCCTATACTACTATACAATTTGCTCATATATGCTTGCATATGTCTTTCCTATTGTAATAAGTATTTGGAATTGTAGGGATTTTTTTGAAAATTTTTTATAGATGACAGGTTACATATGAACGATGAATTTTAAGACAATTATCAATATTTGTATAATTTTTTTTCTTAAAATTATGCAGACGTTGTTACTTCATTCTGATTGCGTGAGTCAAATTCAAAGAAGAGGCATTCCGAAGACAAACCTTTGTGATGCCACTTTTCTTGAACATTGTTCAAAAACATATTGAAAAGCTGGCATATTTTTACTATCGAAAAAATTTTCCAAATTACCGCCTCTCAAAATATCCAGGTCAAAGGTGGGGTTAGTAGAACCATAGAAGCCGCCATATTTTATATTATTCATCCATTTTTTTTTTTTGCTACACAGACAATACAAGATCAATGTAGAATGAATAAAATTAAAAAAATTATTGATAATAAAATAATGATCATAATATCAAACAGCGCTCATACAATCAATCGACATCAACGAGTATTCAGATCAAAGTGATGAATTACAATCGAAGAAATGAATTGAATAAATTGCATTTGTTGATTAATGTCTGGTAAATATGTTATTGTGTTTGTGTATAATAATACTTAAAAATATTTTCCACCAGGTAGTAATTGTTAATCAACCTCCACATTTGCCCACACTTGCGTAGAGACTCATACGCACACACACACGCAAGTGCAATTTAAATTCAATTAAAAATTTGTCATTTATATGAGTGTGCGCATCTTTTTCCTTATGTGTGTGTGTGTGTGTGTGGCACATGTGTGATATAAAATACATGCATGCAATAACAACAACGAAAACAATGAAGAAATAATGACAACGGCAAAGACGACGACGACTATGAAAATGAAAACTATTTACGCCAGAAGCTTTGTGTAACTTGGAATGTGTATGTTTCTGTGTATGAACGCGTGGAAAAATAAATGAGCAAATTACATTCGTTTGTTTAATTAGAAATGAAATTAAGCGCACAAACTGTGGGGCACGAAAATAAAAAAAAGAGAAGAAAACGAAAAATGAATAATAAAAGTTAGAAACACATTGCATTGCAGCAGCCTGATCATCATCATCATCATCATCATCATCATCAGTGGCAGCGCTAGTAACAGCAGCAGCAGCAGCAACTAAAGTAGCAATGATATGACACGCGTCTTCGGTGACATATTGTTAAGCATAAATTTAGTATTCCTACCATTACAACCACCAGCACTATCGCACATTCAGTAAGCAGTAAGGAAGGAAGGCAGCTATTAAGAATGTTTTAAAAGGGTGTCATTTGTTAATCAAACTCATGATATTTTCATAAAAAGTGCATTATTGCTATTTTGCCCTCGGTTAAATGATTAATGTGGTACGAACATTTACATACGATTACATTTACATTTACATGCAATTGCAATTACAATTTTTTTTTATGAACCATTTAATCGATGTGAGTAAATAATAAAAAGTTTTTGATTTGAACTATTTGAATGAAAATATTTTTTTATATTTTTTATTATAAGCTGTTTAATTTTCTAATCAAGTTTGTTGTTGTTTATCATTACATGTATTTACTAGAGTATATCTTCTTGTATTTGTATGACTGGATAATGCTTAAATTTTCATTTCATGCCTTTTGCCTTGTGTCTGTAATAATTTTTCATATCGTAACGCTTCCGGTTGAGATCATTCTTGCTCTCGCTCCTTGGAATATTTTATTCTTTAATTCATATCGTTTTTATTATTTTTTTTCACAAATTACATTTTTATTCTACGCTTTATTATTTTAATTTATTTCTATTGTTTTTCAAAGTTTTTCTTTCAAGTGCTTCATTATATTCTTCACATTGCGTGGCTGAAATGGAAAACGAAGGAAATGATATTAAGCTGCACACAAAATAGAAAAAATAGAAAATTCTTATAAGGAACGCTTTTGGCATTTGGATGAAAGAATAAATGTAGATAACTGTATATGTGTGAGTTTGTGTGCAAGATTGTTTGCTCTCCTTTAAGGAATGTGAAGCGAAAAAGTAGATTGTTAGAGAGTAGTGGGTGTTCAGATTGCACTAAGCTTTTATTTATACAAGTACGCATGACATGCAATGGTGTAAGTACTTGAAATGTAGTGGCAATAGTAAATATATATGTATATAGTATAGTGCTGGTTCGTCATAATTAATGTTCAAGTAAGAGTTATGCACATACGTTGCCATACACACACACCACACACATGCACACAAGTACACTAACCGAAGTGAAGAATTTAATTTAGCGTAGAATTTCTAGTGCCACTACTCATTCTACTTAGTCAATCTCACTACTCAGGCATGAGTATTTGTTATAGACATTGCTATGAAAAATATGTTTAAATGTACCAAAGTACATATGAGAGAATGCAATAATGTGTGTGTGTGTGTGTGTCTATTCAATATTTGAGTAAACTCACAATGATTGTAATAAGTAATTACACCGAACGTTGCAAAGAGCAAATGATGCGAATCATATTAATTGCATTTGTAGTATTTTTACAATAACAACCTAAATGTTATATTAAACGATAACAAAAACAATTAGAAAAGCAATTTGGTAACTGGGATTTTTGTAGGAAATTTTAGAGAAGATACATCCAAGGATTAAAATTACTCCGGTCGATCAATTTGTCTTTGTATGAAATGGAATTTATTTACATTTACTCTTCGAATATCTGTTAACTGCCTCTTTCTCTCTTTCTGTATATATCTCATAGTCACTTACATTCATTAGTACTCGCAATGTCCCTACGTATACATATGTGGCATACCGTTTGCATAATAAATGTTGTCTCTTAATTGTTTGTGCCTGCAATTCTGCATATGAGTTAGTAAATATGTTATATTGAATACCTAACACATCCACATGGAGTCGAACATACACATGTACACAATACAAAATCAATTACTTAATTCATTTACTTTAGACATTTTTGCAAAATGTTTTTAGAACCTATAGAAATGCTAGTGAATAGCTACAGAAATGAATGTAAATTGTTTTTTTGTCATCATCATCGGTCACACATTGACTGAAAATAACCACAACTCTTTCATTCACACTGTCCTACATACAGTACATTTTGGGGATGAGTTGATGGCACTTAGTTCGAAAAAAACATGGATGGAGTTCACATAGCTGAGTCGATTATTTAAATTTATTTATGTATTTGTATAAGTCGTAAAAACCCTCACTATCACGCACAATAACCACCACTACCACCCCCATCATCACCAATTCGCACCACATTCATCCATTGAAATAATTGTAGAGGAATAATGAACATTAAAAAACAACAACATCAAAAAGTTTTACCAATTTTATTGTTATTGTTGCTGCTGCTGCTGCTGCTGTTGCTGTTGTTGTTGTTGTTGTCTGTTTCTCAGCAACTGAAATTGTTGCAAAAGACATTTCAATTTAAATTATTGTGGTATGCAACAGTACCAACAACAACAACAACAACAATAACAATAACAGCAACAAACAACACATTGCTGCTATTAAAAACGACCACCAACCAACAACATCATCATCATCAAAAATGGCAAGGCAACACATTTGCCAATGTTTTTGTTTATGGTATGTAGAAAAACATGAGCACACACACACACAAACCCACAAATTTACAGACACGCCTCTTATTGAGATATTTTGAAAAGAGTTGGGGGGACGTTCAACCAAGTCCATATTTATGAGAAAGTGTTGCGAATTTTGTGAACGAAAGTGACAAGTTTTTCGAACAAGACAGATAGATAGCCTGCACTGTTTGCAATATTGCCATTGTAATGTTTGGATGGTTGGTTGGTTTGGTTCGGTACGGTACGGTAAGGTTCGGTTTGTCGTCTGTATATCGTTTAAATAAATTATATTCTTCTTTTTTTGCTTTGTCTTCTCCTTGAGGGAAGTGCAATTAAGAAAATGCTTCATAAATTTCCGTTAACATTGTCCTCCAATCTGTTTTGCTGCCATTACTGTAGCTCTTCTGCCTACTACAGTACTAACTGCCTACTGTGAACGTCTTTAAATGAAGTCAACAAAGCTACCACATCTTCAACTTTTTATGCAACCATTCATTCATCGTTTATATCCCTTTTGCATTTCCGTTCCAGTCATATCCTGTGTCGTCTATGCTGCATTGTCTATGATTCTATCTTTGTGTCTATTCGGTCTCTGTGCGAAAGTATAACCATAACTTCGTTGGCTGACTGGTTGTATGCCATGGCTACACTAATTTTGAAATGTCTGCTCACATTGACATCAGTGTCACTATGCCCATATATCGTAAGTGTAGTACATATGAAAGTATGCAAGGCTTTGTGCCATGAAAATTTGTTTCTCATATATACGCGTGACTGTTTTCACTTGAATACAATGTTTAATTTAAACTCACTCATTATGAATTTGCATCAAGAACGAATGCATATGCATGCTGCTCCACAATTTTGATTCTGCGGTCTTACTTAATGAAAGAGAATAAATTGCAGTGTTTTCTGAATCTATTGAATTTAACAAAGTATTTCCTAATTTTACTAAAATATGGTTTGAAATGAGCACTTTAAAGCAACTAAAACCGAAAAATATTAAATTCTAGTGAAATATGAAAAAAATAAACGCCGATTGCCATTTTGTTTTCTTTTGAAATTCAAATGAATACACAGGGATTTCACATCTGGCTTTTTCGGAAAAAATTCAATCATGAAATTTGAAATATCTTAGGTAAAATTACATTTAGAATAGTTATTTTCTTGGAAAAACTATATTAAAATTATCAGGGGATTATTTTCTCGGAACATTTTAACCCTCTACCTTCCGTATGGGTAATTTTTGACCTTTTTTTTCGAAAAATCCCTAACACTTATAAAAAAAGTCCAAAATGACCCATGGGGTGGTAGTTAGAGGGTTAAAATGTTTGAGAAAATAATCCTTGGAAAATTGTAGTATAGATCTCCGAAGACAAATTTCAAATTCCATGATGTTACTTTCGACGAAAAAAAAACATATTTTAATCCACTGTAAAAAAATTGTGACGTAGTGGAAGAGAAAGGGATTAGAGCTTTTGTTATTGAAGTCAAATGCTATCGTGTGAGACTGGTTTGATTTACCCTTGAGACAATGATCCTAAAATTGGGGCATAGTGTAATATATTCGCAATAAAATTTTTTTTTTACTTAATTTCGGTAATGCCAAAACTTACCATGACAGATATCCTGATATATGTTATTTTTGAAAAACCAAAATTTCGTGCTGGAATTAGGTGTTTGATCACAGTGGTCCATAACTGGTCTAGATACTTCATTTGACAGACGAGAACTTATTCAATATTTAAAATGTTGGGTTTCATAAACAACGATTTTTTATATTAAATAAATTATCCAAAATTTACTAATATGCAATGCTTCATTTAAACATAACAAGTGCTTTGGCTTCTTTCCCACACCTTGTATGGGATTGAAGCAATATTTCAAAAAGAAATTTCTTCATTAATTTTATTTAAAAAATTTATATCTATTTAATTTAATTAAATTTATTTAGTTTTAATAATTAGAATTGTTTTTAATAAAAGCTTTTTGTGAAAATTTACTAGTTCTGCCTTTCTAAGGACTAATAATATCTACAAGTATGACCCTTTACAGTATACACTAAATTCAACGAGTATATAAGTAATATATAAATATGGTTTTGCCATTTTTATTTTTGCTTTATTTCGGTTTGCACTTAAATAATTGAGCGAAAACACACACACTTTTGAGACAAGATAATGAATGGTTTGGTTTGGTTAGCAATTGGAAAATAGTATAAAATAGAGTGCAAGATTTATAATGGCAAAAAAAAATATAATAATATTGTCCATTGTACAAATTACAATTGAAACAACAACATCATCATCGTCATCATCATCATCATCATCATCATCATTATCATCATAATCAACAACAACAACAACCAGTAGTTACAAGAAGCAGCCATTCAAGTATTCACGTGCAAATAGATTCTAGCAAGGAGTAGCAGTAGCAACACCAACACCATACAATTACACTATTTTGTGATATTTACTATCATGCAATAGCAATTGCAACAACTACAATAATAATACTTTTGAAAAATTGCGCTAACACTCAAGCATACATTTATCGAAGCTTACTTAAACTTTAAGTGCTTCTGTTTCTGCAATTTGGAGATAAGCATGCGTACGCACACTTTGCTTGTTGACCAGCACTCTTTTATATTTGTCTAGTATTCATTTTTTTATTTTTTAATCTATATATTATATATCTCCTCTCTCTCTCTCTCACTCTCTTTAATCATTATCCTATTTTTTTTTTTGTTGCTTTTATTTCATTGAAATTAATTTTCAACTTGAAACAAAGCAAAATGAAAATGATATAAGAGAAAAATAAAAGAAAGGATAATATCCTGTCTTTGAATGTGCGTAGTATGTGTGTGTGTGTGTGTGTAGATCTGTAAGTGTGTAGATTAATATGGATAATTGTAAAATGTAATTATTTTCTTGACCTACCTCCAGCTAAATGCCAACTGCTTCTGGCAACCGTCAAGCATCGGCGGCTGCTAGCACCATAAAGCCACTGCTGCCGCCTTCTGCCTGCATTTATCAACACATTCATATACAAAAATACAAAGAAATTTCATTTATTATACCTAGAAAGGTATATACATACTTTGTTGCGACGTCACACGCTGCCCCAAACGTTGGATTCTCACATAAGATATAATTTATTAAAAACAAAAACGCCAGCAGCAAAGAAGTCAAAATAAAGAAAGAAAAAGAAATAATAAAATAAAATGACAACAGAAGAATAATTTTCGTAGAAACTTTAAATTATCCAACAACGCAGAAGAAGAGGAGAATGAAGAAAGTAAATGCCTTCTGCATTATGCTTTATTTCATAGAGCACATAGATATCACTCAAGCACCACCTTCACATTGTCCACAATAGTAAAGAATTTGTAGCAATACAAATAGGTAACAGCAAAACTGTCTTTTAGTCTTTACATTTGTATGTCTTTTCATAATGAATCCTTTCGCCTACTTCTTCATTCTCTTCTCGGTTGCCACTCGGTTGTGTAATTATAATTGCATAATTTATTTATTATACTTCAACGACGACGACGACGACGACGACGAATTTCAGATCACACGTGCATAAACATGTGCAATACTATGTCTGTTTGTCGTCTCTCTCTCTCTCTCTCTCTTTTTCTCATTGTGACTTTCAAACACTCTATCTCTGTCTCTGCTCATATACGACATATTCGGCCACAGGACACTATTTTACACACTTACCACGCAAACAAACGCACACACACACACATACATAACATACATAGTGGACGAGAATGTGAAATGAATATTGTATGGAATTTATTATACGTACACGTATAAATTTCATTTGAGACAACTCTGAAATTGGAGTCAAATGACTCCAAAGGCGCTTATATGTATATACATATGTATGAACCTATATATTATACATAGTATTCATACTATATTTCGTTTTTGTGCTGAATTCATAGTGCTAGTAGTGATGGTGCTGGTTTTGTAGTGGTGGTGGTGACGGTGGTCGACATACTGACTTGTCGTCTGACTAGTGATTGTCGGTTCTTTCGGCATATATTATACGTGCCATATATACGCCATCTATTCGCTCAAACTCTCTTTACTCTATTATTTCTCTGTGCTGCATTGCTGCGTATTTACTTGTACATTTTATATATGTAAATGGCCATTGTGAGTTTACCTCTTTTGAGTTGACTTTAATTTGTGCCATGCATTCAATATTCTTAAACTCCTTAATGGTCAATTAGTGTTGTGCAAAATATTTTAATATCCTTTCTACAGGTGCTTATGCTCTCTTATTCCTAACTCTTTTATTTCTCTCACTGTCTTTCTGTCTATCTAAACTATGTTTAATATGTTTAACTTGGTAATTGTAAATTTATACTAAGATATTTTGTGATGAACTCTTAAATATGGCATATTAAAAAAGAAAAGTCCATATAAGGTGAACTATGGAATATGCAATTGATATATGTTTATTCCACGACGATGATAATAGTTTTTCAACAATTTTTTTCCCCATATTTCTCCACTATGCTTTTCTTGTTGTTCTTAGCCACAATTACTCTAGTTTTCTCTTTTATCATTATACCCTACACTCAAAGAGCCAAAGTTATATTGACTTCCTACTTCCGTGTGTAATAATCATAACGTGAGGTGACATATATGGTAAAGTAAATATATTATATTATTGATCATAATAACGATCAGGGTCGTCTTAGACATGTCAGGGACATTGCTCTATTCATTAGAAAATCCCAATGGTATAGAAAGCATCATTGTTGTACGGTAACACAATGGGCCAATTTCTAGTCTAAGTGAGCCCCCTCCCTTGGAGGACGGCCGCATAACCTAACCTAATCTAGACATGTCTATCTGTCTATTTGTGCTTCTATGTCTGTCATTAGGCTGAAACTCATTACATATGATTTTATTTAATACAAAATTTGCTATTTTGAAAACATGTTGAATCACATAAAAATACCACCGCTTCCATATACTAGACTATGTAGACTAAAACTCCACACAAACGATTACTATTATTTTTATCAACATGCGAATATGTTCAAAAATGCTGCTCTCGGATTAAAACCACGCATTCCTTCAGTACATGTCGCTTTATCATTTATGGTGTATGGTATCTAAGTTTCGGTATTACCGAGACTAAGCTTTCCAACATTTTTATAATATTTTTTATAATATTTTTTTTATTTAAAGCTTACACAAACATATACTTGTATGAGTCTTGCTTGTGTGCATATATGTATGTATGAAAGCGTCATTCAACCAACAACTATCAATTTGAACTTTGTTTTTATTATGATTATTTTTTTATTTTGTTGTTGTTGTTATCATCGTTGTTGTTTCAACCACATTGAAGCAGCAGCAATCTTTTATCCTTTTAATTTTCGATTTTTTTTCTCCTATTCTTATTCTATTTCTCTTTGCGGTGAATCTCAAAGCGTAACGAAATTTTCTTAGAGCACAACCCAAGAGCAATAAAAGAAAAAAAAAATTTGTAAACAAGCTCTAGTAAAATAGTCACAAAAACAATAATACATTAACTTACAAGAACAACACAAAATTTTATTACGAGTAAAAAGAACAGGGAATATTTATATACAGAAACGAGTAGATGGCAAAAGATAAAAGGAGACAAAAAAATTGAGAAAATTACGTGAAAAACTTTAAACAAAATGAAAAATGCACAAACATATTCGTATACATGCTAAAAGACTGTGAAAAAAAAGAAAAAAGAGAAAGAACAAAACGCTAAGAATTTTTATTTTCAAAACTAAAACCAAAATACACAAACAAAACAACAATAAAAATGCAACGATAGCACAAGCTGCAGCTGATATTGTTTGTACGAATATTTCTGTGTATGCGAGTGTGTATGTGTGCGTGTGTATATGCGTACGTTGATAAATAGCTTGTAAAGTAAAATTGGGTGTAAATATGCTATAACGCCCATTTAATTTTTAACTTTTTTTTTTGTTTTGCTTCACCCAAACTACATACTGCTTGTACCAAAAAAAAAATATATTTTTCTACAACTTCTTATTAAATTCATTCTTGCTTTAATATCTTCATCTGCTATCATAGTATATAGTATCATACACTAGTATACTCTGGTTTATTTTTTCTTCCTCTATTTATCTTTTTTGTAGCGTAGGTAAATATTTCCATAATAGATTTAACGCTAAATCAATATCCAAAAGCCTGTGTGTATAGTGGCGCATTAGGAGCTTGATGTTGGTCCTAGTGATGGACCATTGGGATTAAACCATATACACTCATGCATATACATATACATTATATTCGATAGAATATCATAGGAAAATAATAGAGAATAAACGACAGGTTGAAAAAGAATTGAAAAAAAAACAACAGCAACAACAAGAATATCAGCTAGAGTATCGGCCTTATATGAGCTATCATATAGTGGATACTTGCAAGTGCATACAGTGTTGAAGTATAATACAGCATTAGAGTTGAAAGTTAGAGCACAATATTAGAGCTTTGAGTGAAGATATTGTATGATGAAATGAGGGTAAGGTGAGGTGAAACTTGTGACAGGAACAATGATGTTGGTTGGTTGCCTTGTGAGACTTACAGATTAAAAGGAATAACAACATTCTTCTAACATTAATATCGTTGCTGTTGATAATGTTGTTGTTATTGTTGTTGTTGTTGTTGATATTGTTGTCATTTTAGCTACTGACTATGTTGTTGTTGCTTATGTTTCTACTGTGATTCTTTTCACTGCTCGACCAATGCTCGATTAAACAATATGTATTGTTTTCTCACTGTTTGCTATTATCGATTTTGTGGTGGTCAATCTTATTACTGTTGTTCTTGTTCTTCTTCTTCTTCTTCCTCTACTCGTAAGTGATAACTTTTAGCGGTGGCAAACACACACACACACACATAGATTCATATACATGCATATTTGCCCATAAAATCAAATGAAAAAGAGGGATAGAAAAAATTAAAATCACTTTTCTTTTGTGGTTTCTCCACACTTCTTTGGTTTTTTTACAGTCCTTTGTATGTATATTCGATGACCAGCAGGGTAGACTGATGAAAAAGCTCAAGCTTGAATGTTTGTGTTTCTGTTGATATTTCTTATAATGCGAGTTGTGACATTTTCTGTCAAATTATACAAATGTATGAAAATTTTAAAATATTTTTTTATTAAAAAGAAATCAGTTGCTATGATATTAATAAGTAATCCGTTGCCTACCATTTTGACAAAATACCTTACAGTGCAGAGTACTATAGGAAGAACAAGACGGAATATCCACGACAGTATTTACTAAAATATATTTTTAATAAAATTTGGTATTCTTGGGCGTTCAAAGGTTAAGAGGTAAAGAAACCCTTAGTTCAAATTTATAAAAGTGAAAATTATACAAAGTGAATAAACTCCAGTAATCACAATAGATGAAAACTGGTCACCATAAACTGGAGATTCAGTATTTAACTCGTGCCAATGTTATCGTATGCTTCACATACTTTGAAACATGAATTGCATTCATAACTTATTTTCAAACATATTTCGTAAATACCACAATATGTGATTAATGGCTTTAATTATTCTATGTACTCGTGACTATTATTGTATTATTATCATCACTCTTATATGCACACTGCCTCTTCGCATTATACTGCTATACCAAGTTGAAAATATAAATAACTTTAATATTTTTAATATTTCCTTTAATATGAACTCGCTGAAATTGTCACTCTCATTCTTATTGCTCTTCTTCTTTTGTTGGTTTTTTCAAAAATTTATTGTGGTTGTGTGAAGGTAAATATAAAAACAACAACAAATAAACATGAACACGAGCATATAAAAACAAAGCTCTAATATGCAATACATATTGTATATACACCCACATACTAAACACCCGATGCATACACGTAGATATAAACAAAACATTAACACTCAGCAAAATAAACAATTATTTTGAAAAGTGGTTGGAAAAAAATGAAAATAAAAAACAATAACAAAAACAAAAGCAGAAAATAAAGAAATCAATTGTTTACTCTTTAACTCGCTATTGTTGTTGTTGGAGGCAGGAAGTAACTATGTATGCTTAACACATTCACATCTACTCATATGTACATAGTTCACAGATACCAGCATAAATATCGTATACATTCTCGCTTTCATACTCATATATGAGATTATAAGGTATAATAAAAACACTTGTCGTCAATGCGTTGAATTATCGTGTTGTGTTGTTCAGAGCAAGACCAACCAAGCAACCAGCGTGTTAAGTGCAAATCATCATCATCATCATCATAATCGAACCACAATAATAACAACAACAACAGCAGCAGCAGCAGCAACAGCAGCAATTGAAAAATAACAAGCATAACAATAGGAATAACAACAGCTACAACAACAGCAACAACAACAACAGTATGACAAAGAAAACATAAAATTTTATGCGCGATATCTAGAATGACATGAATTTAATGTGATTGTGTGTGTGTGTGTGTGACCATTTGTATGTTCCAATACATTCGCGGGTTAAGCAGTTCAACATTGCAGTGCATAATGGGAGTGGAAGTCCCTCTCCCTCCCATACAATTTTTCCTCAACCTCATATACTCATACCCTCATACCTCATTGCGCTCGTTGAATTTCATTCATTTAACATTGTTGTATGTAGAATGTATGTATATATTCGCTATGTCAATAAAAGCAAATGTTTTGAAAATCATGCGTATAACAAAAGCAATATCAACCATAATAAATGTCTTGTAGTGGGAAGGCTTTTAATAAAATTATCTTAAGAAGTCATATGGTGGAATGGGACAGAAATCGATGGAGCAAAGTATGTGTAAGGATAGATAATACAAGCTAAAGTACAAGAATGTACGTAAACAAATTTCAAGGACATTAGCATATACATATATATTGTAGTAAATATAAGCTCTCACGCACCATCATTCCCTCATACACACATACACAAATATATACTATTTTGTATATTAATAGCAACAGCAATAATAACGCACAAGTACATAATAATAATAATAATAATAATAATAGTTGTAAGAATAAATAGTAATAATGCAGATGTAGTTGAAAGTCAAATTGATGCTGAGAGTCATTGATATTGAAAGGATTACACGTACTTATCGGTATGCGTGTAAAAAGACACTGACTTTACTTATCTAATTTTCTATGATCGTATTAACAATAGCATTTACAGTTACAATTCATGTTTATTTTATATATTTAAAATAACCTTGTCTTTTTTTTACTCTGCAAATTTCACTTTTTGATAAAAATTTATTGTAAGTATAATCATTTATTATTTGTTTTCTTGTTTCGTAGAAATCAATTTGCATTCTTTTTATTTTATTTTTATATTTATTTTCAATTTGCTTGAAAAGATTTTTCTTTACGAAAAAGGATAAAGGGAATTTTTATTAGTGCAATCATTTTTATAATGAACTCAATTGTTAATTCTGTGGTTAAGTTGTATAGAAAAGTCAAAACAAAACGCACTTAAATTCACAATAAAATTTGATATCTAAAAAACAATCAACAAACACCACTAAAACTAATAACAATAAAGAAGCAGAAGGCTTGGCAAAATTGAAAAGGATTTCTATGTTTTTTTTTGTATATTACTTCAAGTTATGGTTATATGGAACGCAATGAAAGCCGCAATCATGGCATAATATCAAATGTAGAATTGGTTATGTGTAATAAAAAGAAAAAAAAATAAATAAAATAAAATCAACTTATCATGCAAACCTAATTATTACTTTTGCTGTATTTTTTTTTTTTCTTAAATAAATTTTGGCATATTTTACTGGTTTTAAAATTGAAATTTGTTTAAAGCTTGGTATTGTCAATGTTTTATTCATATTGAAAAGCATAAAAAAAGAAAATTTAAATAAATCATATGCTTCATAAGTTTTTTTTTTTTTTTAATTATAATTAGCACATTTTTTTTTTTTTAGTAAATATTTTAATTCAATTGTTGCTCGTACTTGAACCAGCAAAGAAACAAAAAAAATAAAGAAAAAAAAAAGAGCGAAAAACAATATAATGGATTTTAAAATTAAATTTAATTTATAAACGCATTTTAATGCATTGGCACCAAAAAAAATGCACTAAAATCAAAGGCAATCAATTTTATATTTTCATTTCTTTCTGTATAATTTCATTGTACTTTTATTTGTTTCATAATTAAATGATCACAATCCGTTTGTGAAATTAAAAAAAAAAAAAACTTAATTAAATTTCATTAAAATTTTATATTGTGCAAAAGGTTGACGCAGTAAACAAAAAAAAACACCAAGTATTATAATAATGAATTTTTAAATGTGCAATATTCTATCAGTATTTAAATATTTGTTCCGCTCAGAGTAAAAGAAAAAATACACAAAAGCAATCAATATGGAATTTTCCACATTTAAAGCAATATGTACTTCAATTGTATGTCTTCATTCAAATATTAACGAAAACGGAATAGGAAATGAGAATTCATTATCATTATTTAAATTCTATTAATTACCTTAAGACTACATAATTTTAAACATGCAACTTCGAGCTGCAATTATTATATGGTGCTTATTCTTTTTTTAGTATTTATTAATTTAAAAATATTTAACTCGTGCGTAGTCGTTGCGTTCTCAATGAAAATTATATAAGGGCTTGCATTCATATGTTGTTACAATGGCAATTATTGATATAAATAAACTATAACATGTGTAGTGGCTACATATTATTTACATTAAATAACATACATACATATATTGTATAATATATATTTATTTCAAATGAGTTTTTAATCTATTCACATTCACAATTTCTAAGTGAATAATTCAAAATAACATTTAATTTATCCCAACTCCCATAATATACATTTTCAATGAAATATGTTATTTGTAATTAAACAAAGGAAGAAAAAAAAAAACAACAACAACAACAAACACCAACCAAATCAATTACATATTCATATATTTACTTTAACATTAGCATACGAAAATTGAATCAACACAAGCTCACACACCCACACACAAACAGATTCGCGTAAACACAAAGGTTTGCATAATTTTGTACAATTTAATTTACTATGCTATTTTGCGGTTAATTTTCATCAAATTTTAAATTCATTTTCACCAAAAATGAACATGTTGCTGCATTTTAATATGCATGTATAACATACCATTGGGTATGTGTGAGCCACTATTATTAAATATTTATAAGCAAATGTGTTAGCACTAGCGTTAGCAAGCACACACATACACACAATGGAATAAATAGTTTTTATAAATATGCATATGTATGTGTGTGCTACTACGATAATTAATGGTTATGTTCGTTCGTCAGCGGTCGTCATGTTGTTTTATCGTTGTCTATTGTTACAAATATGCCATTTGATATGTTGCATTGTGTAGTCATATATCACACATTGTTCGTATAATATGAACGAAAGATATTAACAACAACAACAACAGCAGCAAAAAGAAGCATTAAATCACATGAACACACATACACACACACATATATGATGGGATACATATGTATATGTACATATATCTATATAATTACGCCAACTAAAAAGGAATATTTGTCAATATGTCAAACATTCAAATAAACCATCCCACTACCCATCAGTTAGTTATATAGTTTAGCGATCATTAAGAAATTAAAAGCATTGAGAGCCATTATCATTAACTTAACATTCATTCAATTCACATATATCACATATGACACATACATATATGTGTAGGTGTATTCCAAATATAACATATCCTTAAACATACGAATACTCCACGTATTCATAACTTGCATGTCAATTTTTGTTCAGTGGTATATTGTTGCTTGTCAATTAAATTTTATTATATTTAGTGGTTATGCATTGATGATATTAGCAGTACGGTGTAATAGTAGTAGTAGTAGTAATCAGAGTGATGGCAGCACTGTTGGTGGAGTATAAATGCTAATAATAACGATAACAATGAATATGTTATATGCATGTATACGTGAAACTTTGACGCCAATCACTGGTAGTGGGTGACGCGTCATTTTATTTATAACGCGGTTTTATTTAATTTTGCCATTGTCATAGTTATCCATAGTGCATGCATATGCATTCAAACAGTTTGTAGTTAGAATGAAACAACCCCCAAAAATAATGGTATTTAGGTCAGTCAAATTTCCTTACGCCGTACTTGTTGGAGTGTAATACACAAAAAAGAAAAGTTGAGAATGTATGGGGCAAAAAGGTAATGAAGCATAACATCATTAGTAACACCATACAGCGTAAAATGAAATGATCCACTTTAGCCATTTTACTTGTTAACTCTATATAAATAATTGCTTTTGTGGTTTGCCTCTTAAAGGGACACTCCTTTATTTAGTTTTTCCTTACAACTAACTAGATACGAGTAGATATTTATTAGTATCTACTTCTTCACACAATTGTTTGTGTGTTTCTCTTTCCTCTTCTTTATGCTCTTTTGAATTATTTATTATGTCCTTATTATTGTTTCATTTACGAGTGGATATCATTATGTGGTTAGTGTGTTGGTCGTGAGTTAGTTCGAAGAAAGCCAATTCAACTGCAATAAAATTGTTCATTCAAACGATTTCCATATTCCGGCAAATAATTGGAAATTATTCCGATAGTAGCATTTTACCAAGAAAAAGCTTCCGCAAGTGCTTTGTGTAGAGATTCTCAAAAAGGTGATATCATAAGCTTTCTGCCACTAGGAATCTACTCCAGTGAAAGTGGGTTCTTGCAATATCGATCAAGTTAATAGAAATTTCCTTAAATAAGTCTTCAGAGCCTATAAGTGCCAGCTACATATACAATATAAACAAAAATATATTTTACTATTTCATGGAACTGTTAAAATACTACCCCCACACAGCATAATGGTGTCTATTAATGATAGCAGCAGCAGCAACAGCAGCAATGATAGTCTTTTCCATTCACTCTACTCAATAGATAATATAATTTCGTCGAAGCTAAATTAAATGCACTTATCCTTAAGCATTCATTAATATGCGTCGTGTGTGTAATCATACTCATATGAATATATATATAGTTATTTGTGTCGTTGAAACTTTCACTCTATAAGTAGAATAGTTAAATATATTGTGATAGCTTTCTATGTATGTATGTATGTCTATACAAAGTATACTGAATGTATTTGTATTGATTATACTGTTATATTTGAACGAATAAGAAGAAGACGATATAGTAGTAGTGTTAAGTAGTAGTAGAAGAAGCTATAGAAATTGAAGTAGAAAAGACAACTATATACTTTACTTGGACACAACTCAAAGCGACTATACATTAATTAGTTTCAAGTGTAAATCGAAACTGTCATTAATGCCTTTATTTGTAAAGACATTACTAAGTATGTATGTATATGTATGTAAACACATATATGTTATATTTATAGCATATAAGCATATACTTGTATAGACTTTTAGTACGTATGTATATGAAGCCATGTGTATTATGTAGTAAGTATATGTATACTTAGTACATCATTATATTCGACTATAGCTATTGAATTGAATAAATGATTAGTATGGACATACATATACACTCACATATATATATTGATTTGACCTAAATTTCGAATGTATAGTATTTATGTATAGGGTAGTTACCAAAAGAAAAACACAAGTTGTACATATAACATAAATGACTTGCTTTCAATAATGACACTACTGATGGTGGTAGATTATTTGGTTTTATTATTTTGCTCTACTGGACTCTGTGTGTCGTTTCTTAATACCTAAAACGTTATGTATATATTTAGAAATTAATGACACAAAGAAAATGAAAGAATATTAAAGGAAAATAACAAGATATAGTTCAAATATTGTATATAAATACATATGAGGTATAAAGTACTATGATATATACCATATATATGATATCTACATAGTGTTTGTCAACAGAAGAAAAATTCCATGAATAAACATCTTCTAATAATATCACATTCACTCCATGAGAATGCCAAAATAAGTATTTATATACGAATATAATCAACTCAAGAGTAAGAGTAATAAATACGAGTTATCACATGGTTATATTTCTAGACTATGCACTAAGTGGTTTGTGTATATGCTAATGCATTGAATTTAGTGATGTGCGATATATTTTAATTACTTTTTTGATACCATATATAGATTATTTTTAATTTTCAATTTAAATAAAAAATCATTCAAAATGATTTGGCAATATAATTATTAAAATCGTTCAAGATTCGTAAAAAATTGATCATTTATTATTTAAAAAATTTTTTTTTTATAAATTTCAAAGATTTTTCAACCAAATCTATTTGATTTTTCGACTCTTATATTTTTCTTCCTTTCAACCTAGTTAAGTAAACCATTTTTATCGCTATTAGACAGAAATTGTACATACAAAAAAAAAAGATTGTAAGTCAACAAATAGCGATAGTCATTCCACTTGATTTCACATAGAAGCGCAGAGAGAAAATTAATAATTTCATTATTAAAGAACATAAATTCTGAAACAATTTTCAATAAATTACAAAACGATTTTCCAACCAAGGCAAATTTCGCCGAATTATCAATATGTATGTTCATACTCACAGATGTATGCCAAAGAAAGTGTTACACACTATATACATGTATATACTAAATACTGGTAGTTATAAGCGAATGAGAACAAAAAATGCAATATGAAAAAAAAAAAAAAATAACAGAAACTCAAAAATGCAAACGAATGATGATTTACGCATCTTGAAGTTTACACTGTCATTTTGGCAAGCAAAGAATGATGACCGACAATGGTGGCCATTTCGTTTACACTTTTGGGAATTTTATGCATTTACAAATTTGTGTTCAATTTGGATGCTTTTAAATTGTAATAAAGTGCCGCAGCAGCAACAGCAACTACCACAACAAGAGCAATGAGCCTCTTACTACATATTTGTAACGAATAATTTATGCTTAAGTAATCGATAATTCATTGTAAATTCCTTTTGGTACACACGCCAATAGTAGGAGAAGAAGTAGAGGATATGAAGAAAGCAAACGTGTGTTGTATTTGAAGCGAAAGCAATTCAGTACTATGTGGCAAATTTGCAATCCGAATTTGTTTCCTCCTTTTATCGGTTCAGTCCTTTTTTTTTTTTGGAGGCTGTAAGTAATGTTCTATACCCAAACATGTATGTTGCTACTATTTTATATTGCAGCAATGATCGCAGTTATTTGGGTTTGCAATTCGACTGCAATGCATATTTTTTTTTTGTACGAGCTATTTTGTGATTTATGACTATGAAAATTTGTGGCTATGCTTGGCTTGGCTGCTTTGACTGTCTGGCTGAATACAAGTACTTGCAAGTACTCGTGTGTGTATATGTAAAAATAATATCGTAGCATTAGCATATGTTAATAATAATTCAAGATAAGCATTTTTCATACCGGCAATCATTTGAATTGAGTATTTTATTTTTCATCACTATAATCACACTTTCGCAAAATTTTGCTTATCCAAGCAAATATTGCACACTCTTATTATACTGCATTATTCTAATTCTCCTCAATCCATTTCATTGTATAATTTCAGCTGTGAGCTCAATGAAACCCAACATGGATACAACAAATTGCATCCTAGTCCAAGATGTCAAGTCACAACCGCACGATCTACATGGTGGTAGTAATGCGAAATCCAACAATAATGGCGGCGGTGGAGTCGGCAATGGCATTGGTGGCGCCGGCCAAATACCCACAGCATATCCCACAGAAGAGTCAATACAAACGAGCACATCGGATCATAGCGCGAGCACTGGTTATATGGGGGGCCTGGGAAATGGTGGCACCATTGGTGGCATGCAGAATTTAGCACCATCATTGCAATTGCAGCATCAGCAACAACTGCTACTGCAGCAGCAACAACCGCACACTATTAATCAACAGATAGCAGCTGGTCTCCAACCACAAGATGCCTCCGCACATCTGCAGGATCAATCGTATATGAGTGCGCAACAGCAACAGCAGCACCAGCAGCAATTGCTGCTGCAACAGCAACAACAGCTGCTCAAGTGGCCACAAGTAGTCGAACTGAAAGATTTCAATGAGCTCTACCATGCCAATATACCGGCATACCAATTCTGGAATTTGGAATTTCGCAATAAACATCCCGCCTTTGTGCGTTTCAACTTCACACTGCCGTGGGGTGCCAATTTTGCCGTCTATTCACGCCGCAATGTTGCCCCTTCGGTGACGCAATATGATTTTGTGGAATTCATCAAAGGTGGTCGAATAGATAGTCATTTACGTCATAGACGCAGCACCGCTGAACATTGGTTGCAGCGACGACAGTTGGATAATGAGACAAGCAGCAGTGGTGCTGGCGTCAGTGGTGTGACATTTAAGAATCTAATTGATGTAGAAGCATTCGACGCAATGGCACTTGGTGGTGCGATGGATGACGAGGATGATGATATCGATGATTTGCAGCGTGCATCACATGAAGGTGGTGGTGCAGGTGGTTTTCTTTTAAATAGTGACGACGATGCTGCCGATGAAGACTCCACATTCGATGAGGATCTCTCCAGCTCTGCGGAATATGGTCAACATAATTTCGATGTTGAAACCCCTTTGGATACGGCGAAAACACATGCCCAACGACGACAACATCTACTCTATAAACGTTCTGCCATGGGTGTCGCTGATGCCGGTGGTGGTCTCGGTGGTCTGCCCGCTCTCGATATGGACACAATGATGGTGAATGTGTCGCTGTTGCAATATCTCGATACTGGCTTGTGGTTTATCTCCGTCTACAATGATGAATTGGTTGCTCATTCGGTGACGCTGATTGTCGAAGAGGCAGAAGGTGTAAGCACCACTTGCCCCAACGATTGTTCTGGTCGTGGCAGTTGTTATTTGGGCAAATGTGATTGTATTGATGGCTATCAGGGTGCCGATTGTTCGAAAAGTAAGTTTATATTTGTATGTAATTTTCTTCAATTTTATCGTCGTTTTTGTTGTTGTTGCTCTTGTTGTTTTCCTATAAAATTTATTATGTAACAAGCGTGAACGAAAACAATTGGCAGCGCAACTACAACGGCAACAATGGAAACAACAAATTGGTAAATGCTGTCATCGTCACCTGTTTTTACAATTTTTGCCAGTGTTTGTTTACCAAAAGAATTTATTTTTCTCCATGCAACATACGAGTAGTTACGATGTAGCAATATTGCTGTTTCCATTGTGCATGCTTCCGTATCAAATGCCAAACAGGGTGGCGAAAAACTTGCAATTTCAAATAAACAAGCAAATAAAATAAGTTTTTCGTTCTCTCTATATCTCAGGCGTCTGTCCAGTATTGTGTTCAGCACATGGTCACTATGGTGGTGGCATATGCCATTGTGAGGAAGGCTGGAAGGGCTCCGAATGTGATATACCATTGGGCGAATGTGAGGTGCCAAATTGTTCAAATCATGGACGTTGCATCGAAGGTGAATGCCATTGTGAACGTGGCTGGAAGGGACCATTTTGTGATCAACGTGAGTATTTATATAAAGCTGTGAGGAGGAATAGTGTAAATGGATGTATGCATGTGCTCTTTATATATACACATTCATATCTGTGAAAATAAGTTGCAGCATTGGCGCAATGCAATATACACATGCACAATCAGTACACAAAGATAAAACAGCATGCAATTGATCAACATTGACAAAGTAGAAAAACAATGAAGATACGAAGAAAGAATTATTTGTTCAATATTTTGTGTGTGAGTGTGTGTGTACTTTTTGATGCATCAAAATAATAATAATAACAACAACAGTAAGAAAATATGTTGTCACAACAACTTTTTGCCATTTACAATTTTATACTTGTTTTGTTCATATTACAATCAATATGAAGATACATGAGTACATACACATGTTGCCTATACATGTATATGTGTACATAAGTAACAGAAACTACCTACATTTTCAATGAAAATATATATATATATATTGATATCTGTGATTTATTGTTTTTTTTTATAATGTTTAGTTCTTTATTTAAGCTGTTTGATTTAGGTAATTGTATTTAAGGTCTAGATTCTTTATGTGTTAAATTTTTCTGGATTTAAGAATAAATGATTGTATTTTGTCATATTGTGTAAGAAATGAAGAGATAATTTCTTTGTTGAGGGGGAGTAATGGGAGTAGAACGACGTTAATGTAGGTGCTGCGATCCTTAGCTTTTTTTTGGGGGGATTGCCTACGATCATTGAGGGTGCATGGGCCATCCAGGCAGGGTGGGCGCACACAGTCGCACGCCGGAACGAGTAATATTAGGGTGAGTGACCAGTTTGAGTGTAGGTTGTCCTGAAATGGTAGGCGTTATTGTTCACGCATCGCTCTGCTGTGGCGGGTTGAGGACCACGCCCATTTGACCGCTGGTAGCCGGGGCGCAACCACAGCAGAAGCATCAGGATGTGTGAACAATAATGGCGCCCGATAAAAATAAGTGTCTACCAGTAATCGTATCGTGTGATACTCGCGTTTGTTTGTATGTGTGTATGTATCGTCGATAGTACCAATGTCCATACGTGCGTGTACCGGATAAGGTGTTATGTTAGGGACATGACGTTAACGTCAAACGACGAATGAGAATAAGTGTAATGGCGCCCAGCGTGCGGCCGAAGGAATGTTTGTATAGATAATGGAGTAGATTAGTGGATATGCATATATAAATGTCAGTTTGAAAAAAAAAGAAAAAACATAAATTAGCGCTTCGAACAAAAATGTTCATAACAATAATAACCAGTGAAAATATGTATGTTTGGCACATGGAGAATGTAAACAGACAAAAACACTTCCGTTATTCTATAGATCGATGCTGCATATTTTTAAATTTCTGTTGCTGTTACCTTGGCAAGTTTTCTTTGATGTTGCAATACATGATATGTTGCGAACGATAATTTCTTTTGTTTCTTATTGTTTTCATATTTTCTACTTTCTCAATACCATTTGAAGAATTTTGTAAAAAATTTTTTTTTCTAAAATCATTTAAAATAAATTGGGCGCATTTCATTAATATGCATCATGATTTTGTTGGTATTTATAAACCATCTTTTGAAGTATAGCTTTAAAAAAATTAATTGCAAATAGATGTTGCCCGAGTAGTTATTTCGTTAGTATTTTTCGATCAACTCAATCAAATAATTAAATTATTAAATTCTTAATTAAATTATTAAATAAATAATTAATTATAGATTTAGTAAGGGCTTACTTATAGAGATATTTTGCGTCATTGCGTCTTCTAATTGGCAATATCTCGACAAAAATTTTAATTTAATAAAATCAGATAACTTAGAGGTTCGTCAACATGATGTAATTTATATGGTTACAATTGACAAGTTTTTTAGGGTTACAAATTGCAATAATCATGAAAAAAAACCACTTTGGATACCACTCACTTAAAAAATAGAAGAAATTCAAGTTTTATTGAAATTAAATAAATTCTTCATTCTTTGTTCACCCATTGGTTGAAATGATCAGTCGTTTTTACAACAGCTCACAGTACGTCGAGCAGTGGAAATAAATTGCAAATATTAAACCATACATTGTGAGAAATATGGTATAATTCAATAGTAAACAGTTTAACTAAAGTGAATTTGAAAAAAAAAAAAATTGCAAAAAATCTGTATAGAAGTCGCCTCGAGTCAACTCAGCTAGTCAAATTTGACCAAATTTCACAAAAATAATAATTTTTGAATCGTGTTTTAAAGCATGAGCCATAAAAAAAATCTCACTATAACTCTGTTTTTAAACATATTCACTTGTTGGTCGTTGTGATTTTTTTAATTTATAAATTTTATCATAGCAGTTACAAGTTTTCTTTCAGACCGACTTAAAATTAGCATCTCAGTATGAAAAAATCAAAAATATTAAACTAAAGAGTACCGCTCTAATTCCTCAGCTCCAGTATAGCAATAGTTTATGTATCTGTTTTTAAACCCTTTACAATCCATATTGGACCAAAATATACGCATCCCTTTAAAGAGATTTCTGTGGTAGAACCCGTAGATGTTAGCGATAATGTGATTTCATTAGAAAATCGTTGTTTTATTTACAATATGAAGATTGGCCGCATATCCTCTACTAACCTATCTCATGTTAACAAACGTCCCAAATTTCTGTTTTTATAAGCATATATTCCCGAAATCAATAAATTCCATATGTTCATTATTATAGTGTATTTTAAAATAGGTATATAGGCTTCACAATATAAAATATCAATAAAAAGAAGGAATCTTATAAAAGAAAAGAAGAAAAATCTGAAAAAATCAAACCACTTTTTCATTCAACTTTTATATCACAAGAATGTACTTACGTAGGACACTTTTTGTTCTGTATTCACACACACATACACACACACACACCCATTAGTACAGTTGAGTGTCCAATATAACTAACTGTATGTGTATAGTTATACATATAACATATATAATACTGATCCATAGCATATGAGTTGAATTTGTATGCGAAGCAAAGTCAGCAAACATTTGATGAAGGCAGTAGGAGATGATGGTGGTAGGTGGTAACGAACAATAGCAAGAAGCAAACATATAATGAATGTACGTAAGTACGTATAAATATATATGCGAGTGTATTTGTGTATGTATGTGTGTGTGTGTACACATATGTATTTGTGTATGCGCATTGTGCCAACTGCAACTTAACTTGAATTCCATTTTAATGACCACTTTTGTACGTGTCCAACATGCTAATCTCTTTGAATGTATTTTTCTTTCCTTTTTATCCGTTTGTTTTTCTTTGTTTCCGTTTTATTCTTTATTCTTCGTGCTGTTATCTGGCTGATGATATTCCTGCTGCTGCTGCTGCTGCTGCTGCTACAACTACCGCCTTTGCTGGTGGTGATGATTTTCCTGTATTACATGTGTACTATATTTGTATGTATTATATGTGTACATTACTGAATGACCCCGTTCGTATTAATTTCAACCAACTAACCAACCAACGAACCAACCAACTGCTACGCCCTAACTAACCAAACATACACATACTCACATACAGATGATTGCCTTGATCCATTGTGTTCGGGCCATGGCACATGTGTCGCTGGTCAGTGCTATTGTAAGGCTGGTTGGCAAGGCGAAGATTGTGGCACCATTGATCAGCAAGTTTATCAATGCTTACCCGGTTGCTCGGAACATGGTACTTATGATTTAGAAACTGGGCAATGTGTTTGTGAGCGTCATTGGACCGGACCGGATTGTTCGCAAGGTAAGTGCAAATGATGATGATAATGATGATAATGTAATAAATTGAATGTATGTATATAGATATCGTATATGTATAAGTAAATATGAATCAACTTAACGTTAGCTATGTAATGTGAAACCATTGAGACAATTATCGACCTTTTCATTCAGCATTATTTGGTTGATTTTATAAACGAGCATATTATGTATTTCCAAAAACAAATTTAAAAGGATATCAGCGTATCAATTCAATTAAGCTCATCCCCTTTTTTGTTTGGCTGAGCAAAAAAGGGCAAAAAGAAAATGTAAAATAAAAACAAAAGACACAAAAAAAAACCAACTCACACACATTCTCACATACAAAGCGTATTTTAATCGTTTTCATCGGCTCCATTCGCTCTTTGAGGAATTTTAATTAAATATTTAATTTGAATGAGCGATATGGAGGAGTCGAGTCATCCATTTCAGCACTTTTTACCACATCATCAATAAATGTTGAATGTCAATTACACTCAAAATCCATCAAACGTATCAGGTAATCATAAAAATAAAATAAAAAATGAAGTAACTAAAAAAAAAGTGTAAAATGAAAAATTAAATTTAAAAAAATCAACGACAAATTTCAAAAAAATATAAACAATTTAAAAAGAGAATAATGAAATAATTAAAAAACGAAAAAAAAATTTCAAACAAATTAATTCGCCATTGATTTCATTGAATCATCAATTTTATTCTCGTATATCAACAGAATAGATTTCAATTATCTCAAGTGTTTCAATTTCAATTTAAATCGACCTCTTACTTTATTCGAATGAATACAATTATAAAAAATAAATTATATGAAACGTTTCAAATTTATTTCAAATTCATAGTTTTTGTTCTAACAGCAAGTATGTTAACAAGTGTGATGCCACCATTGAAGTAATCACAGACGACTACACAGTCCTCTGAGTACGAACATTATTGTAGGTGGACCAAATTGTCGATACTTCCACAAAAAACTTAAAGGAACCATGAAACATTTTAATCATTGATACAAAAAAAGAAAGAACTATATTTTATATTGAGGATAAAAAAGATTTTAGTAAGAAAAATTTCTTAAAATTCATTTTGAAAATTATGCCAATTTAATTTGCTTATCTAAAGCCAGTTGAAAAAATAATTGAAAAAAATATATATATTGTATAAATATGCACTATTCTATTGACCTGGAAATTGCTCTTAAGATAACAAATTACAAAATGCATACATACAATGTAATCCCAATGCTTGTGAAAACATGAATAACTGCAATTCAACTGAGTTCAAATGAATATAAAATGAATATAAAATTATTCTCGAAGAATTACAACAATAACAATAGCAATAGTAAAATTTAAAAGAAACAATACAACAACTACAACACAATATCTTCCATCAATTTTAACATTTTAAAGTAAATAACCCAAAAAGTATGCTATAATAATTTTCTTGACAAAACCATTCAAGCCACAATGACTTTTTTGTTTGTTTGTACGATACATAGATAAATTGCAAGTGTCGCTTCAATAAGTTTGTTTATTTCATATGTCAAACTGACTAACCAAATGACTTGTACGACCATCCTAGGTAGTATTGATCGACTGATGTGACATACAAGTATGTACTCGTACATTGGTGTATTAATGAAATTTAATTTGCCTAAAAACTAACAACTGTTCGTATTCACATATGTAAAGATGTGTTTGTGTGTGTGTATAAATACATATATTTTGTAATGCATTTTATGTTGGTGTTGTTGTTGTTTTTGTTGATTGAAAGAATTTCCATTGAGGGCAAATTACATTTTTGCTGCAAATGAACGATTGAATGCATTTTTGTATCTGATTTATATTTTGCAAAAATTGATTTACCAACACACATACAGCACGCCTACATATATGCACACGTGTGTGTGTGTACAAATATATGTATGCAGATGTTTGCTAAGAAAATTTACATAGCAATAACTACTATGCTCATCGTATAGCAATTGCAATTGCAATTGCAATTGCATTTGCATTTAATACAAATGTGCATATGTGAGTCTTTTATGTTTTTTTATATATACACAACTCTGAATGTGTGAGAATGTATTTATGTTTCGGTGAATTGTGCATTTGATTGAAATTTGATCGAATCGATTATCGCATTACATGCCAATTACATATGCATTTTATATGCAAATTTTTTGCTACAACCATTTCTTCACCCAATAATCAACATCAGACTTGTATAATTTCATATTCCTTCCTGTTGCCATTATCCTTCATATCTATTTATTTAGACCAATTTAGAATGCAAACTCATGCATTTCCCTCCTACCTCAGAACTGCTTGGAATATTACTGGTATAGTTTTATTTAGTATATACTAGTATATCCATATGTATGTTTGTATATGTGTATGCATTTACTAAAATCAATATAATATACTCAAGAATACGTAGGTAAATATTTCTCAGATAGTGTAACAACAAACTATGTAGCTAACCAACTAACCAGGCAACATAATTATGAACTGTATTAAATTATTTTAAAATTTAATATATTCTTCTCCATACATAAATACATAAATATGATATTATTTCAACTTGTCAGTTGACTATATCAATGCCATTTGGTATTTTGTTTCAAGCTAAATATTTGCTTATTTTCCTGCTTATTTTACTAAGTAATATTGGTTGGTTGGTTGGTTGAGGTGATAGAAGCGAGGATTATTAATTTAGTTATACGTACCTACAATCATACTAGAGCAAACCACAGAAAGAGGAAGAGGAAGAGCAAATGAAACATTTATTCAAGCGTATTCATTCAATTATTGATGCTTAACAGGTCAAATCATTGAAGTATGCATGGACTTTAAATTTAATACATTCACATACATATTTATGTAAACGTTTACACACAAAAAATATACAAAATGATAACTCTACCCTATGTTATCAAAATTTCATTTCTTTATTACCACATATTTACTTTCAAAAATATACAAACACAATTACATATATATATAACATACATATACATATTTTATATACGAGTATGTAAACATGTAAACTAGTATTTTATTTAGTTTTCCTATATTTATTTACATACCTGAACAAATGATAGTGTATTCGTTATTGTTGTTGTTACATTTTCTTAATTAAATTGCTGCTATACATTGTGATAAAGAGTAGTAATTTGGGGTAAAGTGCCAATTAAAATGAATTAGATAACTGGAAATTAAATTTTTGAAAATTTATATTTATTTGCACATAGTGAAACAAATAAAATACGAGTTTGTATGCATGTCTATGTATTTGCATTTAGCTGTTTGTACAAGCATGTATGTACATCAGGGAGAGCCATTATTTGGAAAAGTCATTTCTTTCCTTAGCTTTGACTAAAAGGAAAATATTTACGGGAAATTTTCCTCTCTTAGATTTGGTTTATGGACAATTATGAGGCTATTTGTCAATCTTCAATCGTTTTCGGTCAATTTGTGTGGCAATTTCCTTATGAAATGCAAACAGGGAGTAAACAAAATTGTATAATACTGATGGAAAACAATTAATTAGGGTTCTACAATAAATTTAAGCACTCTAGAGGTGCGTTATTATAGACAAATAATAAGAGAAATTATAAAAGAACATTTTTTTCCCAATATTAATATTCTCGATCGAGTTCTAAAATTTCATAAATCGAAACGAAAGTTTTTACTTACTAATTTTTTGATTAAATCGAATAATTTAGCCTTTGAAAACTATAATTTGTGTTGAAATAGTTTTCTTCCATACAGTTGGCGGCCACCTTAATATAAATACATCGATATATAAATGCATATGTATGTATGTGTTTATGCATGGATGAGTGTAAAAAATAAAATAATAATAAATAGTTTGTCTAGATGGAATAATAGTACAATGCATTTTCATATTTCTGTCTAAACTTGAGCTAATGGCTCTGAAGCTTTGAAGAAATAATAATAATTTATGACTTTTCTGGATGCTGAAATATGATATTACTCAGATCTCAATGAGAAGTTTAGTCTACAACGAACGAGTTAATTGAACAACTTGCAATATGGGCTATTTACTTTTTAAAGGGGATGACACTTAAGAAGTTGAGACTATGGACCAGCAATCTGCCTTGTTAGAGGTATCAAAAAGAGAGTATGTATAATTACCAGTATTGGACTATTACTGCCACTTGCGACATAATTATTTAGTATGATTCAAAGCACAATAATTGCTTTCCAGTGAGCTCTATACAAGGAAAGACCTTATTTTCCCTACTGAAGGCTCTGAAATCTTATCCTAAAAGAAAATGAAGCCAAGCCATATGCCAAACGTAGGGAGGGACCAATAATAAGGCAGAAAGAAACAATCACCAATGAAAACAAAGTAGCTGTTTGCTTCTAGTAGCGCCATTATTTAGAAATCAATGCAGTCAGTCAGTCAGTCAGTCAGTCAATACCAGAATATGTCTAAGCTTCTGAACTTAATTAAGTTGTTGTTGCAGTTCACATATTTTTATTTTTATATCTAATATCCTGTGGATATATCGTGCTGTATTTAGCACTTTAGTGCAACTTTCACATATTACAACATGCAGTTTTCATTAGTAAATTAATAGAAATATCAGTTTGACAATTTTTATATTATTTTAAGGAAATATTAACAAGCAAGAAGTAATTTTGCATATCACAATTTGTCTGTTAACCCTTATATGTAAATCCATTATTTTTGCTGAAATTAGATTCAAATGTTTCTCAAGGTATGCTACGAAAAAATAATGATTTCGTTTCTACAAATTAATTTCAAGCAATAGTATACTCATAATATATTCTGTCCACTACCCACTATATTATAACTATGTGATTGGCATTGATTTGTTTAATTGAATTCAATTTCGACCTTCATTGATTCCAGCCAACTCAAGAAATTATTTATTCAACATTTATTTTAAGTTCAATCAATTTGAAGCAACATTATCCATATGTACCGAATACATTATACAAATATATATATATATATATATATATATATATATATATATATATATATATATATATATATATATACTATATTACATAAGTTCTTGGAAAATAACTCCTTACAAACCCCATATTACTAATGAATGCTAATGTACACATACTTAAGTAGCACACTTGTACTTGCAAGAGAATAAAACTACTTATAATAGGGGTTTGTGTCTAAGCTTAAACTCGAGTAGTGGTACAATGATACAATTCCTATTGCATTTCATTAAACTTAACATAATACAGAGCGATTACATTTTCTTCAAATGGTCTCTTCTCATAAATAATAATACCTTTAAGTATCTATTTGCATATGAACCAGTTTGCAAGATGGGTTAGTTGGTCGACAACAATTTCAATTGCTTTATACTATCCATTGCTTTATATACGTTCATATTTAACTATGATTGTATGTATATATGTAGATAGAACTGTGAGTGGTGAGTGGTGGACGAGTATACTTCAAAATGCACTCTGTGTTGAACTAAAAACATAGAAAATAACAACAGCGGTAACAACAACAACAACAACAACAACAACAATTGCTATGGTAAATAACAAACAATAGGAAATAGGCAAAAAGAGACAAAGTACTCGTGTATAATATAATACGCTTCATACCATATAAAATGAAGAGTGGTTGAGTATCATTGTATTAAACACTTAACCTACATTTTGTGCGAAATAAACATAAGAACTGCAACAACAACAACAAAGTAACAACTATTTAAATTTATACAATTGTAATAAGAACCGAAACCATTGTAAAGGTAGAAAGAGCAAGAAAAACATTGAATGAATTAAGCATGAAAGAGAAATCGTATGATAGTAAAGGGTAAAGAGTACAATAGAGAAAGAGTGAGAGAGAGAGAGAAAGAGAGAAACACACTAAAAATTTAATAACTGTAACTTACATCACTAACACATATACCAGCAATGAAATGAAATACGATAGAGCTATGATGTTGATGCTGATGTTGATGAAAAATAACAATTTTGTTTAAAATGAACAAAAAAAGAAATTAACAACAATATCACACAGTAAGAAGATCAAAATATACATACGTTACACACACACACGCACAGACACATCAGTGAGAAAAACACTTTAAACGACATCGTTTCGGCCATTGTTACTGTTGCTGTTGTGGGCTAGTTGTTATAAGAAAAAAAAATACCATACATACAAACGCACTCAAATATACACGCATATACTATTACAATAAGGCCGAAGCAGCAAAAAAAAAACTCAATAAAATATATTAAAAACGAACAAGCTAACAAGAAAGAGAAGAAACGTATTACATATCTATAACCATGTTTGTGAAAAAGAACACTAGCCATTGAGATGATATATTACTACTCACATACTCTTATATATGTATGTGTGCTCCTATTTATGCATGTAAAAGCAATGAAAAGAGTTGACTATAAAAAAAGGAAAAAGGGCAGGCATGTAATGGCCATGACCAACACGCTCATATGATTTGATGTGGTCGTCATGGGCCGCAGCATACCAATAACAACAACAAAAACACGTAGCTATGTGAGCTGCTGGTATTTAATTCTCTTTTTTACACATACTCATGCTCATATGTATCGTTTGCTCTGCTCCTTTCACATTTCGCTTCAATTTGTGTATATGTGTATTCTTTGTGGAGTTGACTTTTAGGCGTTTTTGGTTGTTACAAATACAATACTATTGTATCGTACATATGAGTATTTAGCAATAAAGCTCCATTGTATCACAAACTGTATACTTTTCATTATAGGAATGAATTTATTTTGTAAATATGTGCATACATATATTTATGGTATGTATATTAAGGTGGTCATTCTTTCAAAAAGTATTTCTTTCCTAGCTCTCTCATGTTCGATATAATAAAGAATTATAAAATAGAAAAATTAAGCTCTGTTGAAAATATTTTAGAAGTCGCTCACGAGCTCTAAATTTGAAAAGAACTCATTTTTAAAAATTTTCGTATTATTTGACTATAATATCGCTATTCTAAAGTGATGAAATGTAAGGCCAACATCCATTATTTTTCTCTTCCCAATATTTCGCTGAACATACTACCCACTCCCTCCACTACTTCGGGGGGTTGTCGCCCTACAAAATTTATATTTTTATAAGATATATGACAACCCACCATTCCTCCACAACTTTTCAGGGATATAATTCCCACAACCTTATCTGCAGCCTATAACCTACCCTTAAGAAGGCGTCCATACAAAACGTATTTAAAAAGCATATTTTTATGAAATTCACTCCCTGAATTCGCCTCTCAAGAAATCAAATGTATAACTGACCGCCATTTTATTTTCGAAACTTTTTTTCGAAACACTCTTACTTCCTACCTTCACCTCTCAAGGGATCTTCCCTACAAAAGTAATATTTTCATAAAAGACGCTTCAAGTACTACAAATGTACTCCTAGAACGATAAGATGAACGATCGATCTGCATTAATATTTCCGCATAATACTGCCTCCATATAAACTTACCGCCTATACCCATTCAAATCGAACTTTAAAGCACTTGAAAATCGACAAATGCCTATATAACCGCCAAGAAATCATTTCTAGGAAAGTGAAATGTAACTCCAACCCCATAAGTTGTACCTTTATATTTTACCCGAATTTGCTTACCCCATATTCCCACCCCTTAAGGGGACTGCCATACAATATGAAATGAAAATCAACTGATAATCGACAAATATCCAAAATGATGCCCATGAATGGTCTCTAGAAAAATCAAGTGTACGATTAAACCTCATGAAGCTTTCCTTTCAAATATATCTTCGGAAAATATGTACCTTCTATCTCCACTCCTTAGGGGGTTTCCATATAAAATGAACTTTTTTATTTTATAAAATTGGATTCCAGCACTCCCAACGTTACTCTACGATGGTATAATCCGAAATTAATTTTTTTACTAAAATATTTTCTCTCAAAGTACTTACACTCTATATTCACTCTTTATGGAGTTAATACATCCTTTGCCTGTGTCGATTATCCACATACTCTGTCCAGATTTCTACCAAACTGAAAATCACAGCTCGCAAGGAAACTTTCTATTTTGTATTTCTTTATTGAACGAATCCTTAAGTTCACACTCTGAGAGTTGGAAAACAGAAAGACAAATAAGGGCCACCCTAATGTGCATATTTGTTTATACTATACGCATATGTATAAATATATTATATATTGAGCATTTTGCTGAATTTTCTTTTATAACCAGCTCTGTACATATACTCTATTTTAATGTTTAAGTACACACACATACGAATGTATATTGCATATATGAAATAACCATTTTTAATGGGCTACTTTTTATAGACGTCAATGCATACAACCATACATATTTACCTATCTGCACGTATAAACATATATGTATAAAGCATATTTACACATATGTTCATTGGCATTTTATATGATGTCTATATTATATTCGTAGTTAGTATTGCATACCTTTAGAGGTGTACAAATAAGTTGAATATCACATAAAAAGTAGGAAAGAGAACGTGTCAAAGAGACAGTATAAGGATGATGAACGAGCTGACGACATTGATGTTAAGCATAAAATTGTAATTTCTCCCAGTAGTTTATTTTATTTTCCTTCATTTTTTTCTTGGTTAATTTTACTTCATGTTATTTGATATAATTTTTATAGATGCCTAAATGTATGCTATGCCATATGGTTATTCTCTTGCTTGTGATGTATTATACAATGTGTACCTACATACCTACTAACATGCATCACATTTTTATTTCTATTCATGCATTGGCATTAGTAACAACATAAATTTTGTAATACTTTTTTGTGCCTTTTTGGATTTAATTTACCTAAACATATAAACACGTTCATATGCAGGTTTTATTTTTATTTTTAGTATATATTATTTTATATGTCTAACGTTTATTTTCGTATATTTTTTATGCACAAGTTCATATATAATTTATCGCATACACGCACAGCTATGTTTATAATAATCCTACCTTTTGTAGGTCGAATGACTTGTCTGACTACTCATTGCTATATACATACATACATACATACTCGTATATAAGTCGATTAAAGAAATTCAGCTATCCGCATATATATACCTAGACATGGATTTTCACCTTTTCCTTTTTGCTAAACATTCATGACTACTAACTAACACCATTCATCTACGTATCCATCTATCATCAAAGTATCTACAAACGCTCATTGAGCTTTCAACCTTTTGTGCGTTGTGTGTTGAAAGAATATAAAGTTAAGCCTCAATTCAAAATGAATTTGTACAGAAAATATTTTACGATTTAAATAAAACCCTCTATATACAAATACAGACAGACACAGATATGTACATACATACATGCGTAGCTGCTAATCCATAGACGTACATATAAATTCACATAAGCATGTATGTAGATGTAAGCTGATAAAAGCATAACCCAAAGTGATTGGCGTTACCATAAAATCGTCTATTTAATAAAAAATTGATGAAATGAAAGAAAGAAAAATGAAAAGAAAAAAAAAACGAAACAAAAAACAATACTTAGCAGACATCACAATGCCACTGCAGATGCTACAGTGCGTATGATGAATATGAAATAGAAAATATACAATTTTATAATACACATTTTAAATGCCTCCACAGCTACATAGCAGAAAGAAAGCCAACGAAACAAAAACCAATACAATGCAGACACCACAATGCCACTGCAGGTGCTACATAGATAGATTCAATTTCTCTTTAATTAAATGCCAAATTGCAAATGGAAAAGCCTTCTTCATTAAATAAATTTCAAATATTATATTCCATCTTAATTTTAACCCAGATCAACGAGAGATAAGGAATGAAATGTCATTACACACATTTATTTTCTGTGTAAAAATCATACTTAATTGTATTTGACATTTAAACGAGCTTCAATTTGTCTCTTTTCTATTAAATATTCTTTATAATATGAGGATTTTAAACAAATGTATAAGCACTTTTAGTCTATTTCTTGCTTTCATTTGCAGAAATTAAATATAACATACGTTCACACACACACACATTTAATTTAAAATTCTATGACACTCACATCAATGTGGTCGGTCGGTCACAAGCTCGTATCGTATCAATATGTCATGGTAAATCCATACATATAAAGAGTGAACATGAACAAAAAATAAAAAATAAAAAATAAAAATGTGAAACACAATTTTTATACAACTCTTAACAAAGATATTCAATGACTGTCACATCCTTGACCCCCATTCATTTTGACATTAATGTGAATGAAAGTCAACAAGAAAAAAATAAGTAGAAATATTGTGCAAAAAAAAAAAAAAATGTATTTGCAAAATTGAAAAACAAGTAATAAAATACTTAAAAATTCATGTTACAAGGTTTTCGATGATGTGATATATGCCATGAGTGTACACGTGTAAATACATGTAGATATATTTATATGTATATGTTATCGTATGTATGTAAAGTGTATGCGTATGATTGCATGTGGGACACATTCAAGTGCTGATGCTGAACGTTTATTGAATAAAAATATATATATGCATATGATGTGTCTCAGTGGGTGTGATGTGTGTGTGTGTGTGTGTGTGTGCGTAAAATCACAATTTAAAATGATTTTTCAATAAATTGACAAAAATAAATTATTGCAAAAATAATATTAACAAGTTTCAATTGACACTTTGCAATGTGTTCAAATGTGTTAGTATTATGTATACACACAAATAAAATTCATGTACGAGTATTTATTGTATTTATTTTTTGCATATACAATGTTCACCGACTGGTAATAAATCAATAAAATGAAATGTGTGTTTGAGCTTGTCTATATATTCAATATGTGCTACAATATAGTGTCTACCTACATATAAGAAATTGCAATTTCATTAAATTTATAATTGATTTTTCTGAAGAATTCATTATTTATATCTAGGTGAATGAAAGTCTACCAATAACTAAATACTTCATGCATGCAGAAATGTGATGAGTTCAAGAAATAAATGATATATGAGTATGAACAAATAATATTAAATAAATAATTTGATTTATTTCAACAGAAAATGTCTATCCGAAATGTTTTATGCTATTTAATTTGATTTTCTATATAAATAGTCATTGATGGTTTGAAATATTAAAGAATTTTTCTAAACAAAAAATCAGGGTGATTTTTAGCAACATTCTTTCTGGCAACACTATTTTTGGCAGCTCAGCTGTTTTCGTGTAACATGTTACGGTCAAACATGTTCAGTTTAGTCTATAATTTAACCATGAATTGACTTACAAACGAACAACGCTTGCAGATTATTGAATTGCAATATCAAATACCATCAAAATTCATGCTCTTCCATTTTATGGTCAGTTTGGGCGACTTTCTCAGTTGGCTACTCGGAATCTTGTGACTAAATTTCGCACCAAATTTACATTATTGGACATGAAATCATCAATACGCATACGTAGAGTGCGGACTGAGGAAAATATCGCAGCTGTATCCGCCAGTGTTGTTGATGACCGTGAATTATCGATTCGGCGCCGTTCACAGCAATTGGGCCTCTGTTACTCCACCACGTGGAAAATTTTGCGGAAGGGTTTTGGTGTAAAACCTTTTAAAATAAAGCTGGTGCAAAAATTGAAGCCCCACGACCTACCACAACTGCTAACTTTTGGTGAATGGGTGCTGGCAAAGTTGGATGAAGATCCACTCTTTTATCGGAAAATTGTGTTCAGCAACGGAGCTCATTTCTGTTTGAATGGATACGTGAACAATCAAAATTGCTGTATTTCGTGTGAAGCCGAGCCAGACGCATTGCAAGAACTGCCAATGCATCCCGAAAAATGCAATGTTTAGTGTGGATTATGGGCCGATGGCATCATTAGACCGTACTTTTCCAAAAACGACGAAGGCAGGAACGTTACTGTGAGTCGCGAGCGCTACCGTGCGATAATTACAAACATTTCTTTTGCCCAAAATGGAAGAGCTGGACTTGCCTGACATGTGGTTTCAACAAGACGGTGCCACATACCACACAGCACTCGAAACAATGGCCCAATTGAGAGGCGAGTTCGGTGAACAACTTATTTCACGTTTGGGGCCGGTCAACTAGCCACCAAGATCGTGCGCTTTAACGCCTTTAGGCTATTTTTTGTGTGGCTATGTTAGGGTTCATGTCTATAGCGATAGGATAACGGTTGACGCACTGGATATTGAATATTGAAGAATTCATTCGTGAGATATGCCGTGCTTTTCCTTTGATGCAACTCATTTTCAAACATGTTTAGCAATTAGCAAATAACATTTTTTTGTACGTACCAAATTTTAAGTTGAAAATTTTACATTTTGAAGAGAAGAATGTGTAAAAACACACATCCTTCATTTGTCTCTGATTGTTATCCATATTTGGTGACAGCAAATTTCATGTCTGTTACCTAGGAAATGCGCTTATGTATTATTTCTTATTACTATTGCTTAACTTTTATCTTCTAGATCATCTTGTTCTTATTCTTTTTCTGTTGAATTATATCACTCTTCAATTTTATATGTAAAATATCGTTTGTGACAGTTCATTGAATATGATTCTTATCTTGTCTATGGACATACCATATTTACATATGCACATATGTACATACTATAAGTACAAACTACTTAGAGCATACACTTGAATGATTTATTTTTTGTAGGAAAAACATCACAATACAGAAATGTATACACAAACACAGACACACAATATACACGCATATCCTGCCACGTTGTTTTGTTCACCTCATCGATGGCTCCATCAAGACTTTGTTCATCATCGTTCCTGCTTACCTGAATTCATATTAACTTAAGCACAATATGTGTGTGTGTGTGTGTGTGCGTATATTTTATATAAAAGAAAAGTAATTTTCCTTCATTTTACTCATTTTGTTTTTTTTTTTTTTTGTTTTATTTTCATTTTTCACCCATTATTTCTACTTCAATTCACTTTTCTCTCTTTTACTATTCATTTTCATTGCTTTATCATTTATACCTTCATATACATTATATATATAGTCTTACATGTATGTACCTGATAGATGCTCTCGTAACATGATACAATAGCAACAACAACTAGGGCATATAGCACGCATACATATATTTTTATGTTTTAGTACATATGGATGAGTGTATGTTATATTGTGTCATATGTGTATTATAAAGAGCGTGTTGACATTCTTATTTTCGATTTTTTCGTCTTATTTACTTAAGCCAAAAGAAGTAAGTAGGTAGAGCAGCATTAGTATCAACAGCAAAGGCGGCGTGTGTAACATCAGCTACATCTCATGTCGCATTTAACCATTCAACAACACTCTCAGACAGGTTGTAGATGAATGCAGCGCATCACAATCGTCGTCGCTTTGAAATTCTATTCTATTTATGTTATGTACTTTCGCTTCTTTGACTTGTTTCTGCTGATGCTTTTTCATCACGTAATACAACAACAAAATAAAACAACAGCAATAGTGAATACACTATGATGACACGAGTGATAGGTGTATGTGTTGGTGGCTGCTGGTGTATGAGTGATTTTATCTTCGACGCACACCACCATGACATAGTGTTGAATTTTTCTAAAAACGTGAGACCGCGTCTACAAACGTTTTGTTTAACATCGAGTATAGTTTCTCCACCCCCATCCTCCATAATTGTATAAGTTCATATATTTTACGTATACCTTTTTCGTTGCCTGCACTTAGTATCTGGTAGTATTTTTTCACCTTCCTACCTCTCGACTGTCTATCTAATTCACGTGGTATAAAACTCAATCATTGATTCAAAGTAAATTCACATTAAGAAACGGGTTGTGGCACCACGGACGACGAATGTGATGAGCAATGAGATGAACAGATAAAAAAAAATATATACGTATATATAGTATATAGCAAAAATACGCTGTGCTGATGGTTACATCACTCGGTATTCGAGACTCATACATACATACATATGTGTGCTCTCATTCGCTCCAAAAACATTGAGGACGACGATGACGATGACGGTGATACCATGCGATTTGCATATAAAGGGTTAATGTACTTTTAACTGAACATAACTGAATGAGAGTGTATGTGAATGAGTTTGTGTGTGTGCATTGTATGATATATATAAACATATACTCCCACGAGTATATATACATACATGATGCTTGCTGTTGCTGTCGCGTCATAAAATGAAAATAGTTGAATGGAAAATGAATGAAGAAGGACGATGCCAAAGGTTGCTCATTCGTTCGTTCGTAAATACATGTATATATGTTTGTATGTGTTTGAATGTAAACTTGCTTACGTACATGTGTGTGTGTGTAGCTGTGCATGAAGGTTTAAAAATGAAAATAAATGAAAAAGAAAAAAGAAAATGTCGCCAAAGGATATGTTAGGATATACGAGCATTGCTTACAATGAGCATATTTTTATATAAGATATTTTACCATGCGATGAGCACATGTGTATTAAATACATGTACGGTTATGTGCAATATATGTTATGTATTCGAATGTATGGATGTTCATACGTAATTATATCTGCGTACACGTATGCGAATACGTACTTACATGTAGTATTATATATCCGTTGTATTGGTTTATGTGTGCACCCTCTATCTCTGTCTTTCGTTTTTATATTAGCAACAGCACCATCAGCAGCATTTTGCTTTGATAAGCGGATTATAAATATGCTGTTAAAAATTAAATGACAAAGCAATTAGGGTTTATATGTATGGATATATTAAACCATATGCATCGACTAGTACATATCTGTATAATCTGTATGTCTTTAAATGTATGTGTTCATATTTCTATTATGTATCTTAAGTGATAAAAATAGACAGAATATTAATGTTTTCAGATTGCTTTATTTACATTTGTATTTTTCCCTTATTTTGTAATACAAATATTTATGAAGAACACAAGCACAATTTGAAACAATTAATTTTACTGCAAATCATTTGCGAATATAAATTCTATTTATAAAATCTGTTGAAATTATACACAAGAATGCAAGTACGTAATAAAAAATTAAAAATTAAAGAAATTAATTTCGATAATATCAGAAATCGGAACTCCTACATAGTATTATTCGTTCGAAAAGACACACTTTTGTTCTAAAGGTAGGAGTGTTTCTCATCAGACATATATTTTTCATTTTCAAGCACATGCTTTCTCTAATAGACGTAATCATTTATGCTTAATTTCATCACTATAGCTTTGTATTTTTGTACAAAAAGTATGAAAGCAGACATCCGAAAGCATATTTTTGTATGGGAGGTAGGCATGGTTTTGATCCCAATACGCCCATTTTCAGAATTTTTAATTTGTTTTTAAAAATACTCCTAAATGCCGAATTTCAGCTTCATAATCCTATACTTTCGTAAGCAAAAACTGAAAACATACATGCAGAAACATATGGAAGATAGTCATGGATTCCATCAATTTTTAAACTTGGTTCTTAGTAGGTAATTTTTAATCATATTTACACAGTTTGAGCTTAGTAGCTTAATATTTTTGGACAAAAAGTCGAAAAACATGCATTTGAAAACACAGTTTTCTATGGCAGATAGGTATGATTCTTAATCGATTCCATTTCAATCAAAGCTCGTCTATTAGTAGATTAATATGTATCATATGTAACTACTTAGAGCTTAAGATAGGTTAGGTTTGGAGGGCGTATGTGAATATATATGTACATATTCACACTTACACTGGGCATCTATTGCCCATTGTGATTGCTCTTAATTGTCGGAGGAGGCACGCCTTTCCAGAGTAACCAGTGTCCATGTATCATCCTTCTTGAACCATTTGATTCTCCATATGAAGTTAAGAAGCTCTTTTAAGTCCATTTTCACGAGTTTGTCCAACCCTGTGAAGAAACGAGACCCCCAAAATTGAAGTCGTTTTGTCTGTAGTCCTGGATAGAGACACAGATAGTGTTTATGAGCTTAATATATAATTTTTTTTGTTTCTGCTTAAAATCAGAACATTTTCAAAATATGATTTTGTTTGTGAAGTGTTGGTGATTTATATCCAATTCCAATTTTTCGTTTTGCCATTCTTCTTTCATCATTATATATGCAAGAGAAAGCATAGCATATTTTCAGACGCACTGTCATCGTGAAATACATCGAAATTTCTGTCTTAGCAAATCTTTGTTTAAAGGCAGCCAACAGCAACTAAATAACTAACCACTAAGATCCTCATATTATGTGTTCACTTCAACATTATAATTTTAAAAAAATGAGCGGGTAACAGAGCTGCAAAAAACTATCAATCAGCTTACCTTCTAATACAGACCCGACTATGTTTTTTTTTATAAAAATTATATAGAATATAAAATACAATACGTTATAGCGCAACATTTTTTTCGAATGACGACTTTGTACTTCCTTCCCATTTTCATCAAATGCATACGATTCGACATATCCATTCGTTAGGTTTCGTTAGGTGAAAAAATATTGAAAACAAATCACATGTAAATATGTGGCAATAGAAAGAACAAAATTAAACGATATATATTTAATAAATTTTTCACTCAGTTCAAACCTTCTATACCTTCCTTGTCATGCATTAAAGAGCACATGCATTAAAGCATATAAACTAATGATGGTGAAAAAACGAAATTTACTATAAGCAGATACATAAAGATAAAAAGAAATATTATGCCTTCTAGTACTTAATAAAATATCGATTTAACTACAGTCTTCTTACTTCGCATGTTACTAATAAATTTTCTAAAAAAAAAGTACATCTTTATCCTTGCACAACAGATCATTTATCATTTGGTGTGGATGCTATAGATGAAGTTACGCGAACGCGAGAAGATGGTTCTGAAATTGGATGGTCTTGAATTGAAATTGCTTGCACACGTTATGGAGATTGTCCTCATAGTTGGGTGGCAAGCATAAGCATTTATTAAAAACGCATTACTTTCGCCACAAAATAGCGATTTACTCACAGAAGCATATGCTTTTCATCTACCTCTTGTTTTCATAAATTTTGTATTGTTTGCCATATTTCTTGCGTTGCTTCGCAGTCTAAGCTGGTATCTCACCTGAAATGATGTGCACTCATAAAATATTGAAAAAGTCATTGGAAGAGGAAAAAAAAAAAAAGAAAAACTAAAAGAATAGTGAATAGCAAAAACGGACGGAAAACTAACAGCCAACAGGCATCAATATCAGTTCGATAGTGGAACAGCAACAAAGAATTGATGATATACATATGTATGTATTATATTCACCATGCTTACCTTACCTCCCTTAAATATACATACATAGTTAGAAGACAGACATAAAATCATTTTACTTGAACTTTACTCAACTGATGGTAGAAGAGTAGTAGAGTAGAGAAAGTTTACGTACATCCACAATATTTAGAGATAGTCATTGAAGAAAATGCATCATTTATCATTATTCATAGACAGCCACCATTCCGAGTGCACCACACATACAGACACACATTTTCTCATTCATTCTACTCACTGGTAGTCCCACCAGCACCGACAGTACTACATTGGCAATGCCAACATCAGTAATACCGCCATCAGATCGTTACTACTTCCTACCGACTGTCAGTTGTGGCGCATTGTGGCTTTCCACTTTTTTGTTTTTATTTTCATTTTTTCACTCCAATCATTCGGTGGAAGGATAGAAGGTGTGCTCACTCATCGTCACAGCACATTCATAAACTTCCGTTTGGTTGTGTCTGCTAATGTGCCAACCACAAATGGTAAGGGCGAGACGGACATAATGACGGACGGTAATGTGTTGCTATTGCTGTCGTTATAACTGTTTGTGTGTGTGTGTGTGTGTGTGTACATTTTTGCCTAACCGGAAGTGGCTCACAAAAATGTCAGCTTTATTAAGTGTACTCGCATAAATTCTACTCCCTTACTTTCGCACATATACTCTCTGAGGTAGACCACACTTTTAACAGACAGAAGACCATGTTATCTATCGATTTTTTTCTTTTATGCTTGCAAGAAACGTTTAGCAGTAGCAACCAACTCCTGCAATCAGCTAACAAACAACCAACTGAACAATCTAACAAAGCGAACAATCAAGTCAACATTGGAAAATATTGCAATTGAGGCAATTTGGCGAAAAACATATGATAACAAATGAGAGAATTCAGCCTTGTCTAACAAAATTTATAGTGAAAAAGCAGTAACGATAGCAACAGCAACAATAATAACAATACTACAAAATAAAAACAATGTAAAAAATTCAAAATATTCATTGGGTAAAGTGTCATAAATGTAGGCGTTAGTATTACTTTACGATCAAATTTGGCAAAGTAATGGCAAAATGGCAACTACTAACACTGAAAACATAGAAAATAATAACAACACAACACAATACATCGCTATAGGAGTATGTATGTTCTTGCCCACAATCGGTCGAAATTTCACTTAATCAACGCATAGTAATAAAATTTGAACTTTTGCGGCTGGTCGAGAAGAAAATAATATCTATGTAGTGGTAATAAAAAAAAAAAACAAAATCACTGTAAAGGCATTATACAAAAAAATCGAATAAAAAGGTCTATGGAATTTTCAGTATATGTGTGCCTCTAAAAAAAAAGGGGGAAATACAAAGAAATGTACTCAGAGATGATGCAAAATGAATATCATGTGAAGTGACTCGAATTTTATGACAATATCTAACACATATGTTTGTCTATAAATATTTTAGGTTAAATTTTTAAGGTAGTCGTATGTATATTAGAGCGGATCGACTACTATGAAATCTTAACTCAGTGAAATTCTAAAAAAGCAGAATTTTTTAAAGAAATTCTTGTAAAGAAAATATGCATTTTCAATGTGGTTTAGTTTAAATTTAGAAAAAATGCATTACATTATCCTCTACTTCAAGGAATCAAGTGAGTATTAATTGCTTTGTAACTTAGAAACCCTTATATTAGTAAAGGTGTTGCATTTTGTAACCATTTTTTAGCAAGTGATTCAAAATATACTCCATTCCATACTCGCATCATTATAATGATGTAATATTAGGCGTTAATGAGCTAATGCGTATTATTTCATTAATATATTGATACGATATTATGCATCTAATAAACGACAGCTATAAGAGATATTATGTATCCTATAAGCGATTACGATGCTAATGAGCTTTTTTCCATGTGTTTCATATGAGCGATTTTCCATTATTAATTGGATTATTTCTTAATTACTTACTATAGGAAATTAATAATACTTTAAAGGATAATAAAGTAGCTATTATCTGTATAATAGTTCTATATTAAATTTCACTATATAACCCATATATGTGCAATATACATATATAATCACAATTATAATTTTAAATATATAAAAAATGGGTAATAATACGAAAATCAATACTTATACATGTGTGCATATATTTCTACATACGTAAATACTCGAAAATCTTGCTCAAATATCATAGTATACAAACAATATGGAGCCATATACTTTACGCATACGTTTATATATACATACATAAAGTAAAGCTTAAATACAGATAAAAAAAATATAGAAAAAAATCAACTAATTGCTAACATAACGCCATACATGAATTGTATAAAACGAAAAATTAAAAATTTTATTTATTTATACACAATACCATGCTATCGCTATAATATTATCTGAATGCATTCTCTTACCCTAAATGCCAAACTACTCCTATATATGTTACATACATAAATAATCTATATATAATTCTTCTAATAACAAATCTTATTTATACGAGTACGAGCTGTTCCATCATTATTTCTATATATTTCTCTTTCTCTTTCACCCCTAAGACTTTAATACTCATATACTCATGTCATCTTCCTTTTTGTATTTTGCAGCTGTCTGCAGTTTAGATTGCGGACCAAATGGTGTTTGTGAATCGGGTAAATGTCGTTGTAATCCTGGTTGGACGGGAAATCTATGCGATCAACTGCCATGTGATGCCAGATGCTCTGAACATGGACAATGCAAAAATGGCACATGTGTATGTTCGCAAGGATGGAATGGACGTCATTGCACACTACGTAAGTACAATTATTTTTAATATTTCAAACAAATATGCATATGCATGGCTTCTATGTATATTGAAACGATTATTGAATAAATTTAAACGTTAACTTAATCCAAGCAAAGAATAGAAGTAAATCATTTATATAAATATTTTCGTGTGTGTGAGTTTTAAATTTTAGGTGAACTCTAATATTAGTTTGACTGGAATGATTAACTTCAAAAATATATACACAAAGAGGGGAAAATTGTATAATAAAATACTATACTCCTCTATTCACACCCATTCATAATTACAATTCAAACATTAAAATATTCAAAGTCAAATAATAATTAACTCCAATTATCACTAATATGCTGGCAAAAAAAAAAAAAACCTGCATAGAAATTATAAGGAAAATATTTCCGTTCTATTAATTTGTATGCGTAATTACTTAGACACACACACACACAAACACAAATGTCTATAAATTTACATATTTACTACATATATATGTATGCACGCATATACAAATATATTACGAAATATCCTTTTGAGCAATTAAGAGACCTTAACAATTGAATTGAATATCATATTACAAATTAGAAGGTAGTACATATAAGGTGTGCTTTATAGAAATTAATACAGGAATTTATTGTTCGAAATTATAATGCAGCAATAATGTCACAGTTTCCTTTTTATATTATTTCAAAAATGTTTAGAAATTAACTCATACGACCTAATTTTATGTAGTCGTAGGTAAAACTTTAGAAGGTAGTACATATAAGGTGTGCTTTATAGAAATTAATACAGGAATTTATTGTTCGACATTATAATGCAGCAATAATGTCACAGTTTTCTTTTTATATTATTTCAAAAATGTTTAGAAATTAACTCATACGACCTAATTTTATGTAGTCGTAGGTAAAACTTTCGAAAAATTTCTAGAGAAACCAGAAGCGTATCAGAGAATTATACAAAATAATTCAAATAACCTTAAGACGTCCAAAACTTTGTTCAAAAAAATCGTAATATACAGTTAAGGCCTCAATATTTCAAAGAAAGTTAAGTGATCAAATCTGCAAAATTGATTCTTTGAAATGAAAATTAGTTCACTCGGAATAACACTGAACAGTGAATTACACTTTTAAGCATGAGGTCATTAGTTCGTGTGACTGTGACACATTTAATTTGTCGGAAAATAATTATCAGTAGCAATTGTTTGCGACATTAACAGTGCTTTCGATGGTAACAATTTGACATCAAGAGGCTTCTGAAAAACCTTTGTGGCATACCTCACATACAGAGTGATCTCATAAAGTACACATGAAATATACTAACGAAGAAGTAGATCATATAAAGGTTTTTTCTTATGCTTTCTTATAGGTTCAAGGATTGTTCAATTTCAATTATTATTGAAAAATTTTTTCGATGCACACATTTCTGCTACACACTCCCTTTACATAGAGTCTTCTACTCATATATTCTAATGTAAAGTTGCCAAGTAAAACAAACACAATTAAAAAAACAATAGTAAAAGCTAAAAACAAAAATTACAAATACATAATTATGATGATAATGATGAAAAAAAAAAAGAAAAATATGAACAATAAATTCAGAGTCACACCCTTGGAATAAGTATGTGAGTCCAAATAGCAACCAATTATGTACAACAACAACAACAACAACAACAACGCATGCTATTAAAATTGATTTGATACAATTATTCTTAAGGAAGTCAGTAAGGTGGTCAGTCAGTCATGCAAATATTGAGAATGAGGCGAGTTTGAGGCGAGTCCTTTAAATTACATCTAATAATACTTTATATTTTCATATACATACCCAACACCCAGACAGGTATATACTATACTCAAGCATATTTGTGTTTGTATTTATAAGAAATAGAAAAAGAAATATTTGTTTAAGTCGAATTAAAGAAAAATTGACACACACATAGGTTAAAATTTTTGTAAAAATCGAACTTTAATATTATAGTTAAATCCCAAGAAAAAATAAATACTCTTACATAAATTCATTCCAAAAAAAATTTGTAAATTCAATTTTATTAGTGAACATTTTCTACGAGTATTTTCCCTTTAAAAACTAAAAATTCATAAAATTAACAATTATTCCATTTTTTTTTGGCACAAAAATAAGTAGGTCATGTCATCCAAAGAGAAGCAAAAAAAAATAATCATAAAAATTTTAAGTACAAGTAATTATAACCGAAGAGGACTGGATTTATGTACCCATATTTATGTAACACTAGTGCTCTAGTTCAAAGTGTTTCACAGTGTTGCACTAATGTTGCTAATATCAATATAATTCATATTGTGCTTGGCATTGTTGTTGTTGTTGTTTTATTGTTGTTGTTGTTGTTGTTGCATTAAACCACTTTATAACAAGTTGCAATGGCACAACTGCTCGTAAATGTTTATTTGTGTCAACACACACAGACATCAAAAACTCTCATACACATAATATGTGCGAAATTACTTATATAAGAATGGACCAAATAGTGAACTAAGTGAAAAATTGTGGAGATTTTCAAAAATAAAAATAAGAAGATGACAAAATAATAAAAATGCCATACTACTACATAATATACGTACATGAGCATACATATACACCTATGTATACTTAGCATTAACCACAACGGCCACAATGTCAGTGCAACAACGCCAAAATTCTGTAATATTCTACGAAATACTCGTATCAAATATAATGAGAGAGTAAAAACCATTAAATATGAAGGTAGTAAAATTAAACAGCTACAATAGCAACAGCAACAACACCAGCAGTAGCAAAATTATGAACAATTGTTATGTTATGCTCACAATATGGCAACAACAGCAATAAGAATAAACAATTTTTGGTCATAGTCATTATAATTCGTTCATGTACTATATATATGTTCTATATATATATATATATATATATATTCCATGTATACCCCTACGACGAATAATACCACAAATAATAATAACAACAGCAGCAAAATGTAACAATAATAACAACATAAGCAATAACATCAACAACAACAACAACAACAACAACAACTAAACGGTAATGGCAATAGCAGCAACAGCAGTAACAGCAGCAGCAGTTGTCAAGTGCTTTTCACTACGATTGTCCTATTTCAAGTAACGAATACGTCTTTGTATGTGTATCTGTATTGGTTACAGCACAGGACTGATTTTCACTCATTCTTGTCATTATCGTGATTATAATTATTGTTGTTGTTGTTGTTGTTGCTGCTTTATATATTGTATATTCCTTCGTTCTTCTATTTTTACTGTACGAAACAATTAAAAACTTGGGTGTAAATTAGCACTTTATTGTTGGTTGTTGTTGTTGTTAGTATTATTCTTGCTGCTAACGATAATGATGTTTTTGTTGTAACAGATGACATTGCAAACACCAGCATTAACTCATTGCTCATAGTCGCACAGACGTTCATATATTTACGTGTATAAGCATTCGCTTGTGTGTGTGGGAGTTTTTTCAGACAAGCTACAATTCATACAATACATTCGTAAATACATACAATACATATATAAATACATACAATACATACATACCGTATATATGATATTTAGGAAGGTGAGTTAAATGTTGTGAAGCAAAATTTTGGTTATCTGGCTCAGCAAAAAGTATAAAATTTGGATCATTTTAAGCATTTTTTCCGGAAGGAAGTATAAAGAAATTCTAACTTCGTACTTTTTCAATTTCTTACAAAATCATAAATATTGTGGAGAAGCCCCAATAACAAGTAACAATGTTGTAGAGAATGGGTCACCCATTTTATCACTTTAACCTGCAATTCCTGAGTAGTTATTGACGATGCTTAGGTTTCTTTTTGTTCATTTTGTAGGGGAGCCCCATTAAGGCGTGAAGAAAGTGGGTTAGTGTAATCGAAAAAAAGTTGAGCAGGAAAATGTAATGGAGATCAATTATATAGTTGGCTCCACAAAAGGAACTTACTCGGCAGCTATGAACATATGAACATATTTGCCGATTCTCAAATGTTTTGAATCTATCCTTAAGCGGTAAAATGTATGACTAATCTTCGTTAGTTTTGCCTTCTCAATATTTATTCTCAATAAATGTACTCTCCTAAGGAGACTCCTATACAAAATGATACAAAAACTTCTACAAATCAATAAATAACTCTATAACATAATAAATAACAATAAATGTATGACTTAGATTTGCCTCCTCAACATCTTCTTCAAACATACTGACCTCCTATTAAAAACTACTTCTTAAAGAGACTCTCATACTAAAATGACTAAAAACACCTGAAAATCGTAAATAGCCGATCATATTAGCCAAAATATATTAGGGACCCCCATTAACTGTTCCTCCGCAACATTTCCTCTTAACATATTTACCCCATAGCTCTGCTTCTTATGGGGACTCCCCTATAAATTTGTTGGCTTTTTAAACCAATAAAAAATTAAACGTATCGAAATTAAGTCTTCATTAGAAAAATTGCCGTTAAAAAAATTTCACCCACCTTAATCTATAACTATATTTATATTGTATTTTACAACAAGCAGCAGCAAAGCAAATATGCAGTAGAAGGAATTAAATGAATGTTTATTGCATTTTTGTGTGAAATTTTATATTACGATGACAGCAACAGCAATGGCACTAGCATTCGTATTAGTAGCAAATCATAAAATAATTTCATTAATGCACAATATAACCGGTCCAATTATTAGGAAGGGAACTTATTGATGTTTAATATCCAGCACTCAAAGAGTCAAGCGTATATATAGTTCATGCTTCTATCTGTAATATTCAGGAGCAAGAGGGACAGATATAAAAAAGCACATATATGCAATTGATCAAAATCATCATCTAATTCAATTAACCCTATATCTTAGTATACGCTAGTTTAACTCATCGCAGGATAATTGTTATAATTATGTAGCTATGTCGCTAAAAATTTATGCAAATGATTGTTTTTACCAACAAACGAGATGAGTTCATAAATGTGTGAAATCGGATATGAATTCATTTCCTTTCTCCCATATAGACTTATGGTTCCATATCTAAATTTCCATAATATGAACACAACAATACAAAACCTTGGAACGTAAACTTAATATATATGATTATAAAATGAGGAAATGCTAATAATAATAATAATATCTAATATCTTTTCTTCTTTGCCAATTTTCTGTTCCGTTAAACTCCGCTTGAACTCATAGGATTCTACGTATGTTGTACGCAAAAAAATATGCGTTTACTAATAATAAATATTGCGATGTAATTTACGCAAATTATTATGATTTCTAACTTTAAAGATGATAACAAAATTGAAATAGTGATGACGTAAGAGATTTTAGGACACACATGTGTAGCATGTACACACAAAATAGACTGGCATATAGTAAGTGCTTAAAAGTACTCTAACAATAGTTGGATGGTGTTAATGGCAGAATACTTAGTTCAACAATATAAACAGTATACCACAAGTATGCATGTATATCGATTAACTAACTGGATTGACATAATATTGATGTAAAGTGACGATGACAGCGTCATGGACGATCACAATGATATTGATGTTGATGATGATGTAGATGATGATGAGCATAACGATAATGGTGTTTTAAGGAGGAAAATAACTTGAAATATCAACAAAAACCACGAAAGAGCAATATATCAATAAATTTATGTATTTGTGTGTGTGTATATTGTTGTTGTTGTGTGCATTATTGCGTTGTGGTGTCGTGTACAAAATCCATAAAACTTGCTCCTTTAACTTGTCATGTCAGTTCAAACTGAAAATCATATTCACACTCATATACATACACACACAAAATCCGCATGTAATTTCATCGTTGTTCTACTATAAATTTGGTATTTCATATTTAACATTTGTCGATTCTTTTTTTTTCCTTTTCTTATAAAATCATTTTTTTTTTTGTATTTAAGTGAGACTAATTTTTCGACAACAAAAAAAAAAAAAATAAAAATAACTAACATGAAATTACAAACAATATTTAGTTGTTGTTGTTGTTGTTATTATTGTTGGTATAGTGGATTCCGGAATACATTACTTATTGGTTACAGCCGTATGCCGGCACGTCAATAGTGCTAATAATAAAAAAAAAAGAGTATTGTACATACAATATTTAGTGTAGTATTAGTATTACAAAGTAGCGATAGTAGTAATAATCACAGCACCAGCCACCACAACATCAATAACAACAATAACCTCGATCAAACTAAAATGACATTAAGTGTATAAAAGTTTTATGCTTTTGAAATAGCGCACAAAAGTAGCTATATGTTATATACTAGAGGTTATTATACCGTATAATAATAACAACAACAACTACTACTACTACTACTACTATACTATTGTATATAAATCTATGTGAGAATATTGAAAGCAAAGATAGCTAGCTACCCATACTGCGAGTACTAATACAACTAACACTTCACATAACTCCATCATCATGAGTTGTAATTTTGCAAATGACACATGTCAAGTGACATTAACTCAAGTTTTGTGTGCAATTCAATGCCAAATTTGGTGCTATGCTATGGAAAATGTGCTTATCGCATGTGTTAATATTTCCTCTTGAATTTGTTGTTTTATATAGTACCTACTTATACTCTATATATATTATATACTTTCAATATATTTTTATTTATTTGCCATTTTTATCAATGTTGGATTGTCACGTTATCACCTATTTTTTGCAATTTTTCATAGCATCAACCTGGTAACAAACCACTAATATATTACCATTTACTCTCAACTGTACATATACGTACAGTTTATCTGAAATATAAAATGTAAGGCATGTAAATTGATGGATTAGAAACTTTTTTGGTACTTTTAATAAAAAATATTCATTCAACACCGATGTGGACCGTAAGTCCACACCACTACATTGTATACCAAGAGCTTTCCTTTTAGCATTCCTTGTATGCTCTTCACGTTAGTAGTCTGTCCAGGTGAATGCCTAAGTACTTAGCAGTTTCGACTTGGGGAACTAAGATATTCTTCAATATGATTTGGGGACATGTATCTCTCCTCGTAGTAAATGTTATGTGGGTTGATTTCGTCTCGTTAACTTTCAGTCTCCAATTCTTTAACCAAGTAGAAATTCGATCGAGATCGATTTGGAACTTGAATGATACTACTATGGGACTCGTTCCAGTCGTAATAATAGCAGTTTCATTCGCAAAAGTTCCAGTGAGAACATCATCAGTTGTAGGTAAATCGGAAATAAAAAGCAGATATGGGATTGAACTTAACACACTGCCTTGTGGAACTCCGGCTTGGATTGAGTGAAAGGGGGACATTTCATTGTCGTAATTCACATAGAACAGCCGATTATGAAGATGTACTTTTATAAACAAATAAGCGTTCAGGGGCAACATCTTTTTTGCTATGAATAATAGACTTTTGAGAGGCTATGGCACCCCTCTCAAAGGCTTGGATATATCCAAAAAGACTGCTGAGCAGAATTCTTTTCTATCGAGCGCCTCGCTTCGAGGATTGAAAACATTTTCATTTGTAATTTCCTTTGAACTGTATGTTAATAATCTTCACCAGCCGAAATACTGCATTTTGTTGATACATATTTTACTGCTGATGCATTGGGGTTACATATCAAATCTATCGTTGTTTTTCTGCTGTTGCTATTAGTATTAATGTCAAATTGTTGTTACTGTTGCACACATAACTACATTCAAATACATACATATGAGTAACATACAAATCCTTGTAACAAGTAAAGTATTTTATTAGGGTATTACATTACATAAGTGAGTGTGTTCGTGGCATGTTTATACCAGTAAGTGGCATAGATGATCTAAATATGTTATGCTGCTGATAATTTTAGTACATTATTTTGCGCTGCTTTTTTTTTTGTCTTCTTTTTTCATTTTATTCTGTATCACTTTCTTCCCTTTTACTCCTTTTTTACTTTAAATCCTTCACAATCAGCAGATGTAGTGTCATTATAGCTTTTTAGTAATTCCAGTACTTTGCTCCCAATAGATTTTTTCACAAATATCTAGCTACATAGATTCAGTTGATGTAGTTTTTAGTATTTTATATATGTATAACTATTGCTGGGTATTGGTGTTATTTGCTGTCTTGCATGCTGTCTCTTCGGAAAGAACACTGAATGACAGAGTGATTTGACAGTTGACAACCATTGCTTGCTGTCTTTTCAATTTGTAATTTTTCGTTCAATTTTTTTATTTTCATCATTTTGATTATTATTCTTCTTTACTACAGCTCTTTTTGAGATTATTTCTATATTTATGCATTGTATAACAGGGGACAATCGTTTTCGTATGGAAACATCTCCTTTTTTTTTAACGAAATTACATAACAAAAGTGTTGAAGAGGGAGTTCAATTGTAGATAGAATAACAGTGATTATTAGTAATGCTTCTGATTGTAGGTGGCAGTTCGAGACATATTACCACACTCAGTCACACAAACACACATATACAAAAATTTGTCAACTTCAATCAAATACGATATTTGTGTTGCTTTTCGTTTGGCTAGTTGGTTGAACCTGTGTGTTTTCATTATTGATGCTGTCGTTATTGTTATTTTGGTTGTGCTCATCAGTGCTACTTTGCTGTTGCTTCTCTCTACCTTTTCTGCTTCACTGTCACTGTGTTACTACTAGTTATGGCTTTGGTGCTGTTATCATTTTGTTTAGCATATTTATGTGATTTCGTATCAAATTAGTGCTGTTGTTGAGTCGCTTACTTCATTTTTGTATTCTTTTTTTTTGTGTTTATACCATTTAAATGTCATTTTAACATTTTTTTTTATTGTTATTATGCTAACTTGGTTCTGTCTGTTTCGCTTTTTCTATAGCTCTTCTGTATTATATTTTTTGTCATTTTTATGGACTTTATATATAGAGTATATTTGTTGCTGTTGACAATACTTTTTTGTTTTTTTTTTGTTATTGGTGAACAAAAGTAGTATATTGTATATTGTATATGGTTGATAAAGGATAATACAATATAATGAAATTCTTTTATTGTTATGTCTGCAAAGTTTAAATTCGATTTGGGTTGCTCTTTGCTTACGTACATATATACCAGCTATACACACATTAAAATATAGAAATACCTTCATGTATGTATGTATGTATGTATACTTACACTTGCAGTAGTTTGTCAATAGCAAAATATATGTATAAAAGACAAAATTTGAAAATATTCCATGGAAAAATACACAATACAAAAACGACAGTAGCAGAAAATGATGGTGATCTGTGTTGGATGTGGGGCGAGGGGGCTATGTTTGAAAATAAATAAATAATTGACATTTAAATGTAGTCAATCTACTTTGCATATTATTGCTTCCAAAACAGTAACAATAGTCACAACAAAAGAAATTCCATTCAATTGCGTTTTACGTTTATTTGTTCATTCATTCATTGATACAACGAATGTGTAGCAAATACATAGTATTTTTGGTATTTGCACATAAATTATGTATCGCTATATAGGAAATAACAAAGAAAAACTCACTTCAATTCGTTGTAATCGAAATATTCTTTCTGTTTATATTGAAAATAACTTTCAATAAATTAGTATTCTTATTTATTGCATGTTTGCTATGAATGGGGGGCTGATTCCAATTTGCAATAAGTTAATTCCTTGATTTTACCTTTAATATTCTTAGTAATACGAATGGTGTGTAACACATATTCATGAACATCAATTTGGTAGTTTTGAAAGGATCAATCAATTCCTATTTGATATCTTATATTGTAGAAATTATGTGAATGTGACAAATGACATAGTAATTGCAAAACTTCGGCACTGTCCTGTATACTTCATATTTCCGAAGTCACTGATGACACAAATGTAAATAGTTTCGTCATATCAGGTTCAGTTTCTATAGTGGCTAGAAATTCCTTAAATATAGCAAGCAAATGGATTGAAAAGAAAATGTAGAATTTTGCGAAATTATAAATAAATTTTACAAAAAATTGCAATTTTGTACAATAGTCCTTTATAGGTTGAAGAAACACGTTAGAGTCAGTCGGGTCGGTCTATCATTTTTTCCCTCTAAAATCATTCATATATTTGTCTCCGATAGGTTCACCCTGGAAACGGTAAGAGCAAATTTTATAAAAAATTGCAATTTTGTACGATAGTCGTTTATAGGTTGCAGAAAGACGTTAGGTTTGGTCGGGTGGGTCTACCATTTTTTACCTCTAGAGATGATTTAGATATATTATGGGCGTTATGTGTATTTTTGTTGACTATCAAATATATATATGTTTTTTTTTTATAGAAGCGCACTCTTAAGGTGTAAATGTAGAGAGTAAATATCCTAGACAGAAATATTAGAGAAAAAATATGAACGGAGATAGGTCATACAAAAAAGCGATAGGCGACAAGTATCACTTGTTCCCGGAAAAATATTAAAGAGGAACAATTAATGTAAATGCGCCTTACACTTCAGTGCGCCGAATGCAGTTCCTGAGTAGCTATGATTTTATATATCGATTTAGGCTAGCCTGGGAGAAATTATAAAAATGTACCTTTATGTACTGGACCCCATAAGGAGTGGAGATTTATATTTTTCAATTTATAGCAACATTTACTTGAACCCTATCCCTATTAGATATTTCGTCAAAAAATTTTTTATGAAATCACACAAAATTGACCTGCATATATCACTTGCCCATAGTCAATATGTTTTGTTAATTGTTTTTTACGAAATAATAATAAAATTAATAAAAAACAAACACGCCAAAAAAATTACATAAAAAATCATTTATAATTTTTGTGATATGACTATGCCGTAGCTCAGTGGTTAGTGTGTTCGCCTTCTGATCTGTAGGTCGTGGTTCAATACCCGGCTGATGCATAACAAATTTAATATCGAAAAGATTTTTCTTTGGAACGGTACCCACCTGCCGGAAAGCAATTGGCAATTTTTCCGACAGTAACAACTTGCCATGAAAAAGATTCTAAAAAGAACTCTGTGACAAAGCTCAGAAAAAGTGATGTCACAAGTGTTCTGCCGTTCGGAACCGGCTAAAATAAGTAGGTCCATTCTAATACTGTCCAAAATTTAAGACGCACAACAGTAATGGAAGAGAAGCTCGGCCATGAGCCCTTTGTGGCTTTAAATGCCACATATTTATATTTTTTTTTATGCAACAAAAGAGTATATTCTCTTTTCGAAATAATAAAAAAAATGTTTATGGCAAAACTTAACATCCTACTCCAAATTTCACATAATTTAATATTAAAGAAATTTTCAATTAATATTTTTGTCATTTGACTTACTTCATATGTTTTTTGTTTCTGTTTTTTTGTGGTCAACAATGGCTTTGTAAATTTATTTATGTTTATATGTTTACCTCGCCTATTTTTGCCACACTTCAAATGCTACAATATATGCAGTATAGTATAATTTATAGTGGGGATATTCAGTATATTGTTGCTCTGTGAATATTGTTGCATTTTCGCATATGCAATACGATAAACCATATGACACTTGTTTATGTGATTATATGTGTGTGTATATATATGTCTATATAACATTTTGAGTAACGGACACTTTTACGCGTATAGGACACTGGTATGAGTATGAGCATATATGTATACTGTCAATTGTCACATCGTTATACTATTTTATGTTTCATTCATATTATTTTTCCCATTTTTTTGCATATATTTTGACATTTTGAGGTTGTAATAGGCATTCAGGCAATTTATGTTGCATATTTTTAGGATGGCAGATGAAAAAAAAATTGTATATCTTTGCTTTTTTTTTGACATATTTCATGTGTTAATATGTATTCGTAGGTGCATACGTACATATGTATATTGATCCATATTTTTTGTAGCTCATTCCCATTTATTTCTATCTTTTGTTCATACAAAATTTATTTATTTATAACTATATTTTGTTATTTACAGCTGGTTGCGAAAATGGTTGTTCACGACATGGACAATGTACTTTGGAAAATGGTGAATATCGTTGTGATTGTATTGAAGGTTGGGCTGGTTCGGATTGTTCAATTGCATTGGAAATGAATTGCAAGGATAATATTGATAATGATGGTGGTAAGTACAAATTGTCATACATTTAATTGCATTTTTTTTTTATTTGTGAAATTTTTATTACTTATATGATATGATGTGTATGTGTAGACGTTACATCATTTACAAATGTAAAGTATAAGGCTAGAATGGTTCCACAAGGCATTCTGTTAAGTTTAAAATTTATGAAAGGTAATTTCAAACCAATTAAAATTCAATAGTTTGTATATAATTGTTGATTATGTCAATCCTAAGCTTAAAGGCAATTACTAATCGACAATTACTGTGTAAAGACGGATTAATTGCATTAATAAATAAATCTGTTTATAGTTGTTTTTTAATGACGTTTGTCTAAGCTTTAATTAATTATACATATATTGTAAGCTATTTTTTCGACATATTCTGTTGTTGTATATATGTAAAGTTAATTACAACTTACCATCAAATGCACATAAATATATTCTCTTATTCCCCTGTGCATTTCCCACACAAGCAAACAATAATAACAATCACATTCGTTGGTGTATTAGAAATTATAACAACAATAACAAAAACCACAGTCATAATAATACCGGAAATGTTTCCTAGTCCTTAACATGCATAGTAGCGACGTAGATTCTATGAAAAAAAATATACACATGGGTATATACTCTAATATTTATATGGATGGATTGTTTGTGTGTGTGTGTACAATAAAAATCTATTATATAAACAATAAATCAATAAAATATATAAAACATGCCAACAACAGTGACAGTTGTACCACACCAATAGCGTTATATACACTTATGTATGACTTACCCATACATATTGTACATATATACTCACCTGCATATACAATTGTCAGTCACACCCAATTGTTGTTGAAAATGTATTCTCAGTTGGAGTATAAATAAATAGAAAAATAAATAATACACAAAAAAATAAAGTCGCAACAACAATAATCATATAATATAGCAACAACAACATAAATAAGTTTTCAAATTACACTTTTAAAAGGAAATATACGGAAATAAACAACAATATGACAAACTAGTATATAAATATGTGTATGTAAAGGTGAATCTACATATGTATATGAGCATGTGTGTAAAAGGTGTAGCCCTCTTATATCCACACTCATCACTTTACTTTCACAAAACACATATAATGTCCATTATTATTGCTGTTGTTGTTGTTGTTGCTACTGCTGTTGAATACTATAAATAAAATGCTCGCACTCTGCTAAGTACACACAGCCACACACACACACACAGATAGTGAGAAATGTAAAAAGTTTTCGCATACGATATAGAACATTACCAAGAAGCATTTGTAAATTTATTTGAATTCATCCATACCAATATGAGAATAGTTAGGAGACAAGATACTACTTGGTAGAGTACAGAAGTATACCTATATTTATATAGAGATATATGTGTATGTGTACGTGCAAGGTATGTTTATTGATTCAACATAAGAAAATAGTTAAAATCGAATAAATAAGAAAATAAATAAATAAATAATGATCAAGACGACAAGAAAATAGCACATAACCAAGAAATATACATATGAACAAATGTGTACATTTGTATATTAAGCTGCCTCATCAATAAAGTTTCATTTTCCACCAGCAAAACTTGAAATTTAGTATATTTTGTGACGTTCAACAATATATTTTAACCGAACACGAGCTAAAATGATAAAAAAACGAACTCTGTAAATCAAATTATCTATGAAAAATACATTCGAAAAGCTTAACATCGGTAACAAGGACAGATAGAGGGACTTAATTTCGAAAAAAACTCATGCTTTTGCACTGAAAGTATGTGTGGTTTTTATTTGAGAGCGTACATATTCACATTTGTATGTGTTAAGTTACAGTCCTTTAGCTTTAGATCTTCGTACAGAAAGTACATTGTGGTTTTCAATCGATTCAGCCCATTCAGCTCATCCAAATACAACCTAATTCAACGAATTTCCACTTAATAATCACAATTAGCTAGTGAAAATTGACATATGAAAAAAATTTGTATATGTATATGTACGCACTTTCAAAGTGCGTAAGGTATAAAAACACTCAATATTTCAAATATAATTTTTTCAATTGCCCCTAAATATTTTGCAAGATTTCAAAACATAAGCCAAATTTCATATTATGCTTGTAAAAAAAGGTACTACTTTTAATTTTTACATCAAAAGTGAGTCACTTTAATGTAAATATATTTATAGAAGGGGTCACAAAATGTAATAAAAAGGATTTACGTCAAAGATATATCAACAAAATATATATAAACAGTTTGTCCTTTAATTTTACACATACACACACACACACACACACACACATATTAACAAATACTCTCATTCATACATAACCGTATATGGCAAAGAGAATACCCAAGGATATTGGCCAAGCAATATAGTCTATATATAATATGGGGAAATGAAAAGCCAAAAAAAAAATTAAATAAATTCAATTATTAATCATGTTTATCTCATGATGATGAATTGAATGAGCGGATTATGATGACGCTGATGGTAGTATATAAAATGAAGTATTAACCCTAATAGTATTAGTATTAGTAGTAGTAGTAGTAGTAGTGGTAGTAGTAGTAGTAGTAATATGAATAGTAACAACAACATCAATATTTGGGTAATAAAAAATAAATTTTTCGAAAACATCAGCAAATTTTCATTTATTCACTCATTCACGTTCGCTATCATTCGATAACGAATCTAGTATAATATTCACGTAATAAAAAACAAGAAAAGGAAAGCGACATACTATAAAATTGAACACAACAATTTTGAAGAAACTTTTCAATCTAGAAATTTACTTTAGCATGTACCTTTAGTGTACAACAATAGTAGTATACATGGATAAATTGAATTCAATTGAATTCAATTTATTAATAATCATATTTAGAAAAAAAAAATAAAAAAGAGAGGATATAGCCGTAATAAGGAAGTGAAATAAAAATAAAATATTGTACGAGAGACTTTAAATTGCTAATCTTGAATTTGTATTACAGTATTTAATAAAATTGAGTTTCATATTAAAGCTACTGGCAATTTTGTGTCAGTAATGTAAAAATTTATCACTTTTAATTTCTATATATTCATTTGTGTAAGACCTACAAGTACTTAGACTATATTAATCGAATATATGTCAGATTGTAACTTATCGTTTCAACAGTAAATCAAAATTGAAAAATACGGAAAGCAAGTGCATATCAACCACATGTTTAATCCCATCAAACATATTTATATCAACATATTGAAACAATTTTGTATACGAAGTTTATATGCAAAGTATATTGTATCATGCGACAATGTTGATAAGTACTACACATACGAATACTCATTCAACAACATGTTTATAAGAAATTGACGATGAGGATAGCTCTTCAAATAGATATTATTGTGACAACACACCGAAGAACATTCATATTACTTTGTTTTCCATGTTGTAGATCAATCTGAAATCGAATCGTAAAAGCATAAAAAAAAATGAATCCTTTACATCACCATTCACTTAGATAAAAAATAAAAAAGAAAGGAGAGAAAAAAATACAATAAATACAAATAGGTACAAATACAATCATACGACAATACAATTTGAGGAAGTGAGCTTCAAGTGTCATAGAGGCTTGTTTCCTTGTTACTGAAGTACATATAATTGAAAGATGTTGGTGTAAAAGGTAAAAGCCTCAAAGTTGAAAGCTAAGCAAAAGAATGAAAAAATGGAGATGCAAAAGAAAAAATAAATAAATAAAAAGAGTCAAAAAGGAAATAAACGGAAATTGAAATCAACTTATAACAACAACAGCAACAACAATATCAATAGTATAGGTAACAACACGTTTTTTTTTTTGTTTTACTACCTACATATTTACATCATCGTCACATAAGCAGCACTTGAGAGCGCTCGTGCTTACCTCTTACCAATTGTTGGCTTCTTCTACTGCTTTGTGAGTTTACAAAACAATATTATCACATACATGTATAGATGAATATACAATAAAAAATATGTATTTATATGCATATATGTAGAAATCATATGGGGGGTTTTATACTACACGTGTACGTAATCATATGAAGAACCCCCTTTCTATACGGCAGACAAAGTGAAAAAATGATGCATTTGAACAGGATGTCTCAAGAGGTGCGACAATATTGTAACATTTGTAAATGTGAAGCAATCCAAAGACGAATGAATAAGTAACACTATACAACAACAACAACAATCAGAACTATAGGGTGATACTCGTACATTTAACGTACATGTAATCGTACCCTTTGCAGTAGTGATTTTATAACAGATCAAGCTGTTGAACTCCCAAACTGTTAAGGTATTTTTGTCTAGTATATTTTGACATTTAGTCATGGGAAGATTTAGCATGGCACTGCGTCTAGAAATTATTGTGATGCATTACGAGCAATAAGCAATAGTGCGACGGTTTGATGTGATTTATGGGCCATTCACCAAAGACAACAATTTGAAAATAATGTCGAACGAACAATATGTGAATTTAAATTTCCGGTAATTATTGCAAACATTTTGTGGAATAATATTGAAATATTTTCTCCATGTAAGATATTATTTCGATATTGCCTATTGATTTTTTACATTGGAATAAAAATCGATATTATTGCAAACATATTTGGAATAATGCCGAAATGTTTGCAACAATGTCGAATTTTTTTTTTAATTCTATGTTATTGAAAATTCACCACTATTGCAAAAAACCATTTTGGACTATAAATAATGGCTAAATTTGTGATATTTCTTCATTATATTTGATTGAATAATTTTTTTTCCATTTATAAATAAAACAACTAATAATTCGATACTCTTCTTTCATTTATAGATGGTATGACCGATTGTTCGGACAGTGAATGTTGTTCACATCCAGCATGTTCTGAGCATATTATGTGTCTTTCCTCTAATGATCCCGTCGAAGTATTGTTACGCAAACAACCACCTTCAGTGACAGCATCATTTTATCAGCGTGTAAAATTCCTTATCGAAGAGAATTCAGTACAATCATATGCACATATGGATGAATATAGTGAAAAGTGAGTACAATCGTTTACAATTTATATTATTCTACCTAAACATAGTCAATATATATGTATACATAGTACATGTATTGTATTATTCATTATTATTCGATCATTTAATGCTATATAAGCTAGCGCGCGTATATATGTATACATAGCTTATAAGCATTATAAAGTACCAACTATATATGAGAATTATTATATAACATTTGTTATTAAATATATTAATTTTTATGATAATATTTTTAACAAATTTAGTCAAATTTAGTTAGAATTTTTCAATAAAGTCTATATTGAAAATATATTCAAAGAAAAAAAAAAAAACAACAAACAACCAAACAAAATAAACATAACCAAAGGCTATATATATTTTTTTTCCATATTCTTTTTACGTTGACATTAAATTACATCAAATTTTATGAATGCACCAAATTTATACGGTTTGGGAAAATCTACATACAGGCTTGGGCGGGGTTATGCTTTGCTTTATGATGTTCTCATTTTTTTCATTTTATTTTCTTTTTGAATTTATTTTTTTTTTTTTAAGAAAAAATAAAAGACAAATATTTCTTATATAATTACTCAATTCTTTTTCTAATTATTTATGGTGCAATGAAGAGAAAAAGCTCAAAAATAATCAATTATTTTTATTTGTCTTTATTTGTATTACTCTTTATTAATTTTCCAATTAAGAAAAGAACATGAATGTATCTAACAAATTTTCTATTCAATTTTGTTATCGACAAGAAATTATTATACTTTTAAAATTTTGCCAAAAAACAAATCAAAAACTATCAACAAATTTTTAAAAGTTTAACTTTTCTTTACTTAAAAAAAAACAAACACAATTCAATGGAAATAAGAAGAAAAAAGCTAATCAAAAATAACAACCACTACCACCACCACCACCACCACTACCACCACTACCACCATCACTATCACCACCCTCAAATCATATCCTCACAATCCGAACCAAAATCCCCTCAATGAGTCTATCATTTATGCGTTGGAATACAAAAGTTAATCAAACGAAATACACAAAATATATTTTTTATTATTATTATTCATTTAATTATTATTTTTTCATTCTATTAAAAATATTATTTATATGATTTTGATAATTCACCTAATTTGAATTATTTAAGAAAAAGCAACAAATAATTTTATTCAATAAAACATACACCATTTTTTATTTGAGCTTTTTCTTTTCTTGCCTATGTAGGATTTTCAAAAAAAAAAAAACAAAAAAAAAATATATGCAAAAAAATTTATTCAAATTTACAACAAAGCATACGAAAAAGCAAATTTTTTCTTCAAAATTATGTTGGTTTTTTTTCAAAAGAATATTCTCATTTACTTATTTATTAGTAGTATGATTTTTTTCTTAAATTTTTATTTTAAAAACTTTTAATTTCTACTCGTTTAAAAAAAATCCAAAGCGAAAATAATGATAGCACTTCATTGAGTATGTGTGTTGTCTAGTGTTTTACCTCCTTGTGTTCGTCTAACCCAAAAAGAAAAAAAATAACAGTCATGCAGTACAAACGAAAAACATAAATTTTATGTATATAACAATATAATATGTTTATAAATAACTTTATATATATATGCATATCTAATGAATATTGAAAAAAATAAATAGAAATGTCAATATATAATTTATTAAGTATTTAAATCTTTTTATTTATTTTTAAATAATTATTTTAATTAGTCAAGATTTATTAGATTATTCTTCAGCTTGACCTTGAAGTTTGTAGCATTTGCTAAAAATGTTACTAGATTCTTTTACTTTCAGGAAAGGAAAAGTATGAACTTGTCACTAAACTCACTTTCACAATAAATTTGACCTAATATGTTTAAGCGACTCACTACATTAAAATGTACATTGGAGTGGGTTGTTTGTATGAAAGCATCTCAGCACCAGTGCACATATTACATTTCCGTATGAAAGCATAACGTATAATTCTCATCTGCTTCTCAACATCAATTCAAATTTATGTGAAGAAACACATCAACAACTAACCTTCACATTTATAGAAGAAAATTTCATAAATTTATCCCACTTTTTGATATTAATATATTTCAAGACTCACAGTTAGGGTATAGCGCCCCTGATGCTCTGAAAATAATATATTTAGATTTTGATAAAATGCTACAATATTTTCTGAGTCATCAATTAAATATATTTCTAATGTTTTTATAATTCCAAATTTCAAAGGTCAAGCACTTAGAAAATTATTTAATTTTCCTAGTAAAAAAAAAGTGAAATCTTATGAAATAAAACTTATTTAATTTTTATTTGCTTACTTTCATTTTTGGAACTGCTCTAAAAATTCAGTGTATAAAAAATGCTAGAAATTTTTTAGTTTTATTTCCTTATCATTTTCGCTAGGAGAATCAAAGAAAATCAAATAAAAAAAAAAAGGATCTCTCTACAAAATATGTTCAACATGATATATAGGAAAACGTGTACTTTTTTGTTGTTGTTTATAGTTTAACTTTAATTTGATTTGAATTAAAGCTTCAAAAGAAAAAAAAATTAAATAAAATAAAAGAAAAATGTTTTAAAATAATAATTTACAAAAATATACATATGATTTCAGAGTTACAGTACTGATGCTTAGTAGAGTTATACAGTGGCGACGCCATCTATTCATATGTACTATATGAGTGATCCGCAACTTAACGAATATTTCCTCAAGAATTCCGCGCTAATAGTTCTAGTGTATTTATATCTCTGGTCGTTTGAACTTTTTGAAGTCCTGACTTATTCTGGTAGCTTCCATATTGAATTTTGTTTCCTTTCGAATCGACTGCGAACATTACGTTTCACTATTTCATTAAGCACTCTTTCGAATGATCAACGAGTATAATTTTTAATTGTCCGTTAACTTTTAAAGTCCACATAAAAATGAGAGTAATATTTGCGACAGGCAAGCCCAAGTCTTTCTCAAACGTTCTTACTAAGATTTCCACAGAAAGCGTCGCTACGTAAGCCTACTTAGCACCAGTTCAAAAACTTTTGTAACACACTGTGTTCTCTATATTAACTTATATGTATGTTTTATTATTTTTAGAATAGATTTGTTATTATAAAAATAGAAATATAATTTACTTAAATGTGCGCGTCTAACATTATTATTTTTTATTTTTATTTTTTTTTGTTATAATTTTTGTTTGGAATACATACATATATATATACTACTGATACTACTAAAACTACTAACCATATTAAAGTATGTATTTAGTTAAGGTAATAAGACAGAAAAGTAGTAGCAGATAAAATAAAAACCCGGCAAATGAAATTAAGTCTTAAAATACTCGTAAATGGAACATGGAGAGTGTGCGTATTGCGACAGCTTCATACTACGTGTATGTGTGTGGTGATTGTCAAATGTTAAATTATTGTATATTTTCTTTTTAATTTAATGTTATTTTTTTTATTTTTTATTTTGTGTGTTTTTTTTATTTTTATTTTCAATATTATTATTTTATGTATTGTATTAAATGTATTCACGAAAAATGTAATGAATTAATTTAAAAATTATTTTCGTATGAAAATAGCATCAATTCATTGCATTTTTCTTTTTAACCTGTATTGTAGGTATTTATAGAATTTTATAAAAAAAAAAAAATAAATCAAAATAATATTTCGAAAGAAAAATTGAAAAAGAAAATTATTTAATTACTTAACAAATGCATTTTTGTCTTTTGATTTCTTTTGTCCTGTCTTTTTAATGTGTACTGTCTCCTCTGTTGCTGTGGCTCGATACCTTCATGTTGTGTGAAAACCTCAAAAAATATATCAAACCAACTAACAAATATTTACGAAAACGATATAAATCACATATTAAAAATTAATTCTTATGCATTCAAATATGCAATAAAAATCTCGAAACAATAATTATGAAAATGTAGCCTCTTCTGGAGCTCATTCACTCCTTGGTAAGTTTATAAAGAAAACAGCAAGAAAAATAAAAATAAAAAATAAAAAAATAAGAATCAGTATCGAAAAAAAAGAACTAAATAAAATAAAATATTTTCGTTGCTTAATTTTTTTTTTTTTCATCAAATTTATTTTTCAAATAAGTTAATTCATTTTCTCAAAAAAAAAAACACAAAAATAGAAAAAGTTGTGTTTACCGAAAACTTTATCAATCTTTATTTTTCATTTATCATTGATTGATTTTTTTGATTGCAACTCTCATTAAAACCAAATGAATATATCATTGGAATTGTATATATAAATATTTGATATTTTTAACTCATCAATTAACGCAACAAAATGTTAAATATTAAAAAAAAAATTTTTTTGTGAAAAAAGTGTAGACCGAAAAACTGAAATTTAAACAATTTTTATTCTTCTGTATGTGTTACGTGTTCGTGTCTATGTGTATTCAGTTAATTAATGTTCAGTTCAATTTTGATTTTCTGTTTGTTTTGATTTTTCTATTTCAATTTTTATATCAAATAACCATATATTGAAATATATTTATACATTTTAATTAACATAATTATTTTACATATACTACATATTTACTATAATATTTAACTAACCAAAATAATCAGCAATTTATTTATTAACGATATTTTTATTTATAATTTATTCATAAACAAAAATGAGTCAAAAAAAAATTATGTGATTAGTCGACACATAAAAATTTATTGCTTGCAACTATCAACCTACTACAAAATTTTCTAGAAAGAACATTTAATATGTTAAAATCATAAAAATAACAAATTAAAACATTTAAATTAGCAACAAAAAAATTTACTCTTGAGATTGATCTGGTAAATAAGCTGGGTGGTCAAGTATTAATATGCATTTTGAAAAATTGTGCTATAATAAATAATTTATTCAAACAATTAATTAGTGAAAATTATTTATATAATTTCATGATTACATAATTGCATAATTAGAAATTTTACATTATTTGTATTTAATGATTGACTAAAAAAATTTTTTTTTGGCTCAATAGAAATCAATACATGCATAATTATTCATTATTATTATTATTAGATTTAATTATACATTTTTTTTTCTGATTTACATTCACAACAACAAAAAAGTTCACAAATATATTTTACTCACATCGTCGTCGTCGTTGGCGTTTAGTTTTTTTTTTGTGATAAATAAAAAAACATACAAGCAAAACATATCAATTTTTAGTTCAAATTATTTACTCATTAAAACATTTTACACATTTTACACATTATTCTGATCATAACTTTTTATTGTATTCTTTTTGCTTTTTTCATAGAAATTAAGAGAGAAAGTTAAAAAACAAATAAAAACTGATTTTTTTTCTGTAGCATTACAAAATACAACATATGTTTTTCGATACATAATTAAATGCAATATATAATGATGAAGAAATAAGTATATCAAATTGAAAATAAAAACAAACTTACATATATCCTTATGTGTTAAACCTTCCTCTATAAAAAGAAACTAAACATATAAATTAATAACATATATTGAAAAAGAAAAAAAAAAAGAAATCAATTAGAAAAACATCAAACAAACCCTTTGATCCTATTTGTCTGCGTCTAAATCATTTGTTTTATGTACTCTACACTCTCTCAACTCCAAAATACACGCAATCACCCACTTAACTCCTATATATACACACACTCACTCTCACCATACACCATACACCAAATGAACCTCTTATTAAAGAAAAATGAAACAAACCAAAAAAAAAAAAAAAATATAGAAATCAAAATTGAAACTGTGTGATTTTTTAGTTTTGAAAAAAAAGAATATTATATAATTACTATAATTTATGATTTGACTTTTATTTGAAATATTTTTGAATTTCTATAAAAAAGATTATTTTATTTTTAATATAATTTCATTTTTTTATTAACTAAAAATGCAATGTGATATTTTTCATAGACAAACGCGTAAAAGCTTAAAATAAAAATGTATTTACAATATAAAATATGATAACATAAGTAGAATTTTGGTATAGCTCAATTTTGAAAAAAAATTTTTTGGAATTTTCTATTTTTTAAGGGGATGTACAGAAATTATTAGATATTACTTTATTGATAGGTATATATATGTAAGACTATGTTGAACGTGTAAGCAAGCGAATTAATTATACTATCTATTACACGGTAAGATAAAACTAAACCTATCTGCGGGACTCCCAGTGTACCTGAAATGGTTACGAATGGCAAACATTCCAATATACTCATTTTCGGAATATCCTACGTTAACGTTTTCATGATTTTTTCATAATTCATTGTCATATGAAACAACTAAAAATTTTTTTCATAATTTCGATTAACAAAATCATGTTCAAGTTGTTTTATTTTAACTTGTATACGATTTTGTTGGAACCTGAACATTTCAATGCTATAAAACTTTATCATAATCGCCAAAATAGAATTTTTCGTTGAACTTTTCAGTATCTATTCAAAATGAAAATTCCAACTATTTGAAAGTAATTTCCAAGAAATAGTTGCCCATCAAACCCACAATGTGGCCCTCTGTTCCAGCCTGGAACAGATAATTAGCATGCTTTTTCAGGGTGTTCAAATGTTTAGACGGGCACCTTATTTTGATTTGGAGCGCATTTTTTTATAAAAAATAGATTCGGACAATTTTTGCCATTCGTCATCTGTTCGTGAATATTACCAGCCCACTATATATGAGGGTTCTTTAAATCTTATAGGTTTGCCTCACAATGTTATTATCTTATTCAAATAATTTTATATTATTTATGATTGACTGTGATTAGTTTTACATTATATCAAATCATTTTTCTTTGAAATGGAAATTGTTGTACGTATAACCAATTAAATATTTCTATTGATTATCATTCTAATATTATATCGAAATGAATATGTCTCTAGCAAAAAGAAATCGGTATTTTCCTTTATAATAATTTACTAAGATTTTATTTCCATATATGTGTTACGACTCTATATTTTATGAACATAGATCAACAAAAACTGTTTTTTATCAAAAAAAGTTTAGCTAAAAGTTACGTTGATTAGATTCCTTTTAATTATTAATATTAAATTTGAAATAATAATGCTTGGTTATATTATACAAAATTATCACTGATACAATAGTCTCGTCACAATTACGGACTGTGCCGTCGTTTAGGAGTGACTAAAAACCTTCCCCCCTCACTTTAGCACTATTCACCTTCACCGCGCTGACCTGGTCCAGGTCCATCTCCTTTATTCTTGATAACTTAACTCTCGTTGCGAATAACAATACTATTATTGCTACTACTACTACTACTACTAATAATAATAATAATAATAATAATAATAATAAGTACTAAAATGGTGAAATATGACAACGTTGCGTACTCATACAGACAAAAAAAAAACAGAAGAAAAAAAATGTGTATATAAAAAAGCGAGAAAATTGTTAAATATAACTACATACATACTCAGATGTACGTATACATATATACAACAGTTATTTTCGCAGCGATGTCATGCAAATTTTAATGCTTGATTTGTTACATCACAAAACCAACAACAATGAACAGAAAAAAAACCTTCATAAAGGAAATGGCATAAAAGGGAAGCAGTCAGTAGTAACAAAATTTATGTTCACAACATAAAAATACACAAAAATAACATCCAAAATGTCAATAATGTCAACAGAGTGTGTGTGTGTGTGTGGCTGGGTATGTACGTATGTAACATATATGAATGTGTTAGTGAGTGTAACTGAGCGAAAAAAATATGTGTATGTATTTAAGTCTACTTGTTTGTTTATTATTACAGTAATATAATTTTTCATTTTCTTTTTCGGCAATTTTTTATACTACATGTATTACGTATACATACATATATTTATTAGGGTTGTCAATTATTCGAATACGAATATTATTAGACAAAATTTGTATAACCGGTTTTTGTTTATAACTAATAAAAATTAACCAGTTAATCCGTTTTTGCCTCATATCGTAAAAAAGTGTAAGAAGGAATATTACTATAACAATAGAATTCCCGATTCCAATTTTTTCTTCACACATAAAATTTAAGGTTATAGCGTCCACAACCAAATTGCCACAGATCAAAATATCCAAATAAATTAAATTCAAAAACAGACGCATTTTCTATGCAAAAAGGTGATAAGAATGATAACAAATACATTCCAAAAATGATTTAATAATTATTTCAGCCATTATTGTTTAGTCTCTCGAAAGAAAATCTATTTAAAAATAATCTATATTATTATTCGATAATTAGAGTTATCTAAAAAAAAGTAACCAATTTTATATTAGCGGTTAACCGAAATGGTAACCCAAGTGAATATGTGTATTTACTTGTAGTCATGTAAAATCATTTGAAGTATATTTCGTTAAGAATTTAACAGTGAAAAGTGTAAAAAAAAATCAAGATAAGTAAGATAGTAGATGAGCACACAACACTGTACTACCTTCGAGTACTCCTGTATAAGTACAGCATCTTTCAAAGAAAAGTGTCCTTTCAAATTTAAAAAGAAACGCGATATTTTTATGTAAAGAGCTGATAACTTTATTTGAATCCAAAGTACAAACTCTGAGGTCTGTAGATCGTGGCTTCAATCCCCGGCTGAACCATGCCATGGACAAGCTTCTAAAAGAACTCTGTGGGAAACGGCTAAAATAAGTAGGTCCATCTCTTAGGTTTTCGAAGCCCCAAATGTGAAAATTTTGCTTATTCACATACCCAAACATATGAAAATGACCCTCATCACTCAGAATAATTTTATTTGAAAAATTATTATCATCATGTTGTGCGAGCGTCTCTTGATCCATAGCCAAAAATCGAGTTCCTAGATGTCAATTATCAATAAATGACAGTTGTATGAAAATATAATGTGAAATTTGAAATGACACCTCCTGTTGAAATACCCTGTATATACATACATATGTATACATTCAGTGAGCATGAGTACATTTATACCTGCTGCCACCCATTGTGTACGTCCATCTTCTCGTTGTTTTTATTTGGGAATTTTTTTGCTACTTCATAAATATCCTCATAAAGGATATGCAAAAATATTTAAATATTCAACAAATCTGTTGCCTGCCAATGTTGTAAAAATATTTTCATTTCCATCCTTTTTTTATTTGTTTGTTTATTTCTTTTTTTATACTCCACAATGAAGGTATTGTGTGATTTTTGTTTCTACGTAGGTATTTCATTCGGAATGTCACTATGAAGTACTTTCATTCAGTGTGCATATAAGTTTGAATGTGATAATTCTTCACTTATCTTGTATATGTACATTTTTTTTCGTTGGATCTTAAGAGTACTAGTTACAATAGCGAAAAAAGGAGCTCGAAATATATGAATATATTTGTGAATGTATGTGAATATATGAAGAATACTTTGTAAGACCCCTTTTTCGAAAATATTTTACAATCTTATTAGTAATTTCGATATGAGGTCTACGTTCAAAAATACATTTAAAATTACAATTTGATTTCTTGCTAAAAAGTAAATCAATAATCTGACATAAATTTTTAGTATATAAAAATTTTAATTCCACTTCCAATCCTCTCTTTAATATCGCCTTATTGAATAAATTTCTTGTCATGGTTCTCTCTATAGAAAAATTATAAACTCGGCCAAAGAGCCCTTTGGGGCTTATAAGTGCAGGTATAAAAAATAATATCATAATAACATTGATGTATGTATATGGAAATGATGAAATACAATATTTTTTTTTAATAATAAATTTGAATCGTTATCCTCGTTATCATAAAGTTTTCTAATTTTTTTGGAAGTAAAAATAAAAATAATAAAAATCTTTAAAATTTCACTAAAAATATATCTATAAACCATTGGATATTATGTAATTTATACAAATATGAAGTTTTGTTAATAATTAATAATAGTGATATACTCGTATGAATCCAATTGAATGGCATATACATACAAAAAAAAATTGATTAAAATTGACAGAATTTAATATCTGTTGTATAGCAAATATTTTGAACAGTTTAATTAAAGTTTATTTGTACGCCATCACAAATGAAATACAATACAATTGAATATACCTATATTCATACCAATATATACAAATAATATTGCAGCAGAAGGGAACAACCTTCAATTCTAATTATCTCGTATATGTCAAATTATGTACACGCATTGTAATACATACTGCTATGTGATGCATATATACAACCTGTATGTATTTGTATTGTTTATTTTGAACAACAAATCATTTTCACGCTCGTGTAAATATCTACACATACAAATATTCTTAGGTTATATATTTATGGAACAGTGTGAATGTATATATATTTTACATTCAAATGTACAAAAGTGTACACGTGTACTCATTTGTATGGACAAATGTGTCATGTGTGTTTACTTGTGGGGAAAAAATGAATAAATATATTAAAAAAACCAACAATAATGGATGCTGGTATTAATGTAATTTTTTATGTCAATTTTTTTGTTGTTGTTGTTGTATGTGTTATATAAATGCGTACAGGTACTTAATATACATACTGGTATATATCTACAGCTACAGCATGTTAGTGTGAGGTAGTGAATTTTGAATACATTCCATAATTAAAATGTTGGCTTCATATGTTGAAGCTATGTTTTACTATACACACACACATACACCCAATTACAAACAAAAAATTAATAATGTACAATATTATAAAAAGCATTAAAATCATTTCATATACACACACGCTTACAGAGATATATAGAGTAAGTACCTATATGTACATATATATTAAAAAGGCTCAAATATGCATAAAAATATTGTGTATGCTCATATTCATGCTACACTAATAATAATTTATAACAAATTGCATAATTTCAAAATTAAATTGATTTTATGTTCATTTATATACCAACACACAGCCATATTATACATACATATACCTATATATGTATATACCATATGTGTAATTGTACGATTTGTGGTATAAAATTGCAACCAGCAAGCCAAACGACTAAAATTCGGTCGTCTCACCTCATTGTCAAATAAATAATAATCATAATTTTTGTATGTGGAGGTCATACAAAAAAAACAAATTAAATAAAATGATGGCAAATAATTTATGCCATACAAATATACTAACAAAATACATATTTGCATATATGTAAGTATAATTTGTTATTATTGTTATTTTAATATTAGCATACACACATACAGAATTACAATTGAAATGTATGTTCATTATATATGCAACATTTAACAGAAACACATACATACATACATACGCTGCCATATATTGTTCTCTATAAATGGTACATGTATAGTATGGTACATAAATTCTCATATATTACATACACATTTCAAAATAATAAACTTTGTCTGATTTCAATACTTAAATTCATATACATACACTATACTTATGTAGTATTAAGTTGAAATATAGTAATGTGTGCTGAAAAAAGGGCAGCAGCAGCAGCAATCGTTATATACCATACATATACGTATATGTGAACTTATGTAAAGTATGCTACGGTCAGCCAATAAATATTTGAATACTTTTTTAAAGATCAGCATTTATATGCTCCTAGGGCAGGTGGAAAAGGTCAATATTATAACTAAATTATATTCAACATAATTACTAGCTATTGGTACATCAACCTACTGTTAAGTGATTATGGTTACATGAATTAAAATCAAATGAATGTTTCGATGTTATTGCAAACTTTATGCCATAATACTCGCTCAATATGTTCTGTCCGTTGCTCAATTCAAATTTCAACAGCTAATCACATATGAAATTTTCCAAATTACGTACACGACATTTGTTTATATCTAGAAAAATATAGACAAAAGTAAAGAGATATGGAAGAATGTAATGTTGGTTGTTATTCTATCAGCAAGTACTCTTTTATATTAAACAAATAATTTGGCTTTATCGAATACTTAAATTAGAGATAGCAGCCGAAAAAAAATGATACGAACTTCATCAAATCACTTTCCATATTCTGTCTCATCAAAATTGGTACAATAATTACCACCATAGATGAAAAAATATTTGAAATAGAATTAATTGTGATGACATTGTAACCAGTGTTACTTTAATCCAATGTTGGTAATGCTTTTACTCGCATGATATTAATTCCCATTTTGCATTTGCATAAATATTGTATAATATCATATGTCCGTATTCAGTTACTATTTTTTATATATATTTGTTTTTTTTTTTATATAAATTCTCAAATATGTATTCTTTTCTATGGTTACATATTTTTTGGAAAGCGAGTACATTATACCGATTTGCATGCACTAAAGTGCTATACGAACATACTTGATTTGATAACTACATTATTGACTTAATCGATTTGTACTAAATTCACAAGCTTCCAATCATACAAAAAGTAGTATTCGTTCTTCGTACTATTCGCAAGTTCAATTTACAAGAATATATGGCATTTGTTACTATTAATTAGTAGCACTGAACTCAGCGACCGTTGTAGTTAGCACCTTTGTTGTTGTATTGCCATATATTTATCAGTGCTAGCTAAGTATTAGTGTCAGTTGTTATATAATAAAGATCCGTTCGACTACATTGCACCTCTTCAAAAATAGTATTCTCCTTCGTTTGCTTCACTTGACTACAATATAATGAATAAGTCAGCTCTTATTGATGTATTACTATTAATTCACTTCCGAAAGTACAGATGACGTGAACGTATATATTCAAAAATATAATAAACCTAATGGATCATCAAAAAAAAGCATACTTGTGCAGCACTTTAGTATGATGAATATATACGAGAAACTATCTATGTATGTATGTGAGTATTATTGTAGGTGTTTGCAATAGACACCTATCCAAATTATCTAGTAAGGTTTAAGGGTAAGAGCAATGAAATGTAATACAATAACCATAGTGCAAATGGCGTCACCGTAGAATAAAATTACATTATATACATTCAACCACAACCCCATAGACAAATTCACTCACGTACGTACACGTACATGTGAATATGTGAGAATTTAAATAATTGCAAAGTAGATTAAAACCGAATCAAGTGGCTTTTATGCGCTCGCGTGTCCACATATATTTTATTCCACTGTAAAGTGGAGCAGAGGAATGTATCTATGTATGTATGTAAAGATATATACATAAATGTATGTGTGTTTTATTATGTTACTAAGCTATGCTTATATGCCTGGCACGCCATGATGATGTTAGTGGTGCTTCTGCTGCTGCTGCTACTGCTGCTGCTGCTGTTGGGTGTTTCTAGAATGACAGACAGATATACAGACAATAGTTACTGGCATTATAGTTTATTCATACAAATATATATACTTATTGTATAATATGTAAATACATATGTGAGTATTAGCATCTATATATATATATATATATGTATTTGTATATGGATTTGTATGTTGTGTGCATAAATGCAAATAAAATTGTTCAATTTATTTGCTATCGCAAGCAACTGACACAATAAAATGCAATTTTTCTCACTTTCTAGTTGAAACCACCACTGACACTAACTCGCTCTCATTCTCTTACTCTGTTTCCATTTTCATTCTTTGCTGCCACTTTGTGACAGTACGTATCTAAATAAGTTTGTATGTAGTGTAGGTTATTGGTATATTGTATGGCGGCCAATAACAATAGTATGCATTATTGTTGTTGTTGTTGTTGTTGGAATTTAAATTATATACATATCTACCCACACAAAGATGCATCTGAATTACATATACTCGTACATATGCTTAGAATATAACATTTCAAAATAAGCACATGAGCCAGCCACCATCGTTACGTACAATCAACGTACATCAACAGTGATACAAACTCTTATTATTATTGTTATCATTATATTGCATTTTTGCATTTTTCTCACTTACGAGTATTTTTGTATTTTATTTTATTTTATTTTATTTTTTGCTGTTGCTGATGATGGTGGTATTAGTGATGCTAGCGGTAATATACCACAAATGCATTCTCATCTATATACGAGTGTGCACACATACATGTCACATCATGTATTATATTTAATGTATATGTATATGTTGAATAGTACGTGCAACATGCTCTTAACTACCAACATGGTTGTATCTGCTCACATATATACATACGCACACATGTTAACCCAATACATTTATTTACCATATATGTAATGTGAATGTATAAATGCGTGCGTATGTATTGTGCATATGTGAAAGCATATCATTGTTCTTGTTGTTGTTGTTGTAGTTTATAGAAATTGCAATTTATTTTTAAGGATTTACAAAAGAGAATAACAACCAACAAGCAAGTGATCACATGCTTATAGCCGTCTATATACACATATCAGTGCAACATATAGTATGAATAAGCACATATATAAACCATGTAGAAGGGGTAGATTATTGAAATAAAAATTAATGGCTTTTACGAATGCTACTCTACTCATAGTGTTGGTAATAATGTTTTATAGATTACATATGTAGCTATAATAATATATGTATATCAATATCTGTATGTATGTGTTTGTGTATCTGTTGGCAATAACATTATAATGGATTTTAAAAATAACAACAGCATCAGCAGATATTTTATAGGTGATATTAGAAAATGTTTATATACATATGTCTATATACGATACATATGTATATTGTAAATATTAATACATGAGACTAACATAAACTAAAATGATAACTCTATTGCCCGCTAGGAAATGTACGAGTATTTAGAGATTAATATTATATATTTTCATATACTAGATTATATGATTCTACGCCATATTGCCATGAAAGAGAAAGAGAAACATCATTTGGATTGAAATATTATATTATAGCTTTTAGCTTAAAACTTTCGAAAATGAACATAGTTTTGGGGTATATTCATACTTAATGTAATCTTGTATATAGGCAGTGCTCAGAAAAGGTCAACTAAAACTGAAGATAGTTAAAAATTAATAAATGCTCAAATATTTCTTTTATTTATTAACTTTTTATATGGTATTTATGTCATAATATTGCAATATTTTTCCCACATGCCAATACGTAATAAAAACTGTAATATCGATACTCCTCTGAGAAGATCGACCGAAGCTGTTAAAATGTCAAAAATTAAAAATGCTCGAATATTTTGTGTATAGATAAGTGATGTAATTTATTATTATGAGGATAAAATGAAAACTTTAACTCCAATCTCAACTTTTAACACTATAGCTGATGCCATTATTATATTTGATAGATAATGAAAAAGAGAAACTAACATATATGTTATACCCATTGGATATATGTAGATTATGACTTTTTCCTCTATATATTTTAAATTTTCCTTAATTCAATAAAAATCAGTTCAAAAGGATTATAAATACCCTTGCTCTATACGGAAAAATTAAAATTTTCATGTACTTGTGCTGTATAAAAGATATTAAAGTACGTTATGTAATCAAACTATTTTTCCTTGATGTATCAATTTGTTGCATATATTATCTCTATATTGGCTGATAACTTTATATAAATTATTCAAATTTGCCCAATTTTTCGATCAATATTATAATACTCATGTAGTTACAAAAACAAAAAAAAAACAAATGAAATCACATTCTTTGATTTGTCCTGGTTTTCCTCCATTCTTTATGCACATAAATAATGCTTCCGTAACTCAGATATGACGCCTTTACTACAAAATGCATTGAAGGTACTAAATCTCCTCGAAAAACATCTCACTGTTAAACAATCCACAGTAAAATTTGATAGAAATTTGCTTCAATGATTATCTCTATTAATTATTCCCCTTTAGAGCACTTACTGTACTTCTAAATGATTACATTTCTGAATTATTCTAACTACACCGTTCCTTTGAATTACTTCTCACTTCATTTAACATGCAATTTAAGACATTTTCGAGTATTTATTTGTAAATTGTAAATTGTAATATGGCAAGGTACCTATTTGATTAGTCTAAACTACTCCACTACAAGTAGTCACTGTAGTTTCTGCTACTAACACCAGTAAATTATATGACAAATTACCTATCGGGTTAGTCTAAGTTACTAGTCATTCTACTACAATTACACAGCGCAGCTTCTGTTACTATTGCTAGTACGAAACATATATATACTTCTTTTACAGCCGGCACTACTATATTCTGGACTATTGTTACATGTTCACATATGACAATTTATAAACATTAATAAAGCGTATCAGTAATATAATAAATATTTTCTTAATTACAAATATATGTAGTGGTAATTAAATAATATTCTAGTTACTAAATTCTACATCCTAAATCAAATAGTTTTGCTCAAATGCATGCTATACTTCCATATAAATATATGTAGCTCTAATTTAGTTTTATCTATATTCAATCTATTTGCTCTTCTACATATACCTATACTTACACCACACTACTAGCTTTGTACGAATGTATACATATTCGAATGAGTATATGTACTTGCTTGCAGCTCATTTTCAACTTACCTCTCTACATCTACATCGAATTCTCTGTTGTGTAATAAAACACTTTAATAATTTCTATGTAGTAGTTAGAATTTTAAGAGAACAACAATATGCTACATAACAGATTTTAGATTATTTTAATAGCCTAAAAGTATGCCAAACATTATTCAACATACCAATAATTTTTACAAACCTGCATTCCTACAACAAAGACATTCTACATTCTGCTGTATTCATTACAATTATTATTATTATTATTATTATGAATGTTGTTGTAATAGTTGTTGTTGTTGTTGCATTTCCTCTACATTTACTAGTTTTGCACTTTGCATAGCTAACAAATCTATTGAATGCATCAGCTTCATATTGCTACATACATACATATATGTATGTATACAGTAAGATGTAACAATGTTGCACAACTCACTCACAAGAATAATGAAGAAAATGTGCAACAATACACAAAGAAATGAATTAAATAACAACAAAAGATGCACGAATGAACCGCTTTGTATATACAAAGGATAAAGAGAGAGGGAGAGAGAGCGAAAAAAAAAAACTATATAACAAGAATATGAAAAAGTCGAAAAAAAAACAATAGCAAAAGAATAGAAATGCAAGAAAAAAAAATGAACATTAAAATCCGTTTCGAGTCCTTTCAATCAAAATGAAACTTATTTAAGTCGCAAACTGACTTACTTCCTATGTTACTTACCTATCTACTTACTTACTCATACCTATCGGTTTTCTTGGATTTTTTTTTTTTCATTTTATTATTATTGTTACTGTTATTTCTTTACTAATGCTGTGGCTGATTGCCTTACATTTAGGTACCTACCTACTATTTATTGTTGCTGCTGCTACCCATACCATTGTTTTTTTTTATTTATTTTATGAGCGTACCTTATTATAGTTGCTATTGTTGTTGTCATTGTACTACTTCTTCCTCCTCGCCATAAACAACGTCATCGTCATCGTCGTCGTTATCATCTTCGTTTCCATTTTCATCTTCGCTTTCTCCTTTGCCTTGTTGCTTTGTTAGCTTATTGTCACTCAAGTGCTGCATGCCATTATTTGCAATAACAATAACAACAAGTACACCAACACATATACACATACATACATATACTTCATATACAAAAGGACTAAAATAGCTGCAAATAACAATGTGCAAAATGGGTACTTTTCATTTGTATTTTCTTCTTATAATTCCTCATCTCTTCGTCGTCTCTTTCTCATCACTTATATGCAGCATGCTTTGCTTGCAAGTAAAATGTATAGTCGAATGAATTTAACTAAATAAAAAACTGGCAACTGGCCGTGGGGAGATGCAAAGTATAAAACACAAACGGAAAATGAGGAAATGTGCACAAAAACAAAAGGCTGCCATACAATAGGAGCAAGAAACGATGAAGAGAGAAAGTAAAACTGAAAACTGCATAGTGGGTGATAAGCAGCTATTGGAAATGAAAGGAGTAGTGGAAGGGTAGTAGGTAGTAGCAAAAAAAAAAGCATATAATGAAAGTTGCCCAAGGAAAGTTTGCAAATAATGGCGAGGAAAAGCTTACTTCCTGCTGACTTCTATCAGTGATGTCATAGTATGTACATTCTCTACATACTATTGCTTCTTCTGCTCATTCTCGTTAGCATCTTCTTTCAATACTTTTATGATTTCTACTATTCTTACTATTCTATTCTATATCAAATGTATTATTTTTGTGAAGTGAGCGTATACAAATGAATAAAAAATATATACTAAAAACAAAAAAAAAACTCAAATACTTTGGCAAAAGGTAAATTACTGAAGTAAAGAAGATTCAATATATATAGGTAGATAGTTGCATTCACATATACCATGAAGTTGTAAGTGTAAGTATGTATGTATATGAGTGTGAGTGTGTATGTGTGTGTATTGGTGTTTGTGCATGATTGGGACAAAAGAAGTGAATGCACTTCAATTCACTACACTTCACTGGAGTTTATAAAGAAATCAGCAAAAACAACAACAACAACAACACTATTTGTATAGCAAACTATGAAACTAGGTGAAGACGACCGAATTTCTTTCTTCTTATTTGTTTGGTTTACTTTTGTTACTTGTAACGAAGAAAAAACTGCTTCCACTGCTCTGCTGGGGGATGAAATGAATGAAATGCTTTTGAATGAAGATATCAATTTTACTCGTATCATTTTGTTATGGATCACAATATTTAGAGTGTGAATGGTAAAATTTAAATTGTTTTTCATATAATATAGGAAATTTTACAAAAATTTACAAATATTTTAATTGGGGAAAAACAAAATTAAATCCTTTTAAATTTCTTCTTCAAGGACGAAAATAATGTTTTGTTGTGTATTAGTTCAATATCTAAACTTTATTAATTTAGTAAAACTTATCCAAATCTGGATATGTTTTATAGCTCTTTGCAACGTATTATTATGGATAATATTTACGAAATATTTCAATGAGTTTATGCCAAGTTTCAATTGTCATTTGCACTGTGATTGAAATACGTCTCTTTTCGAGAGCAAGGTATGAACTCATAAGGAAGCATATATTAGTACTGAAGAAGTTTTAGTCGATTTTTAATAAGAAAATATTAAAAATATTAATTACTAAATATTTATATTGTACACTGAGTTTCAGCGCAAAAACTGACCCACTGTAAAATATTATCTTAGGCAATCATCATAAAACTAATGCAAATTTTTACCCACCAAATGAATGATAATACTTTTTTTGATAACTTTTATTTATGGAAAATTGCAAAAAAAAAAAAAAGTAAAATTTTTCTTTTGCTCCAAAATTTGGCATTTTAATGTGTTTGTTAGTTTTTCGATAAATTTGAACCTAGCAGTGCAATGGATGGCAATGTTACAAGCCATCAATATAATGCAATTTTTGTAGCTTTTCATATTGAAATCACATTTTTTTTTTGTTATGCATTATTTTCGTGTGGCATTTTATTTGTACTATAAACTTGCTGCTGCTTTAGCTGATGGAATAAACCAAAAACTTGTTATGATGCAGGTAAAAAGGAAAACTCATTTTGATAATATTGAAGGACTACAGCAACATAAAAAAAATTTTTAGGTAGGAGTATGATAAAAAAAAAAGAAAATGTAATGCAACTGCAACGTATACAAGCGTCATGAACCGTGTTATAAAGAGCAAACAGTATATACAATATTAATGTATGTATATGGAGAGAAAAAAAAAGACGAATATTACACTATTTATACTATTTGGCTTTTATCAACAACAAAAACGGCAAAAACAACAACAACTTAAATAAAATTATATTGTAAAAATGTAAAAAGTTTCTCAATGCTTTCACTGCTGTGGTTATGCATAGCTTTATAGTCACTACTTCAGTCAGTCGTCTCTTTTATCCATGCCATTATATTTAATAGTTTTCAATAATGTTGGCTCTGGAAGAGGTAAACAATTTTTTTTTTATTTTTTGTAACAAAATTGTCAATATAAATAATATACATAGATGGTAATAAAATTATTCAAACAAGTTGATTATGCTGTTGCAAAAAAAAAAATAAAAACGAAATTATGAATAAATTTTATGATTTCTTGGTGAAAAGAAATAATAACTTTCATGATAAAATTCACATTTCAAGTTTTGAAATTTAAAAACACACGATCGTATATGTAAATATATAATGTATATCATATTTGTGTTAAATTTTCCATATACTTGTATGGTTATGTTCTTTAGTAAATAGTGGCTATATTCAAGGTAAACAATTATTTACTATATATCCGCCAAATAGCATTTATATGAATTATATGAAGTTGACCATCGACTTCAGATTGAAGTTGGAGAATGTCTCCATTGACGTTCAGAAGCATATCCTTGAGAGATCCATAGCATTGTAAACATAAAAGTACTTGGAAAATACAAATATATGTAGTACTTTGGGTGTTTCATCCGATATTTCTCATTCTCAAACTAAAATACTCACAAGTTGCTAAAAATTATAGTATGTGGCGAGTTTCCACCTCATAGCTTTATATGTTCATGAGCAGAGTATAATCGAAGACATTCTTTTGTAAGAGAGATAGGCGTAATTTCATTCGGTTTATTCTATTTTTAGACTCGTTCATTTATTAGTAATTATAATTATATTTAGCGAGTCTCAGTGCGAAAAATGTGAAAACAGTCCTACGGAAGCATACCTTTGTATGGGGGATAGGTGTGATTTTTATCCGATTCATCACATTTTCGAGTATGTCTATTAGTTTGTAAATATAATCTTATACACCAAATAATAGCTTTATATTTTCATGCGAAAACTGTGAAAACATACGTACGGAAGCATTCTCTTATATGGAAGATATGTGTGATTTTTATCCAATTCAGTCGAAATATGACTTTGTAGCTAATAAATATAATGCAGCTAGTTTTAGCTTTATAAGTTTCTATATTCGTGCGAAAAGTGTAAAAACATGCTTAAGGAATCATTAATTTGTATGGCAGATATGATAAGTTTTCCACCGATTCATCCCTTTTTCGAGTATGTCTATTAAATATATAAAATAATGGTATATCCTGAATTATAGCCATGTTGGATGTTATAGATGGCGTTACTGAGGGAAGTTGTCATCATCATCATCGTATACTGTAATCTGTCAGACGACGTCATATTAAATAGCGATCTAATAAATCGATAGCCTCTTTTTTCAGTTCACACGATTAAATGGCAAAAGAGCAATTTCAATCTGTAGTTCCTTAGCTGAGCCAATATCTCACGGTTATCATACGTAGGTGAGACTTGAGTGTACTTAGGGGACTAATTTCTTCTTCTCAATAAACATGATAAAAATGTTATAAAAATGCGCATTTGACGCATAAAATTCTTTGGCGAAATTTAACATTACGCTTGGAGCTGAACATCTTTATGGTTTGAGTGAGTGCATCACTTCACTGCAAGATCCTCAATTGAACGTGGGCTGAATGTACCAGTTACACCCTAATGCTATGTTGCTTAGTTAAATCCTCTCTAGTCCATTTGGGTAATTAACTTAGATACAAATACATTATATACTCTTATAATACTATTTATCAATACTCAAATTACAATTAAACAAAAGCATGCTGTCTAATTACATTGTTGCTGTAAACTCTATAGTTCTATATATATATACATGCTATTCATTAAGTATATATTATAATTATTTTGTGCATAATTTAAAATTCATGAAATATTTTAATCGCTCTGAAAGTCTTCACTTTCCCTTTCTCTCACTCTCTTTCACTCTCTTTTACTTCACTTAATCGAAACTTAATACAAGTACAACTCAACTCATCCGTGTAGACTTTTAATCCCGCATATTTATCCTATATTATGTTGGTGGAGCTTTTATAAGCTAGCTTTCTCGTTACTGTGTTATTTCCTGCCTGACTGTGTGCTTTCTTCATTTACGTCTTCTCTTGTTGTTGCCGTTACTGCTGTTGCTGCTGTTGCTGTGCTGCATGTTATTTGATCTCGTTAAATTATATTTTTGTTGTTATTGTTATTATTGCTGTTGTTGCTGTGTTGTTGCTGAATATTTAAATAATTCACTATAATCAATTGTTTTTTGTGATAAGGAACACAACAGCGGAAGCAACAGCAGTAGCAACAAAATGGCTATATTTAAAACTAATAATATGCAACAGCAACAAGATTAAGTGAGAATGTAACTTTTTATATGCCGCGTAAGTGTATGTGTGTGTGTGTGCGTGTGTATGTATGTAATTTGCAATACAAATTACACAATATTAACTTTGACGTTGTGCTTCTATAGTGAAATTATGCTTAAAATTCTTTATGTACCTACTTACAACAGCAACAGCCAACCAACCAAACAGGCAATTAGCATTCCGAACGAACCTCATGCAAAGCACACCCTCTTTCTCCGTCTGTAGCCAATCAGCCCAACTAGCTGAGTGAAAGGTCCCTCGCGAATTCTTTTGCTTATCAATACGATTGGAACTTTTCTCACTTGTTTCTGTTTCTGGGTGTGTGTGTGTATTCATATTGAAAGAATATCGCCTGGTGCTATGTAGTTAGTCGGTTGCCACCTGGAGCACCATTATTTCATTGGTCTAAAAGGAAAAAAAAATAAAGCCCTCATAAGAAACTTTTTTCTTTTTCTAACCCGGATTGCTCAACAAATATCAATAATAACAACAGCATTTACACATTAATAGTATTTCTGTTGGTCCTACTGCCCTTTAAATACTATATAACTCATACCAAGACACACACTTTGTACCAACGCTGTGCTATACAGTGTGTCCTCGAGTATCCTACATTTTTTTCAACACATTATTGCAGCAACCAACCAACCCAACCTCCCTCCCTCCATCTGCACATAACTCTTCATTTACCCTTTCTGTATTTGTGTATCTATCTGTTTGCGTATCTGACTAAGATCTTTTGCACTAATTAATGTTTGGAAATTAATTGCACGTTCGCGAGAGTGAATTTAATGTGTTTGTTCGTGTGAGTGTGCTTGTGTTTCTGTGTGTGTATTTATTGAGTGTAATTTTCCTTTCGTTTTGTAAATGTATACTATTTACTACATACATATATGTATGTGTGTGTTTTATGAAAATAAACGCAAGAGGAAAAAAGCATAAAAACCAACAACAACAACAACAGCAACAGTAATAATAATAAATTTTTGAAAAGTCCTTGAGCGTTTGCCTGTGGCTTATATTTACATTAGCCATTGGCGGAATAGGATTACCAACAATTTCTTTGAAAATAGTCGGACATGAGTATATGTATTCCGGAGAATATTTAGAACTTAAAATGGTGATACCTCTTATATAGCAATGGCAGAATCAAAAATAAGCTGATTATGAATATTTTATTAAAAAGCATAACAAGGAAAGGATCATTTTGTTTAATTTTATTATTATATTTTTTTTTTTCTAAATATTATTTTCCTTATTAATCTTTAATGTCCTTTTGCAAGTGAATAAATAATTTTTAATAAAATGAACTGTTAACACAGCCAACGACTAACCCACATCAAGATTTTATGCAAATTTTAAAGGAAATTTTTTATTCCTTATATATACCTTATATGTACCTTATATCTCAGATAAATATATTTATATTGATTTAACAATAGGTCATTTAATCGTCAGCAGTAGAATGGTGTCACAGTTAATGTTTCTTTCTTGCTGAATAAGTGTTGGTGCCTACATATATTTGAAATATTTTCAGATATTTCTGAAATTTAAATGTACATGGAAACAAAAACTACAATATATTTTTAATATCGACTTATGTCACTGGTAATTTGTATACCTTGCACTCAAAGAGGTATATGGTAGTTTTTCCAGAGAATGAACATGATCAAAAATTGCCTCAAACAGATAACAATCACACCCACCTCCAATAACAAAGTAAGCTTCATTTATTGACACTTTGCGTACAAAAATATATAGCTTTCAAGCCGAAATTCATTACATGTGATCGTATCTCCTAATAAAACGATATATTTAAAAAATCAGACTGATCAAATAAGAGCATATCTTCGATACAAATGTATGCTTTTTTAGGTATTTTTTTACACTTTGAGCACAAAAATATGAAGCTATTAATATGAAACTCAGTGAGTGTTATTTTATTAGTAAGCAAATCTTTATATTCAAATCTGGACTGAATTGGATAAAAACCAAGACTACCTCTCATATAAAAGTATGCCCCCTCATGCATATTTTCACATTTTACATATGGAAGTATGAAGCTCTTAAGCTGAAACTCATTGCATACGATTATATTGACTAACAGACAAACATATTAAAAACTACACTAAATCAGATAAAACTCACGGCTACCTCCGCTGCAATAGTATGCTTTCGTACAGACTTTTCGCATAAATGTATCAAGATATCAGAGTGAAATTTATCATTTCAAATGATTTTATCCACAAATCTTAAAAAAATTCACGTTATAGGTTTAAAATCACATATACATGCTGCGCAGTAGTATGTTCTTCGAAAGTATATATCTATTTCTGTCATAGTAAACATTATTTAAGCTTCAGTATTATATACTAAAAACCTTCCTTTAAACATTTTTTTCTATGAATATATTAAGTAGACATAGAGTATTCTATCCCAATTAATTAGAGAAGCTTAAGTGTCACACTGTCTCGCTCTAATTTTCTGTCTGTTTCTCTCACACCCTGTATTTCTTTTTCCCGCTTTATGCGTTCGAAGAAAAAACTCCATTATTTGCTTTGCTCTGGCTTTAAGTGTAATACATGCTCGTAAAGCATGGCAAATTCTACTTTACAGTAATTGACCGTAAAGCTTATTTCTTTATCCACCTCCAGTATATTCGCTTACCACACTTTCATCATCATATTGATGATCATTTCTTCACATTTAAAAAACATGCGAATTTCCGAAATGTTGCTTCATTCAATTCCACGATTTATCATTTCCATTGATGTTTGACGAGTGATAATCGACTTACACAATTATAATGAGTTATTTAATATTTAAAAATTTTGCATAATTTCAAATGGTGCATAATGAGAATTTTATTTAAGAATTGCCAAAAACTAATCTACAACTTCAGCTAAGTCAAAGCTACATATGAAGGAGTCGCCATCAACAAGATATTCACTTTACTGCTAAAATGCTTTTGTAGTAATAACATCAACAACAACAACAAAACAACAACAACCGAAATATAGCTTTGAGCATAATAGAAACATTCAGCAGCGGTATTTTCTGCTGCTTCAATTTCTTTTCTTCAAAGTCATTCACATAAGCGCACGTTGAATAACTTTTCAATGCAAATAAATGCCACAGGCATCCAAGTATACATACTTACATAGTGTGTATGTACGTCAAGATGAGTTTTCAAAGAAAACTAGGAAGAATAAGAAGAGGCATTTCTAAAGAAAAAATTTTCCAACTAACCTAAAGCTTGGCGTTGACTGTGGCATGAAGTCGTCGTCATCGTCGTCGTCATCGCCATCGTCATCGTCATCGTAGTATTCATTGTTGTAATGGTGGCTGCCGTGGCGCTGTTTTGCACCGGAAACGGAAATAACTTAAATAATAAGAGCACGCAGACATACTACTCGTGCACGCGTTCAAATATCTGTATGTACACATTGTGAAAAATCTATTAAATAAACTTAAATTAAAGTTTTGAGGAGGAGTGTCATACTTACTATATACACACACAAACACACACACACACACACACAAAGCTGTTACTTTGCTTATTATTAAATTGGTAATAAATATACAGATAGCACACACACACTCACACATATGCATATAGTATATGATGTGATGATGAAGTGGTCTTGGCAGAATATGGCGTGTTAAAAGTGCATAAATTCATGTAAATGGCGTTTTTTTACATGACTTCCTTCACATCCATACATGCATTTAGTTTTAAACGTTTACAAAAATATGTAAATACATAGATACGTACATATATTATATGAGAGTATAAGTGTATATGAATTTTTACTTTATCCATTTTTTCGTTATTGTTTTCCCTCCACCCTTTTTGTACATATGTATACATGTATATTGGTAGTTTCTTTGGTGGCAGCCAGCATTCGCTTTTTATGCACATTTCAAAAATATTTCATGTCAAATACGCTAACAATGTTTATGTGTATTTCTGTGTGTGTGTGTGTGTGTGTATGTGTCAACATACCGCAAATAGTTTTTATAAATATGTATTTTTTTCATTCCTTTTGGCTTCTTCAGTTATAAGTACACTTTTATACAAATGTGTACACAAACACCAATATATTCAAATATATGATAGTGTTGGCAGCACTAACATATAGTAGACATATTCCATACACTCGTACACATATAACATATAGCACAAATATTGCAGGCCTAAGTTTTTTCTTCGTTTTTTCGCAACCACATTTCTGACTACAACAACAAGAACAACAATAACAACAGTAACAATGTGGAATAAACGTATGTTCGTTTATCATGATTTTTCGTGGAATTTGTACCACGTAATTCTTGGCACAAGAAATATTTGCTTTTTTTTTTTGCCGCACTATATTGTACATACAGTAAACCAACTGCCAGAGAACCATTACCATACATACTAGTTCACCATTTACAGTACAAACGCTATCGTCACTATCGTCGTAATGTATTATTTCTTATATTCCTTTTTGATATTTTAGTCTGTCCTTTGTTTTTGTTTTTTAGACTTAGGCTTATAACTACAACGTGGAGGTGTATATATATATATATATATATATATATATATATATATATATATATATATACATATATATATATATATATATATATATATATATATATATATATATATATATATATATATATATATATATATATATATATATATATATATATATATATATATGGTAAAGACATGACAAGGTTTTGTAAAAAGCAAAAAGTGACGAAAAAAGAAGAAAACATATAAAAGAATGAAATACAAATAGAACTGCAGACAGGCTGTTTTTTTTAGGAATGCAGCTAGCTAGATGTACCTACATATAAATGTGATGCAACTTAAATTGTAAAATTTTTAATGTTATCAATTTGAAATTACTTCGTTGTTGTAGGTTAGCTATCTAAAATTAATGTATACGTGAAAAATAAATAAATTCCATGTTGCAAACAAAAGTTAACTATTGTAGAATGTTTTCATATTCCTGGGATATATATATATATATATATATATATATATATATATATATATATATATATATATATATATATATATATATATATATATATATATATATATATATATATATATATATATATATATATATATATATATATATATATATATATATATATATATATATTGAGCTATTACTTATCTAATTGCAATGATACAAATCATAAAGTTTTAACAAGCATATATTTGGGCCACTGTAAAAGCAATGAGTTATTTTGTATAATAACTTTGATGTACATACAAAGCTCAGTATTAAGAAGAACAAAACCAGGTATAATTGATCTTCTTCCCAACACGCTTCAAATTTTTAACATATGAAGTACAACGATATTTTAAATATATCTACTAATTCTGATAATATTTTTTGCTACAGTCTAAGAATTGAGTAGCGTAGCTAAGTTCCGTATTGCGTTGGTGTTCCATGAATGTCTCCCAAGTGATCAAGTCTCTCATTCAAGTTCAGTAGCAAAGGATTTCAAAAGCTTATCTTCATTGATATAGAAGCGTGGTTTCTATTTTTTTTTTTTATACATTCGAAAAATCATGCCTTTTTTCCTGAAGATAATCATGGTTTTCGGTCTATATCGCCACTCTTCGAACAACCTCTTACGCTGATAAAAATAATAATATATGTGTACCTACAGTCCTACATTTTCATTTGATAAGTCTACAAATATACATTCCCTTGTTTCGAATTAGGCGTCGTTATCATCTAAATGCCTCCATTTACGAAATTATCCATTCACTTATATCGAAATATAATATAATACAACTTATTTTAATATCGAATTGATATTTCTTTCAAACGGTACCCACTTGTCGCCAAGCAATTGGCAATTCTTCCAACAGTAACAATTTGCCATGCTAAAGCTTCTAAAAGAGCTATGTGATAAATTGATGTCCCAAGGGTTCTGCCGTTCGGAACCAGCTAATATAAGTAGGTACCTTATAATTCTGTCCAAAATTTAACACGCACAACAGTAATGGAAGAGAAGTTCGGCCAAAGAACCCTTCGGGGCTTTAAGTGCCACATATTCATTTATTTTATAATTTTTTTTTTAATGTGTGCCATTAAAATTCTTCTAAAAGAGCTATGCGACAAAGCTCAGCAAAATTGACGTCGCAAGGCTTCTACCATTGGGAAATATTTAATATAAGTAGGTGCCTTCTAATACTGTCCAAAATTAAACACGCACAACAGTACTGAAAGAGATGCTCGGCCAAAGGCCACTTCGGGTCCTATAAGTGCCACATGGATAAATATATATATTTTCTAATGAGTTTTAATTTGATTGCTTCATATTTTCGCACGCAAAATGTAAAAACCATACATTCAATAAGGTACCTTTGTATGGGAGATAGGATTGGTTTTCGTTTCGGAATTAAATAGCGCTTTATATTCATACCGTTGATTACTTGGTCTGCAATAAGAAAGTTTAGCCGGACCATCTTTTCTTATGCTTCATTATGAAGTGCTTCCTAAAAATCAGATTATATATGTACATATGATACCAACTGGCATACTCAATTGTTCGCTGAAATCGATATTGAATTTTTCCTCCCTAATAAATTTATCTGACGATAATAATCCTATATATATAGTCAGAGCATCACATAGTTCCTTTGAGTAGATCATTTACACGATTATGCAACCATACAAATATACAAATGTTCATACTTCTATCAGAATAATAAAAAAAATGTGTATTATTATTCCTTGTGAAAGAAATACTTGTTGACTTATTATATGTGTAATTAATTCTTACAGAAGAATGCAAATGGAATGTTGAAATTTAAACTTATAACCTCTCAGTCTCACCACCAGCATAAAATATATAATTCATAATTGGTGTAGTCCTGTTGCTTTTTTATGTACTTTATATAGACGAACAATAGCAACCACCAAACCCGTATATGGTACATACTCATATATTGTTACTGCCTGTTATTTTATAATGCAACAATTTTACTAACGTTGCTAATAATTAAAATTGAATGGCACTACTAAAAAAATATATGCAGCTCCGTTGTTTTTTTTTTTTATTTTCTTTCTTCATAATTAACCCATTTTTTTGCAATTATTGCAATATAACTACTATAGAAATACACAACTATATTAATACATATGTACGTATAACAATATAACGAATAATGCAAAAATGTATTGTTATACATTTTTAACATAAGTATAAGTGTATACTTATATACATTTATACATACATTTCTATATGTAGTACAACACAATCAATTACAATTCTGTATTATGTGTTAGTCATTGTATAAATGTATGCATATACATAAATATATGTACAAAAATTCGTATGTATATATATATCTGATTGCAGTGCATATTGTTGTAGAACGATTAAATATTTAATGTTTTGTACAAAACATTTAAAAATAGTGTTGCATATAATGGCAGTAATTGTTGTTGTTACGTTGTTGTTCCAATTGCAAAGTGAAACGAAAGTGCGCATTTTATAAAACTGCACACAATACATCGAATAGGACAAACAACAATATGACGTACCTATATATAAATACATACATATACATATGCGCATACATGCAGCAAATTGTAAAATTCTATATAAACACGCAAATGTCATAAAAATTGCTGTCATTATTTTCGACACAATACGACAGCCTGGGTGAGAAATTATTGTAGAGCAACAATAACTGTAAATGTATGTACAAACATATTTAGTATATAGCATTGTACCACAATAACATGCAATCTATTTTACTATCTCCATCTACAATATGTATGTATATATATACATAAATGAATGGTATCCATGTATTTGTATTGATTTAAATTTTAAAATAAAATTCTATGAAAAAAAATAGAAAACATATTTTTGATTAACCTCTATGACAAGTTTATGTATATTTACTGAACTGTTGTTGTTATCATATATCCATCGAGATCTCAATCCATAGAGAATATGTCAATTTTTAAATAACAACAGCGTATGTTTGCATATTTAATATAGGATTTTTTGTTTTTTTTTATTCTACAATTGAACTTCATAATTCACGCATAAATACATAATATTTCATATTATATGACATCATATGATCAAAATTGAATAAATGGGTGCAAGAGGGATTTAGTTTTTGTGAAAATCATAAATTGCCTATAATTTTTAGACTACTCGAACACTGCAGTGTGTTTCAGTCAGAGAATCTGGTGATTAATAGTACTGCAGTTTAGTATTTGGGTGTTAGAGTTCCTTCGTGTTGAGCAGTATCACGATCTGAGTCGACTTAACAAAGTTTGTATGCTTGTTTGTCCATTTGGTAGCACAGCAGCTGCCATAATGTTAGAGTTATTGAGCTGAAAATGTTCACTTAAGATTATTTTCATCAGTCAATGAAAATTATCGTGAATGAGCAGACTATGATCAAAACCGTGCCTCCCTCTCTTACAAAAGTATATTGTGGAATGCGTGTATCAAACTCTGCGAGTGTAAACACAAAGCACTCAAACTAAAATTTGGTATATGAAGTTAATCTTACCACCAGTTTAATATATTAGAAAAGGGTCACAATCGGATGAAGCGCACGACCACCTCCCATACAAAAGTATATTGCTGAATGTGTGATCTCACACTTTGTGCACGAAAATATAAAGCTCTCAAGCTGAAACTAGATATTAAATATCTGATCATGCATATATTAAATGATGCATGGAATCGAGTGAAAACTACACCTATCTCCCATACAAAAGTAGTTACTTTCAGCATATTTCACACTTATCGCTCATAAACATTAAGTTATTACGCTGAAACTTGGTACCAAATAATAAACATAATAAAGAATGGGCTAAATTGTGTTAAAACTACGAAAACCTCCCATACAAATGTATGCTTCCGAATGTATGTTTTCATACTTAACTCATGAAAATATGAAATTATCAAGCTGAAACTTGGTACACACAATTACAATAACCAACAAATGCACTTATTAAAAAATATAATTAATCAGATAAAAATCACTTCTACCGTCCATACAAAAGTATGCTTCAGTATGTACGATTGTACATTTTGCGTATGATAATATAAGGCTATCAAGCTGAAACTCGATAAGTACGTTTAAAGTTATTAACGAATGCACAAATATGAAAATGAGCGGAATTAGATGAGAATTACGCATAGCTTTCATATAAAAGTATATTTTGGAAAGTATGTTCGCGAATATACGAAACCAAAAAGCTGATACTTTGCACATACATATAATTACACTTACTAAGGACGAAAGAAAACCTACATCTCATATGAGAATGTTATTTCGAAGTATTAAGTATGTACTCCTTTTGTAGCTTCACCCATTCTCAATACATAAGCATACTTCAGCCTATTCATTCCTTTACATAAAATGTACTCTTTTTTCTTTGACCTAATATTGGTGCTGCAGCTACTATTGATGTTGTTGTTGTTGATTTCGTTGTCGTTGTAATCATAATTGCATACCTACATTCTGATTGCTTAGGCGGGCAGCCATTACTCTGTGTGCATACAAGCAAAATGGAACAGCGCCCAAATTCCTTTTTATAACATATATAGGGGGCTATAGGTGCTTGTGTATGAAGTCGCAAATTTTTGCTATTTTACTGGAACAAAGTCGATTTACTTTCATAGAAATTGCATTCATATATGAGAATGTAGTATGTATGATAGTATGTAATATGCATTTTTAAAAATTCTATTTAAAATTGCAACTTGCTAACAAATACACATACTCATAACACCCACACACACACATACACGCATACATAGGGAAATCGTTCACAAAGGATAGCACAGAACAAAAAAAAAAAGACAAGTTGCTTGTTTGAATTTTCTTTTGTCTTATAGTGAAAAGAAAATGCAACACCACCAGCATCATCGTGAAATATGTGGCATGTGGCAAGTTGCATACATGTGCTGGTGTACATACATAAGTAGGTACATCAGCGTAAATGTACACTGAGCTGATTCTCACAGGAAGTACTTCATAAACAATGGCAGCAAACAACAACAACAACAACAACTAGAACTACATATGTACATATAAATGATGCTCTTCTTTCATTCATTTGTTCGCATGGTTATTACGTGCGGCGATATTACGCTATGTTGTTATACATTATACATAGTTTGTATGTATTTATTATAAAGTGCCTCTTATGCATATGTATAAGGCGCGTCTACACGATTCTGCGTTTGCGTGCATGTATCATATGGTATATGCATACATGTACATGTGTGATGTGTTGAAATATGCTCGAAGGCAAATATTGCATTTAAAGCTCAGTGCCCTTTTTAAGCGAATGAATATTTTGTGTGTGTGTGTGTGTGTGTGTGTGAGTACACGCATATACATGCACATATACGTAACATACATGTGTATGCATATATAAGGAATAACAAATACGTATATATATGTTATATATGCAAATTAGAGTGGGTCGAAAACAATAAAAGTTTATAAAATCCAACCACACATTTTCTGTTTACCTTGACTGCCATGATAACGCCATTATAATATTGAAGCTAAAATATACTAAATACAATCAGAATAGTATTTATAGCATCTGTCTGATATCTGATATTAGATTTTTACAAATTATATTTGTAATTGTATAAGTCTCTATAATTCATACATTTTCTCCTGTCGTATCATTGATATTCGGCGACTTACCTACAGAAGTCCAATATTGCACTCCCTAGCTACGATATTATTTTTAATAAAACGAAATCAATAAATCCTTTAATCACCTTTAACCATTGAAGGATTTTACTTTCTTTCAATCACATATTTAAAGCAATTTGTAGCTGAATATTTAGTTTATTCTTCTTGAATGGGGACAAAGTCGGCCTAGTGTACATAAATACGCTTCGGCTTAACCCAGGTCAATGTTTTTTCCGTTCAAATATAGGCATCGAATCTAAAAAATATAATCCAACTATATATTATATATAATCAGATGATTCAAAATTAAATGTTTCTCTTTTAATGCACAAAACTATCAGGATATTAATACACACACAATTCTGAGCAAAAAGATCTGTTAATAAAAAGTAATAAGATATGTTAAATGCAATCTCGATTAGATCAAATTTGACAGGATGTCTTCTTAGATCAAAAGCGAATCCAAAACTAAAATTGGTGTAACTTCAATTTTTGTCATACAAGTCAGCATCAGTCTAATATAAGATATATTCATATACAGTAAACTTCTTAAGATCTTTTTAAACGTCAAGTACACACTCCGACATTATGACAGTTAATGTGAGAAGTCATACCACTGTTTTATTCAGTATTGTTTGAAATTCCCAGCTGAAGCATCACAAATTTAATATCGAAAAGATATTTCTTTCGAACGATACCCACGAACGAGAGGAGTTTGCAAATTTCGCAAATCTGTTTTCAACAATCAGTGTTCAGTAATATGACATTTTAACGTCAAATTGTGTTCAATGATGAGACTCACTTCCGGCTCAATGGCTTTGTGAATAAGCAGAATTATTGCTTTTGGAACAACACTAATTGACAGAGGACTCACTAACTATTGATGGAATCCGAAAAATACGCTTTTAGTATGGTATCTAGACCTGAGGCCTAGTCAGTGTATAGCTCTTCAAAATCTATGAAAATTTAACTTTCACCTTCACTGACCGCAACTTTTTGTCGCCTAAATATGATATGGTAAGACCTTTGATTTCAGCACGATGTTCCCAAACTACCCGCAGAACCGATCGATTTATTAATTATCAGTTATCGATTATTTCCAGAATTGAACCTGTACACTATTCTGAAGATCACATGATTTCATGGTTTTTGGTGAGACTTGATGACGCTATTGGTCTATGAGATCAAGTCAAAAACTATTTCAGTTTCCGAAAATAACATCAAGCGCACCACTGGTGATACATGGTCTGAAATGCGCGAAATAAATTATACAAAAACAATGATTAGTATAAAAAGAGTCGAAATTTGTTGCCTCATATACCTCATATCATGGCTATACCCAGGTCTTGAAATTATGTACCAGTTCAAAAAAGCTCCTCAAACTCCTAACACGTTGATTTCATATTACTTAACAAAACTTTAAAAATATGAACAAACGAATATATCTCTTATGCTCATATTGTCTGTAACAACAACAACAACTATTACTACTACTATTTCTACCCTGCAAAATTCATTGGACAATGAGCCCCATTTCTACACCAGGTTTTTGTTAACGATCGTACATAACCACGACATCAATACTTGGAAGCCCATAGCTCACTGAGCGCACCTTGAGTACGTATGTGTTTCACACGTACAGACGATCGTGTAGAAATACAAAAGCAAACGCATGATTCAGTTGATGTCAGACTATTGAGCATACATGACTGCTGTTCGCTTATGCGCTTTAATCATTATTATTGGTTCATTATTCGTCGGTTGCTCTCTCTCTCTCTCTCTCAATGCACAAACTCTCACGAAATAAATTGTTTGCATGTCTGAGAATGTTGAACACTGATTTATATAATCCTTTGTAAGTGTTTCATGGAGTACTCCGATGTAATGTAGAGCTGCAGTATACGGTCCTGACCTGGGACATCAACATATTAATTGGATCTTATAATTTATATGCAATTCGCTTAATTTTGGAGTATTCTCTGTTTCTTTGGGAGTAAGTACACTTTACTTGCGTGCATGAAGTACTCATGATTTTTGCAGGGTACTACTACTACTATTAAAATAGCAAAACCACAACAACAACTAAAAGAATGCATTATGTGCCATAATGGGGTTGTGCTCATCTACAGCAGCGCTAACTATAACATGCATCAACCACTGTACACATTCTTAGAGCATAACAAGAATTACAGCAAACAAAATCATAAACAACAACAACACCGCCAACTTATCTATTGCAACACAGCGTTTATAATTTTTATTTATGTTTCATCGAAACTTTAAAACGCATAGTAATATAGTACACATACACACAATAAATGTAATAAGCAAAAGTGTATGAGATGATGCAACAAAGCCAATGTAGTAAAGGTGATGATAACACACATTCATGCGAGCGCAAACACACAACACAAAACGTGTCTCACATGTCCTTTTATCTGGTTGCTTTTGTATGTACCCTTACAGAGTTCACATGTGCCAACGTATATATGTGGGCTACTTACTACCACACTACATATGGGTGTAGCTATTTTCAATTTATTTTCATTTCATGCTACATACAACTTGTTTCACTCCAACAAAGTTGTTGTATGTAAAGATTTTGTTTACGATCCGCAGTGTCATATAATACGTGTGATATTTACGTATAAAAATATAACTTCCCACATATCATATATATATGTTAGGTACATGAATATAATACATTTGCAATATTTACTACGTGCTCACATTGCACTAATGGATTTTCAACTTGAACTAGGTACACCTATGTATTCATATGAATATATAGTTTATATATGTAAATACTACTGTATGAATGTCTCACTACCTTTCTGTGCATTATGAAATTGTATCTATCTTCAATGCTAGCAACTACATATTACATAGAAACATAAACCATAAACTAAAAGTTCTTCACTTGAAAATGAACTCATTTTCGTATGAAAAGTTATTCAATTTCAAATTATTTTCTAATGAAGTTTTTGGCATTACCTTGTTGTTGTTGTTGTTACTAATGCCGCTACCACTGCTGTTTATCCCGATTGCCAACTCCATAAAGCTAATTGTATCAAATGATGAAAATACTCACAAAAATATAAGCTAATTTCATTTCTAAACTACACTGAGTGAAAAAATTTACAAAATTTAGCCATATGTATAATTAAATGTAGATACATGCAATAATATTCTCTCTACAATTAAATGCATTTAACCTCTGGTCTATAAATTTGTGCACATAACTGTAGTTCATACCTTGGCACACATCCATATACATACCAACTCTCTTATAAAGTAAGCTCTTTGGAAATTGACTTAAAATTACTCATACATGCTTATACCTCCTACTCTAACCTGACTTGAAAAGTTTACGTGTACTTATGTGTAATAGTGTATGCGTGTGCGTGTGTGTGTGTGTGTGTATGTATTTGCCAAACTTCCAAACAACTTTTAGCGGTTATTTTATACAAAATTTTAATATATTCAAACGTACACAACAAACTCACACTACAGCAAAAAGCCACAAAACCCTTGAAGACATCACTACTTGTTTCTATTGTTGTTGTTGTGCTGGGCTCTCTTTCATTCATTTCAGCCCACCAAAATGTGATAGCTTAAGTTGACTTTTAATGAAAATACAACTAAAGTACATACATACATACGTACACACACAAAGGTCCAATGCCAATGTAGACATTTATTTGCATTGAGTGAGCAAACTGTAACTGAACTATAAGGTCTAAAACATATACTGCTACAACAAAATTATAATAGTGCAAGCGTATATGAGTGTGTGCGTGAAACCTTACATTTGCGTAACAACAACAACATACAAATTTACAACAACAACAACAACACAACTACTTGTATTTGAATTCCAAATGAATATGACACTAACAAAATGAATAACTATCAACAACAATAATAACAAAAAGTTGTGTAAGCTTAAACGGAATCCAACTTATTAGATGAACTTAAACAATACACGTAGAGTTTAGTTTTTGCAGAATGTTGACAAGGTGATGTTTAACAAATTTTGTTTTAAGAGACTAGAAGACAAAGCTGACCAGCAAATTCGTAGGAACTTGTGGTAACCCTGGGAAACTGGCAGCATTGTATGCTTTAAATTGATTGATGAAGTACTTCGTCTTCTGAGAAAAAATTAAAAGCTTACCTTCGTTTATATATCGGCTCTCGATGTATCGACGTGTATCTAATCATATTACAGAAACCAACGCAATGAACTTTGAAAAGAAAATCTTCAAACTTCAATCTCAGCAATTGTGGAAATAAAAGTTATTTTGTACTCAAGGGATCCTCATGAGACAATTGAGTATCTGCTATCATTGTCAAATCAACAACATGATTTACTAAAAACACTTTGATATTGGACGGATTGAAGAAGAACATGCTGAATATTTTCCTTTTGCATTTCTATTTCATAAAGAATTCGAATTTTGAAATTGGCACTTGTTTTCTGGAGTGATCCGATTCAATGGATCTCCGGGTTCATTTCATTACCTAGGTTGATACTGTATACAAAATAGTCAAAATCCTCTTTAAAAAAATGAATATGTGGTTCTCTTCCATTACTGTTGTGCGTGTTAAATTTTGGACAATATTAGAAGAAACCAACTTATTTTAGCCGGTTCCAAATGGCAAAACTCTTGTGACATCACTATTTCCGAGTTTTGTCACAGAGCTCTTTTAAAAGTTTTTCCATGACGTTTCCCGACAGGTGGGTACCGTTCGAAAGAAAAATCTTTTCGTTATTACATTTTGTTTCCTTCAGCCGAGGATTGAACCCATTGAACCTATAGATCAGAAGGCCTACACACTCACCAGTGAGCTACGGCATCCACCTCCAAAATCCTCTTTTACCACTTGAAAAATATGATTCTCAACAGTGACGTATCGTTCAAGATGCAGAGACTCTGGACTCATAGTGTTGATAAACCCAGAACTTCTACTGGCCATTGCTCACCGTAAGAGCCACTCCAGTTCAAAGAATGCTGCATGCTCATTGCCGTTTATATCCTGACAACGTGACTAGTAGTCCTTTGCCAGACTGTCGAAAGTGTTACATATATTTCTTAGCTCTTATCCACAATTTGATTTATTTATGGTGGATTGGCGCTCGGGCTTCAAACTGCACAGGGTATATGCATGATATGACCCTTGAAAACGAACTCAATTCTTGGAAATATTTCCACACTAAGTATCTCAACTGATAAATTGCTCCATAATATTTTTCGCTATATTTCTGTCTACTCCTAAAAATATGCAATATCTTTTCTTATGCTATAAGTAAACCCAATTCAAATTTCCTGTAACTGATGTATACAATTTCTATGAATCGAAGAAATATTGAAGAAAAATTGAGTACAACAAAGTGCTAATAATTTATTTATACATTTCGACCGAATAGCAAATACAACAGTAAAAGTAAAACCAATAATAAAAAACAATTTACATCAACGAGTTATTAAAAACAAGCAAAACACAAATAAAGTCATTGACTGCCTGACATATAAGCAAATAATATATTTTCTATTAACAGGCGCACAGAAAATCGCAACAACGTAGTGACGTAAATACTTCTTGTAAATATCATTGTACTTACTATATAAATGTATTCGTATGCATATGTATACTAAATATATGAGTATATTAAAACATATGCATACATTTCCATCAAATTCCATGAAATACACTATGAACAACAGATATAGGTACATAGATGTATTTATAATACGTTCCTATAGATATACGTGTATTTATGTTTATATTTACATATGTGTGTGTGTATGATATAATCGCACTATATAATACACATATCCTCCACGAAAATAGACATTAGTGAATACATTTACATCCACTGGCATATTCATGATTTACATTTGTGTATACTTATACACAAATGTAAATGTTTCTGTACATTTATAAAGTTATATGTTTACACATTTACTTGTACATATGTGTAAATATATGAGCAATGAATTACAGGCGCTCATACACGACAAGTACGACGACCACGACAACGATTGCTCTTGCTGTACTGTGCTCTCCTAGTAATAGAAGCTTACGACGATTACGACGACGACGACGACTACGACTATGAGAATGACGGCAATGACGGTAAGGATGCGAAAGAGTATAGTTCTCGTCTCATCGTGTTTATATTGTAAACAAATATGTAACAGAAAATACATTGCATATTTGGGTCATTTTTATGTATCGTCATATCATGATCTACCAGTATAGCACAACAGACGCAACCACGAAAGCAAATGTAGTTGTAATACATACATAGTAGCAATGCAGCAGCTGAACAATTGAATTGTGTTGTTGATGATGATAATAAGTATGAGTATGCCTTAAGGCGTTGCATACACAAAAACATCATCTGTGTTATATGTATGAGGGTGAATGAAATCATGTACTATATACAGATATACCCAGCAAAGTTTTTACCAATATATTCAGAGAAATCAGTTATTTTTGAAATCTATGTTGCATTGAGTTATCTAGAATTACAAAGCACTTTATCGCATAGCAACAAATATGAGCGCGTTCCTATGCAAATAGTAATACGCTTTATAAACGACCGGGATACATCTCAATTCGTTGTGTTTTGCAAAAGGTGTTAATTAAATTTGGTTGTAAACATGTTACTGATGTCAGTACTCATATTCATCAATATATGATGAAATTGTTTACAAATTGCCTAATACTCATTGTACTATATTACATGGTGCAATCGCAAAAATAGTATGTTGTTTCATTCTATCTGAATATTGATTCTCTCTCATATGTATATATAAAATTACAAAAATCAATTTGCTAAACTTTATAATCATAAACTATGCTGGGATATCCCCACAAACCCACAAACTCTTTTTGAGCATAGTGCCTTCTCTAATGTCCTTCTGATGTTTCTTCTAAAAATGTATATAAAGAGCACCAATGCGCAACATATGATGATGCTGATATATACGTGTAATATGTTGTTAAATATGTGATAGTCGAATACCGTTAAATTGAAATACGAAAGGGGAAAAACCGACTAGCCATATGAGTAAAATAAAATAGTAAATATAAATATATTGCATACTTTAGGGGTTTCTTTGCATGCATGTTCATCCTATGTTGGGATGCTAGCCATACAAATGATACAAGTTTCTAATGTTCACCCTTTGTTAAAAACAGAATCTCGATATCATAGAACTTATTTTTTCACTATTCTAAAATTTGATCAAACGGGTTTTTTATCATAATTTTGACACTCGATCGCCGATTTCCAGATATTCATTGACCTTCAAATCGATATCGAAGAGTTTTATCCACTAAAATGCATTTGTTTGTTCATAGAATAGAAATTTTTTAAATTCTTAAAACGTTTGCCGTTGAAGTAATTTACGAAATTCATACAGCATATCAGAATTATAGCCTCTTAAAAATGTATGCGGCTCTACTTACTTACTTCATTTACTTACTTAATTATTTTGGCGGATCGCATTGAGTAATAGCACTTGAACCTACGACCGAAGATTAGGCCTCCTTCTTTCTTGACGTCAATTACCAGACAGAGAACAGAAGACATTCTTCACAAAAGGAGCATTTTCCATAAGTACTTTACTTTTAATGTATTTAACTATGTTCCCAACATCCTAGACCTCATACAATTCTTGGCTACAATTTAATCGATTTTTGCCGATAATACAAATAGGTCATCGACTTTTTCTAGGATTTTCCTTTGATTCATCCAAAAATTTTTTCATCGGTGGAGAAAATTGTCCAAGATTCTGCACTACACATAAAGAGAGCCATTATCAGAGATTTATCAAAGCAATCATCATTTTTATATGAAATAGTTCATGATCTTGTATCTACAATATCTGTCAAATATGAAACAAATAAAAAATAGCTCTCTTATGTAACATATAGTGTTAAATCTGAGTTATATATTGTTTATCAAATGTGAGCAATAATAGCCCACAAAAAAATAAAAAAATAAAAAATTTCCTATGAAAAAGGTTCAAGATCTCTTAGCAAATATTAAAATCCGCATCGAATTCGGATTATTTTCTTCTTTTTATGCCGTATTGCTTATCCAAATACTTTTTCTTGCTCTCTATGCATTTCTCGTGTATTGGACTAACAAATTCTCCTTTGTAGCCGATAAATGTGCATCTTTTAGGGTGTCTTCAAGAATACCGAACCCAAAAAAACTATAAATTTCTTAGCAACTCATATTTCCCCATATCAGAGGAAATATTGCTTGTTTGGATTTTTTCTTGATTTTATATTGACAATATTTCTCCCAGAATTGAGTACTTTATCTATAGTTTATCTATTGATATACCTACGAGTAATATAAAATATGTGCTATATTAAAATGTGATACCACATTTTTTGATTCAACTCAAGTATTTAATTAACAATATTTTACAATGATATGATACATATGATATGACCCATATTATCCTATATAGATGCTCACTTATGGCTATGTTAAATACCTTTACCTTTAAATTTTCAAAAATTGTTCACATAAACACACACTTATATGATATTAGATATGTTGTGGATATTCTTTCGCTAGTTTTCAATTTAATGCTAAATATGGAAACGGCTCTGTGTTTTCATGGATCATATGAAATATTATAACATATCAAGGATGCCCAATAATTTTCCTTTTTAAATTTACATACTCAATACATTTATGACGAGAAACTCATTAATTTGTTTCTTGGTATTGATGTTAATGATGGCTATTGAGTGATTTGTATACATAATTGTAATAGTAATGACACTTGCAACATATTCTAAGGTTTTTTTCTGTTTTTCTTATATCCCGATATTACATATTTGATAAGTACGCTATGGAGTATATGTACATATATATACATATAGAATAATATGTATGTGTATATTTGCCAGTTAGTTTCTAATTAACACTCTAATATGCTTATAGCTCAGAAACTTTTCCAGCTTTCACTCATTTCGTTTTTATGATGCTTTGGGGTTTACTTGCTTGCGAATACTCTTAAGTGAAAAGTTTTGTTAAGTAGGTTTTATTTTGTTTTTCTATATTTAGTTTGATATTGGAGGGGTCTTTTCTTTTCACCTCTTCTATTTTTGTTATTTTTTTTTTTCTTTTTTTTTTTTGCTGTTGGTTCTTCCTCATTATCTTATTTGTTTGACGAAAGTTTCTAAAATAGAGTATAAAGCTTATAGCAAATCTTAAGACAAAACTTTCTATTTACATCCGTGAATGTGTTGATGATGATGATGATAATAGTAGAATAGTGAGTAGAAAATATATTAAATGAATATTGCGAGAAATGCAATTGAATTTTGTAATTTAATTACTAAATAGTTTTTTGATCAATGTCACTTTTGTTGAACTCAAAATAGCCCAAAAAAAATAAAAACAAACTATATGTAATCAAGATAAAAATATATGTCCAGATATGCAAAAGCTTACTTAACCCATCTAAAATGCGGCTTTTTATTTTTATCTTCACACGAATAACATTTTTATTTCAACACTTTAACATAGACAACCTTTGTCCTTTGCACTTACTACTTACTTACAGACGCTTAATTCAATTCAATAAAAATGAATGAGCAAATTTTTGTAGCATATTTTGTGGCTAAACGGAGAAGTCGTCCTTTTGTAGCAACCACAACTGAAAGGATCCAAAAAAATATCCTCTATGTACATTGTATATATGATACATACTCGCATGTACTAGTCATATAATAAGAAAAGCCGCAATAAAAATGTACAAATATGTATACAAAAAAATATAAAAAAAATACAAAAAACAGAAACGCTGATATCGAGACGAGCATTATAACCGTATTATATATAAGAGTACAAGCATAGCATATGTTAAGGCGAATTACAAGCATATTTAATGCAGTCAAGCGTTAGCGTTCAACAAACTAAGTGTGTTTAAGTGTATTAGTGCATGAAAATATAAGAAAACTTTTATTACCAATGCTCAAATGTACACACACACACACACACACATAAACACATACGAATGTACATATATTCACGCATCAATACATTTACACATGCAAGCATAAATATATACATATATATAGAGATGAGTTTACTTATCAGACATCAACACGCTGAAGAAATAAAAGCGCGTTAAATGAAATTGTCTTTAAAGGACAACAAACGCGCCAAGATATGATTGTGTTTCAATGAGTTTGTGTGTGTGTATGTTTATAATCAAGTAAGCAGAAATATATGGCAGTAACAACAGTGAGCAAATTGTGATTTGATCAAAATGCGTAAGAAATTGTTTAAACATTTTGTTACAAATACATACTATAATGCCCTAATACAATGACACATTCATATATATATACACAAACAAGCACTTTAGCTATATTTACTTACACAGACAAAATAATAAAATATTATAGCCATCATGAAATCCACCACATTAAGTGCGTGAGTGTGTTCTTGGCTTAGCAATACTTACTATCATCAATATGAGTAATTTAGAATAGAAAATGCACAGACATATAATCTTGTGAATATGTGTTATGTGTATATTGGGGTAGATCAAATGTTTAACGGTCAAATCTATGGGGGATAAAAATGTACTGATAGTTCTGTGCAATAAAAAGTACTAAGGCATAATTATTGGAATCAGTCATCGGCAGAAAATTTCCAAATTAAATTTCGAATTTCTAATTTAAAATTATGCTATTTTGTAGTATTGCTTCAGTAGTACTTTTACTTAGAACCATTTCTAGAATCGAATTTTTCTATAGCCAGTTGTAAAAATTTTCTCCACAAATATAAGCATACTATTTGAGTCGCCCTTATGCAAAAATGTCTACCACATACATAAAAAATATCATCAAATATCATGCTTATGTTCATGCATGTTTTTTCTCAAACTGATAATGATCATTCCACAACCTACATGTGTGAGGGGATGTGTTAGTCTGTCGTTGTTACCATTTTTTTTTTTATTACCACAACACTGTCTCTATACAATGTGACTCCATACTCAATATGTGTAGTATTTTTACTTACTTCTCGTTTCCTGTGCTAGCACATTTTTCGTTGTTGTCATCATCAACATGAAGAAAGTATCGTTCATAAATTCATAAATTTTTAGTGTCACACTGATAAGCAGGCAAGCAAGTAAGCAAGAATAACAAAAAAAAAAATAACGACTACAACAATAAGAATAATAATCATAATAGTCATAATAGTCATAATAACAAACAAACAAACAAGCAAAACCATTAGTCGTTGTCTTTTTTTTCATTAATAAAAGTGAACAGAAAAAAAATGAATAATCATCGCTGGGAGCTGAGTAACATTTGATGTTGTTGTTGTTGTTGCTGATGCACTTCCGTATTTTCTAATATGCCTTAACTTTTTATGTTTATATTGTACATATGTCAAACGATAGCAAATGTTTATAGTGAAAAATATTGCATATTTCATATTAGTTTTAGTACAAATATGTTTGCCATTGGATGTTGGTGTATTGGTAGCAAAAAAAATAAAAAAAACAAAGAATGGATACTTTACTAATATTTTATATTTTATGAACAAAATCGTTCGCCTTAATTTGCTCTCATATTTATTTTAGAGTTATGGTACTATTCCCTCTTTACGAGGGAATGTACTTGCTATTTCCTTTCTGTTTCAATATATCTAAGTAGAGTACCATGTTGCTGTCATGACGGTGACATTATTGACAAAATACATGTATCCTTAAATTCATTTTTCTTTTTGGTATTCTTCACTCTAATTTAATACATTTTATATTATGAGTGCGTAATGCATTTATGCGTATATGATGGTTGCATTTATTAACCACAAATTGTATTGCCCATCATCCATAATAGTACGTGACTTTCAGACAAACTATAAAGTATTTAGGACATATAAAATGTGTATTCATTTTTATTTTATTTACTTTTCTATAAATTTTATGTTTTTTTATTAACTACTTTCTGATTGCAAGAAAACATAAATATAAGGTACAATATGCGGAACAAAACCTATTGCCAGATGTGAGTGTATAAATGGAAGGAGTGTTTATTTATAAATTTGAGAGGCATAGGCGCTCAACATACATTGGATTGAAAGTGAACTAAAACTCTGTTGTGGATAGTAATTTTTCATATGCTCATTTTGTTCTCAATATAATAAGCAGCTGAGGTTATTCAGCTTCACTTCATGGGATAGTGTTTTGAGTTGCACAAATGCAAAAACCAGAAAATTGAATTTTCAGAAATATGATTCTTTGAAATTGTGTCGTTAGTCCTTATTTTTAAAATTTCAATTTTAGATTAATGTATGATTATAATTTTTACAACAGAATTTTACACTGTAACCACTTCTTTCATTTAAGAAGCTTAAGAATCTGATTTTATTTTTGAAATAGAGCTTTACAGATAGTAAATATATTTTCTTAATAAAAATTTTCAATTTTTAGTTTTGGTAAATTATAGAGAGTACCATCGCATAGTGCTTCGATCCCTTACAACACCTGGGCAAAAATCAATAACGTCGATTGAAATCGATGAAGTCTCATTATGTTCTTATATTTAATATTTCAAATATCGTACAAAATATAAACATAGGATGATCTGAATATGAAAGTTTAAAAAAAAACATAATTATCGCCGCTTTCATTCAAGAATATTCCTACAATTAACTACATTCATATCGAATTTCTATCATTCTTAGTTTTAAAAGAGCTAAAAATTTAGAAAATATATATTGTAACATTTCTTAGAGATTTATTATATCGAAAATTCTAACATTAATCAATTATTCCATCATTTAGTAATGACACTCATGGTAAGAGAATATATCGAAATGAAATGCATAAATAAAAACTATGAAAAATATCACAAAAGCTTTTAAGATTATTTATATTATTGATAAATAAATACGTTACAATTTTTTCAATAATATTATATAAAAATACAAATTTAAAATACTTTCTTATATGCAAATTAAAATAGCATTTGCAATTAGTGCAAATTGCATGTTTTCTTACGTATGTATATATATGTATATATGTAGAATTTTACAAAAAAATTTCTATATTTATATCATTATCATCATATCATATATTCTGCTATACATAATCTATTTTTACAATCATACAAATAAATTAATAATATCAGTATTATAGTTACCAAGTTATTCATAAAAAAGTCCTAAATTCTAATAAATTAGTGACCATGGAACTTGAGTGTTTTTTATTATCAACTATCTGAGCAGCCGTACTTACATAAACACATTATAAAAATTCGATATTTCCTTGAGTAAATTATTTAAAAAAAAAGTCAATACTTTTACTTTATTATTTTATTTCTATCAGTTGAAAAGGGTTTACCCAAAGATCAAATACTTCGTTCTAACAAATATTGATTAGTAAACAAATTTACTGGATAATAGATGCATTAGAAATTATTGTCAAACAAAACAGTTTCAATCAATCAACAGTTGAAATGAAGTTAATAAAATCAATTTACAATAAACCAATATTTAATGCAATTATTGCATTATCGCTTAATTTTGCTAAGCATCCTATAGTATTTAAAATTTCCAAATAATAAACAAATTATAATTGCAATAATGCCACCAGAATAATAAAACAGAATAAAAATATGCAAGAAAAAAATCAAGACTACCAGTAACACAGTAAACATAAATTAAATAATAAATAAAGATAAATTCACAGAAAACTTCCTCTGTCTGTTTGCTCTCAATTACGCAGTTTTACTATTTTCAATAGCTGCTATTATTTGTATCTACAATTCCTTCTTCAGTCATAGCAAACGCTTCACATCCCTTCCCACTTAATAAGCTAAAAAATCACAAAACAGCAACAGTTATAAAAAATATAAAATAAAAGGAAATGCAAAGTATGTACTCAGAATACGACTCTTGACAAAAAAAAAGGGAGAAAATTATAATATTGTAATAGCAAGTTTTATTGAGCAATTTTCAATGCAAAAACAACAATATCGAATAATGCTGCATAAAAAGCAACAATAAAAGCTTTTGTATAGAACGATGAATTCAGTCGTTCTTTTTTTTTCAGCAACAGCTGTTGCTTTTGCTATGTTCCTGACTATTCCGATTGCTTCTGTTCAACTTTATTTCTGATTATTCGAAATGTTGTTGTTGTGTTAATAATTTATCTGGTTTTGTTTTTTGTTTGTTTTGCATTCTAATGCGTTTGCAAACGGTATTCATTTTAAAAATGCATGGGTCAACTGAATCGTAGTTTCATTTATTTATTTTTATTCTATACACTTGCGAAGTTAACAACTTGTGCATTTAAAGAAGAACAAAAGTTATAACAATTTTTATTGTATTTAATAATCGAGCATGAGGTGAGCTGAAGGACGAAAGAAATAGATGAGAACTCAAAGCAAATAAGTGTGTTAATTTTGCACTTATTTTATTTAAATTGCTATTAATATAGATGCTTATTAAGAACAAACTATTTAACAATTAAACTTATAAAAGCAAATTAATCAAGGAAGACGAATTTTGCTTATATTGTGTGTATATGGCTTTATGCGACGGCATTTCAGTGTACATATCTTTTGAATTAAATACATTATAGCAAGGAATGGAGTTATTAATCCCATAGTTATCATTAAAATTTTGCACTTTAATACAAATCTTCATCTCACATAAGGAATATAATTTTATCAATAAGTATCATACATATGTCATGCCAAAATCATTTTTAGTATATATATTGTTTGTAGTGCAATTAGTTGCCATGTTTTTGTATTTTTTTCTTAAAAATTACTTATATTATTAAAAATAGAGAAATCGAAATTCATATACAATACTTTTTCATGCATAATTCATTCTTTCATAAAAATTAAATGTTACTCATACGCACTCATGAACTTTCATCACTTTCCTCTATGTCAATGTGTTCATACAATGATTGTGCATCATTTAATACAATTATTTAATTTTTTATTGTTGCTATTATTAAATAATTTAATTTTTAGAAATTTAGTAAATTATTTTTATTATATAAATGTATAGTTTTATGCTTTCTTCATTCAATACATATATTTATGATGAAATCTTCAATTATAATTTTATTCAACTACTTATTATACCGAAAAATATGTATGAAAATATTTTCATACATGCAAAATCGTTATTTATTAGATATACTATTTTACTAATTATCACATTTTTTCTATTCTTCTTCAATTTCGCCCTTCTACAATTAATCAGCCGTGTATCGGTAATGCGTGGTCAAGTGATTACACCACAAGGTTTAGGCATTGTTGGCATACGCGTCTCAGTAGATCGTGATTCACGTTTTGGTTTTACACTAACGCGACAAGGAGGCTGGTAAGTAGTATTTGTTGTATTTATATTAAATTTATTCCTTAATAATATAAACTGGTATGCACTATATATATAAAGGCAATGTTGTATGGAGTTCAAAAAAGACTTTAAAATTTTGTAAATTTTAATATATCAATAATGTTCTACGAACTATAGCATCTATTGAGAACCGATTCTTAAGGGCAAAGTGCAGAATATAAAATTTATTATCTATGATAAGAGGAGTATGGATATTATAACCATATTATAATCTGCGTCATTTTCTTCCAATGTCTCCAATTTCCAGGCATACTCGTACGTTGACCAAAATAATCGTATTTTATACCAAATAAACGTTCACCAAATACTCTTCACAGAAGAGATACCCTTTAAGCCGAGCGATCGTATCTACTTGCATTTCCAAAGTTGAGCGAATCTACATGATATACTTAAATTTGTTTAAATTCTTGGTATCCACAGCAAATACATAAAACTTATAACAAGTAAATAGAAAAAAATACAATAGAAAAATTAAAAAATGAAGATAAAACAACAACCCGGACAAAACTGAACAACAATAATATCCATTGGTTGATACAACTTAATGTGGAGAATATCAATATGCTCTTTTCTCTTTTTCTTCTATATATCTCTATCACTCCACTCTATTACCCACTTTCTGTTATCCTTCGTATTTCTGTTACTCTGCTTTGGAAAACTAATTAAATTAAATTTGCAACGCTTGAACAATTTTTAATTCTGATAATTTTTACAAGTGAAAGGACACTGCTGCTATCTCTGCTACTATTACCATTGCTACATCGTACTCTCAACCACTAACTCTCACAATGTCAGCATCAATATCTGCTACATGCTTACGACAAGATGAAGTAATAGTGGTAATATTAATAGTAATAATGCTGCTGATGATGGTGGTGGTAAATATCATAAACAGTTATAAGTTTAACTCATATCGTAGGCATAGTAGGTATATTGTATAGTATTATATGTATACATATCATAGATAGGGAACAAGCAGGCAGACGCCAGACAGAAGAACAGACATGAAAGAGAATATTAGAAAATCTTATTGTACATATATTGAAGTAAGTGGGAGTATATATGGCTCTGGCACTATTTAAATGAAGACTATTTTTAGGCATCCTTGAATGCAGATAAAAAAGCATAGAAATCTTTAAAATAAATATTCAAGAGCATTACTTAAATTGTAGTCCCACATTTTTATGCTATTTTGATATTTATTGAGTTGGTGTAATTTCATGACGTATTTTTCGTATGATTTTCAAAGCTTATTTCTCTAACACTTGCGATTTTGTAGAGTATTGTCTCTACAGACTTTATGCACATATTCACAGCCCAGTTTAGCATTCTTCCCTCAATAGAAATAATGATAATAAATGCAAAAATGCATTTTGCATTTATTATTTTGTATTTTATTTATAATATTTTATTTTGCTTATTTTTCATAAATTCTCAACAAGGGGTCCATTTATGGTTACCTTACTATTTGCATGCATTTGCATAATATTAATAGTGTTAATATTAGTTCAATAAAAAAACAATATGAATAAAAACATACAGGGCACAAAAAAGTAGGTAAAGGGTGTTTCAGTAGGATCTTACCCAGTGTCCACACGTGCAAGTGCAAGTTCGAAAAACTCAATACATTCAAACTTTTCCACTAATACACTCACACATTTGCTACTTGCAGGCCTTTTCGCAAATTTTCGAAACTTTTCGGAGAGAATACGTATACTCTACTTGCAGCAAGTTACTTGCACGTGTGGACGCAGTGTTAGATGGGTTCATTAAAGAATTTATGTAACAGGGAAAAAATATTATGCAATAAAATTACTCAAAAATAAAAATAATTTGCATAAAATATCAGTATGGTTCAAATAGTTAAAGTGATATTCAAATCATTTCAATTAGATCATCATCCATAGAGTTAGAGTTTTGACTGCATTACCGGTTTGATTTCATTCTAGTCGTATTGGTAGATTTTTTTTTAACATTGAAAGTAATTTTTTCAGCTATAATTTATTTTGGCATTTCAGCTATAAATTTCTATTTTTGAAGTTTTGGTCAAACTCGAAAAAAGGCCTCTATTATCGATATTGTGGGAAATTTAGATATTCAGTATTGTTAGTATATGCATTAAATACCCTTTAAATGAAAAAACACTTTATAAATATCAACCAAGGACAAAGCTCTGCTTTTGTTATTTTTTATTGTGATTTTTGATATTTTTACTTTGTTTTTTTTTTTCTCGTGTATACGTAGTGTATGCTTCTATTTATATGTATACTTAATCCGATTTTAATTTATTAAATGGATTAGTTGATATGCAAATAGTATAAAAGAAGGATACTAATATTAAAATAATATTTTTTTAATACTTATTACTGCAACTATCGTTTAGATTATGTTGCTATATATGTTATGTTGCTACAATATATACTGCAACATTGTTTATAAATCTTGATGATAAATTATTGTAAAGGGTTATCCATTTTGCGGTTTCAAAAGTAAATGTAAATAAAATACATATAAAATATTTTTTATCATGATATTTCTTTTTTATTATAAAGTTTGAACGTTGACATTATGTGTGAAATACTACATCATTTAAATGACCACCACGCGAATTGTTGCAAGCATCGATTCTTTTGAGGTAATTTTCGACCACTTTTTGACACATATTGGGCGATATCTCAGCCATAACGTGACGAATGTTGGTTTTTAGGTGCTCAAGAGTTAAAGGTTTATCTGCATAAACACGGTCTTTCGCGTAGCCCCACAAAAAAAAGTCAAGCGGTGTCAAATCGCATGATCTTGGTGGCCACTTGATATCGCCACGACGAAAAATTACGCGGCCAGAAAATTTCTCTTGCAATAAAGCCATATTCGCTCGAGTTGGGTGGCATGTGGCACCGTCTTGTTGAAACCACATATTCTCTAAGTCGTATTCTTCAATAGCAGGCAAAAAAAAGTCGGTTATCATATGACCATAATGCTCCGAATTGACGGTGACAGTCGTTCCATCGTCGTTTTCGAAGAAGTAAGGTCCAATCACAACTCCGGACCAAAGAGCGCACCTAGCAGTGACTTTTTGTGGATGTAGTGGCCTCTCTTCAATTACTTGAGGATTCTCAGAACCCCAAATACGACAATTTTGTTTGTTAACATACCCACCGAGTGAGAAGTGTGCTTCGTCGCTGAAGAAAATTTTGTTCGAAAAATCGCCGTCCACCGCCTGTTGTTCAAGCACCCATTCGACGTATCTACGACGTTGTGAATGGTCAGCTGGCTTCAGTTGTTGTGTGAGCTGGATTTTATATGGATGTAGGTGTAGATACAAATGCAAAATACGCCATAATGTGCCGTAAGACAGTCCTAATTCCTGAGAACGACAAGGAATCGATACATTCGGGTCTTCGGCAACATTTTCACTTACAGCAGCGATATTTTCGGTGGTACGAGCGAAACGATGATGCACAGGCCTTACAATATCTGTAACCGATCCAGTCTCTTCATATTTCTTCACAATTTTGCCAATTGCTTGCGTAGTTGGACGATTATGTAAACCATAACCTCCTCTTAAAGCACGATATGTGGCTGTGGCAGAATCACCATTTTTGTAGTAGGTATTTACAATTTTAATGCGTTCTGCGATAGTTAAGCGATCCATTTTCGCAAATGTCAGACTTTGAACTGAAAAAGAAAGAAATTGTTTTAACAACTCAGTTTGACAGATGTCGAATTCTAGCCCTATACTTTTAAAACCGCGAAATGGATAACCCTTTATATTAAAGATTATTGTGTGTGATTTTAAAATACTTGCCGTAGCATAATCATGATTGTAGATAAGAAAATTTGTGTTAATACATACATTTTGGGGTCTTACTATATCTAAATCTCATATTATAAACTTTAATTGTTTTCCATAATTAACTAAGTTGATTTAATTGTTCCCAGCATGCGCATATACATTCATTGTATTATGATATTTTTTCTTCTTCTTCGTGTTTTAATTAGAAGCGTATATTTGTTTCATAGTTATGCTTATAACTATTTATATCCACTAAGTATACTATGTATACACCCATGAGAGTTTATAGTTAGTAGCCACTATTAATATGATTATGATTATAAACATCGAGAATAAGAGAATGGGAAAAATTTTACAACTTTACCAAATATATACTCAAAATAAGTCACATAAAACAGCCTGACTATACAGTTAGAGCACACATACACATATATTTATACTGCTTGAATGCCATAACATCATACTATTTATAAAGTACATACCAACGTAATATATACGCTCATACATGCATTTGTGATAAAAAAAAAAAACTAGTAGCTAGGTTAATCCAGCTAATATTTCGCTATTGTGTGATATTGTGTGGCTGGTCTTCATCATCACTATGTCATTTTGTATGTGGGCATCTACGAGTACTCTTTGTTGTATAAAAATAAAATTTAATTTAATTTTTGTGCAATGCTAACAACAGCTAGCAGTAAGCAAACAAGCTCAGGTAATAAGCACATGTAGACATATATGTATAACTCTATATATACATGTGTCCATATAGTACTACAACTTACTCTCTTTGACTTGAGCTTTTTCTATTTTGTTTACTATTTTTCACTGCAATACAATATGTACAATAAAGGGGACACAAAATAAGGGCATCTATGACTGAGTTCATATTTTTTATTATTTAAAATTTCATCTGTTGTTGTTCTTGCTACTCTTCTTCTAACTCTTATCGCCTTCACTACGGCTACTCATACTCATGCCTATGTACTACACATGCATAGATTTGTATATGTTTTTGTAAATATACTTGAACATATTGCGTCATAATTCTTCATTAGCCCAGTGCCTCAATTTTTCACATCCAACATCACATTGCATCATATGTAACCTGCTCAACCACTACCATACAAATATTCTTTTATATAAAAGTATTTATATATAGGGTAGGTATTGTTGTTGTTGTTGCTGCTATTATACATTTTTGCTCAAATTTCTTTCACATCAAAGTCGCATACCTACTTTTTTATATGACTAGAACAACAACAACAATAGCAACAAACAAGCAAGTTACATAAATACTATACGTGTAACTAAGCTCTCATATAAAAATGTATATGTATATATGTATTTACCTACATTAATGTAAGTATACATGTATAAATGTAAGTAGACATGTATGTTTGCATATGAGTGAAGTAACAATATGGCAATTTCCGTTATATAATATACAATGCATACACATACACATTGAGGATGAAAATATCTAAACATAAACATAAAAAACGCATACATATACAAATACCATACGCTATATATGTATGTACATACAGCAACATATACATTTTTAATAGGAATGCGAACATATTCGCACGTATGCATTACTTTCAATACGTGTGTCTGAATATGTATGTATGTATGTGTGTGTGTATAGTAGCACAAAGACAATATTACCAACAATACCAACAACAACAACAATAGCAAAAATAATGATCACTTTTATTTGATTTTTTTAAAGCTTATTTGCTCATTCACTCGTACGATGGCTACCATATAACATGCAATATATGATTACACGTTCATACGAGTCTATATACAAACATGTACACATATGAAAATTGTCATTGTATATATGAAAGTGCGTATGTGTGTCTTATGTAATTCTATACTTTTATTAGCCCCTAACAACATGAAAGGTAACAATAATAGTAATGGTAGTGGTAGTGTTACAATAGCAATACCAATTCTCAAATACATACACTCACATACATCTAAATATATATAAATATTCTTGTAATCTAAAAATACTAAAAATACTTCTAATATTATGTTGCAGAGGATTTGTGTTGTGTAATGATACAATTGTATGGTAATACATACATTACACATTAATTTCACATACTTACGTAGCCGTGAGTGTGGGTACATACCTTTACTTATTTGAAAATACTATACCATTTTGAGTATTTTTATTAACCATTTATATGACTTTTGTATCATATATCAAGACATTAGATGAGGATAGTGGCCTATGGAGCCACCTCACATTCAGAAATTAATTAAAATTAATGGCTTTAATATAGTGATCCTGGTTTGTTGATTGTTTTACTAATATGAATTAAAGGTGGTCGAATAAATGACGGTGGTTATTATTGAGCTGCACATATTCATGCAGACTGAATCTCTTTAATCAACTCCACAACATCCTATAAACTGATGCATATTTTCCCCAATATATATAGGACTTATATAGTAGGTAAACATTGTCAGTGTTATATAATTTACAGGGTCAGATCAAGGAATTTGAGCGCCTTTTTCGATGAATTTTAAATTTTTGAGTTTATGTTCAATTCAGATGATGGCGAAAATGAAAATTATTTGTATTTTATTCATCCTAAAATTTCTTATTAGATCAATACCTCAAATGGTCAATACAAAGTCACTCCAACAAGATCGTTTATACGCTTATCTTCATTGGCGACCCACAAATGCAAAGGAGATATGTCTAGAGTGGTAAAATGTATGCCAAACTCCAATTTCTCCAAACATTTTTTTCCCAATACTTCTTCCGGACATAATTACTCCCTATCTTTACAAAATGAACATAAAATCTCATGAAAATCGATAAATAATGCCAAAGATGTCCACAAATCGCCTCTAAGAGAGTCAAATGTAAGACAGAGTTTCACTAATTTTTTCTCTTCCATGAAAGTGTGGGACATTCTTAATACAAAACTTCTGAGAGAATTTTTTATCAAATCTCTGGGGGAAAAATTATATCACAAAGGTTTCACCGTTCTAAACTGAAAAGAACCACTGCCATTCTATCCAATGAATACAAGAGAACAAGAAAACAAAATTAACCTGGGCACTTCTAACCGTATGCATAGTGACTATTATCGCAATTCACTGTTTATATATTTTTAATAATTTTATGCATTCACTTACCTAGTATAACTACAAATGAGTATTACATCACCGACTTTTCTTGATATCATATATCGCCTTTATTACTATTGGCTCATTTAATTTCACTCTGCAACACTTTAAATCACCATTTAATTATTTAAATTTAATTATGTTATTAAATAAACCTTTTACAATGGACGCCACTTGCCTAAGTGCTAGGGGAAATTGCTTTCAAATGAAATATATCTTAAGAGACCAAACCATAACCATAACCATAACCATAGTGAAAAATATGTAAAATTATTTTATTTTGTCATTATTACAAACAAAAAATTAAATAAAATATATCGATTAAGAGAAAATAATTGTAAAATGGAATTTATGCAATACAGATAGCAATGCGAAGAATATGAAATAGTACTCGTAATGTACATATACAATATATGTTGTATTAAAGCTTTGTGTTTCATGAAATTAACATACAAAGTTCAATTATGACGTAAATTTTTTGTTTAATGCTTTTGGCAACATAAAGAGCTATCACTATTTTGTTATTATTTACACTCATTTGCACTGTCTGCAAATTTATTACAATATTCCACCAAATTACCATATTTGCCATTATTGTAGCCAATATGATACACCATGAGTACGAGTACGTAAAAAGGACATATATTTTTCTTTCATTCCATTCGCTCTATCTATCCCTATTCCCCTCTCCACTCTATTTCTCTCTCTCTTTATACATTTTTTAGTACTTTTTGTGTAAATTATAAAATTTTATATACGTTTTTTTTGGTGTTGTTCTGATATGATGCTATTATTTGTTCAACATCAATTTGGGTCAATTGCAAATTAACCATTTTTGTTGCTGTACATAATGTATGGCATAAAAAATAGTCAGCAACCAGAAGAAGAAAAGCAAAAAGAACAAAATTATAGAAATTAATGTTGCTATAACTAGCCGCGCATTTAATGCAGTTGCATTAAATACAAATGTATACACACACACAATAGCAACAACCAAACTAAACCACAATAGTGACAGAGCACGCAAAAACAAACAAAAAACAAAAAATGATGCAGAAACATCAACTATGGTGTTACCATAAAATTGATTTAACATTTAAATTGCACACAATGCCAACGGAATTGCTCTATGTAGGTGTTGCATGTGTATTATGCATAAGTATATGGTAATGCATGCATGTGTGCACTGCAAATTAAATAATGTTGCATAACAATGTTAAATTAATTACAAAAATATGAATGTCATTTACCGTTTACACATATGCACTTACACAAATACAATATCACTGTTATATATACACATATGTGGGAGCTGAGTACATGTGTGCTACATTTGGGTTTTCAAAAAAAAATGTTTTTTTTTTTTTGTTGGAAATAATTTTCAAGCAACAATTAAACTTAATGAATATGTAACTTTTATGATGGAAAACTCGAAAGGAAAAATATATTAATATATATTAAATTGTACATTGGTGGTATATGGTTGTATAATAAGAGTATATATGAATTGCAGTGTGGTAGGTGTCATATAGTCGTTGGTAATAGTGCATTGAAATACAACAGAAACAACTGTGAATCGAAATAAGAATAAATTACAATATGGATTAATTAAATTTTTCGGTTTTCATTTGGCTCTTTATGGGCTCTCAGCTATCAATGTAATGATATTCATTTTCAAAAACATATTGTATATGTATGCATATCATGTTTGTATGTTCAGTACAATTCAGTAATGGTTTTTAAAATTTGCTTAATAAATAGCTCATTTTATATAAATGTAAAGAAGAGTGAAATAAATTAAATTGTTCAAGATACTCGTATATCTTCTTACTACATAATGATAGCATTGTGCATGAATTTATTAAATTCGTAATATATAATGTATGTATATGTGTATATTTTTGTGTTCATGTCCATTAAGTATATAATTCATTTTTAAAATTAAATCAATGAATATGCTGCATTAAAAATTAAATATTATAGGATTTGTTGAATTTCACAATCAACATTGTGTTAAAAATATAACAAAAAAGTAATTGCAGTTGTTGGTTCAATTCTTCGCCACGTTTGTTTGTATTTGAGCACGATATAATGATTCTAATATAGAACCTTTAAAAGGACGCGATTTTGTCCAGTTTTTCGCTAGAAATTGTGGTTCGAACATTGAGAATTTTAAATACCATAGCCTCCATATTTTTCTTCATCATATTACAAAAACAAGCAAAATTATGAATTCCAATGTCTACTATGAACATCTGCAGGAATTAATTCATGCCATCACAAAAGAAAATGACAGTAGTTAGTCACACGTAATGGTGTTCCACCACGACAGTGTGAGACCACATAAGAATATTGACTCGGGAAAAGTAGTTGCATCTTGATTGGAGTATATTGGAGTATATCCAACGTATAGCCCAGATTTGCACCATCAGACTTATGTATATTTTCGTCCTTGCAGAACTTCTTTAATGGTAAAATATTTGTTTCGAAAGACGTCATCAAACAGCACTTTGATAAGTTTTGCGCAATGAAGTATTAATGTTGCCTGAGAGATGAAAGATGGTTATCGATTTGATTTGATTTGAATTATTAAAAAAAATACCATTATAAAATCCAATGACGAACCAATTTTTGTTCTGAAAATATTTGATTGACTCAACAATAAACCAGACATTCTCTTATGGTGCCATTAGTTCAATGATATTTCAATGACAAATGCATATTAGAGCCAGTTCAATGGTTATGACAAATTGGATAACGCAGTATCATTTAAAAAATTATTCAAGCAAATTTGTACCTAACTATATAATTAGTAGTCGACTAGTCTATTGTACAACTTTAGAAGATTTCTCATTTTAGTTTTTTATCAGTGGTTTACGCTATTGTTGTTGGTTTTGCTGTTGTTGTTGGTTTTACTTTTGTTGTTGATGTTATTTTTTTCATTACTACAACTACACTCTCAAATACACACCAGCAATTTTTATCATTACTGTTTTTGCTGTTCCTTGCTGTTGTATGTGTTATCTTATTTTGTTGTTGTATGAGTATGCGTATGTAATTAAATAGCTTTTAGCAGAAAATTAATTCAACTATTTTTGTTACGCGGCCACATCAGTAAAACGAACTCCACCATATAAACTTGATGTAGCAACAAGTTTTTTTTTCTCTTTTCTCTTTCAATGAACTTTTTAAAAATTGTTTACGTAGCACTGTAACATACATATATAACATATATATGTTAACAAGAGATTGCAGCCAGTGTATACATACAAAGAGCAGCTGCGGCAGGTAATAGCATATTTGAACTTAATGCTGTAGTGTTACTGGTGCCGTTTACATGCTTAAACTAATGCGAAAAATATTGAGTTTTCATTAAAAAATTATTTTAAAAAAAAAATGCAAAAGAAGAATGTAAAATAATTGAATTTCTGTAAGAAGATAAGATATTGATGATGGAGATGGAGCAGTGCAATAAACTTTTAGATAGTTAGCAAGAGTAGTTAATATTAACTTTAAAATAATAATAATTTTTTTTTAATTGAAGTCAATGAGTACCATAAAACAGAAGACAACAGTGAGAAGGAATAAGAAAAAGAAATACATATTTGAAATAATTAATATTACGCATACGCCATGGTGATCATAAACCATATTATTTTATGTACGAGTATATCATAATTGTTTTTTTTTCATGCATACATCTGAGGTCTTATCATATCCAAAAAACTTCTATTGCAGCATTTTTATGCAATTCAAAATTTCATCATCACAAGAACGATTCAGCTACAATAATAATATTCGACTGGCCTTAATTTAGTTATTTTTCTTATCGAAAGAACTACAAATGTTTGTCTCTCTTTACAATAAAAACCATCCACTTAGTTGTGATGCATACTATAACCACGACCGCATATGAATATTCGAAATTCTGAAAAAAAAAGTTTTCTTCATTTTTTCATTAATTTTTTTCTCGATTTAACACATGGGTGCCATGATTTAACCCATCGTTGAGGAAGATAATATTATTTTGACACAATTTTTCTCCAAATTACCCTCAGCTGTGCTTTTCAAAAAAATTTAAAAATTTTTTGTAATTTAATTCTCTAATGAGCAAGAATTAATGAATTGGTGGTCATTATAGATCGAACGAAATAACATCAAAGTCAACATAATTTACCAATACAATGATTTAATTATATTTTACAATAAATTCCAGAGAATTTAGCCCTTTAACGTCCTTGATTTAAGCCATTTCTGACCAATAGCACGTAAACTTAATTATTTTTATGTGATTTGAAAAATTCTGTGTATCAAAAAATTTACGCGAAACAAGAAAATCGCAATAATCAAAATTTTTATTTTTCGAGTCGACAAACTTACCAGGAGTTTATGTTTAGATTCCAATTAAAAATTTGTTTATACTATCGTGCTGAGGCTATTGGGGTTTTTAGTAAAAAAAAAAACTTCTCTTTTTCGCCCCCTCCCCCTCCAGCGTAATTTCAATTAAATATATTCTCGAAATTTATATCTCTAGTGAAATGATTTCATTTGAAATACTAAACGCTGATCCCAGTGTGTGGCATAGCAAAAATTCAAACATAAAAATTCTCAAATGTCATATTAAATTTTAAAGACTTCTTCTGCCTTGTCGAATTTCTCTTTCATTTACATTTTTGCTTCTAATGCTAAGTATTATATTACATATGTGAATGAAAATTTATTGCATGTAATATAAACGGAAATGGTTTTAATTTAGTTTTACTATTGCCTTAAATGTATACAATTTTGTGATATTCGGATCATTCGTTTTTTTTTTTTTGTTTGGCTCCTCTTTCTTATATATTTTTACTTCTTGTCTTTTCACAAAAAAAAAAAAAAAGAAAAATGAAAACGAAAAAGGAAAATAAAATAAAATGTCAGGAACAACAACAAATTTTAGTAGAAAAATTTTATTTAGTTTGTTACTATTATTATTATTTTTTTTTTATTTTTTCTTTTTCTCATAATACACGTGTATATACGTACACGCACAGAAAGATGAAAAATATCATTATCCTGAAAATATTGTATTATAATGTATTGTAACCCACACATTCATGTACGTATGTGTTTGAATACACGCAAAATGACATATCTCTCTAGTAGTGCTTATCCTATGCGTTGGAAATTGCTCAATTTCCGCTAACATTTTCTTTATTACAAAACATGCTTCTCTTCTCATTGCCATCTGTTTCATCTTCTTCTCCCATTTGCCATTTTTTATATGCTACAGCTGGCATGTGCATATATATATGTACTCCACATATGAATGTATGTATATGCATTACAATATTGTGTTGACCGAACGACGAATCGACAAATCGATTGACCGACCGGACGACTGACTCACCGACAAAACGAGCATGTAAACGACCACTATACTTACAAGTTAAAATCAGTATCTATTTGACATATAAATCGTATAAACATACGCACACACACACACATCCATACATCCATACACATATTCATATAATGCAACGACTCTTCCACCAACCTATAAGTACGAGATACAAGAATAAGAAGAAAGCAAGAAAAAAAAACAAAAGGAAACAGGACGAGCAAAATGACATCGATGTTGTAACGCACAAAAGCAAAAAAAAAAATGAAAATATAAAAATAAAAGAATAAAATAAAATAAAAAGGGACACGGTCAAACTAAGGACACAACCGCAACATATAACATATCCTTATATACTTATCCTTTTATTATTCTATTCTTTATATTTTTTTATCTACTTTATTGTGTTGTTGTTGTTTATTCTTTTTCGTTTCTTTCCGTTTTTAGTTTTTCCTTTCCTATTTTATCATTTTCTTATACTCATATATACAAGTAGTTCGTAAATGTCGCAACAAAATTGGATTTTTGCTATTATACGTACAAATACAATCACATCTACTAAGCATGGTCACATCAACCACTACAACTATGTATGATATAACGACAGATACATACCTATTTACGATATAATACAATACAATACAAGTTTTGCAATATTATGTGTGTGGCATTTTGAAAAATATCCTTCAAATGGTACAGAGAACAGAAGATATCCAATAATTTTGATACTACATATATATATTCTATGAAGTAAAAATATTTATTTTGATTTGCAATATATCTACTTTTCGTACATACAGATATATGAACACGTACGTATTGTATATTTTGTCCATAGATGAACAGAAGAATTTTGAGAAGATGGGACAAAAAACATAATAAATAAATAAAAATATAGATAAATTCATAAAATGAGACGATAACTTATGTGACGAAGCGATTATAAATCGATTTCCTTCTTTAATGATGCTCATATGTTCCATGAGTCTAAACGAATGCTTTGGTGTTGTATGTGATGTTAAACAAATATATAGTACATATATGGTTATATGTATGTATATATATTAATGATATTAATAAAAATTCAGCAATCGCCAGTACGAGCTCAAAAACCTGCGTAATCGGATTAAAACTACGCCCACCTTGCATACAAAAATATATTTTAAAATCATACTTTCATACTTTGTATAGGTGTTGTATGTGATGTTAAACAAATATAGTACATATATGGTTATATGTATGTATATATATTAATGATATTAATAAAAATTCAGCAATCGCCAGTACGAGCTCAAAAACCTGCGTAATCGGATTAAAACTACGCCCACCTTGCATACAAAAATATATTTTAAAATCATACTTTCATACTTTGTATAGGAACATATTGAAATATCAAGTTGAAACTGTGTATATATGATTCTATTTGGTAGTATATGATCGGGTTCAAAAATGAATGAAATCAGAGTAAAACCACAACTACCTCTCATACAAAAGTATGTTTCGAAATGTATATTTTAACACTTTGCTCATTAAAAAATATTAAACTATTAAGCTGAAACTTTGTACAAATAATTACTTTGAGAAACAAAAATGTGACAGCTTAAAAAATTTGTGTCATGAGCTTTAAATTACACTTACAAAAATATTTAAATATTTAAATATTTAAAAAATATGTATTTTTGAACCACGTTTTCATGTTTTTGAGCATGAGAAGATAAAACTATGAAATTACAACTCTGTATATATGATTATATTTTTGGGTGTATTCTCGAGTTCGAATATTGACGAAATTGGAATAAAACCACGCCTACCTTCCATATAAAAGTACATCTGCGTATGAATGATTTCACATTTTGAGCACGAAAGTAAAATGCGATTGAGCAGAAACCTAATACAATACATATATATTTAGAAGGAAAGAGATTAGTTCAAAAATAGACAGAATCGTATGCTTATTACACATATCACTCATACAAAAATAGTTTTTCGAGTGTATTTTTCTAGACTTTAAGTACAAACATAGAAATCTATAGGCCAGCGGCTGGAAACATACGAATAGAAGGTGGTTAATTGTTTTACGAAAAAAAAAACCCTCACACAATTTTACTATAGGCTGTCAGACATAAAACCTAGCTGATATATATATACACTTTTTCGCCCAACAAATTGCACAGAATTTTTACAAAAAAAAAAAAAATTTATCAACAAATTTTTTGCACATTATAATTTAAGTGTAATGACATTACTTTGTCATAATGTCGATTACAGTGCATAAGATTGATTGTACATACTGACAAAATACTAAGCAGCAACTTCATCTGTTGGGGATACTTTCAATTGATATATAATTCCAATACATTTCAAAGTTATCATCATATAAAATAATATTCATAAATTTCACAGCTCATACTTGTATATTCATATATCATATGGATTACCAATTTCACAAGACATTTGAATCTAAATTTAAAATTATAAATATGCTTTCATTTGGGAATTTATTGATTTTATCATTAAAAGTAGATTTATACCTACGCCTCCTATACGTATGTATGTACATATAACAATATTAGCTAACCAAACAGATATCATTTGAAATTTAAAATTGCCTTAAGTTATAAGTAATATATCATACACTATTGTATAAACATACAAATTCATAGGCACTCTCAATATATTACTACAACTAAAAATAGAATTTAATTAATTCCTGTCCTCCATGAATAAATGTTGTAATTCACCACTTTTACGTATGTTTCGATGTGCGAATACACATAAATGTCAGAAAAGTGTTTAGATATACACAATTCTAAAGCTATAATAATTCATTTACATAAACCTTCAGGTGTATGCGATTTGTATGAGAACCTATAATTAAATTGATAATAAACTAAGCTATGACTTACCTTTCAGTGTGTGTGTGTGTCTGGTATGTTTTTTTTTTTTTCTTTATGCTTCTATATAAATATCTCATCAATACTTATCAATTACATACTTGAAACGAAGCAAATAATAATTGAAAAACTTTTCATAATCGCGAACTGGAAAAGGAGATTTTCAACTTTTATTTTTTAATTAAAAATTTTTATGATTTAATTTTTTCTTTTTCTACTTTTGCTTTTTTGTAGTGAAAGAACTTTAGCATTGCACGCGTATTTTTATTTTCTGTTTTTTTTTTAATAATTTATTATATTTTTACCTTTTGAATTCAAAGTGAGTTTCTTTTGTTGGCGATTTTATGTACTAAAATCCAGGTATTTCCTTTGAACTATGTAACTATAATATATAAATCTGCTAACACTATCAGTATTATTACTTACTACTATTATTATTATTATTATTATTATTATTATTATGTACATTAATTCGCCTTTTGGTAGAAAAGAAATGCAAAAGTTTTCAATTGTATAAAAGCATTCAAAAAATCGCGGAAAGAAGCCAACAATAGAACAATAAATAAATTATTTGTATTGGAGAACAAAAAGTAGCGGACAGAAGTAAAACTGAATCGAAATAAAGTTTTACAATTTAACAAACAATTTTAAATTATACATCCCAGCATAAATATTATAAATATATGTATGTATATACAAATATGGCTTTTATACCTAAATATGTATACATTTACTAGTGCGTACTTTTTCAATAAGAATTATTGTTAGATATCACCATCAAAGCGGACAATTTATAATGCTGAAGTACATTGCGATAAAGTAAAAGAAATAACAAACCAAAGATGGATACGATTAAATGAAATAAAGCAAAAGTTTTAATTGATCACCTGGAGTTTTTTCATGCCAAATGGAATTATGAAAGTCTTTATATTCTATTTTAAATCATCTATTGATACTGTTTACTTACTTTACTTATGTGGCCATAACAACCGAATATCGATTTAGGCCGAAAATAACATGCTTCGCCAGCCATCTCTGTTCTTCGCTAGCTGGCGCCAGTTAGAAATTCCAAGCGCCGTCAGGTTCTCCAGTACTTGGTCTTTCCACCGGAGGTTTGGTCTTCCTCTTTTGCGTCGTCCTCCAGCGGGTTCCGAATATAACACCTTCTTAGCTGGAGCGTGTTCTTCCATTCGCTCGACATGACCTAGCCAGCGCAGCCGCTGGATTTTGATGCGCTTTACTATGTCAATATCGGCATACAGCTCGTACAGCTCATGGTTGTACCTTATTCGGTACTCGCCACCAACGCAAATAGGTCCAAAGATTCTGCGTAGGACTTTTCTCTCGAAAACTCCAAGTATTCGCTCATCCGAGGTGGAAATTGTCCAGGCTTCAGCGCCATATGTTAGGACAGGCATGATGAGAGACTTGTAGAGTGTAGTTTTCGTTCTTCGAGAGAGGGCTCGACTTCTCAATTGCTTACCCAGCCCAAAGTAACACCTGTTAGCAAGAGTTATCCTACGCATGATCTCCAAGCTGACGTCATTACTGCTGTTAATGCTGGTTCCAAGATAGACAAAGTCCCTTACTACTTCAAAAGCGTAGTTGTCAACAGTGACGTGCTGTCCAAGACGCCGGGACTCTTTGTTTGTTGACACTAGATACTTCGTCTTGCCCTCGTTCACCGTGAGACCCATCCGACGCGACTCTCTTTCCAACTCTGAGAATGCTGCACTGACTGCTCGCGTGTTCATGCCGATTATGTCAATATCGTCGGCATACGCTAACAGCATGACACTTTTGTTGAAGATAGTGCCATTATGTCGTAGATCAGCAGCTCGTATTATTTTCTCCATAATAAGATTGAAGAAGTCGCACGATAACGAATCACCCTGTCTGAAACCCCGTTCGGTATTAAACGGTGCGGAGAGGTCCTTCCCAATTTTCACTGCACAACGGGAGTTATGCAGTGTCATTCTACAAAGTCGAATGAGCTTTGCAGGAATACCGAACTCAGACATTGTTGCGTAGAGGTAATCCCTTACCGGACTGTCGAAAGCGGCTTTATAATCAACAAATAGGTGGTGTGTGTCGATCTGTTTTTCTTGGGTCTTCTCCAGGATTTGGCGCAGTGTGAAAATCTGGTCGATGGTGGATTTACCAGGTCTGAAGCCACACTGATAAGGTCCAATCAGGTTGCTGAGCATAGGCTTCAATCTTTCACACAGTACGCTCGATAGAACCTTGTACGCGATGCTCAGGAGACTTATTCCACGGTAGTTGGCGCAAATTGTGGGGTCTCCTTTTTTATGTACAGGACAGAGAACACTGAGCCTCCAATCATCAGGCATGCTTTCATCCGACCATATTCTGCTTATGAGCTGGTGCATGCGGGTGAGCAGCTCATCGCCTCCGGTCTTAAACAACTCGGCAGGCAGGCCATCAGCACCTGCAGCTTTGTTGTTCTTCAGCCTTAAAATGGCCGTTTCAACCTCGTCATAGTCGGGTGGTGGAACATCAACACCATCATCTGTAATTGGGGTTATCGGGCATTCTCCTCCACTGGCGGAATTGTTCGTAGCATCGCCATTCAGTAACGTGGAGAAGTGTTCCCTCCATAGGCTCAGAACACTCTGGACATCCGTAACCAGATTCCCATTTCCATCACGACAAGAAGAGGCTCCGGGATTTAAACCTCCACTCAGGCGCTTGATCTTTTCAAAGAATTTTCGAGTCTCATTCTTGTCGGTGCACATCTCTATCTCCTCACACTCGCGTCTTTCCAACTCCCTCTTCTTGCGCCTGAAAAGACGTCTCTCTGCACTCCTTTTCTCTCTATACCGCTCCTTAACAGCTCGCGTTGCGCCTGCACGCAGGGTTCTTCTGTAGGCGGCGTCTTTCTCTGCGGTAGCGTCGCGACACTCCTGATCATACCACTCATTCCTCAGAGGCCGGTAGTAACCGATTACCTCCTCGGCAGCAGTAGTCATGGAGTGGGATATATGTGTCCACCGTGCGCATGTATCATCAAGTGGGGGAGTGTTCTGCTTAAGCAGATCCGATAGTCGAGTGGAAAATGCATCTGCTGTCTCTGGTGATTGCAGCTTACTGACGTCGAGCTTTCTCTGTGTGGGACTTCTCTTGTTATTTGCGACACATAGGCGTGTGCGCACCTTAGCTGCAACAAGGTAGTGATCCGAGTCGATGTTGGCACCACGGATCGATTTCACGTCCATCACACTGGAAGCATGCCTTCCGTCAATCAACACATGATCAATTTGGTTTCTTGTACGATGATCTGGAGACAGCCATGTCGCTTTGTGGATGTCGAGATGCTGGAATCTGGTACCACCAATTACCATGTTTCGTGCTGCGGCGAAGTCGATCAGCCTCATTCCGTTATCGGAGGTGTTTTGGTGGAGGCTGAACTTTCCGACAGTTGGACCAAAGGTACCTTCCTTGCCCACCCTGGCATTAAAGTCGCCAAGCACGATTTTGATATCGTGGCGGGGGCAGCGGTCATAAGCTTCTTCGAGGCGCTGAAAGAAGCTCTCCTTGGTCACATTGTCCTTCTCATCCGTCGGAGCGTGGGCACATATAAGGCTGATGTTGAAAAATTTTGCCTTGATGCGGATTGTGGCCAGCCGTTCGTTCACAGGCGTGAACTGTGAGACAAGATGTCGTAGTCTCTTTCTGACCAAAAATCCACATCCTAATTCGTGCCTTTCAGCATGGCAACTGTAGTAGATGTCACAGGACGCTCTTTTGGAGCAGCCCTGTCCTGTCCATCGCATTTCCTGGAGAGCGGTGATGTCAGCTCTGTATTTTTCGAGGACATCAACCAGCTGGATAGAGGCACCCTCCCTATAAAGGGATCGGACATTCCAGGTGCATATCCGTAAATCATTGTCCTTTTTTCGTTTGCGGGGGTCATCAACAAAAGCGGTAGTCCTTATCCGAGGCACTTTAGTTTTTTTCATTGGAGGAGTTTTTTATGTGGCGGGTCCCAAACCCAACGCACAACCTCTAACCGAGGAGATTTTCGCCACTCACTTCAGCCGCCTCCCAGCGGGTGCCAGGAAGACGTTGCCCGGTGGTCGCCACATGGAGGGCCCCCATTAATAATAATGAAAGCGCCATCACAGAGTAAGCAGAGCAAGCTATATGACTACCCCTCATTAACAAATAAAGGATTCATCACATAGCGCTCAGATCAAACTACATGACAGCCAGTGAGTTGACTTGCGATGAGTTCAACAAGGATTGCGCTAGCCCCACCTGGTTGAGGCAGTTAGACACGTTACCTTGCGAAAACACCACCAGACCACCATTGATACTGTTTAGGCATTATAAATCTCATAACTCTTAAAATCTATTATAAGAACTATATTGTGATTTCTTATAGTACGTCAAATGAAAATTATTATTTATGCATTAAATGATGTATCAAAAGTCTTGGACTCAGCAGCTTGTGATTATATATACAATGTACGTAATGTCGCCTACATTGCTGCGCGTGTGTGTGTTCATATTCTAACTCATGCACTGCAAAAAATTGAGCGACTAATTTTTAAAGAGAATGATCTGGGATTAATTCCTTTAGATATTAATCGGAGATTAGTCTCCGATCGATCTCTATAGAATTGTGTTGGGGATCAATCTTTAAATTAATTAATATATTTAGAGATTTTTTTACACTTTCAAGTGATTCGCTTTTAAGTCAGCAGCAATGTATTGCAGATTAGCGTAGGTGGTAGAGCGACGATGATAGATAATACGATAGCCAGGACACACGATGTTGGGTGCGCAGGCTCGAATCCAAGAAGAGTAGCAGAAAATACGTAAATTTTATATTTCCACAGCAGTAACAAGATTTATAAATAATCTTGAAATCTGCTAGCTAGGGAATAAAGGCTGCACAAAAGATCTTCAGGTCGCGGTGCTTCCATAGCCTTTTAATAATAGTAATAATATTTCCATATTTAAATTTGAAATATATGGATCGGAATTTACAATGCAATGAAATGAATATAAATTGTTTCATCTTGTACTATGCGCCCAGGTCCGAGCCACGGCAAAATAAAAAAAAAAATTATTTTTTAGAAAATAATTATAATGTAATTAATGAAAATAAATTATTTTGATGCGAACAGTGGCAAAGAGCAAAATTGGGTCAATTGTCAAATAGTGGAAATAAAAATGTACCTGAGAATTATATTGAATGAAAATTTCGAACCGTGAGACTACTCTATTTATAGAAGGCAACTAATCCACATTTGTACCCGTTGGGGTATAAAATGGTACAATTGCAGGGTGACAATCGACCGTCTATATAGTACATGATATACATATATATGAATTTAAAAATAGCACTATTGTGCTATATTTGTAGATAGTACGTACTATTGTGCTACATTTATAGATATCACTATACTAGCACTATTATGTGTGCCGTAGCTTAGTAGTTAGTGCGTTAAGCTTGGAAAATATTTTTCTTTCGAACGATACCCAACTGTTGCCAAGCAAATGGTAAAGAATGAAAAAAACTTTTAAAAGTGCTCTGTGACAAAACTCTCAAAAAATTATTTAACACACACTACACTATTGGAAGAGAAGTTCGGTCAAAAGGCCTATAAGTGACACATTTTTATTTTCTCTTTTTTTTCCTATTGTGATGTTACCATCAATAACATTCTGTTTTAGCCTGTTTTAAAAGTTTAGCAGACAGAATATCTGTAAAAATAATTTTAGGGACAATTACGTTCATTAGGAGAATCGGTGGACACAGTTTCCATATTTTCTATATAATTTTGTGCAAAATATTTATCATTTGATAATTGGTTCATCATATAATATATATATATATATATATATATATATATATATATATATATATATATATATATATATATATATATAATTATATATATATATATATATATATATATATATATATATATATATAATTATATATATATATATATAATTATATATATATATATATATATAGGTGAGACTTCTAGAGCACGAGTTACAAAATGCTTGCTGTTCACTAAATTGTAGAATATCAAGGTTATAAATATTCAATTCCTATATAAGTATATATATGCTATATGCTATTTATTATTGATATAATATTTTATATGCGATGAGAAAATAAAAGTTATTGTTATGCAAAATTGTAACCCAAAAAAGTAAAAATAATAAAACAAAATTAAATCATCTCCATACAACATTGCGCATATATACACCCCCAATTAAAAGTTTATTCATCTACATATTATATAAAAACTATATAAATAAACAACAACAACAATGAAAACAGTATGCAAAATTATTTTGTAATTTTCGCATGCAAAAACAAATAAATGAAAAGAAAAAAAAAATAATAAGAACAACAACAACTATATATAAATTCATAATATATAATTAATTACATATTTGAAACGATACACATTCTCTTTTTCTCTCTCCAAAACAGGTTCGATGTACTCGTAAATGGTGGTGGAGCTGTAACATTACAATTTCAACGTTCACCATTTCGCCCACTGACACGTACCGTATTTGTACCATGGAATCGTATTGTTGTACTGCCACCGGTGCAAATGCAATTAAGCGATGACGATGAGAGTGCCAACAGAAATATTAAGTAAGTCGTCGTGTACATAGAAATTTCAAGTGTAAAAAGTTGTTGCTTTTAAATTAATTATTTTTATACACAATCGAAACAAAAAAAAATGTAATCTACACAACAATTTTATGTACTTTCTTGCTTTCTCTTATCTAACGTGTTTTCCCTCCCTCCACAGAGTGGCAACATTAAACCCTGCCTTGACCTTTCTCAATTCTATACTTTATCATTTTGCTGATGAGCAAAATGCTAATGGTGGAGGAACTACAACGGCAGTCGGTACAGCTGGAGCACAAGCAACCGGTGCAGCAGCAGCAGCAGCGGCGGCAACATCAACAGCATCTGATGCGAATAAAATCTGTGTGGAACACGATCATGAAGAATTGAAACCACAATTAATTAGTACATGGATGCCAAATGGTGTGGGCGCTATGCCGGGCAAACGTGTCATATTTGCTGAGACACAGGTGTGTATATTAGAGTATATTCTCGATGTATTCTCCATCACTTTTGGTAATTACGTATATATGTATATATACAGCTTGCCACGCATTCATTAAGACTGTTATATTTTTACATATTTTCTTCTTATGGAGAATTAAGTAGTTGCCTTCGTTTGATTATCTTCACTAAGGAATGGGTTTAGGTTATTGTTGAACTAATTTTAATAAATCTACGATATTAATATTGTAGTTTGTTTGTCCGCTATTGCTTTATGAATGTTTAATCATTTCTCAGTTTGCTTGATTACATAGCCAGACTCATTCTTCGGAAGGGCATTGTATATTTCCTGAACAAATTTTAATGCAAATGCTTAAGAACGCACAATACAGAGTTTGTGTCTGTGTATGTATTTGTATTATTTTTATACATGAACTTTTCACGATACCATTGAGAATTATGATTTACCATCATCATAGTTTCTTTAAACCTTCCCATAAAAGTTATTCCCTAATGAGAGTATACCGGAAAAGCTATTTTCATCTTCTACTTTCTACTTTTCCTTGTTTTGTTTTTTTTTCCACTTCCACTTGTCATTGCCATAAGATGATTTTAACCCTAACCCTTGTACAACACCACCTACTAGCAAGCACTAAACTCTCTATTCTTGTTGTTATAGTTTTCTATTATCCATGCATTTTGCATAGAGTAAAATTACCGCCCCCTCTTCATGTCATTGTTCCGCCAATATTGTTACATTTTTACTATACCATACATATATGTATGTATGTATGTATGTATATAGTATGTGTGTATTGTGCACACATAGTTTTATACTTGGACCAGCTGCTTTCGAACACTATCACAGTTGTTTACTATAACAGAGTGGATACTCTTTGCTTCTTTAGAGTTTTTAATTAAATTAAAATTTACCTCAAGGACATTAAAGTCTCACAGCAGCACACATATTCATACATATACTCGTATATGTATGCTTGTCTGCATGTGCTCCTTACTTAAACTTTATGCTGGCATCTTTCTAAACAAACTATAATCAAGGGAACTATTGACCTAGCTAAAGGTTTATTATTGCTGTCATTGTACATTGTACAGACGTGCATATTGCTCTTGTTGTTGCTATTGTCGTAAATGGGATATTATTCAAAGAGGAAACTAATAGAAGGGCATACGCATACACATTTGCCATTAAAATAAATGGTGTCGTTGTTATATATTTTATCTAGCATCCTTCATATATATGTGAAATACTAATATTTTCTCCCTTTTTCTTTGAAATTTTCCCCCAAAAATTTTAGATTGTTCAAGAATCCATACAAATACCCGGCTCCGATCTACACCTAACATATCAATCGTCACAAGCTTCAGGCTATCTTAGCATTGTACGTATGCGTCTGACATCGGAGACAATTCCACCGACTCTGACGCATGTTCATGTGGGTGTTGAAATCGAGGGTGCACTCCATGTGAAGACCTACGAGGCAGATCCGAATCTGATACATACTTTTGCCTGGAACAAACGCAATGTCTACCGTCAGAAGGTGTACGGTGTGACGATAGCACGCATCTCAGTCGGTTATCAGCATTCGACATGTACAACACCAGTTTGGATTACACAGACAGCCAAATTGCAAGGTTACGACGTTGATATATCCGATATTGGCGGCTGGGGTCTCGATATACATCATCACTATAACTTCCATGAGGGTATTCTGCAGAAGGGCGACGGCAGCACATTGCACATGAAAGAATATCCACGCACCGTCAAAGTGGTAATGGGTACTGGTCTACAACGACCACTTAATTGTCCCGATCATTGTAATGGCATTGCAAAAGATGCCAAATTGTTGACACCCATTGCATTGGCCTCTGGACCGGATGGCAGCCTGTATGTGGGTGATTTCAATTTAGTACGTCGCATTACACCCGATGGCAAAGTCTACACCATACTACAGTTGAGTGCGACTCAAGTATCTTATCAATACTATTTGGCCGTATCGCCAGCTGATGGCCATTTGTACATATCCGATCCGGAGCGTCATCAGATATTACGTTTGCTGCGTTTGGAGAAGGTGAAAGATCCGAGCATTAACAGTGAGCCGGTCGTGGGTAGCGGACAACGTTGCATACCCGGCGATGAGGGTAATTGCGGCGACGGTGGTGCCGCACTGCAGGCTCGTCTCTCGCATCCGAAGGGTCTTGCCATTGCTGCCGATCGTACAATGTACATTGCTGATGGTACAAATATTCGTGCCGTCGATCCGAAGGGCATCATTCATACACTGGTCGGTCATCATGGTCATCATAATCACTGGAGTCCGGCACCATGTTCCGGCACCTTGATGGCGAATCAGGCACAATTGCAATGGCCCACAGGTTTGGCACTCAGTCCGCTGGATGGTTCATTACATTTCATCGATGATCGTTTGGTGTTGCGTCTCACATCCGATATGAAGATACGTGTTGTTGCTGGCACACCGTTGCATTGCAACAATAACGTTCAGGATAAATCGAATAAAACGACAGACAATGTACTGGGCACTGTACTGGCAATGGCTTTCTCACCATTCGGTGATCTCTATATTGCCGATAGTGATTCGCGGCGTGTGAACTCTATACGTGTTGTGGATACGTCGGGTAATATGCGTTACTTTGCCGGCAAGCAAGAGGGCACTGGGTAAGTTTCATTATATTTTATTTGCTCTGTACAGAGAAGGCAAAAAATTTTACCATCGCTAGTTAGATTATTCCATTTTTCGTTTGTTTTGCATCAAATGGAATCATCGAAATATCAAAATCAATAAAACAATTTCATAAACTTGTTTGTATAAGATTGTTAGAATTTACTCACTGATACTAGTACTATTTTCATAAAAAAAAATACTATACTATACTATAATACAAATGGTATCAAACAACAACAACGACAATGCTAGCCTATTTGTAACTACTGTACCTATTTATAATATAATTAAAATGGCGCTTTTGGATATTTCTGTTCACCATGTTGCAGTTATTCGCATGTTATTGCCATACAAATATTTACAAATAAATACACTCAAGTATGTATGAAAAATATTTGCAACTATAGCATCATCCATACGTATGTAAACGGAAATATGTGTATACTAAAACATCGAGTGTATATTGATACGCACTCTATTCGATACATTGGCTTGACCTAAATTAGAGAAATGTTGTTTACTTGTACTGCAAGTACACGAATAGCAATGACTGTAATAGCTGTCCTTTATAAGCATATATGAATAAGTGACTCCCTTTAACACTGTTGGAAGCCGTAATTGAAAAAAGAAAATACATAAAATTGTTTAAACTACTTGTAGAGCTTTACAGAAATTTATATTCATTAAAACCTTAACTTAAACTTCTAATGTAGGGGTGGCACATATATATGGGTAATTCCAGACCTGAAGTCTTCTAAGGCGCATATATTTTAATATGGAAGAAAACCTCAACTCAGCACATACGTCGTACATCTGCATTTACACCTTTTAGAGACCTTTTATAAGACCAATGGAGGGGTCTTACTTTATTTCAAATAAGTCGCTTAAATGCTGAATACAATACATGTAAATTTTGGGTCCAGGAACGGACTTTAATCCTAAAACTTTAAGAAGTTTCCCCATTCAACTTTTCTTCTCAACAATTTCCTACAAACCCAGTTACCACCTATATACACACATTAAGATGATTCTCATATAAAATAGATGTAAGACCACCGGAAAGTCGACAATAGCTGCCCAGGAATCGCTTCTAGAGTGCTAAAATGAGTGATTGATCTCCATTAATTTTTCCTTCCCAGCTGTTCAAACATTGGCACTCATTGCAATAACTTTCTGACATTTATATGGTTTTGCTATAAATTTATATTGTAAATAAACTTCAAAAACTATTCATAGGCTCAAATAAGCTCAACTTATAAAATATGCTGAACGCTAAAAACAAAAAAACAAAAATACAAAAAAATTAAAACTTTAAATTTGTAGACAATTACTGAGAATAATACTAACTTGGGAAAAAGTAACTTAATGACATTGTCGTCATCTGTCTATCCATTCGTCTATTCATAGCTATATACAAATATCATATCTATCTTCTGTAACTGGGGTATCATTTACTTGGATTGTTGCTTTAGCAACAATCACGTACTAAGCAAAATAAACGCAAAAACTAAAAGGCAAATAAATTTTTAATCTAAGCAAACTGCAATTGCAGACCATACCGATGGTAGTCACCATGTCAACGGCCTGTCTGCTGATGTCTAAGTGATAGTAGTCGATTTTCTTCTATTTTTTTTTTTACTTTCTTCATCATCATTATTTGTATATTTCATACGTAAAAGCAAACGAATATTTTGCTAGCATTATTATTACATACTCAAACTGAAGCGTTCTAACTTGAATGCTTTTGGCTGTGATATTGGCGGCAGTGGTACGTACGAAAAGCAATCATTATCAGCTGTTGGCAGTATTGTCTCTTGTCATTGTTGTCGACTCAGTTGTCTGTTGACTGACAAGCAGACAAGTAGAGAGAATTTCATATAGCCAGTATACGTAACTAACTAATGCAGCCACTTCTTTCAACTATTTTCCATGCCTCAGTCTGTGTATGGGTATGTGATTATGGTCTTTAGCATCTTTTAATCTGTTCTTGTTTGCCTAACTATGTATGCATACGTATGTGTGTGTACGTACATTGTCAAGTTGTTAATATATATTTTGTTTTTATCCAGCGCTTCTCTTCCGCTTTTTATATAGCATACTTTTCTGCTGATTTGCACTTTTTCTGAAAGTTCTTGTGTTCATTTTTAATTTTATGTGGAATTCATTTTTTATTGCTTCCACTTGTTCATTTTTCCTGTTTTCATATTTGATGGTTTTTTTTTTCTTTTTGCTTTTGGTTGTGTGTGCTGAAACATTTTCCAATTTTTCCGCCTCGTCGTTTTATTACTTCAATTCTTTTTTGTTCGTCGTTTGCTTGGCTCGTTGTCATTAACAACCTTTTTAACAGCTTCTCAGTTGTGCTTTTTGTTTTATCATCTCTCTTTTACTCTTCATAGTGCTCTCTCTCTCTGTCTTTCTATTTACCAACACATATTGCACATTGTGAGTTTGAGTTTTTTGAACTTTTGCGGTTTTTATCGTTTAACCGCCACATCGCATTGCAGCCACTTGAAAAGTAGTAAACATTTTTTTGTTTTTTTGCAGCATAGTTTTTAGCATTATAGTAGGCATCAGCTTATTTCAAAATCTGTGCTGAAGTGATGCTTGATATTAGCATTAAAGGATGAAGTCGGTATATCATCAATGGCGGCCACTGTTTTATGTGTTGAAAAAAAATAGATTTTCTAATCTCAACATCTACACTTATAACAAATTCAATCAAATTTATATTCAATTTAATTTAATGCGCCACCTTAAAACCTCAATCAGTCAGCGCGTCAGTCAGTTAGCCAGTTAGCCAGTTAGTGTGTTATAAATTTGATTGTCAGCCAGATGGTCGATGGATTATTCATCATTTTTTGCTTTTGCCTTCTTCATACATTTTAACTTCGACGAATAAATAAACAAACAACCGCACACAAATACTCGTATTCATCACTCATCATATTTACTTTCTCGCTTACAGTTCACTAACCTGCGACTGCTCCTCATCGAATGGCAACAACAGCAGTTCAACATCCGGTAGTGGTGGTGGTGCATCAAGTGCTTATTCAACGACAATGAATCCTAAACGCGGCAACGGCAATGGTGGCACCACAGTACCAACAACGTCATCTGGTAGCAACGGAAATGGTGGTGCCGTCATCAATGTTGGCGCTGTAGGAGTCATAGGTATTGGTGGCGCGTGTATATGTGGCCCTGGTACAAATGGTGGCAGCCTAATAGCGAATATTGTAAATGGTGGCAGTTTAATGTCAACTGGACCGACAACAACCACAACCGTACTGTTGGGTGCCAAAACAACAGCTGCTGCCAGCAGTGGTGGTGCTGGTAGTGGTGGCACTACTGGTAGCAGTACTGGCATTTTGAACGATGATGGTACACTCAGTAATGCCGAGACATTGCTATCATCAAATGCACGTTTTCAGGCAATTTCAGCAATTGCGGTGGCACAAGATGGTGTCATTAATGTGGCAGATCAAGGTAAGTCGTAAATGGAATGACTTTAATATAATGTTTAATTAAAAAAAAATCATCTAATGTGTGTGTTGCCGTAGACGACGCCTAAAAATATGCGCACAAAAATTTTATGTTTTATTTATTGTATTTCTTGTATCTGTCTGGCACTGTCATTAACAATGTTAACCTCTTACTGACAGCTTTTGTGGCAAATTAATTTTAAAGAACAACAATTAGTCGGGTACATGTAGCTAGCTGTCTGTTGCTATGAAAAATTACAAAATCGAAAGAACAACAGGCTCTTGTCAGAAGGTACTTTATTTGTATCGTTAATATCGTGATAACAGCACTGAGACAGCATTAAATTGTCATGCATACTTTTAGGCTCTCATTATATGAAAATCTAGAGAATAGTATTGATTGCTCGTAAATATAACCTAGTCAGCAGTATTTTACTGTATATTTGTATATTCAATATAATAGTATATACTTATGTAGTATATAATTTGCAGCATCACAAGATATTGCATTGATTGCACTCATTAATCACTTTGCTTTCGCTGGTTCGTTCGAGCATCAACTTTGGCTAATAAGATTGTTTATTGATTCGCAATTTAATGCTTCATCTCTCGCTATCTCTTTTTGTTCGTTTCGTATATCGATTAAATTTTTTTTTTGCACTTCCTCTTATTGCATACCTTTAGGTGTATTTCATATAGTATCTATAGAAAAAAGTGAAAAGAATAATAAGGTGAAAATGAGCGAGCGAGCGAGTGAGTACATTCGATGCACATAACTTGATTAATTACAGATATTGATTTTTTCGATCCTTTCATTTATATTCTTGTATGAGTTTTTCTCACTCACATGCAATATGTACGTACATAAAATATACAACAGTCTGTTGTAATGTTACTTACTTAATGTTGTTATGTGTAGTTTTTCTATCTCATTTTCATCCTTTCTTGCTCTCTCTCTATCTTGCAATCTCTATCTTACATTACTCTCGCACAGTACTGCTGTCGAATCGACTGGAAGGCAGACATTTATTAATTACATTGGCATCGTGAATGGCTCTTATCTAATAAAGCCTTGGTAATGCGCACAAATTTATACCTTGGAAAATGCCCCAAAATACCACAGCCATATACACATACACATATTTCTAAGTATATAAATACATAGTATATAGCATATTGTACATATGCTTGTATACCAACAAAGTATATGTATATACGTGAAATAAGTACAAAGTATAGAGAAGCATGAATGAGGTACAAAGTAATGATGCGAACAATTAATCAATGCATTTGAGTATACAAAAAAAAAAAAAAAACAACCAAATGCTTATACCACTTGATTTAGAGAAGACAGCAGGTGAGAAGCCAGAGCTCTTTTTATATGAAGGAATATTGCATATAGGAACATCATTTATGTATATACATATGTTGCGAAATGTATAGGTACATACGTGTATATACATTCATATTCATATGTATTACTATGTGTACACAAATCTTTGTCAATTTAATTATCTCGTACATTAACCTCAAGTAAAGTGCACTATACTATGTAACATGTTCTACATACACATTGAGTATGTAGTCGTATGTAAGTATAATGAATTTCTTTTCTCTGAGATACAAGGTGCCCATAAAGGACTCAAATATATCGCTGGTCGTACTCACTTCTTCTTCTCAACATTTCTTGCTAAACATGCTGCTGAACATAGAAGCTTCCCTACAAAATTGACTTTTCTTTATAAAATTAACTCCCACCGAAAGTAATTTATATTTGCTCCCCTATATTTTTGATATAATTTATACTCACTCAATATTTTTACCCCTTACGGAAATTTATAATGCCTCCATAATTGCTCGAGAATCATCATTTAAGCAAATTAATTCCATAGCAACAGTTTGAAATTGTTTAGCGGGGTTTGACGATGTAAATTGCTTCTAAATATGAAAATTAAATAAAACCAACAAATTGTTTATCATATTTATTTCTCCATACTTGTCACTACTACCAAACATCATTCGATGATAAATTATTAGTATCTGCAATATGAACAGTGTCTCTGCCTGTATGTTGCTAAAATACGTAAATAAGTCAATTGAAAAGAAAGACATGTGAAAAGAAAGTAATCAAATATTTTGGCGATAAAATCGTGTGTTAAGGGAAACTTGCTACTCAGAGCATATAGACGAAATAATACCCTTTACTACCATACATGATTCACGCAGCTGTGTACTATATATACTTTACATCATTTTACCATCGACACTATGCTGCTATTTAAATACACATACATTCACATTTATCCACATATATGCATTCACATATTTATAGAAGCGAATATATATGGGCTACCACGACCACCAAACATTAGGTCCAGATGTAGATATTCATGTATATACAATGCATATAGTAGTGACGGAAATCAGTAGATTTCCGCTAGCATTTTGTCAGCAAACAATTTATAGGGTATTGTAGATGTAGCTAATATATGAGTGCTTGTATATTTACATAGAAATGTAATAGAAAAATGAAAAAGATAAAAATCGATTCAAATTTATTTGAACTAAGTGGTCATATATATATATTATATTTATGATACTTATATTTATGAGTATAAATATAAATGTTAGTGTGAAAGATTAATAACTACAGACAGCAAAGCAATCATCGAGAAGTAATCAGAAATGTAGGTGGCTCCATTCACAAACGCACACTGAAAATTCATTCAAAAATCAGGATATTATATGTGATTTAAAGAAATGATGATTTTCTCAAATGAATATTTACAAGCATGCATCAAATTTAAAAGAAAAATCATAGGAAATTGTGTTTTTTAAAGAAACCATCAAAAAGCAATTTTTGATCTAATAAACGTCATTATGTCATATGCGACTTCCTTTTGCAATATTACCTCTTTAAGCCTTTTCACTATTTCTATAAATATCTACATGTAAATGTAAATACTTTCCAGCAATGAGTCTTTGTTCAATATCAACGGCAACAGCTACAATATAATTCACTACTCGTAAATATTACTAGTACAGTAGCATACTTGTAGCTTATTACTTAGTGAACTAATAATAATTTGAAATATATTTCCATATCAATGCATTCATAAGTTTCATTCAGTCCTTTCATATTAAACTGACACATGCATAATATATATGTATAAATTTATGTATGTATATGTGCAACATACAAAATTTTAATATATAGATGCACATTCATGTTATTGAAAAGCGTCACTACCACCATCAAAAACGTTAGATTCGCATCGCATCACAGCGAAGCAATGACACAAAGTAAAATGAGTTTGCATATATATCCATGTACATATGGTACCATATATAGAAAAAAAAGCAGACGAAAAAACGAATATAGTTAGATAGTTGATGATGTTTGGAAAGTTTCGTAAATTTCGATATATTTTATAACATACAATTAAAGCTCTTATAAATAAAAATCAGTAATAGCACTTTGTCTCTCAAAAGGCAAAATACTCGTACTCATTTACAAAAAAAAAACAGAAATTAAACTTACTTCATACTCAAATTCTTCTTCTTCTTCTTTCCAATATAAAATAAAATCTTGTATAATTCAAATATGCTAACCTTGTCAAAGGGCTGCTGGGTTACCCTGAAAAATAATAATTTTGTATGAAATTTCCTGATACTTTTAAAGTATATTTCACATATACGTATGCTACATACAAATATACAAAAAAATATATATATGTAAAAAAGAATAAATGTACCAAATTGAACTAAATTGAACATTGAACGTATGTGCATATATATATATATATACATATGTACATATTTATACATATATGAAAACTAGGCAAATGAACTGTAATGCCATCAAATCTCCAGCATATCAAATATTAAACACATGTAGCAGCCCCACATGTATGCATGTATGAATAGCGAATTTATATGTGAGTGGGGGGTACACACAACCACAAGTTCATTCAACTGTAAATGAAGAAAAATAATCATAATAATAATCGTAATCATAAGAATTGTAATAATGCGGAAAAATATTTATTTCACCACTTGGGGGTATCTTTTATTTAAGCTTATAGTACAATGTATGTATATGAATTGTGTGTGTGCGTGTGTGTCTGTGTGCCTTACATACTATAATGCATATAAATGTGTATGAAAATGTATTTGCATTTATTTTGTATTCCATACGAGCTGTAATGGTACAGTGTATGCATACATATGCAAATACAATATATAAAATAATCTTTAAAGAAATAGTATAAAATAAAATAAAATACAATACAGAAAAAATGTAAAAAACAATAGTAATATTCTGATTTTGAAAATAGTCTTGTAATGCTCATTATTATTATGATGATCATCATCATCATCTTATTTATAATCGAATCCCTAAAGGCATACTCGTCTACTATATACTATTAATGAAATCATAGAGAAAATAATTTGCAGAAAATTGTTATAATTACGAGTACAATGAAAGAAACAAACAAAAAATATGAAAATAATATAAATAAAACAAAGACACTCGATAGCGAAAGAGTTCTCTTGTATAATTGCTATATTTATTAATGCCTCAATGAGAATTGGAATTAATCGAATTAAATTGAATTAGTACAATCAGATGAAATTTCAATCAACCGAAAATTGTACAATAAGAATAAAAGCAATTAAAAAAAAAATTATAAAGAATAATTTAATTTTGAAAAATCACTTGCATGATAGAAACGGCAAATCATTTGATTGTCTGACTTCTATAATCCCTTAAGTAATTCATTTCATATACAACAGAATTCCTTACATTTACCAAAAATTGTATTTGCTTCTCCAACCGCTAACTCAGTTCATTTATCTACCTACCATTCTCTCTCTCTGTGTCCTCTCTTCAAGAAGAAAAATCAATGCAATATTTCAAAAAAATGAATGAATAGATGAAGTTGTAGATTTGGATACAAATCCCTTAAGATATTTGTCTGGACAACAGCATATCATCATCATCATCATCCTCATCATCATCACCAGCAGCAACAGCAACAGCATTGTAGTCGTTGTCATAGTCATGTTCATTTTGCCATACCTAATTCCCCATAAAAGTTATGTTACATGCATGTACTCGTATAATGCTAGCTAAATGAAGTGAAAAGCGATTATTACCAATAGAAACAGCAAAACCATCTCACATCATCATTGTAATAATCATGATGATTCAGTTCATTAAATCAATAAAGAATAATACACAGACGTAGTAACAACAAATATGGGTATTTTCTAATAATTTCTATTTCTTTAAATAGCTACTGGAAGTGTATTTTTCCATAACAATTGTTTGGGGGTGGTACACATAGTACTCGTACATCCATGTATCACAACATGCATGATGAGAAGTACGAGAGTATTCGTATACGTACTCATACGTACAATGTCTAATGAGAAGATTCATACAATTCATATAAAGATGATGTTTTTGATATTGTTATTTTTAAAAGTGTTTCGTAACTGTATCTTATTCATTTGTAGTTATTGTAATACTACATCTTATTCCTTATTATAAGTATTATTTACCACTATGTAATAGTATTGTTAATATTATTGCTGATGATGATGATGAAATTATGCTACAGACCAATTATTATTATTTTACTCAATCAGACAAACTGAATAAAAACAATAAGGAGAAATAAAAATCAAGAATAATACAGACATAAGTCTACCATATATACTTTATGTATAAGTGTATTTCTAATCCCTGGAGAAATTAAGAAAAAAAAATGGTAATTAATTTTTTTTAAATATATTTTCAAGAACGATAATAATCTGCTTATTTAAATACAACTTTGGTAATCATTTTATATTTGATGTTCATTATTTAAATGTTGAATATTTCTGAGCAATTAAAATTTGTATCTGTAGATGAGCTAAATTCTTTAAAACTGTATAGGAATACAACAACAAATAGGATAGAGTGTTTCATAAACGGCAATTTATTAGTGAAGCTCACGGTCCAACATGTACGGTCTCATATAAGAGCTTTTGCAAAACATTACTGCGAAATTTGCAATCAGAACAACAAAATGCAGAGTCGGCATTTACTTTGCGCTTGAAAGCTTGAATAAATATAAACATTAGAATAAATTTGTTATCAATCAATTGAGGTTAATTTCTATGGGTCCTGTGACTTAAGTTCAACCAGCAAATGTTATCCTCAGTGACACATTTCAAGGTGACTCACTTGTTTAAGGAATGATTTTTGTTATGTAAAGTAAAACTATGTTATGTTAACTACATTTACTTTATATTAATCTATTACTATATATTCATTACTTATTACTACTCTAAGCAACCCTACTGTTATTTATCATCTCTATGTCATTGTACAAGCAATATAATCATTCCAATAAAGAGAAACTATGATTTGGACACTGAACCACACAACATGGTGTCAGGTGTTAAAAAGTAGCCTATAGAATAGAAAACTACAAAAAATAAAGGTCAAGTTAAAGTCATACTGAAAGTGAAATTAAAGTCAATTAAAAAAAAAAAAAAATGTCTAACCCCGTTACCGGTGAAAATAAGTTCTCTACAAATGAGGACAAGCGAATACTATCGTTTGCTTCCACAATCCAACCAATTAATTTAAAATCAACAAACTTGGCTAATGAATGGAAAAATTGGAGCAAACAATTTAAGATTTTCTTACGCGCCTCAAACTTGGAAGACGAACCAGATGGGAGAAAAGTAGCATTATTGCTTCATCACCTTGGGCCTGAGTCGCTGCAAATCTTCAATTCTTTCAATCAAGATATCGACGTGATAAAATACAACGAACTGGTAAGCAGATTTGAAGCCTATTTTGTGCCTAAGACAAACATCGCCATGGAACGTCACAATTTTTTCATGCGCCGGCAAGGTGCTGTCGAGTCTATTGCTGAATATGCTGCTGCTCTACATAATCTAAGTTCAACATGTGCGTTTGGTAATATCCGAGAAGAGCTAGTGCGAGATATTTTTATTTGCGGTTTGTCAGAGATTTTTACAAAAGTCCGCGAAAGATTATTAAGTGAAGGCAATATTAGTCTCGACAAAGCATTAGACATTGCCAAAAGCATGGAACGTGCTAGAGAAAATGCACATATGATAAGTCAGTCAAGTGACCATGAGCTGGGTACCGTTGCGGTATTAAGAAGACACAGACCGACACCTCAGAGTAAAGGGGCAGTATCACAACAACAGAATTTTGCATTAAATATACGGTGTAAAAAATTTGGGCAAATACACAAAACCAAATGTCCGGCATATGGAGCCAAATGTCATGCGTGCGGAAAACACAATCACTTCGCAAAGTTCTGCTTTTCTAACAACCGAATCACTAAAGTTGTAAAGAAAGTGGAGAAAGACGAAAAAAATGATAATGACAATTACAGTGATGACAGCTACGACGATGCAGACTATGATGATCTCTTTGTGGGTGCATTAGAGAGCCGTGCGAAGAGGTACTCACCAACTAGCAGCGAACGAGAATGGAACATCATCGTAAACATCAACGGCGCAGACTTAAGATGTCAAGTGGATACAGGTGCACAAGCAAATATTATTTCATTGAATACTTTTAAGTCATTGAATTTGAGTAAGTTTAATAAGAATGTCAAAAACAACATTTTAACATTTTGTGGCGAAAAATTGCCAATAGTAGGTGTTTGTCATTTGTCTTTGCTTTTCAAAAAAGAAAAATACTTAACAACTTTCTATATAATTAATATGCAATGTAATTCTATAATCGGTCTTCAGACAGCTGTTGATATGAAGTTGGTGCTTAAAGTTAACGTTTTGAATATTATCAATACAAAATTTGCTAATTATTCCAACGTCTTTGAAGGCTTAGGATTGCTAAAACACCAATGCTCTCTAAAAGTAAATCCTAATATCCAACCAGTTGTAGATCCACCCAGAAAAATACCATTCACGCTGCATGAGTCGCTTAAAAAGGAACTCAATAGGATGGTTAATTTAAATGTTATTACACCGATCGGGGAACCTACAGAGTGGGTAAGCTCTATTGTGCTTGTGACAAAGCCAAATGGTAGTATCCGCGTTTGCCTAGACCCGAAAAATTTAAACAAAGCCATATTACGACCTCGATTTCCCTTTCCTAGCATCGACGAATGTAAGTCTAAATTAAGCGGCTCTAGAATATTTAGCACTCTTGACGCAAATTCAGGATTTTGGATGATCCCTTTAGACGAAAAATCATCAAAGCTGTGCACGTTTAATACCCCCTTCGGCAGGTATAGATTTTTACGCCTTCCATTTGGCATAAATGCAGCGCCAGAGATTTTTCATGCGGAAATGGTCAGATTATTCGGAGATATTGATGTCTTATTGATCTACATGGATGATTTTTTGATTCACGCGTCCAATGTAAATGATCATGACATTATTTTACAGAAGGTCATAGAAAGAGCACAGAATGTAGGTCTAAAGTTCAATAAAGATAAGTCTACTTTATATAAAAAAGAAATCAAATTTATAGGATATATATTTGGTGATCGAGGTGTCAAAGCAGACCCCGATAAAGTTAAAGCAATTTCCGAGTTCCCGGCACCACGGTGTGTAGCCGATCTGCAACGATTTATGGGAATGGTCAACTACCTTGGGTCTTTCATTTCAAATTTGTCGTCCAAAAACAAAAATTTACGAGACCTTTTAAAAAAAGATATACAATGGCACTGGGAATCTATTCATGAAAAAGAATTCAATGCTTTAAAGGGCGAATTAACAACAGCGCCTGTATTAACTTATTTTGATGAACGTCAGAAGTTGATTATGTCAGTGGATGCCTCAAAGTTTGCAGTAGGAGCAGCAATCTTCCACGAAAAGAATCCTATTGCTTACGGTTCAGCATCCTTGACAGCTGCGCAAATCAATTATGCACAAATTGAAAAAGAATTATTTGCCATCCTTTTTGGGTGTGTCAAGTTCCACCAATATATTTACGGATTAAAAGTAATTGTTGAAACAGACCATAAACCATTGGTTTCACTATTTAACAAGCCACTTTTTAAAATACCTGCTCGTCTGCAGCGTTTTATGTTACGACTCCAACGTTACGATCTAGAATTAGTGTACAAGCCGGGCAAGTTCCTATATGTAGCCGACACACTGTCAAGAGCACCATTAAAAGAGACAACAAAGATCGAAATAGATGACGAGTTATATTTGCATTGTAACTTTTTAATGTCTCAAATTGCATTGCCTGAAAAACGTTTAAATGAAATTGCGTTTGCCACGCTGGCTGACGACACTTTAGCGAAAGTCAAAGAGTACATTCAAGACGGCTGGCCTACAAAGAAAAAATAAGTTCACAAGCATATCATGCCATATTATAATAATAAAGAAGATTTTGCAATATTTGGGGACCTCATATTAAAAAATAACAAGGTTGTAATACCATCGAGTCTTCGCAAACTAATTCTTTGCGATATTCATGAAGGGCACATGGGAATACAGCGTTGCCAAAGCTTGGCAAAAGATTCAGTATACTGGCCTAACATTAATAACGATATCTATAATGTAGTGTCCAGTTGCGAGACCTGCATGCGGTACAAAAATGCAAATCCACGGCAGGAATTGATGAGTCATGAAGTCGTTAGAATTCCTTGGTATAAACTCGGCTGTGATCTATTTGAATTTAACAAAAAATCATTTCTTTTAGTTGTAGATTATTACTCAAAATTTATTGAAATAGAAATTTTGAACTTCGGTACGTGTAGCAACCAAGTTATAGCTAAAATGAAGTCCATTTTCTCACGCCACGGAATACCTGCAATCCTCGTCTCTGATAATGGTCCACCTTTCTGTTCAAACGAGTTTAAAATTTTTTGCGATGATTGGGGAATTCAACATAACACGTCTAGTCCGTACTTGCCTCGGTCAAATGGTCTTGCAGAAAGATCAATTCAAACAATAAAAAAGATGCTAAATAAATGTCATGACACAAAAGCTGACCCTTATACCGCACTTTTACATTATAGAACTACTCGTAAAAATAATATGCCCAGTCCAAGTGAGTTATTAATGTCTAGAAAGCTTAGGACGAAACTACCACCAATGTCACAAAATTTTGAAACAGCAGTTGTAGATAAAAAGTTATATAATAAGCAAATAGAAAGGCAAAGGCAAATGTCAGCAAAAGATTACAACAAAAGAGCGAAATCATTAAAACCCATAGAAAACGGTGAACATGTAATGTACAAAAAATCACCTGCATCAGTTTGGCTACCAGGGGTAATCGTTGAGCATAGAAAAGAGCCGAGATCGTTTGTGGTTAAAGATGCAGATGGTACTTTGTACAGAAGGAATAGAGAACATATTTTGAAAAAATCAATACAAAAGAAGGATGAAATAAATGAAGAAAAAAGTAGTGAAGAGAATAACGAACAAGAGAAGGTATTAACAAATGAGAATGCTGTTAATAACCAAAACAAAGCTGACGAAATAAGTAACAGTCCCCAAAATACCTATGTGACTAAGAAAGGAAGAAAAGTAATAAAACCAGATAGGCTGGAATATAACAAAAGTTGAATTTCCTTTACTCTAATGAAATAAATGTATGTACATCACTCCAATTTTATATTACTTAAATACTTTTTTAAAGTTTTAATATTAATTGCACTTTCATTGTAATATGAAAAAGTTTACTTACAAAAAGGGAGATGTTATGTAAAGTAAAACTATGTTATGTTAACTACATTTACTTTATATTAATCTATTACTATATATTCATTACTTATTACTACTCTAAGCAACCCTACTGTTATTTATCATCTCTATGTCATTGTACAAGCAATATAATCATTCCAATAAAGAGACACTATGATTTAGACACTGAACCACACAACAATTTTGAAGTGGTTTTCAAACAGTTTTTTGTAGTAGAACTCTAAAATAATAATTTTCAACAATTCTTATACCATTTTCATCAAATTCATGTGTCTCTGATTGGAGTTCAAATGATTGACCCCAAAATAATAATGATAATGAATACGGTTTTAAAAATTGCTTATTTGACAAACAATTTAATTTACACGTATTTTTTTTATATCAAAAGGTGTATAAAATTAAATAAAGAAAAAAGCAAAAATCGTTAAAAGAAGACACGTTTCAAGTACAATGACTCATAATAAAGTGCTCGTATAAGGGTGGTGGCATCTTTGAGGACTTGCGACTCACGAACCAAGCCGGATCCATACAAAATTTTTCGCAACATCATTTTTCACATGTTTTAGGCGACCAATATGCAAGAAAGTAGATTTTTTGAATGTTTACTGGTGATGTCCCTTAAATATGTACCAAAAAGCAAATTGTTAATGAAGATTTCGGGACCATGAAATTCTAATAAGTATCTAACATTTTTTTTTTTTTTTTATCTAACATTTTTACGTCTTGCAGATGAAAAATATGCAAATTATTTATTTTTTAAAGTCAAAATGACTCACGGGTAATTTTTCCTTAAGTAAGTTATTAATGTAAATTTCGAGACTATGCAATTCCACTAAATATGCCAATATTAGTCTTATAGATGTATACAATTGGCTCCTTTGGACTGCAAAAGGATATATTGTAGCAGTATTTTGAGGTTTGGAAATGGCCAGAAAACACTTGGAACCAAATTAAACAAACATCGTGGCTGATGATTTAAAACGAATTGCAAAAACCAAAAATTATTTGCACATAATTTTCTCATTATCTCTCGATTTTATAATACCACGAATGAGAAATTAACATTAATTATTGGACATTGTAGAATATAAATATTTATTTAAGTCATGAATTTCACCATTTTTGGGTATATGCATACATATAATCATATATACCTGCTTTCTCCATTGCCATTGAATATATCTATTTAATATTGCTGCTATTCATCTCCATTGCAAATGACTAGTTAATCTAACCATAGCGGAAATTGTGGTAGTAAAAACACTTAAATTCAACAAAAGAAACAAAATCTGAAAAATAGTAAATTAAAACAAAGCTTCATATTAACAAAAACGCTCATTTATACAACGATACCAACTCTGACGCCAATACCAACACCTATAAACTATACGAATAGGTATTATAATACACAACAATAAGGCATCAACAATAATTGTTGCATTTTTGTTGTAGCTAACAGTATCATCATCATCATCATCATTATCATCATCATCATCATCCTCATCATCATTATTATTACCATTTACCATCGTCGTCATCGTCGTCGTCATCATTGTCGTCATCTCATATACAATTGGCACACAATTACAATAGCGGAAATCCGCCATTAAAATGAGCAAACGCACAACAATATGTGCATTTAGTGAGTTAGAAAGAGAATGCAATAGCTAGTGTCAATGTTCGTTGCCAGGATATTATAATAGTAATAATAATAATAATAATAATAATAATAATAATAATAATAATAATAATATCACGGCAGACAGTCAGCCAGTTAGAAAACTACAACAATAGTAGTAGAATAGATCGAGCAACTTAGGTACCCTCAAAGCTAGCATGTTGCTGTGCACCGGACGCAATGCACTGCCTCACTCATCTCACTCGTGTACTTACTGTTCATTGATTCTGACTCTGGTACTAAGCTTCGTTAAGCTGAATGAATGACTTTGACTGCATTTCATGTCAACATCACAGCAGTTGTGGGGGGCAGTTGGATTTCATACTCGTAGAACATAAAATTCTACGCAATAATAAAAAACAATCAAATACACATTCAAATAAAAACGGAGCAAAAATAAAATGCTATAAAAACTGAGAGAGAGAGAGAGAGAGTAAATGATGGTGTGTGTTAGAAGGAAAGCATGAAATCAAGAAATCAGGTTGGGTTTGAACAAAAAAAAAAAATTGAATACTTCATACATATAAATTATTGCAAAATTATACATAAATAGCAACCAAAACAACAACAATAACACAAGTACATCGAGTAACAAACAGAGCAATAAGCCACCACCTACTACAAAAGCGTTGTCTGGCACGCTCAGCGTGTGCATTTCGCAAAGAGCTTTATTCTGAAAAAAAAAATTGCATGTCAGCAACAACAACAACGACAACGACAATAATCATAATAATAACGAGTATAACAATCAACAGAAAAAACAAAAGAAAGGGCATAACCTCAACGTAACCACTGCAGCAGCAGCAGCAGCAGCAATACAAGTACAACAAAATACAACAAACATTATTGTTATTTATGTGGCTGACGCTGACGTTGCTACTGTTGCTGCTACTGCTGCTGCTGCTACTGCTACTTCTACTAGCAACTACTACTCAGGAATTTTAATAATCCATAATAATGTTGTTGTTGCTGTGTAGTATTAATAGAACCACTCTTTTTTTGTTTCTACTGAAATTAAGGACGAAAACATAAGGAAAAATATATAATATTTTCAAGTGAAGAGCATTAAACTAAACCGCAACAGCAAAGATCATGGTTTTTATTTTTTCTTGCTGTTTTGCATTCAAATGTAATGTACAACGCAGCACAGATAGCAAAGACAAAAAAAAAACGTAAAGAGTAAAACTGAAAATATACAAATGGGAAAAAAATTAAAAAATAATAAAATGGATATCCTTAAAAGTCGCGAACGTTTTTAGTCACTTGTTTATTTATTTATTTATTTATTTGTTGAGCACAAGAAGAGAGAGAAGAGAAGAGAGAAGAATGATATTTAGCAAGAAATAGCGAGCAATCTCTAAATGCAATGCAACATAAAATCACAAATGCAAATAAATAAATAAATGCGAATAAATGAACAGACAAATTGTTAAAGGCAGACATTTTCTTTGTACATTAAAATGGTGTCCTAAAAAAAAGAATTTTCTTCTTTAGATGTATTTATGATTTTAAAGAAATTATATACATATATTTTCTCAATAGCTCACTTAAGCTAACAATAAGTGTAATGAAAAGAAATTTGGAAACTATTTTCGAATAAATCTATTTTACAGATGAAATACATACTCGTAGTGTTTAGAAAATGACTTTGATTTCAAACATAGTTTGAGTAAAATTGTCAAATTGTCAGTTTACTAAAGTTCTAATCAAAAATTCAATGATTTGAATGTAGCTAATATAACATAGGTGTACTGCATTAAAATCGAAAAAATATTTTTAATAATATTGAAATTTTTTAAAAATTTTAGCACCAATGCCGAAAATCCATTTAAATCTATACATTTTTCAATCGATTTTATTTAAATTTTGTTTGAAGAATAGAAGAACCACAAAAGTCGAACTATCTAATTCTCACTCATAATTCTTAAGGCCTAATATGTGATCCATATGTCATACATCTTTCTTATAGCCTAGACGGACGGCAGCCTAATTCCGGATTACCGGCGCACTTAATCCGAATAAAATAATAACCTGACAGACGGCAGTATTGCGGATTAACTAAACAGCTGATTGCTGTTTTATTAGGTCTGTCCACTTACATTACTATCACTATCAATTTCTGTCGTCTATCACTCTCGATATGAGAAAATCTACAAGAAGTACGTGAACTGAAAACTATCAGAAACTTGTAAATTGACATTCACCGTTAGTAATTGACAGCCAGATTTATTTGTTCGCCAACACTTTTCATGTTGAAAACTGTTAACAATTGTTGAAAGTTTTTTGATAGCAAACACACCTAATATTTTGTAAAATGGATGGAGAAAAATTCACAATAGACAGTTTTCAGCAGTGTTGCCATAGCAAATTGCCCTAATCCTCTTTTATTTTGAGAATTAACTCATAGAGTTTATGCGGATTAGCTGCAGTTAATGCCCGAGTTAATTCGAATTAACTCGGTAATCCGGAATTAGGCTGCCGTCTGTCTAGGCTTTTAGTCTTTCAGAATAATGATAGTAAAAAATCTTACTTTCCAAAGTAGTTCCTTAAAATATAAAGAGGTTTTCAGTAGGAGAGATATGATTTCTTTTGTAAAAAAATCACACTAAATATACACTGAATACAACGTCATTCAAATGGCCTTCACGGCTCATTTCTAACATTTCTCTAAGAAAATCATTCTCTCCGATGAGGCTCATTTTCATCTCAGTGATTCGGTAAATAAACAAACACAAATTATTCACGGACAACCATTATATGCATCTAAACTGACTTTTTGGTGTGTTTTGTAGCCGAAATTGAGTGAAATTGATTTTCAAAACATCTGGTTTCAACAAGACTGGGCTATGAGGCACATAGCACTTGAAATAATCGTATTATTGCAAAAAAAGTTTGATGATCCGATTCTTTCAAGAAATTGTGACATTGAATGCCCGCCAAGAAGTTGTGATTAAACAACATTAAATACACAACTTCTTGTGGAATTATTTAAAGACTCATTATTCAAAGCGCTATTTTTGACATTATTGAAAAATGTTCTTAGATTGGGCCATTTGAATGCTGTACTCAAAACTTAATTGTATCGATACTACTTCACATTGAATAAAAAATAATTGAATTTCCTCAACAATTAGTGTGTGTGTGTGTTTTTTTTTTCAAAAGATATCATTATGATTTTTTTATTAGGCCTAATAAAAAACCCTTTATAAGATGATATGTAACCCAAAAGTTTCGATTTTATCTTGCAAAGTCTAAAAAGAAAATAAATTACTTTATCACGCCTTGAGTTTCAATAATTTTTAACATAAATATGCTTTTGTTCGAAAACTCTAGAATCTATGAAATTGTCTTGAGCTCATATATGTTTATAAATATTGTATATATATGTATGCATTTGAAAGAATCCGAAGCAACATAAAATATATGTGCTTTTAATTCATAAACATTTTTTTAACAATTTCTTCACAACTTATATTTTAACTTACACATTCACATAAATTCACTATACCTTCTCTGATTGGCTCATCACTGTATTCATCATCATCTTCCAATGATGAGCAATAATATGAATACTGACAAATATTACTGGTGGTGAGCAAAAAAAAAAAAATATGGAATCATACACACAAAAAAAAACTGTAAACTTTTAAGCTTTGGTGAAATTTTCTAAAGTTCCTCATCAGAAAAAAAAAATGTATTAATATTCGTTTGTTTTCATTTCAAAATTTCCCCCATTTAACTGCGATAAAAAGTTTCTATGAATAATATAAGAAAAATAAAACCAAGAAAATAGAGAAAGATTGGGAAGAAAGTAAAAACAAAAAAAAACATTCAAATAGTAAAGAATCGGCAAACTAAAATGCGAATAATTCTTATAAATTTGCCTAAGCAAAAAGCAAAAGTTTTCATTTACTTTTTTTCATTGGCTATTATTTTTATCTTCTTCCTCTCTGTATTGCAATTGCTGCAACCAAATAAATAGATTCTTTGGTGCGTTTATACTTCTTTGAGTGTTGTGTGTATTTACTGTACTTTACCAAAATAGCGCTCAGGCTTAAGGTACACATATTCATACATACAATTTAGCCTAACGTCAAACAAAAAGCAACGACAAAAGTAAATTGCATATAAATACTAAATACACTGTGGCAAAAATAAAAAAAACAACTACTTGAAAGGATAATGCCGCCACTATTATGAAATCCTTTGCGATTTATTCAGAACCACTTTGGAATTAACTTTTACTACTTGTCCAAGTCAGATGATCGAGTTGAGGTTTGATTTTTTCCCCCCCTCGCATCGCAAAAAGAATGCGCGAATGAGTATGCTACTCATGAAGTGGATTTTGTCGCGTCCGCCTTTTAATATAAGTAGTTCAAATGCTCATAGTCTGTTTGTTTTCTATGGCACACCGACTATGCCAAAACTATCTCTGAGCTGATCTCAACTACTTTGCTATAGCTGTCTTTTTTAGCGCCGCAGCCTCTTTTTTGGATTGTATTTTTTCCATTTTTTCCATTTTTGTTCTTATACGAGTACTTACATAATGTGCCGACTTAGCTTATATCCATTTTGCCATCATCGCTCTATTTGTAATATCTCTGTTTGCTTTCATCTTTTTTGTGGTTTATGGTGATTTTTTTCTCTTTTTTTCGGTTCTTTGAAGTCTTTAGTTTAAGTAGGATTATAGCTTAATTTTCTTTTGCGTCATATTCACTGCCTATACTTAGTTGCTCATCGGTTAAGTTGCGTGTGTCTTTTAGGCGATTTCATCCTCTTTAGTATTTATTATTCTTAGGCAATAGTAGTTGAAATGTATTTAGTTTTTTCATTCATCTGTTTGTTTATTTATTTATTTGTTTTTTTGTGTATTTATGTTACCACATACACACTTTAGTTATCATCGAATGCTTGCTGTAAGTAGTCTTAATACTTTACCATTAGCTCCAGCTCTATTCACTATAATTTATGACTACTTTTAGCATTGATCGAAAAGCTATTTAGTGATAATTGAATATGGAATATGAATTTCTGAGAATATCAAAAAAAATCATATGCTTTTCTAGTTATGAAATTGAATATCTTTTGCCACTAATTGTAATGAGATCAATATCAATTCATAGAAATAATTACATGTGTCCTATAGATTTATATGTTGGTGTACAAATTACAATCTATAATATAATTTTGTACTAAAAGTAGGTGTGATTTTATGCGATTTCGTACGTCATATATGAAAACATACAAACGAAAGCATAAGTTTGTATGGAAGTTACTCTGGATTTTCATCCGATTACGTGCATGTTCTAGTTCGTCCACTTGCAAGTAAATCAAATCGCATACACCGAGTTTTAGCTTGATCACTAAATATTTTCATGTGTAGGGCATTAAAATATTCATTTCGAAGCATAGGGTTGTATTAGAGGTAGACGTGACTTTCATCCTATTTCATCGTTATTGAATAAAATGTACCGACACTCAGTGTGATAACTTTATATTTTCGCGCGCAAGTGTTTTTGTCCAATTTCAGTAATTTTTTAAAATATCCTTTCTGTGGTAAGATTAACCAAGTTTTAGATTATTATATTTCACAACAACAAATCCAACAATGTATAAAATTCCGAATATTTAAACTATTTAACAAAGATTCCATTTGCAACTTAATACGTTATGATTGGGTGACCATAAGTAAACATTAAAAAAAAAATAAAAATAAACCAGAATATAAAAATTAAATGTCAAAAATGCCATTGAATAAACGCATAATTTACTTATAAAATTTATTATTAAAAAAAAAAATATACAATATGCTTAGCACACAAACGAACGAGGAGCCCTCTGTACATACCTACAAGTATGTTGTACTCCTGTTGCTGTTTTTAGATATATTGCTGCTGTTTGGCTTCTGTTGCTGTTGCTTTATGTAATGTCATTGGACATTTTCATCAAAATCTAATGAAAAACCAGTACCAGGCAACAGCACCTTAGTACAGTAATTTAAAACTCAAGCAGCGTTATGTGATGAGTACACTCTCAACTACACGAATACAGATGCTTATGAACTAAGATAGCGTGGTAACTATACGTACATATGTATGGATATGTGCGTATATGTGTGTTGTTGAAAGTTTTCTCATATTGCAACATAAACCACACAAACGCATACATGCATACAATACAAGTATGCGTACACATAAAACACATTTGTTTTTGGCATATTGTGTTGCATACATGTTGTTTATGTATACATATGAGAATGTAAATATGTACATATACCTTACTTGTACACAGTACCTACTATATTTAGTAGAAATAGTACAAACATATACATTTATTGCTGTTGGCTACCACTTATAACTTAAATCAGCAAAAACTACTCAAGTAATCTGTAAATACATTTGTGTGTGTGTGTGTGTGTGTGTTCATATACCATATTTTTTCTCATTTTCTTTTACATAGTTGGTTGGTTATGAATTATCGTACTTTTATTAAATTGCAAATGTGTAGCAACACATTGTGTACCATACGTACGTACTCTATATACATTCATTCGTTTGCTCAATCTTGGTTATTATTATTTTTTGAAAAATTGTAACAGTTTGTATTTGTTTACTTTTCATAAGGCAAATATCTACATATCTACATTCTTCTATGAATGCTCTTAAATGAATCAAAATGTTCATCTAAATGTGATTGTATATATTAAGTAAAATCAAAAGAATAATACAATAATACTACTCATATTAATAGTCGTTTCTCATACAAAAGCAACACATTAAATTAGGAAGAAAGAATTCCACTAGAAAATGAAGCTCTAAAGTCCTTTGAGCATTTTAATCAAACATTAACAAATAGCATCAACTAATTATATGGTATGAATAATTCTCCTAAAAGTGACCCGCTAACTTGAAAATGTTACCAGCAAAAAAAAAAATATTGTTTAATTAAATTTTTTTCAAAATCGTAAGAGTTTAATCTGACTTAAATGCAACACATCTTTAAAATTTTCAAATATGTAATGTTGTAACTAACTGTATTAAATCGCATTACCATTAGTAATATGTGCATATGTAATACATATGTATGTGCTTATAGCCAGTGAAAATTATTAAATTAAATTTGAATGAGGTACCGACAGTATCCAGGGGAAAAATTATATGAAGAGTGAGAGAGAGAGAGAGATATATAGAGGACCAGAGTCTTGCCAAAATATTTTTAATACCACTTACATACTTTACTTTAAACCAATTAAATAAATTGGTATTATGGTACATACATATTGTATAGTTACTACTACAATATGTATCGCACTATACTAACAACTACTGCTAATGGTGGTGCAATGAGCACTCAAACGAATAACTAAATGAAATATGAATGATGAGAAGTGGGAGGAATATGTTGAAATTGTGTAAATGCAACAAACAAACAAACACTAGATACTCATTTCATTTACTAAGAAAACAAACTGGCTATAGCTATATGTACTATATATTCATATATAGATTTAAATGTATGTATAGTATGTTAGTGGGTATGCAGGAATGGATCTACATATATATTAAAATATGCATATTAGAACAGGTAAAATTGTTTGCAAGGTATAAAATTTACAAGTAGGTACAAACTCATCGAATAATAGAAATTCAGTGGTAAAATTTTAATTTTTTTTTTTTTTAATTTGTATTTATTTCGTGAGCAAATATACGTAATCGCCCTAATGTCTCTGTCCTTAATTTATAATTGTTCTGTTTTCAATATATCTAGCACTAAATGCTGTCTGGTGATTTGAGTCACAGCTATTTTTTAGTCTTATAGCTCAAATGTCATCAGTTTTAATTTCATATAGTTAAAAAAAAGAAGCCGCATTCACTATGTGTCAATCGATAATGTGTTTAAAAATTCGAAAATATCTTTCAAGGTTAATGTCATTGATGTATCAACAATTCTGTATTAGCTCAAGCGCTTAAAATTGTTTAGTGATTTAACTGGTTTGAACTCACAATGTTGGATGGCTTAAAATCTATTTGTTCATATTTTACATTCGTAAGAATATTTATTGAATGAAAATTGCAGAAAATTGTACTGCTGAACTAAAACCATCGCAAAAAAAAAAAAACCGACCATGTAGTAAATATGTTTTAACACATGAAGAATTGTGACTCAGATTTATATGAAGAACGAATATAATCTTTCACATTGGATATTTTGATTTCTTTTTACGAGTTTTTATGAGTTATTTTTCCATATTCTCAGGTTAGCATAAACAAGTCGAAAATAATAATAATGATAATGATAAAATCAGATGTGAATTTAATATCTATCTTTCCAGCAGAATATCAAACTTATTCTTATCTTTATTCAGTTAGATTCCATATTTCAAAAGGCTCATAGAGACTTTTATCCAGTATTCTATCTACATATGGACTTACTACAAAAACCCATTAAACGATAATGGTAAATAACATAAAAAAAATTATGAAAAATAAATAAATATATTCAATATATGAGGATGATATACAAATGGGATGTGTGAAGTAAAGATATTACCATATAAATGCAATATGTATTCAAGCATGTATACAAGCATGTATATAAACATTTCGAAGAACTCTAAGCACATTAATGTGTTGAAAAGAAAAATACACCAAAGTGATGCGAAATGATACAAGAAATGATGCGAGCATTCTTTTATAATCATTCGCCATAAAAATATCCAGCATTTCGTCTAGTTGGAATGTATGAAAAAAAAAGTGATACAGAAATGGGCTTTTAATACTGTCTTTCAGATTATTTTCACTCATGATTTTAACTCACTGCTCATTTATGATTTTCGGAGACATCCCACCAACATGGTGTGAATTTAAAAAGGCCCAAAAGAGATACTATTGCGCTACTACTATAAACAATGTTACTATCATTTAAAATTTCATTGTTCATTACACAATTTATCATATTATGGAATTTTAAATTACTTTAAGAGGTCACACAGTATAGTATAGAAGTGGAGCAGAGTTAGAGCCCTTATTGTTATTAAATCTAGATTTTTTTCCCCACAATTGTACACAAATACACTACTCTTTACACTTGCAAAAGTTATATTGCCACTGCAAAAACAACTTAACATCATGTGTTTGAGTAACTATATACGAGTATGTCTGTTGAAACATTTTGATGCATAGATGTGTATGAAACATGACACATAATTTAAAAATATAGAAAAAAAAAACCTAACAAGGAAAAATCCAAAATAAATTTGGGTCAAAAGTTGTGTTTTCAAAAAATGTTTTATCATTTTTTTTTTTTATCAAGTTAGAGATATAGAGAACGACTGTGTTTGTATGTGGATACATGAAATATAAATAGTTGAAGTGAATAATCCTATAACAGACATACCTACTAACATTATAAAGTTTAAAGTGTTATTATAGTTATTTCTTGAATTTATCTTCTTTTTTTTTTTTTTTGTTACACTTCTTCTTGTTTCATTTTGATGCTTTTACCAAATTATTAGAAAATGGTTGAAATGTCATGAAATTTTGTGGCCAGCAATGTAGTATAGTATGAACAAAACTACTTGTATTTTGCCAAAAAAAAAAAAAAAAAAAAAAAACAGAAAAACAACATTCAATTTCTAGCAAACAGTCAGTCAAGTGTTTTGCGGATGCGTTTTAATGATGAAAATGTATATAGTTGTTGAACTAGTTTTGCTTCTGTCCATATAAATATAGTTGTTGCACATGACGAGTGCAATATGGCTGCTCTTCACTTTCTAAGCATCCTAGCATCCATGATTGCAATTGTGGCCGGCCTGTTAGTGATGTTGCACAAATTGAAGTGCATAATATGAGCATGAAAAATCATAGGCATGGCTAAGAGTTGTTGTTGTTGTTGTCGTTGTTGTTGAATGTAATATTAGATGATATTTTAAAGTATCTACATACATATATACTACTGTAGATACAATATATAGGATTTATATACACATAGTTATAGACGTATGTATGTGCAACGCTAAGCAACATCATTAGCGTCGTTCGTGTATGAATGATTGAACAAAGTGACATTCATATTGACATTTACATACATATGCATATTGAGTATCGAATAACTCGAAGCCATTTGACATGTGTCATATGCAGTCATAGCGCAAACCAACTGTCAATTGTAACACGCCGCTACACAGCACCACTGCATACTGACAATGATGATGTATTGGTAGCTCATAAATATGTCCATTAGGATGGTGCTTATTTAGAAAAGTATTTTTTTTTTTTGCAGTTCACATATGCTAAAAATATTCAATTGATGCTGACTGAAGAACCCTTAGTACTGTACGGTGTACGAACCTTGAAGTTGGAAAAAAGTGTGTTTTCATAATTTTCTTTTTGTCAATATCTCAAGTCTAGATTTGATAAAAATATTACCAAAGTTTTAGAACTAGGAGAAAAAATGTATGTTCACTCATTTTTTCTCCTAATTCTAAAACGTTGGTAATATTTTTATCAAATCCGTTTATTTTTAGCCTATGTGAGATAGAATGCGCATTCATAAATTTACTCTTTTACTCTGAGGAGCCACCTTAATGTGCATATATGTATCCATATGTATTTGTTTTTATCAAATTGGTTGCATGTATTTAAGTGGAATTGAAAAAAAAAAATAATAATAATAAAACAACAATAATAAGAAAAAGAGTTGAGAGGGCGCTTGAGCGTAAGGATTCCAAATATTGTGCTATTGTTGCCATATCACATAAATCACATTTGTATTTGTTTATTCATTCGTGACAATGCTGCTGCCTGGATGCGATGCCTACTTGCACTACTAACCAAAAATTCAACATTCACTTATTGAACTACTGACGCCTTCCCATATACTAAATATTTATAGTATACCATACTTCGTATGTCATGTGAAATTTTCAGTGTGTTTGTGTGAGTTCATAAATATGATAGGCACTTTTGTGATATGGAAAATATTTGTTTGCGTTTTACCAACATTGAATGGATTTATTTACATGCACAGATGCACTACACATTGTCATATTGTGATATATGCATGTGTAGAAAAATATGTGTGCATGTGTGTGTATGAATTTACATTATCTCTCCATTCATAGATTGGTAGAAAAATTTGTGGCCTTTTCGATTGTGAAAAATAAACAAATACATATTCACACATATGTTGATATGATGAAAAATGAGGTCATTTAGTCAATAAGCATATTGTGTGTGTGTGTGTATTGATATTTGTCTTATTGAAATGACACTCATTGTTGCACATTGCCCTAGAAACATGTTGATAAACATATATAGTAAAGCACATATGACCTACACACACATATATACTCTTACCCAACTTATAGTCTTCATTCATTTTGCAATATCTCATTTACATAATTTCCTTTCTGCTTCTTTCTGTTTTAGGCTCACTACACGTACTCGCACTGGAACACTATCTACCGTCGCATGATGAGAATGGTGAATTCCATATACCATATCCACCGTCAAGTGAGATTTATGTATTCAATCGTTATGGTCAACATGTTGCCACCAAAGATTTAACATCGGGCAAAACACGTTATAGTTTCCTCTATTCGAAGAACACCTCATTCGGTCGGCTGTCAACAGTGACCGATGCATCCGGCAATAAGATACAATTCCTACGCGACTACAGCAATGTTGTCAGTTCGATTGAGAATACACAGGATCATAAGTCGGAGATACAAATTAATGGCATCGGCATAATGACCAAACTGAGCGAGAAGGGACGACAGGAAATTGAATTGGATTACGATAGCAATACCGGTTTGCTGATGTCACGTTCGTCTGGCGGTGAAACGTACATTTATCAATATGATGAATTTGGTCGTGTGACAGGCATGATATTGCCAAGTGGCGAAATAGTGCGCATCACATCACAGTTGGCCGACAATAAGGGTCTCAATGTTTATGTGCATGCGTCGGTGGAGTCGCTATTTTCACGTGAGCGCGGCGAAACCAATGAGCTCTTGGTATTGGGTGGCGTACGATCGACCTTCATGAAGAAGGGCCATGAGAATGCAAATGCTGAGATCAAACCGAACAACACGTTGGTCATACACAGTGCCAATGGTGTGGTCGTTGAGTCATCGGCCGTAGCTAGGCATCCATTGTTGGAGGCAGCACTGCCTGTAGAGGCTGAAATGCTGGCCATGTGGTCACATCAGAGTGTCATCATGGGTGAGGGTCAAACAAACAACATGTATTCGGTGTACAATTTAGTCGGTGATGTTCGCAATCCACAACAGACGCTCAATCGTGAGATCTGGGTGAATCAATCACGTGTAATCGGCGTCGAATATGACCAGTTTACCAATCGTGAGACATTCTACGATATGAATCGCACGCCAATACTGATAGTTGCATACGATCAGTCGGGTCTGCCCAAATCGTATTACCCAACCAACGGATATCCTGTGAATATCACTTACGATCGTTTCAATCGAATTGAAGGTTGGGCTTGGGGACCGGCCGAACTGAAATACTCCTACGATCGTCATGGTTTACTCTCTGAGATCACATCACAACAGGATGGCATCATTTCGTTTGTCTACAATGACTGGAATCTCGTTTCGGAGATCGGTTTGGCGAGCCAGCGCAAATTTGTACTGCAGTATGATGAGTCGGGCGGTCTGCGCCATGTTGTTCTACCTTCCGGCACTAAACACTCATTCAGCATGCAAACATCGATCGGTTTCATACGCTGGACTTACACACCTCCGGGCAGTACACGCGGCTACTTACAGCATTACAGTCATTCCGGTGCTCTGTTGCAGACAATTTTACCTGGCGATGGCGCTCGCATTGTCTATCGATACAATTCTGCCGGCCAACTCACTGAGATAGTACACGGCGATGGCAAGTGTGAATTCCTCTACAATGAAGTGACTGGTATGCCGAGCACAGTATCGCACACGGAACGTGAATTGGAATATCGTTGGGATTTCGAGTACACCGGCGGTCTCTTGACCGAAGAACGTATTGACTATATTGCGAAGACGGGTCTCAGCAATGCAAAATTCACATATGAATACGACACCGATTTCCGTGTGATCTCCATACAGGGACGCATTGGTGGTCAGAATTTGCCAGCTCAAAACTTTGGTTATGATATGCGTACGGGTCAGCCAAATTTGATTGGACAATTCAAGTTAATGCATCCACTATTGAATCAGACCCAAGTTTATGATGGGACAGCAAGTTTTACACGCACCATTGATGGGCGCTTTTTGACGCAAAAAGTCACACTGTCCATACATCGCTTGGAAGTGTTTCGCATGGAATTCTCTTTTGGCATGCACGGTCGCATTACACAGACGCGCACCTACACCCGAAATATGGCTGTGAATACGTACACGAATGTGAAGAACTACACCTGGGACTGCGATGGTCAGTTGATTGGTGTAGAGGCTCAAGAACCCTGGGGATTCCGGTACGATGACAACGGCAATTTACTGTCGCTTTCATATCGCGGAAATACGATTCCAATGGAATACAATACTCAAGATCGAATTGTGAAATTCGGCGAGGGCCAATACAAGTACGACACGCGCGGCTTGGTTGCACAGAATGCACGTGAGGAACGCTTCCACTACAACACTCAGGGTCTGCTGGTGCGTGCGACCAAACGTGGTCGCTTCGATGTACGCTACTTCTATGATCATATGAAACGTTTGATCACACGCAAGGACAACTTTGGCAATGTCACACAATTCTTCTACAACAATCAGCAACGTCCGTTCGAGGTGTCTCAGATCTATTCACCACGCGATGGCAAACTAATGTCGCTAACGTACGATGATGTCGGTCATTTGATATATGCACAGGTTTATCGCCACAAATACTACGTGGCCACCGATCAAAGTGGCACACCGATTATGATATTCAATCAGTATGGCGAGGGAATACGTGAAATTATGCGTTCGCCGTTCGGTCATATCGTCTACGACTCAAATCCGTATCTCTATTTACCGATAGATTTTTGTGGTGGCATTCTCGATCAGGTCACAACGCTGGTGCACATGGGTGATGGTCGCATATATGATCCGTTGATCGGCCAATGGATGTCCCCGAATTGGGAACATGTCGGCGATCGCATTATTACACCAACCAAAATGCATTTGTATCGCTTCAATGGCAATGATCCCATCAATGTAGGTCACGATCGCAATTATCCAAGTGACTTCTCTAAATGGATGCAAACGCTCGGTTTTAATATTAAAAATCTGGTGCCACAACTGACGCGGAATCTGTGGGAGCAACCATCGCTTTGGGGACGGCCAGCGCATAATCCGATTGCACAAGATATGAGACGTCCCATTGATAATATACCAACGATGGCGGTGGAGAGCGGTTTCCTTGCACATCTGAACGTAAGACGGATGTCGAATTTCGAAGAACTCTCAGCGCCACCGAAGTCTGCGCTTAAATTCGACGTGATGAATCCGAGCCCACGAAATATTGGCTCCGATACTGAGCCACCATTCGGCAAGGGTATCGTGGTGTCGCGCACAACCGACGGCCAGGCGATTGTATCGAGCGTACCTGCAGCGAATGCTATCTATCGTGACGTGTATACATCTGTTTTCAATCGTTCCAAACTGCTACCGTTCACATTTGTTGTGCACAATGCCCAGCAGGATTCGTTCTTTTTTGTCAAAGAGGAATCGTGGCGCGCCAGTGAGGATCGTCAACAACTCAAGCGGCTGCAGGGTCAGGTCAATACAACATTCCATGAGATAACACGTGAAAATGGCAGTGGTAATAATTATTTGGATGTGAAAATACACGGGGCACATGCCATCATCAATTTGCGCTACGGCACGACGGTGGACAAGGAGAAGCAACGACTAATGCATCATGCGAAGCTGACGGCGGTACGCAAAGCATGGCATCGTGAGAAGGAAGCACTGCGTAATGCTCTAACTACAGTGATCGATTGGAATCAGCAAGAGATTGATGAGATATTGAAACAAAGCTATGCGAATAACTATGAAGGCGAATACATACACGATGTTGTGCTGTATCCGGAACTGGCCGAAGATCCATACAATATAAAGTTCATGAAGAGGAAGGGAGCAACCGGTGGGGCGGCTGGTATATCATCGACTACGGCGCGTAAACGAAGAAGAAGAAGCGTTGTCGTCATCGCTGCTGAAGACGATGATGAAAACGATCAGGATCAGAATGTCGACTATGAGGAACAACAACAGCAGCAGCGGCGGCGTGTTAGTAATAGCATCATAAAAGCAGAGCCAGCGTCAAAACGATTACTCACTAAAGATTGTTAGCTTCGAGAAGTCACAAATTGGCAGGCTAGAGCAGCAGCTGCAGCAGCAGCAGCACCATAAAGCCGCCGGATATTAGTTAAGCATCTCGTATTGTATGCAGAAAATATAGAAATTTATAACAATAGAACAACTATTTAAGTAAGGCGAGGCAAGGCGACGATGAACAAGTGAAGAGAAATAATATTATAATAATAACTAGTATGAGCGTATGTGGTATATAATGTATATGTATTTATGAATATGTATATTAAGTATGTTTTGTATGTGTACAGTAGTGGAAACAAAAATGATATGATTAATTAAATACTTAAGCTAAGGAAAAGAGAGAGAGAGAGAGAGTATCTTCTATGACACTTTCGAATTAGAGAAAAGAGAGATTAGAGAAATTAGTTTAACGAACAAATCATCATAATTAATCATGTATTGTAGGTGGGCAAATCAATTTGTGGTATTCGAGCTTTTTGAGACTGGCGTAGTTTTAATACAAACACACTCACATACTTGCAAATACATGTATGCATGTATTCATATACAGACCCCACACAAAACAATACAGTAGAGAAATTTCTTTAAATGTGAACATAGAAAAGTGTGAAGTAAAGCCATAATAAATCAATAAAATATATTATTAGATACTATACAATAACAACTACTCAAGCATGCATATAATGTGCTAATGTTATGTGTACCTAGTAATACAATACATTGTACGCTCTATCCCTCTCTGCATTGCCACAATGCCACCCCGAATGCATAACCGAATAATACATTTTGATTTCATAAATGTAGCTCTATTGTATAAGTGGATAAATGTAAGATGCATAAAAAATAATTTATTAATTTACATTAATTAATTAATTAATTAATTAATTTGTTGTTGTTTTCTCTGATATTTATTTGTTTGCCAATGCATACATACACACACATACATATATCCTTTTATATCAATTACATTTCAATAAAAGATGAAAAACATCAAACAAACAAAAAAAAACATTCAAATGAGACCAATTTGTAAAATATTATTAAAATAATTATGATTAAAATCCAAATGAAAAGAAAAATTCTGTAATTATTATTTTAAGAGAGCAAAAAAAATATATATATAAATATATTATTAATATTATTCTCACACTATTATTACAACTATTATGTATATTATAAATATGTTATAATATGGACATAGCAGCCTATAAATACTTATAATAGAATTAGTTTAGTGATGAACAAAGAGAATACATCAATTGCGAATGCAAAAAATCCTGTTTAACTTATAAGCATACATTTGATTTGTTCATTTTTTTTTTTATTACTATGTTGATATGAGGATGAAAAATTGTATTATTTATTTTTTTTTTTTTATTTGTTATTTTTCTTCTTTACTTTTTTTTTGGTTTTAAATGAAAAATTAATCATCTATTTGTTATTATTTTTAAGCTATGTACCAATCAATTAATTAATAATAATGTGAAGAAATTAATATTATTGAATAAAAAGTGCGAAACAGTATTAAAATAAAAGAATAAAAATAATACAAACATAAAATCACACAAAAATTAATTATTTATAATTTGTTTTTATTGAATAACATTTTTTACAATACCTTTTCACCACTGCAAGTTAAAATAATTACATTCTGTGAGCTTACATACGCCCACTGTATTGTGTAATTCATTTGGTTCAGTTCCAATTTTACCTATGGGCATTTCTTAAATTGACTATGAAAATGGAATGAAGAATATTTCAGAAATATATGACAAAAATTATTTTCTGAAAAAAAAAATCGCTGAAAAAACAATGGAAACTTTCTATGAATATGCAATTGCAAAAAATTTTGATGAATTTAAATGGAATCATCTGAGCGATCTTGATCTTGAGTGATCTTGAAAGCAGTGGAAGGCAAAGTGAAGCAAGTCGAATCGAACACGACAAAAATTATTGCAAGAGGTAGTAAAAACAATAAAAAATATCGAAACTCAGATGCTCAAAGACATACACGAACTACACTATGGACTGCTTCCTCATCAGTCTTATTTGGTACATTTGAAAGCCATTGTTAAATTCTTGCTTTCAAACTTGAAAAGGTATTTCACCTGGAATAAATATCAATTAAATAAGAACGTCAAAGTGCAAATTAACTCTTATTTTCTGGACTATGATTCATTTTTCACTAGATCGTAGAATGTAAACCTGTTTAGAAAGTCATTTATAAAGCTTATTTTAAATAATCCTTAAAACTTGAAAATTTTAATGCATTTTTATTCGATGTGTGTGCTGGAAAGTCAGTTGAGCTCACTATGAGTAATTCTTCATATTAAAAATATCTATATTTGATCCTATCATTAAATATTTTGCCACATTAATTTTATTCTGATTCACCACAATCTTACTGATATATTGCCGTCCAAAAAGAATGCAATTTATGAAAATGACACGATATTTGGAAAAACTGCAAATTTAAACATGATTTATGATGATCCACACTTAAGGTGCAACTTAGCCTTCAGTTCCCTTCATCTATTGAAATCTAAAGGGATGATTTCCAAATGTTTACCAAACAATTGATTTAATTTTTATTATGAAATCATTTATTTTTCTTACTTAATTTTTGTTTGGAACATACTTTTTTTATGATTTAATAAATTTCTAATATTGGTGCTTATCGAATTTATTGCATATACAGATATAATTCATAAAACTTTTTATAATAGATAATATAATAAACAACAACAACAACAAAAATAATAATTAAAAAACATTTCAATAAAAAATTTGCTGAATTAAAATCGCTTGTAGCATAAAAATTTTTTTATTCACTTTTGATTTGATTTTATGAAAATCTCAATATATTTTCAAATGCATATTTTCCTAATTTGCATTATGATTGCATATAGGAAACAAAAAAAAATTAAATAAAAACAAAACTTATTATATTATACAAATAAGATAATTGTTGCCAAATAATTACATATACTTATATAATTTTAAAGAGCAAAAAACTAAAACCCCCTCCAAATGAAAAAGCCCATCATATAAACAAGCAAAAAGGAAACCATATTATGCGTACATGCATTAATGTCAAATACTTATGTGTATGTCATAGAAATAGTAAATAACAAAATAAAAGAAAATTACATATTTAGTAAAACAAAAAAAAATATGAAATCAAATAATCAGAAATGAATATCAGCAGAATAGAATACTTATAGCATACTTATAGGCGAATGTATGTAGAATGCATGAATAAATGATCATGAACTAAATATGATTCGATATTTTATCAAAATAATAAAAACCGAAAACAAAAGAGCAAAACTCAAGAGAATTACTACAACAACACAGTAGCGCACACATACATTCACACAAAGATCAATAAATCAAATTCAAATGAGAAACAACATATTAAATAGCCAAATGCCATTAATTTAGTAAAATTTGTCATTTACTAATCAATTTTTCAATAGTGATCTTACAAGAGAAAACTTAAAAACCATATAACAAGAATATGCATTAATTTATCAGCAAAAAAAAAAAATTGGTAATTAAAAATTAAAAGAAAACAATAGCATACTTTTTAATCAAAGAGATCAATTTTTCCTATATATGTTTTGAACAATTTATTATTTTATCCCTATCTTTCTCTCTCAATTTATAAAATAAGTCTGTAAATAAAACATTTGATCATATGCATAATATGAGCATAAAAATTGTAAAATAAAATTTCATATGAAATATTATATACTATAACTAAATAAGAATAATTATTAAAATACATAGAAACAAATATCAAAATCGATTGAAATGTAAATATAATATATTTGGAATAATTTGGAAAAAAAAAAACCAAAAAGAAATATTAAGAAATTCAAAATAAATTAGTACACACTCCTAGCTAAAGATATAAATATAATATAGTGCATACCAATAATTGTATATACAGAAATTAAAATATGTGTAATAAATTTTAAAATACACATACATACATAAGTATATACCATATAAGATATGTATACACATATATGTAAGCACATGTATTTTTTGCAACAAGATCAGCAGTAGTCCGTAATATACAGGGGGAGTTTGAAAAGTTTTCGTATTCAGTGTTCAGAAGGCCTTCAGAAGGGCACCATCATTTGCTGACATTCGATTGAATTTTAAATTCTCACTCATTTCTCCTTCGATAGCACAAACTATCGGTCATAAATGTATAAAATAGTTCCGTCAAATTCGTCTAAGTCTTACTTCAACGTTCTTATCGAGATTTTGGAGCAATTTGCAATCAATTGGAGGCATTTTTCAATATTTGCTTTACTAGTCTTGGATTTCAGTGGACCACTGAGTTTGTCAGTAAATTTTGAACCGTGTTTAGAACATAACTTGATACTGGCTCATTACTCATATGAAAATATGCTTACGAAATATACAATCGTAGTTCATAAATTTTTTTTCATCAGTTTTGTCACTGAGTGTTAAACAGACTAATTTTTCTGATTTCATTCTTATTACCGTAGGTATATTCACCCTTTGAGATTTAACTTTCCTATTTGTTGACAGAATCGGCCTTAAAAATGTCACTCAAATATCAATACACCACGACGCCACTGTGTAATCCTACTAATCACCAGTTCGAAAACTTTTCAAATACACTGTATCATTGCAATATAAGCATAGTAAAACTATTTGTTTTTTCTCTCATCTTTGCTGTTTCGAAAATTCGAACATAATAATTTTGTACATTTATGTGATTTGATATTTTCTTGTTCATTCGATTCAAATGATAATCGCGAAAACTAAATTAATATTAATTGGCAAAACAAAAAAAAACAAAAACCAAAAAAAAAACAACTTTGAAAGAGCAGGAGTCAGTTACCTATTAGCACTTCGACAAAAAAAAAGTAAATAAAAATAAAATATGAAAAATTAAAATTAATAGAATATGAAAAAAGAGAAACAAAATAAAAGAAAAATGCTTATAAAGCAAATTTCTAGATGCTAGATGACAAGAACAGAACAAAAATACAGAAATAAAGAATTAAAGAAGAATTGAAGTAAAACTGAAGAGAAAAACTGCTTGGAATAATTAAATGTACTGAAAATTATAGAACAAATAACAACTTATTGTAAATAGAATACAAAAATTTAATAACAACAACAACAACAAAAAATACATGTTAGTTTATACGTATATATATAGTATATAAATATATATAGAAATATAAAAAATTAATTAATTACTAAATTAGTTTATATTAAAAAACAGGGAAACAATTCATAAAAATATTATATATATATACACTTACACACAAACACACACATACATACAAACAAATGCACTATGATGTGAAACCAAAAAAAAATCTTAGCAGAAACAAGAATTTATGAGAAAATTTAAAGGAAAATAAAAATACACAAAACATAGAAATAATAAAAGAAAAAATGAAATATTTACTAAAGACAAAAATATGAACAAATAACAAGAAATGCTAGATAAAGCCGATGGAAGCATAAATAATGCCGATTATAAATATAGCGATAACCCTACTTGCATGCATATACTCTGTATGTATGCAATCAAATATGAATGGAAAATACTAATAATAAAAAAAAAACAAAAAGTATTTGTAAAAATAAAATAAATTATACACTTTACACACACACACACTCACACATACATTTACAGTGAAAAGTAAATCTCATTCTATCAAGACATTTTGCAAAAGATTTTTATCAGCATTTAAAAAATATCGAATATTGCTGATGCGTTTAATACTAAGTACGTACAAAAATAGTAGGTGCGTACAAAAGTGTAATGAATAAATGAATAAATGCATAAACCTAAACAGAAAACAAACAAATTTAAATTATATTATATTATTATGAATTATTATACATAAATATATATACTATACATATATTATATTATAAAGAAAATGAAATAACATAATTAAATAAATAAATAAATGAATAAATAAATAATAAAAATAAATTGGAATAACATACAAGAAACAAAAAGCGAAAAGAAAAACAAACTGAGGATATCAAGGGTCTATAAAAATAAATAAAATGAATAATAAAAATTAAAAAAAAAATTCAAACAATTGACTTTTTCTTTTTATAACTATGGTTAGATCAGGCTATAGGTAAAGTATTTAGAAATGATTAAATATTTTTTAATATTGAAATGCTTCTAAATCGAGAATTCTTATCTCCAACTCTATATTAGCCATTCTTCAAGTCCAATGATTTACTTTTTCTATTACACTATTTCTATTAGTCGATCACATATTTGTTAGTGATGATTACATTCGATACGTGAGGTCGTAAGTATTTTTCGTTAATGTAGATATATACTATATGCTATCCCCATTAAATTGACTCAAGCTATAGGTTTTAAAAAAGGAAGTGTTCGATTTGATCGAGTAATACTGAACTAGTTCCGCAAAGAAAGGAATGCAATGCAAGGTTGTGAAAAATTGCGTACATTATATGAGGATGATGCTATACAAGATCTTCAGTGCCAGAGGTAGTCTACCAACTTTTTTCAAAGAGACTTTTGTATGAACGATGCTCTTTGCTTGGGAACTCTAACTGAGGTTGGTGACAACGAATTGAAGGTATTGATCGAAACAAATTCGCATGCGATGACTTGTTACATCTAAGAGGCGCTAAACATTCAACATTCGACCTTTCACGAAGGTATCAACATACTGGAATTCATCAGCTCTATATTAGGGTTCCATGTGAGCACAAAGCAGTATACATCCTCAACAATTCCGACTTTATGATACAGCTCAAACGCAACACAAACGACCCGGTCTTGAACGGCTTTATACACAATCATACAGCCGAAAGATTGAAAAAAGGTGGCTACGTATAAAAAGGTCGAAAAATGTATGTAATGCATGGAGTTACATTTAATGGAATTAATATTAGGGTGGAAATTGTTGAACCTATGTATATCATTGTGGTTCTATTCTTTGCAGACGCCTGAACAAAGAGTAGAAAAACGGAGGCTGAATCATTATACCTGCCTTTTTTTGGGTTGCCTTTTATATTTTTTTTCAAAAGTATGAAAATGTATTTGGCTAAAAATTATTGTCGAAGCACTTTTACCACTCCGATTGAGACACCTCCAAAATATAGTTTTTGTTGGGTTTGGCTCCCCTTGGAAGACCCACACTGTCGATTGTTATTTTGTTTCGAGTTCATACACTCATACGCTCATATATCCATGATTCGTCACCTATCACGATCTTATAAACATCTTTCAAAGCACCACGATAGTTTTTTCATCATTTCTTTGCACCAATCGACACCAGCCTTTTTTGGAGCCATTACTAAATTATGCAGGATGCAACGAGAACAAATATTTCTGAGAGCTAATTGCTAATTCAATATCGAACGTACGGGGGTGGAACTAATGCCCAGGGATGACTCTATCTCACGGTATGTCATGAGACTGATAGACCTAGAGCCATATGTTAAAACCTACAAAAATGTTTGGCTTTCTCAGGCCATTTTTTTATAGCCATATAAAGTGAGTGATTGCTATTAGAATAAGTGGGAAAAAGGGTTAAAATAAAATATCAGAGCAGTAGAATTTTACGAGGAATAATTATATAGAACATTTTAGCCCACTAGCTCTCTCACGAAGAAGTCGTTTTGACCCCCTCTTTGGAAAGTCTTAATAAAATGGCATTTGGCAGGTCGCTAAGTGATAAAAATGTTCTAGAAAATTATTCGTTGGAAAATATCATAAACTTTAACGGATAACTAACGAATGATATCTTGATTTTTCCGAACAACATCAAATACTATCTTGTTTTTTAACAGATTCAATAAAGACCGAACAGTTTTTGTGTGATACTTGTAAATTTATCATCTTGTTTTGATTTTGTTGTTGATATGCTTCGAATGTCAGTACCATGTGAACACATTCACTAGTGTAGTTACATAACCCATTATGTTCATGCAGCACTGCAATAGCTATGATAATCCACTAAATTATTCGCACAACTATTAAAGCACTCAACAACATACTAACAAATACATGTACACCACAGTCAGACATAATGAAAATGTTATTACTTATCATAATTTGTATAAAAGTGCAAAAAAATGAGAGTGAAAGACAGAGAAGAGCCATTGTCGACAACAACAAACATTATAATCAATGCGACGATGTGATTTTGTTTTGTCCTGTTTTGCAACCAAAAGTCAAGACAAAGGTCCACCGATGAAGAAAATATTTAAGTAAGTAATGGCCACATAAACAAAATTCATTATAATAAAATTTACATTATCCAATAAAAATTCATAACAAATCCATTATGTCTGTGATTCATACACATGCATATGAATTGTATAAGTACGACGCTAAATGCGCCACATAGACGTATGATGGAATGATGGTTTGATATGAGGGTGTGAGTATTATGATTATTATGAGAGCATTGTGTTGTTGGTGCTAAAATAACCGTAAAATAGCATTATTACTTGCTTCGTTATTGCTACTGCTGCTGCTGCTGTTACTACTTTTGGCGCTATTACATAAATTAAATTACCAAAAGAAGCAAAATGTACTTATATCTACCATTATTGCTACTACATTCTCACTATCCGGTGTAATTTAATATGAACGAAAATTAAGAAGAGAATAAATATTATAAAATACAATATTATAGCATAGTAGAATATAATATATTAGCTTAAAAAGTTTCAGGAATTCGATATATGATGTCAAAGAGAAAAGTATTTGTATTTCGGAGTTGGAATATTGTTAGGTTCTAAGCATACATATGTAGGATTTATTAAAAGAAGAAAACCCTATTATCAATATATGAAGATATCATATAAAAATAATTTATGTTTTTTTATTCCCAATTACTTTGCGGAGCAATTATGAGACAACAATCCAGTATTTCAAGCGTTACAAAGGCCAGTTGTTGTCATCAATGTATGTAAGCATGCATAACCTAGAGTGATAAAGCAATGTATGAAACGTATTTAAAACGAAAACAATGCTTCCACAGCCCCAATTTTTAACTATCTGCCTTTTTTTGGATATTTTGAGTGTGCCAGATTATGGACAGACATAATGACAGACATGAACTTAAGTAATACTTTTATTCAAAATAAGAAGGTAATTACGTATGTGATTGAACAAGTAGTTCTATAGTAAAATAACAAGACACTTGTAACACAAGCTGAATGTGATGAAATCATATGTTCAGCCAATTCAATTATCATCATAATCATTAACGCCATAATCAACGTAGTCCTTTATGATGTCATAAATCCACTTGACGTACTAAATTGTTATTATTAGTTGTTTTCATTGTACATAGTTGTGGTTGTGTGCAAGTGTAGATCATTGCAACATATTTTCATAATGAAAATTTTACGATATAATATCTATTATTTTTTTTCGCTTTTCGGCTAAACAGCACTCATACCCAATAGAACACAGAAACACGGATATCACAACTTTACCAATTTTTAACCGAAAATCGACAAGTAACCCTGTAGCAGTCCAGGAATCGCCTTCAGAGTAGGCATTTTAAAATATGCTTACTTACCTACTTATGTGGCCACTACAATCGAAAATCGATTTAGGCCGAATCTAGCATGCTTCGCCAACCAACTCTCTCCTTCGATATTTGGCGACAGTTACAGATTCCAAGCGCTAACAAGTTCTGCAGTTCTTGGTCTTTCCAACGAAGGTAAAGTCTGCTTCCTCTGCGTCGTCCACCAGCGCGTTTCGCATATGATACCTTCTTAGCCGGGACGTGTTAGTCTGTTCGCTCGACATGACCTAGCTAGCGCAGCCGCTAATTTTTAATGCACTTTACAATGTCGGTGTCGGCATAGAGTTCATACTCAATACTCGCCACCAACGCGTAGGACTTTTCTCTCGAAACCTCCAAACATTCTCTCATCTGAGGTGGAAGCTTCGGCTCTATATGTAAGGACAGGCTTGATGAGAGACTTGTAGAGTGTTGTGGTTTTCATTTCTCGAGGGAAGGCTCGACTTCTCAATTGCTTACTTTGTCCAAAGTAGCACCTGGTAGCAAAAGACTCTCGACTCAAGAACCCTCTCGATATCTCCATGCTGCCGTCATTACTGGTGTTAATGCTGGTGCCAAGACAGACAATGTCCTTCACTACTTCAAAAGCATAGTTATCAAGAGAGATGACGGGACTCTTTTTTTGTTGACACTAGGTCTTGCGCTCATTCACCGTAAGACCTATTCGACGCGACCCTCCTTCCTATTCTGAGAACTTAAATTGTGCATTATTTTAAAAAGTAAGATATAAAATGAAAGTTAAAAGACAAGAGTACTTAAGAGGAAGTATCCAGAAGTATCCACATCTAAAAGAGAGTAACAGTTCATTGAACAGAGATCTCAGAGCTCAGAGTTGAGTTGATGGTAGGAGTCCACGAAAGTTATCTGGAATAAGAAAAAAAAAAGATAAACCAACCACATTGTATTGTATTTCAATGTCTGTGAATGAAATATATCATGAGACGTAATGTTGATTACTCTTTGATGGAGTTTCGGTGGTGTTTTCGTCTTTGAAGACCCATATGGAAATTTTAATTGATTTATTTACTGATCTGTGTATTGCTAAAATATTGTACATTCATCGTGCAAAAGAAGAACTAATGGCCAAAGTACTAATATTTTCGATCGGGAATATTATATATCTTTCTCTCTGAAACCAATCCTCTATTGCCTTGTTAGTTCATTTCTTTGTACACATTTTATGCAATATTTGATTGTTTATGAGCGAGTGTGCGAGTATATAATGTATATAACAGTGAATATCATTATATAATGTTTATTATACATAATATGTTTTGCTTTGTTTTGTTTTGTTGACGCCACATATAATATTTGACTGACCATTATTGTATTTGATTGCTGCGCTCTCTTACTACTTAGATGATGTTTTTCTTTATATATTTTTTGTTGAATTTTATGCTCATTTTATTTACAATGCAATATTAAAAATAAATTATGATTTTATGTGTCTGTGTGTGTGTGTGTTTGTGTATAAAACTGAGTGTGTACGTGTATATATATATTACATTATAGTTACTGTTGCATACATTGTTGTTGTTGTTGTTGTTTTCATATTTATTGATGCGTAGAAATAACACATTTTTGTTATAACATGAATGTACAAGCTTAATGAAGTCTGATTAAATTTGACAATATGTGTTTGATCATGCGTGCATTTGTGTGCATATACTCGTACAGTTGTGTGTCGTTTGTATGTGTATATGTTAAATGTGTTTATCTGATGCAGAGAAACATGACATTTTCATAAAAATTGAGAATTGCATTCCATTTTACATTAAGGTTTGATTGTTTTTCTCGATGTTCTTTTTTTTTCCAACTAAATATATTAGAGGTGTTTCCGAACCGAAGTAATATTGCATAGTTTGCATTGTTATGCATATGCAAGATTGGCTGGCCAATTCAAAGAGTAGCAGGATAAAAAAAACCGTAAATAAAATTAATTTATTAATAAACAGTGTTGCAAAGAAAAACTTTTCAAAAGTTGCTTAACTTTGATTGGAAATATTTGAATATGTTGCAATTTTGCAAGTCCATTTGCACGCAGATCTGGAATACCACTATTGTGTTTATCAATACTATTCATTTGCAATGAAATTTATAGAGCGGAAGAATGCAGCGTAATTCAATACATACATACATATACGTACAAATACACAAGCATTAAGGTACTAGTTACAAATACATAAATACATATGATGAATAAAATAAAATAAAGTTAATGAAAATCTGAAATTTATCATTATCATCATCATCAACAGCAGCAGCAGCAGCAGCAGCATTATTACGCATGAATTAAATAATAATAGAATACGAAAATAAATTGGCAAAATCACCTCCGAAAAGGTAACAACACCACAAGAATGTACCTATTATATACCATTTCAAGAAAAACAATTTATGTCAAAGAGCACATCAACAATAACAACAACAACACCAACAACGGCAACAATCAAATAGAATAACAACAACAACAACCATCAGAAAAACAACGAATAAGAATTTCTTCAACACGATGCGATTAACCCATTTCAAAGTCATCGTAGTGTTAAACGCGTTCATCCAATAAGTAAGATGGTGAAAACACAAAGAAAAACAGAAATCCAAAAAAGAAAAGAGTTAGGAATATTTCACTTACTGTCTCACTCTCACACTCACTCATTGCTTTTATTTGCATACATATTTATATAAATACACCTTCTGTATGTGTGTGTGTGTGTGTGTGTGTGTGTGAGTGAGCGGGTATATCACACCGTGCGAACATAAGTTAAACACGTACACTCAATTATTTTATTCATGCTTTATTACAACACATTACTGTGAAAGCGAAAAAAAAATGAAACCTAAAATAAATGAACAAAAACAAAAAAAAGAAAACACGATGACAAATGAACAAAAAAAAAACAAAAACAATGACAAAAAGAACACCAAAAAAATAAAGACCAAATAACCGACCGAACGACCAACCAACCAACCCACTTCATCATGCATTCCAGTCATCAAACGAATGAAAGAATCAAGAAATTATGTACAAACTGAAAATATTTATGCATAGAATACATACATATATTGTTAGAAGTTCATGTGACGGGTATCATCCAAATATCAGAAATACTTGGAACAAATGAGAATGTGAATGAATAAGGAGTTTCATTGAGTGAATGAATGAAAGCTGCAGTTTTGCTCAAATTAGATGGATGAAAAACAACAACAAAAATAATATATGCATATTTATGTGAAAAAAAAATATACATATGAGTGTGCTTAATAGAAGTACTTTAATATAGAAGAAAGAAAGACATATACGATGTCAAAAATCACGAAAAAATAGCAATAAAACAAAATAAGAAATTTTACCTTTAATACGTAAGCCAAGCCGCTTCAAATAGAAGTATATTCACATATTCATATACAAAAAAAAAAAGAATAAGGATTCTCTTAACAAACACCCCCAACAATATATGTTTGAAGTAAAATTTCAACAACTAATGTTGTAATTTTTAATTTTTGAACCCTAAATTAAGAAAAGACGAAATATACTCTGCTACATAATGGCTAAAGATACACACACACACACACACACACACACAACCGTACATCAAGAAGCAATAGAGGAGACAAAAAGTTTTAATTAATGTTTCACAGAGAGAGAGCGAAAATTATAGAAATAGAACAAAAACACAAAAATGAAAGTATTCACAAGATGTAAATAAAAAACGAGCCTGTTGACAAATTACAAAAAACTAAGCAGACACATACAATATATTTTATTTATGTACATTTTTAAATGCCATACAATTGTTGATGACAATGGGCTATCGTTGGGTTTAACGTTGCTTACATATTTCATATGTCAATCGTTTGTCACGGAGGCCTTTTAGTTGGTATTTTCATGTAAAATTTTACAAATAATTGCCCTCAGGTTTTGTTTAAAAAAAAAATACCAAGTTTGTGGAACCGATATTCGAATCCAAATCCAAACTATAGCTAAGCTAATTTAAAAATATTGCAATATCCTTAAAACAAAAGGACTAACTAATCTCTCAGTTGACTAGAATTATTTAGATCGTAACAAATATATAGTATACTTACTTACTTATGTGGCCATAACAACCGAATATCGATTTATGCCGAATATAACATGCTTCGCCAGCCATTCCTGTACTTCGATAGCTTGCGCCAGTTAGAAATTCCAAGCGCCGTCAGCTTCTCCATTACTTGGTCTTTCCACCGGAGGTTAGGTCTTCCTCTTCTGCGTCGTCCTCCAGCGGGTTCCGAATATAACACCTTCTTGGCTGGAGCGTGTTCTTCCATTCGCTCGACATAACCTAGCCAGCGCAGCCGCTGGATTTTGATGCGCTTTACTATGTCAATATCGGTTTTCTCTCGAAAACTCCAAGCATTCGCTCATCCAAAGCTGAAATTGTCAAGGCTTCAGCGCCATATGTAAGGACAGGCATGATAAGAGACTTGTAGAGTATAGTTTTCGTTCTTCGAGAGAGGGCTCGACTTCTCAATTGCTTACTTAGCCCAAAGTAGCACCTGTTTACAAGAGTGATCCTTCGCAATATCTCCAGGCTGACGTCATTACTGCTGTTAATGCTGGTTCCAACATAGACAAAGTCCCATACTACTTTAAAAGCGTAGTTGTCAACAGTGACGTGCTGTCCAAGACGAAGGAACTCTTTGTTTGTTGACACTAAATACTTCGTCTTGCCCTCGTTCACCGTAAGACCCATTCGACGCGACTCTCTTTCCAACTCTGAGAATGCTGCACTGACTGCTCGCGTGTTCATGCCGATTAAGTCAATATGACACGTTTGTTAAAGATAGCGCCATTATGTCGTAGATTAGCAACTCGTATTATTTTCTCCATAATAAGATTGAAGAAGTCGCACGATAACGAATCACCTTGTCTGAAACCCCGTTCGGTATTAAACGGTGCGGAGAGGTTCTTCGCAATTTTCACTGCTCAACGGGAGTTATGCAGTATTATTCTACAAAGTCGAATGAGCTTTGCAGGAATACCGAACTCAGATATTGTTGCGTAGAGTTAATCCCTTACCGGACTGTCGAAAGCGTCTTTATAATCAACAAATAGGTGGTGTGTGTCGATCTGTTTTTCTTGGGTCTTCTCGAGGATATGGCGCAGTGTGAAAATTTGGTCGATGGTAGATTTACCAGGTCTGAAGCCCCACTGATAAGGTCCAATCAGGTTGTTGAGCATGAGCTTCAATCAAACATACAGCATTCTCTACATAATTCTTCATCATCTCATCTTTCGACTGAGACATTGAGACATTTAGCACTGTGTAAGTAAACGATCACCGATTAGTATTGCTTTCAATAAAAAATGAAAACTTCAACGAGTGAACGTGAGAGACAACTCGTCTCAAAGACCATAAATGATCAAATTATGATTCTAGCATGGTTTCTTTGCTTCATTTTGGCACATTTTAAGCATACTTCATGTGCTTACTTAAAAAAAATTAATATATAGACAGTTGACAGTTGTCAAAGAAGAGTACAAGGTAGTATAATAGCCATTACTAAGAGCAACATTGAAGCTACATACAACAAACGTTTGTTTAGCTATACAATTAAGTACTCTCATTCCATCTTCATATATTTAATTCACATAGACACACTATAGGCAGACAGATATAAAGTCCTTATTTCACTTTCAGTTTATTGTTGTCTTATGGATGACAAAAAAAAATAAGAATAGCCAAAAGGGGGAAAAAGGCAAAAAAACGTTACTCAATTAAATACAATTATCAAGCTACAAATATACATACACATGAATACTTGACTCTTAACAGCAGAAGTAACAGTATACACGTATACAGGTTTCTTTCTTTTAAAACACATTTAAAACAGACAGAAAGAAAGGCACCTTTTTTATTTTTTTGTTCTTGTTATAGCAAAATGTATTTATTTGACCTTATTTCTACATTCTCCATCACACCAACATGCAATTTTGTGTGTTGTTCTTTGGCTGCCGCTGCTTTCTTTTCTATAAATAATTTAGGTTTTAAGTTTCATTTTAGGACAAGGTAAACTTTATGTTTTTCTACTATTTCTTGTTGCCGCAATAAAAATAAAAACGTAAAGTTTTTTCTTCGAATTTTTTATTTTTTGTTTTATTTTGAAAATTGATAGCATTTTAAATGATTTATCATTTCACTTTTATTTAATTAAAATCAACATGAACACATACACACATACATATATATAAATATATAGCCATACAAACAATATAAGAAAAAGTTTAAAATGTACAAAGTGATGAAACACAACGATACATACGTACGTATAACAAAGAGTGAAAAAGGACACAAAAAACAAAGTAGAGATGCCATAAAAAGGTCTTTTCAATTTGACTTGATGTTTTATTTAGAGTTCATGCGATTTTTGTGCGGTGCGGTAATTTTTAAGTAATCTATTATTAATAATTCTATGGAATCTATAAAATATTATCTATAGTTACATCATATCTCAAAAGTCGTAGTAAAAGTAAGAAGAGTATAATATTTATTTTTTAAAAATTGTGACTTTGCTGATCTAGAAATTTTCTTGTTATTCGATAATACGAAATAAATGTAAACATAAGAGTTTAAGATAATAGCAAGTATTTCAAAAAAATGCTTAATGATACAAATGCGTAATGATACAGATAAGGATGCTCTTTTTATTTGACTTTGAAACATTTATTTTTGGCCACAACTCCGCGAATCTTTTTTTAAATTTTAATTGCAAATGAAAAGAATAAAATTCAGATTACTTAAAATATTACTATGTATTTATCTTCATAAAAATCATTCCAACACTTATCAAAATATCATTTTTTTTTTTTTAGAATTTCTTAACTTCACTCATAATGAAAACAATTTTCTTAAAATTCTTTGTATAATTTTTTCATTATCTTTATGTTATTTGAGTAGCTTTTATTTACATATCTAAATAATATTGACATTCTTGTATTTTCAATTAAATTAATATATTTTCAAATCTACTCTATAATAATCATATTCTCATCATTCTGCTCATACTCATATTATGGTCATATACTTTACCTATATACATACATATGTATATTTATGTGTTTACCTATAGAGAATGTAAATATAACTAGTTTTGCACAAGTTTTACTATAATTTTGTTTACATATATTGCATATGATTCTATCCAATTACGAAGATTATTTATTTATTATTTTTGAAGAAATATCAGCAATTTGCCTGTATTATATCACAATTATTGTGAGTGAAATATTAAAATTAAATAATACTATATTGCAGTGGATAAGCATTTTATGCTTTCGAATCAATATTGCATCAAAACAAACTATAAATACATTGGTGTCAGATAAGAATAATACAATAAAGGTTTAGAATTTCCGAAAAATTTAACTCAGTCATGTAAAATTCTAGTCCTTTCTTCGCTTCATTGTCAGCAATTGAATAAAATTAACTTCTTTAAATCACCTTGAAGTCACCTACTCACAAAGTTCGTGGCGAATTGAATATGATCATTCAGTTTGGAACAACAACAAAATTAGAGATGACAGATGAGGAAAAGTATTTAATATTGATTAGAATCACCATTCGATTCATTTTAGCTATATTTGATTGTCAGTTTGCACAGTAACTGACTTAGTTATTAAACAATTTTATTGAAAATTGTATATATACAATTATATATTTGTCTGCTTTCAAATTGCTAAGGTTAGCAATAATTTTTTCACAAAATTTAGATTTTTTATACCCTGCATAATGCAATATGCAAGGTATATTCATTTCGGTCAGATGTTTGTGTCCACTTGAAGGAATCTCCGGAGATATAGACATAGATATATATTCGTGATCAGCGTCGATTAAATTTTCGATTTAACGATGTCCGTCCGTCCGTCCGTCCGTCCGTCTGTCTGTCTGTCACCTGGCTGGTTCGCACGATAACTTGAGTAAATATTGAGTTATTTCGATGAAATTTGGCATAAGTAATCTATGATCCAAGGCTACGGAGGGGATTGATATTGGGCATGATCGGTCGATAACCACGCCCACACCAAGCATTCAAAGCGACTAACCTCGAAATTTTCAAAATTTTTAACTTGCTATAACTCACATAATATACCACTTGGGACAACAATATTTGGCACATTGAGTTATATTATACTACTATAACACCTCGCCAAAAGTGGGTGAGCCACGCCTACTTCTTAGCGTAGCTCTCATACAAAGTTTCTGTACTTCTTTTAAATTGAAACAGCTGTAACTTCTACAATCTTCCGTCCAGAATAACCATAATTGACACTTAGATTAACATGGTAGTCAGAAATAATATGGCAGAAAATCAGTGTGCCACGCCCACTCCTTTTTGAGTCTGCCATACAAAGTTGCGGAAATTAAAAAAATGTTACCGGTTATAACTTGCAAACTATTCAGCGTAGAATAACGAGATTTAAGGTATGGATTAGTATTGTACGAGCAACTAGGCTCACAGAAAATGGGCGCACAACGCCCACTGTTTATCGTTGCCCCCATACAAATTTTAAATTGAAACAGCTGTAACTTCGGCAATCTTCTGCCTAAAATAACCATAATTGACGCTTAAATTAATATCGTAGTCGGCAAAAATCTGGCAGAGAATCAGTGTGCCACGCCCACTCCTTCATAGGACTCCCATACAAAGTCGAGGGAATTAAACTAAAACTTTTAAGCTCCATAACTTACAAACCATTTAGCGTAGGACAACCAAATTTAAGGTGTGGATTGATATTGAAAAATTAATTAGATATACAAGAAAGAGATACGTCACGCCCACTTTTTATATAGCTTCCGTACAAAGTCTCGGATTTATCTTAAACATTAAAACACCCATAACTTACTAATTAATACGCCTAGGTCAACCCATTGCAACCTATGTAGTTTAGTATTACAGGCAGAAATTGATCCTCCAAAATTGGTGAGGTACGCCTGCTTCTTAATGTAGGTCCTATACAAAGTAGTGGAAGAAAAGGATGGATATACGAGCAAACTTTTTATATATACCTCTACATATGCAGGGTATAATTTGGTCGGCCCCAGCCGACTGTAAGGAGATTTTTTTTTAAGAAAACCGCATCAACATAGAATTATTAAGCTTTGTGTTAGTGTAGGTAAGCTGTGTATTCTGAATAAACATGGACATCAAAAGTATGTCATTTTGTTGAAGTGTAATGAAAAGATTTGTTTTGAGGGGTCGCTCATTATATGGCATTTTGTATTCAGTAAGGGAAAGCGCGAAAAAAAAATGTTTAATACAATTTTCAGTCTTTTTGTAAGTGTTCTATACTTGTCAATTAAATTAAATAACCATAAAAAACAATGGATTCATATCATCTACACACATACATTTTGTGCAGGTCCAATTTTAAGTTTAAACATTTTGAATTTTGTATGAATTTCAATCAATGCTAAAAATAATTCAAAATAACACTTTTCTCCGAAAAAAACGAAATTGTATTCTTGCCTTGCAAACGAGTGAATATCCAGCAATATATCTCTTTGCCTTGTGAATACAATATCCAACAACACATACTATGTATATGTACTATATATTGCCACCGTTAAATGAGTCCATATTAAAAATATTGTATGTAGTTGAATGGCAAGTACATAAAAGGCAAAGCAAACAAAGCAGCAACATTGCTGTATACACAACAGCAACATTGTTGTATACACAAAATGATATGTGATGCCTTAAAACCCAAACATAATTACACCGGGGCAATGATCGAAAGAATTGGTCCACTCGCGTTTACTTTGGTTGACATGGTTTACATGATATTGTGTGCTAGTGCTATCATACTGGTTTGCCTTCTGGTAGACTATTATTAAATATTTAGTTGCCCTACTTACCTTCAGTATATCCATATTGCATTCTATATACATTGTTGCACTGGATATTGGAAACGAATACTCGTATTTGTTAATGGCAACGAAAATATGGCGGTCTAACTTGAACAATATTGATGTTGAATGTTATTGAATTTCCATATAATTAATTTTTGACGCCATTTTTCAAATATACACTTACACTTGCAACATATATACAAATCTGTAGGCGTAAATGTTTATTTGATGTGTTGCAGATAGAGTGTTCAATTTCAAGAACTACAGAGCCGAAATTATATATTCTTTATTATATATAATTTTATATATAATTTATTGCTATTTGTGAGATGAAAATATGTGAGAAACGCACGTTTAAGTTACTATAAATATTATATCAATAGCTTGTTATATAAATATAGCATACATATATTTTGCAAGTTCTTGTAATTCAATGATATTTGAAATGCCAAGTATTTACTCAACTCAACTTAAAAGCTATGTACTTTCTATTCGATTTCCGATTAACGCAAAGTTGATAATGTGACTAAAGGAAATTATAATATAGTAAAGCATATGTACAAAGTTAGCTCAATATTTAATCAAGATACATTTTATGCATCGTCAATTGTCATATACATACATGTACCTACTAAGTACATATAAAGGGTTATCCATTTTGCGGTTTCAAAAGTAAATGTAAATAAAACACATATAAAATATTTTTTATCATGATATTGATTTTTTATTATAAAGTTTGAACATTGACATTATGTGTGAAATACTACATCATTTAAATGACCACCACACGAATTGTTGCAAGCATCGATTCTTTTGAGGTAATTTTCGACCACTTTTTGACACATATTGGGCGGTATCTCAGCCATAACGTGACGAATGTTGGTTTTTAGGTGCTCAAGAGTTAAAGGTTTATCTGCATAAACACGGTCTTTCGCGTAGCCCCACAAAAAAAGTCAAGCGGTGTCAAATCGCATGATCTTGGTGGCCACTTGATATCGCCACGACGAGAAATTACGCGGCCAGAAAATTTCTCTTGCAATAAAGCCATATTCGCTCGAGTTGTGTGGCATGTGGCACCGTCTTGTTGAAACCACATATTCTCTAAGTCGTATTCTTCAATAGCAGGCAAAAAAAGCACTGTTGTTCAAGCACCCATTCGACGTATCTACGACGTTGTGAATGGTCTGCTGGCTTCAGTTGTTGTGTGAGCTGGATTTTATATGGATGTAGGAGTAGATCCAAATGCAAAATACGCCATAATGTGCCGTAAGACAGTCCTAATTCCTGAGAACGACGAGGAATCGACACATTCGGGTCTTCGGCAACACTTTCACTTACAGCAGCGATATTTTCGGTGGTACGAGCGAAACGATGATGCACAGGCCTTACAATATCTGTAACCGATCCAGTCTCTTCATATTTCTTCACAATTTTGCCAATTGCTTGCGTAGTTGGACGATTATGTAAACCATAATCTCCTCTTAAAGCACGATATGTGGCTGTGGCAGAATCACCATTTTTGTAGTAGGTTTTTACAATTTTAATGCGTTGTGCGATCCATTTTCGCAAATGTCAGACTTTGAACTGAAAAAGAAAGAAATTGTTTTAACAACTCAGTTTGACAGATGTCGAATTCTAGCCCTATACTTTTGAAACCGCGAAATGGATAACCCTTTACATGTTGCTAATGCACATACATCAAAACGAAGTATAAAAAAGAACTGAGAAAAAAAAAATTGAGAAAAAAAGAAAAAACAGAAAGGGTTCTTAAGCATTTCGTTGCCGTTTTTCTTTTTGATTTTTTTTTTTTTTTTTTTTTTTTGATATTGTTACAAATGTAAGTACCCCATATACATATTGTATATGCGAGTATATACTATACACACTTACGCATGCTGAATTCAATATAATACAATACAATACATACTCGTACAATCTTGCGAAATGGTTATTATTGTCGTTGTTGTTGTTATTGTGATTTTTTTTTTTACCCCCTTCCTACATTGCTTTAATCATAATAAAGTCGTTTTGCTTTTGACACCTTTTTTTAAACGTTTCAGCGCCTTCTCTTTTTTTTTTATTTATATTTATTTCATATTTTTCTTTCACATCGCCTCTCACTCTTTTCACTCTTGCTTCTTCTTCTTCACCAAAAGCCAAAGATGTGTTAAAAGGGAAAATTATATTGTTATTGTTGTTAAAACACGCAAAATACTCATATAAAACCACATTTTTATTGGCTCATTGACGTGTGTATATGTGTGAGTTTATATATATATATTGTATATATATGTATATATCATTTCAAGCATTTTTATGGCAGTTTACTATATCATATGCACTCATACACACACACACATACATGTAAACATATTTGATATTTTAGCACTGCTCGCGCGCGCCATTCATACACTCAATCATAAACGAGTTGAAAATCTGTCATAATATTTGTGATGGCGTTGAAGAAAAGCCCTTTTCAATTGTTGTTGTTGTTGTTGTTGTTGTTCTTGTTGTTCTTGTTGTTGTTGGTATTATTATTATTTTTGTATGAATGTGTTTATTCACAATAGCTTAAAAGAAATACATATACATACTTACAAACATATAACTACGTACACATATAAATTTATGCTTGGCTACCTCGACAAATGAACACATTTAGATTTCGCAGTGACAGTAATTCCGTGATGGAAAATTACGAATTTTTTTTTGGTGAATATCCGAAATTTTTTATTTATGCTAAAAAATATTTCTGTTGGCGCAAAAGTTTAATGATGTTTGATGTTGTTTGATGTCAGTTGGACTAAGAAGGACCCTGCTGAATACTTTCTTATTTCTATAGCGGTCTAATGTTCATCGTCTTCATTTCTTTGGTTTAATACATTTTATGAAAATTTACAATATGACGATATCTGCGACATTTTCAGACCAAAACAAAGTTTCTTGATATGCCTATATATATGTAAATAGGATTATTAGAAATTGAAATTATAGCTGCTGGTACTTAAATGCTGTGAAGCAATTAAACCAAAATACCAACTTACGAAATATTGGGCTTTTCATAGAGAAACTCTTCTTTTTTTGTCTAATAAAAATGTTTTTTAAATTGATTTTAGATTATAACGAGATCCAATTTGAGAAATTGAAACCCTATTACAACCAATTATATTTCATATAAAACATCGTTAATTTCGAATTGTAAATCTTTCAATTTCAACACCTCTTCACATTTTATTTCGCTTGCTTTTGCATTGAGACGAGCCACTGTGCAGCGTCATATGTGAAATTTGAAAGTCGTTCAAAGGGAGTCATTGGGTTGGTACTATTAAAGGCGTGAGTAAATGGTTACTTTTATTACTGTTTGAAAAAAAAAATACAATTTTTCATCCGTCTCACGATAAGTAGTTATTTCATTCTTTTCATGTTGGTACATACTCATATGTGTATGTACATATGTAAATTGCAAATTTTCTGCTTTTATGCATATTTACTTATGTGCGTGTGTGTATGTGTGTGTGGGTATGCATTCATTATTGGTAATGTTTAGTGATTATGATTATGGCATTTTAGCATGGATAAATGATGTTGAAGAGTGCCTTTGTTAAATGAAGGTACCGCAAAAAAAAGAAGAAGATGAATTAGAAGTAGAAAATGGAATGAATAGAAAAAAAATATACATATATATAATTTAACAAATTTCAAGAGCACTTTAGCTATTGAATGTGATTTTTCTTCGTAGTCTTTTGTTGACACAAATCTAATGAAGTGAGAAAACAAAAAAATAAATAGGTCCCTATTATATTGCCCAAAAATTAACATATGCACGAGTAAATACACTCACAATGCTTGCATGCATTTGACTAATACATATATGGGGGGAACAAGTCAACAAGAACAACAACAGCAATAGTAAAATTACAGCAAATTAATGGAAATGCTAATGGTTTATCCTGTCAATTCGTCGTAAGAAAATACGAAAAGAAATCCAAATTCTTATTATATGTCACATGCAAGTACCGACACAACTCCAGTAAACGTAAGTAATAGGTAACAGCCAGTCAATTACTTGAATATATTTATTATATCACTCACTATTAACCACAAAGTTAAACACAAATACACATATCTGTATAAATCTATGTATATGTGTGTGTGTGTATGAATATTTTGTAAGTAAAGTTATGTAAGCAGCTTTTGGCCAAATAATATCAAAACAGCCATTAGTCCATTGGTGTAGGTGTATATATATGGTACCATATAGGTATTTGTATTCTTCATTCAAAGTTATTTTTAGCCAAAAACCAACAGCAACAAGAAGGAATTTGAATTCACATTAGATAATACAAAACATATACACACACATACATACAAATACATTCACTTGATTATACACATGTGTGTGAACTGGTAGCTAAATATGTACATATAAAAATGTTGCTCTTGCATTATAATCACAAAAAGACTTTCAAGTTGAGGCTAAAAATAACGCCAAGGTAGATAGTGAGGCAGCAACAAGAAGAGAGAGGGAGAGAGAGAGATAAGTCAACAAAGTGAAAGATGGACATAAGAAGATTTTCTTTTGACAAACTGATATGCGAGCAACACAAACAACAGCAACAACAACGACGACGAGTAAAATAATGTGAAAAACACCCAGAACCAGAACAACAACAACAAACATGATAAGCACTGAAGAAGAGAAAATTAACCTAAAAGCTTTTATAGTCAGCTAGAAATGCATTCAAGTTGTTGTTGTTGTTGTTGTTGTTGTGATCTGGTATTTAAATTCGTTTTTTCTTCTTCTTTCTTTGTCTCATCTCACTTCATCATGCCAATAGCTACGTACATACTGTTACAGTAGCTTTAACAAAGAGCATCTTCTGCATGCGTGTATGTATGTACATGTGACAAAGAGGGTATTTTGTATGCTGTATTCTATCTACATATCTACACATATATATACATGGATATTTTAAATGACAACAGCATTGACATGTCAAAAGGATACCGTAAATTATTTTATACACTATTTATATGTATGAGTAATGGCATACAGTAGCATCGACGGCAGCCGCAGCAGCAGCAATTGACTTCTTTATAAAGTGAAATGTTTAATTCATCAGTGTAGCAGTAGCAGCATCAGCAGCAACAACACTAACGCATATATTCATATGCTCACATCACTCAGTGGACGTATCCATCTATATACAAACACACACACCAACATACATACATACATAGTTCTTCAACCCCTCAATTCATTAACTATTCACTCAGCAGCCGCATAATGCAAATGCCAAAGGCGATTTTTTCTGCAAAAAAAAAAAACAAAAAAACAAACAAAAAAACCAGCAAGAAAAGAGTGAATGAATAAGTATAACGAACGAATATAAAAAAAAAAATTGACTTTAGCGACTTGCTTAACATATCATTAAAGGCACCAAAAGCTTACACACACACACATACACACACGTAAGCACTTCATGCATACAAGGACATGAAGAAGAATATGGAGATTGGTATTCTGGACGAATGTATGTGTTTGTATGTGTTAACATTAACTCATTTAAATGCACAAACGATAACACATACTATACGTGGTTATTCACACAGGCATATTTATCATGTATACACACTCACACACACATCCACATGCATATGTTGTACAAAGTTGCACTATTGCACTATTGCACTTGATGGGCACAGCATCACTATCACCACAAACACATACTTACTCGTACATGCAAATTATTCTGCTACCGCTAGCTGTTATACTATTATATATACTTTCAGTTGTTGTGCATTGCAAATCAAGTTTTATTCATAATGTTATTCTCACAATCATCTTGATGATGATGATGATGATCATGATCATAATGATAATGGTGTAGTTATTGTTAGTGTTGACTGGCTTCTGTCCCTACATTTGAATGTATATCCAATCGTGTGAATTCTCTTATACGCATTTTATTATTATGATTACATTTCCACGTTCACATGGATAACACACACACACAAAAAAAAGAAAACAACTTACACACATACTCAACAAAGAACTCAAGCAATTTGTATAAGTATGTATGCACTTATAGTCTTTCTTGGTCAAGTGATGAATAAAGAACTTATACACACAGGGTGATTTTTTAGCAACTTTCCTTTTGGCAACACTGTTTTTGGCAGCTCAGCTGTTTTCGTGTAACATGTTACTGTGTCAAACATGTTCAGTTTGGTCTCTAATTTAATCATGAATCGACTTGCAAACGAACAACGCTTTTGAATTTCAATATCAAATATTATCAAAGTTCATGCTCTTCCAATTTATGGTTAACTTGGGCGACCTTCTCAGGCGGCTACTTGGAATCTTGTGACTAAATTTCGCACCAAATTTACATTATTGGACATAAAACCACCAAATGCATACGTAGAGTGCGGACAGAGGAAAATATTGCAGCTGTATCCGCCAGTGTTGTTGATGACCATGAATTATAGATTCGGCGCCGTTCAAAGCAATTGAGCCTCTGTTACTCCTCTACGTGGAAAATTTTGCGGAAAGATTTGGGTGTAAAACCTTTTAAAATACTGCTGATGCAAGAATAGAAGCTACACAAACTACTACAACGGCTAACTTTTAGTGAACTTTTTGGCGCTGGCAAAGTTGGATGAAGATCCACTTTTTTATAGGAAAATTGTGTTCAGCAACGAAGCACATTTCTGGTTGAATGGATACGTGAACAATCAAAATTGCCGTACTTCGTGTAAAGAAGAGCCAAAAGCATTGCAAGAACTGCCAATGCATCCCGAAAAATGCACTGTTTGGTGTGGATTATGGGCCGGTGGCATCATTGGACCGTACTTTTCAAAGACGACAAAAGCAGGAACGTTACTGTGATTGGCGAGCGCTACCGTGCGATGATTACAAAATATTTTTTGCCCAAAATGGAAGATTAGGCTAACATGTGGTTTCAACAAGACGGTGCCACATGCCACACAGCACGCGAAACAAAGGACCAATTGAGAGGCGAGTTCGATGAGCAGCATATTTCACATTTGGGGCCGGTTAATTGTCCGCCTAGATCGTGCGATTTAAAGTGAGAAACCTGCTGATATGTTGGAGAGAGTATGCCAAAATTGGACCCAGCGTATGAATCATTTGAGGCGAAGCCGCGGTCAACATTTACATGAAATCATCCTTAAACATTGAATTATATAGATCGTTCTATCGACTCAAATAAAGATTTCATACATTTCTCTAAATTTTATGTGTTTTTTTTTTTAATCAAATCGGAAGGCTCTTAAAAAATTACCTTGTAGTTATATGAGCATATACATAGGTACATTAAGAGTGACTGAACTTTAGAATATAGTAAAACTACATTTTTTACTTACATATTTCTGATGATATAAGCATATGAATGTGTTGCTTTTTTTGTGTTTCCTTCAATGAATACTTTTTTTTCATACAAGTATAGTATGAAATTCAAAATTAAACCAAGTTAATTGGTACCTACTATTTCCATTTTCATTAATGTTTGAAGTTTCTTTAAATCTGTGTAAACGTATTTTATTTTCCTTAAAATTCGAAATTTTTCTAAATCTGGTGGATAAAAGTAATCAACAATAAGATAAAAATTTTCAAATATGTCTTTGTATTATAAATGAACATGCTTGAATGTCTAAATATAATAATTTTTAGTAGCGAAATAGTAATCGTGCCATTTTCTTTTATCTTCAGTTTTGGAGATCCGCTGGTCAGGTAAATAAGACTGCATTGTTCTAAATAAACAGTGGTCAGAAGTAGCAAGCCTAAATAAATGATAAGTTCCTGGGTTATTTTTGCTGTATGCAAATGAGAGTTGTCATCAAGTATTATAACTTTTCAACTTTCTTGGAGAGTAAATGATATTTTTTCCTCCAGCATTTCACTTAATTTGATCATCTGTTGTTGATAATGTTCAGCTGTATCAGTTTATCTCAGATTCCAGAAGCTCCTAGCAAATGACTCCCTTCCAATTCAATTTATTAATTGAAATGTTGCCTTTAAATTAAATATTGCCATTGGTTTTTTAAACACTTTAGATATGTACAAATGCATACATACATATATGTATATGTACTCACAACTGTAAGTACATACAACCATAAGTACATAATGTACACATCCGTAGTATCATTAATATCCATCAGTAGTATTACTAATGATCGAATTTACGGTGAAAATTTGTTAACAATTAATTAAAGTTGATTTCACTCAACAAAAGACAAGATAATAAAACTGCAAAAGGAATAAAAAAAAAATAACCAAAGATTTTACTTGAATGTGAAAACGAACAACCAATAGCAAGAATATCGGTGACAGCAGCATTATTTTCATCATCTTATCATGTGTACTCAACTGTTGTTGTTGACTGTTGTCCATTATAAATGTTACATGACAGTCAATGTTTATGCCAAGATAACAATTATCTGCCTATACAGTAGCAACAGCATGCATACTTACCTACATTCAGAAAATATATGCATATGTTGTAGGTAAAAAGAAAACAATGCTTTCCTTGTCGGTCAACATGTGGTTAGTGTATTCTTTTGTGATGTTCGTTTTTTGTACACATACAATATATGTCTGTGAGAAAGGAAAAAGTTAACACAATTTTGTCGCATCATTAATATTAGACAGAATGGAATGGAATGGTCTACTGATGTAGAAATAAGTTAATGAAGGCAAATCTATCAATAACAACACAAAAAGAGAGTAAGAGAATATAATACGATGCGCTAATCGTTAGAGAAATACTATTTTCATCTATGTATGGGTTTTTAATGATGTACTATTTTGAATACGATTAACATTTTGATATTTTAATGAGTACTATGTACGATCAACACAAATTAATTATACTTCCTCAACTTTTTTTTTTCAGAATATACATACGTTACTTAGCCGCCATCTCTTACCATTAGAGGAGCTACACCTAGAAATTTGACGTTTTTATAAATTTTGCCTCCTCCGCTGCCAAGCTAACCCAGTGATTCTCGTTGGGTTAAATATATAAGGGGGCGCCCTTATAAAATAATCTTGCAAGCTTCTGCAAATCGACAAATAATCGTCCCTAGAGTGATGAAATGTGTGACTGGCTCCAATTAATTCTTCTGCTCCTACATTTTCTTCAAAGGTACTTATGACCTAGCACCACTTTTTAGGTGTATTCTCTTACGAAATTTATAAAAATATTAATTTTGTTAAAAAAAAATATTGGGTAGTAAATACTACTGGGTAGTGCTCGTATATTTTAACCCTCCAAGGGTTTTTCTGTGGGCGTTGGTAGCGAAATTTTGAAAGGCAGCTTCTCTACGAGATGGACATAAGAGATAAGTACGTCCACAAAAATGTTAAGAAAAAATTAATGTGGGTCAGTCATATATTTTACTCTTGTAAGGACTACTCTGGCTATTTGAAATGAAACAAATATAAAATTTTTGTTATCAACCGATTCTAATAATACGTATACCTATATACATATGTTTATAGTCAGCTTGTATACAATATCTAGAGATTTGATTAAAAAATTGCAAATAGAAAATTTTACTATTGCCTCCCCCAACCCTCTGTGTCTCCCTCTCTATCTGTGTATAGATCTGCTGCTTAAAATTTCAATATTAAAATTTTATTTTCAATTTCAAAGACGAAATGGCGAAATTTCATAAATGAATACAAATGCCGTATGCCGTGCGCCGTGTGCCGTGTACCATGTGCGATATGGTGTATCCCTAACATATCACCTATTCTCTATTCAGCGTTACTAACGTACTACTACTACTAGTACAAAAGCTGCAACTACTTCTGGCGCCGCATCTCATTTCAACGTCATCTCTATTCAATTTTACCTTATGCTTTTCTACTGTAGGTTACTCTTGATCACATATATTTTTCATATCATTTCAGTTATGCTATAATCCCTAAATAGGTTCCATTCACATGTACACACATGTACATGTATTACATATTGTATAATATTCTTAGTGAAAAGATATTTGGTATTTTTGTACTATTTTTATTTTTTATTTTTATTTGTTTCTTTCATTCATTCAGTACAAACTGCTGTTACTGTTGCTGTTGCTGTGTGGGCTAACTGCTGGTGCTTCAATGCACTTGGGCATCTTTTATATATATTTATTTATTTATTTATTTTTCTATTTTTTTTTTCTTTTTTGCAATAGCATGCAATACATACATACATATATGTATTATAAGTATTTACATATATGTAGACATGTAGATATGTGCTATATGCTATAGAGCAATAGAACATATGCAATAATAGCGTCAATATTATTACTAAAGGGTTATCCATTTCGCGGTTTCAAAAGTATAGGGCTAGAATTCGACATCTGTCAAACTGAGTTGTTAAAACAATTTCTTTCTTTTTCAGTTCAATGTCTAACATTTGCGAAAATAAAATAAAATTGTAAAAACCTACTACAAAAATGGTGATTCTGCCACAGCCACATATCGTGCTTTAATAGGAGATTATGGTTTACATAATCGTCCAACTACGCAAGCAATTGGCAAAATTGTGAAGAAATATGAAGAGACTGGATCGGTTACAAATATTGTAAGGCCTGTGCATCATCGTTTCGCTCGTACCACCGAAAATATCGCTGCTGTAAGTGAAAGTGTTGCCGAAGACCCGAATGTGTCGATTCCTCGTCGTTCTCAGGAATTAGGACTGTCTTACGGCATATTATGGCGTATTTTGCATTTGGATCTACACCTACATCCATATAAAATCCAGCTCACACAACAACTGAAGCCAGCTGACCATTCACAACGTCGTAGATACGTCGAATGGGTGCTTGAAAAACAGGCCGTGCACGGCGATTTTTCGTACAAAATTTTCTTCAGCGACGAAGCACATTACTCACTCGGTGGGTATGTTAACAAACAAAATTGTCGTATTTGGGGTTCTGAGAATCCTCAAGTAATTGAAGAGAGGCCACTACATCCACAAAAAGTCACTGCTTGGTGCGCTCTTTGGTCCGGAGGTGTGATTGGACCTTACTTCTTCGAAAACGACGATGGAATGACTGTCACCGTCAATTCGGAGCGTTATGGTCATATGATAACCGACTTTTTTTGCCTGCTATTGAAGAATACGACTTAGAGAATATGTGGTTTCGACAAGACGGTGCCACATGCCACACAACTCGAGCGAATATGGCTTTATTGCAAGAGAAATTTTCTGGCCGCGTAATTTCTCGTCGTGGCGATATCAAGTGGCCGCCAAGATCATGCGATTTGACACCGCTTGACTTTTTTGTGGGGCTACGCGAAAGACCGTGTCACGTTATGGCTGAGATACCGCCCAATATGTGTCAAAAAGTGGTCGAAAATTACCTCAAAAGAATCGATGCTTGCAACAATTCGCGTGGTGGTCATTTAAATGATGTAGTATTTCACACATAATGTCAACGTTCAAACTTTATAATAAAAAAGAAATATCATGATAAAAAATATTTTATATGTGTTTTATTTACATTTACTTTTGAAACCGCAAAATGGATAACCCTTTATTTCTGTTTTTGTTGCTATTGCTACATATCATTTGCTTGATCTCATATGCAAAGTCATAACCCTTGGGAATCGTTGCCTCAAGCATAGAATGTAGGTAATAATAGCATTTTCAATACAAATAGAAAGAAATACCAAATTTTTAGTATATTCGATGTTTCAGGATTCGAAAAGATTCATTGTGTAAATCTAATCGAAAATATAAATGAATATTTCGACACGAATAAGGCAACCAATTATACGTAAAGTCGATTCCACATTTTTTTAAAATCAATATACTTGGAGGAGCAGCATTCCTAACTTTTGAAGTGTCAAATATACAATTCTGAATCAATACTAGAAGGGCAAGCCAATCATTGTGTGTATATCCAAAAACCCCTACGTACGTCTCTTGATATTGTAATATGGAATCAACAAATACTCGGTTTTTTGTTCCAGATCGAAAATTGCGGGCGCTAGTTTTCCGGCCGTGCATCGCGGTGAAAAAACGCATCAGCGGGGAAATGCTGCACAGCCGCCATTTTGTTTTTGAATCGCGCAATTTAGTTGTTTTTTTGGACTTCAAGATTGACATTAAAAAATACTTTTTACAGAATTTGAATATCTCCTTTTGTTTGGCCTACGAAAATTCCCGAAATATGCCTTTTTTTGTGCTCTACAGTGGTGTAACCCCTTAAACAAATACTTATTCCTCAAATACAAATTTGTTTCTGTTAAATTCATGAAACATTTAATTTAAACAAAATCAGTCAAATATACAATTGCCATTGCCTTTGTATTTATATTGCATTTTTTATGTATGTACATATATACTAGGGCGGTCCCAGAACTACCCGACCTACAAAGAAAACAATAAATTTGGGAAAATTTTCTTTTATTTCTCAACATAATCTCCTTTTAGTTTCGATACCCTGTTTATAGTATGAACTGTGGAGCTCATTAAAATAGCAATCTATCGCAGGTTCCACCTATTCATTGTTTGCAAATCTTCTACCACCAAGCCATTTTTCAAATTTGGAAATATAAAATAATTCGAAGGAGCTAAATCTGGCGAACAAGGTGCGTGCTGAAGCCATCGCAATAGCGGATGTGTGAACTGGTGCATTGTCTTGATGAAACAACACTTTCTTTTTCGCCAAATGTGGCCTTTTTTCTTTAATTTCATCACTTAAAGGCTGCAACAAATTACCATAATACTCACCGTTGATTGCATTTTTTTTTCAAGATAATCAATAAAAATTATCCCACGTGCATCACAAAATACAGACGTCATAACCTTACCAACAGATGGAACTGTCTACGCCTTCTTTGGACACGATTCTCTCCTTTCAGTCCACTGTTTTGATTACTCCTTTATCTCAGGTGTGAAGTGGTGGACCCATGGCTCATCCATGGTTACGAATCTTGCACACAGCTTTTTCATCTCCAAATTTTCGGTCAATATACGATGTATAGCACTTTTTGAAATGCCTGTAATTTCACCTAGCTCACGTACCTACAGCCGGCGATCATTCAATACCATTTCGTGGATTTTCTTAACCGTTTCTGGAGTCTCACCCAATATTTTATGGTCGTAAACGAAGGAACAGACTTCCCCAAAATATAATCTAGTTCAGCTTTAATATTCGTTGGTGTGAGACCTTTCAAATGAAAGTATTGCATTACATAAAGGTGACCAATTTTTTCCATGTTTACAAATTCACTGAGGTCGTTAACTTTTGATGGCTCCAAAAAAAAATACTAAACAACATGGTGCTTTGAAACTTAAAACATATGTTTTATAAGGTTGCCACTTTTCAACCAAGTAATTTTTTTCAAACTACTGCCACCATCTATATATCAGGTCGGGTAGTTCTGGGTCCACTCTCGTAACTAGGCATTTTTCAAAGTGCTGCAATTTCATATAAAATTAATCAAATTGATTTGATGTGCAGTAGGGTGGGTCGATTGTAAAAGTTTAAAATGTCCAATCACAAGTCAAAGCTATAAGAAAAATGGAACTGCAAATTTGGACGCTTTTTCAGGTGGAAAAACAAAAATATATGATTAACAGATACTCTCTAAGAAAGCCTTTAATAAAGGAGTGGCTTATCTAATTTTATTTTTTTGGCTTTTATGTTGAGCGATCCAACCTAATGTACATATTCATATAGTATACTTTATAGTATTTATGTAGGTTCTCACAGTAGACACTCATTTTACATATATATCTGTAGTAATATGTTAAATATGTATTGCATGTAACTATATAATAAAAATTCTTACATGCGCACATATTCATAGTCATGCATATGTATTGTATGCGTGCATTACATGCATACTATAATACAATACATCTGCATATTTAGTAATACGTAAATACAATGTCAGACGCTCTTTACGCGCTCTCATAAATATGTATGAATGCGTACTCCGATATGAATGTATCATTGCGTGGGTGTATATCTGTGTTTATATATACGTCTGTGCGTCTGAAATGATAACGTTGGGACATCTGCTACAAATGTATAGTCCAAAATACCAATAATGGTAACATACTTTTACATATGAATTTCCATATATTTGTAGTATTGTATTTATATATGTACGCAAATATTCGTAGCAATGTTCATAAGTATTATACATACAAATGCTGGGTAACAATAACAGCAGATAATAATTGCATCTTATTTCATGTAGATGAATAAAAAGTATGAGTAAGAGTTGTAAGCATGAATCGTACAAGTGCTGATTGCTGATCGTAGAAGCATATACGTATGTATGTATACACATTTCAGTATATGGAGTCAAAGTTGTATGTACCAGCTAGTAGAAGTCATACCAACAACTCGAAGATAATTCATTCGCACTGTGGAAAGAGTAACAGAATATCATAGTACTCGTACTTACATATAACATGGCGTTGATAAATAAATTGATAAATATTTAATTCACGCCTTCAGTCAATTTTTTTTTTTTTTTTATCTTCTCCATGTTATATCCTGTTTCATTTTTATTTTGCCAACATGTTGTCTGTGTGTCGGCAACGTTGCCATCATCATTGCCATCTCGCCATATTGACTTATATATAAGAAATATTTTTCAATGGTTGGATGAAGATGACGGTTACAACTGCGGATAGATTTACAAATGCAAATATACATATACGCAACCATTGCATATATAGAGTCTAGTATAAATTGTTGTAAATTACTCTGAAAACAGAATGTTGTTGTCGGATGACAGCTTGAGGGCATATAGAGTTTCGCAAGGCATATCACAAGGCTCAGTAATGTTTGGTAAAGTGCTGAGAGTTAATCTACTTCCAGATACTATGTTGGTGGGCTATTTTGATGGCATTGACCTGATATATGTTGCGAAAAGCACGAGTAAGGCAGAGAGTTTGTGCAATGATGCAATAATGCGGGTCATGAAATGGCTGCATGACGCAGACCTGAAGCTAACATCCAAGAAACCAAAGATAGTCGTAGTTAACACTTGAAAAATGCATAAACTCTGATGTCTACGAGATAATTTCTCAACCTCAAATTAGATATTTTGGAATACATAAAAATACCTGAATATCTCTAAGTATGAGATCCTTACTGTGGCAAATGACGTAACTGCTCTTAGGGCCACACACATATTATATTACAATGCCAAAATTGTGTCAGTATGATTGAAAATGTTCTACATGTCGAATATCATTGATATCATCGAAACCCTCAACATATTCCCCACATCTGTGATCACATGTGGGAAACACCTACACAATAGACCAAAACGTACGAATTAGCCAACCTTTAGGAAGACGTCCCGACGAAATGATTAACGGGGGAGGAGTTTTTATTGGAAGAACAGAGATTTTATCAACACAAAGTTGGGCACCATATTCTTGATATAAAAAAATTAATTAATTAATAAATATGTGGCTCGGCGAAGAGCCCTTCGGGGGCTTCTCTTCAACTACTGTTGTGCGTGTTAAATTTTTGGACAGTATTGGAAGGGTCATACTTATTTTAGCCGGTATCGAACGGCAGAACCCTTGCGACATCATTTTTTCGAGCTTTGTCACAGAAACTTATTCATGGGAAATTGTTACTGCCGTAAAAATTGACAATTGCTTGCCGACAGGTGGGCACCGTTCGAAAGAAAAATCTTTTCGATATTAAAGTTGTGCTTCATACGGGGATTGAACGCACGACTTTCTTGACATTCTTAATATACATATAGACATTTCGAGATGCACTCAGATGTTTGCGGTGCCCATATGCCCAAAAAATTTTTGTTTACAATATCATCAAAGAAAGAAATTTTCTACCTGAATTATGTCTAAATAAACTTGTTTGGATAATTTGTTTGTATTACATTGCAATTTTAAATCCACAGGAATACAATTATATATCGGACTGGGGTTACCTTGGAGTGAAATAACAATGGCGGTAATGGTGGTGCTCAGAAAAAAAACCGATTCGATTCATTTACCAAGTTTTCGTCCTCTGCATGCACACATGAGAATTTCTAAAGTATTAACTAACAACAACTGCAGTGATTCTAAGCTAAGCTGGATACTCTACTTTTCCCCATTCATATATTGTTGTTATATGGTACAATTTTGGTTTGTTGTTGTTGTGGTAATAAGATATGCAAACATCACTGCTGTTGTGATGTGTAACTACGTGTGTGCTAGTGTGTGTATATAGACATTTTTTGAGTACTTGCCACATTCACAGATATAATATACATACATTATTGAAAAAACCATTCAAAAATATTTTTCAACACATATAATATTTGCATATATGAGTGATAATGTCTCTATTATTCCTTGTAACTCTTTTGATGATGGCCTAATTGCCTAATTGCCTTATTGGAAAAATGCATTACCATTATATCACATAGTAGCTTCTATCAAAATATGTCAATATTTATTCGATTTATTGTGCGAACAAGCCGGACGATTGACTACGGGGGTGGGCAGGATCAAAAATATATAATATTTTCTATATTTCTGGAGCTTCCTTCAAGTGATTGCAAACATCAGCACAAAATCTCCAATATGCAGGATATAAAAATGAACCGAAATTCCTCCACATCACTGTACTAAAGAGCAATGCTATGAGAATGTATATCGTGTCTATGTGTATTTTTACATAAAAAATTCATTAAAATAAAAACACACATTCCACTACAGACACCTATGCATTTCTGTACATATTTTTACTCATACATATTCATATTCAAGTATACTATATGCTAGTATGAACACATACATATATACATATGTACATACACAGTCAAAGCAAGAAATTATGCATTAACTGTAAAGGATTTTACGCAGTTTAGCTTCACAGCAAGTGTAAACAGACCTTAAGTAGATTTCAAAAATTATTTATTTTTTCATTCGCTCATTCATATGTACTTGTACATACTTGTATATATGTATGTACATAACATAACTGCTACCTACATTACATTACTTTGTATACTTTATATATAGTTACTACTACTACTTCTTTTGTTGAGATTAAAATATGTGTCTACATGTATGCATAAACATAGCTACACATACTGGGATGGGATGGAACGAGGAAACATATATATATATATATATATATATATTTGCACTTATTACTCTCTCTCTTCTACCTTTCTTTCTCTATCTATCTGTCTACCTAGCCACCATTTTACATCATATTCATGCATACTTATGATCAAACACTTACACATAGGTACTCCCATATGAATGCGCATATTTGATGTAATATCTTTAGAGGCGCCATTCACACTTTTTATCTTCGGTAGCGCTTAGAAGTACTACAATCATTCACTCGTACTGCTCACCTTGTCTCACTTTACCTCTCATCGTCATCCTCGTTATTGGAACAATTTCATAAGCTATTGTGTAGTTATATGTATATAACATACATGACAAGGATGAGGATAACGATGACGACGATAACGACAACGCAACGACAACGACTACGCGTATAATAAATAAAATATTTATATTTATTTATTTTTATTTTTGTTGTTGTTGTTGTTGTTGTTTTTTTCTTCTTCTTATTTTTCGTTTCTTTATTGTACATTTTAATAGAATTAAATTGACAGCTTAAAAGATTGATGGTTGCTCTGTTCTTATGTTACAGCTTCTTCTTCTTCTTCGACTACTACTTCTTTTTCCGCTTTCTCTTATTTTTCTTCTACATACATTTTACCATTTTTTGTTGTTGTTAAATTTATTTGCTTCTCACTAAGTTAAATTTTGTACACTTTGTTGTTATTTGAATTTGGCTTTATTGGTGCCAAAAATTTTGTTGTTTCTTTTTTTTCGCTTGGTGGATTGTATCAATGTTAAAAAGTCTGATGTATTTGGATGATGAGGGGAACTGAGGATGGGTAAAGTCGTTCTTGCATACACATATGTTAAGTGTTTTCCTACAAACATGATTTGAATTATGCAAAGCTTTCGATTTCATCCTTACATTCCATATACATAATATATATATATATATACTTATTGTACATATATTCCATGTCAATGTTTATTCATTTTAAGAATTTCAATATTTACTTAATATTGCCGATAAAAGGCATATGACACAAATATTAGATTAATTCTCACATACTTACGTGCTTATATGTACAAGAATATGTACATACATACTAAGATATAGTGTACTCTGACATTAATCACAAAAATCTATTAAGATGAAAGTACACCTTATAATATGAGTAATGTATTGAAATTTACTAAAGACATCCGTTTATTTCTTTTCAAAATTCAGACTTCAGTTTTACATGCATTACGACAAAAATTATTATTAAAATAAAAAAAAATTACCTTGCCTGAGTATTCATGTTATAGGGAAATCATCATTATTAACGCTTACTTTGTATTTTCTTAAATCTTCCGCATCTAAAGTGGTCATTATTTGTACAGCAGTCATCATCAGCAATTCTGCAGCAATGTTAATGCAACATTTTCCCTCAATTTTCAATAATGTCAAAAAAATCGTAAGGAATTAGATTTTCGATATTCATCTTCTTCTTCTTGTTCCTATGTGGCTATAACAAGCGATGATCGATTTAGCCGAACTTATAAGTTATGATATCCACTGCACCATCACACAAAATATTAATATAAACATGTATGTATGTATGTATACATACATGTACACTAGAGTCTATTAACAGTTCTTTTGTTGTTTTCCATTTAATTTTGGGCAACGTCTTTCATTAATATATTTTCGTTTTATACTTGAAGTCTATAAGAGGCATTGAACTCTTTTGGTATTGAGAATTCAATCGAATTCTATTTGTTTATAAAATAGTTGAAATTGCACTTTTTTATACTTTCCGTTGACAATGTTTGTAACAAAATTCTAAGGAATTTTAAGTGCATGCATTTCCTCTTTACTTCAAGTATGTTTTGTACGAGGGAAATTCTTAAAAGGCGTTGAACTCATTAAATCTGCTAATAAAAATTATATGGAATTTTAATTGTATTTGCTTTCTAATCAGAATTGCATTTTGTATTGAAGTACTCTATATTTTTCTGTGTAATTCAAAATGCAATTCTGTCAATTTTCATTTATTGATTTTGGTATTTAATATTAAGAATTTTTGTAAATCAAACAGTCATATTCTTTGATGAAATAAAGAAAGGTCTATCCAGTATAAAACAAATAATTGTTTTTTTTGAATAAACGAGACCTTAATGATTTAATTGGCGACGAGGATGGGATACGCGGAAAAGTACCTCTGAAGAATCAAGGACTTTTTTTTATTTTTATAATTAACGCGTACCAAATAAATTTTTGAACAAAAAAAAAAAATCCTTAAAGAATTAAGGAAGTGAATTAAATTTTTGAACAAAAAAAATCCTTAAAGAATTAAGGAAGTGAATTAAAGTTTTGAACAAAAAAAATCCTTAAAGAATTAAGGAAGTGAATTAAATTTTTGAACAAAAAAAAAAATCCTTAAAGAATTAAGGAAGTGAATTAAATTTTTGAACAAAAAAAAATCCTTAAAGAATTAAGGAAGTGAATAAAATTTTTGAACAAAAAAAAAATCCTTAAAGAATTAAGGAAGTGAATTAAATTTTTGAACAAAAAAAAAAATCCTTAAAGAATTAAGGTAGTGAACAAATCAACAATTAATCCTAAGAAGACATCAAACCAACATTTTTCAACTGAAGAAGAAGCCAGATCAACAATTTTTTCCCTAAGAAGACATCAAACCAACATTTTTCAACTGAAGAAGAAGCCAGATCAACAATTTTTTCCCTAAGAAGACATCAAACCAAAATTTTTCTACCGAAGAAGAAGCCAAACCAACAATTTTTTCACAAGTACAACGAAGAGGACAACGTTTACAAAAAATTCTACATAAAGTAAGTTACTTGCACATATTATAAGTATAAACATATAGTTATTGTTACAAAAAAAAAGAGAAGAACAGACATCATATAAAACAAAGATATAAAAATTATAAATAAATTTTTATACACAAAATTAACCTTTTTAACAAGAAAGGAATAAAAGAAAAGAGAGAATAATTAAAATTATTAAGTGAAATTGTAAAGTGAAATTTTTTTTAGTGTTTGATATACATAGATAGATCCATTTTATTTTAATCATGGCCCAAGCACCTTCTGTTAACCTTGACCCTATCAAATACCTCAAAACATTACCTGAATTTAGCGGAACACGACACGACCTTTACAACTTTATTACTCTTATAGATAGAATACACCCGTTACTAACGCAATATGACCAAATGTCCCAACTTTTCTTCTCTGATATAATAAAAAGTAGGTTACAAGGTAAAGCTAGGGAAATAATAGAAATAAATTTTCATGTACAATCGTGGGCAGACATTAAGAATGTCCTTATAAATAATTTTGGAGAAAAATTGAGTTTAGAAGAACTTTATGATAATATGAGAGCAGTAACATTCAGAACAAACACGACAGAATTCTATAACGAAATAAAAGATAAGCTACGAAGACTAAATAATAAAACCAATTTAATAATGGGAGAAAATCCTGGCACAGCCGAAATAGCCGGAAACAACATGAAATCAGCACTTAATATTTTTAAAGGAAAAATTCCCGAGCCAATGAAGACTATATTGACTTGTAGAAACCCAGATACACTGGAGGAAGCAATGGAGATTCTTTTCCAAGCAGGATACGCATATAATGGCAACAAGACCAAACAAACCGAAAATGAGCCACGAAACAGAAATTTTAATAAGCAAAACTACAAAAATGATAACAGAAACAATTCTAGTTCACAAAGACCAAATTCAAATTTTCAATATAGACATAATTTTAATCCTAACAATCATAACAGGCAAAATATCCAATGTAGACCTAATTACAATTCACAAGAAATTTATCCTAGACAAAATTTTCAATATAGGCCTAACAATAATTCAAACCAACAAAGAAATTTTAATAGCTCTTATAATGCACCAAATATTAATCACCAGCAAAATAATCAACCAGAACCTATGGACATAAATATTTTCCAAAACGTCAAAAAGCAACCAACATATGAAAATTTTCAATTTCCAGCCTCACGGGAAAATTACCATATATAACAATAAAATCTAAATTAGGCTATTTAAAATTTTTAATTGATACAGGAGCTTCACATTCAATTATTAATCCAGGCACATGCCACCCAAAATGGAATGTACCAACGAATGAAATAACTATTAAAACTCTACAACATATAATCAAAATAAATAAAAAGGTTCGTATCCCTCTTTTTGAAGAACTAGGTAGTAAGGACAAATCAATTGAATTTTTTGTTTGTAACTTCCATGATTTCTACGATGGATTGATAGGAAATAATATTTTAAAGCCATTAAGAGCAATAATAAATTTAAACGACGACGTAATCATTATAGACGAAAAGAAAATACCATTAAGATATGGAGATCAACAAGTAGAATATCATTTTGAAAAACCAGGAATATATCAAGTCGAATTACCAGTAGAATGCAAAGAAGGATTAGTGTACAAAAACCAAGAATTTTCAAACGATAAAAGTCTAGAGATATTAGAAGGCGTACACGAAGTAGATAACTTTAAAATCAGCGCTACAATAAACTTTAAAGGAGACACCCCAAAAATAATAAAATTTTCCCCTTTTAAAACTGAAAACGCTGACACAAAAAATTTTTGCATATATAATATAGGTGAAGAAACTCAACAACTTCCAATTTTGGAACAAATAAGAGTTGAGCACCTCAATAGCGAAGAAAAAGAAAAAATATTACAATTAATAAACAAATTTAAACAAATATTTTATTCAGAGAATAGCGATTTAACTTTTACCAATGCAATAAAGCATGAAATAAGGACTGTGAATAACATTCCAATTAATACAAAAACTTATAGATACCCATACATTCATAAGGAGGAAGTGGGTAGACAAATTAAAGAAATGTTGAATGGTGGGATAATCAGACCCAGCCATTCACCATATTCAGCTCCAGTATGGATTGTACCGAAAAAACTGGATGCAAGCGGAAAGGAAAAATGGAGATTGGTGGTCGATTATCGTAAGCTAAACGAAGTCACCATTGATGATAAATATCCGATTCCCAACATCGACGAGATTTTGGAGAAATTAGGAAGGTGTCAGTACTTCACGACTCTTGATCTTGCTAAGGGCTTTCATCAAATTGAAATAAATGAAAAAGATATTCCAAAAACCGCATTTAGCGTAGAAGGCGGCCACTACGAGTTCCTTCGTATGCCATTCGGACTAAAAACAGCACCAGCCACTTTTCAAAGGCTAATGAATAATGTCCTAGGTGACTTTATTAATAAAATTTGTCTCGTATACCTCGATGACATAATAATATTCTCAACCTCACTTCAAGAACATTTGGAATCTATAACAAAAGTATTTAATCGTTTGAAAGAAGTAAATTTAAAGATCCAGTTGGATAAAAGCGAATTTATGAAAAGAGAAACTAGTTTTTTAGGACATGTAGTGACCGAATCAGGTATAAAACCAAATCCAGATAAAATTGCATGCGTACAAAAATTTCCATTACCAACAACCCAAAAACAAATTAAACAATTCTTAGGTCTCGCAGGATATTACCGCAAATTTATTAAAGATTACTCAAAAATTGCACGACCAATCACAAAGTATTTAAAGAAAGACGCTAAAATTGATGTTAAGGATCCTGATTATAAAGAAAGTTTTGATACTCTAAAAAAATTGTTAACTAATTCCCCTGTCTTGGCATATCCAGATTTCAATAAAAAGTTCGTTTTGCAAACGGATGCAAGCAACTTTGCAGTGGGAGCAGTGCTGTCCCAAGATGGACATCCTATTTGTTTTGCTAGTAGAACACTTAATGATCATGAACAAAACTATAGCACTATAGAGAAAGAATTACTAGCAATTGTATGGGCTACTCAACAATTGAGACCATATTTGTTCGGCAGGCGATTCCTGATAGAAACGGATCATAGACCCTTAACGTGGCTATTTTCTATTAAAGAGCCGAATTCTAAATTGGTCCGATGGAGACTTCGTTTACAGGAATATGATTATGAAATAAAATATAAAAAAGGAGTTTTAAATGGTAACGCAGATGCCTTATCAAGAGTTGAAATAAATATTAATGAAGAAACCCAAAATACTGAAATGAATGAAACTGACGAGATGACTCAAACTGAAAATATCATTTTAGAAACAAATTACCCAATAAATTTCTATCGACGGCAAATAATTTTTAATAAAACTACATCGGGATCATTAAAAATAAAAAACGAAAATATTTTTAAAAATAAAAGAAAAACAATAACTGCAAAAATATTCGACGAACAAACACTTATCACTATAATAAAAAATCATTTTAACCCTAATAAGACTAATGCCATATTAATTAAAGAAGAATCTTTATTTAAAATTTTCAATGAAACAGTCAAGAAATATTTTAGCGAGAACAGGCAATTCAAAATCATTAGATGTAAAAAGCTACTAGAAGATATCACAGATGAAAACCAGTTAACAGAAAAAATTGAAAAAGAACACAAACGAAATAATCACAGAGGAATAAATGAAAACTTTGCTGAATTAAAAACAATAATCTATCACCCCCAACTAAGAATACGAATAACTCAATATATAAATAATTGCGATATTTGTAACAAAGAAAAATATGATAGGCACCCAATCAAACAAGAATATAAAATAACTGAAACTCCTGAGAAACCTGGAGAAATTATTCACGTAGATGTTTTTTATAGTTTACAGAAAACATTATTTTTAACGTTTATCGACAAATTCTCGAAATTTGCCCAAGCAATTAAAATTAAAAATAGATCTTGGATAGAATTTAAATTAGCCCTAACGCAATATTTGTCAATAGTAGGAAACATAAAGAAATTGGTTGTAGATAATGAACTAGGTTTTAAAGCTCTACCTCTATTGGACTTTCTTAGAGAACAAGAAATTGAAATACATTACACGTCAAATAATAATCATACATCTAACTCAGATGTAGAGAGGTTACACAACACTATAAATGAACATATTAGAATTTTAAAACATGATCCTAATAGAGATACAGAAAATACGGAAGAAAAAATATATAAAATAATTATGTTTTATAACAATACAATCCATTCAAGTACAGGAAGGAAACCAATTAGTTTTAGAAATGGAAATATAGGCCCAAACGAATATCAATTAATTAGAGAACTAATAATAAAGAATAAGGAAAAAACTATTAGTAAACTCAACAAAACACGCGAAAATGTAGAAATTCAGACAGGCCCTGTTTATTTAAAGGATGAAAGAGGAGGTAAAAACCATTCTAAATTTCGAAAAACAACCGTCACCGCATTAGACAATGAACATGTTATAACAGATCGAGGACATAAATATTACAAATCACACATTAAAAGAAATAAAAAATTTCAGAATTTAAATAACTTAATACCTCAAAATACTTAACATACCCCCTTTTTTAGATGATTTTTCTTATATTACTTTGTACATCAATGTTACTCGACTCAGGAGCACAATACTTAGAAGTTGAAGACTTGACAGACAACCACGGTTATATACCAATTAAGCTGAAGGACACGGAAATTATTGAAAACTATTTAAGAGTAATACATATTATTAACACTACTCAATACTTTGAAACAGTAAATATTTTACAAGACAATATACATAAACTTTCGGACACATATACAAATGTTACTCCTCTATTGGAAAGTGTTAACAAAAGCATGGACATATGTAGGACGAAAATTAAAAACTTAATTCCTAATTTTAGACAGAAACGAGGACTAATAAACGTAATAGGGAAAGGACTTAAATTTGTAGCAGGAACAATGGATAGTGATGACGAAAAAGAAATTATGGACAAAATTCAAACTCTAGAAAAAAGTAAGACCGAAACAATGACAGCCCTAAACGAAATGAATTACCTAGGGAGTTCAATAGAGAACAAAATATTTAATATCACAAATCATATTAACAAACAACAGAAAACTATTCAAAAATATATAAATAAGTTTAAAGCAGAAATCCAAAACAAAATTCTCAGTTTAGAAGACGAAACAAATTTTCTCGAAAATATTTTTCAGATTAATAACGATATCAATTTATTAATAGACCACGTAAATGAAATAGGACATGTTATCTTTAATTCAAAACTAGGAATAATTCCATCAGACATATTGACAACTGAAGAATTCAACTTTATTAACCAAACACTTAACTACCTACACACAAAAGTATCCGTCACATATAAAGAAAACTTAGTAGTTTTGACATTGAGCATCCCAAAATTTTTAAATGTAACATTCGCAGAAGTCGTATTTGAGCCACTACCAAACATCCAAAATAAAACTGTAGTATTAAATGAAAATACTGTCTTAATATATAAAAATGAAATATATGAGTCAAACACTTTAGAATATAAGAAATTAACAAAAATAAATGATAACTGCTTAACCAACATTGTAAAAAACTTAGAGCCTAATTGTAATATGACTACAATGAAAAATCAAGAAGAAAAAGAGATTTATCCAGGCTTACTTATATTTAAGAATTACCATGATAAAATTATTACCAATTGTAAAAAACCACAAATATTTGAAAATTTAAAAACATTTTTGATAAAATATGAAAATTGCTTTGTTGAAACTAATTTAAAAATCTATGAAAATTATAAAATAAATGTAAAAGAAATGTTTATCCTAAACAAACTAGCATTAAGAGTTAAAGAAAATAATATGTCACTACCTAATTTGAATTTTAATGAAATACACTTTAACGATACAATAAAAACTGTAAAACATAATCTTTTTAGAAATACCATAATAAACACTGGAAGTAATATGGGAATTTTAATAATTTTTATTTGTATTGTTATTATAATCTGTATAAAAAACAATAACAGAACTTATGTAGTCTCTTCGTCGGAGCCTCAGGCTAACGGTGGGGGAGTTATGATATCCACTGCACCATCACACAAAATATTAATATAAACATGTATGTATGTATGTATACATACATGTACACTAGAGTCTATTAACAGTTCTTTTGTTGTTTTCCATTTAATTTTGGGCAACGTCTTTCATTAATATATTTTCGTTTTATACTTGAAGTCTATAAGAGGCATTGAACTCTTTTGGTATTGAGAATTCAATCGAATTCTATTTGTTTATAAAATAGTTGAAATTGCACTTTTTTATACTTTCCGTTGACAATGTTTGTAACAAAATTCTAAGGAATTTTAAGTGCATGCATTTCCTCTTTACTTCAAGTATGTTTTGTACGAGGGAAATTCTTAAAAGGCGTTGAACTCATTAAATCTGCTAATAAAAATTATATGGAATTTTAATTGTATTTGCTTTCTAATCAGAATTGCATTTTGTATTGAAGTACTCTATATTTTTCTGTGTAATTCAAAATGCAATTCTGTCAATTTTCATTTATTGATTTTGGTATTTAATATTAAGAATTTTTGTAAATCAAACAGTCATATTCTTTGATGAAATAAAGAAAGGTCTATCCAGTATAAAACAAATAATTGTTTTTTTTGAATAAACGAGACCTTAATGATTTAATTCTTATAATGCGGCGCCAGTCTTCTCTGTTCGTCGCTTGCTGGCGCCAATTCGATAATCCAAGCGTCGCAAGGTTACCCACCACTTGGTCCTTCCAACGGAGGTTTGGTCTTCCTCTTTTTCTGCATCCCTCAGCGGGAGCCGAATTAAATACCCAAGCATTCTCTAATCCGTGGTGGAAATTTTCCAGGCTTTTGCGCCATATGTTTGGACAGGAATAATGAGAGACTTGTAGAGTGTGATTTTCGATCTTCGAGAGAGGGTTCGACTACTCAATTGCTTACTCATCCCAAAGTAACACCTGTTAGCAAGAGTTATTGTTGATGCTGGTTCCAAGATAGACGAAACCACCTTGAAAGTGTAATTGTCAACAGTAACGTGTTGTCCAAGACGCCAGGATTCTTTGTTTGTAGACACTAGGTACTTCGTCTTGCCCTCGTTCACCGTAAGACCCATTCGACGTTACTCTCCTTCCAATTCAGAGAATGCTGCACTGACTGCTCGGGAATTGATACCGATTATGTCAATATCATCGGCATACGCCAGCAGCAAAATTCTTCTTGAAAAATTGTAACCAATAACCAATTTCTTTTTATATATATTGTACAATGTATATAAAAATGTTTCGGCATTAATTCAATTATTTTTGTTTTTCACATAAATCAAATTTCGACACTATTGCAAATATTTTTGCGATAGTAATACAGTACGCTCAGAAATTATAACCATAATATAACTGCAAAACTCTATTGAACAAATCAATTTGGAAAACACTCCATTTTTTAAGCACAAAATTGCATTGCAGTATATTATGAACCGCTGCTATTGCTATTTATTTCTGAACTTTGATCGATTATTTGCAAAAATTCATCATTTTAAAAATCAGCTTTCATACAATTGTTCTATATGCTTTGAAGTATTTGGTTAGGTTGGGTTATTGTGACTGCCCTAGAAGAGGACACTCTTGGGCCAGAAAGGCACTTTGTGTTACCACCTCTTCCAATACTGTTGTGCGTATTACATTTGGACAGTATTAGAAATATTGAAAGTATTGGTCGAAAAATATTTTAAAAGTTCGTTTCTCTTGTACTTACTTAAGTCATAGCCCAAGACGTAATAAAACTATTATGGGCCAGGAAAAGGAGTGAGAGATTTAAGAAATGAAGGGAAACGAACGATAGAGTATGAGTGAATAGTAAAAGTTACTCTTTTCATGCTCTGACAATGACATGATGTGTTCTACTAATATCAAGTCGGTGTAAAATTTTACTAAGCCATAATATGCGTTCATAATATACAATATACATAAAATGTCTTAAATTAATTTATAATTTTCAATATATTCGATTTTTTGCTTCACACAACAACCACAACAACAATGGAATTGTTAAAGCAAATTCAATCTTAGCAAAATCGTCAAACTGTTGCTGTGCCTACCTTTTCTCGCAGCATGAGTAATTACAATTTACATGATCTTGATGAAAATAGTACTTCTCTATGTTGTTTTTAAACACACACACACACACATATACACCATACCACACACATGCATAGGATGTAACTTTAGGGCGGTATACAATAGCGGTTTGCTTTTGTAGCTGACAGTATAATTAAAGTGCAGAGACTTTATAATGTACTCATATACTTCATGTAAATACACACATACCAATAGCAGTACTTGCATACTACAAAATTCTATGTAAATATGTACATATAATATATATTTGACTTATGAAAAAGTTCATCGCATTTCTATTCATAGATTGCATATGATGCTTCCACGGTTAACATTTTATGCCCAATCAATTTTTCATCATCTCAAATAATTCATATTCATTATTAAAATAATGCATTTCAAGTAATTTGATTTAACTAGACCTCAGGAGATAATCTCAAGTAAAAATTTGATAATTTCATGACTCAACTGAAAAGTTGATCTCATTTTGGTTTACAATACAACGAAGCATCAAATCTAGACGAACTTTTGCATCAACCCAAAACATCACAATAACATTCAAATTGAAAGGTTGCAAAGAAAACGTATGGAGTAAGAATATGAACGAGACAGAGAAGTTCAAGTGCAAACGGTTGCCATTTTTAAGGGAAAATCCAAATTGTATGTTGCCAAGTGTTGTTGTTACTTGCAAACAAGCGAACAAGTGAGTAAGCGCCCTGTAATTATTATCGATAAGCACACACACACACACTGTCAACTACATCATCATTATCATCATTATTATCGTCATTATTGTCAATGAAATGCAGTCCTTTAACGTGTGATTGTATTGCATGCTCGCATACACAGCAAACATATTTATTATTCACACGTCTGCAACTTGATATCGAAATTAAACGTATGTCAATGCTATGTCACTACATCGTATGATAAATTGCAATGCAAAGCAATATTATGATGCAACACTGCAAACGAAGAGATGATTGTAAAATAAAAGTTAACAATGCAAAGAATATACACACATACATGTATATGTAAGCATGTATGTAGTCGTATATAGATATATTCAAAGGACTGCATTCTGATAAACCAGCCAGTGAGAGATGCCTTCATGTTGATCTATATTGTATTGTATTACATTGTGTTATTGCAGTACAATCACTGCATACCGCTCGTTATATATTTTTTATTGTTGCATACATCATTTGACATTTTGACTTTTACTCTGCCCTTCTGCGTTGAGCATCATCAACGACAAAACTCTTTTTCACTAGCAATGAAAAAAAAAAATACAAAGAAAGAGAAAATGCTACCTTTATGCTATACTCAAAAATGCGTATATAATTTCTATAGTAACTAGGGTTGGTTTCTCCTGTTTTTAGAGGCGTTTTCATACACACACACATATTAGAGGCGTATGTGGCAGTAGTTTCATTGAAGTGCTTTATTAGCACACTCTTTTGTCAATTAAATTACAGTATTCACTGTAAAATCTTTGATTTTTTTCCACCCTTACTTTTTCCTTATTTCATTTTGTGTCACAATCCTGGTATTCTTTAGATGGCCACTCGAACGTACATTCAAAATTAGATGCAACTATTAATTAGCAGTATGAGTGTATTCTATGTTTATTATAGGCGAAATATTAGTTTTTCTCTCAGATTTCAAATTGATATCAGAAAAGCGTAATTGTAATAACGCATCGTATTATCAAGGAAATATCTTCCCAGACCCTTGTGTCTTGTCCTCGCCGAAGTTGGGTATTCACAAAGAAAATATATAAGTATTTCTTTTTGGCCTAAGTTTCCGTAACGCCTATAATAAGTGTTGCATAAAGTATGCAACTTCTATACGTGAATGCATCATCAGACCGTATAAACTACTGTAAGCCTTACAACATCCCTACGGCCTCTATGAACTCAAGTGCGCTAACCTCATTACGTCAAGTCTATATTACGCGAGAAATAGTACAGGAAGTTTGAAGGTGGAATACTTTAGCCAAGTATACAAGTAAATGCGTACTACCTCATTAGCCTTCTCATAACTTACAATGTTTCTAGGTTATAGGTTCATAAATGTCTCTGTTGGAGCATAGATAAATAGTTAATTGTGTGTGCTTGTTTACATAGAGCGAATGGAGGAAATTAATTCAACTGAGAAGCTGTTTTTATTCGGATTGTCAATGTGTAAGTTGGACTATTGCGATGTCATAAAACAGACTGACATTTTGTTGAAATAACAAAATAAAAATTTTAATAATAATGTTGTTGAAATTTAACATAGTACAGAATTTACAATTTAACTTAAACAGGTGCTGATTAAAATATGAAAATACTTTGCTTACCACTATGGTATTTTGTGAAAATCAACTAAAATATAAATAGGTTAAATAGCCAGTACATTTATGGGCATTTCTCAGAAAAGATCAACCAAAAATAAAAAAAAAAAATATTCCAATTTTTGTTTTAACCTCCAATAATTAAGATTAAATGTAATAATATGAAATCGTATGTATATGATTTGTAATTTAAACTTTTTTAATTAATATTATCTACTTTGGTTATTTATCCCATATGACGCTGTTGGTTGCCAAATTTCTCCATTGTTTATATTTCGCATTTCAAATTTCAACATTATAGCTCATCTCATTTCCAATTTATTATATGATGAGAATTAGAACTTAAGATTTTTTTATATATTCGTACAGGTTATTGATAGGTTATGCTTATTTATGATTATGAAATAGATTTTATATAGTAATTTTTCTGTAATTCAATCAATCATATTTATAGTATAAAAAGAAAACAATTTGTCACGACCGTAATGTCATGTTAGCTATTATATTTTATATTCTATAAGAAAAATTAAAGATAATACTCTCATTAGACCATTATAATGTATTATATTGTAAATAGCATTGTTTTAATTTGGCCATTTGCAGAAAAAATTTTTTTTAATTTCTCACTTCCATATTTTGTCGCTGTATTTGGGCTTGAAATCAAAAAATTAAATATATTCAATTTTTCGATCAAATAAGTATATTACTCATCTTCTAGCACCAAAAACGAAAATATCATAAAAATATCACATCTTTTCATTTACTTCTCATTACTTCTACCTCTCATGTGTACAAATGTCGCCTATGTAACCAAGCGAATTCCCAAATCTAAGAACAATGATTATTCAAGAAATGTTCTAAACAAAAAAAAGAAAAAAGAATAAGGAAATATTGACAAGCCAGAAACAAGAAAACAAGATATTTATTTATAATAAATAATAATATATAAATATACATTTATATGTACTTTGACCGAATCCCGCATTCGATTATAAAATGTACAAAATTAATAAAATGAAATCCTCCTTCAAGAACATGATGATGATGGCATTTGGTAAACACAAAAGATATCTTTTACTCAATTAGTAAGTATAATTTACGGTACAAATGACTGTATAAATATTTACATAAAGTTAATACATAATACATCATCTTGCAGAAAATAGAACACAATAACTAAGCACAATAAGGGATAGAGACAAAGAGCGTGGGAGTTATAATACACGAGGAATCCAATAGAGAATAATATGAAAATAACATTTTTTTTTTATTAACAAATTCAATTTGTTTCTAAAAATTCGTAAAATTGCCATGGAATAAAACAACAACAATTACATAGCTTATACTCAAGAATAAATATGGAGAAGGGAACAAGAAGGGAACCAGAAAGAGTATAATGGAATCAAAAAAAAAAAAAATAAAAACACAAAGTACAAATGTACATTATTATGTCCTTCAAAAACACACGAGAAACGCCAAACGACAATCTTGTATAAATAAAATAGCTAACAAGAAATCGGTTCAATCTTTTCTTGGCTGCTTCTTTCATTTTGCTTCTCTTCTTTTTATTTTTACTCTTTGTATGTTTGATTATTTTAATTTTATTTTTATTCTAATATTTATTTGAAATTTGTTTACTTGTTTATTTAACCCTACGGTTATTGCTTTTCAATTTCAATGTCCATAAAAGCGTAATGACACCCTTTCCTTGTTAGTTCATTGTGATGGATAAGACAGAAATGAAGAGCAGAGCGGAGGGATGGGAAGATAAGAAAATCTAAAATACAATCTGAAAATATTAAATATAAAGGCAGACGTAATACATAAGTACATAGTAAATTGGTAGTGCAGTAAAAATAAAGATGAAACAAAAGCTTTCAAAAATTATCATGCCATAATAAAGGATAATGCTTAAAATTGAGTGTCTACAAAAGCACACACACACACATATTGTAGGGGTATAGGGGATATATGTAAACGATGATTTTCTTTTTTTGTTTGAAGACGATAGATCTTTAAACTTAAATTAAATGCGACTTGAAGAATATACATAACCGCTTTGGGCCTCTGATTTCTTTTAAGAAGGTGCCTTGTTACTTTCATGCTAGTAATTCATTGCTGTTATTTCATATCTGGCCAATCTTGCCAGCCTTATTCTATATAGGATTGAGCATCTGAATGTGATGAGGAGGTAGTTTCCCGTGATCGCACTACAAAACAAAGCACCTTGTTTGCATGTAGTTTACGAAATTATCGAATCTATTTGATTTTAGGTAACTATGCCATACCATTTCACCATAGCCAATTGGTACATTGGTTCCAATACTTTTCATTGTACGTGCATATTTAATTGACATGGGTGACGTGGGAATGTCAGCTGTTATTCTTCTCTATGCTTATTTCATCATTACTTCTTAGCTATGCGCTGCTTATCAAATTCAAATGCAAAACAGTAAAAATTCAAATGAATGAGTAAAATACAATTAAGAGAAGCCGTCTATGAGAAGCACAAAGCAGTGTTACAACAACAACAACAACAACAGTAGTACGAGCAGTAGAGTAGCTAGTCGTATTTAGCATTTGCTATCATCAATACTCACTCATTTCCTTAAGCGGGGGATATTGTTGATTGAATTTCTGCCTGCCATTGTCATTTGATGTTGTTGCTGGTGGCAGTTGAAAACATTTGTATGTACAAGTTCAGCAACATCAACCATAACAATAGCTACGTCTGAGCGTTCCTTCACTTTCTGCTTTTTATTCTGTCTCTGTATTTATTCAACACAGTTGCTGTGTTATGATGAAAATAACAACAATAACACTTTAGATGACGGCTAAAAGAAGAATACTTATCGTCATATCGCTGGTATGGGTGTTGTTGTTGTTCTTAGTGTATTATGATTGTCCTCATCGTTTAATCCATGCTCGAGATTTTTAATTAAAATATAGATTAAAATATTTTACAAGAATACTACTACTACTACGAATACAATAGCAAGAAACAAACAAATGAATGAACAAACTGATGGCGCTGATATTTAAATAAATAAATACCTACATAGTACTCGTAAATATGTACGTACGTACAATTCTACAATGCAAATGAATAAAAAGCAAACACCAAATGCAACAACAACAACAACGAAATATAACTAGAAAGTAAAACCTGATAGAATATTGCTACTGCTATTGTAGTGCTCAAGCAAAATAATTGTAATTGTAATGGAAAATATTTATCTATATATATATATATGTCACACCATGTCTGTATAAATATATAAATATAACAAACAACAATTGTACCAATACTACTAGGTACATATGAGTATGTATAAAACATATACAAGTGTTGTAATATTTATTCACAAATGGCCAACATAATTGTGAGTGAGATAAAAGTGAAGTAAGTGCTTTCATAAGTATAATGGCAAAATAAAGATTTTTCTAATAATCTTGTTGTTTCTTTCTCGTTTTTAAATGGTGGATGACGAAAAGACAAACAAAAAAATAGAATTTTGAAATTAAAAAATATAAAATAAAACGAAAATACATAAATAATGAAATTCCAAAAAAATATATTTGCCTGCTTTGAACTTATAAAGAATGAATCTTTCTCCGAATCTATGGTAGTTACAAACAAGAAGTCCATTTATTACACTTCCATTCACTATTTAATGTCACATGAAAGGTAAAAAACAAAACTATACACAGGTATTTATTATTATAAAAAACACACTTTTATTATTTGGAAATGTTGAAAAATATTTTATTAAAAGTAGCTGTAATGGCTTGGTATATATATTTTTTTCCATTTTCAGTCAATTTGTAAATGATTCCTCCATTTTGAATCAAACCAGTCAGCAATTTGTTCACATTTTCCTAAGAAGATGAACATAAATTATAATCAAATGTAGCCAAGTCTGCTGAATATGTCGCATAGGCAATACTTCCCCACTAAGAATTTGTACTCTGGGTTTGAATGGTGCATTGTTAAAAAAAAATCAATTTTTCGGTTCTATTCGATTAATAGTTTCACCTGGTTTTATCTAATCACATCCAGCATGACTTGTTACGTCACGCTGATTTCCGAAATCACAGAGCATTGTCTTATTTTCGGAGCGATTTGACTTTGCAGTAACAGTTAGCCATATACCAGTCTATATACCAGAAGTATATAGAGCAGTGACATTCTTTTGTATTTGGCGTTTAGCGAAATCATTACTATCTTCACATCGTAGTTTCAAGGCAATAGTATTTATTATATGTAGCACTTATAGGCCTCGAAAAGTCCTTTGTCCTAGCTTCTCTCCACTACTGTTCTCCGTGTTAAATTGTTGTACAATCTTAGAAGAAAACTACTTATATTAGCCGATTCCGAAGGAAAGAACCATTGTGAAGTGTTGCCTCTCAAAAGGTATGCTCTTGAATTGGTTGAGTCGAAATTTGAAATTAGAATTTCATTGATGGAGTCACAGTGCAATAACAGATTTGTATGCTAATCAGCAAATATAGCACCTACACGAAATACTCACATATGGCATGTAATCAATTTAAAATTTAAGCATTACACAACGTCAGTTTAATTACAATTCTTATCTCTTATCTCGCAGTAATCTACATTAATCCACTAATGCTTCAATCAATATTATCGCTTTAAATGGAAATACTATAACTGTCCACCTTTCGGGCGATTAATAGTAAATTTCATAGTAATACGTATTAAAGTAGTTAACATGATTAATGTATGTGTACATCAACAGTAAGTAGGTAGTATCCATTATCATGTTAGAATTATTCTGTAAATATGGACACAAGTAAATAACAAAATAAAACATTAAAACTTTTAGCACTTTAACTAAGTGTTTAATTGAACATGTTTATCATTCATTATTATTGTCATCAGTTTCACCATCGCCACCACCAGTATAAGTAACTAAAGTGTGGTGGATGAATACATATACACGCAGATGTATATACAATGCATATATACTTCTGATGTATTTGTATTTTCACACATAATTAAGCATTATTTGCATATGTATTTATATATAAATGTACAACACAAATTCATATATACATGTATAAAGAGGCCATATGTTATCGTATAAAACCACCAAACTACCTAGAGACCAACACAATCTGATCATTATCTCATGCCAGTCCCATTCTATATCATATCTAACCCCTTTAAGCGCAAAAATAATATAATATTATAGCTATTAACTACTGCATCATATCACCATCATCATCATCATAATTATTATTATCATCATCATTATTATTATCATTATCAGGCGAGATGCATTAACAAATTTGTCAATGCAATTTAATGAATGCTTTTCAACAACAAGTGCAACAGTAGCAGCAATAGCAGCTGCTGCATTGTATCTTGCCGTTGCTGTTGCTGTTGTTGTTGTTGTTGCTACTAATTCAATTTGCCTAAAAGCCATTTGCAAGCGACATCAATGAGGACAACGTTAACGACGACGTACAACTCATTTTCATTTAACTCAACGAACATATGAATGAATGTACGATGCGAATAAACGAACGAACGAGGCGAATGCATCGCATCCATTTGACCAATTAAGCACGAATGTTCGTTCGAAATTTATACACGGAATCGAATTAAATGGTCAGTAAGTGAAATACAGCAAATATGAGTATCTGTGAAAAGAACACACACGCACACACACACACACACATATATAAATCTGCATGATGATAATAATAATAATAAAAATTACAGTGAAACCAGTAAATGAAGGCATAATGGTTAATGTAGCATGGGCAAATGTGGGCGAATATATTTAAAATATTCTTCAAATTAAAATCAAAATTCAATTAAAAAAAATATTAGATAGGGCCAAATTTTCACAAATAAATCTTGTTATTCATAGCAACGTAAAACTTATTTGTCAAAGTGCAGGGGTCAAAATTAATATTAAACTTATGTCCAAGAATAATTTACAAGCATATAATTTTTATTCATATTTTTTCATCCTATGTAGTCCATCATCACTATCTGCCTATAGAAAAAAAAATGTTGCCCTACCCTCATGCATATTTGTGTATATCGTTGTCGTGATCAAATTGGCAATAACATTCGGGAAAAAACAGAGACAAGTAAAATTGTAAATGAAATAAAAAATGCAATCCATCGATTACAGGTCAAATTAATTGTCCATCCTGTATGCAACGATGATTTCATTGAAACCATCATGAAGTGATACAGTGCATCAACACAATTTCTATCTCCACAATCGATTCCAAAAAAAAAAAAAAACAGTTTATCTCATCTCATCTATCCTTTGGTTATGATGGAGTCAAATGGGAGTCAAAAATATCAACAACAACAACAATTTGGCATTTCAATTAAACATTTTCATTATACATATACGAGTTTACTACATATATTCACCATATTCACTAGTGGCTGCAAAGTAATGCAAGGAGCGCAAAAAAAAACAGGTATTCCTTGATCAACTTCCTACTCCATTCGAATTGTAATTGCATGAGCTTCATTCGTACAGTGGTGTTATATACACACACATTTGCTTGTACATATAGCTGGTGATTATATAAATATATAGTGCATATGTTACATGTTGCAATACAATATTCAATTTTTATACATACAACACATCAATGCATAACATACATCACCACCATCACATTTATTCGTTCTGCATTCATTCATATTGAAAAGTTAATTCGCTGTACTATCAAAAGTACTGGTTTATAGATGAGCATATACTCGTATGCAGTACATCTGATGGTTTTTGGTGGATTCAATTTTAGTCGATTCGATTCAATTCGTTTCATAAATGAAGATGACAATTTGTTAATGTTGTCGTTACAATTCCATTTCATTCGTTTTACATCATCATCGTTACTATTTGAGAAGCTTCAATTCTATTAGACGCAATAATTGCATTACAATAATTTTTTGGACAAATGAATAAACTTAATCAAATCATGTAAAATCTTTATTTTTAATAATAGTTTTAGTATTCTGATGTCTGATGTCGGATGCGAACTTAAGATTTTTTTTGTTTGTGCTCTGAAAGTTAAAAAACAAAAAAATAAAGGTAAGCTGCTAAATATCCACACATATTCAGAAGAGTCACACTTAGAGAAGTAAAATGTATGATTTACATCCATTAATTGTTCCTCAGCAATATTTTTCAGAAGTATACATAACTACCTTTAGAATGGCTCTGGTAACCCAGATTTGATAAGGCTCGGAATTTCATCATGGAAAAATGGACACCTCAACAATGCTTGCAAATATTGAAATTTTATTACGAAAATCGTGTTTCTGTCATGCAAATTCAAAGATCGCTACAGATCGCTAATTTTATTCAATGATTTTTGGCGCAATGGGTATGTGAATATGTGTCAAATTTGGAGTAAAGACAATCTTTAAAAAATTCCTCAGACACCATTACATGCACAAAAACTTACTGTTTGGTGCGATCTATGGGATGGTGGAATTATTGGTCCATAATTCTTTAAAAACGCGATAGGCTACAACGTAACCGTCAATGGCGAACACTACAGAACCATGATAACTAACTATTTGATTCCCCAATTGCGTAGTATGAATGTGGAAGAGATGTGGTTTTAGCACTACATGCCATACATCGAGTATAACAATCGATTTATAGAAGGAAGTATTTATCGATAACCTAATCTCTCGAAATGGACATGTAAACTGTCCTGCAAAATCTTCCGACTTAACGCCTCTGGACTATTTTTTGTGAATATATGTGAAAGGGCCAGTTTATGCAAACTTTGGATAAATCGCAAGCTAACATTGACCGAACTATTGCCGAGATTTTGTTTGAAAAAGTAACCGAAATATGGGTTCAAGCCAACCGCGGAGGCTGTATGCCCGAAATCATATTCAAACACTAATTTCTTAAAATGATCCTTCCAAGAAATCTAATATTTAGTTCAGAATATTACATTTTGTAATTTTTGTCCAAATAGGAAAGAGCTTCACTCTAAAAAAACACCCTTTACTATACTTCCCCACTATCTCAACCCCTTAGGAGGGCTAACCTATAACTTTGCTTCACAAACCATTCAACCAACCTATTCAATTTGAATGCGATCATGTGTCAGATTATAAAATGTCCTAAATGTCACCTTCAGTTATCGAAAAATTCTAGGTTTTTTTTTTCAAAACTTAACTCTTAATATCCATTACCAATTTTTGTTGTTGTGATTGTTATTGTTACGTCAAATTCAAACATTAACTTTTTACATAAATATTCGACTGTTGTTTTCTGAATGCAATTTTATTTTGAAAATAAAAATTCAACCCCCTTTTGAGGTAATTAATTTTTATACCCTGCATAATGCAATATGCAAGGTATATTCATTTCGGTCAGATGTTTGTGTCCACTTGAAGGAATCTCCGGAGATATAGATATAGATATATATTCGTGATCAGCGTCGTTTAAATTTTCGATTTAACGATGTCCGTCCGTCCGTCCGTCCGTCTGTCACCTGGCTGGTTCGCACGATAACTTGAGTAAATATTGAGCTATTTCAACGAAATTTAGCACAAGTAACCTGTGATCCAAGGGTACGGAGGGGATTGATATTGGGCATGATCGGTCAATAGCTACGCCCACACCAAGCATTCAAAGCGACTAACCTCGAAATTTTCAAAATCTTTAACTTGGTATAACTCACATAATATACCACTCGGGACAACAATATTTTGCACATAGAGTTATATTATACTACTCTATAACCTCGCCAAAAGTGGGTGAGCCACGCCTACTTTCTAGCGTAGCTCCCATACAAAGTGTCTGTACTTCTTTTAAATTGAAACAGCTGTAACTTCTACAATCTTCTGTCCAGAATAACCATAATTGACACTTAGATTAACATGGCAGTCGGAAATAATATGGCAGAAAATCAGTGTGCCACGCCCACTCCCACTCTTGGGTCTCCCATACAAAGTTGCGGAAATTAAAAAAAAATGTTACCGGTTATAACTTGCAAACTATTCAGCGTAGAATAACGAGATTTAAGGTGAGGATTAGTATTGTACGAGCAACTAGGCTCACAGGACATGGGCGCACCACGCCCACTGTTTATTGTAGCCCCCATACAAAATGACTGAAATTCTTTTAAATTGAAACAGCTGTAATTTCGGCAATCTTCTGTCTAGAATAACCATAATTGACACTTAGATTAACATGGTAGTCGGAAATAATCTGGCAAAAAATCAGTGTACCACGCCCACTTTTTATTGGGGCTCCCATACAAAGTTGAGGAAATTAAACAAAAGTTTTAACCGCCATAACTTACAAACTATTCAGCGTAGAACAACCAGATTGAAGGTGTGGAATAGCATTGTAAGGGCAAATATACCCACAAGAAATGGGCCAGCCACGTCCATTGTTTATAGTGGCTCCCATACAGGATGGCTGAATTTCTTTTAAATTGAGATAGCTGGAGCTTCTGCAATCTTCTGTCTAGAACAAGCATAATTAATACTTAGGTTAATATGGTATTTGTACATAATCTGTCAAAAAATCAACATGCCACGCGGACTTCTTAATGGGGCTACCATACAAAGTTACGAAAATTTTAAACAATTTAAACCGCTATAACTTACGAACTATTCAACGTAGGACAAACAAATTTAAGGTGTGGATTAATATTGAAAAATTAATTGGATTTACAAAAAAGAGGTAAGCCACGCCCACTTATTATATAGCTCCCCTCATAACATACAAAGTACTTCGTCAAAGTCAACCATATTTCGGGTGTAAATTAGTAGTATATGCAAAAATTGTTTCTCAAATAGTGTAAATAAAAGAAAAAGATGGATATTCGAGTTAACTTTTTATATATATATCTACATATGCAGGGTATAATTTGGTCGGCCCCAGCCGACTGTAAGGAGATTTTTTTCTATGTGAGTTGCAATAATATAAATAAAAATATATCAATTCTTTTACCACAATATTAGAACTGTGATTACGAATAGCTGGAATCATTGCTTTTAGAATGCCTTCATCTTAATACACTTCGAGAGATTAAGCATTGTGATAGCTGTCATTTGCTATTAGCTTATTTGTATTTTGTAGTATTAATGCATTTTTTTTCTATATAATGCACTCGCTTTCGTTCATTCTCCATTTATCAGCTTCATTGGTAAAATTAATTGAGATAGTAAATTGGAACTAATTTGCAATGTCATGTGTCATAATAATTGTAATGACAGCATTTAACTATTGACAATGGCACGTTCGTTAGTTATGTTGGTAGTTAACAACAGTTCGAGTGAGACAAAGGAAAAAGGAAAATTGATATAAAAAAAAGAAAGACAGAAAAAATAAAATCTGCAAAATGAGAAAATTAACATTTTACATTGCCATTGTCGTAATTTAAAATTGGACATGTACAATAGTTTGTTGTATTGTATTGTCCTTATGATACAGGAAAGGATATTTTGTTATACGCGCACACACATGTATAGTACTTGATATACATGTACTATATTGCATTAGTATGTGAGCTGTTATTGTATATAATATCAACTCAACTGGTATTGATGATTTTCCTATCGCGTACGCAATTTTAGTGCGACACTTTAGAAAATCCACCACCATCATCTGCAATAAGTTGCTGTCTCGTAGTAATAGTTAATTACTTTCATTAAATAATGCACTTGTCGTTGTAGTACACAAGGAGACCCATTTGATGCTACTGCTGCTGCTGCTGCTGCTTCTATTGTTATTTCAATCTCTTCAAGAAGAAATTGAAATTGAATTTATTTTTAATTAAAAATTCACTCAAGATGCTTTTCTTGGCAGCGACTTTCCGTAGCATCAAAGTATTGTTCCACGTTAATTTTACCACTTCAGCAATACAATATTGCAGTAAATTTTCATTCTGCACCATCACTAGTTCTCCTCTGATGCCGCACTAAGATGTAGATGAAGATGAAAATGGTAGTTTGTTCATTCATTTATAGGTATATAGTAATTGTGAGTATGTGTGTGCGCTGCATGTAATTGTGTGGCAATGGCATTGGCAATTAGACAATAACAACTTTACGATTACTGATGGCGACAATCGGTAGTGGTAACAATTGTATGTAGTTGTAAGTACATTTACAATCACAGTATATAGGTAGTCGTACATATGTACAAGTATGTATATGTTTAGTATGATTGCTTTGCTTTATTGGCAATGAGTGAACATACTCAACTGGAAGATACTATCTAGGATATAGAAGTGGCAATGAATATACCATTCCATCACATTTTCTATTTGTATGCTTTTAAAGTTTTGGGTAAAGTAGATATATATACATAAATACATACATAGTGATTGGTGCCGCATTGGCGAAAAAGTTTACTTCACCATCAACGAGTACATATTCTATTTTTGCATTGCATTTCATTTAATTTTTCTTTGTTTCAAGTAGTCAACAAGCCGTCTGTAAAGTTCGAGTATGTTTAAGAATCCGAATTGCTACAGTCAAGTCAGTGAAGTTGTCACTTGAACGAACTGTGCCTAAGTATTTAGCTCTAAAACGCATTGCAATCCAATGAATGGGTTGGTTGAAATTCCCTTAAGTATGATGGTAAAGTGGGTTCGAATTTAAATTTGAATTTGATTGCAACAACGATAGAGATGTTATTGTGATGGATGTAAATATGCTTATAATTAGTTTTGTGTTTTTGTCATGTCTCACACACAGAGACAATGGCGTCTATTTTAAAGGAAGTGTTCTAACAATTATTCATTTCTATTAATTTGTATAATTAATATAAAATGTATGTACATTAAAGTGTATATTTACTGGTGCTCGGCACGTTCCCAACACATGTTTAGCAGTTTCATGCTCCTCCCTGCAATGTCCGCAGGTTTAATCCAAGAAGATTCCCAGTTTCGTTATATGATAATTCAGCCTGCAGTGTCCTGCCAATAATCCCGTGATATTCTTGTTTAAACTGATACATTTCTCAAGTTATTTTAGGTTATAGGTCCCTAAAAGTGTCTTGGATTGGGACAACCCTGGTATGTTTTTTTTCCAGTATGATTGTCTTTCTGATTCTTCACTCCTTTTAATGAGCATGGATAAAGCTTCTTTGCAAAGACCACTTGCTCCCTTCCTAGCAAGCCTATCTGCCAGCTCGTTGCCTCCAACTCCAATGTGTCCTGGAACCCAAAGGATCCATGATTGGTTATTTTTACCAAGTATATTCAGCTTGTCAAGACATTCCCAGACCAGTTTTGATTTCACCTGGTTAGAGTTTAGTGCCTTGATAGCAACCTGACTATCTGTCAGGATTGCAATCCTTCTATTCCGGTATTGGTGCAGAATGTTGAAGTGGGCACACCTGTCAATCGCTCATACTTTCTCTTGAAAGACAGTAGTATTGTTACCTAAAGGCTCCGAGTATTTTATCCCCGGGCCAATCACTCCTGCTCCGGCCCCTTCATTAGTCAAGGAGGCGTCCGTAAACCATGTTATCATGTTCTGGTTTATTCTCATCACTCCAGGACAGATTCCTATGCAGCAATTTCGATCGAAAATTTAAAAGTTGACAGAAAGCGTTGAGCGCTGCCGACAATATTTTGAGGCAGTAACTTAATAAAAATCGCTAATAGGAATGCTTTTGCAAAGTGGACTTGCTTGCCAATTTTCATGTGCTTTTAAGTTTATTTTATAAGGGAGCCTCCCATAAAGTGCGCATAGGAAGTAAATATGCTTACGACATTAGATATTAAAAATAAATAGAAATCATTAATATGTCCCTCTACGGATAATCGAGGACCGGTTGGAGCGAAATTGATAAAATCTTTACTTCACTTCGCTAATGTGTGAAAAGCTTGCAGTTTTCTTTTAATACGTATTTCTAATAATCTATAAATCCCGAAAAATCAAATATTACAATTTGGGTATCGTAGCTCAGTGGTTAGTGTGTTGGCCTTCTGATCTGTAGGTCCTGGGTTCAATCCCCGGCTGAAGCAAAACAAATTTAATATCGAAGAGATTTTTCTTTTGAACGGCACCCACCTGTCGGCAAGCAATTGGCAGTTCTTCCGGCAGTAACAATTTGCCATGAAAAAGCTTCTGAAAGAACTCTGTGATAAAGCTCAGAAAAAGTGATGTACCAAGGGTTCTGCTGTTCGCAACCGGCTTAAATAAGTAGGTACCTTCTAGTACTGTCCAAAATTTAACACGCACTACAGTAATGAAAGAGAAGCTTGGCCAAAGACTCCTTCGGGGCTTTAAGTGCCACATATTTTTTTTACAATTTGTCATAGAAGTTTTTAGTGCAAAATTTTGAAAATTACTTATGGTTCTACTATGATACACATTATATGAAGTGCAGTAGAGCAGCTCAGTTTTTTTTTAACAACAAATCGCTCTCGAAAAAAAATCCAGAATGTAGTTTAAATCACATTTGGACCCTTGCATTCCAACAAAAAGATATTAGATATTAGTAGAAACTTATTTATTAATTATTTTTATACGAAAAGGAATTGAAATATCTTGCATACCAAATTGTTGGAAAAGCTCATAGAATCTTGTAAATGAATGCTGATGTTGAAAAATTAGCCAAAAAATAAATAAAAGTGCCACATTGTGTTCGGAGAGATATAAAAAAATACCAAGAGTTTGATAGATAATATTTGATAATATTTGTAGATAGATAATATCCTAGATAATATTTGTATTATTCACATATATCGGTAGCAATACCGATTCGGGGGATCAGAACTGATTTTAAAGCTAAGGTTTCTTAGAAGTAAATGTATGAGTTTATACTATCCAATCATTTTTTATCAAAATGTGACGAATCAAAACAGATTCTGCGTCTATTGTTTCTTGAGTAAATGAGCTTAGAATTATTTGTAGATTTTTTTTGTTTTTTTTTTTTTGTTATACCATTTATCTAGCACTCAAATAATAAATATTTATTTTTACCAAAATAACAACTGATGACATTTATTTTGTTTTTCGTTTTTTGCCATTCCAGGTGCTACTATTTACTTTTAGTGTCTTTTTAATTAGCTTCGCTAGTATGAGTAGTTATATTTAAGTTTCAAGTTTTCATATGTGAAAGAAAAACACCAACAAAACACAAAAACTTTATACGCCAATGTACCTTACATATACATATGTGTTCATACGTAAACAAGAGCATCCTCTATGAGACGTTGTTTACATTAGTACTTAAATAGTAATACTAGTAGTATCTAGAAGTAGTAGTGGCACTATATTAATATACACACCGAACAAATTGTCCTTTTAGTAAACATGAAATTTCGACCTTATTCTTCTTAGTATTCTTTCACAAATTTCACCACAATACATAAAAAATATATGTATGTATCTATGTAGCTAGAAATACACACGCTTTCAGGTAGAAAACCACCATTTTGAAGTGGAACAACTTCAACAACGACATCTACATGGGCAAATTAAAAAAGAATATCTCTTCTGATCTTCATGTGTATGTGTGTATTTTTGTATGTGTATGTTGGAGACAGAAAAAAAACACAAAACTATAGCAATCATAATCAAATAGAAGCACAACTCCGAAAGAAACACTTCAAAAATGATGCTACAAAGGATATATGAATGAATGAGTACTGCTATTATTATTACTACTACATATGTACCAACACATATAGTACATATATACTAGCCAAATACACGTATGATATAAGTACAAGTACAATGATACAACTACTAAAACTATTAAAACTTGTTGTTGTTGTTACTCTCTGTAATACTGAGAAGAATAAAAAAGGGTCACATATGTACTCAACCATAACACTTGGTGTCTTTCTTGTTGTTGTTGTTGTTGTTGCACATATATTTATTGCATATAAAGTGTAAGATATGTAAGTAAAACATCCAATATAAGGACAAACTTGACTAAAAGGTAAAGATGGAAAGAGACAAATACCTAAATGCACACATACTCACATATGAGTATTGTATAGAGATGTGAGTTTGAAATACTTAAAATGAAATGAAATCAAATAAAATAAATAAAGTTGCTTGTAGTAAAACAATTTAATTTAAAAGTTTGGGATAAACATGCGCTCATGCACAACTACTATTAACACGGCACACACACATCCACACACATACGTACATATAACATACATATATCACCGAGCATACGTGTGTGCCTTTGGCTCAATACACAAACATTTGTGTACGTATGTGAGCACGTGAGCTACAAGTTCCTGTCCGCACTACTAACGGAGCAGAGCAATGCATAGAGTTGGATAATAGTTAGTATAGTGTCTGTCGGTGCCGGTGTGAATGAATGAAATGGTGTTATTATTGCTGTTATCATTCCTGTACTACGAGCACTATATCCTTCTATACACACATAACATACATACATACTTATATGGTGTTGAGATGCTGATGCAATATTTGTCACAAACGAAAAACTTTTTCGATCTATTTGCCGCCAACGTCGACGTCTATGTGGCTGTGTCGTCTTGGTTCTTATCCGTTGGATTAGTTGTTGTTTTAATTTACACTCTAGCTCATCAACACCATGATCATCATCGCCACCATCATCATCTTCATTGTCATTATTATCATCATCACCATATGTATACCCCTGCAGTCTAAACACGACCCAATTAATCTTTGTAGTTGCTTAGAGAGTGAGTATGCATTTTCATCATTGTAATAATTGAACTAATTGTTCTACAAATGGCCAACGTTCTTCCCTTTGGCAGGAACCTTTCGAACAGTGCATGAAAGGAAAGTTTCCTAACCTCCCACAGATGCCCGGATTATCCCGGAGTAGTTGTAAGTATATTTGGTTCAAACAAGCATATAGCAGCATTCTTTCATACACAATAGACTTTATCTAGTTTTAATAAAGTGGGGATCTGGTAATCGTATAATTGCTGAAAGTGAGCCATAATCGGCTATGAATTTCATTATATCGGTCCAGAATCATAATTTCGGTGGTTGAGAATTGGTCAGGCTATGAACTAGAGTCGTTTTACGAACTAGTTCCTGATAATGCAAAGAAAGAGAGAGAGAGAATATATATATATATATATATATATACCATCTATAACAAACGTTAAGAAAAATAAATAGGTAAAGATTTGAAATCGTAATTGAAGAGAGAACTAATAATAAATTTCAATGGAACTAGTGAAATATCCATTGCTTCACCAACTCCTTTGAAATGCAACATAGTTATAAACCGAATCGAAATAAGAGTATTGGCACGGTAGAAAGAATATGCAGAAAAAGTGTCAATGCCCTCGAAGCGGGAATTTCAATTTTTCCGCTTTCTTACCTCACATCTAATCATAGATTCATTTTGATTCTACATACACACATATATATGATACACATATGTTTGCTACATCTCATACCTTCACTGTAAAAGTGTGAATGAACAAAACAAAACAAAAAATCACAAAAAAAGAAAAACAGAAAACACGATAGAGACGGAGAGAAAGAAAGAAAGAGAGAGAATAAAAAAATATTACATGAATTATGCCAAAATATTCACAACAACATCGGGTATATTCTTGTGGCATGATTACACTACCACCGAGTAGTGGCAGTAGTTGTAAGAGGAAGAATTATTGCAGTTAAATTAAAATTTATGCGCATATTTGGCAACAACAATTAGTGCTTTAGAAGAAATAAACAAATCAAAACAATAGTAACAACAACGATGCTAACATAAACACAAATAACAAATGGAATGAAATTAAAGAAATGAATTGAATAAATGGTGATAGCGATGGGGGCGCTTGTGATGAGAAATGCTATATGATGGTAACTGCAATAACTACTTGCATACAAGTGCAAATACCAATTATTATAATTGTACGTAATGATGATGATGATGCTGATGATGATGATAATGATGATTTGAGAAACTAAAACGAATTTTAAATGAATATTAATGCGTGGAATTTTCATAATGTTTATAAAACTCTTTGTTTTCGTTCGCAGAGTTTTGTCTGTTATAGCTAATCAACAGTTTTTATTACATAACATATTTTTATGAAAACTACGAGAAGTTGAACAATTTTATCTGCGCTAGCATTAATTGCACATAGTGTAATTACTCTAAAAATTCATTTAATCTCAACAGAAAATAGGAAAATATCAATAGGACTCTGTCTCGGCGCTATTGAAGGGCCATAGGATTTCACACCTTCATTTGAATAGATTTTTGACCACTTGGAAACTAACACCTTAACATGTGGTGTGATCCATTTTGAGGGGTGAGGACAACATCGCCGACTTATATGCAGATGGCTAATGCACAAACTATTACGGTCGAGCATGAGTACCCGATCAGAATCTAAGGTCATAAACAGCACAAGCTTATAAATGATCGAACCCATTAGTTTACGCGTTTACGTGTGCACTGAATAGTTTACAACCGGGGTGTTATAATAGATGTATTTAAACAGAATATCTCTGGCCCCTGGTGCCGTAGTCAGTGGTTAGTGTGTTCGCCTTCTGATCTGTAGGTCGTGGTTCAATCCCCGGCTGATGCATAACAAATTTAATATCGATAAGATTTTTCTTTCGAATGGTACCCACCTGTCGGCAAGCAATTGGCAATTCTTCCGACAGTAACAACTTGCCATGAAAAAGCTTCTAAAAGAACTCTGTGACAAAGCTCATAAAAAAAGTGATGTCACAAGTGTTCTGCCGTTCGGAACCGGCTAAAATAAGTAGGTCCCTTCTAATACCGTCCAAATTTAAGACGCACAACAGTAATGGAAGAGAAGCTCGGCCAATGAGCCCTTTGGGGCTTTAAGTGCCACATATTTATTTATTTTTTTATCTCTGGCCCCTGTCTGTCTTAGCGAGTAACCGTAAGCTTTACGAAGTAGGGAACTCAGCTGTAGATAACTTCTAAACCTTTCTCAATTTAACTAGACGGTGATGCTTGATATATCGGTTACGCGGACATATATGATACTTGAGCTTCTGCCACCAAATCACTGGTTACAAAGAAACTTAAATACGGTATAAATGGTCCGTAAGCAGCATAACTTAAACCAATATTGCTCTCAATTTGAGAGGACCTAATAAACCACTTAGTCTGGTTCTGTGTACATATTATATGGAGAAAAGAGTCTATTTCGGAATTACCGAAACTTTCGGCGGCACCCTCGAGGGAATTAACACCTCTGAAGCGGCCGAAGAGCAAAATCGCTAAACGCAAAAATGTATCTTCTTCAGGAAGTGCGTCCAGGCGGCAAAATTTCCAGAAAAAGCAGCTGCTCAAGATAGAAAAAGCAATGTCTTCAGCTTTGGCATTCTTGCGGTGACTTCTTGCGGTGACATAGCAAAGAACCACTTGTCACTAGGCTGAGGCTGAGGAAGGGTGATCATAGTGGCAAAATGAGAGTACTGATGTGACCATTAGAAAAATCTGATCAACTCTCGACAGTGAGAAAAATTGTTCTATGTTGTCCCTCAGTATTTAAATCATTACCATCGGCCTGTTGACAGGCACCCCACCAAAAAAGGTTCAGCTGCAAATAACTTCAGTCGCAGATAAGCTTACGAGGACGAAGCGGAAACTGTTCAGTGCTTCCTCTATCGGTATCCCCACTAGGCAATGGTTCTTTTATGGAAATTATTCAGCCAGCTGTCGAAGTTGACTGGGACATTACGCACTTTGTAAGAAAATCTCTGTGTCCTTGTTTGCAGGAGGGGAGCACCGTACATAGTTCAGGGAGTCTAGAAACATCTAAGGAATGTGCAAATAACTGGTTAAGATTGAAACAGAAATAAAATTTCTATACACGAGAGCACTGATAGTGAAATGAACAATCTGCGAAATATTATGATGCTATGAATGATGATGATGCAAATGGAATATTATATGAAAGAATTTCAAATTTATATTTAAACGAAAACATCTACATAATACGTAAATTCACTTACCCACCTTCATTCCCATGTGAGTATATGTGGAAGCGATAATTTGCATTTTATACTTCCACACATTGTGCACTCTATTCACACACTAATCAGTCATTTTTGACAACGGCTGCAATAGTGTGGGTGTGTGTTTGTGTGTGTGGAAAAATTGATTTCCTTTTTATTTTTCTAAATATGTACATATATATATTTTTTCTAGCTAAAATATTTACCGCCAAGCAAATTGTTTGCATATGAAAGTATGCAATGGCCACAGTATCAGCACTACAACCACATACAAATCAATATGAGTACACGACGCAATGTTTAATGTATGTATGTATGTATATGTGGCAAGGTAGTGGCATAGCTGACATTACATGCATGTACACAAAGGAGAATAGACGGACACACATACATCTCATACATATATAGAAATTTCTATAAAATTAATACCAATGGCGGAAGTGACGAAAGCCACTATGGCTTAGGCTTAATGATGTGGCAGTCAGTCAGTCAGTCTGTCGGACGTTCGATTGTTAGATGAAAGTAATTTCTATTTTTATATATATTCTACATACATACACGTATGTGCACATAATTTTACAGGCAGTAATATGTTGAAAATGAGTTGAAAATTTGCATTTAAATTAAAATTTATGTACATTTTCTATAAACATACGATACGCATACGCATGTATACATGCACACTGGCAAATATGCCATATGCAAATTTAGTGTGATTAGTTTTTCTACATTGTGTAGCTGCTGCTGCTGCTACTGCTGCAGCTACTAATTTTTATACGATACGTATCAATATTGAAACAACCATCATCATCATCATCATCATCATCATCATGCTCATCATGAACAATATCAACGCGTAGTTATACGTGTGAGTATGTGCGTAATATAATGCGTATAAAATCGCTTTCAGCTGGTAGTTGTGATGATGTTGCTTAGGCAACTTCACGTTTCACGTTGTTGCACGTTTTAATATCACACAAACCACCACACTTACACACACATACTTCTATTTATAGGTGGATATACGCATGTATGTACCTGTATTGCCCAGGAATGATGCATTTACATACATTGTCATTTTGTGAGCACATCACGTTTTTGATATCGCTGTTACGTTTTGGGCTTTTGCGGTTCATCGCATGTACGCATCTACTTACGCATCTACGCATCCACGAGTACATTTGGTAGCCCTCATTTAAGCCATGTCGCATCAATGCATTCATGTATGTATGGATGACGAGATGGTCGTGACGATGATGGTTGCGGCGGTATTGATGTTGTCATTTGTCGCTCACTCGCTTAAAAAAAAACAGTATTTGATCGATTTTGATGTGGAGCATCAAACACACAAATACATACATATTCATGTACACCGTCATTATTATGTCATTATATATATTTGTTGTTGTTATTGCATAATTTGCAATTAATTGTTTGTTATGATGAGGCTTTTCCACCACAGACTCACACATACACAATACTCGAATATAGGTAATATTGTATATTTTTCCTACGAAATTTTTTTCATTGATGATGCCATGCCATCATAACCACAGTGATATTAATTAATTTAATTAGCAACATGAAATGTTGTATCATTTGATGATTTGCTGTTATTTATTATTTATTTACATAACAACCAATTCCATTATAAATACAACTAATTTAGATTATGTCGGTAGAAGAAATTTTATATTATTCGAATAATCAAGTGTAATTTAATAAGTAAAAGCTCTCGCACTTGCCAACACATTACAGGTTAGGGGAGATAAGACTTACATACCAATACCAAGTAACAATTTGAAATTCAATAAGCGTCCATTGCTGCAATTTTCCATTACGCATCTTTGCTTCGTAGAGATTTCTAAGAAATAAATGCGATTGAGAAATGATTTCTGGTATCGACGCTGCTTTTACTGCGAAAGAAGAGCCTTATGGAAGCTACATGGTGTTTTCTTTAAATAAAAGATTCTTCATTCAGTTCTTTAGCTTCTCAATAGATGCTTCTCGAAATGCCTTCCAAGCAGAAGCTCTAAGGGCTCTTTGGTTAAATAAGTTCATTCGCATTGATGGAGCAAAAGTGCTCACTTTCTGTGAGAAGATTATTTATATATTATTGGCTCATTATTTGCACTGCATTTTTTGTTAATAATGTTTGACTTCCCTTAGTACTATTAACCCCATCCACCATAAAATAATGCATTAATTGAACACCATGGCACTTAGCGATAGTTTAGCCATTAATTACAATATAAATGATTTTTACAACAAGAAGATAACTTCAATTAAATCGATTAATCAATCAAATTAATTATTGTTATGCATAAAATAGTGCAAAATATGTAATTTTAAAAACAAGAAACGCAATGAGTATACATATCGTATATCCACACCAACATATAACAACCGTACTATATTCCATAGGCATTGTAAACATATGCAAGTGCAGTGAATTTATTGCATAATTTGCATGAAAATGTTTCAACAATTTTTGCATTATATGCAATTTGCAATATATGTGTACATACTTATGTATATATACATATAATTACTATTTGATGCAACACTAGTGGAGTGGAATAGTGGAAGATATTGGACAACAACATCAGCAACACAATATGTGAAAAATGTAAATAACACAAACTCAGCATTATTTGTGATTACAACATTTTGTGTGGATTTTTGCGGTTTGGTTTCCATTGAGGATGATAAGTTGTTGTGATGGTGGTGATGTTTTTAATTTAATTAATATTTTCTATTTTATTATTTTTGTATTTTGATGGTTTTTCATAGTCACTAGCATTTTTTTTATTATCTTTTTATATAAATATTTTCAAAATTTATGTTTTCCACCTCTCAGCATATTTTATTTTCAATGGAGTGAAGATAGTGTTATTTAAAATATTGTATTGGCGGTTTCAATAATGTGGCATGCCAGCAACAATTCGAAATAATAGAAGTATTTTTATAATATTTATCTGTTAATAAAGTCCTAAGGCTATTTGGCAATTCAATGATAATAGCTAGAGAGCAATGTGTGTACAAATTTTATATGAAATGTACGTCTGAATATATGAAACACATTGAATATGTATTCGTATGATTATAATAAGTATTTGAGGCGACAAATATTTTTGTTTTCAAATGATCAGAAAAATTATTGAAATTTAATATAAAAACATTGCATATTTACGATGGTATTTTATTATTTTATATACTTTTGAGAACGTAATTTATTTGGAATTTATACATTTTTTTCTCACAATAATAAAATAGATTATTAGTACAACTCTGTTATTGTTTAATCTGTTTGAATATATTCTTCTGATTCTATTGATTATATTTCTCCCATGTTCATTCCTCGCTACGACTTCTTTCATCGATGCAGTGATATATTCTTCCATACTTAGAAGCCAAGGGATAATTAGGTATTCAGAAAAGGATAAAAATCATAAGAAAATTATGTCTAAATAACAATGAGACTTATTATTAGCGATTATTAATTTAATTTTTTTTTTTTTTACTACTTCGAATATATCTCGTGCTAGAATCTAACAATATATTTATAAAGAGTATCAACATAAAGAAAATCCAAAATACTTACAAACATTTCTAATAATATTTTCAGTCCGATAAGTGGTTTACGTGGAATGGGTCAAAATATGAAAAGAATTCATTTTATTGAAAAAAATTATCAACAAAATTATACTTCAAAAAAATCGGGAAAAATACTTACTCTGAAAATATGTAAATAATGAATTCACAGTAGCCCTAGAGTTAACCCTAGAGGGTTAAAACGTATGACAGATCGTCATTATTTTGTTCCCCTAATATTTCTGTGGCAAAAAAGCAGTAACCGCTTAAGATGATTTAAGAAAGAATTGAGATACATGCACAACCAAGACCGCATTAATTTATTAAAAATATATATTCATTTATACTCATTTCCTTCGAGCAAAGAAGAACCCTAATTTCCATTTTTAATTGCAAGTAATTCTTGAGATTACACCAAAGTTGTTGACATCTTTATAATTATGAAATTCGTCCCGTTTTATTCCTTTCAGTCATAAATTGAAAAATGTTATTCTATAAAATTTTGAAAGTTGACTTTGGAGTTTTTGCTTTTGGCTACAAAAGCAAAAACTAGACTGACTAATTCCTATCTCTACATCTTAAATATGCTTTCTTACAAAATTGACGATTTCATAAAAATCACTCCGTACCATGTGTGTACCATTCCCATGGTACATTTAAAGGGGTAAAATTTATAACCGACCCCATTAATATTTTCTTCCCAGTTGACGCCTAAACCACTTAAGGGCTTCAGAGTTTAACGATCTGTTTGAATCAACAGCTTTGAGGTCTCCGAATGCGATTGGGTTTCTACGAAAAGAATACGAAAATATATGAAATTCGACAAATATAAGAAAAATAAATACGTGACACTTATAGAAACCGAAGTTCCTTTTGGAGGAGCATTTCTTCCAATTGTGCGTGTTAAATTTTGGACATGATTAAAAGGGACCTACTTATATTAGCCGGGTCGAAACGCTAGAATCCTTGTGACATAACTTTTTCATGGCAAATTATTACTGCCGGAAGAATTGCCAATTGCTTGCCGTCTGGAAAGTTGCGCTTCAGCCAGGGATTAAACCAACGACATACAGATCAGAAAATCAATGCACTAACTATTGAACTACGGCATTCGCCTGTAGTGGTATAAACTATAAGTCCAAACCCACCCAAATAACTTTTCCTCCCCAGCATTCGTTTGTGGACTCTCCATATTCACTCTTAACGAAGTCTCCTGTAAAACTGACGATTGGTTCCTCAAAGAGGCATCAACTATTTTATGGAACTCCATTCATTTTTACTCCCAACATTTTTCCTGAGCCCCCCTGTGGGCTCGTACAGTTCATGGATGCACCTTATTCGGTACTCATCATCAACGCAAATAATTCAAAGTTCTTGGGTAGGACTTTTTTTCCCCTTTTCTATGCAACCTCTCATCCGATGTGCAAAAAAAGTGATGAGTGTATAGAATGTGATTTTCGATCTTCGACAGTGGAACTCGACTTCTCAATTGCTTACTTAGTATTTGGTTGCATAAGTAATCCTTCGTATAAACTCCAGGATGATGTCATTAGTGGAATTACTTATGATTCGAAGATAGAAACAGTCCTTTATTACTTCGAATGCGTAGTTGTTAACAATGACGTACTGTCCACGATACCGTGACTCTTTCTTTTCATCATATCATCATCTATGTTATTAAAATGCCTGTTACACCAAAGGTATAAGATCGAAAATTCATTAAATGCTTAAAATGAAGAATTTTGATAAAGCTATTCTATTGAAAATCACAAATAATCAAGTAAATAAATGCTTGTTTGATCTCTCTAAAGTGTCATATCATTTGATATGAGTACAATTGGCATACATTTATATGTAGACTACTAATACAGATGAATAATAATGGACCAATGAGATGAAACTATATGAAACTATATGAAAAAAAAAACCAACTCATCTAATAACATTCATACATCATCACCATGTCACCCATTGATTCTATCAACAAAGTCATCATATGTATGATATAAGCAGGAACATCTCCATCTCAGTACAAAAGATCCACTACTGATATGGTATGTGCAAGTGGTGGGGGTAGGTGGCAAAGAATGTTCTTTTATACGTACTTAAACGCTCAACATTACGTTATATTCGAGTCATATTTATTTTGTCATTTTATGCGTTGTAGCAGCTACTATATTTTTTTGGAAACCACTGTATCCTATATGAATATATATACAAGTATACGTATCTAACTACATGACTGTATGACAATGAAGAACACAATTCTTTGCTACAACCACAATGCCTGACTAACGCACGTTCCATAGATTCCACGCATATACTCTCGAATATTGTATGAATGTTTATGCAACGTTTTGTATACATATGTGTACATACATATGGGTAAGATTATATGAGAAGGCATTATTGCCTTCAGGAGGGTCGATCACATACATACCTACTTAAGTGTATGCATGTATTGTACCTCGTACTTCAAAGAAGACGCACATATGTGAACATGTAATAGTCAAGAACAGCTGCTAGTGTACAAATAAAGGAAAACAGCCAAACGGGAAAAGGGTTGGAATGAGAAAGAAGGAATTCATATGGAATTTAAGTGAGTTGGGTCTTATGAATATGACAAAATGCTAACTCATACATATATGTATAATAGAGTAGGTGGACAAACGTTCTAAATGACCACCACAATATATGTATGTATGAGTATATCATTTAGAATAGTAAGCATTGATAATAATTAAACTCATCAACTTTTTCTTAAGACTTACTTACTTTATTATTGTCATCATTGTCCACATCATCATCATCATCATCAACATCGACGACGACGACGACACACTTTCACATACACGCACACACACACACACACACAGCAAGAAATAAATGCACATTCATATACTATAATAATCCATAATCTTTTGATGGCTATTTGCTCAGTTATTAATTAAAGAATTTAATAAATATGTGCAAGTTTTGTTTTGCTACCATAACGGCTCTTGATGCTGTTGCTATTGCTCCTACTCATCTGGCGCCGGCTATTATGTGACAAACACACTCTGATGCATACATACAAACAGACAATCTCTATATTTAATACGAATAAACAGAAAAGATGAAAGTTTATTGTCAGTTGATATCCTTGGGGTTTTGCAATGCATGTACGAATACATATGTACACAAATACACACACACATACACACACACTCATATGCATTGTCCCTTTTCTGGTGTCATCATTATGGTATTTCGGTTGATTATTCTATGTACTCTTACCTTTTGTTTGTGTGCAGAGCAATAGTCTATTGTTATTGTTATAATTAAATTATTGCTTTATTTCATTAAGACTGCTCATAATATGAATGTATGAATTCATGTTTATTCATGGCAAATATTTTTGGATTAAGTTGTAGTTGTTGTTGTTTAATTTTTTTTCCCGTTGCATCTCCTTTAATCTTTTGAAACGTTTAATGAAAATGGATCTAATCAAAATATAAAGCATGTTTGTATGGCAGATATAGTATGTAAGCATAGGTGGTAATTGATTTAAATAAAGTTTATGTGAATGATAGGAGATTACTGGATAAAAGAGAAAAACAAAATCTAGAATAGAGAGAGAGAGAGAGAGAGAGAGAGAGATACCAGAAAGAACACTTTCAAAATCATAACATAAAATTTGTAATTTTATTTACATTAATAAAAACCGTATAAACCTGCCTTGAAGCTATTGTAGTCTCTGAAAAGTTAATGAAATGAATATAAATTAAATAATTTGACTTTAAAGAAACATTTTGTTATAATAGTTCATTTGAAATAAATAAAGTTTTCTTAGAGCTTTTCCCTTTTCAAATTACAAATGTTTTTGTTGTTGTTAAAGACTTAGATTTTGCTTTCGTTAAAGACGCTCCAACGTGTGTGTGGTCTGGCGGTGTCATAATGGAACACAACACCATTTCTGTTGATCAATTTTAATGGAATTACTTGCTTCAATCTCGTTCATTGTTGACAGTAGAGGAGATCGGAATCAATTGTTTGATCAGGCTCATAATGGACAATTCCCTTCCAATTCCACCAGACACACACCATTACCATTCTTGACGTCAATCCTGACTTTTGTCACCGTTTGCGAAGCTTCACCTCGCTTTGTCCATGATCTTTTTCACACATTCTTGCCGTACGTGATCCACTTTTCATCGGCCGTTATCATTCGCATCAGAATTGGTTCGATTTTGTTCCCTGTTAACAGTGAATCGTAAATCGAATCGAAATTCGGTTGATTAAATTGTTCAGTATTCATGTGGGACTCAAAAAATCGAGCTTCTTTGTGTATCCAGCGCTCTTCAAATGGTTGATAACTGTTTAGTGAGGAATACCAAGTTGTGTAGCAATATCCAGGCTGCATATCTGCCGATCTTGCTGAATTGTTCCCATGATTTCATCGACTTTTCAGTGATTGGTAGGCCAGAGCACCTTTAACATCAAAATTATCAGACCCAAAAAGTGTAAATCATTTCGCTGCTGTTTTTCTAGTTACTGCATCGTCTCCGTAAACTTCACAAAATTTTTCAGTAGCCTGCGACACACCTTTTACCTTTTTAATGTATAATAGAAAAGCAAAATATGACTTTTCACAGAAAAATGCGATTTTAATAATGTCTTCTAACAAAATAAAGCTTAAAATGTCCCATTTCAGACAAGCTATACCACATAAAACCAGAGATGTTACATTTTAGAGCCATCTACCGAAAATTTGTTATCGAACTTTTTCGAACACCCAATATATGCAAAAATATATAAATGTTTTTTTTATATTTATATATTTTTTATTTTTTGTATTTTTTGTCGATTTATTAGTCGATTTTCGATGACGATTTTGGTGCCAAAGAAGGGAGGTTTTAATTCATTATACGTAAACCACTGAATTGATTTATAGTAATACTGTTAATAATATTTCTTCGCTTATTGGAGTATTTTCATTTTTATATCTTTTGCAGTCAGTCTGTAGTTTCTTGTTCGATATATGGTGCAAATAGTAAAAAAACACCTTCGAAAAACCTTGGAAAAATTAATATTTGTACAATAAGTCAATTACAGTAAAATTAAGTGTTTGTGAATATAACCAAGAGAAAATTTATTAATTCCACTAATAAAATATCTATTAATGTCCTCTTTCAAATCAAATATAAATTGTTTAAATTGTAAAATTTTTCATTACTTACAATACACCACCCAAATACAAATAGAAGAGTATGGTGTTGCTGCTGCAGCATTATTGTCCTTCCGAATGCTGCTCTAGTTATACGAGTATAGCACTGTTACATAGGCATCATTACTATGGTAATGTGCATAGCAAAGCAAACAGAAACCTTTTGTTTTTAATTTACTTCAACTGAATGAGCTTCAATTCAATTCATTGTTTCATTAAATTTGTTTTTTTACTCTTAATTTTGTTTTCTATTTTCTTATTGTGAAGCCTCCATTTAGCAAACACAAATGCACAAATACACCTAAAAGTGATGATAACGACGCCGGTTTGCATCGCTATGTACATCGTATGTACATACGTAGGAGTATTTGGACGTTAATATATATATATGGTATATACATTTCTATTCAAATGGTGCATCCATTCATTTTCAACTTGACAATGTGAATCCGAATGAACTTAATTTGGTCACACACAATTGATTCTTTTCTCTATCTAGCCCCGCGTGCGCTCTCTCTCTCTCTCCTGTGTGTCAATGGCAATGAAAATGAAGTAGAGCTGCATTGCTTTAGATATCACATACACTCCTATTTACTATATATTGCACTATATGGTATAAACAGTTCGAGTAGAGTAATTCTTAGCACAACATAGAGTTTAATAAAATACTGGCATGCTTCTTCTTCTTCTTCTACATTTTGTCCTCATCTTCTTCAACACAAATTCAAATTCATTTTGCAATTTGTGGAAAGAACAATGCAATTATGTTGACATTAAATGATGTGAGTGATTTGTGCTACTGTATGGATGGGTGGTCTATGGTGTATATGGATTGCTACTATATGTAAGAATTTCTAATAATGAATTTTTCTACCTACTCAGGGAAGGATTAAGAGATGTATGAACTATTTTCAAGATCAATATTTTGACAATCTGCATTAGGTTAATTCTAAAATGGGCATTTAAGGTGCTAACCTCATAAGAGATTCCAATGGGCACATAGATGCCGCGCATCTGCTTTTCAAAGGCCTTCATTATTCTCAAAGTAGAATTGATTTCCTTCAAAGGCACCTAAGATTTACTATGAATGAAGATATATTGAAGCATTCTGACGAGATTCAACCTATTTCCAACAAGTATCAAAATGAGCCAATAGACCCGCAAATCTAATAGGAATTGTAAAATTAATTTTGTATAAAAAAATTATTTTTAATTTGATTCTCATACAATTTGGAATAGGCAAAAAATATACAAATTCTCGGACAAAGCACTCACACTTTACGTTCCGGCCCTGCATCTGCGGTAGTACATGCTATATAGAGTACACTATCATTCTCTCGATTGCTTCAGGCATCTTAATGTGGTTTTCTTTGATTTTGTGGCTTGGAATTTACAATATGATTGTTTTGGAAAATTCACAAATTCACCATTACCATGTCCATCACCATCACGACAATTCATATCAACTAATTGGTAACAATTGACATCATTTAGTAAAAGAAATAAAATGCATAAATTGTATATTTTTGCAATAGAAAATTCCCACAACAATATTGAATGTGAAACAAATAGAGCCAAAGAAGAGAAAAAAGAATTGTTTACACAGGCCTCAAAGGATATTCACACATACCTTCAAGCATGTATAAGTATCGTACATACATAGATCAACATCAATGAAACCGCTACACTACCATATAATCGTTGAAACGACAAACGACAAATTTAGCATGATGACCATCACAATTTATGTATGTTCGAGTACGAGTACTTGTTGGATGCGCTAGAAGAGTCCAACAACATAGGCTCACTAGTAGGAGATGATCACACAAATATATATACGATAATTGTCTATATTTGTGAGCATGTGTTGTGTCTGTTGTGCATGAGGTCCCTAAATAGGACCACGTACGTAGTATGTTCATAGCTGAAGCTTGTTGTTTGGTTGTTCATGGTTGACATTTCGCACGACACCAAAAATGACACTTGACTTGGTGTGACAGCACAACAGTATAAAGTGGTACTCGCTAACAGTCCCCTGGGTGGTGATGACATAACATGACAGGCAACATTTTGTGATGAGCAAATGGGAAATGGGATGAACAAAAAAAAAACTAGAATACACACACACACACACACACTTAGACAAAATAAAAGCTCAAATGAACCAGCAACAACAACAGCAGCGGATGCATTTGTAGCAACAAGCAGCTAGAAATGGTTAGTTTTCAAATTGTTGCAACTAGTGTGCAACTATACATTTTTCCCTTTACCATCCGCCCACTCACCACCATACAATGTTGCCCCACTTGTATCATATCATTGTACGTGTTCGTGCATTTAATTTGATTTTTATACATTTTACTCATTTTTACTCTGACTCTGGCGCTTTGGCCTTTTGCTATTATTGTTGCCGCTTCAGATATATGCTGTATGCAATAATACATACAAACAGCATAAAAATATTTGCATATTTTACGTGATTCCTGCATTTTAGATAAATTCATTTTTTTAAATATTTTTCTCTTTTATTTCAATTTATTTGCCATATTTCAGTTGCTTCTTATACGAGTATTTAAATGAAAAATAGAGATGGAGCAAAAAAAAAAACACACACAAGAAAAAAAAAAATAAAGGGAAAACTAAAATTTACGACCACTCTGTAGGGACGTCAAATATGTGTAGTAATGTAGTAAAGAGACAAGGGAAAATAAACGCCTCGTTGTTCAAACGTATTTTTCAATTAAACTCAAGCTATACTCTACCATCAGCCACCCGTTCTGGATGCTATGCTGGCGTTGAACGTTTTGTCCATAACGTTTAATTAAGCAAATTAAATTTGTTAGCTAACATAATTACACTAAAATTGTATACTCTCCCTCTCTCTTCCATTCATTGTTGTCTCTAAAAGCATCGAATTCCATTTAGTCAAACTCATTCCAATATCAACAATAACATGAACTATAGCATAATGAAAAAGTATGAGCAAAAAAACAAAAAAAAACAGAGAATAAGACAACCGAAAATCTAAATCAGGCAGCACTTAGAAGACCACTCCATTAAGTTGTCTTTCGTCGCCAATTTCTTTGACTTTAAAGCAATACGAACTCGCACACACACACACACACACACCAACAGAGACGCATTCATACCATATACAAATACAACACACAGACAAATGAAAACACGTGACCCACCGTCACCATCTAGTCGTTTCTTTCTCCATCTTCTTCGCCAACGCCTCCGAAGCCACCGCCGCCGCCGTTGCCTGCCACCTGCGGCGTATTACATTCTCTATAGCCGATAGCGTGTCGACTTTTAATTTATTTTTAATAGAAATTTATTCTCTGACTTTGCTACTTACGCCGGAAAATATTATTTAACTTTGGGTGGTTCTTCTTCTTCTTCTTCTACTTCTTGCCTTGTACGTAGACTCAATCTACCCAACCCAATATATACACTCGTGAAGTATACATTGCCTCCAATATATAAGAGTAACAATCGTGACAATTCTACCACCTATTCATGCTCTCCTGTATTTACCAACCTTATACATATATGTAAAATATGAGCAAACAATCTAATGGTGGCAACAACGGTGAGCATAATTTAATATGAGGGCTCTCAACACGCCAACATTTCATATATTCGATTGTAAGTAAATGTTCTCGTATACAAATTAGTTGTTACACGAGTATGAGTACAGGTGAATATTTTTAAAGAAAAACGAGAAAAATAATTTAATAACAACAATGGAAATAAGTTACAACTAATTGTGGAAGTGAAGTACAGTATTTATGTGTTTTCTGTAACTCGATTTCTATAGTATTTGGAAAATAATATGACTTTAATGCGCCGCCACTGGGACATTATGATAACATTGCTTGACTATTATCATTTCTCTTAGAAGGTATTGACATTTTGCACCAAAGGTTTGGTTAGGTTATATGGCTGCCCTCTCTCTGAGGGGACACACTTAGGCCAGAAAGGCCCATTATGATACCACCTAGCTTCTCTGCCAATACTGCTGTGCGTGTTAAATTTGGACAGCATTAGAAGGGAATTACTTATATTAGCCGGTTCTTGCCGTTCGAAAGAAAAATATTTTCGATATTACATTTTGTTATGCTTCAGCCGGAGATTGATCAAGGCTATAATATTCTAGATAGCTGGCATAGTTAACATCTCAACATCTTACATAAAGTTATGTGTATAAGACAGCTATCTACAAGATTGCAGTCTTCTTTGTAATTCCACCAGGACAATATACCGATTCACACCTTCGCCATTGCAATAGAAAAATTTTTCGATTTGCGCTACGAAATACTACCGTATCCATCATATGATCAAATTTCATTTCCCTGCAACATCTCTCCACATATTTTCAAACATTAAAAAACGACTCGTAGGTGAAAGATTTAAATCCAACGATAGTTACTGCTGAAACGGCTGCGTGCGTTAATTTCGAATTATTTAATTTTCGAATAAAAAGCAATAATTACTGCATTACTGCAGTACTGCATTGTTCCCCTATAATAATAATAATTTCAACATTTTATCATATCTCCAGTCTATTTCGCTTTTTCAAAATTATTACAAAAACAAAATTTGAATTAATTTCGAATCAAAATATAAATATATTATATATATATATAAATATAATATATATATAAATATGTATATAAAAAAAATTCGACATTATCTATGTATTTTGAGGAATTCTCATATTTCATTATTCAGAAGAAGTATATCGAAGTAAAAGGATAGTAGCTAATTTTTTGTCGAAAGATGAGAAATATTTTCTTCAAATAGTCTCATTCAATTTTACAAGGACAATATCTAAGATTATGAATACCGCATGAGTAGCCCGTGAGTAATGTTAAATAAAGTTTATTAAAAATTATAAGACTGAAATAGGCGTGAAGTTCTTTCACTTGCGTAAAGGAATTTCAATGATTTTTTAGAAGTTTAAAAATTTCAAATCAATTCAATATATAATTTTCAAGATACCATACAATTAATTATATGCTTTATGTCAATTCACACAGTGAAATATAAAACTTTGAACCGATTTTCTTTGAAACGTTTTCTTTTTTTTTTTGTTCTTATACGAGGGCGGTCCAGAACTACCCGACCTGACATTTAGATGGCGGCAGTAGTTTGATAAAAATTACTTTGATGAAAAGTGGCAACCTTATAAAACATATGTTTTAAGTTCCAAGGTGCCACGTTGTTTAGTTTTTTTTTTTTTTTTTTGGACCCTTCGAAAGTTAACGAGCTCAGTGGATTTGAAAACATGGAAAAAATTGAGCTAAGTGAGCTAGGTGAAATTACAGGCATTTCAAAAAGTGCTATATATCGTATATTGACAGAAAATTTGGAGATGAAAAAGCTGTGTGCAAGATGGGTGCCGCGTTTGCTCACAATAGAACAAAAACAACGTCGTGAAGATGTTTCTATAGAGCATTTGGCGATGCTTCACAGTAGTAAAGCCAAGTTTTTGCGTCGATTAGTAAACATGGATGAGACTTGGGTCCACCACTTCACACCTGAGACAAAAGAGCAGACAAAACAGTGGACTGGAAAGAGAGAATCGTTTTCAAAGAAAGCGAAGACAGTTCCATCTGCAGGCAAGGTTACGGCTTCTGTTTTTTGGGATGCACGTGGGATAATTTTTATTGATTATCTTCAAATGGAAAAACAATCAACGGCGAGTATTATGAAGCATTGTTGCAGCGTGGCAACAAATTAGCGTTGAAATTAAAGAAAAAAGGCCACATTTGGCGAAAAAGAAAGTATTCTGTCATCAAAACAATGCACCAGTTCACACATCCGCTATTGCGATGGCCAAAATCAATGAGTTAAAGGTCGAATTGCTTCAACATGCACCTTATTCGCTAGATTTAGCTCCTTCGGATTATTTTCTATTTCCAAATTTGAAAAAATGGCTTGGTAGTAGAAGATTTGCAAACAATGAAGGGGTGGAGTCTGCGGTAGATAGCTATATTAATGAGCTAGACAGTTCATATTATAAAAGAGGTATCGAAGCTATAGAATATCGCTGTGAAAAGTGTACAGAGCTAAAAGGAGGTTATGTTGTGAAATAAACAAAAATTTTCCAAAATTTGAGAACTGTTAATTTCAACTTATTAAATCTGTTTCAAGTGAACTGGGTCTGTCATTTGACAACAGATACCGGAATTGTCAAAGTAGCTTCATAAATATGACTACATATATCACGAAGATTTAAATTCGATTTAATTTCTACTTCATTAAATATGAGATAATTCCACCGACTTGGATATTAGCAACTGCTAGACAAAGTTGAAAATTTTATGGGTTAGCATAAAACATAAAATCGAATTTTATTGTTTATTCTACTGCATACTAAACTAAGAATATAATGGATGAATTAAAATATTTTATATGTAAATAATATGCAAATCAAAATTGCGAAAACAATATAACGTGTATTAAATATTCTCTATTGTATGCATATCATATATCAATGGGTTGGTGAGTAAGGGTGTCAATCAAACGTCACATTTTCAATCAGATAATGTAAATAATGATGAAATACATAAAGTAATCTGTATATACGCATATAAACGTTATGTAAATTTTAAGAATAAAAATTAATTTATATTCAAATTTATGTTTTCTTTCAAACCGAAAACAAACAAAAAGAATATAGACACCAAAATCGTGATTATACATTTAGCGTGTATGTATGTATATGAGGATGTAAATGTAAATGTTAGATATTTAGTTAGATTACATTGCTATCGCAGTGACATAATTTTATAAGTAAACACACACACACATTCAGTCATACTATCATAGAAACCATACTGCAACATAATCAATAAATTGAGTATGTTCCTTTGTCCATTAGAGGAAGTGCGTGTGCAGCATGTGTACATATACAAAAACCAAAAGTAATAGAAGCTGATATGTTAGAATAGCTTCTACTGGTGCTGCTGCTGCTGCTGTTGCCACTGTATTGTAAACAATGAATATTTACCAACTAATGCTCCTCAAGATAGAACAATACTTGGCAGAAAGAGATGAAGCCAGCCTGTTGTTTGCCTTCTTTGTGCTCGTATATGTGCACTAGTCGTACAGCAATAACAATAGTAGCAACAAAAATAGCATAAAGACAATATTACGTAAGTAGACCGATACTTTGTGTTGCCAGCTGCCTGCTAGAGTTTTGCAATTGTTGTTGAACAAATAGGTAGAGACGCCACAGCCGCCGCAAATAATGTAAAAGTAGAAATTCAATTATGTGACATATACATAGATACATACAGACATACGAGTATATAGCATAAAAATAACTTTATTCGCGTTATTTGTATTCAATGTACGAAGATGATGATAACGACGACGCCGACGACGATGAATACGGTGACTTCGACAATGACAATACCTCCATATATCGTACAGTCACACCGCACAGAATGAAAGTACAAACAAACAAAAAATTCATCGAAAAAGTAGCCAAAGGACACGGAGCTGCACGTAGAAAATATACATTGTGTAATAATAATACAATACAATACTCATATAAGAATGTATGCATGTGTACCAATAGTTAAAAGCCTAAAACGACAAAAGTTATATCGAAAAATAGCAGCAACAGGAAGGAAGGAAGGAAACACAAGCCAAAGAAGGGTAATGATTCTTGCAAGCAACAACGAAGAACATTGAAGGATAAGTCATAAGGAATAAGAATACGAAAAATTAAATAAAATACGAAAAAAAATGCAATAACAAAAAGGGCGCGAGAGAGAGAGAGAGAGACAAAAAAAATAAATATATAAATTAAATAGAGTTGAAAAAGAAACAAAACATGTACTAAAAATGGAACACAACACAGTGACAATCGTAAAGATAATTAATTGAAAGAAATGTACAAGTATCTGTTGCGCCTGAAATTATACCAAAATTTATTTGTTTTAGGCAATCGCACGTGTTTTTCTTATTTCGCTGTTCTTCTTTCTATTACTTTCCCCCCGAAAGGTGTGTGTTTGTGTATATGATATTGCATATAAATAAATTGCTTTATGTGACACCAGGGATATGAGAAGATGAATGGAGAGAACAGTGTATACTTTAAAGCAATTATTTAATTACGCCATGAGAGCGAAATAACAAAAAAGAAGTCAAATAATATAACTAGTTGAAAAATTACAAAAAATGTATGTACATAGGGCCTATGACGACGATATGCATTAGTATGGGTGCAACGTTAGAGATGATTTAAAGAATTTTGTTCGAATGAATCATCATTTAGGACAATGTAGCATGACATTAAATTAATTTATTTCTAGTACCTGAAAGTAATATTCAACATTCTATTAGGGCAATTTTGTTTTGTAACTGATTATTTAAGGTCTACGTAATTTTGGTATGAGTGAACCCATAAGGCACTTCGATTTCTAAGAGTTTATGCTCGCACCAACGCAGTGAGAGTATGCGATTCTGACAACTTGATTTTTTTGTGCTAATTTAAACGTTTGAATTTGAAAAGACTACTTTCGATAGTATCGAAACTACGATATCTTCCACCATAACAGGTAAACAGATGACGAAAGATGACGCAAAATAAATAGTGTTCGTCTAGAGCGTGGCTATAGCCCGGTGAGCAATCTTCAGCGGAAGCCAAAGCAAATATCTATTAGAATAAGGAATTAGATTACTTCGTTGGATGTTTGGTCATATCTCTCGTTCTGACCAGAACTGGCTACCTTCAACTAAAATTTACTTCAATAAAAACGGTAAATTAAAAGTCAGGACAAGACAAGAATTCGCCATTTTGAGTAATACATTCCATTAATGCGGCCTGTCCTTACATATGGCACCGAAGCTTGTACAATTTCCACCTCAGATGAAAGGATACTCGGAGTTTTTGCGGGAAAAGTCCTGCGAAAGATCTTTGGACCTATTTGCGAGTATCGAATAAGGTACAACCATGAGCTGTGTGAACTGTACGCTGACACCGACATAGTAAAGAGCATTGAAATCCAGCGGCTGCGCTGGCTAGGTCATGTCGAGCGAATGAAAAAACACGCTCCGGATAAGAAGGTGATATATTTCGAACCCGCTGGTGGACGATGCATAAGAAGCAAACCTAACCTCCGGTGGAAAGACCAACTACTGGAGAACTTATCAATGGTTGGAATTTCTAACTGGCGCCAGCTAACAAATGAAAGAGTTGGCTGGAGAAGCATGTTAGATTCGTTCTAAATCGATTTTCGGTTCTAATGTCCATATAAGTAAGTAAATTAATACGCCATTATGAAACTTACTGATAGATTGCAAAAGGTCATCCTTCAAAATGGACAATATCTCACTGAATAAAGCTTATTGTTTGATACTGAATAATGCATTTAAATATGCAAATAAAACCTTAACAAACGTTCTTACCGAACCAATATTACCATTAATGATTATGGAAATGTGAAAACTAAAATTATTTTTAAAAAATTATGCAAAAATTGTAAATCAAAAACTGATGGATGATACCAATCAAAACTAGAAATCTTATCGTTATTAAGAAATCTTAATAACGATAAATGTTGAAGTGTTTAGTCACCAATCGGACAAATTAAATGATCCAATAAAACAGTAAGAGTCAGAATTAATCAATAGAAAATCAATCAATAGTGTTACAAAATCGAGAATATATAATTCAATAAAATATTAATACACTATAAAACGTCATCTTTCAAACAAAAATTATTTCCCGCACAACCCGATACAATGCCAACATCAAAAACAACATAAAACTCAAAATTATTACTATTCCTCATCACCATAATTATCACCACAAATATTAATATCATCAATATCATCAATATCATCAAGAATATTAATATTATCAATATCATTATTATCATCATTTTCACTATTTTCACTACTCGTCATTATCATATTCATCCATTAACATCATGATAATGAGCATTTCCATCATTAGCAGCCTCCTTATCAATATAATCACGTATTATCATTATTAGAACTGTCAGCATACATACTACATACTTAGTATTATCAACATAGTCATCTTCAATATCATCTTCATGACTGTTAGTACCACAAGTTTTTATCGTTCTGGGTAGCTCAATGAGAAACTGAACGTCAACTGTTTTGATTTCCTACCTAAACACTTTTCAATTAAATGCTCTTTGGGAAAAAAACGAATTTCAAAATAAATTTGCATTGAATTCTCAACGCACATATTAGAAAAACGATTCCTATAACAAAAAAGAAAACTTTGACATAAGCTTTAGATTGCAATTGTTACTCGTACTGAAGCGCAAAGAAATTGATGAGTGCCAACATAAATATATAAGTACATAATATGTACATATGCAGTTTATATAATATGCTACAAAAATCCACATTTACAAATCTGTACGAGGATTTGTTGCATGTTCAATATGTTTTTTTTTCGAACATAAAGTTATCTCTACCACCACAACAGCAGCAGCAGTAAGCTGATACATTTGAAAAGATTTGGCACAACAACATCCGATATGTATTGCAACATGTTGCTGACGATGATGATGATGATGATGATGATGATGATGATCATGACGAATATGGCTGTTTGCTGCTTTAATAGTTGTTATTGATTTTAGTAAATCTCTGCTTGTTCAGTAACTTTTATATCAGACACTTTTCCTATACGAGTATTGACTTCAAATATGTCTCAAATAATACAGAGATTCCATTCTAGCTCTCTGTTCGCCAGCATACTTTCTCTGTCTTTGTCATCAGTAGTTTGTACATCAAACACACAAAATATATATTGTTAGTCATCTTCGTAGACATATCTATTTATATATGCACGAGTATATGAGCATGTCTTTGATATTTCCTTTGTTTTACTCCTTGGGATATGCATTGTTTCTTCTTTAAAGACCGTTCGAAATAGTAGTATGCGCGTACATGTTATTTGTATGAATGTTTGGATTTTTATGTGTATTTCTCTCTGCACTAAAATGTGCAGTATATATATACTAGTGTCATCAGAAAACCCCAAACCATAAAAATATTTTGAAATTTATGACAAAATACTTGTAAAACATATTTTTCTTGCTTTGTATGCTTCGCCTCACAATGTTTCTTATACACATTCTATGTTTTCTTATTTTTTTTTTAATGCAACAACATTTAGCAAGCAATCTCCTGTAGCAAGCAGGATGTACATATAATATAGTGTATGTACCTTATGTATGTACATATTCCACAAAGTACAAATGAAGGATGAAGGAAAAAACATGTCGTCTCATATTTGCCGCAGACTAGTTTTTGTTACATCTGTTATTGTTTTAGACTATTATTGTCTATTATTATTATTGTTGTCATTGTTCTTGTTGTTGTTGTTGTTGTTGTTGTTGTTGTTGTTGTTGCTATATAGAAGTTATTCTGGTACAAAAATATTTATTGCAGATACCAAATTATGAAATATACCGACATATATCCGTATAACATATACACATTAAGTTGGATGAAGAACATGTCTCTAATTAACCCTTTAGGATGGCAAAAAATTTATCAATATCACAGTGACACAGTAATTGTGGGGGCAGAATAATTCCAACTGAGGAAAAAAAAACCTATACCCATATATTAAAACCTCCAAAAATTTGTGCATTCTCAGGCCAAATCATAAAAAGTTGCATATTTCAAGGGGACATATTTGTTTTTTATTTTCTTTGGGCTTTTACGTTCTTTATATAAAGATTTTGTCTGAGAACACCTCTAGTAAAATTTTTCAGCAAATAATTTTCTAGAACATCTTAACCCTCTGGCGACCTCCCAAATGCCATTCTATTCAGACTTTCCAAAAAGGGGGCCCCAAATGACCCTTTCTTGAGAGAGCTAGTGGATTAAAATGTTCAATAAAATTATTCTTCGTAAAATTTTACAGCACATGTCCAAACTACATATTTCACTCCGATATGAATTTTAACCCTTTTTTTGCACTTATTCTACAAGCAGTCAGTCAAAAAATTGCAAATATAATAGTGCCGTAAAAAATGTTCGCCTGGGAGTGCAAAAAGTTTTGGAGGTTTTACTATATGGGTCTAGATCTTTCGTCCTCCGTTGGAATCATTAATCCTCCAGACAATGACCCCAAATTGTTTCACAGTGAAATATTTTTGGCTTATTTTTATTCGGTTTGCAAAGAGAATTGATGACTATCTCTGATACCTACCCCTACTTTCAAAGCTTGTATCGCCTCAAGATTATCGTAAGATTATCAATCTACAAGTAAATGACCATATAAAAGTGTCCACAGACATAAGTAATCGACTGTAATAATCATCTTGTCATTACTCATAACATATTTACAAATATATTTCGTATTTCTTACAGGAAATCGAAAAAACCACCGGAGCAATAAAAAACGGCTAACCCCATAAATTCAACTATGAAACACCCACAAAATGAGTTTGAATTGAATTTGATTTGGAAAATGGGATTTACCCTTTATATTAATTTCATGCATAGAACATACTACGCACATATTATTATTGAATATACTTGTACTTACAATATGTAACATATGTAGAAGACCTTTTCAAAACGGCACACATTGAATTTATGCACCCCAAATACTATTTTCTGTACCTACACATTTCCACATACTTGAGTAAAAAAACAAAAAATTCAAAGAACAATTCATAATCGAATATATTGAAAATCATTTCTATTTAACCAATCAGACAAACGATTTACATAGGACTTGGCCAAGCCACATAAAACGCCCAGCTATCGCAGGCAAGGCAGGCAAGGCAGGCAAAAAGCAAAATAGTCTATTTTCGATTATTATTTGCAGTGGCGTACCCTAAATGGTGTACTTGAAGTCTTATTCAAGTACTTCGGTTAAAAAATGTGCAATATCACAATGATTAAACTTTTGCTATAAGATTTAAAATTTCTTATATAAAAAATAATAAATATTTGTATTTAAAATCAATTTAACAATATCTCACCTAGAAACATCGATACACTGTGTAAATTTCCAGTGAATTATGATCGAAAAAATGTTTGCAATAAAGTCGAAACCGCCATTTTAGCAAAATTTCGTTTCGACATTATTGCAAAACAGTTTTGCATTAATGCCGAAAATGTAATTTTGCATATTTTTGATTCAATACAATATTCTTTCAATTTCTTTTGCAATATTGTCGAAAAAGCTTCAACAAATGTTTCGACATTGTAAAAAATGGCGCATTTATTTCATTCGGCCATAATTCTTGTAGTTATAAGATATTAGCTACATCACTGACTACATAAGTATATATGTATGTGTGAATATAATTTAGACGAAGATGTCTACACCTATTACCTACGTATACAAATCGAATTTACTTAACCCGCTGCTTTCTGTCATTACTGTTGTCGCTTCACGTTGAAACGCTTTAGATTTCTTCGTCTTTTTTTTTTGCGTTGTTTTTCATTCATTTTCGTTATGATTATGATTAAATATCCTGCAGCAATGTTATGATTTATGACTTTGAACGCGTAACAACATTTTGAATATGCCAAATGGCAATTGAAGCAGCACGAAATAGAGTGGAAAACGATAGAAAAATATTATTTACTAAATATAATAAAAATATAAATGATGGAATAATATCCGCCGCCACCAATATCGTCGTAGGACATTGAAATAGACTAGAACGTAGTAAAACTAAAGACCAAACGAAATCGATTAGCATTGCCATTACCGTTGTCGCTACTAGCATTTTGTGTAGATATACACAAACATATTTTGATAAGTGGACAGACTGACATATTTACTATGAACGAGCGAATCAGAGCGATAAAGAGTGAGAGAGCATGGAATGTTGATATGGAATTGAATTTTGACTTTTCCAAGATATGTGCCGGCACAAAGGTAGTCGCGAAAATATTCCTTCTTATTAGCCACACAGCCACCAGTCAATTACTTGCATTACTATCAATGTCGGTCGATCGGTCGATGTCTGGCTGGTTGGCTGGATAGCTGTCTCTATGTCTGCCTGTCAATTTTAGCTGTTGCCTTCCGCTCTATAAATACTCGTATATGACACTCATATCAGAAGTTCACAATCAAATTCGTTTAAGGTGCGTCACTTCCACTCCTTCTACGTTTCAATGATATAACGTATTTTTTTTTTTCGTCGATTCCTACTACATTTTGAGTGGCTACTTTTTTGCTTTCTTGTTGCCACTTCCCCCATATGCCATGCACATTGGCTAATTCCAATGTAAACGTTTAAATTGTTTTCCTTTTCGATTGCTGCTTTCAAGTATTGCGTACGCATACAGTCACTTGTACACACACACAATTACATGCATCCGCCCATCGTCTTCATCATTGAACTCGTGTCGTTGTTCCGCTTTTCCAGCTTATGCATACGTACATACATAAGTGAAAGTTGATTTTATTAATGTTGATTTTATTGAATTTTGACTTTTGATCATTTTTTATCAATGCAACACATTCATGACTGCGTTATGTTTGTATGTATGCATGAGTGTAGTCGAAGTAGCAGAAAATCATATGGCATAAAAATTGAAATTAACTGAATTATGATTCATGCCTAAATAATTCAATGAATTTGCTTGCATCAGATAAAATGAAAATAAAAGAAAAAAATCATAATCAATTGGGAGTGCTTCCAAAGTGCTGGTTTCATACTAGAGCTTACTACTACTTAGTTATTGTATTATTGGATGGGCGTGTTGATTTTGATTGATTTTAGTGAAAAATGAAAGTGAATCTCACACAGGACATATATACTCAGATATGCACATATAATTTCATTAGTATGAGTAAATGATTTATGATGACTACATAAGTAAGTGAATATAAAGAAGGCAAATTGAAAGCATTGCATTGAAATTGAAAATTGTTGAAATTAAGACAGTATTTCGTTGAAACAAAACAATCTCATCATTCCGTCTCTTGTTCTATTCATTGCAATAAAAAATTAATTTAATAACTTTCAAGTTATTCTGCGTTAAATAAAAGTCGGTAGGTATAATATTCTGAATGAAATTCCAAAGAAATCAGATACACGCAAAGAGCGAAAGTAACCAAAAAAAAATTCTGCAGACATATGAAATAAAATCATCAAATCGTTAGAAAATTTTACGCAATAATGAAGAATAAAAACGAAGTAAATAAGAAAATTTTATTATACTCAAATTACTTCTCGTAAACTTTTTGACTAAATGAAAAGTTTAAGAGTTTCATTGATCTACTCGATATATGTGTTTGCAAGAAATTAATAATATTTGAAGAAAATCAAATAGAATGTCGAAAGGAATGCAAAATGAAGATAGTTATATTTAGAGAGTACTCACATTTAAGATGCCACAAAATGTAAACATGCATAGGAAATCCGTCAAAGTTTCAATTTTAGATAGATATCAATCATTACCCATTCTAAGGATCATACAAGTAGAAGCATATTTCATATAAGTACACAAATTCAATGTAGATATTAAAGTAAATTTCATTCGAATTATAAAGTATATGAGCATCTGATAGATGACGAAAAATTGTTTATAACATTTCCTTATCTGAAACTAAACTAAGAGTCACACTGTCATTCGCGACTTAATCGCCTTCGTATGGATATGAATGCCTTCTGTATTTTAAAGTGTAAGTACATATTTTAAATATAATATTTTTCAATTTTTATATATACGTATGTTGTTAATTTTTATACCCTGCATAATGCAATATGCATGGTATATTCATTTCGGTCAGATGTTTGTGTCCACTTGAAGGAATCTCTGGAGATATAGGCATAGATATATATTCGTGATCAGCTGGCTGGTTCGCACGATAACTTGAGTAAGTATTGAGCTATTTCAACCAAATTTGACACAAGTAACCTACGATCTAAGGGTACAGAGAGGATTGATATTGGGCATGATCGGTCAATAGCCACGCCCACACCAAGCATTCAAAGCGACTAACCTCGGAATTTTTAAAATCTTTAACTTGCTATAACTCACATAATATACGACTTGGGACAAAAATATTTTGCACATAGAGTTATATTATACTACTATATAACCTCGCCAAAAGTGGGTGAGCCACGCCTACTTTTTAGCGTAGCTCTCATACAAAGTGTCTGTACTTCTTTTAAATTGAAACAGCTGTAACTTCGGCAATCTTCTGTCCAGAATAACCATAATTGACACTTAGATTAACATGGTAGTCGGAAATAATCTGGCAGAAAATCAGTGTACCACGCCCACTCCTTTTTGGGTCTGCCGTACAAAGTTGCGGAAATTAAAAAAAAATTTACCGGTTATAACTTGCAAACTATTCACCCCCAAATTTTAAATTGAAACAGCTATAACTTCGGCAATCTTCTGTCTAGAATAACCATAATTGACACTTAAATTAATATCGTAGTCGGAAATAATCTGGCAGAAAATCAATATACCACGCCCACTCCTTCATGGGTCTCCCATACAAAGTCGAGTGAATTAAACTAAAATTTTAAGCTCCATAACTCACAAAACATTTAGCCTAGGACTACGAGATTTAAGGTGTGGATTAGTATTGTACGAGCAATTAGGCTCACAGGAAATGGGCGCACCACGCCCACTGTTTATCATAGCCTTTGTGCAAAATGAGTGAAATTCTTTTAAATTGAAATAGCTGTAACTTCTGTATCCTTCTGTCTAGAACAATTATAATTAATACTTCGGCTAATATGGTATTCAAAAATAATCTGACAAAAAATCAACATGCCACACCCACTTCTTAATGGGGCTTCCATACAAAATTTGGAAGATTAAAAAAATTTAAACCGCTATAACTTAAGAACTATTCAGCGTAGGACAACCAAATTTAAGGAGTGGATTGATATTGAAAAATTAATTAGATATACAAGAAAGAGTTAAGCCACGCCCACTTTTTATATAGCTTCCGTACAAAATCTCGGATTTATCTTAAACATTAAAACACCCATAACTTACGAAATAATACGCCTAGGTCAACCCATTGCAACCTAGGTAGTTTAGTATTATAGGCAGAAATTATTCCTCAAAAATTGGTGAGGTAGCCTGGTTCTTAATGTAGCTCCTATACAAAGTAGTGGAAGAAAAGGATGGATATACGAGCAAACTTTTTATATATACCTCTACATATGCAGGGTATAATTTGGTCGGCCCCAGCCGACTGTAAGGCCATTTTTTATATACACTTCTATGTACCCGAATATATTTATGTAGTCTATACCAGTCGGTTTATTTAATAACTCTTGTATGACTGAATCCACAATCAACACTCTAACTTCTTTTGCTATCGTCTCAGAAAGCATAACTTTTTTAATACACAAAATCATATTCTTACATGCAAAATATATGAAATATGCAAGGTACTTTCTTTAAATAAAGCACCTTGTAAGTCCTTTTTTTATACTTAGCCTTAAAGACTCAAGGAACAGATTGTATACTAAAATTCGAGGAACAGATGATCATCCAAGATTTAAGGCTGAGGACCTCTACTCAAAATCTGGTATACCTAGTCAAGTCATATATATTGATACACAGAAAACGAATTAATATTTTTCCAAACATTTTTTAATTTTTATTGGGTTATTCAATGGCTACAAATCTTGGAATAACTAATTGGAAATGACTTCCATTTACTTTCCAGCAGGACTTGAGACGAGAGACTCATCGATCGCTAGAAGCACTTCATGTATGGGGAAATTGTCCACTGCACGGACAAGGGCTCGCTTCAACGACTAAATATTTGGGTATCGAGTAGAACAAGCCGTGCGGACCACAACTTATCATCCAGCGGGTTGAGGTCTGGACTACCATCTGGCCAATCATCCGATGATATGAAGTCCGGAATGTTGTTTTTTAGCCACAGTTGAGTCGTTTTTGCCTTGCTACGCGAGATGGTGGTCTCTTTGAATCGCCGGAATGTGTTGGGATTCTTCTATGAATGACCGAGCATACACACGATCGTTCTGTTTATTGAACGATTCTTCTACGGTGAAGATTTGCTCGTAAGTAAACAGAATTTGTCTGTGAGCGTACCGGCTGCGTAACGCTTTCGATTTTCGCTTACGTTTTCCCTTTCCTGCGACAAGATTTTCTGTTTTCATAGCGGTTTTCTGTCGATTCGTTTCTTCACGGCTTTGATCGCTTTCGGAGTTCTCACAATGCGCGAACGGCCGAATCTTTGACGGTCTCGTACTCCACCAGTATCCTCCAACAACATCACAAAACTGCGAGTGATTTCAAGCGGTCGGACCGACCGAAAGAGATCGCCTTTCCTCATGTTGCATTTTATTAAGCCAACTCCAACAACGGGATTGTAAACAATTGATGCCAAAAACTTTTTACGTGGCAATGAAGCATAAATGTCAACTGTCAAATCGCAGTCAAGATGAAATGGTTGCGCCCAATATTGCAATCGTAGTGAATGCGTTTAGTTGTATACCAATATTTATGACTTGACTAGGTACAATTTGACATAAGCCAAACAGATATAATGACAAAAGGACAATGAAAATTTCAACTAATTGATGGCGTCAGCATCAATGCATGAAGCAGGCATTCCATAATGTTAAATCGACTGTTGTCAATGACGTTAGTGAATAATTACATCTGCAACATATCTTGGCTTGTAAATTTTTTGTGGTATTTATTGTTTATAAATAATTTCAGGCATAGAGCTCGGCTGCATCTTATGAAGACAATCCGGCCAGAATAATCGGACATATCTAATTAACACCCCACCAAATTTTGGCTACTAGATGTGGCACTTAAAGCCTTGAAGGGCTCGTTGGCCGAGCTTCTCATCAATTACTGTTGTGCGTGTTAAATTTTGGACAGTATTTGAAGGGACCTACTTATTTTAGCCGATTCCGAACGGCAGAACCCTTGCAACATCACTTTTTCTTAGCTTTGTCACAGAGTTCTTTTTAGAAGCTTTTTCATGGCAAGTTGTTACTGTCGGAAGAATTGCCAATTGGTTGCCGATAGGTGGGTACCGTTCGAAAGAAAAATCTTTCCGATATTAAATTTGTTATGCATGAGCCGGGGATTGAAACACGGCCTACATATTAGAAGGCCAACACACTAACCACTGAGCCACGGGACCCACAGTGACTTCATGTACTTCCACAAAAACTGTCCAAAGAAGTCAAAATTGTTGAGAAACACATCGAATCGAGTAAATGCTTATCTTAAAAGAATATTATCCATATCAGTGAAGGTAGATGCTAGTATGTGTAAAGTGTACGATTTGTAAACGCTTTTTGGGTGCCCGAATATACTGAACAGTATTGTCAATTCTCTCTATTTACTTAGACAGCTGGTTTTGACAGACATCGCTATCGAAAATTCTATATTTGAACAAAACAAACCATCCATTACTTTCAAAATGTGTGGCTTTTAAAAGAAGAAATATTGAATATACCCAAGAAATACATGTAGGAGAAAGTCAATTAAACAAAACTATAAAGTCTAGATTAAATACATAAACACCAATTACAATGACCAAATATGTCATACTCATAACGTAAGCCGTTATACAATATATCTGAAAGGTCGCGGTATAGGACAAGAATATATTCAACGCCTTATTTTTGAAATTCTAACGAATATTTTGTGCTAACACCTTAGAATATTTTTCTGTTCGCTATCTATGGTATTTATTCCGAGTTGAAGCGTTCAAGAAGATGATTTGATTCTCACACGAACAGCCAATTATTGCTGGTAGTAAGAACGATTACATAAATTTTCTTATTTTCGATTACCAAGTAGATTATTTGATTTTAGGTTATGCTCAAAAACATTTCGCTTTTGGTTTTACTTCTTTTAAAAATTAAAAAAAAACCAAATTCTAATTACCTCTTATCATCGTCGAAGTTTTCATCAGTAAGCATCTGTAGTAAAAAGTATTAATTAACAATATTATATCATTCGCTATTAGCTCTAATTGACATATGCGAAATATATAGTATGTACTAAAATTTAAATGAATTAAGCAAAATTTCATAGACGAGTATTTACATACTTTCATAGATAGTAAACCAATTTTCGTCATATAATGTTCAGCAGTAAATGTATACGTATATTGTAGCAATTTAATATACGTACATCACACATCCACATCCACATATATATAGAGACTCATTTAAGTATTATCCTTTTTTTGATTTTGACCTTTCACTTAATTTTCATTTCATCTCAAATCCCAAAGCAATTTAATAGCTTACAGATTTGGTATGAGCATGAATGAACCCTCGTTTAATCAAATGATTGCAATATCTGAAACTCATAAATTTCTTCATCACAAAATATTACATGTACCTTACACATGCATCTAGGACTGTGTGTTAAAAGCAGAGTTGCGAAGACCTTGAAAACTTTCTAATCTACCTATACATGCATGCGTATAAATGTATGAGCATGTATGTCATGTATATAAGTATGAGTTCATTTTTAAAGATGCGCAACAATGCTCGTGGTGGCGATGAAGTTGGCATAATAGCGTACCGTGATTTCAGAAACTTAATTTCAATATACGATTATGTGAAAATGTACGTGCAAATATATTTACATGCGTTTGTGTGTGTGCATGCTTGATTTTAAACATAAGAATTTAATGTCAAAAACACGTTCTGTCATTATAACCCCCAATGAAAACGTGCAATGACACTTACTTGCCACACGCGACTATCCAATCAACCAGCCAACCATCAAGCCAGTCTCGACCAACCACCAGTCAGTATCACAAGTTAAAGATAGCTATGTACATAGATGATATGCTAGACAGATAGTGATGTAGAGTGGTGATACTCTTTTGGAGAAGCACAATATTGACTAAATGAGAGTAAGAGTTGTGTATATGGGTTCATCATCTAAATGGTCCCTCAAAGATATGTAATTTAGAGTATCAATATGAAATCCCCTCACCAACAACAATAATATAGCCACATATACATATATATATATATACGTAGTATATGTAGGTAGTATGTCAGAGACTTGTATATATGAATTGCCAGCTAATGGTAAATGTTGCAAACCATGTTAGTTAACATCAACAACAAGTGAACCCAACAGAATTGAATGAAGAGAAAAATCAACTTTAGCAACAACAACAACAACAAGAACAGTAACTAAATTTAGCATGAATAGTATAGCAAATTGGAATAATAAGTGAATTGACGCTGTTGGTGCTGCTGCTACTGATGTTAGTGTCTCTCAAATGGGTTTTTATCACTAGTATGGATGTTCCAATTTTTCGTTCATTCGCTTTCATTCGTTCTTACTTACATACATAGATATGATAGATTCTTCTTCTACCGCTTCTTCGGTTTTTCGTTTGCATTTCATCTACGAGTTTATTCATAGTTAGTTCTTAGCATACGCACACACGTATGCTCGTGTATACGTCTGTATGCGCGGCATTGTCGAGTAATGAATTCTGTCTGCGTATCACACAGCAGCCAGCTGACGTGCTGGGATTTTTTTCACATAATTTTTTATAAGTTAATTTTCAGTTGAGGATTTCTTTCCATCTTTCATTTTTCTATACACACACTAATATCATCTTCATTTCGCATGCTTTACTTTCATCAGAGCATCTAAGAGAGCTCGTACACAAGTGTACTCGTACTCGTACATATGTATGATATTTCTATTTATATGACTGAAGTGAGTCTAAGGACCTCTTGTGTCGCTCTAAAGCATATGACTTGGAAGAAGTCGATGAGAAAAAATTATATCGTATAAAAGAGAAAGAGATGAACAAGTAATATTTATTTTTTCTCACTGTTTTGCGCTATTCATACGCACACACACACATACACACACATATTCAGATAAAAGAAAAGTTTTTCGAAAATACATACATACTACTCTCGAATGAAGCTGAGACGAAGTGCGAGTAAAGTTTGAATGAATTGTTAGCAAATAATTTTATTTAGTTTCAATTTTTTTCTTTTTTCATTTTATTTTTGTATGAATGCGTCGTCGCATGTTTTATTTTTGTTGTTTTTCTTTTTTTTTTTTTAGATAGATTCAAATTCATGAGATGCCGCCACTGTATTTATACTTCTGCTCATACTGTTTGTTACATCTTCATATAATAATTTGTAATCAGATTTGTTATGCTTTTTAGCATAAATAAAATTCTTTATGAGAATCCTCAACACTATAAACATATATACATACATATACGTATAATAAGCATTCCTAATACATATGTATCTACATATGTAGATGCTACTAGCAATCAACAAGCGGGAATGAGTAAATAATTTGAAGTTTTGAATTTTTTTTTGTATACATATTACATAGATACTTATACGAAGCACGTACTACATAGTTTTATATGAATAAAATAAGCTTTACCAAGACTTTTCGAAGCCTTTTTTTCTATTTTAATTATAAGGCTAAAAGAATTGAAAAACTCATAATTACTTGTCAAATATCATCGTAGTCATTTATTGTAGTGTAGTTAAAGGAGTTAAAATGGTCATTTAGACATCTACTCATACAGTACATCTAGTCAAATATTGTACTATATTGTATTAGAGAATTGATATGTTCATTTAGGTATAGTACACATTTACCTAGATAGTAGCAGAACGGCAAATGGGTTCCAGCATAGGCTAAGTCTGAATGATATGACTGAGTTTATAGTTCCATCTACTGGCAACATTAACGGTTTGTTTTTTTTTTTCTTTTTTGCATAACTCATTAAATCATTGGCTAAATCACCTTTTTCAATCACATATCACAAAGTGGTTAATTCAGCTAATTAAATATAGAATAATTCCATCTGAAAAAAATATGGCCTCATTTAACATGATCTGACTTGATCCGCCATATAATAAAATACCTGTAGCAGAAACTGAACCTTAGCATATGCTCGCATTTCCCCTTCAATCCCACTAAGATGTTGAAAAGAAACTTCAATTCGTGATACTTTTATTTTTTTTTTTCGATCATACAAAAATCTAGTTGTAATATTGTGATTAGTTTAATTGAACATTTACAACAAATACAGGACACTTGAAAAGTCTCATCCATAGTTATGAAACGACGCTTAAAGTCCGTTTTATTCTACTTAAAATGCTCCAAATTACGCTGAGAAATTTATTTTCGATCAACTTTTTGTTGAATTGTTAACGAATCCGGCACCAGTTTTCCAAACAGCTTTTTCATACGTAATACTTCATGCAATATATGGAGTACTCGTTCATCTGAGATAGCTATGGTATCAACAATTTCACGCTTAGTCAAACTTTTACACTGTTTTACTGTTGAATACGAAGGAGCACATTCACCTAACACATTTACCATATCGGTATGGATTTCTTGTCCTTTTTTAAATAAATATTCAAAAATGGTATGATTTTTCAATTTTACCAATTATCATACGAAAGAAGAAATCATACATTGAACATAAATTCACTGCTCCACTAGTGATATGTGTATGTGTTAGGCCAGAAACTTTTCCAGTGATCTGTAATTATCTAAAATATTGTTGGCTATTATTCATATAACTGTGGGGCTAAATACACAGCCACTATTCAACTAAATATGTAAGTGACTCAAGACTTACTAGTGTCATATGTTTATAGAGCTTTGAAAATGTAGTAACGTTTAGCACACACAGCTCCCAGTGGTGGATATACGGATTAAGAAAGTTCACAATAAATTTTCTGGAGGAGAAATGAAAGGGGATCATGAGCACACAGGTTGTTCGATTCTATTTTTTTTTTTTTTTTTTTAATATCAATTATGTATTGGACAATTTCTAATTAAGATTGGTCCTACATCGCACCTTCCAAGGCAATACCTGGACAGCTATAGAAAATATTGAGGAAGAAAGGACTTGTTAAAGAGCGCCAGTCTAAAAATTTACACCTCCAGGGGCGACTCCATATTTATTAATTTTCTGTAAATCTTTTTGTTTTATGTTGCCCTTACTTGTCTGATTCAAACATATTTTTGTATTACCTAATAAAATAGGAGGAACTCGTATATGTATTAAAATTGAGAAACATGAATTAAAATGAGAAAATGAATAAAATTTTTAATGCGGACACTTTCACATAATCGCTCATAACTTCGATATTTATCCAACAATTTTCTTTGTCGATACTTGGTTTTGAATATAAGAAATATAAAAAAATAATGTTCATGTAATATTTCTTAGTTTGTTTTATTATATTTATTTATTTTAGAATTTTCACAATCAAATTGGTAGTTTTACGAGTAGTATTATCAGATGATAGCATTCTGATATTCAACCAGTGGTAAAGCAATCACTGAAAATAAAATGTTTTCACCTTGCCTATAATGACTGTATTTGGCCCTGATAAATAACATTCAATTATAAACAATAAATAAACGACTTGACCTCAAAGAAAAGGAAAATAAAAGCGAGCCAACTTAATAAGACAGTTTATATTTTGATTTTTCTTTTTCTTCTAAGGCAATACATATCCATACAAATACAATATAACTATTGTTAATTAACACACCCTCTAATTGAAAATGCTTCAATCTTTTTGATATATCTTCCGGTATTCCAAAAGGGTCAACCCCTTTTTCGTAAATAAAGTGAAACAACAATAAAAGGATCGATAGCAATACTTACCATTATTGAATTTAATACAACCTGATAAGTTCAATGACTGTTTCGTTGCCATCAAATGACATATGATACATGTGCATATATAAATTGAAGTACAAGATGATAGCAACATATTGTGCCAATTTCAACAATTAAATTACATTACTACAAATGCAATTCATGCGTTTAACTATCTTTCGAATACAACAGTGACACATACATACTTACACACACATATCAATTACAAACTATAAATACACACACATACGTATCTCTTTACGTACATCATGTCAGCAGCATCTCACAGAGTGCTCAATCCAATATACGAACACTTGAAGTATCCGTCTATAGTGTGCTGTACGAGTATTTCATACAAATTGGATAGGATAATGTGTTATATTTGATATACTTGAACTTACTTAAATGGGACACAAATAGACACAAGCATTCATTTACCACCACAACTGATAGTATTGTGTATACATACAAACGTATAAACACTTGATAGTAACAAATGGAAATGCCATGGCTTAGAAACGGACTGACAGATCGCTGGGTAGGGAAACAAATAGTTCAAAATACGAGTATAGTGAATATATTAAATGCAACAAAAGTCAATAACAAGATGTACGAGTATAAACCTATACAAAATAACAATGAGGGTTACAATTCCAAATAAGGGGTTGCTCAACAAAATCAAATAAGTCACAAAGTACAACAATAGTTTACAAAAGTTTCAATACACAAATGTATTGTGAAAATATGTACCTACGAAATTAAAGCAATGACTACTGTGTAGTTGTGCAACCGTAAAAGAGATGATAAGAAAAGTCATACGAATACAAAAGAATACACTTGAATATTGAATGGTCAATTCGAATATGCTGCATAACCTTTGTATAGATTATTACATTGTTGATATACCATTATGAAAAATTGGAGAATTGTTTTTAAATGCAATTGTGATAGCAAACAAAGTGTTGTTGACAGTTATTATTATTAAATATTATATTTTACTTTTCTTTGGGATAGCTATCGTAGTTATTAGCTGCATTACAGAAACTAGATTATATGAGCAATGCGACCTAAATAAAATTGTGTTCACCATCATAAACAATTGGTGACTCATTGAGAAAGCACACTTTGTGATACCATTCGAATATTTCTACCACGATCTCTCGCTGAACCATCTCGATTTATTTACAAATTACAGTAGATCACCTATTATAACCTCTAAAAGCAGAACTAGGTCCTCAAAGCAGTAATTACCTGGAAATAATTTTCGCATTCTACATAGTGCAGTGCATATGCAAGCAGATGCGTAACGGTTTCGAGCTCTTCCGCTCCTCTGCAGCTGCAACAGAAGTCATGCATGATGGGGCTCATCCTTCCAGCGTAAAGTCCTATGAAGTCTCAACCCGTGGTCAATCTTACAACAGTTAATGTGTCTTCTTCCTAAGGTCAATAAGATTTAGAGTGCGTTTTTTACTGATTTAGGTCCACAACAATTCAGCCGTCCTACAGATGGAAGATTCAGTTGATCTTCTTTGGAAGGCAGATGAGATGGTTTTTTCTAGATTGAATTTACATGTGGTAATTGGGACTCCTAATAATCTATTTTCAATGCCTGGCACTGCTTTGTGCCCTCTCTTGCGAGCTCATCCGCTCTGTAGTTTCCCTCCACACCGCTGTGTCCGAGTAACCAGTACAGCAGTATATTGTACTGCCCTGGCATCTCGTAATCTTAACTAAGTCGATGGACCTTATTTACCGACTACCTTCGTAATTAATTCCATCCTAATACGCTCATGGTAAATAAACCCTCACGACTGACTTGTAAAGTTCTTATTTTTTGTTGTTGTTGTTGTTGTTGTATTTCCACCTATGATATGGTTATCTGCGGCTTTCTTGGGCAGAAAATAGGCGCTTTCATTGTCATTATCCCGGTCACAGTGTTTCCTGTTTCATTCAAAGCACTGCCAATTTTGTTTGGAATAAGAATTTTATAAACATTTTTAGAACTGTTTAACTGTCTAAGATATTGCATATGTTAATATCACGAGTGCCCCTGCAAGGCCATTCCCTAAAAAACAACTCTAAGGTGTTGACTTTCGCAGAAAAATGGGAAGTTTCCCCTCGCAATTATTTTTAGTAATTGGATCCTATAATTCTAGCCCCCACAGTGTCATTATCCATGTTTACCATTAATATGCCACTATGTTTGAAAGTTATCTTGGTATTCCTCCAAGCCAAACGACCACTGATGTCCATTTTGAAGTGTTTGGAAAAAAACTAGTTTTTCAACACCCTATGGAAGACCATGAGGCACGGTGAGTTCCAGACTAGGTATAGAATCTTAACTTGTTTTTAATCACCCCACTTACACTCACGGAGGTATTGTATCTTATTTAAAATCATATGAGCATTGGCTTGGATTTACCCTGGCCCCCATGCTTATGAGGCATACGAGATCTATAACACCATGTCACTCTTTTGGGCCGTAGTACCCATATTTTACCTTACATTCTATGACAAAGGTTGGTTACTCTTAAGGCTTTCTTAGTATTGTAAGTATATATGTATATAATAATTACTTGTTAAAAGTTAGAGTTTTCACTAGGACTGTCTGGCACTTCAATTTCCCGAAAAACGAGAGTGCCGTTTCCCGTAAATTAAAGATTCTCAGTTTCAATTTTATGATAATTTTAACCGGTATTGCAATGGATATTGTTGATTTAAGATCTATCATATTTTGACAACACGTTAGTTGCTGTGTCTCTGCTGAGCTCACTCTTGTTCTATACAACACCACTTATACCTATAATGGCCAACATCTCTCTTAAACTAACCGGCTCCTTTTATAAAATGAGAAAATAAATCTCAAATCACGGACATCTTATCAGTCGCTGTTCAAGCATTTGCGGGAAAATAGCTTGAGTCACAATTATGAATGTCCTTTCTGCGTGGGGATGAGCCAAAAGGTACGATAGACCAATACTTATATGTCTGCGTTTTTTTTTTTACCCAATCAGGTTTATGGTTTCCAAACTAACACCTTGAGCGAAGAGCAGTTGAACTTTTTAACGCCTTCGGATCTACTCAATTGTCCCCCTGAAAATTTGTACAATAACATAATAAATTGAAACTAGGAACAGTACCTGTACCTAAGTGTTAAATTTCAACTTTTGTGGATAAAATCGAACAAATAAATAGTTTGTGCCATCTAATCCAATGTATTACATGTACTTAAGTGTAAAATATTTTCAAAAGCAATTAATCGAATTAAATATTACCAGTTAATATCAAATTGGTAACGATACAACGAATAACTGCTTATTTACATTACGAATCATCCAACTAACCAATCAGAAATCAAAGGCGCACAGAAGCCCATACAATTGTCCACCACCACCATTAACGCCAATTCCACAATGACGATATTTACCAATACCACTTCAGACCAAACACTATACAATACCATACATCACTTCAGAAGTAACAATACAACAACATTACAACAACCACTTGAATGCAATTATTTTGTCATCGTACGTTTCCTAATTGAATATTCCATGCCGCATGTGAAGAGTACGCATCCGGTTTGCAACGAATATGTCGCATTCCAAAATATCGTTGTCGTCGTCCTCATCACTGTACGCAGTCACATACATATATGTATATGTATGTATGTTGCTTATTTACAGTAAAAGTAAATGGTCGTACAGACGTACAAGTAGACTACCAGATAAACATATAGACAGACATACAGATATTTGGACAAATATGCATACAATAGCAGATAGCTAGACAGACAGAAAGAATACTTTTACATATGCATATTTGTGCATACATATGTACATACATATGTACGTATGTGCATATTTTTGTATGATGGCAACCAACTCACGCATACAAAGTAGTATTTTTTTTTGTTGAACATACAAACAGACATACTACAGATAGTTAGATACAGATTCATACATATCTACGCACACATATATACATACATACGTACGTACTTACCATACATCTGTATAGCCATACTCGTTTTCAGACATTTTGTATGACAATAGATCATCAAATTCGTTACGTTTGGTTACGTTCGCTTCCATTTAACATTGAAATTCTCCCTAAAAATTGCTCTCTCCCACTCTCTCTCTCTCTCTCTCTCTCTCTTCTTCTCATACATATAATATACAATGAGCTATGATTGTAGCTGGATTCCAAGGAGATTGTAGATGGGCATCCTACAGACGTATGTATGAAGCCACTCATTTCACGTCCAATGGTTCGTACCGAATTATGGATCTAACGAACAACCACATAAATAGAATTGAATTCGAATCAATTTCAGATTCGTTAGGAATAAAAAGTGAATAGAGAATCATTGATTTCTGATCATTTTTAATTGATCTTACAAATAAAATAACTTCATGAGTTGAAAACAAGCCTTCACTATTTCTGTGAGATTATTATTGTTGACATCGAGTCAACGATCGGAGCTCAAAAATTTAATACTAAAAGAAAATTAAAATTTCAAGCTTGTAAAGATAAGTTTTAAAGGATTTTTGCTTTCACTCAGAAACTTAAAAATGCACTTAAAAATATACTGAAAGGGTTAATGTTCTTTGCCAGAAATCTACAAGCCATAGATTTGTAATTAGTGGCAACCTCTTAATATTCACCTTAGCAGTTGTTTTGTCAATTATTTATAATCACAACCTCTTCATGCCTATAAGATGTTCCTTGTAATTAGAATATCTACGAATCAATATACTCATGTTGTTCTCTGGTAGGTATATAAAATTAAGGTGGTGATGACAAATATGTCCATATCTATCCAATGGTCATCACTGACGTTCAAATGACCACTCGATGGGCTGCATATTTGCAAGGATGATGATGATAGCGCTGATGAGAAAACGACGTACTATGTCACCCACTCATTTTCGATTTTATTTTTCGACTTCTTTGTTTTTTGTTTTGTTTTTTGTCTACCAAACAACAGTAAAAACTGATTTCAGATACAATTTATTTTCTATTTTTTTTAACGTTGTTCCATATAAATATTTTTATGCATATGGGCATTTCCCAGTAAATGGAGGTGGTCAAACCAAACTGAAAATGAGTAAAAAATTAAAAATGTGCGAATATTTATTTTAATGCTCAATAAAGAAGTTTAAATACACGATAATTACTACATAAATTTATTAGTTAAATTTAAAAGAGAATTGTGTATTATATATTTTATTTTTACGTGAGGTGCCACATGCAGTTGTACAATCTGGCTTGATATTTTATATTTCACATGAAATCGACAACGAAGTTCAGCGCTATGCCATACCTCATTACGGATTCGATTTATGGTGAGAAGGATGGCCCATGGTCTATATATGGTATGTATAGGTTTTAGATAGACAATCATTATTTCCTTTCATGAAGGTGATTATAATTATTCACTCATTTTTAAATAATTAAAATTTGTTATTGATAAACAAAAATTTGTCACATTAATAATGTCACCTCCGTTATCAAACATTATATTGAAAAAACTAAAGAGGACCCGCTGATATTATGTAAGCAGACTATTTTAACTTAATTTCACAAAGTTATTTAAAAAAATTGTGCAGCTTTTGTAGAAATTTCTATATTTCATATGCATATTTTGTCTCATCCGTGACACAATTCGTTATTATGCTAAAATCAAAATAATAACTGAGCCCAATTTTTCGCATAAATTGAATACTCATTAGTGCTATAGAGCGAACAAAATTTGTATTACAATAGATCATTCCATTTATCTTCACTTTTCTTAATATCATATTTCATATGTACGAATATCGCATTCATAATCCAGGATATGCCCCTATGTAAGTACATATATAGTATGTATGTAATTGTGGTACCAAAATTGGCTCATCCACAATTCCTCCTTACTTCCTTCCTACTAACACCATTTCATTTTTTGAAGGAGTTTTTGTTACTTTTATATTTGTCGGACTTGGACGACCATTTATCGTTAGTTGCTTTACTGCAGGAAGTGATGTCGATAGCTTCTTTTCAGAACGAAGGGTGTTTGTAACATACATACATTTATGATGGTGATGATGATGATAATGGTGGTGGTGGCAATAATGGACACCAATATTGTACAGTATTTAATAGGAATTTCTACTCATTCATTCATTTTCATATTCGTTCTTCATTAGCGATTATCAAAAAGCCTATTATGTAGAATAGTTGACTCGCATATAAATAGACATCGAATTAGGAAAAGCGAAAAGTTGCATATGAATTCCAGAGGGACCATTAAAAAGCACCGTAAATCAATTATATTCGTACTAGTGTTTTTTTTTTTAATTCACTATGATTGTAGAAAGAAAAATGTTTAAATATTATACACAAATTTATGAAGCATATTTACAAGGTGAATTAAAATAAGTACAAAAAATTGCTTCAATAAAAGAGAAATTCTTTCAAATTTTTGTTCAATTAATTCTACGTTTTTCTTCTTCAAACGTATTGTTGATGAAATAATGCATTCAATATGCATGTTGCTTTTTCTCGTTAGAGACATATTGATTTCCTCATTCCTCATCCAAATGTGTGTTTATGTGTATACATATATACAAATGAAAACAATCGTATACGCATACAGCAGCTTAAACAATAATGTCCGATACTGACAGTTGACATTTCGGTTATATTTCACTCATAGTGACATCAGTCTGACATTCGACGACTACACACCTACATGCACATACTTACTCATTTACGAGTATACATAGAAATGCATGCATCCAATGAATCCAATGAATTGAATCGTAAAGATCACGAAGACGAATATCTATAGATACAATGTATGTATATGCGTATATATGTCAGAAAGTTGCCCATCAATGAAACCTAACACAAACGAGTGTATAAAAGCACATGCACATGCATACATACATATAGATGCCTATAGCCGCATTGCCACATCCAAGAAAATATACTAGAAATATAAGAGTATGAAGGGAAATTTCAACGCGCTATATACATAAGGGTAAATTATCTTTTATATTTCTAAACACACACACATGCATTGCAATACATACGATATATACGTATTTAGGGTGTTTTATGAGCTTTTTATGGTTTGTCAATTAAAAGGATGGCAAAGAAGTGAATGCAGAAGAAAATGAAGAATGGCATTTTTCATCTGCAGCAAATAGAAGAAATGAAAAAAAAATGTAAATTGTAGTATCGGTGACATACACACACATACACACACACACATGTGAGAATGGGAATGGAAAATTTGTAATCAAAAGAATTCCAAAAACAAAAAAGGAATTATGCACCAATATCATGAAACAACAGACTGAGGATAGCTAAAGAGAAAGAGTTGAGTCATTTAAGATTTATCATACGCTCTATTGTGCATGCATTTATAGAAGAATGATTTGAAGAAGATTATGACAAATGTCCTATGAAATATATTTTTCATACAACCAACCTAAAAGATTTGTACAGTAAATGATAGTAGACAGTAGTATATAGGTATTTGTAGAGTACAACAGACCAATAGAATGCAGCCTATAGATATTGCTTATAGACTAAACGTAATGTTAGTTGAATTTTTTTTTTAGGCAAATATTTATCTGCATAATACCTTTTATTTTACTTATAACTACCAAGCTCCGTATATTACATGGATAAATATTGTGAAAAAGCTGTAGGTAAACCTTATGTTGCATAAAGCTTTAGCTTTAGCAAAATTCAAATATTTCTTTCATTGAAATATGTACATATTTACAAAACATATTTGTAAGTTGTCATGTAAAATTATAATGCTTTCATTTGTTGCAATTCATTACACAATTAATTTTCCAGTTACTGTCTGACTGTAGAATAAGGTTTGAATAGGGAAATTTCAAAGGGTTTAAAGTTGCATATCTTAAAACTATATCAAATTAATATATTATTACCCTCTCATTTTAGTAAATTCTATAAAGAAATTATAAAATAAAAAACTTACTAAATATTTTACACTAAGCAATCCAATGTAAATATACAATTCACTCAAATATGTAGAACCAACACCTCTTCTGGAGATCATATTCATTGCTTTTATATGAACTTTAAATTTGTTGTTTTTTTTATAAATTAGTTGTTGGTATTATTGTTATTCCTATACCGTTCTTTAAACTCGCATATACTCTGCCCATGTAGGTACTCAAATAAACACAAAATAAGCATATTAGGGTGGGTTGTTTGCAATGCAAAAGAAAAATCTTCAACCTTCAGAATTTTTGAAAAATAAAAAAAAAATTTGTTACCCTGACACAATAATCACATGTTTTTAGAGCACCCTGCAAACACTAAAAATATGTTTAATCAACATTGACGTTTGATGATCGAATTTGTAGATATTATATACCGTTGAAACAATACCAATTCTACAGCAAATCAAAGTCATAGTACAATTTCTATATAAATAAATATAATCTCATGATATAATAGACATGTTATATTCGCCAACTCACTATCTTTTTGCCAATACAATGACAAAAATGCTTATTATACAAAAGACTGACGAAGTAGCACATGCTCTTTAGTGATGACTGTTAGACCTTTGGACCAATTTTCAGTTTCTTTAATTTTTGCATTATTATTTAATTGATCAAATGTTTGAAAAATATTTTAAAAATTTTGTTGGAATATTCTTTCTTTTAATTTTATTTTTTTTTAAGATAAATTGAAGTGATTAATAACATTGAATTAACTATATTTGGCGTCTGGGGGGAAATACGCGGAGCTACTGAGACACTAAGTCAAAGGTAAAAGTATACAATATTTTTATGGATTTTTATTTAATGAAGAAAAACATTTACATTTGGTAGCGCTACTCAGAGTCACTAAGTTCACTAGTCGATTTTGGCTATGCCGATCAATGATGCATAACAAGAAACTATAGTATTCCATGTAATAATCAAGACCTTATTGACGAACATACGTCAAATTTGTAGTTAAAAAATTATTGTTGTTTCATTATTGCAACATGAATTAAAATCGACCGAATTAATGTCGAAAAATATTTGCAAAAATATCGAAAAAAAAAAATTTTATATAAAAAATTTCTACAATAATGTTGAACTATTCTTTATATTAAAACTAAATATCGATATTTAGATAATAAAATTTTTTTCGACATTATTTCAAACAGTTTTCGACACAACTTCATTAGAACTAAATTCAAAAGGCCCTATAACATTTAAAATAATATTTTGAATGAAACTTTTATGAAAATTTTAATAATTGGAGGCATTTAGAAACTTGCAATAATGTGGAAAAAAGTTTTCAATAACGTCAATAAAATGTTGCACTAATTTCGATATTTTTCTCCACATATAGTGCAATTTTCGATATTATTGCAAAAAATTAATATCTAAATGGAACCATAATTTCGCAAGGTAAACTTGCAATTAAGGATTAAACATTTAAACTTTATTGACTCACTCTAATCCATAAGTATGCCTGCAGTAGAGTTCACCACTACATTCATCATCACGTAAAACTAACAACTTTTAGGTATATTGTGGTTACCATCAGCATCATCATCATCATCATTATTATTGTTATTATTGTAGTTGTATTTGCATAATAAATGAGACAAAAGTCAAAATCATAAACTCGCCACAAGCACCGGTATATAAATATGTATATATAGTCATACATACTCCTATGTAAATTCACTCTCAGGCACAGGCATATGTATTATGTTAATATTTGACCCTATAGAAGTTGTTAATATTGTTGTTGTTGTTGTTGTTGTTATTGCAATTGTCACAGCAAAGACATACAATTTGCAAATACATAATATACACAAACCAAGCTTACATTCATATTGTGTGTGTGTGTGTGTGGGTGTATGTATGTGATTGCGTCTGCACACACCTCATACTTCAACTATTAGGCAGGCGTATGTCAAGCACAATAATTGTGCAAAACAAAATTCAAATTTCAACGCAAAAACAAGAGTTCTACTTTACTCATATTGAAGTACTTATGCATGCATGCATATATCTATGTACATATGTATGTACTTATATCATACATATGCATATATAAATATCACATGTACTTGCATGGATGCAAACACTTGCACACGATAATACGTTTCCGCTGCTTCAGTAAACCGGATGTACTCGGACACGGACCGGATATCCGTTTGAATCATTGATGAGCTATTAAGTCAATTTCTGTTGGATCTACTGTCTGCTACTGCTGCTGTTGCTGCTTCACGTGCATGTAACACACACACACACATATATACATAAGTAGTGCTTATACTCATACTATCCACTGTCATTGTCAAGTTTTGTCATGTTTGAAGTTTTTGCGAAAATTATACTACATGCATATATACATATATATGTTATATGTAGGATGAAAGTCTCATCTCGTTACCAACCACCCACATTGAAATTTTGTCAAATTTTCTCCAACAACTATTGAAAAGGTTTTTATTTCACTTTGACCCATAACCCAGACAAATTGTATTTATATAATTGTATACATATGTATATGATAGCGCACATATGTGTTTGTAAATCATCATTTTTGAGATGAATTGTCAAAATAAATGTAATTTGAAATGAAATGTCATGTATTATTAAACTTGGATTAAATACTATCACGCTCGGATGTCACAACTTCACTTACTAAACATACAAATGTGTACATACATGCATACAAATATATGTAGATTCAGCATCAATAAAATATGCATTTTGTATGATTTGATTTGTATGAGGATCTATGCATATATGCATATGTGCGTACATATATACTATGTAATATGATGATGCACAAGCTGGCTGGCAAAAATAGTTTTGTCATTTATACTACACAAACACACACACACACACACATATAGAGAATCATATCATATGTACTCATCATGCGGGACTATCATTTGCATACGATGAATGTAATTTGACCATACCACTGTCAGTGTGTGTGGGTATGTGTGTATTTGATTTTAATATTTTATGCCCATTTTGCTAATAGTTAAGTACTTTTTAATGTAAGCTTTTAACAATGCACAATCACATTCTTATACGCCCATATATGCTCTATTTAATATAAGTCTCTATTGAATATTTCAATTGTAACCTGCATTGTATGAGTGCTACGATAGGACATGCAACATGCATATATACGACATACACATAAGACAACATAAACTATGAATACATTATGATATGATTTTGTATGATATTAATATCAGTAACAACAAAAATATCATATTCGTAGAAGGCATAAAACAATTTCCTTATCTTAAATATTAATGATGAAATAATATGAGCTTTTTTCACTTTGACCCATAACCCAGACAAATTGTATTTATATAATTGTATACATATGTATATGATAGCGCACATATGTGTTTGTAAATCATCATTTTTGAGATGAATTGTCAAAATAAATGTAATTTGAAATGAAATGTCATGTATTATTAAACTTGGATTAAATACTATCACGCTCGGATGTCACAACTTCACTTACTAAACATACAAATGTGTACATACATGCATACAAATATATGTAGATTCAGCATCAATAAAATATGCATTTTGTATGATTTGATTTGTATGAGGATCTATGCATATATGCATATGTGCGTACATATATACTATGTAATATGATGATGCACAAGCTGGCTGGCAAAAATAGTTTTGTCATTTATACTACACAAACACACACACACACACACATATAGAGAATCATATCATATGTACTCATCATGCGGGACTATCATTTGCATACGATGAATGTAATTTGACCATACCACTGTCAGTGTGTGTGGGTATGTGTGTATTTGATTTTAATATTTTATGCCCATTTTGCTAATAGTTAAGTACTTTTTAATGTAAGCTTTTAACAATGCACAATCACATTCTTATACGCCCATATATGCTCTATTTAATATAAGTCTCTATTGAATATTTCAATTGTAACCTGCATTGTATGAGTGCTACGATAGGACATGCAACATGCATATATACGACATACACATAAGACAACATAAACTATGAATACATTATGATATGATTTTGTATGATATTAATATCAGTAACAACAAAAATATCATATTCGTAGAAGGCATAAAACAATTTCCTTATCTTAAATATTAATGATGAAATAATATGAGCTTTTGGGTATGTAATGCATTAAAGATGGGAAAGTAAAGCGAGTGAAAGACAGAGTGAGAGAGAGAAAGAGGAAGAAAAATGGAAATATAAAAATAATTCATATTGCATACAAAACATCATTTTAATGGCAAAACTTTTTATTGATCCTTAAGGATTAATACCTATGTATAATATACCTACTATAGGAGAGCACTTATTACCAAAAAAAAACATGAAAACATAAGGAAAATCACAGAGTAACATCTAATAATAATAAATATTTATATGAAAAGGCTTAGATGTAAACTTATCAATGTGTTGTGAATAATATATGACCTGAAATGAAGAATAGAAAAACTTTTCAATATCATTGCTACATAATTGGCATTCTTTTCTGCAACACCTACCTAGTTTAATAATATTGATGCCTATGCGGATTAATGAAGCTTATATGTCTGAAAATATTTCATAAAATACGAAACTTCAAACTTGTAATAATAATAATGGAGTAAACTGCTTTAATTTAGGATGAGTTATATTTGTGTAATAATGATATTTTGCCACCATAAAATATGCAAGAGATAACATTGGAAATCCGAAAATCGTCAATAAATTAATACTGATCCTTAGCATCTCGACAACTCAGGTTGACAGTTGACAGTGCCTAGATTGTCAGTTTTTAACCATATTGGATTAGATTGAATGAATAGAATTTCATAAGCATCCTCATAATTATAGACCACTTATGGCAGCTAAGTCGAATTATAAGCCACTTATGGTAGTTCGTCAAGTCCATTTTAAATAACTTCTGATGCAGCTAGGACGAATTTTTAGTTCATATTTGACCTCTTCGAGTCACAATGAATTTTTGCTTTCACTAAATCTATACGATCGATTAATCTTCTGACAAGTGGTTTGTACGGTGTACGTTTCTTTCAACTATTGTTCCTAACCTATATAATGAAAAAGTGCACTTTAGTCGATGCTAGGGGAATTTATTCGAGTCAATGATGCTATTGCATCAACTGAAAATATATTCACTGCATATGGGAAAGAAATAATAAGCTATCGGGCAGTTGGAAATTGTTTTGTAGTATTCTGTGCGAGAAATGCAACTTTAAAGGATGGACCGAGGGGGCGAAACATCCATCCAACCTTGAAGACAATAATTTAAAGCCAATATTAAAGAAAAATATCATATATGTAATATAAGAGATATAGCAGAAAGGAGGCAAAGGAAAAATCAGGAGACTAATTGTATGAGTACTTCACAATCTCAGTGAAAGAAATAAAAAAAATATCGCATACAAATGTCACAAGTATGCTCGTCTATAAATGACTGATATGTATCAATCACCTTTTTCAGATCGAAAAGCAAACATCCACAAAAAACAGAATATTTATTGAAATATCGAAGAATTGTTGAATCATCAAAAGTTGTTCTGATTTACATGTCACTGTGGACAGCTATGATCAGAAGTTGCACAGGGTGAACGTGAATCTCCACAATAAGCGACAAATTCGACTCAAGAAAAAATTCCATAGCTTTTATGGATAAATAAAGCAATTAATTTTCAATGCTACACATTTAATTGGGAGTTAAGGACTTTTCAAATGATCATTGGATTGCAGTTGGCAAAAAAACTCATTCAATTTTATTCTAAGTACATATATCTATTTTTTTTTTCTACATACATATATCTGTGTACTAGCAAGAACTCATACCATAAATACATCAAACATAAAAACCAAATTTCTATGCGCGCATATTTGTTTTATAAATTAGTTTCATAGCTTCATTTCGATTGCCAAAAAAAAAAAAAAATAGTAATTCAAAGTACCAAAATATCTATGTAAATATTCAAAATACAATATGTAATTAAAAATGGTGGCGAAAAACACGTATACATGAACAAAATTAATTTAATAACTAAACCAAATAATAACGATAATAATGCAGTTGATGACGATGATAAAAATGACAACGACGCTGATGGCAGATAATTATCAGCCATCAGCCATTATATTGTATTTAAAAATATAAATATGTGTAAGTGCACTGATATACACATTAGCATTTAATTATGTATGTGTGTATATAGATTTGATAATTTCATACATGACAGCTTGCATATTTATATAGAAATATATTGTATGTTAGGATATATCAAATGGCGAGCATGTAAAAACTAAATAACAAGATCGTATCAAACAATTTTTTTTAGAATAATTAAGTTCAAATTGTCATCTGTCAGAATATGTAGGACTTAAGCTGATTTCGATAGGGTAAAAATGTGATTGACGTATAGAAAAGTATGCCATAATTTTCTGGCTAATAATATTTACACCAAATGATAGCGAAATTATTATATTAAAGTGGTTATTCAGTCTCTGAGAAGAACCATTTTTCGAGACTTCCGCTAAAAATTATCTACTATTTTTTATTTGTTATCCACCTTAATGTATGAACCTATGGCGACAGCAATATGTGCATACATATATATTGATGTGTTGCCAAGTGACAAAAATGCAGCGTTAATTTTTTTTTTTTTTTGCTTTGTTTAATCATAATTTGCTGCAATAAATTTACAAACTCTAACAAACATTTACAAATTTTTGTAAATATTCAAATTGCCATAAAATGCTAAATTTAATTTTCACACGTTCACACACAGAAATACACACACACATAGAGAGTGAAAAAATATTAGTTACCATGAATGAGAAAATTATTTGTCTGAGTACCATCATAATTCAATGTAAATAAATTTTTTTTTTTTTTTTCTCTCTATGTAAATTTGGATATATGTAAGAGAACTTGATATAAATATTTTCAAAAACTTCAAAGGATAATAAAGAAAAATAAAATTGTTCAACAAAAAAAAGAACAACATTCAATTAGCTATACACGGGTATTTAGTTAATAAAAGGAAAAGGTTTAACAAACATTAATGTTGAATTTAATTGTAACGAATTTCTAAAAAAAAATATGGAGCGAAATATGGTGTTCTCTATTGTAATTTTTAACCATTTCTATACTTTCGGTTCATATTTCATTTTTCCAAAGTATAATATTTGAGATTACATCATAATCATCAATGTATGGTGTAGTATTTCCACTAAGTGTACAATTTGAAATAGTAAAATATTTTTCATCATCCCTAATGATGAATTTCTATTGAGAGAAATGCTTCTGAAAAAGTGCACGGCAACATGTCGGTAGTTTTTTGAGCAGTTTTGAAAAACAAAAGGCTCTTTGTTATATTTGAGAATTGCACGTTATTCTTCAAAATTCGATATACAGTTGAATATAAAACATCAAATTTTCTCTACAATTATATTTGCCACAGTACAACTTTGTCTTTATAAGTAGATTCAGGTTAATTTTTCTTCTATTAGGGTATGTGACCGACTAAAATTTTGCTTCTATTTTCTTGCAGAATTTGTGTATTCCTTTGTAATACCCATAAGAAGAAATAACAGATATGGAAAAGTATATATAATATATTATTCATCACAATCACGTTCTCAGTCTGTCTCTCTGTCTGCCTGCCCAACTTTTCGCACGATAACTTCCCCAATTATAAAGAGATCAAGTTAAAAATTTGTACATAAAATGGATTTTTAGCATCGAGCAAAAAAGCTCGTGAAAGAGCAAAATACGAAGAAAACCACTCATACCTCCCATACAAAGAATATTGTTGAATGTATGTCTTCCCAATATCGCACTAAAGCTAGATATGTAAATTTACTCTTACCACAAAAGTAAATGAAGCAAATGCAGTAAATAAATTCCATCTCAATGGGAATTTTCACAAAAACAACTAGTAATAAGTCTACTTATAATTAAGTATAAAAATTTCAGCTGTCTAGATTGTGTGCAGCCTCCAAGTACAATCTAAACGTAAATATGCTTTCAGCGGTCATGCACGAATCGACCGCACCATTGACGATATATTGTGTATAATCATTAAAATTAGCTGACATTATTCAAGCACAATGCATATGTACATATATACATATATTTACATACTTATAGTATAATTTGTTTACATTTTCTGGATTTGATTTGCTGCCATTGCAACATTTTGTAGATAAAACGATGCCATTATTTTTTCCAATGTTTTTTTTTTTTTATTTATAGGTTTGATTATAAATATTAAATGAGTATATATAGTACATGCATCATATCACATGTATAATATAATGCCTGTAGGATAAGAGCTACAATACCACCAACCATCATCACCAATGGCAACAAAAGAAAACAAACAAAACAAAGCATATCAACCAAAAAAAAAATACAAAAATAAATTTAATTCACTCGATAATAACATTAATTACTGTATGCCACAGATAAATTTCATAATAAAGTCTTATCAACATAAAATTACCAACAATACAGCAGCAGCAGCAGCCACACTATCACCAATACCAACAATTTGTTGTTTCTGCATCGTAACATTCACGTTTGCATAATTCATACTAGTAGTAATTGCACATAGTTGCTGCCATTTAACAATATTCCACCTCCAACACCAAACAGTATTATTGGATTTCATTAATGTTGTTGTTGTTGCTGTTTATGAATAGTTGTAGTTGATTTCGTTGTTGTTGGTATTGTTGCTGTTGTTGTAAAATAAATGAATTGTTGCAATTACGATAAATAATTATTTATGCAAGTGCATATAATGAATGAAGCACACACTGTACTATGCATTATTGTACGACTAGTACATATGGCCATACAGTGCATATACTCGTACATATGCGATTTGACTTTTAATTTGTTGCCATTGTTCTATCGAATGCATACAAATCATTTTCAATACACATACACACACACACATACACACTCATATATGCACAAACATTATATCTACCCTACTAGTTGGAGTACTAGTTACACTTAGACTGGAGCTGAAGTAAATTGATTGTAAATCTGCGTTGTTATTCTTCGTATGCAACGCTAGGTAGGCCCACTGCTTTCATGGATCCACTTGGACCAACTGAGGTCCATTGTGGTGTCGGTAAAACGTAATACCTTCTTCAGCTCGTTTTAGTCATGTTTGAAGTGGCTGCCTAGAGGAGTCATTCTGAGGTGAACGAGTGCCGAATACTCACACAAAAATTAAATTATCGGTTCTTCATGATTTTTGTGAATTTAGATATGTTTGTTTATTGCTGAATTAAAGATTGGATTTTCTCTCTCGCTACCATGCAACCAACTGCTGAATTTGATGCTCTTTACTATGTCGATGTCGATATAGACCTCATACCACTTATGATTGTTCCTTACTCGATACTCATCTTCAATGCAAATAGGTCCAAAGAGCTTGCCTAGGACTTTTCTCTCGAAACCTCCAAGTATTCTCTCATCTGAGGTGCAAACCGTCCAACCTCCTGCGCCATATATAAGGACTGGCATAATGAGAGACTTGCAGAATGTAGTTTTCGTTTCTCGAGAGAAGGCTCCATTTCGCAATTGCTTACTTTGGCCAAAGTAGCACCTGTTAGCAAGAGTGATCCACGCAATATCTCCAGGCTAACGTCATCACTGGTGTTAATGCTGGTTCCAAGATAGACAAAGTCTTCAACAGTCAACAGTTGTCATCAGTGAAATACTTCGTCTTGAACTCATTCACATTAAGACTCATTCGACACGAATCTTTTGGTAACTGTACGAATGCTGCACTGGCTGCTCGCGTGTTCATGCCAACGTCGGCCATAAGCTAACAGCATTACAATTTTCTTGAAAATAATCTACGAGTATTATTTTCTCCACAATGAGATTGAAGAAGTTGCACAATAGCGAATCACTTTGACTGAAACCCCGGTAGGTTTTTCATGGAAGGGAGAGATCTTGCACAGCAGAAGTTATACAGTGTCATTCTGCAAAGACGAATGAGCTTCGTAGGAATACCGATCTCAGACATTATTATGTAAAGGTAATCCCTTACCGGACTGAAGAAAATTACTTCATAATCAACAACTATTTGGTAACTATAAGTCGATCTGTTTTTCTTAAATCTTCTTCAGGATTTGCCGCAGTTTAAAAATATAGTCAATAGAATGAAGTTAAAAATAAAATATAAGTCGCGTTGTATAAGCATGCCTGTACGTGATTTTCCTACTCGGTAAACATTGAAATACAAACTTATAGCACCAAAAAATACAATATCTATGAGATATTTATGTATGCAATATATTAATATATACAATTTACAAAATAAATACCCATATATATGCATATATTATGTGTACCTATATATTTGAGAGAATCATCAATTTTGCAAAGCAAAAATACAAGAATATGTAGTAGACAAACAAACAAAATAAAAAAAAAAAAATATATGCGAATTTACAGAAATTGTAAAATATCAGTAGCAATAGTGATCTTTGTTGCATATTAAATGTATTTTGTTTTAATTGAAATTATTAAATCCATTGATGTAAATCCATCAAAATCACATGAAAAATCCCGCAGTTATTAATTCATGCGGTCGTGTGAAAAAATTAAAATACATTCGAATTAAATAAAGACTAAAAAAAATATATTTTATATTAAATTGTATACTGTACTGGTACGTGTAGGTATGATTTTGTCTGAATAAAAGCATTTTTCAATTATCCTTTATCGTTTAGTTTTAATTAAAAAATCCTTATGCAAATAAATAGGATCAAATAAACAAATGCCAGATACTTGACCAATATACATCTCTATAAACATTTATATGCTACGTTACACTTATTCACTTATAACGTCGTAAATAACTATATAGTAAGTGTATGCATTAATTTTAATCGAAAAAATATATATATATACTTATCTATTATAAATAAATTTAAAACAAATACAAAAAAAAACGTATTTTACGTAAATCGTATATTTTTTTTCCATTTTTTTAATAAAAAATATGTTTTAATTAAATCACGAAATCGATTAAATCATTTCTTTTATATTTACAAAAACCAAAAAAACAAAATAAAACATTTTTCAACAGAACATTAACTCTGTAGTTATGTATGTATGTGTAACAATTAAAATAACAATGTGCCTGTACGAATAATTTATTATGAATAATGATACAAATGATAATATATACTTAGTAAATGCAATAATAAAAACGATGTATTGTAAGAGTACAATATAAATCAATAACTTTGAAAAAATATTTCAAAAAATTTAAAACTATAAGGAATTTCTAAATTATTTCCTTAGAGACTTTGTATGGGAGCTAGATAATATAGTGAGCATGGTGAACTTATTATTCGTGAGGTTATTTTGCACTATAATATTTATTAATTTATAAAATATGGTTCTGCTCTTGGGAATATAAAGCAGATTGTAGCGGTTTCAAATTTTCTAGTTATACATGAGGACCTGGCCTACCACTTTTTGCTATATTATTTTCAGTAAGTAAATACCAGACATTGTTCAGCAAATTATTACATTTATATTGTAGTATAAATAATTACATTTAAGTTTTGAAAGTAGTTTATGCTTCACACACGACCTTGTCATCAATTTTTGGCCATTTCATAATAACAATCTGTATCAATCTTGTGTACATTCCAAAAATAATATCATACATACATATATTCAATTTATGAGCATTTTACATATTTCCTTATTCAAAAAGAATTTCTTTTTGAAAAAATATTTTTTATTTATTTGATTTGGTTGCAGTCTCAATGCCACATGATAAATATTTAAATACAATTGCGGCTTGTCAATAGTAGTTTAATAAAAGAGAAACAGGTAAAACAATAATAACAATAATAATAATAATAATAATAATAATAATAATAATAAAATATGAACAAAAATCACGTAAGTATTGTAATATATGTACATATGGTACATATGGTGAACGATGTATTTATGAATGATATGTAATTTAATATTTTTCCACAAATGCAAACAAAATGAATGAAAAATTCCATAAAGGTATTTACATTTATGCGTGTGTGTGTGTGTACAAGTGAGAGAGAGTGTGTGTGTGTGTGTGTGGCATTACAAATTTGCATATGCATATATACAATATATTTACATATGGTGATACCCAGTGGGAATGAGTAACTCATATTGAGTCATCACAATCAATCAATAAATTGTTTGCAGAAAATTGTATGGAAAACTCGTATTATTTGATAGCATAATAGGTAACATTTTTAAGAACTAAAATTACAGAAATTGAAGAAAAAAAAAATCTCCTTACAGTCGGCTGGGGCCGACCAAATTATACCCTGCATATGTAGAGATATATATAAAAAGTTTGCTCGTATATCCATCCTTTTCTTCCACTACTTTGTATAGGACCTACATTAAGAAGCAGGCGTACCTCACCAATTTTGGAGGATCAATTTCTGCCTATAATACTAAACTACATAGGTTGCAATGGGTTGACCTAGGCGTATTAATTAGTAAGTTATGGGTGTTTTAATGTTTAAGATAAATCCGAGACTTTATACGGAAGATATATAAAAAGTGGGCGTGACGTATCTCCTTCTGGTATATCTAATTAATTTTTCAATATCAATCCACACCTTAAATTTGGTTGTCCTACGCTAAATGGTTTGTAAGTTATGGAGCTTAAAAGTTTTAGTTTAATTCTCTTGGCTTTGTATGGAAGACTCATGAAGGAGTGGGCGTGGCACACTGATTTTCTGCCAGATTTTTGCCGACTACGATATTAATTTAAGTGTCAATTATGGTTATTTTAGGCAGAAGATTGCCGAAGTTACAGCTGTTTCAATTTAAAATTTGTATGGGGGCTACGATAAACAGTGGGCGTGGTGCGCCCATTTCCTGTGAGCCTAGTTGCTCATACAATACTAATCCATACCTTAAATCTCGTTGTCCTACGCTAAATGGTTTGTAAGTTATGGAGCTTAAAAGTTTTAGTTTAATTCCCTTGACTTTGTATGGGAGACTCATGAAGGAGTGGGCGTGGCACACTGATTTTCTGCCAGATTTTTGCCGACTACGATATTAATCCAAGTGTCAATTATGGTTTTTTTAGGCAGAAGATTGCCGAAGTTACAGCTGTTTCAATTTAAAATTTGTATGGGAGCTACGATAAACACTGGGCATGGTGCGCCCATTTTCTGTGAGCCTAGTTGCTCGAACAATACTAATCCATACCCTAAGTCTCGTTGTCCTAGGCTAAATGGCTTGTAAGCTATGGAGCTTAAAATTTTAATTTAATTCACTCGACTTTGTATGGGAGACCCATGAAGGAGTGGGCGTGGCACACTGATTTTCTGCCAGATTTTTGCCGACTACGATATTAATCTAAGTGTCAATTATGGTTATTCTAGACAGAAGATTGCCGAAGTTACAGCTGTTTCAATTTAAAATTTGTATGGGGGCTACGATAAACACTGGGCGTGGTGCGCCCATTTTCTGTGAGCCTAGTTGCTCGTACAATACTAATCCACACCTTAAATCTCGTTATTCTACGCTGAATAGTTTGCAAGTTATAACCGGTAACATTTTTTTTAATTTCCGCAACTTTGTATGGGAGAACCAAAAAGGAGTGGGCGTGGCATATTGATTTTCTGCCATATTATTTCTGACTCCCGTGTTAATCTAAGTGTCAATTATGGTTATTCTAGACAGAAGATTGTAGAAGTTACAGCAGTTTCAATTTAAAAGAAGTACAGACACTTTGTATGGGAGCTATGCTAGAAAGTAGGCGTGGCTCACCCACTTTTGGCGAGGTTATATAGTAGTATAATATAACTCTATGTGCAAAATATTGTTGTCCCAAGTGGTATATTATGTGAGTTATAGCAAGTTAAAGATTTTGAAAATTTCGAGGTTAGTCGCTTTGAATGCTTGGTGTGGGCGTGGTTATTGACCGATCATGCCCAATATCAATCCCCTCCGTACCCTTGGATCATAGATTACTTATGCCAAATTTCATCGAAATAGCTCAATATTTACTCAAGTTATCGTGCGAACCAGCCAGGTGACAGACAGACGGACGGACGGACGGACGGACGGATGGACATCGTTAAATCGAAAATTTAATCGACGCTGATCACGAATATATATCTATGTCTATATCTCCGGAGATTCCTTCAAATGGACACAAACATCTGACCGAAATGAATATACCATGCATATTGCATTATGCAGGGTATAATTATGTATTTGGAGACTACATACCTTCATCTACTGAAATGATTTTCTCAATAATGTCGCTACATAACCCCTACAAGCAAATTGTCCGAATTGTTTATAAGGAACTCTCAAAATATTAAAATTCATCAAAGCGATTAACAATGGCATAGGATGTTTACCTTTTCGCTTACATATTTTTGTCATTTTTCCACTGGTCATACCACACCACACATGTATCAATATGTGTAAATATATTTGCTCAGAGTCTATTGATATAAAATCAAATACAAATACAAATACAAAAGGCAATAAATAATAATAGAAGGTTAATCATTCCACAACTTCATCGAGAAAGATTCAAATTCTGATTTACATTGCTAATATGAGACAAAACGGAATCAACTTCATATAACTATATACTCATGTGTAACTATATATACAAACTATGCGCCACAAACTATGCCTGTTTTTTTGTTTTTCAAAAATATAATCAATCACACATACAGACACATAAAATTATGTTAATTCTAGTGTTGATATGATGGCCACATCACATGATGTATTTGGTTGTTGGTTATCAGGTGAGATGCACTTTGTGCATTTTATCGCATAAATACACTATGTGTTTACACATACACACACACACACGCGCAAATGTACACATTTATATGCATATTAATGTGGTTATATACATATATAGTTGAAAATACTCGTTTCGATTGCATTCAATTTATATTATTTATAATATTTATTACACAAAGCACGCATATATAAAAGCATATAAGTAGTTACACGTACAAATAATAAATATAATAGGTATACACTCGTATATTAACACATTTCCTACCCACTTTTATATGAATTGTGCGTTGATGATTTATTTCATTTTTCATCATTTTGCATATATTCACATTTTACCTTCATCAATTCATTAAATGCTGTTGTATTTCATATTAATTTTTTGTTTGTTTTATATTTTGCCAATTTCATTTTTTTTTTAATCACTATTCATATGCATATGAATTGGAAAATCAAGTAATTTCAGTTTTCATGCATAATTAATTGGCTATTCATTTATCTACATATACTCGTACATGCACCTATGTATATGTAGTTGTCAATATACACATACTAACATAAGTATATACTTATAATTGATAAGTATATAATATTTAATAATTAATAAATGTTTATTATTCTAATTATTATTTCATGAGTTCGAACAAAACAAAAAAAAAATTGTAAACGTCTAAAAAAAGCGAATGTCAAAATGCAAAAACCAAAATGACATCACACTATCAAATTGAAAACAAAATAAATGTAATTAGTTCATTATAGCATGCATGTGTGATAATTGCGATTTAAAGAGCGATCCGATTAATTTGAAAATACGTGAATGATATTCTAGTACATATACATATGTAGATGATACTTCATGGGTTTTAACAAATTTTTTCCAATCACGAGCTCATGTATTCGTTGGTGAAAATAATCTAGTGTACCTGCAAATTTTCAGCTCATATGTGATTAAGGTTGTTCTTGCACGAAGAAGCGAATAATCAGATTGACATTGATGAAATTGGTGAGATCGGGATTCGGATCAATAATAATCAATAATATTGGGTGATGCAAGTAGACATACTTTTTTCAATAGCGTTTTTTTTGACAGATCTATTATTATTATTTATTATTTATTATTGTTTAGTATTGTTTGGCATTTCATCATGGAAAGACTTACTCCTTACTTCGCTCAACTTATGGTCAACATAATCGGCCTACTGAGCGTACTATTCGCAACACCATCACCCATCTTGAGACCCAGCATTCATTATTGGATAATATTCGACCAAATAGACCACGTCCAGCACGCAGTGAAGAAAATATAGCGGCCGTAGCTGAGAGTGTACACGAAGACCGTGGAGAGTCGATTCGGCGCCGTTCGCAGCAACTCGAACTGGCGTATGGAACGACTTGGCGCATTTTACGTCGAGATCTTAAATTGAAAGCGTACAAAATACAGCTTGTGCAAGAACTGAAGCCGCCCGACCTTCCCAAGCGACATCGCTTCACTCTATGGCCTCTTGAAAAGTTCCAAGAAGATCCGACGTTTTCGAGCCAAATTTTGTTCAGCGATGAGGCCCATTTCTGGCTCAATGGGTATGTAAACAAGCAAAATTGCCGCATTTGGGACGAAGAGCAACCTGAAGAGATTCAACAGCTGCCACTTGTGGTTTGTGGGCCGGTGGAATCATCGGTCCATATTTCTTCAAAAATGATGCCGGTGAGAACGTAAACGTCAATGGCGACCGTTATCGTGCCAGATATCCGACTATTTGATGCCTGAAATTGAAGCTCGTGATATCGGCGACATTTGGTTTCAACAAAACGGTGTCACTTCCCACACATCGCATCAATCAATGGATATATTGAGAGAACACTTCGGTGAGCAGATAATTTCACGTTTTGGGCAGGTCGATTGGCCACCAAGATCGTGTGATATCACACCGTTAGACTTTTTCCTGTGGGGATATGTAAAGTGTAAAGTTTATGCGGACAAACCCCCTTCGATTCAGCCCTTGGAGCAAAACATCACGCGTGTCATCCGCCAGATACCAGTCGAAATTCTTGAACGAGTCATCGAAAATTGGACTCAACGGATGGACCATCTGAGACGTAGCCGCGGCCAACATTTGAAAGACATAATCTTCAAAAAATAAATGCCAAAAAATGTTCTTTCAAATGGTAATAAACATTCCCCATTCAATTTGAATTTTCTGTGTTTTTTTCTTTAAAAAATTAGGGAACCTCGAAATGGATCACGCTTTATATATATAGTATGTTTTTTTTCTATAACTCTCCTCAAGGGTGTTACAATTAACAATGTGCCATTTTCTCAGCATTTTCTCAGAGTTAGAATATGACACTGTTTCAAACGCCAGGTCGAACTGTCTGCGTACAAGTAATTCGCAAATTGCACCTTAGAAAATATTTATTAACATTAAGTTTCTGGAAAATTCTATAACCAACAAAGACGACGTTAAGGTTATTTCATAATTCAGAATTTAATAAAATGCATGTACATCTTATCGCCCTGTTCAAAAATAAGATTTCAAGAGAAGCTTGGCATAAATTGTTATCAAATATTTTGTCAAATACGAATATGAATATATTATATATAAATAGACAAGTACAGAGTAGTATTTAATTAGTATTTTGAAGTTGTTGTATGACAACTAAATTTCTGTATGAGTAGTTAGAATATGTCACCATATAAACTCATCAATAAATTCATACAATTCAAATATCAATTTACAAGAATAACCATACTTCAATATAGATGCTTTTGGCTTTCTTACAGTTCAATGACGCTTAAATAAGCATTTGTATTCATATCTCTAAAACAGCTTCAATTCCAGGCACAATATCTAAAGCACTATACAAATTCAATCTATAGTATATATAATACATATACTAAATGTCTATTAATACATACATACATACATATATACATATGCATATGAATAGTATAAATATCCTAAAAATTTGATTACATGCTGAATGAATATTCATCCATAATAGATATATATAAATTTGATAATTAAATTAACTATTGAACACTTGTTTCTATTGTACAATAATTTCATAAAATATAGCAAACACCAATTGATTAAATCAACTGCATATTATGTATCATACAATAGGCATACAGAATATATATAGAATCAGATTTAGAGAGAAATTCATAAATGCACAAATATACAATATATATTTGTAGTGATAAATGAATAATATACACGTACAATATATTTATGTTATAGGAGTACAAGCACAGCAAGACCTCAAATTACGTTATTCATCCTGTTGTGAAATTCCAAATTTCCGAAAATCAGAAAAATAACTTGTTCAACCTATTCATTGTTGGTGTTGTTGTTGTTGTTGTTATTGATTATTTAATATTAATTTACGCTTAATTAAAATGTTACAATTCACTTGATGAAGCTCGTTGTTGACAATTGATGCGTAAATATTACCAATGCTATTGCTGCTGCTGCTGCTGCTGCTGCTGCTGCTGCTGCTGCTACTGACACTGCAATGAGTATTTGTGGTTAACTACTGAGAATGATTGACATTGATAGTGTTAGTGTTGGTGAAAATAATATTTAATAATAAATGTTGGAATATAAATAAATTGATATTACTTAAATAATAATTTCTATTGAATAATATTTGTTATTATCAATTTAATATTGTCTATTATATATATTCATATATTTTTCAAGTATGTCTGCATATGAGTTTTTGACAAGTAATTACACTGCAAAAACAATTTGGAAAAAATATAATTTCTATTTTAATTCCAAATGTCTTTACTTTAATTTCATTTATTTATATAAAGCACTTATATCGAGCAACTATTAAGATTCGCTAATGGTATGTTATCTGTCTCCAAAGTCTATCTTAAAGGAAAAATTAATAGATATGACAAACGAAGAAAAAAGAGATAGCAAATTGTTATTTTTTGTTTTATTGATTACGGACATTTTTCTTGAAAAATTAACACGCCCCATAATACAATTATGCAAATAGATTAGTGTTTTTATGCAATAAAATATTGTTCGGCGCGACATACTGTCGAAATTACGATTTATTCAGAATTAATTTCGTGAACTTCGAATTAGACGGTGTAATTTTGTGGCCACATCGGAATTAAGATTTGCAATTTCCCGTCGACATTTTCATCTTCATTTGCATCATACTAATTTCTGATCCGCTCATAAAACTGCTTCTTTTTTAATATAACTACAGACGAAGTATCTAGTGTCAACAAACAAAGAGTCCCGGCGTTTTGGACAGAACGTCACTGTTGACAACTACGCTTTTGAAGTAGTAAGGAACTTTGTCTATCTTGGAACCAGCATTAACAGCAGTAATGACGTCAGCCTGGAGATATTGCGAAGATTCATACTTGCTAACAGGTGCTACTTTGTGCTAAGTAAACGATTGATAAGTCGAGCCCTCTCTCGATGAACGAAAACTACACCCTACAAGTCTCTCATCATATTCTAACATATGGCGCTGAAGCCTTTCCACCTCGGATGAGCGAATGCTTGGAGTTTTCGAGAGAAAAGTCCTACGCAAGATATTTGGATCCATTTGTGTTGGTGGCGAGTACCGAATAAGGTACAACCATGAGCTGTACGAGTTGTATGCCGATATTGACATAGTACAGCGCATCAAAATCCAGCGACTGCGCTGGCTAGGTCATGTCGAGCGAATGGATGAATACGCTCCAGCTAAGAATGTGTTATATTCGGAACCCGCTGGAGGACGACGCAGAAGAGGAAGACCTAATCTCCGGTGGAAAGACCAAGTACTGGAGAACCTGACGGCGCTTGGAATTTCTAACTGGCGCAAGCGAGCGAAGGTCAGAGATGGCTGGCGAAGCATATTATATTCGGCATAACTCGATATTCGGTTGTTATGGCCACATAAGTTGTAAGTACAGACGATTGCTCCTTTAATTTGCATAGACAATAAATAATCTGAATTTGTGAAGAGTGAATTTTTCTTATTGTGTATTCATATTCATAATAAAATATAAATGAAATCGTAACCACAAAAATATACTGTTGAATGCGCACAAGGAATGTTTCTTCGAGCACTACTACTATTACTTAGTCTTAGTAGGAATACATATAGTGCTTCATTTATTTGTATACGTATTATTTGTGTATATAGTTGTTGATATATATTCAATTGGTGAAAATTAAGTAATCAAGTGCACTTGTGAAATTTATTGAAGTTTGAAGTTTGTCTTAATTGACTTAAGTATGGTAATTTAATGTTTTATTCTGAACATATAGAAGCACACAATCAGAATTGTACAAAATCATAAATGTGTGTACATGAAACGCGTATTGCAAGCATTACATACGCTTGATTGACCATTGCAATGATGTCTGCTTCTCCATATAGAAATATAAGTAGATTTATTTATATTAGATATATTCAAATTTTCAAAATCTAATGTTTTATTGAATGGAAGTTTTTTGGACAGTTCATTACAAGCAGCAATATCGTAAAAATTATCCTTAAGTTACACACATTTTTGTGAGCTACAACTAAAAAAATTAAGTTAATACTTTAATCACAACATGAAATTTGCTTATGTCACATTTCAGCCACAATATAATACGTTTAGGAAGCCATTTCAAAAACAAGTACAAGTAAGGAATCTATAATACTTCACCTTATCCTCTCGATATATTATTTCGACTATGTGGATCAAAATTAAAATTAGACAGCTAAGCTAACCTAATCTAACGAATTTTTCAACGAGTAGTGCAATACATCTTTCAAAATACTTTCAGTCCTAAAGAATATGTTATTCTCTAAAGCGCAGATTTTTTTTCTTCTTACATATCTAAGGCACACACTTGCATATGGACATATTATTGTTAAAGAAAATAAGTCATAGTAATGATAGTAGATTTAAAATTTTCTACATATTAAAGGTCAATTCTATCATATCGTAGCATTATTACTGTAATTGGCTATCTTTCATATATCATTCACAAGATTGTATTAATGATTGTAACAAAGGTGCAACAATGATTGTAATAAGACATAGTTATGACTAATTACAACTACAAAATAGCGATAGAACAAGGATTATAGTGCATATGATATTTCACATTTATTCATTCGAGTGATGCACAGTGTCTCATAAACTGATATGGTAAATTTTCAACTATTATGAACTTTTGTACTGTAACATTATGACAAAATGTCACATTATGATACCTTATGAATCCCCTAATTATGTATTTGCACATAAATGACTTCTCAACTCACACACAAATAGGCATTCATATTTTGTATTGTATAAACTAGCATACAAAACATATGTAGGTACATTTCAAATCTCACTTCAATGCAACTATATCCTTTATATTCTTTATAAGATTTCCTTTGATTCCATATACACAAGTGAATACATATGGCATATAACTACTACGTGCATTTGTATTGGCTTATATCTGTAATGCTTCACTGATTGTTACTTATGTGCAAGTGTGCAGACCGTATGCAAGTATAGTTTAAGTACATATGTATCTCTCAATTTCTAAGCAACAAAATCCTTAACAGATGGTTAGATCATTGCCTTTGTATCTCATATACATGTACTCATTCGTTTGTTCGCTAAGTTTGGTTGCTTTCTAGCTGTTGTAGCTGTATGTTCCGTATGTTGTAACACATCACATATTCAATAAATATGCAAGTACAATGTATAAGCTTATTCCAAGAGTTTGTATTATTTCCTTTAACATGTCATAATGTCTGTCTGATGACCCATCGATCGCTCTGTAGCATTTCTAAATCAGATAATAGAATTTCAATGAATTTCTTTCATTTAGAACATCTGCATACTACGTTTCATATTAAGCCACAATGCCAGTGGAGCAAACTTTTGCATCAAATCAATACGCAGCACATAAGAGTTACACTTACACTAAAATTCGCCCTTACATTTTTATAACGCATCTAAGAAACAATGTAAACATTTAAACTATGGAAAAAAAAATCGAAGAAATTATATTAATAAAATTTTGGGCTTTTTTTTTAATTCCTCTATTTCGAGAAACGTCTATGATATGACTTTAAAACAAGATTGTCTTTAAATAGCATTTCTTGAAAAACAAAAACACTTTTTTACGTAAAACTAAGAGTCACTCTAATATACTACATGTAAGTATATTATACAGGTAAGAAAAAGCAACAATCATAGTGTATTCTTAGTGATGGTCTGAGGCTGGGCGCTTCTTTATTCAATGAATTGTAAATACAAATGAATGAGTGCTTGGGAAAGCATCTTCAGCATATTGAAAATCCATTTTACTTATTATATCTTACGATAGTTGTTCTTGTTATTTTACAAGTACATTCTCATATAATTGTTCAATTGTGTATGATTTGCAATTTTTCGTTGTTTCGCTTCTTCTATGCATGTATGTATGTATTATGTTTTCCTTTATCTAAAATATATAGTATACCATATGCATCATATACATAGATATATCGATTTTCTTTCAAATATTAGCAGAAATATGCATCTAGAAAGATTTTAAGATAAAACATTACTATAAAATTTATATATTAGCATTTTCCATTTCATTTGAATGCAATTTTAGACGATAATATTCTCTGTAATGTACTACTTTAAATAGACATATGTAAGTTATACCCATCAGGAAATTCTATTCAATTAGTGCTGTGCTTTCTACTAAACTACTTTAACAACAGAATAGTTCTCATATATGAAATCAATTTCAGTTATGTTTCCATTTCTCAATTATTATAGAATTAAAGCTCAATATCCATGCTGTTTCTTATAAAAAAATGCAGACTCTGTAAGGACTTTCATTACTGTTCAATTGAGTTGTTTCAATAACTTCAACTTCAGGGAATGTTATTCAATTTTATTCAACTTCCTTTTACTCTCTCTTCCAGCTGCACTCCTTGTAGACAATTAATATTTAATCAAAATTAAATTAGGAATAATAGTAAAATAAGTGTTAAACAAAATCACTTTTCAATATCCAACTACATGCTAACACATCTACTAGCTCACACATACTTACACAATGCTAGACTAGACACATTAAATCTTAATAATAGGGAAAGTTGAAAAAAAAGCACCAATAAAGTAAAAGAAAAAATATATATTAAAAACAATGAGCGAAATCGAATACTTTAAATTGTTATTTAAACGAAGTTAAGAATACTCACTCAGAAGCACACAAAATCAATAAGTCCAAGAGTATGGTACAGAATCATAAAGAAAATGTACTAGTAATATAATACTTTTATAATGAATGAATAAGTTCGATAGCTCAAATTACTTCTAAACATATGCTTTAAGTGGTATGAAAACTAAGTGGATATTAGTCATACTATATTCATTCAGTCATACAATATCATTACTTTAAAATTGATTGCTTTACTATAATTGCTTTGGAATGAGGCTTGTTAATGTCGCATTTTTAATTTAAACCTTATTTGGTTGAACTTAGAACCCAAACATAATACAAACATATCAAAATGAATCAAAAGAAAAATGCCAAAAAAAATTTAAATTACACAACAGTGGATAATATAGTTGCTGATATGTACTTTTTTAGATTTAAGTCTGACAAACATTTGCAATAGCACGTTTTAGCATTGATAAGCGAATATTGCTGCAATATTCTACATAAATTTCCACACTATATCGATCATAAGCATTTTAGTTTATTCGAATGCTGGAATATATGTATTAATAGTGGGCATCGTACATATGGAGACAGTATTTGTAACAAAAGTATAGTCGACTTGGTGACTGGGAAATCGTTCATACATGCAGAGAATAAATCGCAATAGGTAAAATGTCAACCAATTAAAATTGTTTACATTCGAATCTTCCAAAAGTTGAAGTTTAAGTTGACACTGAAATATAAGGACTAGTAAAAAAAATCATTATTTTTGCATTAAAATTACGGTTTTATTTAGCGTAGATAGAATGATCCGATTTATGTCAAATATGCACAGTTTTGTTCGATAACTTGTTGCCATTTTGAAGTTAATTTCATAATGCCACTCTCATAGAAACCCTCGCCCCTATTGGCAAAAAACTGAGACCATCGATTTTCACAAGCTTCTCTTGAGGCGAATTTTTCACCAGCAAAATCATTCGCCATAGACAGGAAGAGGTAGTAATCACTTGGTGCCACATCCGGACTATAATGTGGATGCATACGAACCTCCAAACTAAGCTCCCGGAGCTTCTGGAGAGTCACTATCGATGTGTGTGGTCTGGCGTTGTCCTGATGGAACACAATTCCTCTCCTATTGGCCAAAGCCAGTCGCTTCTGGGCGATTGCTTCCTTCAGATGGTCCAATTGTTGGCAGTATAGGTCTGAATTAAGAGTTTGGCCGTAGAGGAGCAGCTCATAGCAGACGATTCCCTGCCAATCCCACCAAACACATAGCAAAACCTTCCTGACCGTAAATCCTGGCTTGGCCACCGTTTGCGTCGGCTCACCGAGATTCGACCACGACCGTTTTTGCTTGACGTTTTCGTCCATCACCAGTAACCATCCGCTTCAGAAATGAATAGATTTTGTTGCGTTTTAGCAGCGATTCGCAGATTGAAATAAGAGGTTTTTTGCGTTAACTCGTGTGGCACCCATACATCGAGCCTCATTTTGTATCCAAACTTATTTACATGGTCCCAAACGGTTTTTGGGCAATATTTAGCTCCTGGGCAATAGAAACAGTGCTTACATGACGGTCAAACTCGACGATTTCCATTATTTTATCGATATTTTCGACAATTGGTCTTTCAGAGCGTGGTGCATCTTTGACATCAAAAATAACCGGAACGGAATCGACGAAACCAAAATTACACGTGATTGGCTATTACAGTGTCAGGACCATAAACACTATTCACATTTTCAGCCACCTGGCTTGCGTTTTCGCCTTTATCGAAGAAAAACTGTAAAATATGGCGTATTTTCTCTTTACTGGTGTCCATCTTTAACGCGTGCTCAAACAATTCTGAGTCAAGCAATCACAAAACTGCCTGAAAAGTTTATTTAGTACGAAACCCTATATTTCTAACGGCATCTAGCGTAACCCGATCGCACTTATACAATGCGAGATACAGATTACTAAAGCCATCTATTGGAAACATAATGGATTTTTTTTTACTACACCTGATATAAGCACATAGAGACCGATCTTGCTCCTGTTGAAAATACTGTATACGATTTGGGTTTGGCTATAAAATTTATTAAGTAATAGTCATAAGTAGTATAAAAAGTTTACATAAACACTCTGACCATATTGAATTGTATGACTTAATTCACCTTCTCCAAACCCACATTACTATCACTTGCCTAATGAGCAACACAAACAATGGAGGAGAAAAAGTTTACAACACTTCTGTGTCATAAATTAAATGTGCGCCGCACTTAACAATAAAATTTATTTACCCTTTTGTCTTATATTGTATTGCATTTATTTTGCTCCCATCTACTTTAGTTGACGAACCATTGAAATATATGGTATATGTATATATAGGAGTATTACTTAGTATGTACATTCATAGAAAATAACATTCATTATTGCTCCACACTAAGCACTTTTACCCTTAAATTTATACGAATATTTGTCATACAGAAAAGCAAACAAACACACAAACACTCACACACAGCAAAGATGGAATCTCTCATGGTGCATCGATTGTGGGCAAATATCTTAATTTAAGTGAAATAAAACCAATGACAATGAAAAAAAAATAAAAATAAAGACAACTGAAAGCAATAAAAAAGGATATTCGCCGAACAAATAACGCAACGTTATTGGAGTGTATGAGAGACAAGAACTGTTGGTATGTTCATGCATATACTATGTATACAACCTTGATCAAAAAGTTCCCGGAATAACCACCGTATGGCGCTCCCATCGTTCCAATTCGAGTTCAGTAATTGTAAAAAATCGCCAACACACACAGAGATACATGTATTCTTGGCCACGTAACTTTTGCAAATGTCAAACTATAGCGCTAAAATTTAGAGGGAATATCAACAACAGATGTACCAACTTAATAAAAAAAACAGAACTCAAATTGGAACGATGGGAGCGCCACACGGTGGTTATTCCGGGAACTTTTTGATCAAGGCGGTATAATACGTATGAATGCATGTCTGTCTGTAGGTTTCTGGTGAAAAACAAAAGCGCCATATTAGAAATGCTTTACGAGCAATTTATACATAGATAAGTGTTCATATAAGATTTTGTGTGTGTGTGTGTGTGTGTGTGTGTGTGTATGTTTGTCTGCGTACTTGCTTTTGCGTGTTTGTGTACCAATGTGTATGTGCGAAAACTGTCTGCGTCTGCATTAAGTGTTAAGTGCTTTGACCATTCCCATTTCTATTTTTTTTTTTGTGTATTCTGTTTGTTGTTTGCACTTGTTTCGTACCGGTATCTTCCTCCACCATCATTGCAAACGTACATATTTGCTGAGTGACTATTATTGACGCCTGAAATACTTTACCGCATTCTCACTGTTTCGCTCTCCCTCTCTCTCTTTCTTTCTCTGTCTCTCACTTTCAACTTGTATTTCAATTATTTCGATACGAATATGGTGATAAAAGTAATCAATACCAAGTTGTAGGAGGGCATGTATGTACGTGAAGGTGGTCAAAAATTAACCTCAACGCCAAATGTCGCCGTATTTAAGAAGGGAAAGAGATGTGAAGTATATGTCTAAGAAATGTCTATCGAATTTTCATACACGAATACTTTCGGTGGATACCAAATCACTCAGATTAGGTGAATCAAGTCAACATATTGAGCCTAAATCATGCAGCGAATAGCATACTTGGTTCCATCGAATTAAATTCCAATATTGGTCTGCCCATTCTGCACTAAAGCAATTTAAAAAATATGAAAATTATATTCTAAAGAACAAAATATTTTACAATAAAGACTAACTAAGACTTGGCTGGAACAATGATTTTTCCCATTAAAACGCAATGAAAAATCAACACACAAAATTGCTTTGAGCAGGTATCGTTTGAAGGTTGGTGCTTTCTAAAAAGTATGAATATTCATTAGTGTCTCCAACTATGTCTCGTCTTACGAACTTTTCAGACGATGTGTTATGTAAGACAGATGAAGCTCAAAATTAATTTCGTTAAAAGTTTGTAACAGGTCAAAACTAAGCCTGTTACAATCTTTTACATACCAGCCTACGAACACTCCATAAACCATTAAATTATTCAACGTACCAACAATAAACATTCTTTTTCTTCCCCTTATTATCGTCATACAGTAATATCAGTAGATATATACACATATACACATACTCGTGTAGTCAATCGCTATGACGACAGAGAGAGAAGAAACAATCAAATGAATTTTCACTGAACGTAAAATGTAGCATCATAGGAATTGTATACTACATAATTCTTAAATGCATTATGCATATGTATGTACTAAAGGTGTATGACTTGCCGACGTAACGTATGATAAAAAAATAAGTTGATCGAGTAAGTTGTAACCCCACATACTATTTGTGCGCTTATAGTCACGCTGGCAGTAATTCGTTCCGCGGCTATAAGCAGTTCTTGCTTTAAGCAAGGCTGTCTGCATTCGATAGCTCGCTTAAAGTAGTCGCCTGCTAGCCATCAGCTCTACCCGAGGTCATTTTGACCGACCGCATATACCAGGAGCAAGCACCCGCCACCCCGTTGGTTGTCCCTATATATTGTTATAAAGGTCTAAAGGTCAATCCTATAAATTCTCATTTTATAAGTAAAGTTAGTTAGGGTTAGGTATTCCATTAAGGCATTAGTGTAGGGAATTGAATTTGTATTCTTGAATTGTAAAAAAGGAAGGAAATACAAATAAATCAAAGTAGTAGTAGTTCCATCAGTACCGAGCCGAACACTCTTCTAGTGTCGATGAATTGATTGCCAATAGGCAATCCTGCAGAATTCGGTCTTCCTCCTACAACAAGACTTTTTGCGCTGCCCTCTTGCTTGACCCTGGCTGACTGGAAAGCAAAAGGCACGCGTTACAAGTTACAGTGCTATTGGATTAAGTTGGACTTTAATATAGTATATACGAAAGTCTAATGCACATGCTTATAATAGTACATAGTATTCACTTTGGCTCATCTTACTTAATCAACTCGACTCGCAATCAAGGTATATTTTTCTGATAACCCGAAAATGTTTCCAAAAATTAAAATAATAAAAAAAGCAACACTATTAAATCTATGGCGGTGTTCGGGACGTTTGGTTGTATGAATGGTTGCATGTATTAATTATTATTACTAGTTTAGCTGGAAAATATTAAACAAATTTATGAACTTACTTAATATGTTAACATATTTGTAAATATATCCATACTTTATTACAATTTTCTAAACTCGTCGTCGTATAAACAAATTTATGAGCAGTCACAATTAAGGTTTTTTTCTGGCTTTCTTATTTCTTTCATCATTTTTTGTTCTGCGTGACTACAATGAAATTTTTAGAGAAAAGAAAAAATGTGTATATAGTATCAAGGAATTCCTTTAGAAAAAAAGGAATAAAAATAAATGAGAAACACTGTAACTCTCATTATCTGCAACAATTTTATATCCCTCTCTCTCTCTCTCTCTCTGGCTTTCTTTGTTTGTCACTGCATGACAGAGTATCAAATGTTGATGTTAGATAATCTTCTTGAAGCATACTTTTAGGCACATCTAATGGCCCTTTTAATGTTTAAACATGAGTACGTTCTCGTTTTTTTTTTTTTTTGGCTCCTTCGCCATCATTTTCGCCATTCTTTGTCATGCTGCTTCTTCTTCATTTTGTAATGTTTCATTCAATGTTTGTATGTTTGTTTGTTTGTTTATTTATTTACTTTATATTTGTTGTTGCTATTTTGTCCTATTTTTGTTTATTTTATCATCATAATTCTATATATATACACACACACACATAGATTTATTTCTACTTCTTATGAATTTATAATTTGAAGAACAACAGACAAAGAGGCAAAGAGGATCCATAGCAGTAGTTGTATGTACTAAATAGTAGCAGACCATATTTGTTCGCTATATGTATTTAGGTGCCTTTGAGTGAGTTTAGTATGTTTCTTGTACTATATATGGGTATATACATATACAGAAACAAAATAGGCATATTGTCCTAACAGTAGCACCCCCAACACTGTTAGCTTCATGAATGAATGAAGCACGGTATAGAAATTGTGACAAACTAAGCTTACAAAGTTTTCTTTCTTGTTGTTGTTTTTTTTTTTGTGATATTTTTTTTTGTTCTTTTTGATTTCGTCCGGTTGGTTTTTTTTTTTTTTCTTTTGCTACTAATCATTATAAAATACTTTACTTTTTTTCTTCTTCATAAATAAATATTCTTCTATACGTATGTATGTAATAATATGCATGCATGTATGCAGTATATAAGTGCGTGCTTTTATGTTTGTAGCTATGTAATAATATCTTATATGTATGGATGTACTTATATACTACTTTCTTCATCTCTTATATTTTGTTCATATAATATTTCTATAACGTATTCTGAAAACGTCTGTCGCTTATCACATTAAACTAATCCTAAATGGTTTTTTAACGGCACATTTAATCCATAAAGAAGACATTTTGCAAATATTATTTTTATATCTATGAATACATACAATACTTACGTACACAATCATGTTTATGTGTAAGTAAGCATCTTTATATACATACTTGTGTATGTTTATATAATATGTACTTATAACTATTGAATCCTATTGAAATTTTCATGTTTTGTCTTTAAGCTGCTCTTTTGATATGTCTTTAGGGTTAAGCTTACATTAAAAGGAAGCCATATTAAGATCATGACAAATTTATCTTAACATATATGTACATATTTTTCCAACAACAAGTACAACAACAATGAAAGAAAATTTGATACTTTAATAAGTTTTCAAATAGAATATTATTAGAATAAATTGGAAAGCAATATTCTGGAATACTTACACCAGAGTAAATTCTTAAAAATAGAATTGGTCCTGGATTCATGCACCACTTGAAACTAGTATCAAATACATTACCAAATAACACTACCAACCCAACCAGAGTTGTTCGAGTACGAAGCACTTCCAAAGCAAATGGTCGCTATTAGATCAAAATTTAGCAGATAGTTCTGAATGAAACACAACTATTTGTTTGGTAGAATAGTTAATAGTTAATGGTAAATAATGGTTAATAGTAAATAATCATCAACCACAACATTAGGAGCTCTTACACATCGGCTGAAATAACACCTACCTCTGCCAACAAGACATTGGCTACCATGATTTGGTAGCCAATGACTTTTTTTTTTATTTTTTTTTATATCAAAAATAAATTGCGTAGTCAGCCTTTTGATTTCACTTTACATAAACTTACATTAATTGAAAAAAGTTTTTGCCTTTGATTACCATTCGACGTCCATTCAATTCGTGTTTATATGAATTTAATTGTTTTGTTAATTTCATTTTGAATCCTTTTCGCTGTATCCTAACATATTCATATACCCAAATGCTACACCTCCTCAGTATAGCTCAGCATAGTCAAATTATTTTGTACACAACTGCTGCTCGAATGATTTTGCAAGCATAACAATGAAACCCAAATAAAAATTATATTCAAAATACCATTATTTGCAAGCCAAAAACACGGCGACCAGTCAGCCAAAACAACGAAACTTCAATATTGTATTGAGACATTGCTGGCTCGTCATTGCTTGTATATATGTATTTATATTTGTACATACATATGAATACAAAATTTTACATGAGAGAAGGTTGATGGCTTCATGCCTTCATTTTATGCCTTCATTTTTATTACTGACGTCGTTATATACATAGATATGTATGGATTGTGTATTGATCGTAACCACAAAAATCGTTATTGGTTTGTGGAATTTGCATTTTAATTAAAAAGAAACGTTAACGAATAACATACTCAGTGTATGTGGGAGAGATAGAGAGAGATATGTACAATAGAGTGGATATGTATGTGTATTAACAAAATAACGCCACAACGATTGATAGGGAAAAAAACAACAACGAAAACGTTAAGAAAAAAACAAAAACAATATGAAATCAATGAGTATTATGTTAGTTACACGTTCGCTTAGTTAATAGTAGTGGCAGCTTAGCTGGTAGGAGTTAACTTTACAAACATGCTGGTCTTATGTTTGTATGCACAATAGTTTGTATTTTATTGAACATTTTGTTATATGTAGACTTGTGTCTTCATGTGGAAAATTCTTTTTCTAATTTTTATTTTTATCAAATCGCTTGATTTAAATATTTGAAAATACTCTAAAAATTCAAAGATTGGAAATAGATGCATTATTTATGCAAATACGTATGAGCTCACTAGAATCCAGTATTCCAAAGCTCGCAAAAGCTATACCCATAATTTTTATTCACATCTTCGAAATGCCATAAGACTGAAAATCCATACTCCCGAAAACCCCGATGAATGATTATTTGTATAATTTTTATGTGAAATAAAGTAGATATATCCAAAGGGCCATGTATAACGAAAGTGTCAACCAATATATCAACCTACTAGTCTTATTATCTCAAGTATCTTTATATACAAATATTTTCTGAGTGATGAATCTCTAATATCCCGAGTGTTTCTGTGGGACGTATGAAATGATGTACATATACGGCGATTCATAACATTTTTGCCTCCAAATTATTTCTATATGAGTATATGAAGAAATAAATTTAGTCGATCTAATCTAATGTATAGTCATTTAGCTTACTATTAAAATAAAAAACGAGAAAAAAAATTATTTTTTAATTTAAATTGATAATTTACAGTATTTAAAGATGAAAATTCTCGCCCCCACAAAAATGAAAAGGATATCCAAAATTGACATTGTCATCTAATCGAGGTTTTTCTCTACACCCATGTATATTGTCAAATATAACGTGTCACAAATCTAACCCATTTCATTTCATATATAGGTATATATACGAATCTATAAGATACAATACAATCAATACAAAAACATATATTTTCATTGGTTTATCAACCTTTTCGAATCGACAATCACGCGACGAGCTGTGGACCTTTATCTGACTATTTGCTGGATTCTACGTACGTTTTATTGAAATCATTTACGTAAATTCATACAAGTAGGTAGGAGTATATGTATGTCTCCCTATCCATCTCACCGTCTGACTTACTGCTTGACCGTAGCAAATACCAGACGGTTGACTGACGCGACGTCTGCGTACATACTATATACATATATGTATGTACATACGGCTATGTCGGCTATTGTTTGTGTCCATTGTAAGATTTTTAATTCAATATTTGCAATTCGTTCGTTCTGGTTGGTGTTGAAATTACTATTGGTTTTTTTTCTTCTCCTTTTTTTAATGCCCTCTACTCACAATCGAAATAACTATGTACAATATATATAAATCTTTTTGTGTGTGTGGGCGTGTATGTGTGTATAAAGTGTAATTTTTATTTACACTTTTGTGTTTACAATTTGTTCATTTCTTTATCTACACTTTATTCTATGTACTCAGAGATAAAGGCCTTGACTTGGACGTCTTAAATATCACCTTTATATATACAATCATCATCATCATCGTCATCATCAACATCATCATCGTCACCATCATCATCATCATCGTCATCATCAACATCATCATCGTCACCATCATCATCATCATCATCATTACCGTCGTCATCAATATTGTCTTCTTGAGTTATTGTAATCGTGTTACTGCATTCTAAATGAAGTTGTCTTTTTAATTAAAATTCCAAAGTTTATTCCTGTAATTATATTAACTCGTTATTTCAATTCTCAATAAATATATAAGCATGTAAATATGTATGCATGTATATAGAATATACGTATGAATATAGTGTAGTATGCATACTCCTATATATTCGAAAAAGGTATTTGTTGCGCTTACATGCTGCTATTGGTATTGTGATTGGTTATTTAATGGTGTTGAAATTAAATTAATTGAATGTGAAATGAATTTTATTCTACAATGAATTCTACTTACAAGCAATTTTTACTCATTTTTTCTTTTTTCTTTTTTTTTCATAAAATAACAGTCGACAAAATGCAATTTTTCTTACTGCAAGTTAGCTCTCTCACTAACTCTTCTGAAATTCAGTTACCTACGATAATGATGATGATGATAATGAACTCTTCTACTTGATTGTGTATTATTGGAATTTGTAATTGATTTATACTACATATTATTTATACAAATGCATATAGAAATTGTTATTGTCTTCGATGTCGTCTAGGTTTTCGAATTAAATGTTGTTTTTTCGAGAGTATCACAACGATTAAGCTTAGATAAAATATAAAGAATTATATATATATATATATATATATATATATATATATATATATATATATATATATATATATATATATATATATATATATATATATATATATATATATATATATATATATATATATATATATATATATATATATATATATATATATATATATATATATATTAATTCTTATTTTATATGATATTTTATATTAATAACTTAGAGAAAGGCAAAGAATGACTGTTGAAGTCCAATTATTTATTATTAACATCACTTTTGAAGTAATAGAATATTTCGTTCACTGTTGAATCAGCACCCACATTTGATATATTCTGTTGAGCAATGACTTCAACCTAAAAATAATACGAGATTATGCCGATGGAAGGAAAACTCACATATAGAACTTATTGATTTGTTTTTGGATATCAGTTTTCACAATTTCGGTACAAATAAAAACATCCATTTTAAGAAAAATGATATAAGTAAGTATTTAATGAAAATTATTGACTATGCTTAAGCCAGAGTAATTAAATTCAGTACCTTATTGCTTTGTTTGTTTTAAGGTTTTAAGGTTGGCTTATATGAAAATGTTCATATATAGTATACGCATTTAAGTGGCAGCCAGTCGATATGATAAAAAATTTTTTCGATAATAAAGATAATAAGATAATAATAAAGAAATGAACCCACGACCTACGGCTCAGAAGATCAACGCACTAACCGCTATCAATATACAATTATCTAGCAATATAATACTTATTTCCATATACTCAACATCGAAACTCTCATCTACTCAATGCCGCTAGTACTCAATACAGTACGATGCACCATTTAGCATTAAAAGACAAGAATCGATCATCGTAGACATATCAAGTAATCAAGCTTAGTTAAATACCTTCTATGAACCTTCAATCTAATTCATAAGAAATTAAGATCTCTATGAAAACCTTTAATTTGATAAATACATATAATCATATACTCGTATGTATCCATATAGTCATTATAATAATAGTGCAATAAAAAAAAGTAACCGCAGCCATATATTCAAGCTGCGTTTTGGGAATTAAATATACATTTTCATCAATATAAAAATTTTAATATAATTTGGGTATGCATTAACATACGTATATGTACTCGTAGATAGGAAGAAATGGTCATATATACGTGTACATAGAAACACTCCCATACAAATGCAAAACTAAATCCACAATAGCGAATAATGCTTACAAATTGATCTAACAGTGGATACATACATATATGTATGTAGATCCACATATACACATACCTAGGTATGTCCAATTGTAGTTACATATACATATGTGTAAATATATACATATATGTATATATCACATAGTAGGAGCCTTCCAGTATCAGACTCGTCTGCATCAGCATCATCCACTAACGTAATAATAATAGTTACTCTGTATTGTGCTCACTCAAGTGTATCCACGAGAATATGTGTATTCAGTATTCACACACTCGTATAATGTATGTGTGTGTATAGGTATTTGAAAATTCCCAGTCGACAATTTCGAGGGAATAAGAAACAACATTTTTACAAAAACGTCCTTCCAATATAAGCTGCACAGCAAGGTCTAGAAAATCAAGATGTTTTAGCCGTCCTTTTGCCGACTGGGTAAATATATACATATATACATATCCATATGCAAATGTAAACGTATGTAAGTAATATACATATATATGAAGTACACAAATTTGGAAAATTCCCATTGCAATACGTCTGGGAAATGTCACATTGATTTAATTCAGATGTTCGTATCTTCAAATGGCATTCAAATATATAAGCACATGCATACATATACAAATGCATATCTATATATAGTATAACAACAACAACAACAATAATAAAATATAATAAGAAAATCAGAAAAATATTCTTATTTCACGCCTTTCTGTAAGACATCAACAAGACTACCCAAAACATTCATGTACAAATAATTCTCTCCTCATGTGACAGCAAATACAGTCACAGACAGTTATATAAATAATCACAGACACACACACATACACAAATTGGTAGCAAGGCTCACTTGAACACCTATATTCAAAATATTATATAGCAAGTATGGAGCAATAACTACTAGCATTGCAATAACAATAACACATATGCTTGTATTATAGAGAAAAGTAACATAAGATGAAGTGAAAAAAAGAAGCAAAATCTGTATCAGAAAAAGTAGTAAAGAAAAAGCAAACAACAGCAAGATGAAGCTGGAAAACTGAATTCCCAATGGGAGTCATTTGAATGCTTATAACTGTGTAATATTAGATTATGGAAATTTTTATTGACAATTTTTATAGGAAATATATTAAAGCAGAAGGTATCATATAATATGGATGCTAATGGTGGTGATTACACTGAGCAAAAATGAAAAAATATAGCATAAAAGCTATACACTCTTCAGTAAGATATTCAATCTATCATAATTACAAAAAAATATATATGTATTATTGAAGTATTCATTTTTACTCATTCTATTTGAGTGTGTTCTATTGATTTCCTCCTAATCTTTCAAAATTTTCAAATATAGGAGACTATTATTATTATTTTCCGCCATTTTTCCCCAATTTTTCTAATACTTTATTTTGTGAATTAAATTCTCTCCACTTTTAAAATATGTATATGATAAGAATAATAGAACAATAAAATCATAGGATTGATGCCAAGTATCATCTTGTATTTCGAGAAAAATTATAGAAGCAAATTATAGAAGGAAGCAATTTTGGCTGAGAGTAGTAAGAATGTGTAGCAACTACTTTTATTTTAATTAAATATGAAATGATGGTCAAATTCCAATATTCAAATGTACAATTCCATTAATGGGCTGCACACTCAAAAGTATATTAGTGCAGCTCGTTTAATAAAAGTTAAAGATTCTATGATTGCTTCCATAGATATGTTTGCTCTTATGGAACTTCCAGATAGGCATAGCGAAATAGGGCTCAACTGAAAGTTCTAACAAAGCAATGATTCCTAAAGAAATTGTAATGAAATTTTGACCTTCAAGGCTTTGTTAAACTTGTGTATTTTTAATAAGAATTTTATATATTTAATAAATTTAATAAAAAAAACTTTATTATTCTTATTGCGCTTCCATTTAAAGGCTTCACGAAAATACCTCTAACTGAAAGCTCGTACGAAGCAATAATTTCTAAAAAAAAAGCTTCTACTAAATGTTGCTTACCAGCTATATTAAATTTGTAAATTTCTTTCTTGTAGGCTGGAGGGAAGGTAAAGCAATTATAAAAGTCTTAATAAAGCAATTCTCTGAACTTTAATAATATTAAATTACAATTTAGTACTTGGAATTTATTATTGAAACGTAAAGCTTAGATCAGCAACATTTTATTACGTTAAAACAAGGCAGTAAAACTATTTATTCTAAACAATATTGGTTTTATATATCATTAGTGCTGTATTATTGTCCATAACTCTAATTTGCCCATGAAATCAATGGAATGAAAACATATGGAATCAATTCATTAAATTGACCAAATTAATGGTGACATTTGTGTAGTGCATATTACTTCTTTTCCAGTGTATCATTAAAAGATGTTATTACAACAAATTTACTGTAATAACATTTTTTGTTTAGTGATCCCGTATGTATACCCACATACATACTGTCTACACTTTGCTTACAACACTTTTATCACCTATACAAGCAGATACATATGTAAAACATACCACTTGAATACTATACGCGCCCTCACACACACACACACACACACACACACAGTTTTCTGCCTAAATGTTCCAGACTGTTGATTTCTAATTCTTTGATGAGATTTCTTTTATCTCTATTTATTGTAAATGTGCACAAGAGTATACAGAGAGAAAGAGTATACTTGAATATACAAACAAACACACGCATACCTAAGTAAGGTATGCACAATAATATAGAACCACTGTCAGCGATACTTATTGCATTATGACAAAATAAAATTTAGACATTTTGTTCATATGGCACCAGAAAGCAAACGTCCCACATTGTGGTTGTTTATTTGGTTGGTTAGTTGATGTCAGCTCTTACTTGCTTCATCTTCTTCCATTTCAATATCATCATCAGCATCATCATCATCATCATCATTTTATTTATCATAGCGAAAGGTGAAAGGTTTTATATACACACGTACCATAGAGAGCATAATTTGTCCTTGCTAGTATGATACTACGATTATGAACATACCAACATACTCGTACAGAGATATGTACACCATCATCGCTGTGATATGATGTGAAATCATAACGCCATAAAATATGACACCTTTACAAAATATAATGAGCTCGTTTTGATTTTTCTTTTTTTTTTCTCTCTCTCTTTCCCATCACGACCTATTCGCTTTCTTCTTCATCATCATGTCCCTCCTTTGCACTTCACATGTTTACGTATATGCCCTTTTTGCACTTTTAGCGCAATGCAATTGAGACAGACGCTGAAATGAACGTGGTGTGGCGGTGAAAGTGAGAAAATAAGCAAGCGACAAGCAATACTGAAAAGGAAATTGTAATTTGATATTATTGAACTCACACTTACGCACACTAATACATATTATACTTATAAAACAACACAAATGAACTCAAAAAAATATTTTATCGTATTGCAGCGTGTTGCTTTGCACATTAGAGTCTGCCGTCAACGTTGTGCTTCAGCTTGCTCGTCTTCTTCGTGATCATTGTTATTATTGTCGCATAATGAAGCTTCCTCATCGTTTGTTTCTCGTCACTGAAATACGACACGAGTAAAATCTCCGTGGGGATTAATGATTGCAGCATGAGTGCGCACATATACTGTCGAACTATGCTGTACTGTACTATCTGTCTGTCTGTCTTTGTCTTCATTTCTATCATAAACTAGTTAAATTAACAACATATTTTGTAGATTTTATTCAATAAAAATACATAAATTATTAACATATTACAGCATTAGATTATACGGTGTAGTGAAACAATGTCGAATGGCCTTATTTCCAGCAATACCACTTTCATTATAATGATGATAACAACGATACAATACAATAAATTGAGTCTGGTTAACGTGAAATTATGTCAAATCTGTTAACTAGGTAAATAGAGGTTTTTACGATATTCTTTTTACAAAATGTATATATTTATTGCGAATAGCTTTTGATCTCATTTATTTAGTTACCCACCAAAAATAAATATGTATATGTATAAATATGTGGCACTATAAGCCCCGAAGGGCTCATTGGCCGAGCTTCTCTTCCATTACTGTTGTGCGTCTTATATTTGGACAGTATTAGAAGGGACCTACTTATTTTAGCCGGTTCCGAACGGCAGAACACTTGTGACATCACTTTTTCTGAGCTTTGTCACAGAGTTCTTTAAGAAGCTTTTTCATGGCAAGTTGTTACTGTTGGAAGAATTGCCAATTGCTTGCCGACAGGGTACCGTTCGAAAGAAAAATCTTTTCGATATTAAATTTGTTATGCATGAGCCGGGGATTGAACCACGACCTACAGATCAGAAGGCCAACACACTAACCACTGACCCACGGCACCCACACCCACAAAAAAGGTATATTACTCCCCAATAAAAAAGTGGATTCAAAAGACTATCAGCCAATTGATTTGCAACTGCTTGCTGCTTCAATTGGACTCAACAGCATTTTAATTTGAAGGAACTTTATGGCTGTATATATTAGGTGTAGTAAAAGGAAATCCATTAGTTTTGCATTAAATTGAAGGTTTTATTTATATAAATGATTCTAAACGGTTTTTTGTGCAATGTTTAGCTCCTGGGCAATAGAAACAGTGCTTACATGACGATCAGACTCGACGATTTCTATTATTTTATCCATATTTTTGACAATTGGCCTTCCATCTTTGACATTAAAATTACCGGAACGGAATCGACGTAACCAAAATTGCACGAGATTGGTTGTTACAGTATAAGGACCATAAACACTATTCACATTTTCAGCCACCTGGCTTACGTTTTTGAATTTATCTAAGAAAAACTGTAAAATATGGCATATCTTCTTTTTACTGGTGTCCATCTACGACGCGTGCTCAAACAATACTGAGTCAAGCAATCACAAAACTGCCTGAAAATTTTATTTAGTACGAAATCCTATCTTTCTAACGCCATCCATCGTAACCCGATCGCAATTATAAAACGCGAGATACAGATTACTAAAGCAATCTATTGGAAAAATAATGGATTTTTTTACTACACCTGATCTCTCAGAAAAATAGTGGCAATTTAAAAGGGAAACATTCCACTGCTTGATCTGTTCTCTGGAATGAGAGCACCAGCACTTACTCGTATTTGCTTAGCGCTCTTTACCATGACAGATAGAGAGCCATAAATACTCTCGAAAAAAGAAATAGTTTTATTCTGGATGTAGGAGTGATTTTCATGCGATAGCACCCATACTTAAACTTATTACGATTCCAACTATTTTTGAATTCGTCCATTTAAGTTTCAGCTTGATAAATTTATATTTCTCGATACAAAGTTTAAAAACATACATATATACGGAAGCATGAGTTTATACAGCAATTGGACGTGAGTTTTATCCATTTTAGCCCATTTTCAAATATATCTAATACTTATCAAATATGATTGTATATACCAAGTTTCGTCTTCATAACTTTATACTTTCTTATTGAAAGTGTGAGAACACCTATTCAATTTTTATATGGAAGGTAGCCGTAATTTTATTCTACTTATTTTCAAATTTCGCAATTTTTTAGTAAATTCATTCATTCAATTTTGGCTTGATAATTACACATTTCCCGGCGCATAGTGTTCGAACATGTATACGAAAGCATATATTTATATGGGAGGTAGTCGTTATGTTTATCCGATTCAGCTTATTCTTAAATATGTTTGATAATTAGTAAATATAATCAAGTACACTTATATAGGTTCCATATCTTTGTTATATTGCTGTGTTACAGCTTATTTTATAATTACAAAGTTGAGTAAAACATTCTTCGAACGAGAATTGGCATAATGGACATATTACTAATTTCCACACAAAAATTTACTATAAAGCATTAAAATATGTTTATATTCCTATTGGAACTAATAAAAAATACATTATTTCATTCGAATCATCATAGGACAAAAAATCGTAAAACCAAAAACCAAAGCATTTGTGGAATGTTAGACGAACACATAAAACCAGACTTTGTATCGAATTCTAGGCATGAAATTTGGAATGTGATTTGCTTCGGATTCAAAAACATTGTATCGTATATGCATTAATACAACCTCCATCAGTATCACTCCACCTACTTTATTTGTATGTATATGCATACTCGTAAATTCTTCCAAGCATTGTGACACTAATCCACTGAGAAACGCAATGGAATTCAAATTAGAATTCCTTTACATAGAATTATTTATTTTTTTGTTATTGCTGCTGTTCACATACTACAGACAAAGTCATGTCATAGGTACCTAGATGGTAGAATCGCGAAATAAGTGTAATAAAATTATTTTCCAATGTTTTCAACACTTTTGATTGAGGCATCACAGTATGGAGTACAGAGATACAATAAACACCCTTGTCAAATGAAATTGAGGGAGACCACTCCCTTTCACTACAATTTCTTTACTTTCTTCGTGTTCATTTTGTTTTTTTCGTTTATTTGTTTGTTTTGTTTTTGGCATACTTATGTATGTATGCGGGCAAGCTGTGTGTGTCTTCAAGCCTAGCCTGCCACACAAATTCAATGTGGTTTATTGCAATTAATACTTCTTGTGATGTAATTATATTAACGTGTTTCTGCGTACTGTGTAAGCAATGTGCGTGCGTGCGGTTATCGTGGCATCGCCATATAGTCATAGTACCGAAAGCAAATCAACATCTGTTGTTTTTTGCATACGACTGTGTGTGCCCCTGTGTGTGTATGTGTGACTGCGTGTAATATAAAAGGTAAAAATTATTTCGCTTCAAATGAGATAAATGGTAATTTTCTTAAGCCCATTGTAATGCAAAAATACAGAAGCAGTAATTTTATTCTAAAATCAACTACAACAACAACAAACACTAGCAACATCATAATCATTATCAAACAATCACTTGCCGACTTCATTTTAGGCTGTATTGTATTTTATTTGTTTGAATGTGTATATATGTGTGTGTGTTTCTTTATTTCTTTCATTCTTTAATCCCCGTCTACACCACCAAATGCCTCTTTCCGACTACGATTTACTGCGAACATAATGTGTCGCAAAGGATCTTAAATCCTTTCACTTGTGGTTTTCTTTATATTTTCCGCTGCTGCGTCATGCTCCACATTATTATGTGAGCGTAGTTTTTAAGACTTTAATTGAATTTTGCTTATTTTCGTCTACTGCTGATGTTGTTATTATTGTGTTGTGCATGTTTTCGGTATGGTAGCGGCAATGTGGTAAATGAATATTGTATACAAAGAATTAAACACATATCTACATTCAGGTGGATCGAAATCATAGTTGTCAGTTGTCAGTTGGCATTAGGTAACTCCTGCCGGTTTCAAAAAATTGCATACCCATGAGAAGGCCTAAGAAACGACCTAAGAAACCCGATTCGACATTAGAGCTATAATTTCTGAAGCAGAGTTTCTTAAAATTATACTAAAAATATTGGTTTTCATTGATAGTGGCTATTAAAATTCTTCGCACATTCAAAATTTGCCCACCTTAATGTACTTATAAGCACTATTTGTATATAGAAGGCGATGAACGCACATAGACCACACAAGATCTTTTAATATTTTCAATTAATATTTTCTTTTCATTATGACTTTATGCTTGTACGAGTATGCATGTAGTAATAAATGGAAAATTAAATTTCATGCAAGAAAAAGCAACTACTAAACAGTTGATTATTCTAATTCGCCTAAAAGTATGCTACACAAATAAATTCGACATGTGCAATTTCATTGAATAAATGAGCTTTATGTTGAATGTGATAAGTAATTTCAAATAATTTAATGCACACACACACACCACCCATACATAAAAAAATATATATTTATATATATATATATATATATATATATATATATATATATATATATATATATATATATATATGCAAAGGTATTTTGCAAATTATTGGCATTTTGATTTGCATTTAGTTAATATTTCGATTCGATCATTGGCATTTGTTGCCATTAGCATTAGCATTTTTGACAGCTGTAATAATAACTATTATATTGTAATAGCAAGTATAACAAATCTAATGTGAATATTAAAAAACCAAATTCTCATTAAAATGTTGATTGCGGCAATAATGATGCATATATAATATACTCGTACATATATATTATGTGGGCATGTGTAAATTTCTCTATGCATGTGAATGACATTGTGCGTAGGTGTATTTGTATATAAATGTCTATTAATGTTCATACTTATATAATATGATTCTAGACTTGATTGTTTTTCACATACTCACACTTGTACGTCGAAACACACCTAAGCGTATTACACGTGATTTCAAGTTGTTGGTGAATTTCCTTAAGATTTGAGTAATTTTCACTTTCATTACAACGTCTGTGACTATTTCGGGTAACAGTTGCTATGGTTATTATTTTCAGTGTTATTCTACGAAATAAATTATTATTATTCCGTGCATTGTGCAATTGTCAAATATTGAAATTTTCTAGGGAAGGCTTTTAACGAAACGAGGATAAATAAAGTTGGTTCAATCTTATCTACAATTAAATTTTGAAATAGTAGTACCAAACATTTTTTTTTATTAAATACAGTAATAATTTTTTTTTTTTATTAATTTACTTTTTATTGACTTTGAGCCTACAATAATATTCATGCATATTAGCAAAAACTAATGAAATAATTTCACTATAAAATTCATCATATAAATGTTAAACGTCAAAAATATTTTAAAACAATTCACTACTCATTAATATGTAATAAGACAAACTAAATTAATTTTACAAACACGACAATAAAAAGTTTTGTAGACATAAAAAATGTTTGTTTTTTGTTTTTGTTTTGCACACAAAATATAATTGAAATGAAGAAAAACTAAAATGCGGAAGACAAGTATCAATGCATACTTTAAATGTATATCAATAACTACATATACCATGCACACACATATATAAATAAGTATGTATGTAAAATAAGAAGTGATGCTCGTATATATGTGTGAGTGCACATGCTCAAACCTTTGTACATATATGAGTAAGAGAGGAAACCATAAGAACTCATTTGAATGTGATCGAAAAGAATTCAACAAGTTAAACAACTAGCAATGAGCTAAAGAATCAACCATTGCTTTAAAGTATTGAGATTGAACTGCTCTTCCATTCATATAGTTGCTGCTGTTGCTATATTTAATACGTACATATTATACAAGTATCAGCAACCCCTGATGATGCCAGCACGTGTACATATTATGCCATAGCATCGCATTGCATTGCATTGCATTGCATTACACCAAACTAAACTCTTGATTGCTCTGGATATACTAACAAACACATACACACAACACAACACACACACACACATATTCATATATTGTATTTGCCCATTCATATGCAAAAAGTTTTTTACTCAAATTGCATGAGTTAAGTGATGACAGCAACAGCCAGCAGCAGTAAATAGAAGCATCAGCGGTAAAACTTTTACATTTCTATCATGCGTGTGTGTGCGTGTATGTTATAATGTATATGTATATGTATGTAGGTATAATGGCAAACATTTAATAGACCACAACGCAAAAGGCCACATAAGTCTATAAAGTAAATGCTAGTCGTCTGCAAATGTATAACTATTCTGCTTCTGCTTAATAAGGAAAGCATCATTTGCTTCAACTCTTCGCATATAGCACTTGGACATTTGTTTATGCATATTGTATGAAAGTATATCTGGATATATCTACATATTAATATATATATATATATATATATATATATATATATATATATACATACATATATATATATATATACATATATATATATATGCATATATATAAACACACACACACACACACACATATATATATATATATATATATATATATATATATATATATATATATATATATATATATATATATATATATATATATATATTTACTAGAACAGGTTATAACAAAGTAATAAACTAAACTTACATCCATCAATATTACAAAATAAATTTTATATTTAAAATTTATAAATATATAAATACATATATAATAAATTTTATATGTATTTCATTAAATGGCATCCACAAATTATAGAGGAAACTATAGAGTAAATAGTGTATGGTAGCATATGCATGGTATAGCATATGCTCATTAGTTTATGATAGAATACGAACCAGAATTCATTTGAAAAACATTCCATAAGTTATAGTAAATAAATGAAATGAATCATCCACATTGAGGTTATTCCAAAATATATTTTGTCATCACTTTATAGATACTTTGCTATAAAAATACAATCCAAAAGCTATTTCAAAACCGATTAATGGATTATAGAAACTATTTATTACACACCACAAGAATAACACACAATTTGATATAAATGTAATATTAGTAATATTTTCAATATATTAGCCTCTAGAGGAATTAAAAAAAGATTATAAAAACTTGCAAACTTTTACTTTTTAAAGAAATTAATTTCAAATAGAAAAAAAAAAATTTTTGGAGTGCATCGGATAATATAAAAATATAAATGCTTAAGAAACAGAGCAGGCAAATTCGGTAGAGACATCTTAAAATCTCGACTCATAGTCTCGAGACTATGAGTCACGATTTTGTAGGTATACAGAAATTATCTGAAAGCTTTGTATCGAGACGGTTTACCAGCATAGGCATTTTGGATTCACCGTAAAAATGCATGGGAAGTAACTACAATGGTTTGTCGGTATGACAACATTAAAAATTTTGGATATAATTTTTAACTGAAGCCAAAAAATATTTTCTTAGATCATGAAATTAGTCGCTGCTATCCATATTTCGTAGAGATACATTTCTTAGTAGAATTGCTACAGGATATGAAAAATAAATTCTTGACCCTTTGCAATTCAAACCCCAGTAACAATCCTTAAACCAAGTTTGTCACCGATAAAGACGTTGTTATGTATTTCGTGTGACTGTAGTTGCATAAGAAACTTCATCTACATGGCAATGTCATGCCCCGTATAACGAATCTCATTCAGGAATAGAAACTCATATAGTTGCAATAAAAAGTTTTGCTACAACCTCTGTATCACCATTATTACTCTGTCAACCTTTGTATTTTTTATTCAGATCTCTGGGGAATTCTTTATGGTAAGAAATAGCATTAATTTTTATAGAAGATGTAACAAGACAATTTAAGACATATTTTGGTTCATGGACCCGAAATAGCATTGAAAATTTTTGATCTTTGGACCTATTTGCGTTGGTGGCGAGTACCGAATAAGGTACAACCATGAGCTGTACGAGCTATATGCCGATATTGACATAGTAAAGCGCATCAAAATCCAGCGGCTGCGCTGGCTAGGTCATGTCGAGCGAATGGAAGAACACGCTCCAGTTAAGAAGGTGTTATATTCGGAACCCGCTGGAGGACGACGCAGAAGAGGAAGACCAAACCTCCGGTGGAAAGACCAAGTACTGGAGAACCTGACGGCGCTTGAAATTTCTAACTGGCGCCAGCTAGCGAAGAACAGAGATGGCTGACGAAGCATGTTATTTTCGGCCTAAATCGATATTCGGTTGTTATGGCCACATAAGTAAGTAAGTAAGTATTTACAGGAACTGTCCTAAATAATAATGGACATAATAACATGGATTAAGAAATCAAAACTTAGTTTTACTACAAAGTTTATTTTACATTTCAAATTTATTAATGACTATTATACCAGGTAGATACAAAATATTGTTGACATGAGTTCATTTAACACAACTGATTAGTCACTGAAAATATTTTTATGTTTTAATCACAATCAAACATATAAGCTAGATACATATATTTGAAGTTCCTCGCTACATACACTAATATCGTATAATGTTTTCATTAATGTCAAATTTTTGTTTATAATCATTTTGATAGTACTAAAAATAAATTGCAATAATGTCGAAAAAAATTAAACATATCTTCGACATTAACACAATATGATATTGGGAAAATTGTAATAATACGAAAAAATACATATCATGCTACAATTCGTCTACATTAATTCAGTGGAAAAGCTCTAGTTGCATATTTATTCCTCTATAAATGTAGTGCAAACAAACAAACAGATATGCTGGCCTAATTCAGCTCAGATGGTTAAAACATACATAAAATATAATAATTAAATAATTTACAGTTTTTATCAGTGAATCAAAGAAAAATTATGTAGATGAAAATTTACCTTTATGGAAATCGAAAGGGTTTTGCACGAGTATAATGAAATTATTTGTAATTATTTGCAAAACGAATACCTCAATTATTATCATTAATCACATATGGAAAATATAAATAAATATGGAAAATATAAAAAAATATAAATAATTTGAAATAACTATTATTTAGTTTTTAAAATAAAAACACTCTACCATCTCTTATCTTAATTGTTTGGAATTTCCTTAAATTTAATTAAATATACTAATTAACACCTATGAGTATATATAAATGTTGTCTATGGTAATTCATATCGGATTATATATACATTTATACATATAGAAATAGATATAAATATTTGTATCCAATATCTCTGATATCATAAATCCTCTCACACAATACATACATATCATACAATCAACTAGTATACTGTTCATCACCTAATACAAACTATTTATATACATATGTACATATGTATTCAGAACTATACAAGCAATACCAATGACAAACATTTGTGCGATATTTAAATGATAAATATCTGTACATTTTGTGTCTTTTGTTTTTTTTCTGTTTTTCTTTTGCAGCTTGCTCTAAAGCACGTCGATTATTATTTAAACTGATATGTGCTTTGCAGCAAAAGATGTTATATATACATATATCATTATTATTATGATTACGTAGGTAAGTATGTATGATTTTACTTACACACAATACCAACATTCACATATAACTAAATACATATTCAGAAAATATCAAATAAATAAAATGGACAATAGTACAAAAGAGAAATTATGAAAAACAACAAGAATTAGAGAAATAGAAAAATACATATAATATATAATAAACAATATATAATATAAAGTAAAATATATACGTACAATAGAATCAAAGGAAATGAGCCTGAAATCGAAAACTTTGTCATTCAGACATGTGTATCAGTAAATCATGTACATAATATGCATATGCATAAGCGAGCATATTTCAATAACTTATGTATGTGTAAGTTTCTGAAGGCGATTGATATGTGAGAATTCCTGCTTATATCGTAGTTGCTGGTTTATAAAGAAATATATCAAAGAAATAACCATGAAAGAATACGATTTGACAAAGAAGTAATAGATATATATGAATTGATCGAGTACTCGATATAACTGGCATCAATAAGCATAAAGAACAAACTACAAACTACTATGATCCCAGACTATGAATACTATTAAAAATCAGCATATCGTTCAATCTTAATACCCTACGAGGCTATCAAAGACTCTAACCTTGAAAATTGATAAGATTTTAACGCATTATAACATGCTTAATATTGCACATAGGGTACCCATATTTAACACATGAATTTAGCATGTGTTAGTGTGTTTGTAAATAACATCAAAATAAATAGAGTAAGTATGTTAAATTTTTTAAATAAATAGCTAGCATAGACGGCCACATAAGCATTTTTAGATTTTCTAAAGCCTTCTGTGTCCACAACTCTTCTCAAAATTGTCCATATTCACTACAAAAGTACCGGAATCAAAGTAATAAGAAAACATATGCAATATACTGTTTGTATTTTACATTACCATTGTACATGCTTGCATATATACATAAATAGTCTACACATGCACATATGTATATATTCACACTCATCATTTGATAAGAATAAATTGCTTTAGGAAAATGTTGACAATTATTATGAAAAGAAATAGTATCAGCAATACCAGAAATATAGCAATGAATGTTGAAAATTTATTTGCATAATCAATCGGAAAATACAATAATTTCATTTCATTTGAGAATGTGAATATCATGGGAGAAGTATGGTGGAGCAGTGAATCAATATGCATTGAATGGAAACTCATTTGCAATGAAAATTGTAGAATTTCTATGATAATAATGATAACTATCATCACAAGTAAGTATTTACTTGACCATATTTATCTATAGTATATACTAGCATATAACATACTACTCACATGTGGTTGTGATAATTTGATTTAACCATTGAACCTCAGACATTATGTACATATACATATTATATATTCACTCACATAGGTACACATATAATATACATACATATATAAGTAAGTATTTATATGTACTTACATATGTTGCAATCATGTGGAAAATTATATTTTTTCGATTTATATGCTGTCACTTGTATCCACTTATCAATTTTTTTTTTTACTTTTATATGTGTTTGGCTCTCTTCAAACAGTTATACCAGTTATTTGATGTGACATTTGTCTTCTTATTGATTGCGTGTATGGTACTACTCCATCGCTCCTTTTGTCGCATACTTATGTGTACATATATACATATGTACATATGTATGAGTAGTCTCTTAATATGATATATGGTATTTCGATTATTGTCAACTTCATTTTCTATAACAACAAAAAGAATGAACGGCAAGAGTCAACAGGTATAAATGGTATATAAAAAATATTTGAACATATCTACATTAGGAGGTACCACCTCCACCTTTCAGGCAAATTAAAAAAAGTGCGCTGCCCACCTTCGAATGCAAAGTATTTTTGCAAGCTGATTTCGAAAAAACATTTTTCTTTTTTTGGCCGAAGTAGGGGTCGCCCATTTAAATTTTTCATTATATCATCGGCATTTACAGTCAGATCTTATAGTGTGATATATAGATGTTTTTGTCTCAAGAAGACCCATATCTGCCCCAAAGATCATTAATCTCAAGTGTCCCGTTGTAGTGTTTACCCACCATACATCAGTTTCTACCTCCCTAATGTACCACTCTAATGGCAAAAAATTAGAGCTCGTAAAAAATTATTAAACTTTTGCTAAGGAAGTATTTTGATTATTCCGATAGAACTCTTTAAAAACATGTTTTATTTTTTGCCGAACTAGGGGTCACCTTTTTAAATTTTTCGTCATGTCTTCGCCATTTATAGACTTTTTTTAAGGTACGGCCTAATGAACATGTACATGCCAGTATTATACGTCCAAAAAATACGCATATTTCAATTAGCTTCAGTTTGATGTTGCTCTGAATATAAAATAATCATACTCGTATATCTCAAATGCATCACAAAATCCTTTCCCAAAAGCTTTTCTCAAATTTTTCATGCTGCCCCATTTACATAAAGTTTTTACGCAAACTTAGAAAAATAAGTAAATATTAAAACCATTCCATTTTAACTATAAACATGGACTTGCACCAAATATTATTCTATTAACAGAAAGCTATAAAAGTTTCAACAAAATTATCCTGCAAAAGCAACTCTTGTCTAAGGTTTTTCTTAATCGCAAGAGTGCGTTGCAGTCACAATGTAGCTTATTCATCCACCTGCTGTGAAAGTTCCTTCAACAATTATTACATACAAGCTTTCAAATTAGGAGAAACATTCATTGCTTGGAGACTGTTTTAAAATAAGGAGAAATATTGGTATATTGGCAATTGGCTTTTATAAGAACTCTGGATGGTTATCAATAGCAGCTTAACTGTCCGCATATATTTAGACTTATTAGGTCCGTTTCCACTTCTTGCTTCACCATTCTGAACTTTATAAAAATATTCAAATGTTAGGTAGCTTCAATTTTTTCATACAAAATAAAAATATATACAGAATCTTCTAAATTATATACTATGAAAATTTTCCTTATTCAAAAGTAGTGTAACGAAAAAAATGACATTTATTTTTATTCATTTATCAAATTCTATACAGAGTTTGTGTTTTCGTTTGTAGCATCCATACTGTGAGGTGACAGGTATAGAATGCAGCTATATTATTGAATCGTCGTTCGATTAGATTCAGCCACTTCTATTTGTCTGTCTATATTAGCCCATTTATATATGGCTGTCTATATTTTTCAGACTAACGGTCTCTTGTCGCGAAATCGGATGAAAATTATGCCTAACTGCATTACAAAAATATGCATCGAAACGTATTTGCAGTCATTAAGTACATAAATATGGAGCTATAAAATTGAAATTCAGCAAAATTGAATTTGAACACGAAAACAACAAGAAATATCTAACTTTGAGAATGGTCGAAATCATATGAAAACCATGCCTATTTCCCATTCAAAAGTATGCTTTAGAAAACATATTGGCAGAGTTTGAGCACGAAAATATAAATCTACAGGACTGCAGCTTGACACACATTATTATTTTGATCTATGAACGTACATGTTTGAAAAGAACTCAAATTGAACGGCTACCTTCCGTATAATTTTTCGAATGTACGCCTAATTACCTGTCGTAGTGTTGGGCATCAAGCTCGTCAATTACCTCTGCATGATATTATTGAATATAGAGAAAATTTAATAAATCAATTTAATAAGTTCACTGCGATGTTGATGTTGAAAAATCAGTGTTTTAAATGAATTATTGCTTCAATTACTAAATCAACTTAAATTTATTACCATAACAAAAGAAATCATATAAAAAGCATTCATTTGATTTATCAAAATATTATTTTTAAAAAAAATGTACTTAATTTTATTTAATTTATTCGTTTATTTTACATATTTCACTACAAATGCAATTTAATTTGATTTCCGTAGATTTTCTCGTACATTTTCTGTTTATTTTTGAATTTAATTTAATTTGAAGTAATTAGGAGAACAACAAAAAAATTCGATATTTGTGAATGAATTGGATTTATTAATGAGTTAAATATATATAATTTATTTATTTTATTATATTCGTATTGCATAAATGCATGAGTATTTTATTTTTCCCATATAACTCAATCATAATAATTTAAACATTTGATTTATTTTATTTAATTATATTTTTTTTTCTCTGTATTAAAACTTCTTTTGCAGTATTTTTATTTCACAAATTATAACATGTTTTTTTTTTAGTGCCCACAGCGCAAAAAAAATGAAACATATCATACATGTAAAATGTATTGGATGATGAGAAGACAAAATGTTTTTTACATATGTTATTTAATATTTAATTTATTAAAATTAAAATGCTTACAACTTCTCTTTAATGTGGCACGTTCATTTTAATGTTTTTTTTTTTTAATAAATGTTCCATACGTTAATTAAATTTTCAATTATACACTTTAACTAACATGTTATCAACGTGAACTGCTACAAATGAAAACGATAACTTATTTGTAATTCATTGTTACAATTGTTATTGTTGTTATTATTATTTTATGCATTACATTACCAGCAGTAATATGAGAATGCAACAGACATACACTCGTAGAAGTATGCGTTAAAGTGTACGTATTGTGCTCAGATTTACAACAACAACAACAACAAAAAGCATACCATACCATACCATGAACATGTGCATATCCTTTTCCGTTTTCATTTATGCTTTGGTAATCTACGAATGCAATACGATATTATTATATCAAGGGTACAAAAAAAATGATGTGTCAAAAAATGTTAATTAAATGCAATTAAATTTAATTTAAATACAACTTAGTACTCATTACGTACATGCATGATTCCATACAGACAGCGAAAACTAAAGGTCGAATTGTAAATTTTACTTTAATTACATTTTCCGTTTTATTCCATATTTATGGCATATTTTCATATAATATATGACAGTGAATATGCAATAATACTTGTATATTGTTAAATTAATTAATAACAAATGTGTCAGTTTTTGTTAAAAACCATTTGTTACTATTTACATATAAGATATCATATAAACGACAAACTATTTATTGTACAATAAATACAATATAATAGTCGGTCACATGAATTAATGTCCAAAAAATGTTACAATATTGTAAAAAAATGTCAACATTATTGTTAAAATCATTATAATAATATCGATCAACCAATTGTATATTGTAGCACCTTTCTATTATGGGGAGTAATATAATCTTTAGAATTAGGAACACATTCAAAACGTCGAAGTAGGGTTAACAACCTGGTACTGGCACATTTTAGGGGCAATTTTCTTCAAGATGATATATAGAGAATCATCCATTTAATTTAATCTAAGTGATTGCGATTTAACAAATAAAAGTAGCTGAAACTCGAAACGTATTGTATAAGCTTCCAAAATGCTCATGTCATGTTCATATCTACGAGTACAATGGTTAACGCTCTATTAGCAATTAGGCCTCAAAATTAACAACAATATATTATACAAAAAAAAAAAAAGTTTACAGACGTCTTTAACTTTGGAATTTATTTTATTTATTTTTTATTCTATTTTTCATTTAATTTTATTTGCATCAAAGTATATAGAAGAACTTAGAAATCAAACAAACAAAAAATTATATATAAAATGGAAAAAATATCGTACTCCTATTCGTATCCAAAGTAAAAAGAGGGGAAAAAATGTGAAATAAATAAATAAAACTACTTCTTCGGTGACTGCTAAGGACTTTTACTATTTATATATTTTTATATTGTTGAATCATTGCATTTCGATAAATCTATTTCAACTCTTATTTGTATGGGTGAATATATGTAGGTAGCTAAGTGTATATATATATATTTGTTTTGGTTACATACTTATATACAATATTCTATATATTGAAATGTTGGTGCACATGCACACATTCATATAAATTCATATAAACGCACGCTCAATGAATTTCTTCACACACACACATGCACACCATACACTATAAAACTTGAGAAGAAATTGAAGAAGATGAAGAATATAAACACCATAATAGAACTTATGAGAATTTGAATGAAAATCCACTTAAAACATTGTTGAGCGTGAATTTCTTACATATTTCTTCAGCTTTTATTTTCTTTTATTCGACTTTGCATTCATTGTAGTCGAACTTAAAGCAAAATAGAAGTTGGAAAAGTTTGATTTGCCGTTGTCGTCGCATAACATTTTTATTACCAATAAATACCTATCGATAAATATAACTATGTATGTCGATGGCCTCATATTGGGAATGTATAAAAGTTAATAGTTGTACAATACACTTGAATGTATTCATACATAAGTACATACAACAAGTACACAAAGGTAGTCGCAACGAATCAATTCTACACATTTTCATAAGCTATTTTATCAAACATTTAAGCCTATTATATCATTATTATAATTTTTTGAATAATACACAGTGATATCACATAAATTCTGTTCTTCGAAATTGTCTCACATAAAGCTAAGTCCTTTCCAATGCTCTCCAAAAAGTCAAACGAATTAAAAAACTTGAAGTGAAACACAACCAAAATTCTACAGAATTATATGTGGCAAATTTGTCGAATATTCCTTGACTCAATTCGCTTACATTTTAGTTTTTCCAATAAAATTTATAATTTTTTGCTTATAAACTTTTCTCTTTTCATGTACATAGGTACATTCATTTGTATGTATACATATTTATATGCGAGTACCTTACATGTTCAATATTCAAAAAAGTTTAATTTAAAAATGCACAAAAGTAGTAATATGCATTGTGCACAAAAGTTTCCGTGCCAATAAGCCGGATATTGTGGTCATAATAGAGATTTTTTCTTCTTGAATTCATTCATACATATATGTATGTATAAATAGGTAAAGTTTGCAAAAAGTTTCCTTTTAGTATTCTCATTTCTTTTTTTTTTTTTCTTTTTTTCTTAATTTTATAGCAAATTTGAATACTTTTTTTCTTTACATCAAATTCAAATACTTTTCTTAATTCTATTGCTTTCACAAAATTCAAATTTTCTTGAATGACCTTGATATTGGCGTTGATTTGGCAACTCTTTATAAAAACTGGTCATTTTCAGAGTACATATATAATAATTGTATTATTTTCTTTGTTAATATCCAAACACTATGTAAGTGTTGATTTGATAGTTTTCTATAAGAATTGCGTATTTTCAAAGTAGAAATAAATTGTTTTTTGTTAGTATTCAATCGCTATGTAGTTTTGTGTTTGTATGGCAACACTATGCTTATTATCTGAATTTCACTGATTTTAATAAAAAGTTTCAGATTTCGAATGCTTCTCATCTAAGATGAGAAATGTCGCAAATTTTCGTCATTTTGTTAGGTTGAGTTAATCTTGTCCGAATTTTTTGGATAGTTCCAAAAGTCATAACCCATTTTTAGGAATATTGTTAAGGCTCATTTAGTAATATATACAACAAATTTTAATATTTTGATATCTAACATTTCTTCATTTTTCAACGAAAATTATTTTGCTCCGAAAAATGATATTAGATGCTGTGACATCCAATAGTCACAAGGTCAGACGCGTATGGTGAATGAAATAAAATCTCTCATCTATGCGACATCGACAAGTCACCAACCTTCTAAGGGATATCGCATTGTCTTGATGAAATACTATGCCATTGTTATTTATGAGTTCTGTCGGTCATTCCTCAAGAAATACATATCTTGAAATCTAGTTGGGAAAAATGCATTTCGGAATTAAATGTGTCATTCTGCGACAGAAGCTCAAAAAACACAACACCCTTTGAATCCAACGTACGGAAGACATTACTTTAAATCGATAAAGGTGAGCTGTGAATATAGTGTGAGCAACATTTTATCATTTTTACCGCTTATGTTGATCGCTTTTGAGTGCCGAAGGTCGAAATGTTAGTAAGCTAGTGTTCTTCTGCGCACTAGACGTCAGCCGTGAGTTCGAATTTGAATACTGAGCCTACCTCTCTGTTAGCAAGCATTTGACAATTCTTCCGACAGTAACAAAAATTCTGAAAAAATTCTGAAAAAATGCTGAAAAAATTCAGAAATAAAGCTGAAAAAAGTAAAAGTAAAGTAAGCAGTTTTAAGTAAATCCCTTTTACTCGACAACCTCTAGCGTTATTCTTTGAGTAATTTTAAACAACTTTGCTCGCGAAACTTGGGAATTTTAAAGTAGAGTATTTTTTTTTTTTTTTTGTCAACTGACACCACTCAGCTAGTGGCTAATGCATTGGCCCTATGATCTGTAGCTCATGGGATATATAAGCAAGTTTTCTTTCGAACCATGACCACCTGTCGGCAAAAGATTAGCAATTCTTGTAGCAGTAACAATTTGCCATTAAAAATCATCTATAAGAGCCCTTTGTCAAAACTAAAAAAACATATGTCACAAGAGTTCTGCCGTTTGGAACCGGCTAATGTAACAAAATTTACCACGCTCAACTGCACTAGAAGAAAATCTAGCCTTCTATTTAATCAATATCTAAGATTTAATTTGTATTTTTATTTTTTTATTTAGACGCTAATCAAGTAAAAAAATAATAATACAGATTGTTTTGCAACCACACATATAAAAGTGTTCAATTATTCAAGGAATAGGTTTCTGGTGTTTACTTAAATTTACGTATATTTAATCAATATATTGTAGATTTTATTGATATTTTTGAAGAAAAATTACTCTTTCAAGTATGGAGACCTCTTTTAATTTCCTACACTGAATATTTTTAATCATTTAAAAAATAAATATATATTTGCCATATGTAAAAATTAAATTGAAAGAAGTACATCATACAAATTTAATTCATTAAACAAAATCGTAAAACGTTCAATACATTTGATACTACATTTACTTTCTTAATGATCAAATTAAGATATCCATTCCTTTATTATAGTTCTGCATATTCTCCTTAATCCCCTTTCAAATTCAAAAGCATACCACACTGCCTGCCCACACATTTGAATCGCATTTGTAAAGGCTTAAAGCAAACCAATATCCTCAAGTAGTCCTTAACTCCGTCATATGGTTAGTGTTAGGAAAGATCAATATCGCTTCCATTAACACAACACCAATCGCTATCGTTCGCCATTGCAATCTAATATGCTTATTTGTTCAAAAGTACAACCGGACGAAATTTCAGTAAAACTATTCGCAAAAACAAAACCCTACCGAATGCATATTTCTCTTTTTCACACTTTTACGTTTCTTCCTCGCCTTTATTTTTTATATTTTTATATAAATCATACAAAATATTCATAACTTAACAGGACAATGATAAATGCGTGCTGAAATAAAGACATCTGTAAAAATCCACACACATACACAGAGACATACCCAAATGTACATTCCACATAACAAAAAGACAACATAAAATGGAAAGAATAAGCTAAATACATATACTCATATGTATGTATGTATGAGCAAGTAATACGAAAGGGCGATGCATAATATAATAAAAAAAATCTCCTTACAGTCGGCTGGGGCCGACCAAACTATACCCTGCATATGTAGATTTATATATAAAAAGTTTACTCGAATATCCAACTTTTCTTTTATTTCCACTTTTCGAGAAACAATTTTTGCATTTACTACTAATTTACACCCGAAATATGGTTGACTTTGACGAAGTAAAAGGATTTTAAGATAATTCCGAGGCTTAGTATGGGAGCTATATAAAAAGTGGGCGTGGCTTACCACTTTCTAGTAAATCCAATTAATTTTTCAATGTTAATCCTCACCTTAAATTTGGTGTCCTACGTTGAATAGTTTCTAAGTTATGGTGGTTAACATTTTTGTTTAATTTCCTCAACTTTGTATGGGAGCCCCAATAAGAAGTGGGCGTGGTACGCTGATTTTTCGCCAGATTATTTCCGACTACGATATTAATTTAAGTGTCAATTATGGTTATTGTAGACATAAGATTGCCTAAGTTACAGCTGTTTCAATTTAAAATTTGTATGGGGGCTACGATAAACACTGGGCGTGGTGCGCCCATTTTCTGTGAGCCTAGTTGCTCGTACAATACTAATCCATACCCTAAGTCTCGTTGTCCTAGGCTAAATGGTTTGTAAGCTATGGAGCTTAAAATTTTAGTTTAATTCACTCGACTTTGTATGGTAGACCCATGAAGGAGTGGGCGTGGCACACTGATTTTCTGCCAGATATTTGCCGACTATGATATTAATTTAAGTGTCAATTATGGTTATTCTAGACAGAAGATTGCCGAAGTTACAGCTGTTTTAATTTAAAATTTGTATGGGGGCTACGATAAACACTGGGCGTGGTGCGCCCATTTTCTGTGAGCCTAGTTGCTCGTATAATACTAATCCACACCTTAAATCTCGTTATTCTACGCTGAATAGTTTGCAAGTTATAACCGGTAACATTTTTTTTAATTTCCGCAACTTTGTATGGGAGACCCAAAAAGGAGTAGGCGTGGCACACTTATTTTCTGCCATATTATTTCTCACTTCAATGTTAATCTAAGTGTCAATTATGGTTATTCTAGACAGAAGATTGTAGAAGTTACAGCAGTTTAAATTTAAAAGAAGTACAGACACTTTGTATGGGAGCTACGCTAGAAAGTAGGCGTGGCTCATCCACTTTTGGCAAGGTTATATAGTAGTATAATATAACTCTATGTGCAAAATATTGTTGTCCCAAGTGGTATATTATGTGAGTTATAGCAAGTTAAAGATTTTGAAAATTTCGAGGTTAGTCGCTTTGAATGCTTGGTGTGGGCGTGGTTATTGACCGATCATGCCCAATATCAATCCCCTCCGTACCCTTGGATCATAGATTGCTTATGCCAAATTTCATCGAAATAGCTCAATATTTACTCAAGTTATCGTGCGAACCAGCCAGGTGACAGACAGACGGACGGACGGACGGACGGACGGACGGACGGACGGACGGACGGACGGACGGACGGACGGACGGACGGACGGACGGACGGACGGACGGACGGACATCGTTAAATCGAAAATTTAATCGACGCTGATCACGAATATATATCCATGTCTATATCTCCGGAGATTCCTTCAAGTGGACACAAACATCTGACCGAAATGAATATACCATGCATATTGCATTATGCAGGGTATAAATATAAAACAGTGTTAACAAAGCAATTGAATTTGGTCCATGGCCGCATGTACGTATGGTGGGTACACGAGTGTATGACAGTATTAATATGTTCAGAGAACAAAAAAAATGAAATACAAACATATGGAAAGTGAGAAAGAAAAAAAATTGATAAAAAAAAGAATTACAAAGAGAACAATTCGGTATATTTTTTGTGTTTATTTTCAATATTCAAACAATTTATTATATTTTATGGATACCATAAAAATGATGAAGGTGAAGGATCATACATCAGATACATGCATAAAATCTCATAGCATCATATAGTTACGATACCTACATATGTACATCCATAAGTATGAGTAAATATATTCAAACATAGAGCAATGGACAATACGATAAAAATATCAACAACATTATCCTTTTAACGTATTTATTTTTTTACAAGAAACGATACAAATAAAATTCCTCTTGTCTGACCAGCTTTGTGATGAAGGAAATTGTAAGTTTATTCTTTTTTGAATAAATTTGCCAACATTATTTTGTATGAATGTGATATTCTAATATACATAATACTTTTCGTTTCTTCTACATTCTTTTTGTATTCTTTATCAACATTCTTGTAAGTGTTGTAGAGTTTGCTCTATCCGAAGTAAGAAGGAGTAAATGACCAAAAAAAATGAAATGAATGTTGAAAAACAAGGGTCAAGAATATGTATCATTGGTAGTATTGTTGTTGTTGTTGTTGTTGTTGTGGAAAATTGTGTAACATATGTAAACAAAACGAGACCATAATTGACTGCTCGTAAAAATGTACACAAGTTCACACACACACACACGCACACACACACACACATACACACAGATACAGTAGAGGATGAAGTAGAAACAGAAGAAGAAGAATCCTAAGTAATAAGAAGAGGTCTACTTCAACACTTAGTTGATGGCTCACAATTCACAACCTATGTAGATATATACATCATTGTACTCCCATGTGTTTAGCCTTTGAATGATTTTGTACATATAATATAAAAAGGATCAATTTCATTTGTCCTTGATAGCTTGTGTCTCATATAAAATTCGATTAAACTGTGATGCCACATTGCCTGATAATTTATTAACATAATTTCAACTTTATTTATATCATTTAAATTTATAAATTTGCATATTTCCATACACAGTTTAAATGTGTATATATTATATATAAATAATAACAGCAATTATGTGTACACACACACAACAGTAGCAGTAGCAGCAGCAGCAACAACGAAACAAGCCAAAAATCACAACACAAGTCAACAAATGTATCATTTTACATTGTCTCACAGATCACATACAAGGACGCATATATGTAGGTACCTATATATATCCATTGCATATGGTACATTGTACTCACACTTCACCGCCTGTCGCTTTAGCTCATACGGCAAATCACCAAACACTAACTAATACCAAGGCAAATATAAACACATGTATAGTTTCAGGCTACCGTAAAATTGTCTATCGTATTTGAGAAATTTGAATATGCCGTTGCTAGTAATGGATTTAGCATACAGTATGTATACATATATGTATACATACATGTACTATATGTGGGATTGGCCCTAAAGGTGAATTAGCCATGTGGAAGAAAGTTTAAATGTGCATTAGGGTATTGTTAATATGGTTATGACGGAAAATGTTGTTGCCATAGCACACAAAATATACTTATACGGTTACTCATATGTCCATCTACATGCACACACTCCCACATACATAGAGGAACACCACCTTAGTGGTGATTGCAAAAGAGGTTTTTATAAGTGGTGGGTTTAATTTGTAACACCATTTGTTGTTGTTGTTGTTGTTGTAAACTGATATATATTCAAATATATTTTGAATATTATGCAACTTACCGTACTTATTTTGTAAACTTATCCAATAAACCATATGTTTGATGATTTGGGACCTATACTAGAATGTAAAAAGGAACTTTTCAAAGAAACTTAATTGCAAACAATAAAGAACTTTCAATTTGCATATGTTTTTCATAGATAATCAATCTTGGAATATAGAGTTTTCATATTAATATCAATAATACCAAGTAATCCCATCAAAGAAATAAGCCCAGAAAATTGAAACTTAATTAAGATAAGACATTTTCACTGTCGATATGTTGTCCAGTACTTTGTTCTTCCATTTTGTAGTTAGATCTTCCACTCTCGATGTATACTACGGAATTCCGAATACAATGTCTTCTTAGCCGGAAGGGGTTCTTCCATTCTTCCTATATATCAGAGCGAGCACAACCGTTGGATTTTGAAGCGTTTCACTATGAAAATATGACCCCATTTAGTATTTAAAAAATAAATAAATATGTGGCACTTAAAGCCCCAAAGGGTTCATTGGCTGAGCTTCTCTTTCATTACTGTTGTGTGTCTTAAATTTTGGACAGTATTAGAATGGACCTACTTATTTTAGCCGGTTCCGAACGGCAGAACACTTGTGACATCACTTTTTCTGAGCTTTGTCACAGAGTTCTTTTTAGAAGCTTTTTCATGGCAAGTTGTTACTGTCGGAAGAATTGCCAATTGCTTGCCGACAGGTGGGTACCGTTCGAAAGAAAAATCTTTTCGATATTAAATTTGTTATGCATCAGCCGGGTATTGAACCACGACCTACAGATCAGAAGGCGAACACACTAACCACTGAGCTACGGCACCCACGGTATTTAGCTTTGCCAAAATGCTTCTTAAAACAGCTCTCTGTGACGAAACTAAGTTAAAGTGATGTCACAAGTAGGTTCCTTCTAATGCTGTCCAAATTTAAAACGCACAACAGTATTGGTAGAGAAGCTTGGTGGTATCACAAAGGATCTTCTTGGTCTAAGTGTGTCCTTTCAGAGAAAAGGCAGCCACATAACCTAACCTAACATAGTACTTAGCTTCGTAGGACTTTTCTATTAAGAACTCCTAGCAGCCTAGCACCGAAATTGGAAAGCGTACCATTTGTGAGGAAAGATGTGATGAGAGACTTTATGAGTATCGAACACGGCCGAACTCTTTGTTTGTTGGCCTATTTAACACAAGTCTTTCCATTTCAGAGAATACTATACTTGATGCACATACGACAGAGGTTTGCACATATGGAAAATTAATACAGATTATGAGATTTGAAGGAATACGGGTCTCGGTGATGTGGATGTCAGGACTTTGGGAATATGAATTTTAAAATCGGTGAATTCATTCTGATTCTATGGAATTTTTCACTATTTATGTACATCTTCAAGGCCTTCAGCATTATAAAGAAATGCAATCTTCATCATATGAATGCAAATATTTTGAAGACGATTGGGAATTTCTCCATATTTTCTTTCAACAAATTGTAGCCCAAGGTTAAATTAACAGCCATCGGAAGATATCAATACTATTAAAACTAATATTAATTCTGTTTTGGGATCAAATGTCCTGAAAAATGGCATTTGTGTACGAGTACTTCAGATCCACTCCCATATTTCAGAAATTATCGGAAATATCGCTAGGCCTTTTTTTTCCACGTTTGTAATCTGAAATATAGGAAAAGAGAAGATTTCATTGACGAAAGCCAACTCCTTCGGATATATAGAATTTTTCCATGCAATGATTACAAATTTCATGGAATTATTTCTGCTGGTCTGCTAGGTCTGATGTTCAATTTTTACATAGCACGACAGTCAAACGAATAGTCAAACTATTTAAAATATGATCACACAACACAGAAAAAAAAGAATTATTGAGTGCCCAATATGACATTATGTACGGGTAACTCCTATGACGCCATTGAAATTTTTGCTAAAAATTGTACATTTTTGTACATCGTTAGCATAATTATTTTAACCCAGTTGTTATACATTAGAAATGTTCTGAAGATAAAATCTCATTCGAAATAATCACTGAATAATCATAGAGTGTCTAATAGTAATAGCTCACAACATATACACGTAGATTTGATGCCTTACAACCATTGTCTCACGTATATATATTTTATTTTTATCGTTAAAATCCATTAGTGACATTTAATTAATACACAGACAAGTACTTATTGTCAAGCGTCATCATCATCACTATCAGCGTAGTCATTCTCGTCATTATCCAACTAGTAAAAGTGTTTAGACATATGTACGCATGTAGATAAATACTTATATATACAAATATATATACACATATAGCATATGTGTACTATATGTATTCATACTTGCAACAAGCATAATACATACAAATATTTGTATATATTTTCATATATGGATACAATATGATGTATAGAAGGCATTTAATATAAGAGCGTTTTATAAAAGCTTTTTAACTCTTATACAAAAATGCATTACTCGTGCGCTCTCTTCCTTCTTATTATAATATCAAAGGATAATACAAAGAAAGCTGAAAAATTAAACAAAAAACATACAGTGAATACAAAATGAAAATAAAAACAAATTGATATTAACAAATGTATACGTAGACGATAGAAGAAGTGTATTTTGTTTAACATCAAGACATGCAAGTCAAAAGTAAGGCACAGAATAAGCGAAAACAAACAAACATATCCTCACAATAAAGTCAAGCTAAACAAAATGTACAAATACATACACACACAGAAACAGATATAGAAGACGACATATTGCTTCACTCATCTTATACGCAGATACTATCGATATATAATGTTGATGATTCCTTAGGTGTTGAGAAAATTTATACACTTTGACTGGATATGATACCTATCCAATTAAGTGATCGAAATGCGAGTACGTTTTATTGTATTGTATATCGTTATTGTACTTATCGTCTTGTTACTTTTTTTATATATACATACGGATTCTTTCAAGCCACATAGTACATTGAACCTTGTGTATTTGTAAATATGTACGTTAGTATTTTATTTGGTATTCATTCACACTTCTTAGTCAATGTTCATTGCTGTTCGTACACTCTTCTCAATTTTATGACATTATTATAAACGTCTTTATTACATACGAAATGTCATATCGTAAATAAATTCTAATATCTTGTGTGCCTACACGTAGAAATTGCTTTTTAATTGATTGCTTAAGCTATAATTTGCGTAGTTCTCAAATGACTCAATCAACGCAATAAACATTTTTAATGGCTATAATTATTTTTAAATATAATACCATTATATTTTGTTGGCTTAATTTGAATTTACAAATGATTTTTGATAAGAAAAATTTCATTCAAATAAATGAAAAGAATGCGATTCACTGATATACTGTACGCTACTCAAATTAAAATTTTTGATGTTCTCCGTTCCACTATTTATATCTTGATTTCACCTTTGATTTTAATAAATCAAATTCATATATAGTAAAGAAGTGAATTTTTGATAAAAGAAATTTCGTTTAATTTAATTTTTGCTTATAAATTTACCCAACATTTTCAGTTGATAAATAAATAGGTTTTGCTTATCATTATACTTTTTAAAAATAAAAAATTTTTAATATATTGTAACGAGTATCGATGATTGGTTATTCATCACTAATTGTGAATGACACGAATAATGGCAGTATCGAAATGAATGACAACAAAAAGAAATAGGCGATCACCAGAACAAGCCAACGAGAAAGAAAGAGAAGAATCTCGTCTACGATAAAGGATCTTCCTTTATCGTATAATGCATAATCTTTATGCAGTGTTGCCACAGAGTATAAATAGGGCCAGTTCTTGAGAAATGAAATCAATTGAATTCCGAAAGTGATCACGCAAACATTGATACAGTATTAGAGGAAAAAGTTGCAAGTACATTAAAGAGTTATTGTAAATAGTTGATTGTAAATAGAGTTGATTAAATAAATTGTTGCTGTAGATAGTTGTACAAAATAAGTGTTGCAATTATTATTGACAGAATCCAGTGATCGAACAAGGTTGATGCGAGTAGAATTAAACGTTCACAAAATAAAAACGTAACAATATATATAAAGTCGTTAAAAATTTGCTTACACATACATATCTATATCGGGTGTTTTAAGGGGGTGAGAACTTTGAAAATAATAAAATACAATTATTAATTGATTATTAGTTAATGTTATACTAAAAATTATAATTTTTCCAATTTTATTTTATCATTAATGTTTAATGTTAAATTAAATTGACCATAAGGGATGCACTGCATGCCTGTCAGTCTAAATTTTCACAATTTTTTCGATCAAATTTTGTATTACCTCAGTTAGAACCAATCTGAAGTCTAATTATCAATTTCAAATAGTAAATCTTACCTAACTATACCGGCTTTAACGGTTGCTTTGACATATTATCCCTATAAGTAGTCCTGTCATTGTGAAAAAAACACTCTTCATACCTATATGCATGTATGCGTGATTTACAATGTGAGTTTCTAACTGTGCCTCACATTAAAATTTAATTAATTAATGTTAAACATTTTTCGCAATTATGTCGACATTTTTTTAAAGGTATAAGGTAACATTTATTGTCAACATTACTCCAAAAATTTTACATTAATATCGAAATCATGATTTTTGCTGAATATCATTTCGATATAGTTCAAAGGATTTTTGCACTAGTTTCGAAAATCTATATTCATATTTTTTTCGACATTATTTAAATTTGGTTTGCAATAATGCCGAAAGAGTTACAACAAATTTTTCGTTATAATTGCAAAAATATGCCCAAATTAATTCGTTTGACAGTAATTTATTTCGCCATTTCTGACTACATTTCTTTTATTGCAAAAGTCTTTGCAATAATGTCGAATATTTAAAATCACACATTTTCTTCGGCATTATTTCAACCACAACCACAAACCACAAAATTTCTACGTTATTGCAAAAATAAATTCTTATTCGTTTATTCACCACATTTTCTTTTGAATTAGGGATTAATTTTAGCTTGTATGCACTTTTTTTTTTAACTGGGTACGTATATTAAATTGCTATATATGAAGAAAGTAATTTCCGTTGCAAATAAATTTCATTACAAAAAAAAAATTTTAATATCAATATGCATTCATTTGAAAAAGAAAATGCATTAAAAATGTTAAAAGGAAAATCTAATTTCCGTCATCGATTAACTTATTTCAATTTCGCTTTCTAAAGGCACACAAGAAGTGAGAATAAATATCAAATCCAACGCAAAGTAATGGGATCTGTGTGAAACAAGACAACAACAATAACAACAACAACAAAAAACGAGAGAAAGAAAAATAGCCAGAGTAGAGTGACAACCTCAATACATATTCACATGCAAATATGAGAAAATTATGAAGAATATGCTAAGTGTAATGTATCTAGTAGCTATAAGCGACATTTCTTGTTGGTGATAACAGCATTCATCATGTGCTTGAAATTAATATCCGTTGCAGCGATGCAAGTAACAGCAATGGTAATACTATGATAACTGATGACTGTGCTCTAGTTGCAAGCACACTGCGTGGTTAACTGTTGGTTATACATTTACCTCCAACGATGCCACTCCTTAACTTTATCAATCAAGACGCAATTGGAAACTCTGCTAAATTGCTAACAGTTAAACGGATATTTCGCTGATTTTGCCACACCAAATGCCCTAGGCAATATACAAAATATATATATATTTAACTATATACAGTGTGGCAGCAAAGCGCGACAGTGCGAATGACAGACAGGAAAGAAGAAAATGGAGACATACTGCAAACATAAAATATGTATATATTGTAAATGATATTTTTCAAATGCCAGTAGCATACGCATGCAAAAAAAGTGACAATATTACTGTTTAACGTAATCATCATCATAATGAATATTGTCATTTATTTTAAGAGTTTAAGTAAATCGGCATTTGTGTAAAAGGCTTGATGGACATCTTTTAAATAATCTGTTAATGACTACATATAATCACGCTTAGTAAAATGATTGGTTTGCACTCAAATACAGCAAAGATTATGCTCGTAACATGAGATAATATAATGAATGAATAATGTATAACTAAACTTCAAATGTTATTTAAATTATGTTGCTTGAATGTCAAATCGTAATTAATCTGACCAACACAATCTCATACATTTAGGCGCATACGTAGTTTCTTGCTACTATTACACATATAAATGTTTACAACATTAGAACAATCAATTTATATGAACTACGATAAATCGAATCGATATATCATTAAGACTATAAGCTACTAATTCGTATAAACAACTACCCAGTTGGAAATATAATTCTTTCGTAATGCTCTCGCACTTTCTTATACTTCATCAATGGGATGTCATTAAGAAGAATTCAATTTTTACATGCCTCATCTTAGCCAATAATGTAAAATTTGTGTTGTGTGTTAGTTGAGTTAAAATTTTTTTATCAATTTTAAAATAGAAAAAAAAACTATGCCTTTAATATTCATGATGAATTCGAACTATTTTTTATTCTTCAGCATTTACTAAGCACTAAAGGCACACATAGATTTTGCTGTGTTTATCGTGAGCACCTGCCGGATGGCCTTATCAATTTGAAGCGTTGATATGCGCCCCGTAGGAGTGGAAAATCAGAGTCCAACCTCCAGTATCCTACGGTACCAATTGGGGCACGTTGAATGGACGTACTACCCTCCTTGGTTTGGATCGAGACCCATATAAAACCTCTTCTGATCTAAGGGGTCAGCACCCTGGTTGCAATGCAACTCCAAATCGAGTACCTACGCCTTGTGACGTGGAATACTCTACCCGCGTGTTCTTTGGGTTACCTCAGCCACCACGAAAACCTCCCCGAAGGGCCGTTCCCAACGATCAGGTTGGAGGGATTCCAACCTGATCACACGTGGTACCAAAGTTAAAGTCTTTTGGTAAGACCTCGTAGCCGAAGCTACTACCAGTTTCAGCCCCATTCGGCTCCGGACTGGTCGCCGGGAAACTAAAGGCACACAGAAAATGATGCTTTGTTTACCGTGAGTACCTGCCAGTGATGGCCTAATCTCACGACGCCCAAAGCGCGTGTATCAATTTGAAGCGTTGATAAGCGCCCCATAGGAGTGGAAAATCAGAAACCAACCTCCAGTATCCTACGGTACCAATTGGGGCACGTTGAATGGACGTACTACCCTCCTTGGTTTGGATCGAGGCCCATCTAAAACCTCTTCTGATCTAAGGGGTCAGCACCCTGGTTGCAATGCAACTCCACATCGAGTACCCACGCCGTGTGACGTGGAATACTCTACCCGCGTATCTTTGGGTTACCTTAGCCACCACGAAAACCTCCCCGAAGGGCCGTTCCCAACGATCAGGTTGGAGGGAATCCAACCTGATCACCCGTGGTACCAAATTTAAAGTCTTTTGGTAAGACCTCGTAGCCGAAGCTACTACCAGTTTCAGCCCCATTCGGCTCCGGACTGGTAGCCGGGCACACTAAAGGCACACAGTAAGAACAAACCTAAAATCAAACAAACTTAAGAATTTTTAAAAATGTTAGAGATATCAAAATAATTTTCGACTACATCATTAACGCTGGTGTAAAATAATATTAATTTCTAAACACATTACCTATTTTCTCCATTGGGTAAATTTCTACAAAATATAGCATATTTGATTTAATGAAAGCTTATCGTAGCTTATATTTACTATGGTAGTATTTACATATATGGCATATGTAGTGCATGAATATATAGCATATGATCATTTGTATTTAATCAAGCTTATTAACAACACCTTACGGGTATAAAATACTTGTATGGTAATAAGTAATATGGTAATAAGAAGTGATCGATACATATTGCAATACAATATTTAACACAACGCATAATGACATTACAGCAAGTACTATCTTGCATGACATTCATTATATGCGAAAGTTCCTTCCAATCTGTCTTTAACATTTGTATCGCATTGAATTTACAATACACAACATTATTGATTATCATTAAGATGGTGAGGGTACAGCATAAATAACAATTGAAACAAACATCAGTAAACCAAAAATGGCAATATAAATAATATTTTACAGTATCTTGTAGCTTTTTCGAGTAACCAAATTCTATATAAACACACATACATGCATACATATAGTGATATACACAAGAGTTGTTGAAATTTATTCGCAATAACATCAAACGCATTATCAAGGAGGCATAAAACTTACCACACAATATCGGAACAGGTACACACTGCGTATGAGTACTTTATGATACGCACGCATACAAACATGCATATACATATACATACATACATATGTAAGTAGCTATACTTCTATTGTATATATGCTTTTGTAAATGCTGAGTACCTGATGCAACTGTGTGAAATAACAAGTAGTAACTTTATATATCTGCATTATTTGGTCCCTTTGAAAGTCCTATTTTTGTATTTACATATTCATATGCATAAACAATGCGTCAGCAAGGCTTACTTTAATTTCACTTTATAGATTCGAACTGGTCACTTTGTGTGAAACAAAATTTTGAATATATGGCTCAACGAAAAGAATAAAATCAAAGGGGGATTGATCATATATTTTATCGCTGTAATAACAATTTAAAATTTTTGGGTTTTTAGATAATTTATTCCCACCGATCCTATGGTAATTTAAGTTTTAGTTTTCTCAAATATTTTCTCCAAACATACTGACATACAAAATGACCATAAAAAGGCCTTCAAATAAATAACCCTGTACTTTACCAGAAATCGACTCTAGTAAGCATAAATGTATGACCGACCTCCGCTACTTTTTCCCAACAAATATTTCTTCTAAACATATGTTACTAATTACCTATCTTTCTTAACTTATAATCCAAATTTTATAATTTTCTATTGGTATGGCTGTTTTCGTTTTCTTTGATTCTTAAGCTCATATGTTTTTTTTTATATAAATGAGCAGGATAAAAACCAGTACATATGTAATTACTAGGTTTTGATTTCTTTACATGCCTTTATATATAGCTGCAACTCTATAAACTAGTTTAGATTCAATGTGGGAAAAAGGGCGCAAGTATCTGTGCTTGGCGGTTTATTGTATTGGTTCTACATACAAAATATTAATATTACTTTGAAACCTATACATTTACATTTATTTGCATAATTATACATTTCAATATATGTATATATATACTTATATTTAATTATTCATTCAACATATTATAGGGTTAACATTCAACTATTTGCTTAATGTTTCTATGCTATTAACATATATTTTATCTCTTCCGTTTAGCAAATCAAATATGTTTTTTAGTTTAAACAAGCGCTTTTAATTTGAATAATTTTAATTAACATTAACAAATATAATATTTGCAAAAAAATTGCATACAATATTGGCCTCTCATAACCTACATTGTATTGAGTGAGTATTTTTATTTATATAATTTTTTATTTTATTTTTATTTATTTAACATATCAAACAATATCGCTACCATTATCAGATTAGTTGAAAAATAAACAGCAATATAAATAAATTTCAATTTTTTTTTTTTTTTTGTACTCCATTATAGTTATTAGCTTTTTTTAAAGCATAGAAAAAATTTAAGTAAACAAATAAAGGAATAAATATAAAATGAAAATAAATACCTAATAAAATTTTGAAAGCACATAAGTATACAGTATAGTTATTTGGTAAATATGAATTGGTTGCTGTAGTTTAGTGAAAATTGTATTAGTCTACTATGCGTGGTGATTCTAGTTTCAATACATACTCAACTAACCAAATAGCATTTCCTTTAGAGCAAAATAATTTTTTTTATTTGATGCCAACTTGATTGAAAAAAATTGCTAATACCCTTCAAGGATTGTTGTGCTTAATAACTACGGATAGCACTAGAAGAAAAGTATCGATTCCGCAACGATCGAACTCTTGTTGCATCACTTTCTTCGAACACAACAGCTCTGCATAGTATAAATATTTAACATATAAAAGTGTACCAACAAGTAATCAACATTGACCAGATCAGTAATACCCATAATATATTAAATACATCATAGTACATATAACTACAAAATTGCTATAATACATGGATTCACATTCATATTAGTTTTGTTCAATTTTTTTGTTTAATTATTTCATCATTATACATGTATGTATATTATTGATTGAAACTACAACTAGCTCGCATGCAAAAATACGATTTGGAATGCAAATGTGTTTATCAATTTTATTGGCAAAGCTATAGAACTACAATTCAGTATATATTAAGTCTACGCCTCAAAGTGGGCGTAATCATATTGAAATAATACATACCTCCCAAACAAATGTATGTTTCCAAAAGTAAGTTCTGTGTGTATTTCTGTTTATTTCTGCATATATTTCACAAATCTGAACAAGTTTAATATACAATATATATTTTTATATGTACGTAACTGCATTTGAATATAAAGGGTTATCCATTAGGGACATAACAATTTCGTATCCTTATATGAACGCACCCTTAAACTTTTTTAAACAACTGTCAATGTCAAAACGTTAGTTAAAGTCAACATTTTCATCATGGTAAAGTTCACGGACCAGCAACGTTTGGAAATTATTAAAAATTACTACCGAAATTCTAAGTCGGCGGTCGCAACTTTGAGAGCGAAAAATCATATTCAGCGATGAAGCTCATTTCTGGCTCAATGGCTTTGTCAATAAGCAAAATATGCGTTATTGGTCAGCAACAAACCCACAAGTGCATCTTGAGACACCGTTGCACCCGCAAAAAGTTACTGTTTGGTGCGGTTTTCATGCGGTTTTCATGGTATTTTCTCGTGGATGAAAACGACCATCATGTTACCGTCAATGGAGAGCGCTATCGTGCTATGTTGGAAGATTATTTGTGGCCAGAATTGGATGAACTTGACATCAGCGATATGTGGTTTTGACAAGACGGTGCCACTAGCCACATCGCGATCATGCGATCACCTCGTTCATGCGATCTAACACCATTGGATTTCTTTTTATGGGGCTTTACCAAGTCACTGGTCTATGCCAACAAGCCAGCAACATTAGACTAGCTCAAAGACAACATCCAACGCGAAATTGCCAACGTTCCGGTTGAAATGTGGGCTAGAGTGGTGGAAAATTGGGTCTAAAGATTCGACCGCCGTAAACGGGCTCGTGGTGGTCGTATGACCGAAATGCTTGCAATATATCCACAATAAATTTGAACTCAATATCTCAAATATTTCTGTGTTTTATTAATAGTTAAAATTGTTATGTCCCTAATGGAAAACCCTTTATATGCAATATGAACATTGATGTATGACAAGTATTTGTTTCAATTTTCTCTATACACTACAATATATATACCAGTAAAACCATTCACAATATTAATATGGTGTTAAAATCAAATATAAATATATTTGCATCGCACACATACAATCAATATAAACTGCACAGAAGTTACAAATTAACCTCAATACACATTGGAATGCGTAATTAATCCAATTTGTTAACGATAATCCGTATGCACATCACATATCATTATTGAAAATGAATTATTTACAGCATTCATACAAGCACACAAACGGATATACTTATTCACAAATACACACCATTCACTGATAATATCAGTAAGTAAAAATAAGAGAGAAAAAATCAAACAGAATAATAAAATAAATTTAATTTTATTTAAATAATGCAAGTTACCAACATTGGTATTACTCAGCTTCTTGTTCGTCTTCTTTATTACCTACATATAAATATAACACTTGCATACTAAAGCATATGTATGTATATGCAAATGGTTTGTCCTATGCAAATGTCCATATTTATTGATGCACATACCTATACGAGCATGTGTGAATTTATGCATACGAATAAGTTGCATGAAGATTAACATTTAAATTACTACCAGGAAAATGTGCAAACAAAATAAAGAGGCAGAGATGTGAAAAAACAGTAATATAATAATTTTGCTTGTCACCGCACATATGTAGGTAGTATGTCGTTGACTCTCTACTCTGTAATTTCATCAATTATTTCCATTTTTAACCATCTCACGAGAGCAACATCTAAAATGCAACAGTGTTTTAAAAATGAATGTACTAGGTTAGATCACACTTAAGCAAAAACCGCTTCATTGTGATGCCTTAAATTCACTGCCAGTTTTCTTTAAACCAATTCATTTATTGACAAACTATGCAAGACCGAAATGTTGTGAGATCAATTCTACTGGCTTTAAAATGACTACCAAATGAGTATTCTTATTATTTTAGTTCAATATACATACATACATACAAATAAGTACCCGGAAATTCTCATTTTTAATTTTCCCTCTGAGAATATTTCAAAAAATTTTTTTTCCCAGGTTGGCACAACTGTCAGCCACTATTCTGTGAATTTTTGTTGCTATGTGTCATTTAGTTTGGTTACGGCGGCATTAGGAACAAGTCAACCTTTTGTATGCGTTGCGATTTCTTCTCGCCCCTCTTTGAACGATTTATACCAATCGTAAACTTGAGTTTTCGACATGGTTGAATCACAAAATGTTTTTTTTTTCAACATTTCCAACGTTTTGGCACAAGAAATTTCGTTTGAAACACAAAATTTCACACAAACTCTTTGTTCGATATTTTTATCCATAGTAAAAATAGCAACGCACACAAAAGGTTGACTTGTTCCTAATGACGCCGTAACCAAACTAAATGACACATAGCAATAAAAAGTCACAGAATAGTGGCTGACAGTTGTGCCAACCTGGGAAAAAAATTTTTTAGAAATATTCTCAGAGGGAAAATTAAAAATGAGAATTTCCGATTTCCGCGTACTTATTTGACAGAATGTATGTTCTCTATTTGAACTTTAAATATATCATGAAGGAAGAAAATATTTTAAATTACAAAAATTACAAAAATTACAAAAATTACAAAACTTATCAAAATCTACCCAACTGACGAGTATTTTGACAATTTTGACATTTTTTGTTTTTGGTAATAAGAGTCATACTGTACTCATTTCCTTTGCGCTTCATTACCATCAAAATTACTATGATAAGTCGTAACATTTTTACTCCGAAATGTTAGTTGGTAACGAAAACAAAAAGCTTCATAAAAAAAGCTAGCTGCTACCTAAGTGTTCCCATTATCACACAATTAATAAAGACACATGGCTAACTTACATTACATAAAATGTTTTTTTGGTTTCTCACATTAATATGATTTAACATGACCATTTTAGAACAAATAGCACTCAAATGTTAATAACGATTTACTTTAAAAACAACATTAATACTTTAAAATCAACATCAATGTCAAACAAAGAATTTCTAAAAATGTAAACGTAAACTTACTACACTAAAGCTCGTTAAATCCAGCATATAGTTGAGCTTAAAATTTAAACTTTTCAAAATATTGATATCCGAACTTTTTTCCAAGTATCTAAGTTTTGATAACCATCATGCTTTTCTATTACTTATACATATGCACTGAGAGAAAAATTGCATTCTAAAATAAATCAAAATCGTAATAGAATTGAAAATGATCAAATTCATAAAAACAATCTTGTTTGTACTTTTGTACAATAAACAATAAATTTTATGATTTTTTCTTGAGTAAAACCAGGGAGGTATCTACTGAGCAACAATACACAATACCACATATTATCCTTTCTAACTCAGTATATATAAAAAATCTGCATGATTTCATTCATTTTTTCTCTTTACACCAGTTACTCGTTTCAGTGTATGTGACTTACTAAATCCATAAACAGAAGTGTACACCATCAGTACAGAGAATTAAAGTAATGAATAATATCAATACTTGGTTGCACTTTCTGCAGTATACATCCATATCCAATACCTTATTTCACACACTTGCACTTACTCGATCAGATAAGTATAGCGAAACTGGTGACAAATGAATCGAGTGTCCAAGCACACTATATAAATCCAGTTCATGTTTTTGGCTTATTAATTTATAATAAAAGAATTATTTAGATAGATATAGAAGGAAAATAGGAAAATGTGAAGGGGAAGCCACTTTTGGATGCATCCATGCAGATGTCTAATATACATATATAATTTGTACGGCTTTTTCACACCTTATCAACTTCCGATAGATTTTCACGACTTTTTCTATTAATAGATTGCATTACTACATTGAACAGTGAAGATATTAAAACATGGTAATGGATATGTCTCTTTGTTTCCCAAAAGTGTTCTGAATATCATTTAAATCATTTAAAAACAGCGGCATTTTGTTTAGGTAATGCATGTTTAGATAATTATGTAAAACTTCTTCTTCTTCTTATGTGGCCGTAACAACCGATGATCGATTTAGGCTGAACATATAATGAGGCGCCAGTCTTCTCTATTCTTCGCTTGCTGTCGCCAATTGGATATTCCAAGCGCCGCCAGGTTACCCAACACTTGGTCCTTCCAACGGAGGTTTGGTCTTCCTCTTCTTCTGCATACTCCAGTGGGTGCCAAATTAAATACCCTCTTCGCTGGAGTGTCTTCTTCAATTCGCTCGACATGACCCTGCCAGCGCAGCCGCTGAATTTTGATTCGGTAGACTATGTCAATGTCACGTACAGCTCATACAGCTCATCGTTGTACCTTATTCGATACTCGCCATCAACGCGAATAGGTCCGAAGATCCTGGGCAGAACTTTTCTCTCAAAGCTCCAAGAATCCTCTTATCCGTCGTGTAAATTGTCCAGGCTTCTGCGCCGTATGTTAGGACAGGAATTATGAGGGACTTTTAGAGTGTAATTTTCGATCTTCGAGAGAGAGCACGGCTGCTCAATTGTTTACTCAGCCCAAAGTAACACCTGTTAGCAAGAGTTATTATTGATGCTGGTTCCAAGATAAACGAAGTCGTTCACCACCTCGAAAGTGTAATTGTCAACAGTGACGTGTTGTCCAAGACAGGACTCTTTGTTTGTAGACACTAGGCACTTCGTCTTGCCCTCGTTCACTGTAAGACCCATTCGACGTGACTATCGTTCCAATTCAGAGATTGCTGCACTGACTGCACGCGAGTTGATACCGATTATGTCAATATCGTCGGCATACGCTAGCAGCATGACACTTTTGTTGAAGATAGTGCCATTATGTCGTAAATCTGCAGCTCGTATTATTTTCTCCATAATAAGGAATCGCCTTGTCTGAAACCTCGTTTGGTATTAAACTGAGGGGAGAGGTACTTCCCAATACTTTAATAAGGTATGCCATTGGCTAAGTAAGCGAATAACAAATCGAATTTCCTCTTAAAAAAACTTCCTTTCCTAAAACAAACTACGTTCCACAAATTTGCATCATACCCGTCTTTATACATATATAGACATTTGTAAAATCCTTAGTCGGATGTCTTGGGATTATGAAGCAATCGAAAGATTTTCCGTTGAGGATTTTCTGATTAAGAGAAAGGCCGAAAATCCATTTGAATCTCAGCGCTTGAGATGACAATCTGGGGCCAGTGATTAAAAAGCAAGAACGACAATCAAAATGCTTTGCACACGACCAAAATCTCTTGTCCGTTACTGATTTGACGAGTGAAGCATTCATATGTTCAAATAAATAAATATCGTTTAACGTAATTATATTACAATATCGAGTAGCAACATAATTTGTGGTGAATTACTAATCCACTTGTTGTTCTCATATATAAATTATTTTATAATATAAAATGAATTTTATAATATAATATAAAGTGAAAATATAAACGGTACTATTGCGGTACTATTCATCCAACATTCATTATAGCAAAGTGAATACACAAATTACACTTTTCATTTTATTTCCATCCATAACGTTCCAACGCAAAGTAAATGAATATGTCTCTTTCAAAAGAAGTATGCATTTAAACATTTTTAATTTACTTACACTTGATTCTCTTAAAATGGAATTCGACCAATTTCATATCATGCGCAATAGAAAATTTGCTACAATTCATTTTCTTCACTATAATATATATTATTGCAAATGTTGCTATAACTTTGGGTATCCATTTCCATATTTCACGAAGAATTTTGCAACGAATAACAAAATTATAAAAATATAAATATTATACATACAAGTAAAATTGTTACTGGACATCAGTTTCTTTTTTTTTACAAATTTTTTTCTATTTAAAATATACTAAAAAATGCAAATATGCATTAAAGAAGAAAGAATGAAAAGTGTATATAAATAATGTAAGTAATACAAATATCTATTAACGCTAATATTGTATATCCACAGTTTTTTATAATTTATCCGGCATTCAAGCATGAATAGAAACTTAGACATGCGAGAATATAACCCTCTTACAGCATTATGCCATCATTACATGGGTTGCGTTAATATTATTAAGAGACGTTTATATTACTAAACCGCGTTAATATACTTGTTACCATATTTCTGCAATTAAAATCACTTTACATACCCAAGGATACTCACAGACGAACACAAAGTAAAACGCTAATATACAACAATGTTCTATTTATGAAATGTACTCAATAGTAAACCTATCTCTAACATGTAATACAATCTTTAAAATATCATCTCATTTATTTCAACTTCATTATCTTTCACATGGAACAAAAAAAAAGATGAAAAATGAACAAAGGTAAAGGAACCTATAAAAAAAAGGTCAACACTTACAGTGTTTCAATAATTTCGCCTTTTAATTTCGCATTCTGGTCATTTTACTGGTGTGGATTATGACCACTTCATATTCACAACTAACTACAACAAACGGCTGAGACTGAGTGAAGGAAGTCGTCTCTAGTAATAATAGAGAAACAAACAAAAAACAAATGAGTGTTGAATCCTTTGTAATAAAAAAAAAACGAGAATTTAAAAAAATCTTCAAGGCAAAGCAATGAAATGGGAAAGTGCAAATGAGTCTCATTCTACATACTACGAAGTCCCCCTCTCCAGAAAAATGTGATTCCATAGTGAAATCCACACAATAGTGTAACAACTTAATTTCACTTGAATGCCTTTTGTTTTCAACAAAATGTTGCTGCTCTTGTTATTATTACTATAATTCTCGGTGCTGCTGTTCTTGATATTCTTTTGTTTTTCGGTGTTTTTTTTTCTATTTTCTTTTTTCATCTTTTACTGTGTTGGTGTTTGCCTTTTCGCAGCTGTTGTATGGATCTCCGCTGTATACGTATATTCATTTTTGAGCCACCGCATTTACCACATTTTCTTCCGTTTTTCAACATTTTTTCATGTTCTTCTTTTTGGTAGTCATTCTTCAATTCAAATTGTTCATACTTATATGTACATTTGTTGCTTCTTAGTGTTAATGTGTACTTATATTGGTGGTGTATATTATTTTTTAGGATCTACTTCAATTGCATCAGTTCCTAATTTTTAATTTTTTTTTTTTATTTTTTCTCATATTACCACCAAAGAAAACAAAAACGACCAAGTTTTGATGTCGGCTCTTATTTTAATTAAGATTTTTTTTTTGTTTATCCAACTCCACCACTTGCCTGCTATTATTCACTTATTATCAACAGACACGGTTAGATGAATAATTTTATAATAAAAAAGCGATAACCGCTTAAGTTTGTTATATGTATACAGTAGAATATTTTTAGTGTTTCTGAGTGAAATTAAAAAATTATTAAAAGCTTAGTAAGATTCAAATTTTCAAATATTGAAGAGATCGATATGAGATAATCTCAAGGCTACTTTATTTTTAATGAAATAATTTTTCCGAAATTTTTACATATTTTGTGACAAAATATTCAGCTTGGCACTAACTCGACTTAGGCAGTTATTGCTTTGCGGTACAATAATATTCCAATTTTGGTACATATGTGTATAACAATTCAAAGCCTATGACAAAACTGCTATTATGAATACATGTATGTTATGTTATAGTATTGTTTTGGTTGTTTGATGTTTATAATTATTATTATACTAAATAATACAACTCAATGTGTGCATAGAAACATACGACCTCCACAGGAATAAGTACTCGTATGTGAATATATTTATTTTTTTACAGCTAATGTCGGCTAGTCAAAAACAAAATAATACTTATGACTGCGAATAATGATATGTTTATGTGTATGTAATTTTCAAATCGCCACTACTACAGTGGTTATTGTTATTTATTTTTAAAATACCACATCAAAGAGATTTCTTTTCATTGCCATTCGTACTTAATTTTATTTTGCTTCATTGTCTCTTTTTGTTTCTACAGTCTATTTCAAATGGTCAAGTGCCATTGGTGTGTATTTCTTTTTTGTCATCGAAAATAGAGCGTTCGCAAAAAAAGCAACAAATCAAACAAGATAATAATTAGCCACTTGTTGGGTGTCATTATGAATTCTGTGACCTTTAAGAAGCAAAAACTGCATGATTCTACATATATGAGTGTGCTGAATTTCATTTTATAGTATTTTTCATTGCCATATCCTAAGAATATAAGTTTAAAAAACTAATTCGGAATTAAGCACCCTTAATGGGTGGGGTAAGGGATAAGAATAGTGCTTACAAAAACCACATGGTATTAGATAAAAAATTTCTGTATATTAATTTTTTCATAAATCTGAAATTAAAATATCCCTGCTAATTGACCCTTTGATCTTCCGGAAGAACGTGCAAATGAACAATTCTATAATAATCAATACATTTGGACAGCATTCTTGCATTCGGTTCATTCGAAAAATTATCCAGCACGTCAGAAATATGGAGTCATTACTAATTCTTTTAAGCATGTCTTCAGAAACTTCTTTCCGACATTTTATGCATTTTTTTTTCTAGCAAAACGTTAATTCCTCGAAGGGTTTATATGCTCTGCATAGCTTTACCTTTAAACTATTTATTTACTGACCTACCTAGCATTCACAACTGATTTCGATGGATGCACAATGGTTTGTCAATAGTCTCTGTAATAAGATCTAGTAAAAATAAATACATTATTTTTGCATTAAATTGAGCGTTTTGTTTAGCATAGTTAGAATGATCCGATTTAAGTCAAATATGCACCGTTTTGTTCGACAACTTGCCAACTTATTGCCATTGTGAGGGTAACTTCATTATACCAATCTCATAGAAACCCTCGTCCTTATTTGCAAAAAACTGGGACAGTCGATTTTCACAAGCTTCTCTTGAGACGAGTTTTTCACCAGCAAAATCATTCGCCATAGACAGGAATAGGTAGTAATCACTTGGTGCCAGGTCCGGACTATAAGGTGGATGCATAAGAACCTCCTAACCAAGCTCCCGAAGATTCTGGCGAATCACTACCGATTAGTGTGGCCTGATGGAACACAATTCCTCTTCTATTGGCCAAAGCTGACTGCTTCTATGCGATTGCTTCCTTCAGACGGTCCAATTGTTGACAGTACAGGTCCGAATTAGTGTTTGGCCGTAGGAGATCAGCTCATAGTAGACGATTCCCTGCCAATTCAACCAAACATATAGCAAAATCTTCCTGACCGTCAATCCTGGCTTGGCCACCGTTTGCACCGGCTCACCGCGATTCGACCACGACCGTGACCCACTTTTCATCACCAGTAACCATCCAGAAATTGATCGATTTTGTTGCTAGTCAGCAGCGATTCGCAGATGGAAATTCAATCCATGAAGTGTTTTTGCGTTAACTCGTGTGGCACCCATACATCGAGCTTTTTTTTGTATCCAGACTTATTTAAATGGTCCAAAACGGTTTTTGGGCAATATTTAGCTCCTGGGCAATAGAAACAGTGCTTACATGACGATCAGACTCGACGATTTCCATTATTTTATCAATATTTTCGACAATTGGTCTTCCAGAGCGTCTTGCATCTTTGACATCAAAAATAACCGGAACGGAATCGACGAAACCAAAATTACACGTGATTGGCTATTACAGTGTCAGCACCATAAACACTACTCACATTTTCAGCCGTCTGGCTTGCGTTTTCGCCTTTATCGAAGAAAAACTGTAAAATATGGCGTATTTTCTCTTTACTGGTGTCCATCTTTAACGCGTGCTCAAACAATTCTGAGTCAAGCAATCAACTGCCTGAAAAGTTTATTTAGTACGAAATCCTATCTTTCTAACGCCATCTATCGTAACCCGATCGCACTTATACAACGCGAGATACAGATTACTAAACCCATCTATTGGAAAAATAATGGATTTATTTTTACTACACCTTATATTTATTCCCTTAACAAAGTCAAGTTATCGATGCAAGAAACAAAGTAAAGATTTTCGCATTTTATTGCATTCATATTCATATCCTTACATCTAAAAACATCGTCTCTAACGATTTTCACATTTTTTCAATCGGTTAGTGCAGTGCGTTTTCTGAAATTCCACAAAAAAATACATTAGTTTTCACTTCGACGTACAGGTAAGAATATTCGCTCATATGTTTGTGCTAAACCCGAACCACTTACACATTGCCACGATAAATGAGTATTTGCATGACGTATTTGTCAACAACAACAAATTCCACTAATACAACTAAGCACTGCTCTATAGCAATGAATTCATTTACCTTCGAGCCTAATTTTTAAAACTGAAAACAATAAGAATACATGAAGCGCTAAATATGGTAAAAGAAAAGCGAATGAGTAAGAAATTCATGGATTAGTTTATGTATTCTCAAGATCATCTATTCATTGTTCTTTTTGATGGGGGTGGGGAAGCAGATCTCGAATAGATGATTCCACTCAAAGTTCTTCAGCCCGGTAATTTTTAGCATAATCCTTGAATTGCAATGAATAATTTAGCAAAAAATCATCTTTTAAAATCTCTAACCCTACATCAGAAATATAATTAAAGTTTTCCAAGAAAGACAAAATAAGATGGTGTGTTATTAACGATTTTACCGCATTGCCATGCAAAATCATATCAAATTTCATACCCCACATTTTTGGGGTGGCATCTACGGAATTTCACTGAAAAGATTCATAATTATTTGAAAACTTCATTTACAGCTTATTTTTGCATTTTTATTTTTATTAAAATACAGTACACGAGTACACGTATAAAAAGTATATAACTACAATTTTGCATCAAACGCATACCCATACAATAAAGCACACAATTCCACACGAAAGAGCCATACGAAGGACAATCTAATTTGGCGAACAAAATCTTTTAAGTCCATTTTTAATACGCAACAACAGTAATAGCAACAAATTAATGTCCCACTGTAATATTCTCTGCTGAAATCAAATGCAAAACTTACTGCGTCTTACAAAACGAGTGAGAGACAGCTGAGTTAAGCAAATTACGCCGTAATACTAAATTAACCTAAAACTTATTTACTATGTACGTACGAACATGCAGCGGGTTAAATTATAGTATTTTGTAAGTATATTCTTGTATTTGTAGGTATGAAAACGGCGACGACGACGACAACAGCAGCAGCAATCATTACACGAATGTCAACACCATTATGCAGACAAGACACCAGCAAGCAAGTTCACTTTTACAACAACAACAACAATAGCCAAGATGAAGGACCAACATCAGAATCATCATGTAAGAACGAACGCCTACAAATAGCACTTTCATGATGATGGAGGACACACAATTGCAAAGAAGATGATGAAGAAGAAGAAGAAGGAGAACACGACAACGAAACGAAAAGATGGAAATACACATTGCGTCAACATCTACGTACTCTACGTATAGTGAATGCTCACCAAATGCTAAAGCTCCAAATTAAATGAATTTTATTTACTTGAATTGTGAAGACCATGTGCTCCCCCACGTACTTAAATACGAGTACATACACAACAATGCTTGTTGGCACCGGTGTCTGATGTTGCAGCAACAACAACAACAAATGCTAAGCGTCCTTCACAATTCACAAAGCGAACGAAACTTTTATTGCAGAAACATTTTTTTTTCTTTTGCTATTCTTATTATTACAATATATTTTTTTTTTCTCTCTCTTATTAGGACATACAAAACACACCAAATATGTGAGGAAGTATGAGCAAAATCTTGATCATGCATACAGTAGATAGAATAACACCACGCGAAGCATGACTCCCTCTTTAGCTATAACGATGGCAGCAGTGATAGTGGTTTTAGTTTATGAACATGTACATGGAAAAATTCATGGTGGCAAAATAAGAATGGCGAGTATATAATTTTCCTAATACGACTTGCCCCAACTTGTTTTCACTAGTAAATTGTAAGTATCCTTTCAAATTTGTGCCTTTTTCATTGCTGCCGCTTCAGTTTATAAATATCTTATGAAACACGAAGCAACAAATTAGAGAATGAGAAAGGAAAATAATAAAAAATCAAATAAAAAAAAAATATATATATATGAATGTATAAAACATAAGCGGAATAAAATTATGTCGTCATGTCCTTTACTTCATGTTTTTTCCTGTACTAGTATTGCATAAATTCTTATATTCATACATTCATAGATGTGGCAAACTGCCGACCTGAATGGTGTTGTTTGTTGTAAATGAAACAAATGTACAGGTATCGTACATGATATTATTTTTTTCTAAAGGACATTCATTGTACAATGATTTTTTTGTTTTTTTTTTTTTTGTTTTAGTACCTCCTATATATTGACTATACCATTGGGACAGATTTGTTGTTGAAATGTACAACAAATGTAACAAGACTAACAGAAGAAATGTGGGAAAATTTTTTTTTATATTTTAAAATCCAACGCTATTTGAAAATATTAAATTATTTTCATATTTTTTTCTTTAAGATGTAGCTGTTTACTAAAAATATTGATAAAAATCGTATTTACTATTTTTCTCTTTTTTTACTTCGAGTAAAAAATAAAATTTTTTTTTTCCGGTGGAAGGACCAAGTACTGGAGAACCTGACGGCGCTTGGAATTTCTAACTGGCGCGAAGGACAGAGATCGCCAGCACGTTATATTCGGCCTAAATCGATATTCGGTTGTTATGGTCACATAAGTAAGTAACAAATATTACTAAAAGCATTTTCAATCAATTCAATTTCAATTTTGATACGTGGCGCGTCCTAAAAAATTATAGAGTGTAGTGGGTTAAATGGTGCTTATACAAGGGCAAAGTTGAAAAAATGAGTGTAAATTGTATAGACAAGTCCACAGCATTGCAGGAGTCGCTCGTAGAGGGGTAAGATATTTATATTAATTCTGCAATATATTTTCAGAACATATCATGATATCATATTCCTACTTCTTTTCACACAGAGTGACTTTAAAGGGATAAAGTTATGGCTGTCACATCTTTAATTTTGCTATCTGCAAGATTTATCCCAAACAGCTTTATTCCCTATCTGCAGCCTTCAGGAAGATCCCATACCAAATTAACTCAAAACCATCTGAAAATTGAGACAAATCCTCACAGTTGCCTCATCAAGTGCCTGCTCACTGATTTCAAACAAATTAGATCGAACATTTTGTGCAATGCCGAAATTTTTTAATTACAAAAAATTTTATTTCTAATTTTATTTTTATTTTATACTTATTATATAAGTAAAAGGTAATTTCGAATGTATTACAAAACTTTTCAAAATAAATTCCTTCAATAATACTTAGCGTAACCTTACAAATTTCATAAATAATAATAGTCAATCAATAATAGACCTTCAAATAGGCCACCTATTACGAATATGCAAGATTTTGTATATGATTGGATATGCATTAAGGAGGGTAAGCTAACTTTCAATGTTGCATTAGACAGTATTGATATTGTAGAATTTAGATGAATGCCAAAAATTTTTTATAAATACTTCAGTAGATATACACACCACCATATAAGTATATATCTGTATATATGAAATAATCATAAATAAGTTGTACATATATGTAAATATGTTTATACGTACACCCAAATCGATACACATACAACATAATCACATATGGGAAAGCATGATATAAATATTAAATACTCAAGTATCGAGACTTGATTATGCAACCAGACATAAACAACGAAATTCCTTAACGAATATTACACAGAACACAAACAAAAATCGAATCAAAAGTGCATATATGTACCTATACTATAAATCTCCCATGAGACCAACGCCATATATATGTACAAGTATATGCCGACTCTAATATCGTTGTTGGATGTTTGGTTAGTTACTTTGGGGAATACAACTAGTATGGTGGTAATGGCGACTTCAACGACGACAACATCACCATTGTCGTCATCAGTATTGTGAAATCAACCAAAATCAGCTTAAGATGCATACGAAAAAACAAGAGCAACAACAACAACAATAAGAAGGTTAACATATAAATATGCTTCATATCTTGTGGAATGTATTGCACTATTTCTTTGATTGTAGCCAGCCAACAATGCTACTTACAACAAGAGCATCAATAAGAAAACAACAATAATAGTCATAACAACAAAATGCAATCACATTCGCATTCGGCACTTAAAACAAACGCAATGATTTTACCATTAGATTTTATTTGTATCGCTATTGACATTCCCGGTTGGTTGGTTTGTTGGCTGGATGATGCTTAACTGTTTTTATTCTTCGTCATGTATATGCATACATACATATAGGTATGTAGAGATTTTCTTTTTCTTCCGATCTATAGAATTGTTTTGTCATCATCATCATCGTTAGTTGTTCCAAAAATTCTCATTTAACGACAACATTTACGTTCTATCAAATCTCTAAAGCGCACTTCTGTGTTTCTCTATTTTATTTGTTGTTGTTGTTGTTATATTATTATTCTTACTTATTTCCTTTTTCAACTTACCTCTTTACTTTCTACAACATTTATGTCTTTGCGCTTACATATGTACATATAGCAGCTACTCGCTGCATTTGTTGTTATTGCTGCTACAGTACTTCGTTGATATTTTGCTTTTTTTACTCAAAAATCATATGATTTTCCACATACGTGGTGAAAACTGCAACAACAACAACGATTTAAACGCATACATACTTATATGTATAAATACGAGAGAGAGAAAAAAAACCATAAAGCAAATACAAATATGCTGCGAGTACATTGGGACTTTTATATTTTTTTTATTTGCCAACAATATAGAAAAAAAAAGCCAGAATTGCTATGCTTGCTTACAGTTTTATCTAAAAGTATGTACCCATATACATATTTGAGAATATGAGTATGAGTCGTTGTGTGCATGTGTGTGTGAAAGAAATAAATAAATTGACGACATTTGAGAAATCTCAATGCAACGAAAGTGATTTTAATAAATTATGAAGCGATGAGCCAACAAAACCACTTCGCGATACATTTTTATTTACATTACGTTACTTAGATAAATGCTACATATGAGCTTGTTGTATACACATATAATTTCTATGAATGGAAATGTATGTATTTGCATACAAATGTATTTTCATACATGTGCATTCATTCATGTACGGTTAGAATAATATAAAACTAATATATTGACAGTTTAAAGAAAATTTTCAAATTTAGAAGCTTGTCATTTATCAACTTGGTGAATATGTTTTACCTGTTTTTGATTATACTCATAAAAAAAAGCGAAATGAAACGCAAGATAATGGAACGTTTAAGTTTTCAGGTAAATTTCTTCCACAACCACTGGTAAATGTGGTCGTCTTTGGTTGATTGCTAATTTGGTAACATTTGGCCCGTCTCTTGAACTCAAATATTGCTCAGCGCTCAAGCGCAGTTTTGTAATCACCCCCTTTAGTTTAATATCTGATGGACCCACTGAGAGTCCAAAATATTCACATTCATTTATTTTACTTTAAGTAATTTACCAGATCATTGGCATTTGTTCTGGATAGTGTTTCAAGAATATCGAAGGTTAAATTGCTCAACATGCTTAATTCTCCTAAATTTTTTGCAACTTCTGCAGTAGATGTTGCGCGTATAATCATAGTCAGTCTTGATACATCTTTCCGATATTTTTAAAGTATTTGTTCTAATATCTTCCAAACCTATCCATAACGCTCTGCTGATGCCACACCCTGTCCGATCTGTCCATATTTGATTTGTTTTTTTTTTTTTTAATGTGTGTGAAATATGAAATATGAGTACAACCTAAGACTCCTGCATTGGAGATTTTGCTGGAGCAAGCATATCCGTCACTCCATCGCCTTGTGTGTACCGATATCGCGAGATTCAGATCAGGATCAAGTAGGTAGGTTTAAGTAGGCTTGCCAATTTCCTAGTGATTAGTTTTTTAGAAGAACGTTTTGGAAATGATGTAGTCCTGCAAATATCCGAATATTTAGTTTCTTGAAGTAAAGTCCGCTTCCGACGTTAAAGTCTATTTTGAAGCTGTCCTCTTAGTTTTCAGTACAATCGTTTCTTAATAGCACATGATTACTATATTCCATCCAGAAGGGTGAAGTTCTTAGTACAGGTCACAGCTAGCACGAATATACTGGCCGTACAGATCGTTCATCGCTCTACTGACATGAGCCAAATTCCGTTCCCGTAGGTTATATAGTTCCAGCGGCTCACTTCCGTCAACCTTGTATTGATGGGGGTGAGGGTGAGTCACGTAGCACCAGTAGAGTGAAATGCACTTAAACACTCAGACTACGAAGCCAATTATATTTAAAGCTCAGGAAAATTGGAGATAGTAGGAAGGGAAGGAAAGAAAGATATCGGAAAATAGGAGGGGTGAAAGGTGATTTAATCCTCCCGAGAGAATTTTCCAGATTCTTTAACAAATCTGAATATCTCTCCCGGGGCTATAGAATGGAATTTATCCATCCTCATTACATCAGAGCCAAAGATGCGCAATCTTGCTCGAGCGAAGGCAGACCAAACATAGAGGAAATGCTCTGTGCTCTCTTCCCCCTCCAAACAAGATATACACATTGGAGTTCCAATGATACCTATGTTGACCATGGATTATGCCCTGTTATGATTCTGACCATTAAGCGAACATCTTTCTTTTCAAGTTTCACAAGAAAGTTCGACAGCTTTTTGTTCGGATTCATTACATAACACTTTGCAAATTTACAGCTTTCAAGGCTGGACCAACGGTCATTATGTAGGTTACTAACATAATTGTTGAGCCAGGTCATGATACCTGTAGAACTGATTCCGATAACTGGTTCTGGTCCCGGTGGTGTATCCGCTGAACCGCAGTGGGCCAATTTATCGGCTATTCTGTCAGCCTTACTGCATCTATGGTATTGTCTGTGCAATATACATAATCTGTAATGATTATGTGTATTATAGCGTTACATTTGCGTCTGTATTTATTAGAAGGTTTCTTTCGTTCCAATGGCCAGCTTCTCTCAGCGTCAAAGCACTATCAAAATCTATCCGAATCAGATGCGTTAAGACCTTATATTAGTCCATTTCAAGTGGTCTGTGTCATATACATATCCTGAGCATATCACCAAGCATTCAAAGAATTCACAGAGCACTTTCAGAGCGATTTCAGGAATTTTGTTTTGGTCACGTTCGGTTTGAAAGAATACGTTTTTGGGCGAGCCGGAAGTTGAAGCAACCGTCATATGCATATAAAACCAACGCATCAAACGAGATTTAAATTTTATACTACCAAGAGTAAATTGTACTGAAGAAATTAACATAGGACATAAAAAAATTTTCGAATGCAGGCGGATGGGCACTATATATATATATTTTTTTACAAATTAATATCTGGGGAAAAATTTGTTAATTCATTCCCAGTCATTCTGGGTTACGCACATCAGTCGACCTGAAAAGTAGCCAATATAAAATTCTATATTTCCACTTTTAATGCTATAAATTCACAGATTCTTTAAATATAACTCTTAATGACATCAATTGAAAATAAATGCATCACTTAATAACGCAAAATGATATTTTCTCAAACACATTTACAGACCAATAGGAAATATGACATTATTGCAGCAATAACAATACAATATAAAATATAAAAGTTCAAAATTAAAAACAAATATACAAGACTATAAGAGTCCTTATAAATGAGTTTTATACATAAAAGAAAGTTACTTTATCGTATCATACACTCATACACACACACACACACACACTCAAGCACTCAAACAAACACTATGCACTTTTTAAATTGCAATCATTTCCACGTCATAAAAGACTAGTGTGTTAAAACACAAGAAGAATACAATCAACGAAACAAACAAACAAACACAACAACGACGATATCATACCCGGCCATTATATAAGTATAAAGTTACAATGCAATTGCAATGTTTCATTCAACGTTCGATGTTCATTTGTCGTTTGTGTTCAGCTTTTACGATTAAATTGTACGGAAGTAAAATAGCAGTAGCAGCAATAGTAACAGCAACAGTAGCTCCATTGTTGTCGCTATACTTTTTAAATAGGGTGTATGATTATGTGTATGCACTATCTTTAAAACGGAGCAAGCCATCACTTACATCAACAAATGCTTATTTAAAAGAAACAACAACAAACTGGTGCTGGTTGGTTGGCCTCAGTTGTCATTCTTGTCTCCTCACATACATATATATACGGAATACTCAGTACGTATTACTGTGCACAATGGTGCAAATAATTCAATAAAAAATACACTACAGAATAATAACAGTGGAAAAGGAAAACATTCAAATAATACGATGAAGTTACTGCCTTTTACGCACTTTGATTCACTTTCCTGTAAATGATATATTGTATCACAAATACATAATCACAGAGAGAGAAAAAAATTGAGATGTAAAGGTATTATGTATGTGATGATGATGCACAACATATCTTAGGGATAGACAATTCAACGAAAGAATGAAGTGGTTGCATTACCACTTTTTTTTGTTTTTTATTAACAATTTTGTAAACGATATATAAGCTTAACTAACAAGTGGGATCTTATAATATTTATCTTATAAATAGTGTACAAGTATGTAAGATTCTCAGAATTCTCAAAAATGGTAGGAAAATCAACCAATCACCCTACAGCTACCCAGCAGTCGCCCCTATTGGAGTAAAATGTATGACTGACCCCCATTCATTTTTCTTCTCAACATTTTTCCGAAACAAACTTACTACCTATCTTCAACTCTTAGAGAAATCACCTAAAAAGTGTACCTTCTTTTAATATATGCTCGCAGCACTTCCAGCATGCTCGTAGAAGGGTAAAACATATGACCGAACCCCATTTATTTTGGCACCACAGCATACTTATAAAAAATAAATAAATATGTGGCACTTAAAGCCCCAAAGGGCTCATTGGCCGAGCTTCTCATCCATTACTGTTGTGCGTCTTAAATTTTGGACAGTATTAGAATGGTCCATTTATTTTAGCCGGTTCCGAACGGCAGAACACTTGTGACATCACTTATTCTGAGCTTTGTCACAGAGTTCTTTTTAGAAGCTTTTTCATGGCAAGTTGTTACTGTCGGAAGAATTACAAATTGCTTGCCGACAGGTGGGTACCTTTCGAAAGAAAAATCTTTTCGATATTAAATTTGTTATGCATCAGCCGGGTATTGAACCACGACCTACTGATCAGAAGGCGAACACACTAACCACTGAGCTACGGCACCCACATACCACCATAAGTATAAGTATGCACCAGCATACTTATACTTATACTTATATCTTATATCCGACCATTATGGGAGCCCATATAAATGAATCTCAAAATACCTGAAAAAATACAAAACGACCCTTATAGCTGCCTAAAAACCGTCTCCAGGGGAGACCAAATCCATTCCTAATCCCCAAACATTCCTACCTCCTATCTCATTCTTACATTTTCTGAGTTTCAGTGAGTTTGGCTGTTGTCATATTGAAATATAACGGATGTTTTGCTGACTAAAGATTCCCTCTTTTCCAACAGCTCTAAATATATCCATTTTAATTCTGTGGAAAGCAAATCCACAATAATCTCTTAAGCTCTGAAGCTTTGCGATTAAAATTTTTTTTTATTTACTTACTTTTCTGATCCTGATCAAGTAATCTCTGATATCTGGATTTTTTTCCAACTTGAAACTTTTTGATTTAATCCTTAAGCCATGGTAAACTCTTGAAAAGTCAATTTCAACTTTCAATCAATGACATTGAAGAATAAGACAAAGAAGAAGAAGAAACAACCAAGAAGAACAATAAGAGATTTTATCTTCCTCTATATTTGCCATATTTCATTTTTAATTCGTTCGCTTTAGGGCTTTGACACAATGGTCTATTAACTGAGTGTCTAGTATCTAACCTATTAATCCATTAATTCTTCACCCTTTACTCTAATGGATACTGCTAATGACCTGTACATAAATGTAGATATTTCGGCAGATTTCATGAAGAATTAGTTAGGCTAGAGCAAAAATTGAATGAGAATCAAATTGAATGGATCAAAATCTATAATTAGATGGAACTGTGAATAATGCACAGAGATTTATGGAATTTTAATTAGATGTTGATTCTTTTCTAGGTTCATGGTTATCCGAAAGTCACGAAAATGATCAACGGCTGCCAAGCTACGTTTTAGGGATCATAGGATTAAACTTTTTAATGGATTAGCAGTAATCGATGAAAATTCACTATGATTTGTACAAATAAATCATTGTGTGAAAACAATTTCAAAAATAACTTTCAACACTTTTTTATATCACAGTTGAATTTGCTACAACCTTAAAAAAAATATTACAAATATAAGAGACCATTATATCGTAAGTACAGATAATTAAATTAAAATGACAAAATTTACAGATGATTGAAAATTGCCTTTTTAAAAATTTATTTTCTATATATACAAACGATAATTTCTATTATTAAATCCATTCTTCATATAAATACATATATACATACACTATGTATGATAGTGGGTGCTATTAAGTATTAAGTATCAACACCGTAAGTATGTTACATGTATATGTTATAATATCATTAAAAGTAAAATATTAAACGGTTGGGAAAAGATAAGAGCAAGTAAGTGCAAGCTGACGTCGTCGTCGTCATCATAGTCATCGTCATCGTCATCGTCATCGTATAAAAGGGCATACTCGAACGTATGTTGTACTCATTCGTGTGTAGTAAAAATTTATAATTTTTCTATAACAATTCACACATAAAATATGATTTTACATGCATACTCGGATATAAGATACACACGAACATAGAATGTGCAACAACCAGTCAGTCAGTCAGCTGAACAAAATGACAACAAGCAACAAGCAAGAGACCAAGCCAACTTGAACTTATACACTGTACTTGTATGCATTATACATTTACTTATATATAACAATATGTAAGTATACATATTCATCTACATATGTATATATATATATTTCAGTTGCAACGTATAGTTGCCCCTCTTGTGTTGCAACCATCTTTTTGATTTTATTCATATTTCAGCATATGTACCTACCAAAGAATATCAACATCGTCGTCACCATCCAATGATAGTGTATTTTTATGCCTTTTACGCTTAATTGAATATTTTATGCTTGCCATTACATACATTTACACACGATTGCATAATACACTCATTTCAACTACATATGCACGTATGTATATAAGTTTGTATGTACGTACGTGCGTGTGTGCGTTGATTATAAGTGAAGATATCCTTTCATTTAGTGCAACTATATTGAATGCAAAAACAACAACTACAACAAAATTATATTAAAAATAAGAGCATATGGTAACTTTAGTATATATACATACAATATTTTGTGTTCGATGCAAAACTAGTTGCAAAGTAAATCATACTTCAAATGCATACTCATACACATGAAAGTATTATGTAAGAGACATAAAGAAGTATGTATGCAAAATGTTGGTAAATGCATGTGCGTGCATGCATCATATATTGCTCATAAATTCAATTAAGCATAAAAGCACTTAAACCATTCAACAGCATTAAATATTGTACACCCTTGACTGCCTAACAGCCCCTGTATTCTGAATATGGCAAGAGACCATACATACAAACCATACATATACAAACTGATATTTCCTCATACTTGCTCCGATGATAGTGTGAGCTTTCATTTCATTTTATTAACACGCTTTTAAGCTTTGATATTCTGCCTCAATTATTGTTTGTTCTACATGTCTCCTTCTTCTTCTTGTTTGCTTGCTCTATGTGTCTCCCTAACAGGATAATAATGATACCGAGCATCATGATATCCGAACAAGCCATCCATTTATGCTGGCTTACTTATCATCCTTCATCGTTCGTCATCAGTAACATCTAATTTCATTAGAAAAATAAAATACGACGACTAAAAGCGGAGTAGAAAAATAAAGCTTTGATGTGATTTTTTCAATTGACTCCTCATTTATGTACAACAATGACGAGAACAACAACAACAACAAAGACGAGGGCGGCAATGAAAATGGGCAAATAAGTAGTATCGGCATCAAAATGATGAGAGTGTACAAACCATCTTATTCAGCTCTCCAACCACTCGTTGCACTTACACAATCAACAACATTCATAGCAGAAACATCATGTTCAATTGGGCATGTCCTGTGTGTGTCTGTGTGTGTGGGTTGTGCAAATGCGTGCGTGTTTGTATATGATTGAGTTTAGAAAGGACATCACCATTAGTCGGTTCGGTCTGATGGATGCCACATTTTTCCTGTAGGTTCTCGCCATTCACTCTTAGTGCTATTTGCTACACTATGTACTAACGCTTTAGCGTTGCCTTCTTGCTTCTAATACTCGTACTCGTACTATTGCTACTATTATTACTAGCGTTGATGTTGTTGATGCGTTTACGTTTCATTGCGTTCTACTACATATATATGCGTTCATTCATTCATTTCCTTTTGCTGATGTTTTTATTATTACATTTGTTGATTTTGCATGTCCCCTCGTTAAGATCATTGAGAAAAAGTAATAAAGCGGGGAGGTGCAAGTAGAGTGCACAAGTAGAGTGAGTAATAAAAATGCGTTTAGTAATGTAGTTTTCCCCTTTACATTTAATTTTAGTTTTTCATCATTTCTGTTTCATTTTTTATTCTTTACTCTTCATTTTGAAAAGTGTTCTGCTTCAATTTTTCTTCTCTTATTTTATTTGAATATATATACATATGTATGTGTTTGTGCAAATTTTATATCTTAGTTAGTTAGTAGTACGTACCAACATACTCGCATTTTTATATAGTGTCAGCAAATATGTATAGTATGTAGTATTTGCAAGTGTCACTTTTCACTTGTAAATGTAATTTATGTATTCGTATTTGTAAGATTGTGTTTAAATTTGATTACATTTACACATCATCATCATCATCATCATCATCAGCACTTATTTGTTTAGTTTCAATTTATTTTATTTGATTTAAAAGAATTTAAAATATTAAAATTGGATTTTATTTTTGCACGCTACCTTAATTTTTCATAGAAAATCGTTGCTGAGTAATAAAAAATAAATGTATATTGAATAATAACTGCAGAAACACTATAAATTAATAATAAAACACATAAAATTGATTGCATATGGTAGGCTGAAAAATAATTTTTATAGAAATTTGCATTTAACTCGTAGAAATATGAACATCATAAAATATGCGCCACATGTTCTGTTTTAAAAGGTATGTTATGTATCAGAGTTTTCAAAGCATTGTCTATTTATAAATATCCCTGAGGTGTTGATTCTTGAAAAATATTATCTAAAAATTTCAAGTCAATCCAATAAATAGTTTTGGAGATATCCTTCAATTTTGGTTACCATTCGGACTTCATAAACCACTTATTGGATTTGACTGAAAGAAGGCATAAAATTAGTGTCCAATCTGAGGATGGAGTTAAAAATTCAATTTTTATAAGCAATAAACATAAACAATGCTGTGCAATTATTGTTTATAAATTTCACAAGACACTTTAAAACCCAAGCTTGAAGAATTTTTAAAGTCGTCAATGCTATGAATATTAAAGTGCGAGTTTGGAATATACAACTCTGACTTACTGAGTCCACTAGCCGATATTGACCTCGGAGATCAATGGTGTGTAAAAAGGAAATGTAGTGATTATCACGATATTTGTAATGATAAATAATATTTCCAAATCGGCCATTACATAACAACGTTATGTCAAATATACCTTTGAGACTAGTATCACTCGATAATTTGACTGTGCGTCAGTATCAAAAATCTCCAGAATGAAGGGAATTGTCATGGAGCAATGTTCTCATCATCCTTCATTATTCTCTCTCTATCTCTATCTTTTTTAATTAAAAAAAAATATAGAGAGAGAGGGAGAGAAAAGAATAGGCGGGGAGTGACTAGCAGAATGGGAATAGCTGACATAAATGGTGATGCCAGATAGCCATCTCAACCCATTCCCCAATTCACCCCAAAATCACCATGGCAATGCTACGCCTTCACTCCGACGTAGAGACGTTTATTAAGGAGTTTCGACCAAAGTACAAAAGTGGAAGAATCCTGACTTGTCAGTAAGCGAGGCACCCACAGTTCCCCTCATCATACGGTGCTTACCGACAAGAATGTTACTGCTGTAGCCGAGAGTTTACAGTGCAGAGTTTGCAATGCAGAAGCATCGACCCACCATCGACCTCTTTAACGCAATATTTCAAGAAATTTTCTGATGAAAATTTTACACAAAATTCTTGGAATATTAATTTACAAAGTCCGACTCATTCAGCACATTGAGCCAAACAGTCGTCCATTTCATTATCGCTTCTCAATATTTGCTTTAAAGCAGCTCGAGTGGGACCTCGAATCTCACTGAAAAATTATATTTTCTGATTATAGTCGAGAAGCATCTGCAGAAAGCGACAGTTCGGCACGGATGTTTTTTTTTCAAAAATGTTGGTGGAAACGGTGTTTCTGGCAACGGTGCATGTTGATATGTAATTGAAGACATGGACTTGGACGAACTTTGGTATCAATACGATGAAGTGCCATGCCAAACAGCCTAAGAAAGTATTGATGCTCTGTGCACTAAGTTTAGTCATCCTGTTACCGTGAATAAGTCCAATAGCTACCTCAAAACTGCAATTTACCCTTTTTAGACATTTTTTGTGAGAAATCGCTTTTATTGGGGCGCTTTTCTTGGGTGGATGGAATGTGTTCTTCCGATCCAATTCGAGGCAGCTACATGAATGAAATCATCCTCTATAAATAATTAGGATGATTGCGTTGTCTAACAAATCTATAATAATTATATCAAAATAAATGATATTGTTGTGTTTATTGTGTTATTTTAAATTAATTCTTAGCAATCGAATTTTATTTGGACCATCTTCTTTTATTATAAAACAATAAAAAGATGGTTAGAAAAATTTGATGGCAATAATTTTTGTATAGAGCTAACTCAACTCAGAAACTCATCTTCTCCTTGGGCTGGGAAGTTCTCCAACATGCGATATGTTTTCTAGACGTAGCTCCTTTCGACTACCATTTATTCAGATCAATGCAATGTCTTATTTAGCTGACCAGCGATTCTTCAAAGATTCAAAGATGTGCGAAAATGGCTCGATGCCTCAAAACTACCAAGTTTCTATGCGGAGGGGCTCCATCATTTACTCGTTAATGGCAAAAGTTATTAGTTATTAGTGACGAATATTAAGCTTTGAAACAAGTATGTTTTTAATAAAAAAAAACAAACATGGAAAACATGACAGAATTTATTTGTACGCTAGTTTAAACTTTAAACCACCCTATAATATAATTCGAGTTGAGAATATTTTCCACCTGTTCCGCGACAACTAGAGTCTATTGTACCACCATAACTTTCGTATTATTTTATACAGAAGTATCATATTTTTCGCATCAATTAGCATTATAGAGGGAATAAATCTTGATACTAAAATAAAAATTATTTTTTGAGTTCAATTTATTAGCTCATACGGTTTAAGCAAATGCATATATTATAAAGAATCTTCAAATTTAAAACGAAGTCATATGTGCCATATACTCCAACATATATTTTTCACTAACAAAAGCGTACATTTAATAAAACACATTTGTATGTATGTGACACACCCTCATTTCGATTACAAATTACAAATCTGTAATGAACTGATGCACACAAATGCATTCGAGTATACAATATTTTTGATGAAATCAATTTTCAAGTAAATAAACAATACAATGAGCAAAATTCTTTCAATATTACGAAATATTATTTCTATTTCATTTTTTTCCCCATTCTTCCCTCTGTCTATCACTCTATCTACCCTGCTCTATGCTTTTAGCATACTGTCATAAATAAATTTCAATTTTATTTTGGTACTTTTCTTTTCTTTTCTTTTCTTTACTTTACTTTAATATATAAAATTCGACAAAAACTTATCTCATTTATATAACCACAGATAGATACACATACACATACACATACATATTGCATACAGAGTTATCACACTCAACATATGTGTTGTTGAGTCGTTCGATGTCGTAAATCACAAAATTGAAATCACAACGTACAATGAGCAGCACACATTTTCTATATAAAACAGCAGCAATATGCACGTGCATATACTATATATGTACTATATAGACTATATATAGAATATATGAAAAAATATATGTACATATATAAACGAAATGCTAAAGAAGAAAAAATAAAAATATTCAATGCTAATATGCAAAAGTTCGATGTCATTTTCTTTCTTCATTCTACCACTTTTAGATATAGCATTACAACTTGTAAAAGTCAGCTATCAGTAACAACAACATATTGAAAAGTTGGGTAAGAACAAAGTAAATCAAAAAGAAGAACAAGACAAACGATGGTGTAAGAATCAAATCATCTTCTCTCTCATTCAGCAAGTCAAAGTTGTTCAACCAGATTTGTATGAGATAAAAATCTGTGCAGATTATTCATATATTATATGATACACTTGCACACATGCGTACATATGTATGTATGTATGTATATTAAGGCATGACCTTCCTACATACATGCAAATAAATGAAAACACGCAACCCAAATAGATATACATACATCAAGCTAAGGCCGGCTAGGGAGAAAGGGGAGACTAGTTACATACAAGTACAAGGCAAAAAAAAAAAAAATCAAACACAAAGCAAAGAAAGAAAAAGAAAAAAATTATCAACCATAAGGACATAAGAACTCATGTCCTCAAAATGAGCTAAAGCGATGAAAGTTATGCCAAACCAATTACTCGCACCAGCGTCGTCTATGCGCTCTTGTTTCACGCAACTCACCCACCTCATCTCTCTTCTTTAGTCTCTTACTGTGTCTAAGTAAAATAGTTAGTTGTTGGCATCTTTTCGTGTATACTTTTTCGTTTGAATCTTGAAAAGTTTTGCAGATGTCGTACTTGTTCCAAAAGTTCAACATAAAAAAGACGAATGAAAACAAAACAAAAAAATAAAAAATACAAGTAAAAAGAACGACTTTCTTGGAACAAAAAAAAAGGGGTGCAAGCATGTAATAGTTTATCATCTTGTAGATGGTATAGAAAACAGCATGAAGACAAGGACGAAAATATTTAAAGAATTCCATACATGCAGTAAATGTGCGTAGATCGTCTCAAAATATCTACGAGATAATAATCACAGCTGCATAACTGCACAACTGCAGCAACAAGAATGTATGTATGTACGTAACTACTATTAAGTTATCATATAATGCAATGGAATCCGCGTGTGGAGTGAGAACAAATCATATCATGCACATATAATGAGCAAGCGGTGAAAGTTTCTTTTTCCATCATGTTTTCGTTTGACTATCATTTGATGACATTTTTCTTTTTTTTCGGCTATAACAACAACAAGAAGAACTGCACCATCAAGGTTGCATATATGTGTGTATCACTCAAATATACACGAATACACACAAAAAGACGCAAGTGTATTTCTATTACGCACAGACTTTACTTTGCACTTTAGTTTAAACGAATATACATTGAATTTCCCTGTTTTTTTTTTCTTAATTTTCCTTTCTCAACTAAAAATTTGTAATGTGGAGAAAATGTTGTAGCAACAATAACAACACTAAGAGCATTTAACTTAAACAATACTTTTGCAATATTTTGTTTCATTTTTTTATGTTGCAACAGTTGTTATTTTATTGAAGAAAAAGTTAAAAACATGTTAGAAAGGACAAAAGGTGACAGTTTTGCAAAATGAGAGAAAGAAAGGCAATTGTATTGGATTTCATACAAATATCCAAATAATACATATATGTTTCTTAAAAAATTTCGAAGAACTACTGCTCTGCGAGAAGCCTATCTAACATATGCATTCTTTCAAATAAACTGACAGCTCTAATAAAATCTCTAATGAGATTTTAATTCCAATCAAAGTTGGTCTGGGAGTGCTTCGAATAATACTTTTTAATACTCTTACAGCATACAAATATATAAGAGTGAAGAAAACGCTGGTTCTCTAGCCAAGAAAGGCCAGACACTCCTTTCATAGGTCCACAACCTGACTGCGGGCAAATAAAAGCTCCATATATAATTCAATAATGGAAGCGGAAAAGCAATTACTAATCAATTTCTGGGAAGGCCCAAAAGGTATGTGGCAGTCGATATGGTGTGTGGACATGATGGTCGTTTTAAGGTAGATGCTGTTGTGAAGCTCAGCAGGAAATAGTTCATACTCTACACTGAACTACTAACAAATCACTGCTGACTTAATTGCAAACTGAAAAAAAAATGTGTTTGATGGACAATGATTAATGCTGACTTAAGTACCTAAATATCGGGTAAATTCCCCGGTAATTATCATATCTTTAATTATCAAAATCCATTTTCTCCCATTCAAATTAAACTCCATTTGAATCACTACACTTTTCCATTGGACAAACTATTCATTCAATATCGCTGAATTCTTGTTTAATGGCTTCTATCAACTAAAAAATATCATTTGCGTTTAAGATGTAGAAAAAAGTAAACAGCTGTCATATCTCCAAACATGATTGGTGCTTAATGACATTCGTTGAGTTTCTAATCAAAGATTTGTTATCGTGAGACTTCTAACTTTATTATGAAGAAAATTATACGAGCTGCAGATTTACGGCATAATGGCACTATCTTCGACAAAAGTGTCATGCTGCTGGCGTATGCTGACGATATTGACATAATCGGTATCAACCCTTACGGGTCTTACGGTAGACGAGGGCAAGACGAAGTACCCGGCGTCTTGAACAACACGACACTGTTGACAATTACACTTTCGAGGTGATGAAGGTGGTCGTCTATCTTGGAACCAGCATCAACAACTGTAATGACGTCAGTCTGGAGATCACGCATAGGGAACTCTTGCTAATAGGTGTTACTTTGGGCTGAGTAAGCAACTCAGTAGTCAAGCCCTATCTCCAAGATCGAAAATCACACTGTACAAGTCCCTCATTATTCCTGCCTTGACAAATTCCACCACGGATGAGAGGATGTTTAGAGTTTTCGAGAGAAAAGTTCTGCGCAGGATCTTCGGACCTATTTGCGTTGATGGCGAGTATCAAATAAGGTACAACGATGAGCTGTAAGAGCTGTACGCTGATATTGACCTAGTCAGGCGAATGAAAATCCAGCGGCTGCGCTAGCTAGGTCATGTCGAGCGAATGAAAGAAAATGCTCCAGCGAAGAGGGTATTTAATTCAGCACCCGCTGGAGGACGTAGAAGAAAAGAAGACCAAACCTCCTTTGGAAGGACCTGGCGGTGCTTGATGCCAACAAGCGAAAAACAGAGAAGACTGGTGCCGCATTAAATCGATCATCGGTTGTTATGTCCACATAAGAAGAAGAAAAAGAAAATCCAAGGATTGTTCTTCATAAATCTAGTATTTTACAACCGATTTTCACTCTAAGCCGTAAATGTCTTAAACGGGCTTATAATATCCACATAATAGTTCTTGTTGACTGCCACGTCAAAGTTGAGTACAATGATACCAATTTTCCGTAAAAAATAATTAAATAAATCTGAAACGGTTTCTTAGAAGTTGTTCTCATTGTCGGTATTAATAGTATTCCAATATCAATCTAATGATGGACATCGAGTAACCAAAAGTTTTCAGACATCCAATTTATGTGATGTTTACCTATGTATTTTATAATACAATATATTAGAACTTATGCATGCATATACGTATTTTGGAAATTCAATATCATATTGTCACTGTGGGTGCCGTAGGTCAGTATTTAGAGTAATGACCTTTTGATCGCTAGGTCGTGGGTTAAATCCCAGTCTAAAGCACAGCTTTAATATGGAAAACATTTTTCTTTCGAATGGTACTCACCTATCGGCAAGCAATTTGTAATTCTTGCCATGATAAAGCTTTTAAAAGAACTCTCTGACAACGCTCAAAAAAGTGACGTTTCATTGATTCTACCATTCAAAACCGGCTAATATAATTAGATTCCTTCTAATACTATCCAAAAACAAATTTCCACACATAAGAGTCCTGGAAGATAAGATTGGTCAAAAGCCCTTCGGAACCTAAAGTGCCACATATATATTGTCACTTTCATTGTATTTATAATACTATAGATAACTAAATCGTTCTGTTATTTTGTTCTAAAAATGAGCATCCATATGCGTATGGGTAAAATTATATCATTAACAACCTCTTACTATGTCCAAAAAATGTGCACTAATGATAATTTCGATAAATCATTGAGCTTTTACTTTAATTTCATTATAACCAAGTCCTAACCCTTCTATCAGTGGTACAGTGGTACGTTATGTTATCATTTGTGAGGTGCACCTAAGTAAGAGCTAAGAATTACTTCATTTTACCATCTTATGATAAGTTGAACTGATAATATTATAAAGATACATACTCATATGTTATTTGATGCAATTTGTATTTTATCTCTTTCGAAAGATCCACAATAGACTAAGTAGTATTACTTATGGCACATTTTTATTCAATGTGCACATTTATGAGTAGGAATTGTTATTTCTTTAATCTATAGCGATTATTACTTTTGATTCTAGTTTGGTCTTTCATTTTTACTCAGTCATTCAATATTGCAAGATATATTATACATACGTACATATTTTTTCCTAATGGTGAAATTACAAATACGAACATCTACATTTATGCCTGCACATAAATATAAATAATATATAATCGTATTCGAACACACACATACACATTTACAATTATTTGAAAAACTGAATAGGAAAACCTTGAAAAAATACAAACATACTCGTATATTCTTACTAATCTTCATTATGAAATATCAAAAAGAGGCAAAACTTGCAATCAACTTAACTATTATTGCTGTTGTTGCTGCTGATGCTGTCATATTTGCTCACATGCAACTATGATTGTCATTTATTGGAACCTTTTAGAAGTGCGAATATCGAATACAAGTGGTATACTACAAAATTTTTATTACCAATTTTCGAATGCAAGTACTAGAAATTAGTGGGTCATTTTTCTCTCATACCAAAGCACGTTTTGCATGTTTTAGACATTTTTCTAAAAAGTCAAATTATTTCAGAAATTCGAGTTATTCGAATAAACAAAACTAATTCTCGGATACGCTTGGTAATCGATATATTTTATTAACCACTACAATATCTAAAAGAAAATAACCGGTAAGAAAATAACCGGTTAACCGGTTTCGGGTATATATAATAAAGATTTTGTATGTCAACAATACCAACAAGGAAGAAAATAGAAGACTATCATTTTTAAATATATGTAGGTACTGTGAATAAGAGAATCTCTGTATGTACATATATGAGTTAGAGTATGTGTGCAGACATACTGATATGTCGCTTATGTTGCAAGTGATATCTTCTGACATATAGTATAGTATGAATGAATGTACTGAAGTGCGTACATATTTATATTGCAACAACGGCGCTATGCGCGCATTTGACACGTTATATCTACATACATACATACAAACATCCACATATATATATGTATATGAGTATGATGATATGTAGAAGCTCATATATGGTGGTGTATAATATGTACAGAAAAGACTAAAGATGGAAAAAAATATATAAAACTAAATAGAGATAAAAGTGTAAGAAAAAAAAATATTTACTATATATACGGGTATGAAAGAGAGTAGAGGAGAAAAAAATGTTAAGTAAGAAATTGTAGAAAAATATAATAATATGACAACTCAACGTCACACATGTTGTGAATGTGCACACTACACAACTCATGTGATGTGCCTGATAGGTGTACGCTAATGTGTGTCTGCAAGTGTGAGTTTAGTGTTTGTGTGTGTGCGTGTGCGTGTATGAATGTAGATAGTTTAGAAGATTCATATAGCGGCAATAAAAGGGTCTCGTAGCAAATACAGATGATCACTAATTTATGCATTACTCAATGAGTTCTCTTAACAAGTATTATATGTAGAATAACACAATGTAATAATTTGGAAAACTTAAGCTCGCTAATACCGAAGCTCAAAGACGTACACCATGACAGTTAGATAGAAATACTTTCGAAAATCAAGAAAGCAAAACGTCAACACATGTATTTGAATTCATAAGTTTGTATGGGAGATAGGTGATGTTTTCATCCGACAACACCCTGATTTGAATATATTTGTTAACTGATAAAATTAAGAATACATACTGAATTTTACTCTTAAATCTTTATACTATCGCGCATAAAGTACGTTAACATACTATCAACCTCATACTTTTATAAGGCAGGAATGCGTAATTTGTGTCTAATTACGCACATTTTTGAATATGTATATTTTTCTGGTAAAACTTACTTGAGCTTAATACTTTCACGCATTAAGCATGTATGTATTATACATTCAGAAATATACTTTTGTATGCGAGGTAGACGAGGATTTTATCAGATTACACCCTTATTCTAACATATTAATTTTATGATAAGAAAAGGTTTCCGTACCAAGTTTCAGATTGAAAGCCTTATATTTTCATGCTTAAAATGTGAAAATACACATTCAAGACCACACTTTTATATGGGAGGTATGCTTGATTTTGATTCGATTTCACCCATGCACGGGCACATACGATCGTTAATGAAAATAATTGTACATACCAATTTTCAGCTCGCTCCGTTTATAATTATGGCATGTATTGCGAACAGATGGAGAGCTAGGCAGACATGGCTAAATCGACCCAGATCGTAATTCTGTTAAATACTAAAGAATTTACCATATATGTCTTCTCTTCTAATGAGTGATACAAATGGAAGCATGAATTTTATACTTGCACCATTAACCCTTTGAGTTTCGGGTATAAGTAAGACTTGATTGAGATTTAATTTAAAGCAAACATGGTGCTGAAACGATGTTCGGAGACAAAAAACAACAACAACAAATTTCCAAATAATATCATCATGTAAATTGCAATACAATAATAATAAGGTACAACCATGAGCTGTATGAGCCGTATGCTGATATTGACATAGTAAAGCGCATCAAAATCCAGCGGCTGCGCTGGCTAGGTCATGACGAGCGAATGAAAGAACACGCTCCAGCTAAGAAGGTGTTATATTCGGAACCCGCTGGAGGACGACGCAGAAGAGGAAGACCTAACCTCCGGTTGAAAGACCAAGTACTGGAAAACTTGACGGCGCTTGTAATTTCTAACTGGCGCCAGCTAGCGAAGAACAGAGATGGCTGGCGAACCATGTTATTTTCGGCCTAAATCGATACTCGGTTGTTATGGCCACGTAAGTAACTAAGTAAGTAAATTGCAATACTCGTTGTTCGAATGGTGCTCGATTAACAACTCTTTTCAGAGACAAAAAAAAAACTAATTCTGCTTCTTGTAAGAACTCTCCTTCTTCAATTTCACAAATATGTTTACAATATTAGCATTTTTTTTTTTTTGCAAATATCAACTGACTAAGTGTCACTTTAACCCAATCTGTTGGTACTAATGTTGTTCTAGTTCATGCCTAACAACTTTGACTGCAGATTTTAGCTTCCGCCTGCTTTTCACACTTACTCGTAAATGTCAACTTATACAAATGTATGTCAAAAAAAAAAAAAAAGAATGCAAAATATGTCCTTTTACAATTCCACATTTATCTTTCTTTTCTTTGCATTCTTTCGTTCGTTCGTTCTTTCTATTATTCAAGGCATTTATATTTTTGCTGTTGATTAAATTCAACTGAAAAGACACTTACTAAAACAGTTACCATACACATATGGGGATGTATACAAAGCAATATGTACAATTATGATTGCATAGTTACAGCTGTTTTATTTAAAATCCTTTAAAATCCCCCTTTTCCTCTATGTGTACGATATAAATGCAAAGTAGTATCATATTATAGCCATCATCATGATCATTGTCAGCCATATGCTTTTAAAAGTCAAACATTTTCTAATTTCTTGTATGCCATACACAACAGAGTCTGTTGTGTGTTTTGTAATATCATAAAAGTGCATCAGTAATTGTCTAATATTTAGTTGAGCACTTTGTGTGTTAGGCTTCTAAACCCTCTCACATACATTCATAATAGTAGATATTTAGTATTTTCTATTTTAAACTCAAGTTACATTTTGAATCATCATTAGCCAATGAATGAGCAAGCAGCACAGTGATGCTCGCCTACTCGAACTTTTTGCTTTCTAACAATTATACATATATTGGAGAGTCATTATTGTTAATACGGTTGGTATCACTGTCTGCATTTATAATAGACAATCCCTTTGTTCCATTTTCTTTCTGTCCTTTTTTGTTCATTTTTTCATCTTCTTTTTTGCCCTATTACGAATGCTCAAATGCTGGTAAATAGTCTCATTTTTGGGAACTTTTAATTACCCTAAAAATGTCAAACGAAACCAGACAAAGTCAAAGTTCTATGTAATTTTATGTTCATATTTCGAACAGTCTTAACACTTTTTCACCCACTCTGTATCTCTCTCTCTCTCACTCTCTCTCAATTTCTCCCTCTTTGTCATTCTGTTATACAAGAATGTTTGTCACTTTATTGTCATCAAAGTTGTGTCTTCTCTGTATATGATATGCATTTGTATGATTATGTGTGTGTTGTGAAACCTCAAAACCATTGTTACAGTTTCAAATTTAATTTTGTCTTTTTGTATTCACATTTACTCGTACTTACGTTTGTATATGCATATTTATGTGCGTATGTATATGTATATACCATATATTACAGTTGAGGTTAGTATGGATTTTGAAGAGATTTTAAGAAAGGCCACAAATACGTCATAGTTTTTGTTGTTATCACAGATAGACACATATGCAAATATGCACACACATTCATACATATGTAACTAAAATAAATTTTCTTCATATTTTCATAGTCTTTGATTTACATTTACATTTCGATTGTACTACTGTAAACGATTTTCTAATCGGAGACTAATATTATAAATATTTTTGAATATTTCTTAAGGAAAATATGATTAATGGATTTAATAAATGTATTTGCTAAACGTCTAGACATTTCTAAAGGACGATATTTTTTTTTACAAAACACATAGATTGAGTCCCTTCACTATTTTTTGAAATTCGACCTAAGGACTACAACTAAATTTGGTGTCAAGCAGTGGCGCAGCCAAGGGGGATCAAAAGGATAAATCCCCCTTTGGCCGACGGACTTATAAAAAAATTAAAATAATAATATAGTGATATTAAAAAATCATCTATTAAAAATTTGTTCTGATATATTTTTTTATTTTAGCCACCTTCCTTGTCAAAATCCTGGCCACGCCACTGGCGTGTAGTGTCAACTATTCTCAGGAGGCACTTTACTTACCTAGTCGATAGAATCAAAACAAATAGAAAATTTTAACAGAAAGTAATGGCAAGGTGGACTAAATTAATGTTGAATTAACTAAAGACGAACTTTCTTGCAATAATGTTGCAATGAGTTGTAATTTTTGAAAATTTTCATTTCGACATTATTTCAGATACTTTCAGAATAATGTCGAAACTGTATAACAATGACAATAATATCTAGACATTCGAAGCTCGAAATTTTTCTACACTACCCAAGTTAAGCAATTATGCTTATGGCTTTTTGTTGTTGTACGCCTGTCGCAAAGTTTTGAAATAATATCGATTTGTTTTTCATTCTATTAAAATTTGCACAATAATGAAGAAATCGTAATTTTTGAAGAATTTTTTTCATATACAAATATATCAACACACTGGCTATGTGATCCAATTTAGCTTGGCTCCATTAAATTTTCTGTTTTCGGTATTATTGCAATAAAAACATTGAAATAATGTCGAAACAAAATTGAATGAATATAGGTAAGATTTTTTGTCGACATTATTGCAAAAACTTTGCGACAATAATTCAGTACAACAACAATAAGACACAATGCTAATTTATGATGTACGAAAAAGTTCCCTGATTCGAAAGCGTAAATATTGCTATTGTTGTTATGTTTGCGTCACACAACAGCCACCTTACCTTCCTATGTTTGTGTATAAATTCCAAGCTTCAGCAAATTCGAAATATACTTTCCTTGTTTTAAAAGCGACCCAATCTAATGAGTTCTATGGCTCCAGTGTACAATTTAATCAAAGTCTTTCCAACAAAATGTTAATATAAATTCAAAAATTTACTAAATTTTGCTTGAAGAATCAGCTAATACAATTTACAAGATGTATTGTAAATGAAATTTAATACAAATACCTCCGGCTTTAAATTGAAAGAATCAATGATTGAATGAATGAAAATTCAAGATAGTAAACTACAGTAGGTGTACGCTTTAATGAAGCTAAAGAAATTAATTAAAACCTTTTGTTGTCATTTCACACCACACTTGACACCTTATTGCTAACATTAAAACGCACACACACAAGCAAGCAAACACAAACAAGCACACACATACACTCTGACATACAGAACAATTTGCTGGCAATGTTGTCTGCCTTATTCTACCTATAAAGAGCAATACAGAGCAGCAACTACATGCAGCATATTGTGTTATAATAAAGAGAGAAAAAAAAAGTTATTGATATACTGTGTATATGTATATGCATTTGTATATATGTTTATCTTGTCAATACCGGTTTTATCCTGATGACAATGTTAGCTAATAGGAATTTGTTGGCAGAAAGGCGAATCAATAGGAGAAGAAGAGTAAGTGTAAACGCGTAAAAGACAAAATTAACAATACAGCACACAAATGCACACACACACATACACACACACACATGGCAATGACAAATAACAACAGCAACAACAACAACAATAACAATTATAGCAACAGTGAAAGAACAAACGATTTTGCACTCAATTTCAGTGAATTCCGGCAAATTAGTTCTGTTGATGAGAATCATGTACAGTATCATGTATCGATAGTGGGTGAGAAGTTCATGTTATATGAGAGTAAGTGAGATGGCGATGAAAACAATAATACAACTAACAACAAACATACAGAAAGCAACAATGTTTAAATAACAAAGTTAGGCGACAACACGAAATGACGCCATCGCGTGCATCGCGTCAACAGATTCACAATAATATCCCAGCCCTCAATGTCAACTCATTCGATTATGTATTAGTGTATATACATTTATATATTGACGCATCATTCATATAAAGCTTGTTATCTTTACCATCTAACAAACACGCTAACTAACTAAATAGGTTTGTTTGGGGCGATCCGATACGATCGATTGTCATGTCATTTGTCATGGTTCACTTACGTCTAACAATCACATGATATGCATATAGCAACAACAAATAACTTAAAAGTACTTTATCCCTTCAAAATCACTCGATGCATGGTGACGCCTCCTAAATGTATGCATCATTTATTGTTATTTCTCTTCTCCTTTTGCTTTGTCTATATGTATGTTGTTCATCATATGTTCACCACACAACAGCATGACGGGTGTGACGCACTTGTTGTTTCTCTTGCAAATATTTATGCCCAAAAGGCGTTTGATATTGATAAAAAGCATTTTATTAATAATATCCCATAGCGATGCATTGGACAAATATTTACTCGCATACACAGGAACATGTAAAGCAATTTATAAGTTTTTTTTTTTTCAAACATACACATTGCAACCTACCTAACGACTCACGACAAAAATCACTGCTAGCTTACATATAAACGAACATATATCGGCTTGTAGATTAATATATCGTACCTAGTTTTGAAAAAAATCCAATATTGTTGTTTTATTATTATTGGTTTTATAAATCATATTTCCTTTTTCTTCTTTTTTTTTCCTATCAGAGAATATATACCTATAATGAGACCAGCAAGAGAAAAAAAAAAAGAAAAAAAGAAATTGATTACCGCATTATGTTGCAACCACCACAGCACATACTACATTATATATACAAACGGCAAAAGCCACGCGGCAAAAGCAAAGAAAAAGGCGTCAATGCGCAACGCCCATTATGTTGACATATGAACGACAACGACAACGACGACTACGACGCCGACAACAACGATGACAACAAACGTTTTCGCGACAGCGTAATGAAAACCGATCTGTCATTAAAACTTTAACAACAATAACATAAACATCAGAGGCTTCACGACACATAGTACATATATATAGAGTCAGTAAAAACAACAGTTGGGACCATATCGTCTGCAATCATTGCCGTCTCTTGTGCCATATGCCACATGTGAGGTCATTAAAAAATCAATTAACTATTGGCTATAAAGTCGTTGTTTGTTTGGCAGTATTTATGTTTTTTTTTTCTGCTTTCTACTTTCATTCATCGTAGAGGCATTTCGTCTGCTGCATATTGGCTATAAGTACAAATATAACCCAGTAGTACAATGGAGATGCTGAAGCAATTGTAATCCCACTAGTTTTTTTAGAATCTACGGCTCTAACGATTAACTTTTCTTAGCGTTTGCCAATCCTTGAATAGAATTTTACACACTTACGCTTTTCTTTTTATTTCATTGAATGTGTACCAAAAACGAAAATAAAAATTATAATAATCATTCAATATTTTAATACTCGTGCAACTAACTCTCACTAGTTCCAAGGAGTTGAAGGAGTAAAAATCTTTAGTTAAGTTCGTTCAAAAATTACCAAATACAAAAATTCAGTTTTGTACGTTCAACTGTTGCCCTCTGCATTACTTAAAAACCATTAAAAACCCCGGTTTTTTGGTATTTAATGTTTTATTCAATGGATTTTGTATTCCATGATATCTTCAAGTAATTATTTAAAAAAAAAAGAAATAAATTTAAAGAGGGTCAGTCATGTTGCCCTTATAACTTTCGCTATAACTAACTACAAGTTGCAATGAATTCTGATTTAGCTTGCAAGGAAATTTATAGCATATACACAAACAAATATACATAAATACACACAAAATATACGTGAAATTTAATTTCAATTGGTCGTTTTTATTGTCGTTGTTGTTGTTGTTATTGACAGCCAAGAGGAAATTGTAAGGATTTAACGGGCATAAAATAAATTAACGTAATACTCAACACTATAGGTATTGCTTATTCGTTACTCGTATATGCTTGTTTGGTTTGAGGGGTGAAATTTTTAATATGAGCACTCAATTACTTTGATATTATTTAACGCGTTATAAGTATTTTTTTTTTTTTTTTGTTATAAGTATTGGCCTTTTACATTATGAATTTTTTTTTCTTTTTTGTTATTGCTGTTTCTGGTTCTTGCTTTCAGTGACAGCATAAGAAAAAAAATTACTTCTTTCACCTCTTAGGTAAACTCCCCTAAAAAATCTACATTTTGGTTAAATTCATTCCGAAGATACCTCCTGAGGGATAAGGAATAGAACCAGATATTATTTATTTTTGCACCAATATTTACCCCGAAGTAACCTACCATCTATCACTATCCCTTATGATGGTTCTTATAAAAAATAAACCTAAAAGCACTTGAAAATTGGTAAATAGATGTCACCCTTTAAGGGGCTCCCTTACAATATTGAAGTTTGTATCAAAATGACTCAGATCAATCCATGGGTAGGATTGAGATATACCACCGTATCCCATTCATTTTTGATTTCTAACATTCTTTTTAAAGATAATTACTCGCTATCTCCAGCGCTTGATGAGGCTCCCATATAAATTGGACGAAAAAATCAAACACCTGAAAAACAAATTCAATCTTCTTTTCAATTGAATTCTAATCGAGTTTAAATGAGTAACGTTTTATTACTGTATTATTGAGAAATGTAAATGAAATTAATAAATAATCGAATAATAACATATTCTAAGCATTCATACATAAATATTGATTATTACCATCATTCTGGTCTGAGCCCCAAAATGACCTTCTGGATTTACACCCAAATGGCATTGGTATGGTGGGTAAAAACCAACCAAACAACAGCTATATCAAAACTGTGCAAATTACAAAGGCTAGTGTGCCTAAGCATCACAGGAGCTATGAAAACTACCCCAGCTGCTGGCATGGAAGCGTTGTTAAATTTATCACCGCTACATATAACAATACAAGAGGCTGCTGCAATGCAAGCACTCTCAATTCACATGAAAGAAAAATTCAAACCAGGTACTCTGACTGAACACCTAGAGATCTTAAACAAGATCGGAAATGCCACACATATGATCCAGACAAGTGACCACACAGACCAAGGATTCAATATTACCAAGAGATATAAAGTCATTTTCCCATCAATGGAGGAGTGGAACGCTTGCCAACATTGATACACCACGATTCGCAAAAATGGTATATAGATGGATCCAAAACGCTTCAGGGTGTGGGAGCAGGAAAACATTAAGTGCGGACACCACAATTTTCCATGGCAAGCTTTATGCTATAATGGAAACAGTAGAAATCCCATACAAAAGAGGACTCCAAAAAGTCAAAATTAAAATACTCTCAGACAGTCAATCAGTCCTCAAAGCTCTTAAAAGCTACACATTCACATCAAAAGTCCTCACAGAGTGTAACAATTCACTCAACCAATTGGCCATCCACAATCAGGTCTCTATGATCTGGGTCCCAGGACATGAAGGACAAGAAGGTAATGAAAAGGTGGATCTTTATGCCAAACAAGAGGCTGAAGGGCCGTTTATCGTACCAACCCCGTTCTTTGGCTTCAATAAAAACAACATAAAACAGTATAGCAAGAAATGGATTCAACATAAAATCAAAGAATATTGGAATGACACGGCGGTCTCAACCACTACAAAAAATTCCTAAGCTTTGATGCCAAAAGAGCAAACACCACTTTCTCCTTAAACAAAAAGAATCGTAGATTAGTCTCCGGAGCACTAATGGGCCACTTTGTATGCAATAAACACTTACACAAAAAATAAGAGTATCCAACACTTACAGATTCTACTGTGATAAGGATGAGTCCATGGAACACTTAATCACAACTTGTCATGCACTTGTCCACAGGCCTACTAAAGCCATTTACTTATGTGTATTAGATAATTTTGAACATTAAAACTCATAGGGCATCACTTACCTAAAATTAAAAATTTAATTACTTCAAGATTAAAAATCATTCGGATTTAAGATTTGCCTTAAATATATTCCATTTCAATTATCACAACATTGGTCTGTATTAAAAATCACAACATCTAAAAAAAAAATACAGATTGAAACAGCAGCATATAAAACAAATACTAACAGAAGAGTAAAAGTACAATCAGTGACTTAATTAATAACGAATATAACCCTTAACAGAAAATTAATAACAAATGGCTTCATTAGGGTGGTGTTATACTGACAACATAAACGAACCAACAAATGACACCAACTAAGCAACCAGATCCATTCAATAGCAGTCAGGTAGACAGATAGACAGACAGACAGGCAGACAGGCAGACATGCATGCCATATGATGAAGACTACATACATGCGAGTATATGTATGCAGACAAAGATGCAAGACGATAACAACAACGACTATGATGTACATATATGTATATATTATGACGCTAACAATTAACTATGTACCATACATAGTAGCAATGTCAATATTTCAACAACCGACGAACGGAAGCGTTTTACAATATTTACACAAACATACTTGTAACAGTCAGTAGCAGTCATCTACTTACTCACATAACATATCTAAATATAAATCACATTTTTTGACTGATTACTCTACAGTAGCTACACAGTAGTACAAATATGCAGTGGTGAAGTGTGTACCACACGAGGGAGTATCTACGTGGGCGGAAGCAAAAAATTTCAAAACCAAAATATACAAACGGAAAACATTTAATTACCAATATGAAAGGCTGGGAACAAGTTCTTGGCAGAGATTTGCTGTGTTCGCGTGTGCGGTCTGTTTGCATGGCGTCGTGAAAGGGTCAGTCTCTTTTGAATATTTTGAATATATTGTATTGTATGTTATATATGCATCCAACATACAGCATCAGTACCCTTATGCTTTTACTAAATATGTACTCTACTGCATTTTAACGGATGCCTGCTATTTATTTATTAACATTATGCATACATGAACAATTTTGACAAAATACGAATATACATATCTACATATTGTATGCATGTGGAGAGGGTGTGAGTGTGTGTTTGTTAGAACGGTAAGTAGCAACATGCATATGTGTGAAACCCCTCCCCCAAATCCTCCATCCGAAAAGGAACAAGGGAGCAAAAAAGCATACGGCTTTATTATATAGCCACCCAAACCACATAAACCATATATCCATGCATCTATGTATAGACAACAAGTTGCATGAACCTTGAATTTCATTACTCCGTTTTGTAACCGAAGGTATTGTTTTGAATTTGAATATGAAATTATTAAAAGTAACAAATAGACAACCACTCACACCTGCACAAATACGAATATTTGTATTTGAATGAGTGTTGTGGTCATTTGGGAGTATTTCATTTTACTTTTTCTTATTATTATTTTTTTCTTCTCTTTGTATGAGACTCACACAAATTGAATTGAATTGTTTATACCCCATACATGAATAAGAGTACTTCTCATATGCCATATTTTACATGTACTCATATAATATGAAAAATTCAAAAGGCATACAGAGATTCACGTATGTTTATGAAATGTTGTACAAAAATATATACAGAGTTAAAGCATTATCATCTGAAATCCTGTAATGAATTTTATTCGGTAATAGCGAAACATATATGCACCTATTATTAAGCATCCACTATCAAGTCAAAGTAGCGATTTTGAATGAGAGATATGAAATAATGGCAGTAGTTTGACCGAATATAATTATTTCATAGCGAGTATTGGAGCTATAATATATGAAAAAGTAGGTGTAACTCGTCTATTTCTCACATGAAATAATTTCCTGTGAAATATTTGTATAATAAAAATATTAACAATATTATTGCGTTACAAAAAACTCTAAATATTCTCCATAAAAATATGCGAAACCCCTAAAAATATACTATAGCGCCATCTGGTGCAGAAATTCGAATAAAATAATCATGAAAAATTTGTAGATATTAATTTACAATAATTCATTTATGCTTAATTAATTAATTGTAATTAAATTTACAAAGATTTCAATGGATACTTAACATTAATATACCGATTGATAATACACATATCTTGAGTGTAGGGTATAATAAATGTGTATGAAAGCCACATGTATCTAACATCAGTAAAGGCAATTGTATAACAATTTTATACACTGACATTGAGTGTGTAGGGGTAAATAGTCATGAAGGATTTGAATATATATACATATACATATGTAATATATGTATGGCGGTATGATGGCTTATCTGAATTTTGTAATGTTTATACACCTGCATGTGTCATCATAATTTTTGTTCCCTCAAAATATAGTCTATGGGTACATATATTATATATACTCGGACCTATGCACATTGCTTCTCCATGTTATGCTACTTCATATCTCACTCTTCAATAGATTCAATCAAATTGCAAATAGCCTATCTGTCTGCTTAGCTTACATATATGTATATACTTATATATGGATATTAGTATGGTTCAACATTGTATGGGAAGGATAAAAGTAGCTCCAATTGAATGTTGTAATCTAACTAAGCACCAGATAAGACGGTATTTCAATTTGCAACACCTTTTATTTTGAGAATTAACTCATAGAGTTTATGCGGATTAGCTGCAGTTAATGCCCGAGTTAATTCGAATTAACTCGGTAATCCGGAATTAGGCTGCCGTCTGTCTAGGCTATAAGATTGTTTAGCTTTATTTTCTTCTTCTTCTCATATTTTATTTGTAAAAATGTCACATTCGTAACCCAGTAAATTTCGATATGTGGAAAATTCTTCCATGCGTGCATAGCAAATGCTTCAGAAAAATTGTTATTTGTCGATCTTTAATATGAATTTATAGCTTCTAAAGATCTCTATAGATTAAAAGTGCTCCAATTTGTTCATGTATTATTTGAAATTGGAAATTCTGGGCGACTTCACCTTTCTAATCCACTCTAATGTGCACAGATATATTTCTGTAAATTACTACATTCACTTATTTGCTACTGAATGTTGGTACTATAACTTTTTGTTGTATTTGTTTTTATTTTGCTATTTTATTCATATATATATATAATATAATATACACATATTTTGGCGAAACCTCGCATAATCTCAACTTTATGTTTATACACACATATAGAGTACGACTGTTGTTGTTTTTCCTATAGCTACATACATATAGCATACATGCTGTTGCAAGGGTAAATATTATTTGCAATTGTAATTATAATTTATTTTCATACAATTTATTTGTATGCGTATGGGTCAAATAAATATACAACTCGCATCTGAAATTCTAAAGATGCTAATTTTATTCGGCAGCATCCCATGCATACAAGTAAATACAATATTAATATATACAAGTGCGCCAAAAAATATGCATTGAATTATTATGAAATATAATTACATTGCATAAATTTATACTATACACTGTTTGCTTGTATGTATAATTCATATGAGCTACTTAGAATGTTGAGCATGCTATCGACAAGGGTGAATCGTGTGGCGTTGACTCAATGTGTACACTTGTTGTTTTCTATGTTGATTATAATGTACATCTCCTGCATATACATATGTAGTACATGTGACGAATGTATAATATGTAAACAGCATAATTTTAAGTGACATTAGTGTGAGTATATATATATATGTATTTGATTATCTTTGAATTAAATTATTTCATTAAATCAATGAGAAAGTCAACGATGGGGTCAATTCGATCAGTATGAATGTGAGTTTCAATTAGGCAAGCACATTTTTTACATTGAATTTAACCTGTAATGATGATATTAATTTTACCCGATTGAATTTAAGTTCTAATTGGCCTTTAATGTAGTACGAAAATCTAACCGTTGATGGTTGAAAATGTTTTATTTACGTGACCAAGAAAAGAGCAGTAGTTCGGAGCAATATTATATTTTAAGCAAACAAAGTCGATAAAAAGAAGTCTATTTAAAAAAATTGTTGGAATTCTTCAAACTAAATGTTTAGTTGTTCATTTCATAGAAATATGTTCAAGTAACTTAAAGTAACTACTTCGAACTGAATCTTCAATAAGTGGCAAAGCATTTGCTAATTAAACTTATAAACAAATAGAAGACTGAAATGCTTTAATATTGCTTGTTATATCCACTATTTTTGACTATGCTTACTTTTGCTTACTATCTTGGGTCTTTTATGGCCTATAGCTTTCAAATTATGTGCCAACAACCACCACCACTGAAGTAGAAGCATGAACTGTGTGCAGCATTAGCGTTAAATTATACAAAATGAATCTCTACGATACAACAAAAACAATAATAATAACCATATTACATATACAAACAGTGGCACTACATAAAATCAGGTTCATTTAAATGGTCCATGTACATGGTAAAAGTGCCATACGGCAGACTAAGATGCAATGTTTAATGGTCATAGTACATGTATATAATAGATATTGTATGTAGTTAGGAGAAGTACTTTGTTCTTTCGATATCACATTTTTTGCCGCTACTCCACCTACTCCGCCTCCTCCAGCAGCATACAATTATTCTCATGCGCGCTCAAAAGACAAACAATATACCGAATTTGTTATATTCTATTTTGATGTTTTTTTTTTGTCTCCCTGTTTTTTACTTCAACCTTTCTTCTCCGAAATAACAAAAGAGGAATTAATTGCAAAAGCATCAGCATATCTTCAACACTATGTAGCAGACCAACTTCCTCACACAGTCACACACACACACACACACTAGAGTCACTTACTGAAGCAATCCCATTAAGGTTAGTTATATTGCCACTGTCACCTACTGCTATGTGCTACGTATGTTTATTGTACTAATATTGTATGTATATGCAGTATTCATGCTTATGCTTATGTGCAACCTACACAAAAATTTTCAACTACGTTCGCGTTTCGCATTTCATTTAAACAATTTTTGGCAGCCATCATGAATATTCATATACACGAAAGGACATTTACCATCGTCATACTCTTCTCATATCACTGACACTATGACACTACTAGTTCATACACCTTTCTACTAATACAGTCTCAAAACATGGGTAATAGCCTTTTAGCACTTTCAAATACAAGAGTATGTGTGTACCTAGAAGGAAACAAGTAAAGAAGATTTGCATTGCATTTATTCGAGTTCCACAACACGTTCTCGCAGTAAATAGTATAATTATGAATATTGTTGTTTTTGTTCTTGTTATTTTATAATAGTAACTAACTGACTACAGTACCTACCTACTGCGACTATGCTGACAAAAATATAGACTACACCGTAATAATGTTGGCGGTAGTGTTAGTTTGAAAAATCTACAATTATAATAATCAAGTGTTGCCACCAGTTTGTTGCAAGACTAAACTATACAAATGCGAACAAATCAGTTTAATAAGCTACCTCTCATTAGTTGGCAACACGTTACAAGCACATAACAAGGACACCTACACAGATTTGCGTTCGTGTACGTGTGTGACCTAAACGGTCACTGATTATGAAAATATTGTCACACAAGTAGTTTCCATTTCATTATGCAATATGCCAAGTATGTATACGTTTACAAAGTCGGTGAACACGACAAACACGCGTAACACCTTTCAAATTATTATATTTTTATATACTCAACGTCATTTTAATATTCTTCTCGCTATGTACATATGCGACTGCATTTACCTAGCTGTTGATATGCTCATAAGTATGACCCTCTCGTATCATTCTCTCATATAAAAACAGTCGCAGATACAACACACATATGAATACTACGATATAAATATATGTATGATAGGTCTGACATCATAAGGCCATATTAAATTTCATATGCATGCATATTGTTGGTAAAAATTCACGTACTCATATTATCGCACACAAAGAATATGCAAAGGAACATGAAAGTTTTTTGTGTACTCAAAAGGGATGCCCACTTTGGGGTTTCTTGATGATAAAGGGTTAAAAAAATAATGCAATAGCAATAAAGTTCCATTTACGAATAATAGTAAACAGTAAAATATAAATAAATAAAAATATATAAAAATTCATCCACATAATATCAATAATCCCTGACTATGACAAACAAATAATAGTTTTTTTCAGCACAAAAAGCTTTGTAAGGACTAATAATAATAATTTTTAACTTCACTTTAAGTTTCCTACATTTTTAAGAATATTAATGAAATTTTTCACAAAAATTATTTTTTAAATCAATCCCAAAAACCCTTGGTATCGGGATTGACATCTCTAGTACACACACACACTAGAAAATACCTTCAAGTAAGCTGACTTTGCATACCAAAATAATCATTGCCGTTTCTTTTGTATGTGTACATTTCCTTACTGTACTGGCCTCCAACACCTGTTGGTTACACACTCATACACACACACCCTTACAAACACGCACATACCACAAAATGTATTTTACATACGAATAAGTGTCATTGCCATACAGATGGGTTCTTTTTTAATATGTTGTATTTATAATTATTTACAAAGGAAAATTACTACAAATATACATAACGTAACGCATTGGTATGGGTATAGGTATATGAGTAGCATATACATAAGTATGTATCGAATGTAAGCGTATATTTGAACAGCACACATATAGTCACGAATAAATGTTGAAGTAAAATAAACAAATGATAAAATTAAAATGATGTTGAATTTGTGTATTTTTAGTTATGTGAATTGTATATGTTATAAAAAAAAATTCCATGTTGCACAATACAACACGTTTCGCATAAATTTTGAAAAGAAAAATTCCTGATGAAGCATAAGTCATTTTAATGGCAAATAAAAGTCATTATATAAATAAAATGTATTTTTTTTTTGTTTAGAGAATTTTATATTTGAATTGTATAATATTACGAAGAGCATGATTTTTGTATAACGTTTGTACATACATATTAGGCGTTGTCATCTATTATACAAATAATATTTTATTTAATTTATTAATTTTTTTTTTTTTTTTTTTTTTGTAAAGTAGATTTTAATGAAATTCTTAATATTTGAATAGTAGATTTCAGCTGCCAAGAATCAAAAAGAGCATTTACATTTTTAATGCTTCTAAATACTAAAATATACTAAAATTGTTTGCTCCTGTAAATTTGTTATTCCACCAGATGATCATAACGAATATAATTGAATCTTCAGAAATCAACAAATAGCCAATATGTAAAATCGTATTTATCATATTTTTTTGTGAATTACGCAAATTCACTGGTATAATAGAATATTTACCTTAATTTTCATATGTGAACAAATTTTTATTGAGTCTGATTTGAGTCCAATAGTGGAAAAAGTCTTACTTTTGTGAGTATTTTGAAATAATTTTTTTTTAAACAAAATAATATGTGTGAACAAATTTTTATTAAATCTAAAAGGGTTCAATAGTAGAAAACACTTTACTTTTGTGAGTATTTTGAAGTAACTTTTTTTTAATAAAATAAAAAAATTATTTCGAATATCAAGGAACACTCTAATATACGCTTACAAACAACACAATGCATTATTTTACATATGTGACTATAGAAAGTATATAGAATTTTACATACTCATAGAAAAAACACAAGAAATATCGACGTAAATAAACAAATTATATTTATGCTTTTAATAATTGTATTACTATCCTTGACTTTGGAGCAAATTAAAAATTTTTCAAGCATTTTACTTCATCTTATTACTATTATTATTATTATTTTACAATCAAATACAGACAATAGTTACATATACATAGGTAAGAAGGCTTGCTTGAAACAGTAATATAATATTTCATGCATGAATGAATTTTTGAAATTTAATTTTAGGCCATTTTTCAAAAACAATCCAACCAGAGATACAACATATGTACAAGCATATAGATATTCTATTGGTGATGGTAGCAGTTTAATATTCAATAGATTCGTAAATACGTTGAGGTACCTACATATTTATATATAGAATATGTATCTCTAAAGAATAATAAAGAATGAAGGATGAAGGAAATTCGCTGAATTCCAATGTTGCTACATACTCATGCTGTGTTGTTTCTGTCTCGCGGTCGTTTACTTAGGAATCATCAACATTTATTTTTCTTTCTTCATTCATATTCTACGAGTACAGACTTGAATTCTACCAAGAGAGAAGAGGGGTATGGCAACATATTCTTCATAAAAATGAGAAACATATCCCTTGATGTACATATGTGTATGCTCGTCTGTGTAACGAATCACAGCAGCACAAATGCCCTCAGACATGAGAGCCTGCCATGCAACAATTTTTGTTTTTATTGCGGTTGATTTTTCACTTTGGCTTATTTGTTTTGGAAGTGTGTGTGTGTGTGCGCGTCTATGTTTTTGTATGAAAACTAAACTGTAGAGCTCCTACTACTTCAACTCGATTTAGATATTTTCCATTCCCTCTCTCCAACAAGCCATTACATTGCATATCCGTTTATCAGTTCAATATACGGGTATACCTACTTAAAGCATTATACATTCCCACATACATACGTCTACGATATATACACTGTATACTCGAACTTTGTAGATCCTTACAATATCCTTTTGCTTACGGTTAATATGGCAATGTCCAGTGATGTGAGATTTTATATTATTTTAAAGCCTTGCAGTCGATGATTGCTGTTCTTGTCGTCCAGATGTTTGGATTCCGTTTCATTTCATTCGAGTTGGTTTGCTTCAATTCCTTTTCACAGGGTTTTTTCTTTCCTTTATCCTATCCTGGCTTGCCGTTTTGCTTCCTTCCCATTTATTCGTTTGAATATTACAGCCACAATTGCTGAATGCCGCCAACGTTGCCACCATTTACCATATAGTTAAGAACAACGCCTTCAAGAACAACAATAAAAATATGATTGTTTTTCACTTGAGTTGATTTCATATCGTCACTTGGTTGACTGTTTGCTTGGTTGTTTGTTTAGTTGGTTGGTTGGTTACTTGCTTGGCTGGTTGGCCGATTGCTTGAATCAAACCATCATCATACCACACCAAACTATCAAACAATCATATATAGAATAAAAAAAGTAGAACAATATCCGTCTAACTGGCGTCCTTTTTGAACTCAACATATTGTCGAAGTAGGAATATGATAGCCAAAAGGTTTACAAGTAGAATTATTCCTACACATATATGGGAGTGATGGTAATCATTTGACCCAACTAGAGAACATACGTATACATATAAATACAATACACTAAACATAATATTCATGTTCGCTACATTGCACCCGTTAATATTATTGCAGAGGAAAAACAAAAACATAACGAAATGAGAAATCATACAGATGTATATGCACACACACACATAAATGGGAAATCTACACACACACTTATTCACAAAAGTCCTTTCGAATGATTATTATAGAATAGGAAAGCTGAATGAAATACAAAACCAAAAAAAAATACTATAAAAACACTTAAGGCTCTTGCTAAATGTTTGGAAGTAGAATATTGTCATTAAATATAGTAATATGTACAATGTTGATATTATTGAAGCTGAAGTTATTTTTGAGCACACTTAATGGATTTTAAATTGAAAATTGTTTATTTCAAATTTCATATTAATCGACAATTTGTTTCAATTTATTTATTGTTTCTTTTATTTATACATACTAAGGATAAGTCCAACAAAAGGTGTAGTATTAAAATAAAAAGTGATGAATTTGAGTATATAAAATCATATTAGTATGAAATATTAACTTCATTCGATAATTTTGTGTGTGATTCAAGTGTTAGAGATGTTGAATATAAACTAAAATGGGTGAAGTATTAATATGGACTGTTTTTTTTCAGAACTTCAATGTTATTTCCAATCCACAATATTTCTAAATGCTATGCGCCTTGTCATTCATTGTCATTTTACTACAACATTCATAAAAATTATATTGAAAAAAGAAAATTTTTTTGTTTTTTTTCTTATCATTAAAGTTGAACACAGAGTAGTGTCACTTCAGGGTTACTCCATAAATATTGTTAAATACACAGTCCCAAAATAAAGGAAAATATGATGTCCGACAGACCAAAACCTAACTTCAAAAAGTAACGTGTTTCGTTCTATTTTTAAAGGTTTTATAAGGTGATAAAGTGGTTAGTGTATTGGCCTTCTGATCTGTAGGTCGTGGTTCAATCCCCGGCTCATGCATAATAAATTTAATATCGAAAAGATTTTTCTTTCGAACGGTGCCCACCTGTCGGCAAGCAATTGGAAATTCTTTCGACAGTAATAACTTGCCATGAAAAAGCTTCTAAAAGAACTCTGTGACAAAGCCCAGAAAAAGTGATGTCACAAGGGTTCTGCCGTTCGGATCCGGCTAAAATAAATAGGTCCCTTCTAATACTGTCCAAAATTTAACACGCACAACAGTAATTGAAGAGAAGCTCGGCCAATGAGCCCTTCGGGGCTTTAAGTGCCACATATTTATTTATTTTTATTAAGGTGATAAAAAAAAGCTGAGTGTTATGGCGATTATTTTGGGTTAATAAATCCAAATATTCGTGGTCGAGTTTTCGCCATCGCCCTCATTTATTTTTCTCACCTCAAAAAACAAACATTTTCAGCTATTTTTGCATTTTTTTTTTTTTGTGGTTACAAAGCAATCAGGAGATTATGGCGAAGATCCAACTACATACTCGGATTCAGCGATCCGTAACTCATATAATGTGGTCCATCGGTCATCATATTTTTTGTTGAGGGCATGTCACACCAAAATAAAAATAAAAATAAAAACAATGTGTAGAATGGCTAACAAAACAAATTAGTTGGATTACCGTCCAATTATCAGTTTTTTTTTTTTGTCTAAACTCAAAAATCAACTTTTTCGGCTATTATTTCAGGTATTCGGAGGTTTAAAAAACAACCCCTGACGGCGATTTAGCTATGAATTTGGATTGAGTGATCCAAAACCCACATAATGTGACATCTCTTGTACGAAGAAACTCATAATTTTTATTATGAGGCTGCGATATCAGCCAAAACCCAAACATCGTATCTGAAGTATAACAAAATACGAATTTGAAGGTTTTTGAAGTGAATCTAAATGATTTTTTTTTTCACAATATCCTCGGAATCGTATTTCAAGATGGTCCATAAAGTGCTATTTTGAGAAATACACATTTAATTGTGAAGAAACTTTGCAGTTGTTGGATTTTCCACAATTTGGCCGAAGCTCAGAACAGTGTCATGTGAAATTGTAAAGGGTTATCCATTTCGCTGTTGCAAAAATATAGGGCTAGAATTCGACATCTGTCAAACTGAGTTGTTAAAACAATTTCTTTCTTTTTCAGCTCAAAGTCTGACATTTGTGAAAATGGATCGCTTAACTATCGCACAACGCATTAAAATTGTAAAAACCTACTACAAAAATGGTGATTCTGCCACAGCCACATATCGTGCTTTAAGAGGAGATTATGGTTTACATAATCGTCCAACTACGCAAGCAATTGGCAAAATTGTGAAGAAATATGAAGAGACTGGATCGGTTACAGATATTGTAAGGCCTGTGTATCATCGTTTCGCTCGTACCACCGAAAATATCGCTGCTGTAAGTGAAAGTGTTGCCGAAGACCCGAATGTGTCGATTCCTTGCCGTTCTCAGGAATTAGGACTGTCTTACGGCACATTATGGCGTATTTTGCATTTGGATCTACACCTACATCCATATAAAATCCAGCTCACACAACAACTGAAGCCAGCTGACCATTCACAACGTCGTAGATACGTCGAATGGGTGCTTGAACAACAGGCGGTGGACGGCGATTTTTCGAACAAAATTTTCTTCAGCGACGAAGCACATTTCTCACTCGGTGAGTATGTTAACAAACAAAATTGTCGTATTTGAGGTTCTGAGAATCCTCAAGTAATTGAAGAGAGGCCACTACATCCACAAAAAGTCACTGCTTGGTGCGCTCTTTGGTCCGGAGGTGTGATTGGACCTTACTTCTTCGAAAACGACGATGGAACGACTGTCACCGTCAATTCGGAGCGTTATGGTCATATGATAACCGACTTTTTTTTGCCTGCTATTGAAGAATATGACTTAGAGAACATGTGGTTTCAACAAGACGGTGCCACATGCCACACAACTTGAGCGAATATGGATTTATGGTTACTGTGCCCACCTGCTCAATGAGAGATCACCTAGGCCAAAGGCTGTTTTTCTGTATGACCACATTTGATTATTCCTCTCGCTAACTAATTAAACCAACCTGTGCTCTTAATGTGCATGACGGTAAATCTGTGAGAACGCTTCCTGTGCTGTGTTTGGGTCATAACAAATTTGTTCGTCACACAGATCGGTGTTTCAGTTCACACTTTCTGAACGACATTGACAATTTTTGCCTCAAAATCAAAATTCTATTTGTACGTAGCTACTGTGATTCCAAAAGATGTATTTTGTCTTACTAACGCTTCGTCGGTGCCCCTTGAATTATGAGGCAGATCAGTTGGAGAGGTTTGGCACTATGATGTCAGGGATCGATCCATTCACTATACCAAATTGTCACAGAATTATTTAATTTGACAAAAACTAAATAGACGGCAAACACAATTTTGAACTAATCCATTTATTCGTTAATCTTTTTTTAATAATTCGTTCAAGTGATATGCATACTTTCTGAATTGAAATGCCAGTCAGTCGTTGAGGTGAATACTTAGAACAGAAATAATCATAATATAATTTACATTGTTTTGAATTATATTTACAATATTCTTATTGCAAACACTCGATCCAATAGGAAAGCAAAAACAACAATGACTTCAACAGGATATATTATATTTCAATAATAAAAAAATAAACATCTACATACCTAACAGTGTATATTTAAAACCACAGAACAAGATTGCAAATAGTTTTAGTCACATCTCTGTAGTACATATTCATCAGACCATCATAACCAAACATAAAGAGACAGCAGTCAGACATACCTACAAACAGTCAGACATGTATTACAATATTATATAGTTATTTATTTATTTGCTCGTAAAACCAAATATGTAAATGTTAACAGAAAAAAAAATCAGAATTATGCATATAATACTAGTCGAGAGTGCAGAAAGCTCAGGTAAATGAAAAATATATTTATGTGAACAAAAAAAAATATATATATGAATTTGTCTAAAATTGAAATGAAAACTCATCAGAAATTTACAAAATGCCAAAGACAAAAAGTTCTCTTTTGCCAAGTTAAAAACCAAAAGGAAAACAATTTTCTTCAACTTTTTCAACTAGCCGCATACAAATAACATAACTACTACATGTACAATATAATAAGAACAACAACCGAAGGCAACAGCAACATATTTGTATAAAATGCTAAGTAATGTCCTTTGAAAAATGTCAAGTATCCTTGTTGATGCTGTTGCTGTTGTTATTATTGAAAATAGTTTCTATTTTTTTTTTTTTTTTTGTAGATTTTTCAAGTATAACACCCAACACTAAGACTACTGCCATCTACACTTAACAAGTATCAGGCATAAGTTTCCGTAGCTAAACTATATAATACCATGACTACGTTTTGCATATCAAAGGTGCGGTACCACAACAACAACATAAGTACACTAACAGCAACAGCAGCAGCAACAATAACAGATGAAAGAAATGAAATATGCTTAGCTGTCAGTTGAACTGTCACTTGTGACAGCAAATTTTCAACAGTAAGACCACAATAACAGAAAACTTACAAGATGCTCTTTATTTCTACTTAGCATGATCAAACGAAACGTATATATGTACATAGATACTCCTTCCACAATTCTGCTCCAACTGCCTTATGCATGATGTATGGTATGCTTGAAAGTATGGACCGTATAATACAACAATTGTTGGAAATTTATTGTTAGTGTTATCGTTATAACGTTGTTGCTATTTTATACTCAACTCAAACACTCTCACACATACACACACACATAACATAGTTACTTCGACTAGAGAGAGAGAAAGAAAATTAAATTAAATCTGGTGGACAATCAAATTCAATTTACGATTACATCATGATGATGAAAATACCATTCATTCATTTATTCATCCATCTATCCATCCAACCATCTATCCACCCATTCAAACGATCATCAAAAACTGAACCGACCAAGCCAACCCCTTCCATAATGTTTGTATGAGTCTTACATTTTTTTTTCCTCCCTCATCTCTCTATCGCTGCCAACTCACTCTCCGAAGCAAAGTTTCTTCGATTCTTTTCATATTTTTTGGATAAACTTTTTGCTGTAATTAAATTTGTTTGTTCAGTCAACAATGATTCGAATGGTTATGCCAGCAGCCAGCAATTTGAATTATACTGCAAATACAATAAATATTATATTTGTACTTACATACATGTGCATATGTATGACAATGATGATGATGATGATGATGATGATGATAATGATGATGATGCTGATGTTGTGGTAATGGAGCATGGGAATACATATCTCTCTACCCATAAAGACAATGTAAAGTTTTATCAGGTAATATGATTTTTTTTTCTTCGTCGTCTTTTTGTTGCATCTTTTTTCCAATTTTATTTGAACTTGAGTGATTTTCATCTGCAAAAATTATTCAAGCGAAATTTATTTTTATGAAAAAATTTTAATGTAAAAACATTATTTACATTGTATAGCTTATGATTATATGATTATTTGATGTTATGGAATTTATTACATACATATATAAGATAGGTACTTGAAAATTTCTTCGATTTATATTATTACATACCATGCTTATTATATATAATATATATTGTATATATATTGTAGATATTTATGTAGATATTTATGTATATGTGAAAATAATATTGTTCGATATTCTTTTAATATCCAATAAACATATGCAATTTTAAGCGAAACTAAGAGTCAACAAATTATTTACAGTTTAATAATAAGATCTCCTTTTCAAATACAACCCTCATCTGACAGTGTTTTCAATATCATGCTATTAGCTTTCAATATAAGCATCACAAATGTAATCATGCAACATAGAGCATAATGGGAAACAATACCGATCAACTTAAGGAACTACACCCAACAGTGATTAACAAATGCACCTGCCAATCTACCTAAACACTACCATCTTTGAAGAAGGACTATATTTCATAAATATAATTACATTGTTTCATCGTAATAGCCCTGACTTAATTCGGATTAACGATTTAATTCGAATTATCTCGGGCATTAACTGGAGCTAATCCGCATTAGCTGTACAAGTTAATTCTCAAAATTAAAGAGAATTAGGGGAATTTTCGATGGCAACACTGCTGAAAATTAACAGCTGTTTTCTATTGTGAATTTTTTCTCGATCCAACTTACAAAACAATAAGTGTGTTCGCTAAAAAAAAACTTTCAACAATTGTAAACAGTTTTCGACATGAAAAGCGTTGACGAACAAATAATTCCAGCTGTCAATTACGAACGGTGAATGTCAATTTACAAGTTTCTGATAGTTTTCAGTTCACGTACATCTTGTTTATTTTCTCATATCGAGAGTGACAGATGACAGAAATTGGTAGTGATAGTAATGTAAGTGAGCAAACCTAATAAAACGGCAATCAGCTGTTTACTTAATCCGCAATACTGTCGTCTGTCAGGTTAATATTTTATTCGGATTAAGTGCGCCGTTAATCCGGATTACCGCTGCCGTCTGTCTAGGCTATAACACAACTTACTGAATAAGTAATGTAAGTTTGATACAGGGAAACAGACGCAGAATCTAGAACACAAGTTGAATTCTTCTATAGATGACCATATTATCAATTATTAGTTTCTTGCCAAAAATGTATGTATATTTAAAAAATATTTTTTCCAAATACATACAAAAATTCGACTTTATTGCACTAAGTTTTTAGACACATAAATACACTTCGCCGACTTCGACACATAAATACACACTTAATAAAATAAATAGGTGACAAAGAGAGTTTTTTAGGATTCACAATAGATTACTCATAGTCGCAGTACGGCGGCAAGCAAGCACAAGTTCTCATACCAAATCTCTTTGCAATATTTTCATATAAGTATTTTGCAAATAGATTATAAACATCACATTTTTTTGTAGGAATTTTTACAAAATTTGAAACAACATTATCAATTAGTTTCAATTTTAGCATAGCCTTAGAGCACTTTTTTTTTGTTACTATGTTACAATTTCGAGCTTAATCTATAACATATTAAAATGAGTAGTTAATTAAAATAATTTTTTTAAGAAAATTGGGATCAAAATTTCGCGTAATACCCTTACTATAATGCCACAGTGCTTTTCAATTGTCTTCTTTTTCTATTGGTTATCAGTAAAATATAAATATTTGAAAATATACATAGTATGTATGTTCTTCGAAGAATATGAGAGTACTTAAATTCCTCTAAGCAAGACATGATGGTCTGTCAAAACAAATGTAAGCTGGATTATTTAAAATCCAACATGAACATAAGAAATAAGCCACAAATAGAATTACATTACATCGACATGTATGTAGGAGTATATGGCGAATATAAGTGGACGAATGAGGCTCATTCAAATCAAAATGATGATACTGATTGGGATATCTTTATCCCAACTGACAGTAGTTTTCATTATGAATTCATGTAATACGAAAACGTTCATATAAGCATACTCCTACAATCATTTCGATTATATTCAAGGAGAGACCAACAAATATATTTTCATTTTATTTACTATTTATTTATTTATTTCTATTTTATTATTTATTATTTTATTTTTTTGTTCCCGCTCACTGTATACATATCTGGTGTAGTAAAAAAAATCCATTATTTTTCGAATAGATGGCTTTAGTAATCTGTATCTCGCGTTGTATAAATGCAATCGGGTTACACTAAATGGCGTTAGAAAGAGAGGATTTCGTACAAAATAAAATTTTCAGGCGGACACCAGTAGAGACAAGATACGCCATATTTTACAGTTTTTCTTCGATAAAGGCGAAAACGCAAGCCAGGCGGCTGAAAATGTGAATAGAGTTTATGGTCCTGATATTGTAACAGCCAATCACGTGCGATTTCGGTTTCATCGATTCCGTTCCGGCAATATTGATGTCAAAGATGCATCATGCTCTGAATGGCCAATTGTGGAAAATATCGATAAAATAATGGAAACCGTCGAGTCTGATCGTCATGTAAACACTGTTTCTATTGACCAGGAGGTAAACATTGCACACAAAACCGTTTGGAACCATTTAAATAAGGCTGGATACAAAAAGAAGCTCGATGCGACACGAGTTAAGGCAAAAAAACCTGATGGACCGAATTTCCATCTGTGAATCGCTGCTGAATCGCAACAAAATCGATCCATTTCTGAAGCGTATGGCTACTGATGATGAAAAATGGGTCACTTACGACAACGTCAAATGAAAACGGTCGTTGTCGAATCACGGTGAGCCAGCGCAAACGGTGGCCAAGCTAAGAATGACGGTCAGGAAGGTTTTGCTATGTGTTGGGTGGAATTGTCAGGGAATCATCTACTATGAGCTGCTCCCCTACGACCAAACTCTTAATTCGGACCTGTACTGTCAACAATTGGACCATCTGAAGGAAGTAATCGCCCAGAAGCTGCCAGCTTTGGCCAATAGAAGAGGAATTGTGTTCCATCAGGACAACGCCAGGCCACACACATCGATAGTGCCTCGCCAGAAGCTCCGGGAGCTTGGTTGGGAGGTTCTTATGCATCCAACTTATAGTCCGGACCTGGCTCCAAGTGACTGTCTACTCCTGTCTATGGCGAATGATTTTGCTGGTAAAACATTCTCCTCAAGAGAAGCTTGTGAAAATTGACTGTTCCAGTTTTTTGCCAATAGGGACGAGGGTTTCTATGAGAGTGGCATTATGAAATTACCTTCAAAATGGCAACAAGTTATCGAACAAAACGGTGCATATTTGACCTAAATTGGATCATTCTAACTATGCTAAATAAAACCTTCAGTTTAATGCAAAATAAATGGATTTCTTTTTACTAGACCTTATATATATATACATTTCATGTAGCGTATAATGTCCCATTGCCACCATGACCCCAATGGAATATTGTAATATGTAATACTCGTATATTTGTAAGTAAGTACATATGTAGGCTAACAAAAATGGGATATGTTGCCGATGTTTGTAAATAATTTTCCTTCATTTATTCAATTTTATTATTGATTGAGAGAAAGCTTCAAATTGAATTATGAAAATAATGTTTTATGTTTTATCATAATGTGCATGCTTCAATACACACGAAACACACAAATACGCCCAAGCGTCATTTGAGTGGATTTTGATTCGATTTATTTGAATGCTTGGATTTGTTCAAAATTAATTTTACTCAATTCACATTTGGCAAATGTATATTTTTCCATCTAAGAGGCTCCGCAACTTATTACAATTTTATGAAATTTTTCACTATTAATATAAAATGATTATATGTACTACTCGACATTTATATAAAGATGAAGGTAGAATGATTGTAGTTGCCGCTGATTGCATTTTACCACAAAATTGCTTATTGTTTAAATGCAATATTGTTCAAATTAACTTTATACAAGGTAGCCAACGTACATACAATTATGTTCGTACTATACTGCTTATCTTCTACAATATTATTATTGCTATTGCTGTTACTGTTTCAACTATACATACATATGGTACACACTAAACAACTTGTACCACAGCCAACTGTAGGTAATGTTTTTACAAAATAAATAGTTGCTGTGTCAATTCATAAGTAAAAACTAACATGCATACACATACACATTCATTCATATAATTCACCTGCAATCATAATGTTGAGGTTACATTTAATAAAATAATTTCCCCAGAGTTTGCATTGAAATATGTACATTTGAAGACGAATATCTACCTACCTACAGCAATATATTTCCATGCATAACAACGAATTCAACAACAAGGAGTAACAATTACAGCGGTAATATTGCGGTAGCAACAGTGAACAACAACAATAACAACAACACATTTGTAAGTAAATACCAATAGAAGAGAACTCGAAAAATATGAAGAAGAATAAGAAGAAGAAGAAGAAGAATATACAAGGAATGTAGCAACTAGAAATCAGGAAATAAAGATTATTATTATGCGCTTGGATGTGATTTTCATCATTGTACAGTATTGGCTAATAATTTGCATATATTCAATTTTTATTTATATTTTTCAACAGAACGATTCGTAAACAGTTTAGTTGGCATTGTATAACACATAGTCTAATTAATATTAACGAAGCATTAATATGGTGCACTGTTTGGAAATCCCACATAGTTCCACGCAATGCTATGGTGAAACCATTTTCATTTGTGTATCGTAATTTTAAAATTAAAATTAAAAATAAGAGAACATTTTTTAACTTTTATTTTGCCCATAACTGTTTGGCATCATAAAATTATAACTTACAATCTCATTTACAAAGTTTATCCTCGATAACATAATATGAATGTAGTCATCTATTTGTAGTGAACGCTTCTAACTACTACTGCCACAATGAGAATGTAGATTGCTCTATAAGTATTGATATGAGTATTGTCATATTTACTGTAATATTGTGAAAATTTAGATTTTCCTTTTACTTTGAATGATTTGAAATTTCGTCACGGTTGAAAGCAGAATTAAGTTGTGATTAGGTAAATTCCAGACCTTCCACAGTTTAAATTGATACAAGGATGGGTCTTGAAAAAACAATGACACTGAAAAAACAATGACAATGACCTGGTCCAAACACCAGGAATGCAGTTTCTCTTTGTTCGTAGTTGAGTATCTTCCAAGCTTAAATTCTTAAAATTGGAGCTCTCTGCTTTTGAAGCTTTTCCTCTAAGGCTGTAGCAAAGTTTTTAGCACACTAGAGTATTTTCAAAATTTATGAAAATTTTCACCCACAAAAAAACCATCGGAAGTTCTACTGAAACAGCATCTCTGGCTTCAAGCAACTCAAACAAGAAATACAATCTGCTGTCAAGTTCTCCAGTACTATGTCATTCTGCCGGAGGTTAGATCCGCATCTTCTGCATCGTCTACCAGCAGGTTCCGAATATAACACCTTCTTCGCTGTAACGTGTAGCGTGATGGCGCAGTCACTGAGTTTTAATGGGCTTTACTTTGTCGGAGTTAGAATATAACTCATCTAGGCTATAGTTGTACCTGATTCGATACTCGCCACGAACGCAAATAGGTCCAAAGATCTTGCGTAGGACTTTTCTCTCGAATTCTCTGAGCATTCTCTCATCTGAGGTGGAAATTGTTCAAGCTTCGGCACCAAATGTAAGGACAGGCATGATGAGAGACTTGTAGAGTGTGGTTTTAGTTTCTCGAGAGAGCCCGACTTCTCAATTATTTATTTAGCCCAAAGAAGCACCTGTTTGCAAGTGTGATCATTCGCAATATCTCTAGGCTGACGTCAGTAGTGAAAGACAAAGTCCGTGATGTACTGTCCAAGACGCCGGTACTCTTGGTTTGTTGACGCTAGGTACTTCGTCTTTCCCTCATTCACAGTAAGACCCACACCACTCTCTTTCTCTAAAAATGTAGCACTGACTGCTCGCGTTCTCATGCGGATTATGCCAATGTCATCGGCCTACACCAACAGCATGACAATTTTGTTAAAGATAGTGCGGGTATAAATATAAAGACAAAATTGCAGGATATGGATTTTCAACGTCAGAAAAAGAATCTAATATACAAAAAAATGTATGATTATCAAATATAACACCGTCTTGGTCTAAGATTTTTGTTCTATATACTCGATACGACCAGGTCAGTGCAGCCATTAGAATTTTAGAGCATTCCTACGGGAGCTTAGCGACAACACTTCGGTCGACATCCGATAATATTTTGCTTATGAGCTGATATAAAAAATCATCTCAGCACCTCCAGACTTAATGAACATAACAAGAAAATCTTCGGGATCTGATGATTTGTTAATCTTCATTGTGGCTGAAACATTTAGAAATAAAATTGTTCATAACATTAACTTCAATAATATACATCATCCACGATAGCTCTTCCTCTAAAAATCATAAAAATCATTAGATGGAACATTTCGAAAAAATAAAAGCAATATCAACGTTTTCTGAAGCCGTCGCAATATATATTGCACAACCATCAGAGCACCGCTACAGAGCCAAAAAGGCTGCCAGGCTCCAATAGACAGGATGATAGTGAAGCTAACTGGCTGACTGCTCGGAAGTACATATATGAATGAACATTCGCACTTCAAAATAAAGGCAAAACTGAGAGCATCAAAAGAAAATCAAATCTGCCATATATTGATGTGTATGATAGAATGAGTGCCAACATTTTGGGCTGGTCGCGGAAAACCGCGAATCGAAACAAGGAAGGAGTTTAAATGAATTTTATACATTTCCGTGGTAACCGCAAACGCATGAATGGTAGAGAGCTTGGGTGATGGCGAATAAAAACCCACCAAAATATAAGTAAAAAAAAAAACAGAAATAGCATAGCAAACAAAACCCCAAAGTCAAAGTTAATAGAAGGCAAGCAAGCAGACAGGTACCAATGCTCACATCAGATAAAGGCACATCATATTCGTACTCGTAGAACTTTATAATGATAAAAGTAATAATAATAATGATGATTATAATGATGATGACGATGATGATGATGATGATGATGAGACATTTCTGATGTTAAAATATATGTGTGCATGTGTAGCAATGTAATTTCCCGCAATTTAAACTTATGAAAAATAAGGAAGCATCTTTGATTGCCGCGTTCTGAAATGAAAGGAAGTAATGATGGTAGTCAAAATGAAACCAATAAAAATAGTAAAACTATTTTCAAAAAGCAAATAAGAAAAACAAGTGTGCAAGTGCGGCGCAATTTTTAAGAAAATTGCATTTTACACAATAACAACATCAAATGTTTGACTTAACGCTGAAGTATTCAAAATCCTGGAAATCAAAATTGCATCAACGCCATACCTTAATGTAACGGGCTGTTTCTTTTGATTCTTTTCCGGCAAAGAGTTTGCTGCAAAACAAATTTTATAAAAAAAAAACAGACAGACTCTCATGTCAGTAGCTTAGTTATTGTGAGTATGTACTTAGCAATATATACGCAGTATACAATTTAAAGGTAGCCATGAGTGAATCTTCGAATGTTACTATGACAGCAGCCATTTGATTTCTTCTATCCACCAACTCTCACTATATAGCACTTAATATTTGTAGTTTGAACATTTTGAATTATGTCCCTAGCATCTGTAGTGAATCAAGTTGATGATAAAGTGCTCTTATACATTAAACCGTGGTCTTAATATAAATCTCCCATCCCATGCAGCTGAGCTAATCACCAGATTGTAAAGTTTATCTTTTTTTTTTTTTTTAATTTAATAATAATTAAAATTGCAATTTTACATAATTCCAAAAGACTAATCACATCCATCAATTTTATTTTGAATTTCTTAATCATACCTTTATTAGTTCTGGTCTTGTTGTTCTGAATGTTTGTAATTATATCATCAACAACCACCACCATCTAAAAACTTTAATATCGCCACAATTACATTTGTGCATAACATTCAAGTGTAAATAATTTAAATTGGTTTGTGTTGATTTTAATTAATTTTGTAAAATTTAAAAGTTATTGTCTTTTTCTCTTTGCACTTATTAGTAGGTAGCTACTGTTGGTTATCATCTATGATTACTCTGTTATTTGCTGCTTTTGTATTGTAATTGCTTTTTGTTAGAATTATATATACATATAATATAATTAAATATTTATTTTGAATTTTTTTTTATTTTTTTATTAAAGTTAACTTGATTGTCATTACTGTCGCCAGTTCCATTTGATCTGATATATATTATGTGGTTGCTTATAAAATTAAAATGCCCATTTCTTAAACCTCTAAACGACCATCATGTGAACATATACCTATAGTACTTAAGAGCTGTCATTATTTGTCGTCGGCATTGTCGCATTTTTCTCTTCATACCGATTGACGCTTTTAAATTACAAATACTCCAATGTGCCTTATATGTGCCTAGTAATAGCATTAGTAGTAGTAGTAGTAGTAGTAGTAGTAGTAGTTGATAGTACTCGTATTGTAAGCATTTCAACTTGAAGCAAACAAAACATAATAACAGTTAAACAGCCAAAGGATAATTGCAGCAAAAGCCACACTTCAAAGCTTCATATTGTTGAAGCAACTTTTAAATGTTCTGCGACAAAGACAAATATGAACAAAACTCTGTGAAAACCCACAACTTGAAAAATTTTCTACAATTCATACGGTCAAGCTTTATATTTAGTAAAAATTTTATTGATAAAATAAGAGTTAATAAAGATTAAATGAAAATGTGTATTTGCAAATTTTTGGAAGTTATTATGTACGATTAATTATTTAATCTGATTAAGCTAAAGCTTTTTTTAATCGAAACTTTTCATTAATCAAATAACAAAATATTGAAATGATAATGGTTTTGATTAATCAAAATTGAAATTTTCCGATTAATCAGATTAATTAATTAATCACAATTAGAGAGAAATTTCTTTATATTTGTATTTTTTTATAATTATAGAAGAAGAAGAAGAAGACTGAGAAGAATAATGTATAAGAGCGCTTTTCAAATATAATATTACTTTCTTTTAAAATTTCAAAAATCATGAAAACTTGAGAATGAAAATTTTTTGATTAATCAAAAGTAGCCTGAGTAACTGAATAATTTGCATTGTGATTACTTAAAATTTAGGTTAAAAAAATTACTGATTAATAAAATTTTTATTAATCATATTGCTTGATTTTAACGATCTTGTGCAAATGATTTTACAAAATTGCAAAAAAAGGAAATATTTCGAAAAAGTTTTTCTCAAGTTTTCTTTCTAAGACTGGTTCATAAATTCTATCAAATTAGTATTGCTTATGCGTGCCAAATATAAGATACAAATTTCCAGTGTTATATACTTTTAAGCGAACAGTAAATTTAAAATATGGAGATTGTGTTGTTGTAATTGCAAACTATACAATAATATTTTACATATGGTCTTTTGCAAGATTATAAAAATCGATTCGATTAATTATTCGATGAATAAATAAAACTTTAGCTTAATCAGATTAAATAATTAATTGTACATAACAACTTCCAATTTGCAAATACAGATCGTGAACACCACTATAAGATTTTAAAGGAAAACATTGGCATTATCCACAGATTAACTTCTGATGCAGCCGAAAATTCTAATATTCGTATTAGACTGCCAGAATCATAAATGTATTCATTGAAATAATAATAAATTAATAAAAGGCGTTTACGTTCTCTCATTCCTATTCGATTTTCTCTATATCCTATACATGGTAGTTCTCATGAAATTCTATTAACAGCATTAACTGTTTTCACGTGAACGATAAGAGTTGGCTTAGACCAATGTTTCGTTTTAAAATGACTACTTACTTTTACCACATGGGATGCTTTTGATTATGTACGATATGTTTAACACAATACTGATTATCAAGCGTCAAGTGTTTTTACCAAAGCCGGTGAAAAGCAGGTGCAATGACATTTCTTTTAAATTTTTTGTTGCCACTTGGTTCTGTATCTCGTATATGCATGGTTCATTGTTATTTCAGCTCTTAGGCAAAAGGAAGTGAAAAATTAAAAAAAAAAAGCAAAAACACATCAAGAATGTCCATATATGTACATAGACATATCAGCAACCATATGTATAAATATTAGATATGTCCAAAAGCTACAATAGTTCATATTATCAGAGCTATGAAAACATTTAAAATTATCCTTTCAGCAACAAAATACTTACCATATACAATATATATATTATATAACATATTTTTTTTTATATTTCTCATAAAAAATTATTATTAAACATTGTTTGATATTTTAAGAGAAGCAAATGTAAATGACATTTATTTGTGTTCGATTTGAAATTTGTTGTCTTTTCAGAGAATTATCAACGATTAAAAAAATGTATATTATAAGCATTTTGATAGATCTAATATTTGTGTATAACAAAGTGAAGAAATAATCTCTAAAATTAAAAAACTGCCCATAGCGATTATTTGTTTTCTTTGCTTCTTTTATGCTAACCAAGCCATCCAGCCAGCCATTCTACATTATTCCTTTTTCCGTTACATTGTGGTGTTAAAGTAAACACTTTGCGGAAAATACAACACACCCGCTTGCAATAAAATAAAAAGAAATAGCATATATACTAGAAGAAATCATTTATTGCACAAGTAGCAACACAATTGCTAAATACGTATGTATTGAGGTATGTTGTTTGTGCATGTATATGAGTCTGTGCATAAATAACAGTTAAAATTACAATAGCTCGAGGCGATTGTTTGCTATGCTATGGTCGATCGGACGGTCGGATAGCCGTCATCATCGTCATCGTCTTTGCATCTTCTATGGAATGCACTGTAAGGCAAATTCTGAATTTTGCTACAATTAATAATGGGTAGACATGGAATTGTCTGTTTTAAATTACTTTACAAAATGCATAGTGTGTAAAAACTGATCAAATAATGTCTGTCTCATTAATAATAATGTGAATATTAGAATCTATCTCTATATAAAATGATCGCATATTTCAAAATATTTATGAAAAATGATATTATAATGAAAGTTGTATATACAGTAATGCTACTATTGGCCACTGTAGTAAATATAATTTATGTGTAGGTACAATATATATATATATACAAAATGTACTTACACATTCTGGAACAAGTTGGTACTTTGATAAATTGAATTGTGCTATAAATTGGCTTGGATGATCATCTTACATGTGAATGAGCACATACTCATATGCTTATGAGGGTACACTGAAAAGTTGAATATAAAAATCTTACAGGTGGCAGCAGAAATGTAAATTTCATACAATATTTGACAATAATGCCTAGTCAAAAACTTTCAAAGTGATATTTCATTCCATTCAATATTGGTTTATGTTTATTGATCTTTAATCAAAATTACCCTTTTACCAAAATAACGAACCAATTAAGGCCGCTGTCATATAATAGAGTTCGTATTATATCGAAGGAAAATAACACAAGGGCATGATTCCCTATTTTGTTTTTAACCACTTTTTCAGTGTGGTCTCATATATACATACGTCTGTGTCATACATACATCAGTGCACATATACACACGAGCGTATAAATACATATTACATTCATGTATATATATATATATATATATATATATATATATAAACTGCTGTAGTAACCATATTAAAACACGATTGAGAAATTGCTTACCTTTCACTTAAACCGAAAATTCAATTAACAATTCAAGCATGTTTAAAGTACTTCCCTTTTCCTCATTCTTTCGTACATCTGTATGTATGTATGTATGTACACAATGTGCATTGCAAGATATTTCAAATACACACAAACATACACTCACATATAAAAACCAACAAAAATATGCATACTGTAGTACATATACATGTAGTGCATATGAATCCAGAGTAAAAGTTTTTAACTCTCCTGTGGTGAAACCAATGCGAATATTAATTTTATAAAGTACAAAATATGATACACACACACACATACACACATGATCATTGTATAATACATACATACAGGAACATTCTTATGCTTAACTGTGTATCAACTATATATGTTGTATAACTTGCTTTGGTTTGTAACGCCGGCATTAGCAACAATTCTTACTCATCGTTGTAAATGCAACAGCACTGAAAACAGAGCAACGGTTACGATGATTCTTTAAATTAATTTTATGATCCAATTTACCATATGCGAAGGTGTTTGTGATTTAATGAAATGAATGATAAATGGAAAAGTATCCTTTCCCATGTCTCATTCCATTCTTTTCGCTGTTATATATAATGATATCGATCTGAAACTTAGTATATACAATTATATTTACTATATGGGTTTAAAAATGGGCAGAATCGAATGAAAACCATGACTACCTCACTTACAAAAGTCTCTATTCCTGTGTATCCTTCCGTACTTTACGCTCGAAAATATAAAGCTATCGAGCTCAAAATTGGTACGTAATATCACATTTCATGATAAATATATAGGCTTTGAAATGGGCGTAATCGCTTGAAAACCACGCCTACTTCCCATTGAAAAGTAGCTTTCCCCATGTTTCTTTCCACACTTTACGCTGGAGAATATAAAACTAGAAGAATATGAACTTAGTGTATAGAACTGTATTTACTGAAGTATGTACAGGTTTGAGAATGAGCATAATCGAATGAAAATCACGCCTACCTTCCATACAAAAGTATGGTTTAATATGTATGTTTTCATATCGTAGAAATAAAAATTCGAAACTATCGAGTTGAAACTTGGTACGTACATTCATATTTACTGGGCAATATATAAGTTTGCGAATCGTTGAAATTAAATGAAAACCTCACCTATTTTCCATACGAAAGTGTATTCTCATATGCATTTTTTTAAACTTATGCCTGGTAATCTGCAGCTCTCCATATGAAACTTGGTACACAAAATCAACTTTACTATGTAAGATTAAGCATGGGCTTAAAAAAATTTTAGGAATGAGCTTAACAAAAAAAGTTTAAGAATGGGCTTACCCAGATAAAAATGATGCCTACTTCTCACACCAACATATAGTTTTTCGATCGTGTATTAGTCTATCCATCCCACAAAGATCTACTTCAATTAACACGTCCTTCAAATAGAAGCATTTCGTTCCACATATGTAACGTTTTATAAAAGACTTCGCCTTAAAGAAATACATACATTTTCCTGAAACATTCAAAATGCTCTAATGTAAATATGTTACTGCCACTATGTACTATATTTACTACTGTTGTAAATAAAGTTATCGAAATAAAACTCATTTTACCTATTAAACACATCAACAACCCATATGAAAAATGTATGAAGATATGTATGAAATTACATTACTACAATAATGATGATGATGATAATGATTTACTGTAAGTGCCCATATATATTAGTCATAAAATATATCTTTATAATATAGAATGCATAATTTTTTCATTTGAATCATTTTAATTATTACCAAAGTAGGTACAGGCAAACGAGCATAACAAATTTCCTTCGAAAAAAAAAATATAAACAACACAAAGTACTGAAAAGTTTTTATTTTCCGGTTTCATGTTAGGTAAATTACGCAATACAAAATAATAAAAAAAACAAAAAAAAAAAAGAATAGTATGAAATCTAAAAAGTAGTTTTATTGCTTCAATGCTTTTACCAAACCAAAAACAAACGACCAACTGTATGTTATGTACATATGCATATGATACTTGGCATATGAGGCGTATGAGTTACAAATATTGTGGTCAAACATACATACACTCATACAAAAGGTAACTAATGTAATAAATAGATGTTGTAGTTTCTACACTTTATTTATTTAGCATGTTTCTAACCTTTGTTACTCTATGTTAGTTTGTACTATTGTTATTTTGTTGTTCTACGGTATATAATACTACTTATACTCATATACAAATTGCTATTACTCATTTTTATAATTTCAGTTTTATATTTACCTATGTAGAGTTGCATTGACTTTGTTGTTTTTGCTGTGTTTATTTATAGTTATACTTTTGTTTCTTTTTTGATCATCTTCATTTGTAATGCATTAGAACTTTATAGTTGATCTTTTATCATTATATCATATTTATATCTCGGTGTGTGTGTGTGTGTGTGTGTGTGTTACATAATTGTGCTAGTATACATAGGTGAAGGTTTTTGTGCAGAACATATGGTGCTCACCGAATAAATACTTGATTATTTAGTGCAGTGGCATATATTATGGTAAACATGGGACTTCAACGGTGCAAAAATATAGGATTTTTTTAAAATAATACCACTAAATTTAAATTTTTGTAACGTTTCAATGGACACTTGATATTTTAAAAACTCAACCAAAGGTACATTGCATGAAAGTTTTTAATAATTAGTTATGGAGAGTTATTAAATTGTCCTGAATTCAAAGTAAAAATGTTCACTTTTCAAATTTATAAATTCTTGAAATGTATATACATATAAATTAAGGGCAGTTCTATCTTAAAAGTACTCTTTGTTTAGTTTACTCTATAATTGTAACCTCATGTTTTTGTTGCAAATCACAAAACAAACAAATAAAATACTTTAAATAAGATTATTCAAAATTTACAAACACAAATAAAGTAGAAGCCATTTTAGTGCAATTTTGGGAATACAAAACACTTCCGATAAGATCGATCAATAAACAAATAAATCGTTTTTTTTTTATTTTAATACAATACAAGTAAATCATATGTAGGTACAAGTCGGTTGCTTTAAGTAACAACAGATTTTTTTTTACCTAAACATACATACACATATGTATGTTATGTATATGCATAGATGTATGAAAAAGATACACAAATTGCAAAACAAATATTGTTTTTTTTCATTGGTCAAATGCAACATATTTTACACTACTTTAGTTATTGCCATCATCACAATTGTATGATAAATACTTATGTATGAATAAAATTTTGTATGAACACTGAAAATAATCGTAACAATTTTAATGCAAACGAAATATAATATATTACGAAAACCCGAAAGATTTAGCTCGAAAATAATTGGAAATTTAATTCATTAAAATGCGGATGTTAAAAGTTGTCATTTAGCAAATGAAAAAATTAGCCATTTTATGGTTCCATATTTAGAAAGTAGAGCTAATTGTTTTTAACCACCTCCCAGACTAAAACCAAAAATTATGTGCACATTTTAATTTGAGATTCTTTGTGGAATAATGCTTATATATTTTAATGACAGTACCATACCTTTCATTTGTCTACCCTAAAAAAATCTATAAATAAAATTATTGCATATACTTGAATATAAATATTTTGCTCAGTGTAATTATACTCATATCAGACTGTCGTGGGTGTCACTGTGTTACATAGTACTACATATAATGTTTTCCATAACCGTACATAAACATAAGCGTTAGCATATTTATACACATATTTTCGTTCATTGCACTCCCTAAAAGGCAAACAAACAAGCAAATAGACATACAGATATTCAGATTATAAAATAGTAATTTCAAGGATTTCATATGCAGACAAAAATAACTAGAAGAATTGGACTGTATTCTGTTGTTTTAAAATTTCACTATTTTCGTATTATGTTCATGTATACGACGTATGTATGTTATATGTATAAAACAATGATGCCACAACTACCATCACATTGAATACTATAGAGTGTAATAGCACATTCATTATGTATTCATTACTGAGTCAATGTTTTTTTCTGTGCATACGATTGTGTTTGCTGATGCATTTCCTGGATATTAGCTAGTAGGATCTCTCACCCTTTCACACATATTATCTCTTTCATTCAAAATTTCGTAACATTTGTTGGTTCATTTATAAGCCGATTGCAATTTGATATTATTCTTTATATGAGTATGAGTGTGTTGGTATGGATACATTGTACATATGTACAATACATTTGTGTATATGAATTTAAAAAAATGTTTATATACACATTTTTTTCTAATCACACCACATTATACACACAAATCGTTCCTACACTCAAATAAGAAAATTAAAATAAAGTTAAAAATATTCAAAATTAAACCAATGCGCTACAACTGCTATTACATTATTTTAACACCAATATCACTTGAAATATGTGAGTGTGTGTGCGTTCGCTTCTGTATGGATATTCTGTGTAATACTCATAAGAAATTCATTATCATTTTCCGCCTGTATGAGTTGTGATTTGGTAATTGAAATGCTGTTGAGTTTCTCCACTCCTCCACTACTTCTTGTTCAATGGGTTCTCACTATAGTAACTTCCTGTATTTGTACATATATAACCCTGCTGTTTCTACTGCTTTTATATATACATACGTATTGTACATACTTACGTACAATGTATGCATTTAAGTTTGTTTCATCATTTTTGTTATTGTTTGTTATTATTATTATTATTATTCTTATTGTTGTCGATTTGTTAGCAACTGTTTTTGCATTTTGAACAGGCAACTTGACTTTTTGTAATGTCGGATGTTTTGGTAGTTTCTTTCCGTTTTTTGTTTCAAAATGAGAAACTTTGTTAATGCGTTAGGAATGATTAGATATAAAATATGGCAATATTGTTGTTTGTCATATTGTTATTGTTTTTCCTTTTGCATACAGCATAATATGTAGGTATTGTATTATTATACCATATACACCTACGTACAAATACATATGCCACAGTAGTGTACTTATATGAAAATTAGTCATTCATAAGGTGAGTAAATATTCTTTCTATTGATGTGGAATTAATAATATCCAGGTATATGCTATATTTCAGAGAAGTATGGAACCATACAATCTTCCATGTAAACGTACGTATATTTGAGTATAAAACAGTTTAGCAATTCATAAATACACTGAAACAAAATTAATAATAACAAAGCAAAAAGAAAGGGAAAATGGAATTTTCATATGATTGAAAATATATACACACATGATCGAATTACATTATATCCTAAATAAATCTACCGCTCAACCGTTCATAATGGAATCATTTCTTTCTTGACTCGTTTAAAAATTCTAAATAGTAGTATACATATCATGTGATGTAGCCGCTATTAGCTACCATATGTTATGTAAATTGTGATAGATCTATTTTAGGATATGATCCTTGTGATCTTATCGAAAGTTTAGGGTTACCCTGGTAGTGGCGAAACCCATTGTATAATAAAATACACATTTTGTAGGAAAGGCCCCCCCTAATCGGTAGAGATAACGGGTGCATAAGTTCTCAAAAAGGCTTGGATAACGTGATTACTTGTCAGCTATGATAATACTTTTTGATTTTGGTGTGTTTTTCGTTAATTTTTTAGGGCAGCAGTTTAAGATAAGCGGTAAGTATCACCATCTCAAAGAGCGATTTTTATGGAGTTATTTGTGGATGTCCAGCTGATTTTATGTTAATTTTATATGGACAGACGCGCCTTAATTGGGTATACATGGAGCATACGTATATGCGTATAGGCGTATAGTTCAACCAAAATATTGGAATAAAAAATTAATTGGGGTGTGTCATATACTCAACCTCTCTAGAGGCAGCCTTGCAGTGGAGGGATTTTATAAAAAGGTCAATTTTGTAGGGGAGCGGTTATGAAGGATGAAAATGGTAGGTAATAATATTCCAAAAAAGTATTTAGCAGAAACAACGAATGAAGGTCAATTATAAAGCTTATGCTCAGTCATGCAAGTCGCCACTTGCATAAGCTGAAGCAAGAACATTTATAAATGCATTAATTTTATATGGTCAATGGTTAGTGTGTTGGCCTTCTGATTTGTAGATCATGGGTTCTATTCCAGGCTGAAGCACAACTTTAATGTCGGCAAGCACTTGGCAATTCTTCCAGCAGTAACAATTTGCCATACAAAAGCTTCTAAAAGAACTCAGAAAAACTGATGTCATCGAGGTTCCGCCTTTCGGAACCGGCTAATATAAAAATGTCACTTCTAATACTGTCCAAAAAATTTAACACGCACAACAGTAATACTTACTTACTTACAGTATATAGGGGTTTATAAGGGCTTATTACTGTAAGTAATAAGCCCTTATAGCCTTATAGCCTTAATTTATTTTTTTCTATGGTTTACTCTTGGCCAACTATAGTATTAGTTATCGATTTTCGGATTTTACAAAATATGTCATATGAAACTCCATTATTAACCATCTCCGTATATTCTTATTCAACCGCTAATGTAAGTACACACCTTCATAAAATTTTACCTGCTCCTTTTCCTCCATTTCGAAATTATTGGAATCAAAAATTGAATTAATATCCAAACAAAAACGGACTATTTCGGAAAATGATCAAATTCATTAACATTAATGCAGTTCACCAATCGACGATCTTTGGCGTCATGATATTATTGTTTGGAACTTTTCACAATTTTTTTGTGTCGAAAAAAACAAACAATATCATTCCAAAAAAACCTCCTTACAGTCGGCTGGGGCCGACCAAACTATACCCTGCATATGTAGATTTATATATAAAAAGTTTACTCGAATATCCAACTTTTCTTTTATTTCCACTTTTCGAGAAACAATTTTTGCATATACTACTAATTTACACCCGAAATATGGTTGACTTTGACAAAGTAAAAGGATTTTAAGATAATTCCGAGGCTTAGTATGGGAGCTATATAAAAAGTGGGCGTGGCTTACCACTTTCTATTATATCTAATTAATTTTTCAATGTTAATCCACACCTTAAATTTGGTGTCCTACGTTGAATAGTTTCTAAGTTATGATGGTTAACATTTTTGTTTAATTTCCTCAACTTTGTATGGGAGCCCCAATAAGAAGTGGGCGTGGTACGCTGATTTTTCGCCAGATTATTTCCGACTACGATATTAATTTAAGTGTCAATTATGGTTATTGTAGACATAAGATTGCCGAAGTTACAGCTGTTTCAATTTAAAATTTGTATGGGGGCTACGATAAACACTGGGCATGGTGCGCCCATTTTCTGTGAGCCTAGTTGCTCGTACAATACTAATCCACACCTTAAATCTCGTTATTCTACGCTGAATAGTTTGCAAGTTATAACCGGTAACATTTTTTTTAATTTCCGCAACTTTGTATGGGAGACCCAAAAAGGAGTGGGCGTGGCACATTGATTTTTTGCCATATTATTTCTGACTGTCGTGTTAATCTAAGTGTCAATTATGGTTATTCTAGACAGAAGATTGTAGAAGTTACAGCAGTTTCAATTTAAAAGAAGTACAGACACTTTGTATGGGAGCTACGCTAGAAAGTAGGCGTGGCTCACCCACTTTTGGCAAGGTTATATAGTAGTATAATATAACTCTATGTGCCAAATATTGTTGTCCCAAGTGGTATATTATGTGAGTTATAGCAAGTTAAAGATTTTGAAAATTTCGAGGTTAGTCGCTTTGAATGCTTGGTGTGGGCGTGGTTATTGACCGATCATGCCCAATATCAATCCCCTCCGTACCCTTGGATCATAGATTACTTATGCCAAATTTCATCGAAATAGCTCAATATTTACTCAAGTTATCGTGCGAACCAGCCAGGTGACAGACAGACGGACGGACGGACGGACGGACGGACGGACATCGTTAAATCGAAAATTTAATCGACGCTGATCACGAATATATATCTATGTCTATATCTCCGGAGATTCCTTCAAGTGGACACAAACATCTGACCGAAATGAATATACCATGCATATTGCATTATGCAGGGTATAATATTGGCACGACTACTTCTAAGTTGTATCGATTTCCAAGTTGGGATATAAATCAAATTTATTATGCTGGTCATCTGTATTCATTTTTCAGAATTACTTTAACTATTTTTCAACAACTATCTGCAATTAAATTTCAACTGCTCAGTGTACTATGTACTTCTATATAGTAATAACACATAGGTGGTCTCTGGATGATAATTAAATCACATTGTGCATTTAATTGAATATTAAAATTTATTAAATTTCTAATATTATTATTAATTAATATCTACTCGTATATGTACATATCAACAATAACATTTTATTATGGAAGCAATGTAAAATATGTAAGTACATTAAAATTAGATTAAATTCTCTTCTCTGACATTTCAAACAAAGAATATATTCGTTATATTTAGAGTCTAACTGGTACGAATGCTCTAATAATTTGAAGTATTATTTAAAGAACATATAACAATTTAGTCAAAATAATTATAAATCTTGAAAATTAATCATATTCACATACTCTTACTTAGTCAAAAATCAAAGATAATATATATTTTATAATATGTATAAGTTTTGTCAAAGAAATGTGTACATACATACATTCATACATGGATATATATCTGTGAATACTTATACATTGCTTTGCCCATACAATTTATTCATTCATTTGTAAAAGTTAACCATAATAAAATAATTAACAATTACACCGCACTTCAATACGAATGTAAATGTGCAATGTTTCCGTTCAAATGAACACACGGCCACATTATGCCATTTAATGGGCTTCTTTATAAAAACATATATACCCGTCAGACCAATAATACCTACATACATATGTATGTAATTATGTAGATATACATATATGTACATATGTAATCATTTATAAGGATGACAGACCATGGCTACCAGGTTGTACCGTGAGTAGTAGCTATGGTAAGGCAATTGCATGGAAATAATATTCAATGCTATTGTGTGCCATTGTAAAATACACGAGTTGAATAAGTGTAGGTACAACAAATGGATCATCGAGTAACCCACGAATACATTGAACGAACTACAATAGTGGATATACGTAGGTATGTACTCATTACTCATACAATTACATTGAACCGACCACCAGATCATACGTGCTTCGTAGAAAACTTCTATATGCAATGATGTCTAACCGACCAACTGTCCAAGAGGAGGATACTTTTTGTATGTGTTATTAGTGCAATGCATACATAATATTCTACCATAGAAATGTACCTGTATTGACAGCTATTGCACCACCAACAACAATGATGTCAATAATAACGATGATGATTGCAGTTGGACTTGCTTAATGAATCCTAGTTGTCCGACCAAAGGTATGCCAGTGTATACACATACATTGTACTCCTCAAATTCCCCCATGCATGTAGGTACTTAGTTGTAACACAAGTTGCGCAATTAGCAAGGCTATTGTTCCCACGACGCCATTTGCATACAATAAACTCGAGGGATCATTTTCACAATTTTTCAGACTTGATTATAAATCAAGCACAACCGAACCAATTCGACCCGACTCAGGTACCGACTATCTACAATAGTATATCTATGTATATATGCGTTTATGAATAGATATGCATAGAAATTGTAAGTACATATTTAACCTCTGTATGCAACATATCTCATAGTTATATAGCAATTGCACTAATGTATTGTATTGTTTTATTCAAATGCTAGCATAGAATACATAGTTAGTAAATTGCTATGCTGAATTTCATATATGTATATTTACATATTTTTGCGATTTCATATAAGCACATAGACTTTATGTCCTTGACATGTCTACCTGCATGAAACAAAAAAAGCACGATGACTGCATTTATCAGAAAATAACATGCAATTAGAATTGTTTAGTTTCAGCAATGGTGTCGTGGTGGTGTACTTACTTACTTACTTATGTGGCCATAACAACCGAATATCGATTTAGGCCGAAAATAACATGCTTCGCCAGCCATCTCTGTTCTTCGCTAGCTGGCGCCAGTTAGAAATCCCAAGCGCCGTCAGGTTCTCCAGTACTTGGTCTTTCCACCGGAGGTTTGGTCTTCCTCTTTTGCGTCGTCCTCCAGCGGGTTCCGAATATAACACCTTCTTAGCTGGAGCGTGTTCTTCCATTCGCTCGACATGACCTAGCCAGCGCAGCCGCTGGATTTTGATGCGCTTTACTATGTCAATATCGGCATACAGCTCGTACAGCTCATCGTTGTACCTTATTCGGTACTCGCCACCAACGCAAATAGGTCCAAAGATCTTGCGTAGGACTTTTCTCTCGAAAACTCCAAGTATTCGCTCATCCGAGGTGGAAATTGTCCAGGCTTCAGCGCCATATGTTAGGACAGGCATGATGAGAGACTTGTAGAGTGTAGTTTTCGTTCTTCGAGAGAGGGCTCGACTTCTCAATTGCTTACCCAGCCCAAAGTAACACCTGTTAGCAAGAGTTATCCTACGTCGTGGTGGTGTACATATGAAATTATCAGCTATAATAGCAAAGGCAGTTTGTGATAAATGTTTGAGGATATTCATTTTGCCATACAATAATAGCTAGGGAGAGAATAGCACAGCAGCAATATAATTTGAAAGAAAAAATATAATATATATTTTATTTCTATCAATATTGCATGGGAGGCTATGGATAGATTATCAAGAGAATGTGTAAAATGATTGGTTAATACAATCTAAAAATATTGGATTTGATAAAAAAAGGAAGCTATTATTATTTGCTCTCACTACACCTTCGACTACAAAATGAAAATGAAGCACTTGAGAATCACCAAATAACCCCAAAGTTGCTCAGGAATCAAATGTAAGGGTAAAATGCAAGGCCGAGCCTGATTATTGAGTCTTTAATCACGAATCGATGGTTCTACCTTCCGACATTTTCTTACTGTGATGCCATGCTCCATATGCGTCGGATTGAAACCTCAACAAATCTAGGCCAGCTCAGAATTACTGTATTTCATTCAAGCAGAAAATAATTTTTTGGAAATTATTTCTGCACTTAAAAGTCGATATTCATATCCCACAAAAAATATAATTATTTCATAATATTTTCATTACAAATTATTGGCCTATTAAACGACAATATATGGATTTAACACATATTACTCCTCATATGGAGTACTATTGAACACTAAGCATATAAAAAAGCATCTGTGTTGTGATATATTACATTTATTGTGATTCTATTTTTAATTAACTTACATTTTTATACATGCTTTTGTAAGTAGCTACAATAATAATGTCTTGACTTGGGCAATATTAGCAACCATTGCTAAAATCGTGCTACATTTGCCATTCCAAACATGTTGTATACACATAAAATGGCCAATCTTAACAGCAGCAAAAAAAAAACGCATAACTATTTTATTTGCTATACGCATATACATAAATCTCCGTAGAGCGTCAGTATGAGTATAGAAAACGCATACAACATACTCCTCTAAAAGCATGTATTTGTAAATAAATTGTATGATGTTGCCTCATATAACTGACACTTTGCATCACAATTTAATGCACTTCATAAACTTTTATGCAGCAACATGGTGAGTGCGTTCGGATGTTTGTTTGGTACAAGCGAGGAACATTGGTTATATGATAATATACTTATGTAAGCATGTGCATAAAATTTTTAAGTATATTGCCTATATTTTTTTTTTTCTTCTTTTCTTTCTGTTTTATCGCATTACATATAGTTACATATATGTATGGATATTCCCATATTCTTTTTATGACAATCGAATGACTAAAAGGGCGCATTAAAATGAATATAATAGCATTTATAACCAAATCCGTTAATAGCGCATAAGACAACAGTCAAGCTATATAGGCAAATGGAATTTGTTGGTTAGTTGACTGACTGACTGATTGACTGACTAAGTGGCATGCAGAATTCTTCATGCATTACATTACATATACTTATAATAAAATTCATAACATTTATTATTAAACATACCATACAACATGCGCAGATCCAATGCACAAGTATGATTATCAAATTCTCATTCCAATCGACCAAACTAAATGCTTCCGAAGATTGTGCACACTTTCGTACTTACTTAATAGTTATGACCACAAAATGTGCTTTAATATTATCGTCATCATCTTGAAATGACCATCAAAATGAGACACACATTGTACGAGTACACTGTTTATGATTGTGTTCTTGTATACATATTTATGTGTACCTACAACATACATAATGATAATGTTCATTTGATATAATTTCTTTAGATTTTCTTCTACTTAAAAAGAGAAGAGTAGGTAATATAAAAATTGTTCTCACTGTTTGACCCAAACCATAACCACACCTCAACCACCCTTTTATTATATGTACGTAGGTAAGTATGTACATTTTATTCGATAAAGGGAATTAAGGCTGACATTTATGTTGTTCGTTGAGTATTAAGATTTGACATTTATTACGATGCTACTCATTCTCATGCATAGACATTCTCATGCATATGAGATTAGCTATGAGGCCAATGAGGATGACGTATATTTGTTATAATACCATCTACATATATATATGTTGTATATATTTCTACTCTTCTACACGTTCTACACATAGTACTTAACCGATGACCATTTGTGTGGTTAATAATATTTTGTAAGATGTTATTATATCGTATACCCTTATATATGTATATAAATATATATATGTAATAAAGTGAACAGATATAGAAGTAGAATAAATCGTGCAAGAAAGAGAATTGGTTCATTATGAGAAGAAATTGCTATTTATATACAATATTATGATATCTCATGTATCATGATAAATTGAGACGACGTTGAGGTTATCAGTATAAAAAATAAAGCTTTCTTTACTATCACCTCTAACGCAGTAAGTTTTTAACCGTAAGTGACACAGGTAACCAGCGTTACATTTTCGATTGTGAACCACCCTAATATACGAGTATCTATATTCTATAAATATAGAGTGTTATGCTACTAAATATGGCACATGTGTTCATTAAATGTCATATAATCCCCAAGAGAGTGTGAATAAAAGTGAATGGGCGCCATCTTTTAGTGCTGATGTAAAGATAACCGCCAATGAAACCACAAAGGGAAAACATATGGTCTTAGGGATGTTTTATTATAGGGAGGAGGATCGTTTTGCATTAATAAATATTGTAGAAATGAATCAATATTGAAACTAAAATATGTTTGTATTAATTCGATGAGATTCCGCATATTTGAATGCTCATTGGAAACTCTATTCGCTTAAATATAACTTTAAAATTGTACATTTAATACACTATATATACATACTATTTCATTCCTATTTAGTGAGTCCAAAAAAGAATTGGTAAACATTTTTTAAGCATTTAAAAAATTCATGAAAAATTATTATTTATTCGAAGCTACAAAAAAACATTTTCTCTCAAAGTTAAATTTATGTAACTGCAGCCTACTTATTTGAAAATCGCTTAACCCCATAATGTCAAATTTTTAATTGAGAATAATTATCATAAAAAAAAATAATTGTTATTTTCTTTTTGCAATTTAGAAATGAACAAAAAAAAGCAATTAAAAGTATACTTACACAAAACAAAATAACACCACGCAACAGAAATGATAAGAACAAAAAATTGAATTTTGTATAACAATTACTCAAACGATTTGCATTTTAATTAAAATTCAATCAAGCTTCAATTTCTTATTTCTGAAACTTTACAAATATGAACGCACCACCACATAAGGCACCAACAAAACGAAAAAAAAAAATAAACAAATAAATAGATTTAGAAAAAACTGAAATTTATAACAAATAAAAAAATTCTATGATGAATAGCGCAACAAAAAGAAATTAAATGAAAAGAAAATGAAGAATAAATATTTTTAATTTTTCCAGCTTGTGAGAATAATTACCATAAACCGCTAACAAATCTCATTTAATGTCAATAACAACAACAACAACAACAATAACAAAATAAAATAAAAAATCACTCCAACAAAGTAACAGCGACAACATTAAAATAACCACAATGGGTGCTTTAAGGAAAATCTCGTTGACGCTTGATGTTCGAAGACAAAGGAATAATACCTACCAACAGTATAATAATACTGACAGCACAACACGTCTCATCAGCTAAATACCAAAGCACAAAGCTTGGAATTGCCTGCAGCATTAGCTATTGTTTATGCGCACACCAAGAAAAATTTGAGAAAATTCATTATGAGACTAGTTAAATTGAAATGCTTACTACCTTACTACTTTGCTCAGTGTAATCCTTCATTTCATATATAGGGTGATTCAGATTACAAGAATAATTTATCAATATAAATTAGAATTTCACAAAAGAAAGAATCACAACAAACAAGTCTCACCAATATTAGTCGAGTTTGTCTTCCAACGTATTTATTCCTTCCTTTGGTATTAAATTTAGTCATAACCGAAGAGTACGTGTTTATAACATATCAAGTTGAGGAAAAATATATCCCTTATTTTTTCGCTTAATGGTTTCAGCGACATATGTGGCATATGTATTTCGTAATGTATTGATCAACCAACTTCGGACTTGTGCTAGTTGGAAATGTTACATTCTATGTTAAAAAAGATAATACTTTCATTTTTGATTAGTCGATTCAGTTGTTAGTAGTTAGTTAGTTAGTATGTTAGTGGTCGTATGGTAAACTACACAGAAACACAAAACACCACATTGAAAAACACTTGAGCTGAATTTGGATGCCACAATAATTGACGCCAACTTATAAAATCCTATTGAAAGAATTCTCAGTGTTAAACCTAACTGACTCAAGGTAGATAAAACAATAATTTTTGTTTAATCTAATTCAAAATTATCCCCTAACCCAGCTATAAATATGGTTAACACAGACAACAACAATAAAAATTGACCTAACCATGAATTTACGAATAAAATATTAAATAGCAGTTACAAGCGTAGTGGTTATAGCGCGGTAATACGGCTAAAACGTTAGCCAAGTTTGAATCGATAAACAAAAAGTTTTTACATTTGATTATAATAAGCTGCTTCCATATGGTCAAACACTAAAAGCGAATCTCTGCTGTCAACAACTGAACCTTTTAAGGCTAGCGATTGACCAGAATTGCCCAATAGAAGATATGTTGTATTTCAACAGGACTCTCCAAAAAGCGCGAAGTCTTGGTTGGGATGTGTTGGATCATCTACCTTATAGTCCGGACCTAGCTCCAAGCAATTGCCACAATTTTCATCATTGCAATACTTCTTTCGTTATAAGAAATCGTCATGAAGAGAAAATTGTGAGAAACAAACAAAACGGTACATTATTGACGCAAATCAAACAATCAGAATCGTTATAGATTTATGGATTTTCTTTTCCCCAAGCCAGCATTAGTAAATTTTGAATAGCAAAACGTTCGTGACGTTACCTTTACAGAGCTTTTCTACAGAGTTTTATCAATTATAGACTAGAAAATCGATATATAATGCATTTTTTATTATCATATTATCTTAGAAATAAAAACTATTTATTGATAATTGCTCTTTGAGTGGATCAATCCGATAACCCGTAGAGATCTGCAAACAGATAAGTATACATTAATCAACTACTTGAATTTACTGTTTGAGACACCTTGTATAAATCTATTCAGATGCATAAATATGTAGATATAATAATAAATAATATGCATGTATGTGTTGGTATTTTTTTAATGTATACGATAACACTTTTAACAAAATTGTGGCTTTGATGGTGCAGACGTTCGGTTTCTTTTTCTTTTTTCTTGTTTCTTCTCTTTTTTCTTTTTTTATTCCTTACTTAACTTGCTCTTCCGTTGATGATGTTGTTATCAATACTTTTGCTGTTGTTGTTGTTGTTGTTGACTTAGTAACAAAAATCTTTGGTGACAATTTCAAACTGTTTACACTCAATGTAAATACTTACAATCACATAGAAAATGTTACAGAACAGAACGACGGAATGAGATGAAGACAAAATAAGATAATATAGAAAAAATACAGAATCTGAAGCAAAACAGCAGAAAAAGGAAAATTAACAAGAACAAAAAAAAAAGTTGAGTTTAAAAGTAAGTGCAAAAAAAAAGCAAGAAAATAAGAAAAACCAACATCAAAATGGAGAGTATGAGAAATAGAGAGCGAGAGAAAACTCAATTAAACTTTTATAATTACAGTTAAAACGGAAGAAGATATTTATCCAGGATAATTGCATTGAAAACGAATGAACGAATGAATGAATGAATGAATGAGAAAAAGAGGTACTACCTACTAGCGGAGGAGAAGACGGAGAGAGATAGAGAACAACATGATAGTGGTAAGAGCTGAAACCGAAACAGAAGAAGCCAACTGTTTGTGAGCATAAAGTGCACAATTTAATACCAAACTGTTATTGTATTGTAGTTGCAAGTGTGACTTTTTTTTTTCTTTTCATTATTAATTTTTTTTTTAATTTTTTTATTTTTTACTCATAAAAGTACTTTTTTTCTTACACCTCAGTAGCAAGAGCAACAACAAGAATTGTCGTTAGTGTTACAGCTGTTGATACTACTGTTGTATTGGCTGTTGTTATTGTTGCATTTGCGCCTTCAAGCGATAAAATTGCTTAACTTTATTTTATTTTTATTTTTCATTTTTTTTTGTGTATACTCTTGCGAAATAAAATAAAGTGGCAACACTTTGTGAATTACTTCACAACTGTTCTAGGACTATTCCGTTGCTACCTTTGGCCATTCTCCTTCTTCTTCTGCTTCCTCTTCTAATTTATTGCATATATTGCAATGTTGTTTGTTGTTGTTTATTTTTTCAAATTCATTTTTAAATATCTCTCAACCACGTTAACAACAATGTTTGTACTGTTTACTTGTTTTGAAGGCATAAATTTGTCACGTGACGTTAGTTTTATATTGTGATTCACACAAGAGATATCTACATACCCAGATGGGAAAATGATTCTAAGCATCATTGGTTCTGCATCAGTTACAAAATTTCACGAAATTCGAAAATATGTTTTTTGCTTTAAAAAAGAAGTATTTTAGTGTAAATTATTAATAACACGGTGCTACGAAAAACATGTTGGCGTATGAACGTTTCAAATAACCTAGTGATCACGAAAACTATCAAATACTTTTTAATAAGGTCATTTGCCGTTTTAGTGTCATGCTTAAAAAAGTAATTTTTCAACCGATCCTATATTTATTGTGGGTTTTAAAAACGGAGAAGCAAACGTTTCAAAACATATGTTTTAACTAGACCCACAACGCGTCTTGAAACGACTCAAAAAAAAACGTTGTACTCTTAGGCCCATGTACTGCATTAAGGGGGTCCACCTGTGTGAGCGCGGTATTTCGAACGCTTTTTCGGGAATTTTCGTTAGGAGAACTAATTCGAAAATAAGAATAAGTTTTACGTCATTTTGAAGGTTTGTGCTTATATTTCAATAGTAAATTTTTCCAATAGTGTAATCCGAAGGCTTGTACTCATTAAGGGCGTTCAAAGTGACCCCTTCAAAATGAAATACCGAAATTGTGGGCAATATTCCGCTCAAACCAGTTATCTAAAACGCAAAAAGTAAAAAAAAAAATCTTATTTCTGTTTATATCGTTGAGGTACTGACGTAGGATTTTGACGAAATTTTAAAAATTGAAGAAATGGCAGTTGTTTTTATAAAAATTATTCGTTTTCATGCTTTTTTCGATATAAAAACTGCTGTAAAATTGAAAAAAAAAAATTTGAAAAACCGCTACGTGGGTACCTTCAGTTATCGGTATTAATGAGTCTGTCAAAATTTCAAGTCAATCGGTTAAGTAGATTTTTTTTAATCCTGCCCACAAAATTCAAAAATATTGTTTCGAGAAAAACGCTTTCAAAGTTTGGAAACACAACAAAACTTTGTATTATAGACTCACATTTAATCTGCAATACCAGGACCATAAACTTCCCCTTCCTCATCCTGTAGAAGCTCTCGTTAAAGATGCGAAAAATGTAAAAAAAAATCGATTTTTCGAAAATTTTACACGGGTGGACCCCCTTAATATCGGAAAAATGATGCAATAATATTAACAATTCTATCATGTGGTAATAAAATTTTGAATATAATTGCAAAACTTTATGGCGAAAAAGCGCCACAAAATGTGTCCATAAAAATGTTTCGGCATTAATCCAGTGCACCGGTCTAATAGCGCAGCATTCTTTGTGGCATTTTTGTGGTCATTAACAAATTTAACAAAGTAATTCATTAAATTAATGTAACCGTTAAATCGATCATCTGAAAGCAAATATAGCTACGAATTGTTGTTGTTGTTGTAAATTTGAGAATGTTCCTTCCAAGACCAAGAGAATCGGCCTTTACCGCCAATCATTGCATATTTTTAGAGCCAAAAAATGTATACTCCATCAGTGACGCATGCACGAGTACACCTTTAAGACATTTCCAACAGAGCACTCGTAAATGGAAACACACAATTTTACACCCCCACACATAGGCAAACACACTCGTAGATTTATTAAAACAATTTTTAATTAATTTTATTTTTACTTTTCATATATAAACTTGTGCTCAACAAAATACACAATAAGTGTTAGTTGAATGGGAGCGAATTTTTATTTATTTTGTATGCTATATTTTTTATCTTTAACCCTCTGGTGTTGTAGGATTTTTTTGGCCGATGGGTGAGACAAAAAAAAATATACTTTTATTAATTTGTATCCAATAAATAATGCACATTCAAATTGTTTGTCAGATTTTTTTTTTCTCTTTAACAATATTATGTAGTATTTATTTCCTATAGAACTTATTTTTATAAATTTTTGTTGCATAAATAGTGAATACATAAATTTGTTGTCCGATTTAATCTTATTATTTCTACACTGCTTAAGGGTTAAATATGTACATGAAATTAACTTCATTTTCACACTAAAACGTTTTCGTTTGTTAATCAAGTCATAAAATATAGAAAGAACTTTTTTAAACAACAATTTACAAGCAAATAAATAAAAGAAGAATGCACCAGAAGTAATAACAACAATAAAAGTGACAATTGCACAATAAAGAAGTTGAAATGAGTTTAATCGCTTCAATAAAATTAATGCGTATTTTTGCGTTTTATCTTATTGTTTTTACGTTTGAAAACAAATTAAAGTCAGCTCTTAGCTTTATTTAAAAGTACTAAAATGTTATATTCGCATTTAATGTATGCATTAATATAGATTTGCCTACTTAATTGAAATAACCTCAAACCTTCATCATCCAGACCAACCACCATCACCACCACCACCACCACCACGCACATCTTAATAAAGTCATGTTTCCACGTATTGCATAGTATTAGGTAGTTATAATTCAACTATTTGCGTACAAACAATAAACATGAATTTATCAAATAGACATTATTAATATTGAATATAATAGGAAATACAATATGAAAGTTGCTAAATAGTACATAAAAGTCATGTGCAATCGAATATGACCAACGCATACATATGTGAATTATTGATGAAGAATGTTCATAAATTTAATTTCTACATATTATTAACTAGCAGTTTATTATCCAATTCCAATTATCATCATAGTCACGTATTGAAAAGTTATAATTTCAATGGAGTGCTACATACACTGAGAGATATAAAAGTGAACATGATGCAATGAATGTTAACTCCAAACAGAAATACATATACGGGTGAAAAAATGTAGACTATTAAAAAATATATGTAGAAGTAGTCGAAAGATTATTTTGAGGAGCATCGTTAAGTCTACTTCGTCAAATTTTCGGCTGGGGCCGAACAAATTATACCATGCATATGTAGATATATTATTTCCACTTTTTGGGAAACAATTTTTGCATAGACGAAGTACTTTGTATGCTATGAGGGTTCTAAAAGGGATAATTTAAAGGAGGTTTTTAAGATAATTCCGAGGTTTAGTATGGAAGCTATATAAAAAGTGGGCGTGGCTTACCTCTTTTTTGTAAATCCAATTAATTTATCAGTACTAATCCACACCTTAAATCTCGTTGTTCTACGCTAAATATTTTATAAGATATAGCGTTAAAAATTTTTTTTTAATTCCCTCGACTTTGTATGGGAGCCCTAATAAGAAGTAGGCGTGGTACGCTGATTTTTTTTTGTCATATTATTTCCTACTGCCATGTTAATCTAAGTGTCAATTATGGTTATTCTAGACAGAAGATTGTAGAAGTTACAGCTGTTTCAATTTAAAAGATGTGCAGACACTTTGTATGGAAGCTACAATAAAAAGTGGGAGTGGCTCGCCCATTCTCGGCAAGGTTATGTAGTAGAGTATATTATAACTCTATCCGCCAAATATTGTTCTCCCAGATGGTGTATTGAGTGAGTTATAGCAAGTTAAAGATTTTGAAAATTCCGAGGTTAATTGCTTTGAATGCTTGGTGTGTGCGTGGCTCTTGACCGATCATGCGTAATATCAATCCCCTCCGTATCCTTGGATCATAAGATACTTGTGTCAAATTTCGTCGAAATAGCTCAATATTTACTCAAGTTATCGTGCGAACCAACCAGGTGACAGACAGACGGACGGACGGACGGACGGACATCGTTAAATCGAAAATTTAAGCGACGCTGATCACGAATATATATCTATATCTATGTCTCCGGAGATTCCTTCAAGTGGTCACAAACATCTGACCGAAATGAATATACCTTGCATATTGCATTATGCAGGGTATAAAAATATAGTTAGTTGTAGGATTCTCAAATGGTTTAGTTTTTAAAGATTTTTCATTTTCACTCAGAAACTTAAAAACATCCTCTTGCTTTGAGACATATAATATTAAATTAGAATTCATTTTTTCAAAGTGTTGTTCTAAATTTATACACACATACATAAGTCTCGAACAGACGTCTATGACACAATACACACTTACGCCCTATCAAACGTTCACTGCTAAATAAACTAAGTAATAAGCATTTTCATACATTATTGTTAGTAAATTTAGGTCAAACTTTGCACATTTATCAAAAATAACTCATTGAAGAGAATATATATTGTAAATACATATTTACACGCAGATATATTAACACTCCCTCTAATATTAGCATGTGTAAGTATACATAGTACATATATGAAAGCATATGAAAGAATACCAATAGCATTTTCATGCTAATTTTCCACATCACCGCTAAATTGAACCAAGATAAGTAATTCCGTTCCGACAATGGCATAGTGAGTGAGTAAAACTTTTATTTACGTATGTTTGCGCATTTCCTTCATACTTCCGCATTTGATACTGAGAAGGACTCTATTGGAATGTATAATATAAATAATGGGGGTGGTATTTGATCAAAACTTATTTGCTTAATCAAATATTGTGGCTTTCATTTAAGTTCAATAAAAATCCATTTTATTTCCAATTTATTTTGTAACATTCTCTTCCACGACCAAGCGCCACCATGTCAATTTAACTTGATTTTTATACAGATGGAGTACGCGAAGTTTTATACTCGTATTGATCTTCAAAGAAAAAGTTATTTTTATTCGTAACTTTTTTTTTACTTTAGAGCAAAAATATAGACGAACTATAGTTATGTATTTGTAGAAATATTGACATTTACCCAAAACAAATAGTTGCGATGGCACTACAACTAAATAAACAACGAATATGACGATTTATTTTCAAAATATTATTACTTTTGTTAGTGCTACAAGAAAATAGATGGAGGCCAAAAAGATATTGACAATATTATCCTTATTCTTAAAACCCCAAAAAGAGTTCTAAAAATTTATTAATATAGAGTTTAATTTGAAAGTTTTTACATGTTCAATATTTCTTTCTATTTATGATTGATATGATATTATTGTATCAGGTCAGTGCAGTGTTTATTTCAGTGTTTATTAATCAATAATATATTTTCTTGCATTATGTGCAATGTCTTCCCAACGTTTAGGCAAATTTTTAATTCCCTGCTCAAAAAATCCTTGGAGGCAAAATACGCGTCGATATCCCTTTTTATAGCTTCTTCTGAGGTGTAGTTCTTATTACCTAAATGGAACTGAAAAGGAAAAGGTGATAATCGAAAGGTATGATATCCGGAGAGTATGGTGGATGTGGCATTAGCTCTCATCCGAGGTCGTTCAGCTTGCCCAAGGTCTGTCTTGCGGTATGTGATCTTGCGTTGTCGTAGGGAAGCAAAATTTTGCGTCTATTCACTAAAGACAGTCGGTTTTTTTCAAGTACTTTATTCAGTTTGGATAGTTGTGATCGTTTGGTCTGGTTCCAGCAAAACAAAATGAACGATACCTGCATTATCCCTCCAAATAAGCAGGAGAATCTTCTTGTGGTGGATGCCATCTCGTGGGTTTCATCTTTATCTAACGTTTGCGAACAGCATTATTGTAAAGGACCCAGTTTTCATCCCACGTAACAATACGGTTCAAAAAACTGTTATTTTCAAGCCGCTGCAGCAGCTGAGAACACACATTCACTCTGTACTGAAGGTTTTCGATAGAAAGTTTATGCGGAACCCATTTTCCCAGCTTTAAAACCTTTCCCAATTAAACCAGGTACCCATAAACTGTTCCATGTGATGAATTTAACCTTCCAGCCATCATATCGACTCTCAAACTTGGCTCAACTCAACGAATTCCAGCAAGGCGTCAGAGTTAAAGACCTCAGGACGACCAGAGCGTGAGGCATCCTCAACGTCAACGAGTACTTCTATTAGCGATTAAAATCACTTGTATACATCAGAGAAAATAAAAATAGTTCCTTTATCTCCCACGAATTATTTTTGTACACAAAAAGTGCCCACTGTAAAACTATTGAAAAAATGACGCTCGAACTTATGGACTGTCCTGTTATGTTAACAAATATATACTATATATATATACTTATTGTACTATTTTGGAATTGTATGTTTTCTTTTGTAAGACACAATGTTTTTTATTGCCAACTAAAGGCTTTTTATTTTTTCTCATATAAAAAACAACATTCTTATTATCTTTTATTGAACCCATTGTGCTCTTTCCTAAAATTTTTAGACGGCAGCAGTATTCATTTACCATATAATAGTGAATCTCTAAGCCATTACCGTATCAGAAGGTTGGCCTCTAAAACTGTGGCCATAATTGTGCATTAACTGTATGTATTAATGCATTCAAATCTCTTTTCATCAAACTAAATATTCAACATGTGATCCATAGATACAACTTGGAAGTTTACTGTGTCCAAATAGAATTGACTTTGGCATATGTTCATTTTATTGTCATAATGCTTTTGACATAATCGACTGCTCGACTTGAGCTTGGTTGGTGATATTTATTAGAGCCACTTTTTATGACATTACTAATATTGCAAACTCATAAATTACGGTTTTTGTACAAGACTATAACATCTATCATAACAATGATATGTAAGTAGTAAGTAGTGGAAACGTGATTTCAATTGTTCGCATAAACATGACAGCATTAACATTATGTATATTTAGACATGTGTATATATTTATGTTACATATATACCAGAAAAAAAAAAACTAAATGATATAGTAACGCATACACACCATGTAGTATTTGTTATAAATCGTTGTTATTATGATTGTCAAAATCTCTTCTCGAGTACAATAACTTGTGCATATCCTTTGTAGATGTTATTTCCAATATTGATGAGCACGGGCAAAAATCCCACTTTTCATTTTGATGGAAATTTATGTTGACATTTCAATATGTTTTACTCTACATATAAAAAAAATAGATGTAATAATAAGAATAATAATAATGAAAATGATGGGCAAGATATTATCAGACAGGTATAGAATGTCTTGTAGACAGAGCTAAACGTATCGATAAGACAAACTTACGGCCGATTTTTGCAAATTTTTTTTTCATAAATATTACCATGTGTAAAATGATTGAAATTGATTATGAGTAGCTCTATTGTGCTAGTTGTATGTAGTACGCGTGTGACACTATCCTAATAATATATGGGCATACATATCCTTAGCATTTTATTTTTTCTATAGAAAAACCCTTATCAATTTTTAATAAATAATTTGATTTTTTTTTTTTTCATTACATATCCTTGCTCATAAGGTAATTTTGTATTTACAATATCTGACAGCAGCATATATGTACTACATTATACACGTATATATATGGATAGATAAAAAAATATATAATATTAATGCATTATCCTGTAGAATATTTATGTAAGTGTAGCTTGCCCACAGCAATTCAGGTGCAAAAGCGGATTTTGTGCTTATGTTGCGCGCCAAGTGAATTATTTTATTTTTTTTTTTTGACTTTACTTATATGAATGTTTTGTTATTTGTTTTTTTTTTACGAGGAAGTGATTTTAAAACATCAATTTTCACCCGACATTGTGGGTTTGATGGATTTGATCAAATGAATAAATACATAAAAGGGTATGTGTGTATGTGTTAAAATGTTGTTACTGAAAAGTAAATTTCTCTGTAATCAGTTCTTGCGGTTTTTGCTACTACATTTTAAAAGCTTTTTCTACCCTTGTACTGTTATTTCCTTTCCTTTTCGTCCCTTCTTTTTTTTTGTCGTTGTTGATCCTCGAATACTTTTATTTTGGTAGCCTTTCAAATGTGGATACTGTTGTGGTTAAAACTTGTAATTAAGTTAGTTGGTCGATGTTGTTGTTTAAAGTATTCCATCACAATATTTCACTGGTCTATAGTATATTATATTCTTATCAGTCGATAAAAGCAAATATGCTGACAACTTTGATGTGCTGCCAGTAATAATATTATAACTATACTACATAGTAATACAACAACTATTGATATGAGTAGTAGAAAATATATGTACATAGAAATACATATAGAAATACATACAGTAATAGCGCTCATCTCGTATTCAAGGGCGTCGAATTTGGCTCACCACATCCTACTCAATTTCTAAATCTCACACTTAAAAAGTCAAGAATATTTTGAGTTCATGTTTTCGTAAAGGTTGGCCTTCTGATCTGTAGGTCGTGAGTTGAATCTCCGGCTGAGGCATAGCATAAAAACGATTTTTCTATCGTACGGTACCCACCTTGCGGCAATTAATTCTTCGGGTAGCAACAATTTGCCATGGACAAGCTTCTAAAAGAAATCTGTGACAAAGCTCAGAAAGAGTTCTGCCGTTCGGAACCGGCTAAAATAAGTCTTACTTCCATCTAATACTGTCCAAAATTTAACACGCACAACAGTAATGGAAGAAAAACTCGACCAAAGAGCCCTTCGGGGCATATAAATGCAGTATATTAATTTTTTATATTTTTTTAAAGGACGTCAAAATATTTATATATTTATTTTTTATCAGAATAATGATCTGAATGAATTTAATTTAATTTAATTATATAATAAAAAAGTCACATCTACCTCTTGTTACCAAAATATCCTACTGTCTTCACACTTTCCCAGTTCTACTGACTGAACAATATTTTTTCGAAAATTATACCAAAATATCCTACTGTCTTCACGGTTTCCCAGTTCTACTGACTAAACAGTATTTTTCCGAAAAGTCAAAAAAAAACATTTGCAATGGTAATGCTCCTCAAAAATTTCTGCCAAAAAGGTAACTGACGACAGGTTGAAAGCAATAATCTAATTGTTGTTATTTTTGTGGCTCATAGCCAATAGAGTTTGTTTAAGGCTGGTATACAGTATACATATACGTATACATATGTTTAACTATATCAAAATACTCATAAACCATAGGATCATATTTAACCTCTTTTTCTCATTAAAATTGTTAAATGTCAAAGCAGGATTTCCTTTGTTTGTCGGTGCTGTTATTGTTGTTATATTTATTTTTTGTTTTTTTTTTTATATATTTTTATTTATCATTTTCACATTTTCATCATCAACATACAGTGAAATGGTGGGAAAGCGAAAAATTACCAAGAAATATATTTCGAATGGTATTTCTAATATTTTAAAAGGTATGCACACAATCGCAATTGCAAACTTGCTTATATGTTATGTACCATGAATTTTAGACAGCATAAAAGGGAAGGCCACTTTAATTTTTATATGAAGGGATATTTTTCGGGATAATCTGCGTTAAATAATTTTATAGTATTCCATTTTGCAAAGACAATTTTTGGGTATAATTAAAGAACTGTTGATTAATTACTCAAAATAACCTAAATAAAATTGGCCGAGACCAACTCTGACAATAGACAATAAAGTGTATCTTTCCTACGCGCATATACAGTGACTTATATAAAACTCGTATACAGGAACACATAAAAATATAGTATAGATCACTAAAATGATTGTAAGTGCAGCAGCAGGAGTGGCTATAGCTAATGCATAGTGATGATGATAGCGGTGGCTGCGAGGTTAAGGGTGACAGTGATGAAAGCAAACGACTATCAGCACATCATATGTAGGTATGTGCATATATATATAGATATTTTTTGGAACATATTTTACCAGAACATGCAATAAGAGAACAGCGATAACAACAACAATAATAGCAACACTATAAAGCACACGATATCCGTTGCATGTTGGTACAAGAGTAGTAACTTTTCATGATTGTTGTTGCTGTTGTGTTTTGCTTATACATCTTCTTCTCTTCCTGTACCTCTTTTTCTGTGTTTCATTTTCTATATACAACATTTATATGTGGTAATATTTTTTGTGTGAAATTGTGCCATTTTTTTGTTGCAATAACTGCAGCTGCATGTTGAAGATTTCCGGTACAAAAGGATATCAAAATAAAAAATGGCGTTGAAGATGTTACATGAAACCATATAAATAAATTCATAGAAAAAGATTCTTATTGTATGTATGGCTTTGTTCGCATACACGTGTATTCGTATTCACACAAAGCAAATCAAAAAAAAAGGTATTCACGTATGAACGTGTGAGAGAGATGCCAGTGGGCTCATACCTTGGTTGAGTTGTACTGCTGAGATTCTAACCACAGACCGCTTCTTGATTTCTAATAAAATTAAAATTATTCGAGATTAGTCGTTTTTACATAATGGAATAGTAACTTATAATAAATAAATATACAAATTCTACTTGTTTGCGATGTTTTCGCTGTTGTTTATGTTTGCTGTTAGCGTCATTTCTCGTCATCTTGTTTGCCACTTGCAACCTATTGCTGTATATAATTGATGGCAAACCTTGACTATGTTGTCGCTGTTACTGTTGATTTTGTTCCATTTGTTCTTTTGGTTAATTGTTGTTGTTGTTGTTACTGTTGATGTGATGGTGGTGCTGCTGCTACTTGCTGTTGCTGTTTTATTCGCATTAGCACACTTTCCATCAACTTCCAAATTGTAAAGCCTTTCGTTGGTGGCCAATACAATTATTCAAAATGTATGTTTAAATCAAGGTTTGATTTATTTAGATTATTCTTCGTTATCGAAAGAAATTTCGTATTAAATGAAGAAGAACAGCACGAAAATCACAAACGAATTGTTTCTGATGTACATCGCTTTGTACAAAGAAAAACACTCGAGATATACTTGTATATGTTTATGTGTATTATTTATTACAAGAAAACGATTAGAAACGAATATAATTTGTTATTATTAACACAATTAGTTATTGCAAAGTACAAAAAACACTCGAACTATATGTATAAAATAAAATATGTATAATAATAAAAAATGCGCGCACTTCGTGTCGAGAACAAATATATAAGAAGAAAAAAAAAAGAAGAACAAGAATAACGAATCGACTGCTGACTGATCAAGTCAGAGTTGCCTTCGTCTTCTATAAGGGTGACACCAGACAGTGCGCGTGATGTAATAGTCTGGCGTAGACAACGTATGTGTAACAAAAAGGAAGACATAGAAAATTCGTGAGAATTATTAAAACTAAAATGTCATGCGATTATCAATTTGATTTTTTTTTTCCACATTATCGTTATTAATATTGAATAACAACCACAAAAAGTATATTATTATCAACTATAAGTAGAAGTGTGGCATTTCTTGCAGAAGTAAAAATACACATTAACATCTCATATTTGAATTTAGTTCTAGAAACTCATAAGCCCACAAATATACATACACACACACGGCATATATGTAGATAAGACATATGTACATGCAAACAATAGATATATCCATGCAAGCATTTGCATAAAGTGTTTGCGTCATCAAACTAAAATCAAATTACGTGATGTTGCAACATGTCAACTCAAACATGCTCACTCTGCTCTAAGTGCTTCTATTTCATACGTATGTGTATGTAAATGTTTGCCTATACATATATGTGTATTAGGTAGTACGTCGAGTAAGTGAAAGCATATTGCACTTTCATGGTGGCTAGCTACACATATCTTTACCATGACATTTGCATAGTTACATATATATGTGCAAGTAAGTATAAGTACAATAAATTCAAATGTTTAAACAAATACTTGCAGAACAAGGTTTTCCTTGGCATGTAGGGCGTTGCTAATATTTACATATTAAATTGAATTAAGAAAAACCAAAAGCAAATGAAAATTATAATTAAATATTAGACTCTATATACATACAATGTACCAATGGTATTCTGTACATTAACATTACAGGTGGAACAGATTGTATACAGTAAAATTTTACCAACCTGGTTCAGCGATAAAGAAATTTGTTTGATCATTTCAAGCATTTTTCCAAAGTAGGCAGAAAGAATTTTCAAATTCAGCGCAGCCTACTATTCAGTTATTACAGGCATTAGAGAAACTTCAAGAGAGCCCCACTAATAAAAGGAATTACGGTGTAAATGTGTTCCAAATGCATGTTGGCAATAATAAAACAATGGGGATTGCTTATACTCATCACCACTTTAGGGGTAATTCCTGAGAAGCTATGATGTTATTTGTCGATTTTCACCTATTTGGCGTACATTTTGTATGGGAGCCTCTTAAATGGTGGATTCAGATATTAAATATGTTCCTCGAAAATGTTGATGAGAAAATATTAAGGAAAGTCGCTTATACATTAAACCCCCTTTGGGGGGATTCCTGAGAAGACATGTGTATATTTATCAATATTCACCGTTCTAAGAGCGATTTTTGGATGGCTAGATCTATTTGAAATTGAAACATTGACTTGTATCTAATATGTCGAGATGGTTAGTTTAATTAAAGTTTATATTGCTGAATTTGAACGGGCCTGAACGAGCACTTGTAATGCAGAGCACAGTAAAATATCAATTGTATCTGTAACTGATCAAATCATACAAAAATTTAGAAAAAGATTTTATTAGATTAAAACGTGAAAATTTGTGAACTAATAGACACTGTCAATATCTCAAGTGACAGCGTGTGGAATGTCAGATATAAATATTTGGGCATGATAAAGATTGTTGGAAGCGGGATGCCTTTTATACCCAGATAGTAATTGCGAAGGGGTAAGAATATGAGTTATATTATGAAATGACCTTAGAACTCTTTAATAGAGACCGCATTTGTACTACTGGGCTCAGAACAGTTTCCCCAGGTCAATGGTACGTACAGACCGATGCAGATAAACCTTCAAATCTATTTTAATACTCACTATAGAAACTGAGGATACTTACGTGATAAGGTGGAACTCAGACATTTGCACTGTAATTGCCTCTAACTCTAGAAATCAGTGCCTTGGAAAGTACTTTCTCGACAACAACTGGCCGAATGGATCCAGTTAGATCTTCGTTCTCTACCTGAGAGAGTTTGTCCGAGTACTGTCGTGTCAAGAGAGCACTTAATGCTTACTGTTTGAACCAGTAAGATTTCTATAGATCATCATATATTTCCGAAATTTTATTAATCGAACGGATTCAAGAAATATGGAAATCTTTGGACAGGATGTATTGACCTATGTTGAATTAAATATGGACATAATTTGATTTTCTTTTTTAGATCACAGACCTTTCAACCGAAATTAAGCTCATGCTATATTTAAATGTCACTTCTATAAAAAGTGTTCAAGCATCGCTTCTAAATGTTTAAAATTTTGGCATTTTATATGGTAAATATATTTCTTTTTAAATTTTTCAAATGAAATTTCAATAGCAAACTGAAAACGTGTGTGAGTGCATTTTCAATACATTTTACATTTTTTGTTTGATTTTGTTTTTTCTTTTTTTACATTTAATTTTTTTGTTTGATTTTTTTTTTTTTTGTTTTTGTTCCCCGTCTTTTCATTTTTTATTCATATCCAAATAAATGCGTATATGCTCATACAAGTAAGTCTTATACATACATACAAGTATGCTCAACGGAGATACGAACTGCATATAACGCTGCGCAACAAACGCATTTATAAATAAAAAAAGAGAGTAAAAACGGTATCACTTAATAGGCGAATGCAGCAAAATTTATAGCGAATGGTGATTGTGATGATGATGGTGATGGTGATATTGGTGAATAGCTAATGTATATTGGGAAAAAATCATATATACATATGCATGTAACTAAGGACATCCATTTATATATACGCCTACAACTAACGCCCCATTTACTTGTATACGACAAACGACATTGTAAAATTGGCATAAATTGTTGCAGTTTTATATTGCTGTCACCCATGCCATGCAACAGAAAGACCAAGAGCAATGAATTAAAAGCATTCGTAGCATGAGTGTCACTATTGGTATTACTACGACAGTGCACAGTGCAACAGTAGTACTATTGCAATGACTATATACTAGATTATACACTATTGTACTTAAGTCTATTTGTGTGTGTGTGTGTATTTATGTGTATGTACGTATGTATGTTTATATCAATCGCCTCACGAGTATGGCATAATTGTATTAAAACCTCTTCCATTAGACTGTTGAGTTCAATTATTTGCCTGACAGCCACACTTTTAGTTCTACAGTGTCCTTATGTCTCTTATCCCTTCTATCACTCTCTCTCTCTCTCCCTCTCTCCCTCCCTGTCTCTTTCTATCTTTTATTTACTCGCTCATTCATTCATTCAATCGTTCATTCATTTTCTGTTATTTTCCCATTTTCAGCACCACTCACTCTTATTGAAGATTATTCGAAAACATGTTGAATTGTAACAAATTCTTTCCGTTTTTCCCTTAGAATATATATATACAATAACAAAAATAGCAACAATAATGCATTAAAAGTGAAAAAAAGAAGCCAGGAAATTCTTTAGTACATATTAAGTGGACAAACTGTTAATTTTTATTATTTTACTCAATTCCAATGAACAACACGAATGCGTGAACACAAATATGTATGCATCTATCCGTACTCTGCAAAAAAATTGGAGTTGTCCTGGACGTGTCCGGGATCAGTCGCAAAGGAACATGCGACCAATTGCACTTTTGATCTCTTTATATGGTGTGAAATGTTACGTTTTGTTTGAGCATGTCCTATGAAGAGGCTAATTGTACCCTTTTATACCCGGATTAGTCGCGTTCCATAAATAGATTAGTATTTAGATTAGTATTTAGATAGATTAGAAATTTTCATTCAATGCATTATAATTCTCAAGTACATTTTCATTTCCGTTATTTGACATTTTATCCATTTTTGCTCTTTGCCGCTATTCGCATCAAAATAATTTATTTTCATTAATTGCATTATAATTCTCATGTAAAAATTAAAAAATATAAATTTGTTTATTATATTCGTTATTTGAACAATTTATTTAAATGCATTGCATTATAAAAAATCAAAATCTCTAAATATAATGAAAAATTGATCCCCACGGCATCTATAAAGGCACCGATCGGAGACTAATCTCCGATTGATTGAGATTGAGATTAATCCTGGATTACTCTCTTTAGAGGATAGTCGCACAATTTTTTGCAGGGTATATATTCGTATATATATATATATATATATATATATATATATATATATATATATATATATATATATATATATATATATATATATATATATATATATATATACGGGAATATGTGAAAAAGGAAAAGATGATTTTTAATAGATTCAATTTATTTTATTTAATTACAAAAACAATATCACTGTGAATGAGACAATGTAAAAATGACAAAAAGATATATAACGTATGTGTATTACAAAAAACAAAATGTGAGACAATACCACACGCTTGATTGTCAGTCAATTTTATATACTCACATATCTACATACATATTTTATTAAATTAATTAAGAGATTGTGGGTCTCGGATATGTGGTCCTTTTTCAGTTTAATTGCTTGTGGCACTGATGGTTATGGTGTGGTTTGCTTGGTTTGCTTTTACATATATGTATCATCATTAAGGAAATAGTCTTCAATTAAATATTGTATTTTAATGTATAGTAAGTTGGCAAGATTTTTTTGTTAATATTCCAATTATTTTATAAAATTCATAGACTGACTTATGTTTTCAGGTGGATAGTTTTATATTTTCACGCGGAAAGTATGAAATCGTAATTAAAAAAGCATAAGTATGTATGGGAGTTACACTTGGTATATATCCGGTTCAGCCCATTTTCAAACATATCTATTCATTAGTGTATATAATCTATACTTACCCAGTTTCAGCTTCATGACTTTATATTTTCGTGCAGAAAGTGTGAAAATATATATTTGGAAATATGCTTTTGTATGAGAGGTTAGCATGGTTTTCACCCGATTATGCCCATTTTTTACATAATTATTCTGCGTTCAAAATAACTTTATGTACTAATTTTTAATTCGAAAACTTCATATTTTCATGCGTAAAATGTGAAAACACTGATTCAATAATGCGCTTATGTATGGGAGCTTGAAGTGGTTTTCTTTCGAATTCGACCATTTTTTATTATATCAATTCTGTAGTAAGATTAATTTAATGTATGAACTTTTAGCTCTACAACTTTCTATTTTCGTAAAAACAAACAAGCGATTAACTTCAAGTAGAGAAAATTTTGCAATTAACATTGTTCTTTCGTTTAATTTTATAAAATAGATACCATTACCACATGACCTTGCTTTTATTTTCATTTAATCTTTGACCATCATTCGCATTACTAATCAATTTCATCAATTTGCATATATAAATTTTTGTAATACAATTAATTACATCACTGTACACATCGGATAACACGTTCTCAATACAATTACATTAATAACAATTAATTCAACATTACACAGTACGTAATTTTCATAAAATTTTATTTCAAATGTATGTTACATACATATTTATGTACATATATTGTGTATATATACATATTTATACATGAAATACCAACACTGCATGCATGCATTTATTTTAATTACTTCAGCAGCACATCTGAAAAGAAAGAACTCCATAATAAAGTGAACAACAAGAATTACAATAACAATAACATTATACGAAAATCAAAAAAGCAAAAAAAAATAATAACGTAATTACCTTAATTAGAATATATAGTGCAATAAAAAGGATTTTTATTAGTATTCACATATAAAATGTTCGATGCTGATGTGCCCCAAATCAACGATAAGCCTATAAGGCTGTCAAGAAGTGTGCACAACACACTAATGACAACAATAATATAATAATAATAATAATAATAATAATAATAATGAGATGACCACGATGTCAGTACTACAGCTATATTGGTTTAAGGTGGCAATTTTTATTGACCAAACCCTATGTCCCATTGAATCAAACTGCTGCTGTTTTGTGGTCCATTCTTTTGAGGTATATCATCAATTTCAACTTTTGGCATAATGCTTAAATGTATTGTTTTTGGACAAATGAACATGATCATTATATTACGACACATTATAAATACAGAACTTACGTAGATTTGTTTTACCCTCCCACATTCTGTTGCCACATACAATCGTAAAGTGTTTCCTACCACCTGTGGTGGTTATTTAGAATGGAACAAATTTATTTTTCTTACAGTTTTATTATATCTCGTGTTGTTGTAGTTGTTGTTGTTGTTGTTGTTGTTGCTGTTGACTTCCTTCACAAACAGTTGAATGTTTTCACAGAAGGCAGATTTCAAACGTGATGTGATGTGTTGTCATGTGATTCTCGCAACATGAATATGGTCTATTTGACGGATATTTTCCCAGCAACGAAAATAAAGGATATTCATTCCCATCCGAATTTGATTTTTATTCGAATTCAGCAACCCCAAATATGTACAGAATTATTTATTTGGTATACTGTAAGCTTTCGATTGGTAGAACCCATTTAAAAAAACAATTTTTCGACCTTGATTTTATTTTAATTGAAATTAAATTTATTCTTATTTTTTTTAAATATTTAAACATATTATTTTTATAAAAAAAAATGTTTTTTTATTTAAAAAAAAATCTTCAAACAAAATTCCTGAATTTCAAAGGAAATTTTTTTGTTTTTGAAAAATGTTAGGTTCTCACAGTTTTACATAAGAATTTGTGCTAGAACAGTCTTGAACATGATTTTTAAGCTGTCAGCTTCCATTACTTACTCAATGTTTGATGAAATTTGGCCAAATATTGGCCTATACTTTATTTTCTCTCTTATGGCAATAACCGTGAAATACACCATATCCACACGTACACACGTACGGTAAAAAAAGGTCATATACATATTCAGATTAAGGTGATTCAAAGTGTTTATATAATATCCGGATCATCACGCATTGAAATATTTGTTCTTATTAAAAAAATATTGGGACAATTCTACATTTCTAACTACACAATTAATAGAAACTCATTAAGAATTGGTAAATTGATTTTCATATACTTCAATATATACATAAATAGCATCTTATATGATAGCCAGATGAATAAATTGTGGAAATAAAAGTATGTAACTCAATGACTAGTTGATCCTGTACGCATGATGTTTTGAGTTAACGCCCCAGTCAATACTAGGTCTAGGTCTACAACCACTTTTTGTTATCTATCCAAAAAAAAAAAAAAAAACAGAAATTGCACCACCGTAATGTACATGTATCGAGATAAATGAGCTATTTTGATTTTATTCACATTGACCGCAAAATGAGATCTCCAGTGTTTTTGTGTCATTCCAATATTAAATGAACATTTCTATATCACACTGTGAAGACGTGTGCGTCTTCATACAATATGTGTCACGCATTTATTCTCCATTCCCTTAATACTATCACACATACATATGTATGTAGGTAGTAGGTATATGTGTAGGTATAGCCAACAGTATTTTGATCATTTTCTGTTGGCTTTAGCATTTCAAATGACTCCATCTATCCTCATATAAAGTATATAGCTAATGGTAATTCATCGTGATGTCCCCTGGGTAGTTGAAAATAAATGCAAACAGAGCGCGTTAAAGAAAAAAAAAACAAAAACAATTTGTTTGCTACTTGAAGTTTATATTACTTGTATTGCACGTATGTATGTATGTATGTATGTGTACTCACATCATGCTGGATACTAACAATATTATAGCAATAAACAGTAGCAACAATGATAATATTATCAACATCATCAGCTTCACTACTACATATAAAGTACATAGCATCATCATCATCATCATCATTGGCATAAAATCTCAATGCAATTAAATAGTTTGTTTGTTTATGCCGCCAACCAAACTATGCTGGAGGCTGCCAATATAAAATTGTATTTTGTTATCCCTTTCACTCTTTATATATAGTTTATACTTCCACACAACAACTTTAATTGACTTAATTTAACTAGTGCGCGCATTAAATACGATTGAATGAAATGTACATGTTTATACAAAAGAAAAAAAAACATATATTTGCTCTTTCTTTCTCTATCACTCTCACTGTGTTGGTTTTATTATTACTTCTATATAATCACATCATCCTTACTCGAGTATTATGTTATCCGACATTCTTTACACTTAATATCCTTTTGAATGCAAATTAGAGTTGAACTTATTTTAAATAAATTTAGCATAAAAAAAGAAAATAAATATAGAAATCAGAATACTAGAATTTAGATATGCAACAAAAAGTTGCATACAATTATGAACAATCAACGACTAACTGCCAAATGGCATTTCTACTTGCACTTGCACATTCATGCATATGTAAAATTATAAGCTAGCCAAAATACGAAAGAAAAACAAAATTACTATAACAACAAATAGAGAATATGCATTTGTAATCCAAATCGAAATATATTTATATGAATATGTATACAAATCCTTATGGCATCAATGAACACATGTACAAAGTCAAAGGTATGCAAAAACTGAGGTTGTACTTAAACATATACTGAGAAAAAAAATGAGATACATAAAGCAATAAAATTATTCGCACCTTAAAGAATATCAAAAGCATTTACAAGAACATATGATCGAACAAGCAAGCAAAGAAGTTGCCAAAGAAGCACCCACTCAAGCAGATTTTTGCTTTTTGCCTTTTTCACACACAAGTATCATTATCAACATCGTTGTCCTACACTACACTATACAAGCTTAATCCTACAGATACAGTATGCAGATATGCAAATTTAATGAATACCAATAGCAGCCAGATTTTCCAAAGGATTTCTCTACTTCGATAACCTTTATGCTCTATACGTAGGTATATTATTCAACAACGTTCGACGACTATTCGAGAGTGCTGTTTTTGCAAAGAAATAATTGCTGTGAGTGTGTGTGTGTGTGTATATATATATTTGTTAATAAATGCAGTATAAAATAAATTTAATCTTTATATGTTGCATATGTTGCATTATAGTTTTCTCTTTTTTTTTGCCTTTTACTTTACTGTCCTACTAAATATGTTTACATTCATATATCCTTTTGTCCTTTTGGCTATACATATGTATGTACATACATAAGTATTTTCAATTCGAATTTATTTTAATATTTCCCTTTTTCTATCAAGCATGCAGCAATGCTATCAAAAAATATGCATATAGCATATACAAAGAAATTAAAAAGCTTCTTGCTGCAGTTAGCAGACGTTTGTATGCGCAGTAAGTATATTACCTTTTGAAATATGCCAGTAATTAACAGAGTATTCTTATCATAGCACTCAATTCAATAATTTATTCATTGCAAAATTTTACACAAGATACATTGTACGAACATACATATAGCATAGCACAGACGCACACCCACACACACACACACCACCCACCATTCTGTGTAACGAAGGCAGTATGCAAATTTAACTCAAACATAGACAATGTTTTGTCAAACATGCTCAGAATCATGGCAAAAATGTTGTAAATATACATATTTACAAGGTGTTGAAAAAAAATTGCTAGTTATTGCGATTGAGGTCTATTGCAATTTTTTTAACTTTCAAACAGATAAGTCTATTATATAGATCTTTAGTGATCTTTCAGATCATTGTAACCAATACTCTCAAAATTTTGTGATGTATTGTTGTGATGAACTGTTGCGTTGCACCATTATGTGCTGTTACTCCTTTTTCACAAGAATACGATTCCATCAGATGGTATGATATATTTAAGCCTATTATCAATGCAAACTTTAGAATCTCCCTAGCAAAAGTAACCACTTCGAAAATTGTCTTCCATCCCTGTCTTTGCTACTCTTATCTCAACTATCATTGTGTGAGGAATATTTGTTAAAGGTCTCTCCCGTAAAGATAATTCCTTATCGTGTACGGTGTGTTTTCCAAAACTTCAACAGGAACCTTGAAGGATGCCATAGACGTAAATGACGCAAATTTATTTCATATTTTGACTCATACATTGCGATACCGAAAGATATGTGTTCGATCGAAAACTAACCGGACGCTTAAAGGTTCTAGAAAACTTTGCCAATAGCCCCATTTTGTTCAACGAGGACACATTGGCCTCAAAAATATCATACTTTCGACACTTCGAAATCGCATGAAGGAAAGATCCAATCACCTTCAAGCAAGGCTCACAAGTCTGATACACGGACAGGTCTGGAAGATGGTGGAACTGGGGCGGGAATTTATGGCCCCAAATTCAGACGATCAATCCCAATGGGTTTCTACCCAACAATCTTCCGAGCGGAAGTTCATGCCATTGAAATATGCATGCGGGAGTGTCTTCGAAGAAAGATGCAAGTATCCCACATTTATATATGTTATCAGATAGCCAAGCAGCTTTCAAAGCTCTTCTATCTTTCACAATCACCTCTAAATTAGTAGATGAATGTCTCAGCCTTCTAAATGAGCTAGGAAACCTAAATACTGTAGTATTAAGGTGGATACCTGACCATGAAAGACACGAGGGGAACGAAATAGCTGATATGCTAGCCAAAATGGGCGCTGAAAAGCCCCTGAACCCGTTTGTGGCTTGGCTAGATGCCACGCCAAGGAGGTTATCAGGAAATGGGAGGAAAATAAATTTGCAGAACACTGGCTCAATATAGCTGGGCAACGTCAAGCAAAACAATTCCTAATCCCAAGTAAAGCTATATCTAAAAAGATACTCACATTGGGTAGAGCTGACCTACGTACTCTTTGTGGTTATTTCATAAGCCACTGCAGCCTCAGATATCACTTAAAGAAGTTAGATCAATTAGACACTGATGTCTGCAGATTCTGCAACTTAGACAGTGAAAGCTCGAAGCACATTCTCTGTGAATGTCAATCTGAAGGCTGTCAGTGCCTGAAAATTTAGGGTTACCTAAAGACTGCACAATAGATCAAGGATCTGTTAATAATAATAATAATAATAATAATAATAATAATAATAATAATAATAATAATAATAATAATAATAATAATGTGTTTGATTTGATTGAAGGACGACCAAAAGTTCTTCTCGTTGAATAATAAAAAGAGCTCATCACTGTCAATCGTAGAGACTCGAATCTCATTTAAAATATCGTTGTTGTTGAAGAATTGTGGTATTTATATACACCCAGTATTTATACACAGGCTTACACACATACTTATTGTCTTAATCCATGATACAGTACGTGCTGATTAGCATTTTAATTACATTTCAACTGCATATGAATACGATGCTTGCCAAAACTGGCTTCATATACTCATATGTACGTTACATACTATACATACTAAGAACTACAAAATTTCCATTCAATACATTGATAATAAGTATTCGTAATACTGACGCTGATATTTAATATGTATTCATATGTAGTATGTAAGTATATGCATAATATGCAAAAATGACTTAAATGCAACCTATATGGCAAATATCCGAATTCAAAAATCAACAAATTTATGGAATAAACATAAGATTTTATTTATGTATAAATAGTTATATGAAAATTTATTTATTTATTATATGTAGTTATTTAGAAATTCATAAATTTTCATAAATAAATCGATTTTCAATTCCATTCTGTATATAAGGTAGGAAGCTTAACAATAAGTATATGAATATGTGAACATATGAATATCTACATATATATAACATTCATATATAGATATTGACCAATTGTCAATAACTTCAATATGCTTAAGTGCATATTTCATTCTAGTATATACTTTTGTTATTCATAATATGCATTCCACAAGTAGACTCCACCAACAACATGAGAGAAAATGACACTTTCTTTAACGCATATTTCTCTACACTTTGATGTAGCTCTGTAGTTATTTTAAGTCGGTATGTAAGTATATGTATATATGTACGTTTGTCGAACCCAGAAATTGCAACAGCATTAATTGCATGTCAGTCAGTCAACATGCATATTATAAAAGACTCCTCTAATAATTAATACAACTTGTACTTGCACAAAAGCTTACAGTAGTGCAATATTGTTTTGTAGTGTTCTTTTCTTTTCTTATAACTCCCATCTTTGTTTTCTAGCTATATGCACCATCAACACAACACACAGGATAATTATAAAGCAATTTAAATTTTCTGTTCAATTTCATCGAGCAAACAAATACGCGTACACTTGTCATATCACCCAAACGGAAATTATAATACGATATATATACTATACCTAGTCATAAATATTGGTAGACAGAAAAATCGACGCCAAATGAATACGAATTAATATTTTTCAAAAAAATTTTTTTTTCTTTTTATTGGGTTATTCAATGGCTACAAATCTTAAAACATTTTTTTGCGAAATGATTTCAATTTGCCTTCCAGCACGACTTGAGACGGTCTGGCCACTCATCGATCGCGAGACATACTTCATGCATGGGGAAATTGTCCACTGCACAGACAAGAGCTCGCTTCAACGAGTCAATATTTGTGTATCGAGTAGAGCAAGCCATGCCCTCTAATACGGACCACAACTAGTAATCCAACGGGGTAAAGCCTAGAATACCAGCTGGCCAATCATACGTTGATATGAAGTCCGGAATGTTGTTTTTTATCCATAGTTGAGTCGTTTTTGCCTTGTGACGCGGGATGGTGGCCTCTTTGGATTCTCAAGATGAGTTGGGATACTTCTCTGGATGCCCGAGCATACACATGGTATAGTGTGTTGCTTGTACGCGCTGAGTCCCAAATCTTCATGGCTGGATTTTTGCGAGATTTGCATTTCCCACGACAAGATTTTCTATTTTCGCCGCGGTTTTCTTGCGATTCGTTTCTTCACGGCTTTAATCGCTTTCGGAGTACTCACAATGCGCGGTTGTTAAATTGAAACCTGCCACCTCAGACTCAATTGAAATACCTAGTTGCCTATAGCTCAATAAAGAGTAACCGCATTGAAGCCAATAGTTAGGAGCTCATTTGAAATTAACTTCTAGTCGGAGCAAAAAAAGTCTAATTTCAATATTTTTACAAGAAATTAGGACAGTGCCCTTTTGATGAATTAAAGGAAAATTTCAAGACGTACGTACTTTCGCAAATGGTTCCTTTTAGACAACGTAATTTCTTTCATTTTAGTTTAGACACTCATACCAAATGAAATATATGTCTCATGAACACCATTAAATCCTGAAGAGTATATATTTTATTTTTAATTTGCTTGTTATACCATAAATATTATTGATGCATCATTTCCGCCCATGAACTTCCTTAGAATTTTTGGTCATTTCATGTGATTTTTTTTAACACGTAAAACTTCTCTTTTATTCATGCTGATTCATATATTGTGATGAAGAATTGCAAAATATATATATATATATATATATATATATATATATATATATATATATATATATATATATATATATGCATATTTATATGTAATTATTAATAAATTAATTATATTAGCACTAAACGTGAGAAGAAATATCAAAATAACAAAATAACAAAACAATATTGAAGCACATATATGAGTGCACATACATATGTACAATAACATATATGAATATTCGTACTCAATAATAATAAAATTGTGAAAACAAATTTAAAAAAAGAACAAAATTCTACGAAATTTTGATTGAATCTACGCAATAAATGAAGTATTGTATGAATTTCACAAAAAATAACAATTTTTAATAACAATCACTTAAGAATCAAAACAATATTTAGTGAATTATGAAAATTAGAATGAAATTAAGTCTCTTTGAATATATTTTGTATACATTTTTCACCTACCTACTTACACAGTGCTACACACTTTTTGCAATATAAATAAAAATATATATTTAGTTTTAAACAGAATGATATTCTGATCAATTTAGAAATGGTCTGGAATATTTTTGTTTTGTTATTTAAGTTGTTATATCTACAACCGATTTCCTTTTTCCATTGATATAATTGATATAATCCATAATTTTGCTCATTTATGTAATTTATTTGAAACAAATTAAATGCAAGAAATAAAATCTAATTGGATCCTTCCACGATTTCTCTTTGAAGTTTCCTTCAGCACTTCGATTTCTTGGTGAATTATCTCAATGTGTTCATCGAACTTAAAAAGCAAAAGCTAAGCTTAGCCCCGCTGACAAAAACTCTAGAATATCTTTCATCATTTTTCAGAATTTATATTTTTCATTTGTTTTATCATGTGAGTTTTGTTTGACTGTGTTCTTATGGACATTTATACAAAATTTTATACAATTGATATCAAAATTCAATTTAAATGGCACACAAATTATACCTATAAAAACGTAGAACAAAAATATTCAACAATTACGTATAACCGGATGAGTGCAAAATTTAGCACCTCATTTGATATACAGTGAAAGTTTCCATTAGCAGAGAGAAGCCTTCAATAATTGGCTTTTTTGCAATTAATGCAGACGTCCCCTTAAAGGACGTCTGCATTCTACTATGAATTTTATGTAGAAGGCAACGTCCCCAAGTCATTGTAGACATAAGCGAGGTGTGTGTTTATTCAAGAATTTTCACTCTACTATATAGAGACATAGATATATACCTACATGTTGTTGTTTTCTTTCACAATGTAAATATACCAACAACAATCATTCATTTATCACAAAAAATAGATAAATTTTTATTGTTATTGTGTTTTTTCTTCATTTTTTTAATAAATTTGTTTTTTATTTCATTGTTGTTGTTGCAATATTCATTTTAAGTTTTTTTTTTTTATTTGTCCGTAAGATTTTTTTTTTTAATATCACAGAAAAAATTTAAAGCTGATCACAATAATGATGATATTGTGCTGATGATGTACGAATAAAATTTGTGTGTGACTCATTGGTACACATTTTTCTAATCGAAATTTTTGTTTTGATTTTTGTTTTTTGTTTTTCATTATTTTCTTTTTTTTTTTTTTTTTTAAGTTATGCCTTGCAGTTTTATAGCTTTAAAATTTAATAAAATATTTTGATTTTCAGAACTATTTAATAAAATGTGACAAATCACCAAATAGAAATAAACACTAAATTATAAATAGATGGTCTGCATTCTACAATAGAGCAGACTAACATTTTCAACAAAAAGTCTACGTGACTTTCATGAAGAGTCGCAGAACAATTTATTTATAGTTTTACCATTATTACATTCAAATTTTTAGACCGGATTAGAACTACAAATAAAGAATATTAATAGTTAATGTTAATAGTGTTCTATATGGACTTCTAACATTAACTTCGAATTGTATAGAACTAGATTGTTGAATTGAAACGGGATTATACAAGCCTTGACGAGCCTTGACGAGCCGTGGCAGGATATCGGTTGGTAAAGAGAGTTGTAGGCACCTCATTAGGCACTGTGAGCATTATTTTATGTGAAGTGAAGGATACAAGTGAGACTTTTATGAGACTTGACTCTACCATCGTGATTCCGAATCCATACAAGAAGCTAAGGAATGAACTCTTGCACACAATTTCGACTCCGGTGAGGATCAGAAATCAGCTGGAATTGGGATCAGTTATTGTTAGTTGATTATCTACAAACTGGTCGGTCAAACAATAAACTCAGATTAGTATTGTAAGCTTTTTGAATTAATTTGATAAAACAACATATGAAAGAAAGCCTGATCGTTGGATCGATCGGTGGGTCGATGAAAATACATTCATACTTCCAATTTCAAATTTCCACTCATTATCTTGAGAACATTTCTGCACCATTTAATTATGTTCACAAAGTGATCACTTGATTTCAACTCAATTCAAATTGGAAATTATTTTTTATTTCGTTATTTTCACATAGTTGGGCATAACTCGAGTATTTATTTAGAGATTTTCTTCATTGATACCTTGTTTTATTTAAAAGAGAACGAGATCTCCGAAAAAGATTAACTAATTTAAATATATTATCGTCATCATATATGGCCATTACAACCCATTATCGAGTTACGGCCGGCTGCGGTCCTCTCTCCAGGCGTCTCTACTTTGTGCGCGCCTTCTCCAATCGCCCAGCGCAGACACGTTTTCCACAACCTGGCCTTCCTCTCCGTCGTCGTCCAGCGGCTTCCGTTTCAAACACCTTTTTCGCTTCTTCATCCATACGCACAATATGGCCTAGCCACCGTAGACGTTGAAATAGTGCCTTAAATATATTAATATGAATTTATTATAGAACATAAAATTTTTTCTAGTAATACGAGTTTGTTAATTTCTTAGATTATCATATACAATTGCAGCTGTTTCTTGCTCGAGATATGGCCTAAATAGTCACTTTGTTCTCCGAAAAACCGACTGAAATTATATCTGTAAATGCTATTTTCAAATTTAGAAACCTCAAATTCATGACAAGAAAATAGTTGCCACAATGAGTGCGTTTTCCTCTTTTTCGGATTCTTGTGCTAACCAAAATTATATTTCTAACCCGTGTCAGAGATCAAATAGTTGTTTTCATGTCACCCTGACTAAGCATACCTCAAATAATTGATTGCATACAGATTGATCTATAAATTCGTCATATAATAAATATGATGACTTGCCAACACACATTACACATAATATGACAAGTCAAAAAACATAAGACATTCCTTTGCCGACAATCACTTCGCTTACCTTGAGAATTAATAAACATTTTGTAAAATTCGAAATACATATATTATTTAAAACAGAAAAAATTAAGAAACTAATTAAATAAATTTCCACCTTCTTTCATTTGTCGCAAGATTGTAATAATATTGCTACTTTGGCATTGATGAGCCTATGTATCACTGATTGCTGCGATGGCGTTAATGTTGATGAAAATTATTTTAAAATTATGTTTCATGATAATTTATTAATCATTTATTTGTGCGTTATTGTGTAAGTGATCACACTCGTCTTACTAATAACAAAATGTAAAGGAATGCATATAGTTAGTATTCGCATAAATAAATCTGTATACACCAAATAAATTTTCAGCATGCTGCCACATGTCCATTGCGAAATTTACAGCGCCAGGCTGCATTAGCAGGCTAACGAAATCCATGAACTAATGTATGACTCTCGTAAATATCTTACATGTGAACTTTTATACATACATATTGTTGCACCCGCTGATGCCTTGAACTATTTACATGCAAATGAATTCTGTGATCTATTTCTGTATATACGATTATCTTATACATAATTTATTATTAATTTGTTTATTTTTATTTCACATTCTTCATTTTCATTGTATGAGTTGTACATACTATTTTCTGTTGACACTTTGGAATGTCATATTCAAAACTTTACTATATTCATGTCTGTGTTATTTTTTTGTTATTGTATTTATGTAAATAATTTTTTTTTTGTTTTCCTTCTTTTTGTTCGAGATGAAGAAAGAACATGAACGATGAGTAATTTTCCTATACATTGACCCTTCGAACGATGAGTGTGTCGATTAGTGCATAGCAATTTGACTTTTTTACTTTTGGAAAACCCCCTTAAAATAATACAAATATATAAAAGCAATTTAAATACACAAAAAAGTTTTTCTTTATTTCTATTTTTTTGTGAATTTGTTAAAATGTTACTACATAATATATTTAGCCAACTCTTGTGCTCAATTTTTGTATACTCTTGAAACATATCTCAAATATATACAGAAGGAGAAATAAAAAATCTACAATGTAAAGGGTGTTTAGTAGGTTGAGAATATTAAAAATTAAATTAATATAGCAAAAGCTTAATTTTGTTTTAAAAAAATTATATTCCAAGAATATTTGGCCTGTAGCGCTATCCTAATGGAATCACATTTCGTATGTATCGCTGTTGACTGTCTTGAAACCACGAATTCACGAATTCAACACTGATTTTCAAAATAAATTTAAGCAATATTAAAGCATTTTTGAGGACGTGAATTCCTCCGTGAATGAAAATGATGAACTGACTTTGACCTCCGTTTATGGCTAACAGACGTACCCTCACTCTAAAACTAAACACCCTGTACATCTATTTGTGTATCTATATTTACACATATGAAAATAAGAAAATTCACTGAGAAAACGATGAGCAACGGAAAATAGCTATCGAGAGGCCAAAACAGAAAACACGCTACCGATCGTGAGACAGATATTGTTTTGGTGTGTGCACAAGCAAACGTATGGAAAATATTAAACGGGAAAACTCGGAAAATTTTCTAATTAAATTAGTTTTTTTTTTTTAATTTCATCAATATAATTCCATTGAAATGGGAAAAAATATATGTAAAACAATAAAAGAAGTGCAACAGATGTTTTGAAACAAGTAACGATCACTACGCAACGCATAAACAAAATGTAAAAATGTAATAAAAAAGTAGTGAACAAAGTGAATTAAATATTGTAAACAAATTACTATTAGATAAAACAAAACTAAAATTATGTTATACACAAGTAAAATATTTTGCAGGTAAAAATTTAGAATAAATTCTATCTTCTATATACATTTACTCCTACTCGTATTCGGCGCGTTCATGTACACACAACGTCATTGATCGTTTAAAGATCGCAGCTATTCGAATGTATTATTGCACAAGTACATTCTTTTTTATTATGTATATACATATGTGTCTATATGTGTATACTTAGAATGATTGCTAAATTTTAATCTTCTTTCTCATTTTTAATATTTATTATTTTCATTTTACATTTTTTGGCATATTACTAATACGCTTTCCACCTGTCTGTCTGCGAATACATACTCGTACAATACAAGTATATGCAGCTAGATAAAAAAAAAGTGACGTAGCATAAATGAGTACAAATACATTTGTGCATGGACATGTGATCATAAAATAAATGCAATCGGCACGAGCGATTTCGTTATGCCAGAGTTATTTGTTTATATAGAAAATCATTGAGGGAGAAAAAAAGAACAACACGATGTGAACAGAAGTAATTGAAAACGAAATTGTTTCATATGTGTAATCACAACGAAAAGTAAATAAATAAATAAACAATTGAAAATTAGAAAAATAAAAAATTCCTTTTAAAACAGCAAAAACCGAAATGAAACTTTTGGAGAATTGATATAAATCATGTATGCATGATTTATATGTGAAATGTGAAATATATGTGAAATGTGAAATATACTCTTTTGTAGTACTCTGAAAAATGATTTTAAAAACTGGTGCAAATAAATATCGTGTAATTAAGAAACGTGTCACTTTTAAAAATAAAAATGGAGCCATCATTTTTAAAAGTGATATGAGTATTATTATTTTTGGAAACATTAATTAATGAAGTTTTAAATCGTTTTAGGATTAGTTTTTTTTCAAAAATTGGACTTGTAACACTTTCAAAACAACAGCAGGTCGATACCGAATAGAAAAAAATACTACTACTTAGCTACATATTAGTATAAAGAAAAATTCAAAGTAAAAGAATTTTACGTGAAAAATAAAAATTTGCAACTATTTCTATATACATCTTTTAAGCACTCGATTCAATATGAACGCACACCTTCAATGAATTTTCTTTGTGCGAGAGAAAAAATGAGAGTGCAAATCGAAATTTAATGAGTGATACAAACTACTTATATGTAGAATGCAAAAGAATGTCTTCTATCAGGTATTTATTGTAGGAAAAGTGAATAACCCAATATACACCTAGAAATTCATAAAGAAAAAAAGAAAGATCCAAATGAGTCATGTATATAAAAGCACTCATTTCTCAAATGTACGAAAGTGAATTTAACAGAGATGGGGGTAGTACACTAAATTTTAAGCCCCATTAATGTTGGACTAGTGAAACTTTGAGCTATTCAATTACACTAGTGCGTAATGGACTTGGACTCATCTCCACCATCACTAAATGAAAGTAGTAGTAATGCAAATCTTTTCCATTAATATCAATATTGGAGTAAAAAATTTCAACTCAGCTTCATGTGGTGGTGGTAATGACAACATTTTTAACTACAGCCTCCAGTAGTGGAAGTGAAAATATCTCACTTAAATTATAATGTAACCGGAATTATAACTGCGATACGCTTAAAAAATGTGTATTACAATAAAACAAATACAATACATATAACCCAAATCAAAAATACAAAAAACCAGCAATATAAGTTACAATGTAAGGAAAAAGCGAAAATTAATTCAAGTCCTAATCGCTCAAGTTTTTTACGTGAGGGGAGTTCATCATCCCCGCAAAAGAACATAACCGTTCTACGGTAGCAAAATATAGTGTCGTAGCATTGTATTTAATAAATACTACAGAGGGTATTTAAAGGCGTAAATTTTTACAGTAAATATGTCTTGAACTGCTGCGAACTTGGGCTTCATCTCGTTGAACCTCGTAGAAAGGAAATCAAGTTGAATTATTACTACACTCAATCCTTTTTCCTGTATTAAGAATAGTCTTAAACTATGAGCAACTTTTAAAGATTGTATACACTCAGTTACCTATGTTACTGTATGCTTTGAAGGATTTACAAAAGTTGGAACTATTATTCATAATTGTCAACTATTATTATATGGGCACATATTCTACATTGTACTAATATTCCTTCCATTTTCTAAACTAATTTAACGGAGTAATACATATATTTTTTTCACTATCAGAATATTTTGTGGAAATAATTTATTGTAACACTAATATTAATTTAGTGGAAATTTCTTCACCTCCACTACTACTAAGATTGTAGTTTAAAGTTTTTACCCACTATCTCCAGAATAATAGTAGTAATGGTGTTATTCTACTAAATAATTAGTTCACCAATTTCACTACAATTAGAATGAATGATAAATAAGAGTACAATCCACTCAAAATTTAATGCACTATCCCCAACTCTGAAATTTAAGCACTCGGAATAAAAAATTTTTTAAAACTGTATCAAAACTATAAATCCAATATTTACGCTAAATAAAACAAAAATTAATCAAATAAATTGATGTAATTAGTATGTGAATTAATATGAATTGATTTTCTTTCTAATCAATCTATAATATAATTATTTAAACCAACAAAACATGCTGTGTAATATTAGTGATGATGAACCTGGATGGATGATGCCTTAATATACGCATTACAAAAAAAACCAAGCATTAAAGCTAAGCACGTTGGTTTTAAAGAATTTTTCACTTTAATGTTTTCAAATTGTATAATCAATTCTGCTATTTTTTGTGTTTTTTTTTTTTTTTTGTTTTTCTACTTTTACTCCTTGAAAAATGTTCTGAAATTTGTTAACAAATCAATATTGTACAAAGCAATAAAAGTACTTGAAAAATGTAATTCAAAAGCAGTTCAATAATATTTTCTGAGTTTTTTCAAATTAAAATATATCTACATATTTATTAATGAACATCAGTAGAATCGAAAAATACCAAAGATTATCTGCAAAATTTACTGTATGACAATCGTAAATAAAGAAAAGTATGGATTGATTCTAGTTAGCCATCCACATGCTGCCAATGTCAAAGCAAATTTTTAACATTTATAAAATTTTTAAAATTGTATGACAGTTGCACCTATCGGTAGTTTGTTCAATGAAGAAAATGCCCTTAACTTGATATCGTATTCTGTAAGTATGTATAATACATATGTCCACCACATCTAAAACACCCATTTATATAAAAGTATTGGTGTATACAATTGTTATGAGAAGTTGGATAATGAGAAAATCAATTTAAAATTATATTCACATTCATGTTAAAAATATGTCTCAAATTTTTCCATCATCTACAAAAAAAGCGTAAGCAAATTTTGGAGGTCCAGCATATACTTCATACATGATGATTTTAATTGGTTGAACAAAAACAAAAAAACAAACATCTTACATATATTCCATACAAAAGTACAATCAACTTTTCAACGCATACATTAACAGTGTGAAAAATATATTTTAGCCGATTGTTGTCGTCTCACTGCTTTTAATATGTAAAATTTTATAATTATAATCATTATAATAAACTAATAATAAAAAAAAATACCAATATATATAAATAATACTAAAAGTAAATATCTTGTTGAAAAGTGTGATAAAAATTCTTTAATCTTCTTCTCCCACGCCACTCTCATATAATTAAATATAGCAAATATGATTAGGACGTTTTTAAGTACATTCTATACAGGGCCGCGCTGAGGAAATTGAGCGCCTTGGTGGTTTTTTTTTGCGACCCTCTACACAACCCTCCAACTATTAAGTTGGGATCGCGTCATTTGTCAAAACGAAACTTATCCCACTTAAATTCAGAAGATCAATTGTTTAACGCCTAATTTGGGCCTGATTGCGTTCAAAAGATTCTTTTTACTAATTCATTGATTATATTTGTCCACTGCCATTCATTATATTTCTTAAAAAAAGTGATTTTTTTTTAATTTATCATTATGCGTGTACTTTTTTATTTGGTAATTTTCCTCGCTGGCGATATTAAAAATATTATTTGTTTATTATTTCTACAAAATAGTACATTTTTCAAAATTTTATTACCATCATTTCAATTTTATTGATCTATTTTTCTTGATCGACATTTTTCTATGATCATGAGCTTTATTACTTTTTCTCTTATTATTTTCATTACAATATTGTCAAAGTTTTATTTATTTCATTTCATTATATATGAATAGCATTATCAAAGCATATAAATTCTTTGATTGTATACATAAAATTATTTAATGCATATCTGAATGTTTAAATTATGAACCGAGAAAGAAATATGTGCATATATATATTAAAATTGCAAAAAAAAAAAAAAAAAGAATAACTTCTGTCCCCTTACACAAACTAAAAATTTCACTTTCGAATAAAATTCTTAAGCATGGCATGGCAAATTAGATAAATAAACATAAATGTTTGTGTAAGAAATTTTCATATTTTTATATCTTAATATGAAAATCTCGTAAAAATCTATTTTTGACAACAGGTTCGTCATTGCAAAATCCAAAAATAATATGAATTTATTGAGTAAAAGTAAAAAAGCATGAATAAATTTTATTCATTTTGTGTTTATTTTGAATAATATGTTATTGTGTTATTATTATATTTGACTTCCCCACATGAAAGTGGATCATAAATAAATCGTATGCGAAATGGAGAAAACACATATTGTGAAAATATTTCAATTTTTAGACATTAGTTTATTAAATAATCTGACGCACTCAGACAAATGACAGTGAAACATATCATATCATTGGTTCTTGATGTTTTTATATACAAAATTTTCAATTAAAATAGCATCTAAAACAAAGTGTTGTATATAAAAATAAATTTCATTATAGTGCTACTGAACACACGAATATAATACATTTGTATATCCATATTAGGTAGGGCGCGATAAAAATTATCGCCTGTTTGAATTTATTTCAAAGTTCAAATTAGGCTTTTTCCTATATATTTCGTGTTTGTTTGCATATAATGTTCTTTAATAGTCAAATTTTTATACTATACACAATCCACAAGTAAAAGTGTGTCCCTTTTAATAATATGTGTCCAAATTTAACACGCACAACAATATTGGCGTAACATTATTTATTTATATATTGATTGCATTCAATTTATAAAATTTTTTTTTTCATTTCTGGGATCTGAAATGTAAAGAAATTTAAATACAGTACATAGACGAAAACTAAATTGTTGTTCTTTTAAAATTATTACAGCAAACAAAACCAAATTTAAATCCCCTCAATAGTGGCCATCCTTCCTAATGTAAGTCTATATTGTATGAACATATGCTTTCGTATGTAAGTGTAATACAACATATTTTTGAATCGTGTGAATTTGACAGCTGGTAAATTTGTGGGATTCAATCAATATTTATATAATTTAAAAATAAAAGGTTTTATTATTTTCTTCTCTTTTGACATTCATTCAGTGATATTATATAATGAAATTGTCTTTTTATACCCTGCATAATGCAATATGCATGGTATATTCATTTCGGTCAGATGTTTGTGTCCACTTGAAGGAATCTCCGGAGATATAGACATGGATATATATTCGTGATCAGCGTCGATTAAATTTTCGATTTAACGATGTCCGTCCGTCCGTCCGTCCGTCCGTCCGTCCGTCCGTCTGTCTGTCACCTGGCTGGTTCGCACGATAACTTGAGTAAATATTGAGCTATTTCGATGAAATTTGGCATAAGTAATCTATGATCCAAGGGTACGGAGGGGATTGATATTGGGCATGATCGGTCAATAACCACGCCCACACCAAGCATTCAAAGCGACTAACCTCGAAATTTTCAAAATCTTTAACTTGCTATAACTCACACAATATACCACTTGGGACAACAATATTTGGGACATAGACTTATATTATACTACTATATAACCTCACCAAAAGTGGATGAGCCACGCCTACTTTCTAGCGTAGCTCCCATACAAAGTGTCTGTACTTCTTTTAAATTGAAACTGCTGTAACTTCTACAATCTTCTGTCTAGAATAACCATAATTGACACTTAGATTAACACGGTAGTCGGAAATAATATGGCAGAAAATCAATGTGCCACGCCTACTCCTTTTTGGGTCTCCCATACAAAGTTGCGGAAATTAAAAAAGATGTTACCGGTTATAACTTGCAAACTATTCAGCGTAGAATAACGAGATTTAAGGTGTGGATTAGTATTGTACGAGCAACTAGGCTCACAGAAAATGGGCGCTCCACGCCCACTGTTTATTGTAGCCCCCATACAAATTTTAAATTTAAACAGCTGTAACTTCGGCAATCTTCTGTCTAGAATAACCATAATTGACACTTAAATTAATATCGTAGTCGGCAAAAATCTGGCAGAAAATCAGTGTGCCACGCCCACTCCTTCATGGGTCTCCCATACAAAGTCGAGTGAATTAAACTAAAATTTTAAGCTCCATAGCTTACAAATCATTTAGCCTAGGACAACGAGACTTAGGGTATGGATTAGTATTGTACGAGCAACTAGGCTCACAGAAAATGGGCGCACCACGCCCAGTGTTTATCGTAGCCCCCATACAAATTTTAAATTGAAACAGCTGTAACTTAGGCAATATTATGTCTACAATAACCATAATTGACACTTAAATTAATATCGTAGTCGGAAATAATCTGGCGAAAAATCAGCGTACCACGCCCACTTCTTATTCGGGCTCCCATACAAAGTTGAGGAAATTAAGCAAAAATGTTAACCACCATAACTTAGAAACTATTCAACGTAGGACACCAAATTTAAGGTGTGGATTAACATTGAAAAATTAATTGGATTTACTAGAAAGTGGTTAGCCACTCCCACTTTTTATATAGCTCCCATACTAAGCCTCGGAATTATCTTAAAATCCTTTTACTTCGTCAAAGTCAACCATATTTCGGGTGTAAATTAGTAGTATATGCAAAAATTGTTTCTCGAAAAGTGGAAATAAAAGAAAAGTTGGATATTCGAGTAAACTTTTTATATATAAATCTACATATGCAGGGTATAGTTTGGTCGGCCCCAGCCGACTGTAAGGAGATTTTTTTTTTCTTGCTTTTACATATAAGAATAATTATTTAATTTTGGGATACAATACTCTCCACTTAATATCTAGGTCAAGGATGTTTATCTTGTAGATTTACGTTATTTAGCTTAATTATTTCGAAAAGATGGGTGAGCCATGCCCATTGTCTCTTGCAGCTCTCACACGAAATCACGCTTAACTTTAGTGCTATCAGAGGATGAACCGATATTTTTCGCAAGCTTGAAAAACAACTGTATTCAAATATTTCTTCTTCTAACTATAATATATTCAGATCTCAAAACTAAAACACTCATTTCTAAACAAAATATATGGAGGCACCTAAGAGACTAAAAATTTGCTAGATATGTGACAAACTGTATTTTTCATAATGATGGAGATTATATGTGCATCAAATTTAGAAGGAAAAACTTGACCATGCTACAAAGTTTATTTTGTATTTTAAAAAAAAATTGATCGGCACCAAGGTAAAATTTCATATACCCCCCAAGTAGGCACAACCGGAAATAGTGTCGTACAAAATATATAGTGATTTGGGATTTTTCTAATAATAGGTGTGTTTTTGTACTTTTCCAGTAATAATTATCCAGTAAACAAATTTCTGAGAATTTGACAGCATTCGCTCTTAAAGAGAAAAATATGCCAAAAAGTACAAGAACGCAAAACCAGCAAAAACCTGCAAGTTTCATGAACATCTGATATTTCAGTAAATTGTAATTGTTCGTTTGCTTGTTAATTTCTTTTGCTTATGATCAGCTGTTTTTCCTACTTGCAAATCTTTACTGGCATAAATTTCTCCAGTAACAATTTGCAACTTCCCCTCAAAATGAAATGTCATTTCGCTCTCTCAATTTCCCCTTCTTTGCAATTTTTTTGGGTACGAGAACTCCAAAACGTGATAGTTTGTAACAATTATCAGAAAGTATTGCGTACGAGAACACTCCTAATGTCACAAATAAAATAAACTACAGTATAATGTACAAAAATTTATTTAAAAGAAAGAAATATTTTGATTTTATGAAATTTTTTCGGGACTTTTTTTTATAGTTTTTGTATAACTGCTGATCAATAATATCCGAGCTGCAGTAATTTGTTCTAAAGAACGCTGTAGCACTTTCCATTCAGTCCTTTCCAATCCTTAACATAAAGGTCTTATTCTAAATTTCGATGTGATTATAATGCAGTTGCTCAGAAAAATTATTCAGGCATCACTCTTCATAGATATAATTTACCTAATTCTTAAGTTTAACAATTCTTTTGACAATAAAAAAATTAGCAAAAAAAAGAGCTTGTGAAAGAACTTTCTACTAAACTGCTCTGGAAAATAAGTTAGATCCAATGTGCGTCAATTTTTTCTGTTTTTTTTTCCTCTTTGTTGTACATTTTATGCAACGCATTTAAATAATAATTTTCTTCTTCATTTCTTTTTGTAAATATAATATTTTCCAAACAAAAAAAAGTAAAACAAATAAACAAAAATTGATCACTTAGAACTAATTAGTCATTAAAATAAATGTACTATTAGCTGCTAATATCTTACTAATAGCGAAAAACCAAACTAATCGCAAGCAAGCATTAGCAAAAAAGTTTTCAACAATTAATAAAAATTCAACAAATAGAAATAAACAGCAGGTGTACATAAGTGTGTTTAATTAGCTAGTGGAAAAATATGTAGAGTGGGAGGGGAGGAAATAATGGCGGTCAAGAGTATTCACATTGAGCCACACACACACACACATCTACTTGTATTAAACCATAATTGACAGATTGTTCCGCTATTTAGTGTCAGATAAAAATTAAGAAGGCAAAAAAAAAATGTTTACTTAACAGCCAATGAACGAATCGAGCATATACATTTACATTCAAGCATTTATATGGTACATCTGTATCGTACATTTCATCATGGAAGACAAATCGAAAATCAGTCAACATATTTTAATATCATCATTATTGTTTATCTTATTGTACGTAATACAAACAGACAAACTGACATCAAAAGCCACAATAACAACAAATATTTCAATAAAACAATAACCAATTATTGCAATGTTTGCTGGTATGGTGGTTTTTTTGGTTTGCTGCTCTTTTTTTATTTTTTATTTTTTTTTTTTTTTGCTCTAAATTTTACGCTTCCGTTCAAGGTATTTTTATTTATTCATAAATTTATTTTTTTTTTTACTTTTTATAAAATTTGTTTGTTTTTTATTTTCAACCACACTTCTTTATCGTTGCCAATATCACACCGCTCAACCGTCGACTTCTATCATAATTTGCTAATGTTCAAAAATTTTAGCGGAAATATAAATTGTTCAATTTTATTGTGATGATAATGATAATGATGATGATGATGATGATGATGATGTTGATGTTGATGATGATGATGGTAATTATGATGATTATGGGGTGTAGTATACTTATTTATTATTGAACGCACTGATGAAGTGTCACTTATAATCATGACAATGAAGAAAAATGTGTTGACATCTTGAAGGAATATTGGCATTAAGGTGGTCCACTTTTTGTATGGGGAAAAAAATGTCATCGCAGAAAACGAGGCACCCGCTCAGCTTGTTCCCTTTAGAATTTGTAATATCAACACCAATTTTCAAATACAGTGCGCTCAATGACACGCTACTGAATCGCTTTGAAATATACAAACAATTTTTGATGATTTTTTATAAAAGGCTACTGTTGTCATGACAACTGAAGCTTGTAATATTTTTCAAACTAATTTAAATTTGAAATGTTCTGAGGTTGTTTAACCAATTGTTTGGTTAACAAGTACCTTTTAAGTACAATATAAACATTTCATGAGCATTCTCTAAATTTATACTTATTTGGTGTCAGCATCTCTTTCGGCAAAAGGAAAAATTTTGCACGGTACAAATTTGGCACAAAAAAATGTTTGGACCACCTTAATGTACATGCTATGTTAATTGCTTGTTTTGTTGCGTTGGAAACTGTTTTCTTTTTGCTAAAAATGCTTTTGCGAATATCTTACAATACGTCACATTATGACGATCATTATCCATCGATGCTCAATTTGTTTCAAATTTACTGTATTATAAGACTCGACTAAACGCACATAATAATTCTAGTGTTATAATATCGCAATATGTATCGACCAAGCTGAGTATTACACGAGCCGTTTATTTTGAAAATGGGGCAAATTCATTTGTTTTTTTACAACAATATATTCTAGATGTCGTATCGCATCAATATAAATTACTTTTTTATTTTTAAACTGAACGACTCATTCTTGGCGCAATTCACAATAGTGCAATGCACAATGGTGCAAATGCCTCACAATATAAGAAAATATTGATGTCCGCTATGTTTCTTTTTATTTCCAAGGAAACTACAAAAATTGTTTTAAAATTTTGTTTTTTAGAATGAAAACTGGAGCTGATGACGGAAATCCTACCACGGATTCCAATTGAGGACTCATGAATTGAATGTGGCTAATCTGGTCCATCGAACATTTTGCTTTTTGTTTGTTTTTTTTTTCTGTTCAGGCCCACAACAAAAACAACGGTGATATCACGTTTTATAGATTTTCTAACCTCAAAAAACGATCAGAAATAGCCAAAAAGTTTTTTGAAGTTATAAAAAACCCTGAAGGTAATGGTGGAAACCCAACTACGAATTTGGATTCAGCGGTTCAAAATCAAAATTATGTGACCACTCGGGTCCAACGAAAATCGTTCTTTCTTTAATTTGGAACTCTAATCTTTAGTTTTTGTTTGGTTCAGGTATGCATATTAGTAAATTAATTCCGCTAAAGGATGAACGCAATAGAAGCAAAAAATTTATCTACAACGCATTGGTTGAAGCAATCGAACAAGCTCTATATTTGAGCTTCTTATAAACTCAAAAACTCAAAATCAACACCATCCATCTTAGGCGCGGCAGAAACGATTCATTTATAAGAATGCATTGAAATCGGCAAGAAAAAGAAAAAATGAAGTTGTGACTGGAACTTCCAATCTGATTTAAATATATCTCTTTCAGAAAAACTCATTAATCGATGTTGAGAATGATGGATCTCATATAAGTTCGTTATTCGTCAGAAGTTGCTACAGGTTGAATGGGATGTCCCATGCTCAACTAAAAATAGTGGGAATAGTAGATTATTCGATTAATCAATAGATTCGTGCAAACGTATCAAACAGAATCTCATTAAATTATTCTGTGGAAAAGATCGACCATTCCAGGAACACCCTAAAAGATGGAAGAAGATCATCAAAATCTCCAGTATATTATTCATTGAAGCTTGCCTTTTCCGAGCACCCAATAGATTGAATGTCTAAATACTTATTTACAGACACTTTTACTTATTAAATTAACCAATTTTTTTCGAAACTATGGATTTGAATCTCTCTATCTCTCTCTCTCTCTCTCTATCCATGCTTCTTAGTAGCTGTTCATTTTACACTTGGCAGTGCGTTGAATTGATTCTAGTTTTGTTTCAAATTTGTTTTTTCTTTGTGTATAATGAAAAAAAACAGACATATAATAAAAATTATTTATTGCCATACAAATTAACAGCTAAATAAATCGTGTCATTAAAAAAATGTATAAAAAATTATAGTTTATATGTTTTTATATTTTTCATGTTTTCAATACGTTTTTTATTTTTCTCTCTGTTTGTCAGATCAACAATCTTATAATACCACTGTGGCATACATACATGATCTGCAATAATAACAATAACAATAACAAAAATAATAATAACAAAATCGCAACGCAATCAAGAAATAATGTTATGCCATAGAATACAACAGAATGTCTAAACTGACGAGAAAAGAAGACAGCTAAAATAATTAAAAATAATATAAATAAATAAAATGCTGAAAAAGAAGAAAAATTATTTGAAAAACAACATAAGTTTAAGAAAACCTTAAACCATAAAAAAATTCGTATACATAAACAGAAAAAAGTTTACATATACTACATTCACATAAACATAAGGGAACAACGGCTACGAGATGATGTTCACACGCGCCCAAGTGCGCAAACCAAAGGCAAATGTCAAACAACGCCAGCGTTTAGCACGTGTCCAACAACAGCCGCCAGCTAATCAATATTTACACGATGTATGTATTAAAGTGTCATCTCTAGTTCTCTATATTAATACATAAATAAATAAATACTCACCTTTAATCACATTAGGCACATAGTAGTGGTCTCAGCAATACCAGCAATCGGACACGTGATCGCGATAGAGATCGTGATTATGATAGAGATCGAGATAGTACTGTTCCTAGTAGTGGTTATTATAGTGATCACTACAATAGTCCATATACTAGTTCGTCAACAAATCATAGTGGTATTCATCATCATCATCCGCATCATCAACATACACATCATACCTACAATAAACATCATTCCTCTGAGCTGCCACGACAACACTCCAAAGAGAGTTCATATCCGCCGGTATATGAAAATGTTTATGTGGATAAGCGTACACGACCGCGTAGCATTACAAATCGTCGTGGTGCAATCAAACATCAAAGGTTAGTACAGATATTATTGTAACTATTATGAAGATAGAATTTAAAAGTAAAACTCATATTTTATATTACAGAACCCATAATATTAATGGGCATCGTTTTGTGGCAAAATTTTTTCGCCAACCAACATTTTGTGCTTTTTGTAATCTATTTTTATGGGGCTTTGGTAAACAAGGCTACCAATGTATTAGTAAGTAATGATGAAATTCTATATTGTAATTTTAATTAAATATTTTTATTGAAATATTGTATCTAGTTTGTCAAACGGCAGTTCATAAAAAATGCCATGAAAAATTATTAGGAAAATGTTCCGGTTCTGTTTTTAATTCTGAAAGTACAATTGTAAGTATCATTAATGATTTTTCTTTATTATTTCACTTACTTATAACAATTATTTTTCAGTTATTACGTGAACGTTTCAAAATTGATTTGCCTCATCGTTTTAAACTACATAATTTTATGTCTCCAACATTCTGTGATCATTGTGGCTCATTGATGGGTGGTTTTTTTATGCAAGGTCTAAAATGTGAAGGTATGTTTTTACTAATTACTCCAATTCATATATCTCTAAATATATATATAAAGAATTTGGTACATCGGTAATAGGCATCATCTAAAATATTGTATTTGATGAAAATTTATTTTACACAAATCATAAAAAATATATTCTACGCCATCTGTATTGTAGCCGTAGAATTATTGGCATGTATATAAGCATACTTGGCAACATGTTGATAGCAAATACAAAAACCAAAATAATCATAAACATGCCAGTGTTAGCTAAGACATCTACCGAGACATTGCGATTGAAACAGGGCTGTGCTTTTTCACCCGTATTTAAATAAAAAATACTGGGCAAATTAAATTCGGGTACAACTGCTGGTGCAACACGAACATCTTTGATTGTAATAAAAACCTGTTGAGCTGACTTGAGGAAATAGAAATAATTTTAAAGCTTCTTGTTATGAAATGAAATTATATTTTTTTTTCTAATATGTTATTTAAAAATGAAATTAAAAACATGTTTCATTTGAAATCGTTTTTCCACGCAAATTTTCTTTAAATTAATTTAAATAACAGATATTTCATTATATGAGATAACATGATAACATTATTTTATTTTATTTTTTTTTTTTTTGTTTTATTTAAAATAATTATTTCTTATTTTATTTCTTCAACATGTATTTTTGTTTTCAATTTCATTTCTTAACAACAATTAACAATAAAATGTTCAACAAAATTGACAATATTCAATTCAATGCAACAGTCAAAAACATTCTTTGGAAGAAACTAGTTTTCTAATCGGAAAAAATAAGAACCGTAAAAATATATTTACTTGTATATTTTTTGCATAAATATTATGCTGTATTTGCAAAGAATGATAGAAATCAACATAGAGAATATATTGAGAAATATCGAAGTCATGAGTGATTACATGAAAGTACCGAAGTGAAAATTTTTCTCCATTTTTAACCGATTCGAAATCAATTAGAACTTTTGTAATTATGTTTACTAAGCAAGCGATAGAAGTAGTGGTGAAGTGGAATAAATGGTGTCAAAGTGGGATGAACCTTTAAAATAAATTTGGATGATAATCGATAAATAAGCACACAGCTTCCCATGAATCACCACAACATTGATGAAATGTATAAAAATAACCCCATTAATTTTTTATTCATAATATTTTTTGGAACATGCTTTCCCTTATCCACACTCCTTCGAGAAACTTCCCCTCAAAATGTACAGTCTCATAAAATTTACTCCTTTCGCTCCTCGGGTGCTTCAAAAAAGACAAAAAAAAAATCAAAATTTAATTCAACGAACCTACTCCTCCTCTCTGTCCTGCCCTCAGGACGGTCTCCTCTACAAAATGGAGCTGAAACTCTTGAAAATCGACAAATAACCTGATAGTTGCCCAGGAATTGACCCTAGCGATTTTTACCGACCCGACCTCTTTAGTTAGGTCAAATTTAATAATATTAAAAAATTATCTAACGTGAATGTTCACGTGAAATTTTATTTTTACATTCAATAAATGGTGTTTACCATACTAAATATGAAATTTTACAGAAATCATGTTGACCCACCGGTCAAATGCCATATAGTAGTCGGTTCCGGAGACTGTTAGGATTACCTAAATTACATTTAAACTGAAATCGTTAAATTATTCACGTATGTAATAAAATTTTGAAGCTCTTTCCTGCGAATAATCAGACAGAAGGACATGTAGACTTGTCTAAATCAACTCGGATAGTGATTCTGATAAATAATATAGAGTTTGAGTGTTACAGAAGGAAACTTAATACCGCACCCTTGACTTTTTAAGCGAAGGGTATAAAAGTATTGTGGTGATACGTATACGACATGTTAGCGAAACGACAATTTATTCTGCAATTTAGTACTACATTTATGAATCATACATATATATATTGATCACATCAAAGTGGAATAAGCCAATGAGTATATTAAAATGAATGCAATAAAAAAAATATATACGTTGATATATGAATTTCGATTGTTAATATTTTTTTTTTAAACAAAATAAAATCAACACACAATGAAAAATAAGCACAACGATGAATTTGCCGAATTGAGAAATCTTTGTGATCTTTTCGTTGAACTGATTGTTCTTATAATTTCAATATTATCATTAATATTATTGGTGTCGTTGTGTTTATTGTTTGTATATTTTTTTCTTATTTTCGATATAGAATTGTTTATTTATCATTACTATTGCATTTTCTTTTGTGAGAAAATTAAAGTTCGATTTCGTATAACAAAAAATTAAGCATTTTCTTTATTTATTAATTTCTCTTTGATATGACACATATAAATTAAATAAAATTACAATATTCTTCACATTAATTATCACCGTAATTGTGATAAATGTTTCCTTGCATTTCGATGACTTATTCGTCACTTGTGATTATGTTATAAATCATTCAACAATTCATAAAGGGAGAGAATAAAAAACACTTAAGTAATTACGGTCTGTATTATACTACAACAACATTTTTAATACAGAATTTTGTCTACGCATCTTATTATTAATTAAATTAATGCTTTTATACTATTTTTCAATACATACTTTGTAATAATATTTTTGAAAAATAATGGCATTCATTGAATTTTAAAATTTGTCTGTTTTTCTGTATATTTCCAAAATACCACAAAACAAGCATCGTCATTTTATTAAATAATGCGCTCACATGCTTGGAATTTGCATACACATATTGTACCGTGCTTGTCTAATAAAATGTTTATGTTTTAGCTACATCGTATTGAGGATTGAATGCGTGTATAAATTTCATTTGAAATGTTTTTACGTTGTTTGTGTCTTTTCAAGTTAATTTCAATTCATTTGTAAATAAATGCTGCTTATTTGTTTTGGTACATGCATGTATGTATGTATATGTATGATCATAAGTATACTATAGCATTCAAGAATATATATACGATAAAGATGTAAACATTTTGAAATGAGTACATGTTTAAATTATATGTGAATTTGTTAGTTGTAACATAGAATATTCTCTAAGGTGTTATAAATAGAGAAATTTTATAATAAAAATTAATTGGACTATGACAGCAAATGAATCTACAAGTTGATAGTGATAAATATACGTATGTAGGAGTATATAGTGTGTGTACAAATGTAATATATACTCAGAAATAATATAGAAGAAAGAAAGAAGAATATTGTAATCATGGAGGTGTACCCCACCGTGTTCTTGATCAACCTAATGTAGATTACTAAATATATATTGTATTTAAATAAAATACTAAATTGCCAAAATTCCGAATACTTAATGGTTTATTTGTAAAATAAATTCTAAAAAAAAATTAAAGTAACTTAGTCTTCCACATCAGCATGTTAGAAATTCATTTAGTTAGTAATTCACTTAGTAGGGCTGACTAAAAAGAGACTCTAAGATCTTAGTCCTCAGATAAAGCAAAATGTAGCCTTACGAATTAATTAAAAATCTGTATATAAAATTTTAGAAAATTGCATCTTCCGAGCACATGAAAAATCGTTAAGTATATTTTGATCAAAAAAGTCTTCATCAACAAAGTTATTCTTAAAATGTTACATATAATGGATATTATTGCAAAAAATGCTTGGAAACGATATTACAAAAAACCACTTTGCTTCAAGAGTCACACTACTGGCTCTTTAAATTTTCATACTTGTGATGCAAACTCTCAAAATGAACCCTTAAACTAAACACTCATAAAATTAACATTTTTAATTATTCTATAAATCATGCAACAAGTTTAATTTGGATATGCTCAACTGGCGTAACACAACTGGATAGTTCTTTAGGAGTAAATATTTCCAAAGTTCAACAAGAAATATAAATAAGCAAACCTCAAAAAGGGACACAATTCCTTTTTTGAATAATAAAACTTTATAAAATATATATACTTAAGGAAATATTTTAAATAAATTTTTCATCTATATTTTTCATAATAGATAATATCATGCGATTATGCACTTGCATTAATGCACTTACACGACCATCCATGTTGCGATATTGCTAAAATATCAAAACTATATTTATCAACAAACTATTTTTAATAGCAAAACTCTTTCACAATGCACAAAATTAATTGTTATAATTTTTCAACTTTTATCCTCATAAAATACGTAAATCCACAAACATTTACAAATATTGTATATTTTTACAATAAATGCTAAATAAGCTCAGACTTACAATATGACATTATTTATACATCTAAAAATAACTAAATTGCATTAAAATCTATATTGATTTAGTTTTTAAATTTGTTTGCTTGTTTGAATTGGCTCTTTAAATATTTGAAATGAAAGCGATTAACGTATTAAACCATAAAAATACAATCAAATGAAATAACATGAAGAATATCAACAATAACAAATTACATTTATAGTTGGCCAAAAATGTAAAAGTACCTACCGAATGCATGGCAAATATTATACAGATGCACCTTGTTGAAAATGCACAAAAGAATTTTGTATTTCTGTGCATTTGTGTGTTGCAAATGTAAAATACAGACATATATACGAACATATATAGTCTACATATATATGCACATAGTGTATTGTAAAAGAAGAAAAACATGTTGGTAGTGTCGCGTCGAATATCATAATACACAAACAGAGCATATTCATACAGTGACGTTGTAGATTCAACACGCCAACATGATGACAAAGCAAAAGTGAAAAAATGAATGTCTATTGTACATTTCGCTCCGAACGAATCCAATTGAGCATCATCCAAAAATCATTCGCACGTTCATTTTGTATGCCACTTTGACGTATGCGGCAGTTTAGTCTAGAATATGGTAACAACAATTAGGTACAACTAAAGCAAACAATACTATCTATATTACCATGTATTTATTTGCGAATGTATTTATGTATATGTGCATATGCATATGTGTATTACTGCATACAAGTATTTATGTACATTAAATCTGTGCAAATTTTCACCATATAATTTTGATATGCACCGAAAACTCTTTGGGGAAGGATAGGATTTTCACAAATTATTAGGTTACGAAAATGTGTTTTCTAATCTACTCTGGTCCTTGGAGATTCTGCTACAAATACTAATATTTTCTAAAACCAAAACATTTTTTATATAAATTAAAATTTGGTTTGGATATCTATACTTTTGAAAAATTAGGAAGGCAGGCATGATTTTCATTCGATAATACTCGTTTTCTCTAGCTTCATGTATTCGTGGGCAAAGTCTACAAACATATGTACATTCGGAGACACACTTTTGTATGAGACGTAGTCGTGGTTTTCATTCGATTTTGACCATGTTCGTATTTTTCAATTTATTGTAAATTAATTACATGAGCCAAGTTTTTGCTCCATAGCTTCTTCTTTCATTCGCAAAGTGTCAAAACCGATTCAGTCCATTCTCAAAATCATTTAAGTGTTTGTACATATAATTATGTATACCGAATTTTACCATGATAGCGCATATTTTCGTATGGAAAATGAGAATGTGTAAAATCATACATTCGGCAACATATTTTTGTATGGGAAATAGACTCGATTTTCACACTATTTTACCCATTTTATATTATATCAACTTTGTGGTGAGACGAAATTTACATAACGAGTTTTAATGTGAAAGCTTTATATTTAAATGCACAGACTTAGATATTTACAATAGACGACATATGTGACGACATATGTGACTAAATTCCATATTTTCGTATGGAAAATGAGAATGTGTAAAATCATACATTCGGCAACATATTTTTGTATGGGAAATAGACTCGATTTTCACACTATTTTACCCATTTTATATTATATCAACTTTGTGGTGAGACGAAATTTACATAACGAGTTTTAATGTGAAAGCTTTATATTTAAATGCACAGACTTAGATATTTACAATAGACGACATATGTGACTAAATTCTTATCAATAACATGCGTATACTTTTCCATTTCTGTAGCTCTCCTTATGGGTGTTACAAATGGAAGCATAAAACTCAATATATCATATCCGTGACTCTATGAGTGTAGAATATACAAGTATTTCAATATTTTACTGCTCCCAGAATCAGAAATTTATCATTTTTTTTTTTTTTGTGGCACTTATGGACTCTGAAGGGCCATTTGACCAAGCTTTTCTCCAATACTATTGCGCGTGTTAAATTTTGAATGGTATTAGAAGGGATCTACTTATATTGTATTACTTATCACTTTTTCTGAGCTTTGTAACAGAGCTCTTTTAAAAGCGTTTTCATGGAAAATTGTTACTGCCAGAAGAATTGCCAATTGCTTACCGACATGTTGATACAGTTCGAAAGAAAACTCTTATCGATATTAAAGTTATCACAGTCTGATATTTTACAATTTTACCTAGCAGTAAATAGAGTTATGGTTTCAATAAAAATTCTTTTTTCCATATCGTATTTTTGCGCAATGAGTACAACAAACCATAAATAATCATCATAATCATATTAAATTTTTTGCACAGGTCTAACATACATACTGTATAAAAAAAAATCTCCTTACAGTCGGCTGGGGCCGACCAAACTATACCCTGCATATGTAGATTTATATATAAAAAGTTTACTCGAATATCCAACTTTTCTTTTATTTCCACTTTTCGAGAAACAATTTTTGCATATGCTACTAATTTACACCCGAAATATGGTTGACTTTGACGAAGTAAAAGGATTTTAAGATAATTCCGAGGCTTAGTATGGGAGCTATATAAAAAGTGGGCGTGGCTTACCACTTTCTAGTAAATCCAATTAATTTTTCAATGTTAATCCACACCTTAAATTTGGTGTCCTACGTTGAATAGTTTCTAAGTTATGGTGGTTAACATTTTTGTTTAATTTCCTCAACTTTGTATGGGAGCCCCAATAAGAAGTGGGCGTGGTACGCTGTTTTTTCGCCAGATTATTTCCGACTACGATATTAATTTAAGTGTCAATTATGGTTATTCTAGACATAAGATTGCCTAAGTTACAGCTGTTTTAATTTAAAATTTGTATGGGGGCTACGATAAACACTGGGCGTGGTGCGCCCATTTTCTGTGAGCCTAGTTGCTCGTACAATACTAATCCATGCCCTAAGTCTCGTTGTCCTAGGCTAAATGGTTTGTAAGCTATGGAGCTTAAAATTTTAGTTTAATTCATTCGACTTTGTATGGGAGACTCATGAAGGAGTGGGCGTGGCACACTGATTTTCTGCAAGATTTTTGCCGACTACGATATTGATTTAAGTGTCAATTATGGTTATTCTAGAGAGAAGATTGCCGAAGTTACAGCTGTTTCAATTTAAAATTTGTATGGGGGCTACGATAAACACTGAGCGTGATGCGCCCATTTTCTGTGAGCCTAGTTGCTCGTACAATACTAATCCACATCTTAAATCTCGTTATTCTACGCTGAATAGTTTGCAAGTTATAACCGGTAACATTTTTTTTAATTTCCGCAACTTTGTATGGGAGACCCAAAAAGGAGTGGGCGTGGCCAATTGATTTTCTGCCATATTATTTCTGACTGCCGTGTTGATCTAAGTGTCAATTATGGTTATTCTAGACAGAAGATTGTAGAAGTTACAGCAGTTTCAATTTAAAAGAAGTACAGACACTTTGTATGGGAGCTACGCTAGAAAGTAGGCGTGGCTCACCCACTTTTGGTGAGGTTATATAGTAGTATAATATAACTCTATGTGCCAAATATTGTTGTCCAAAGTAATATATTATTTGATTTATAGCAAGTTAAAGATTTTGAAAATTTCGAGGTTAGTCGCTTTGAATGCTTGGTGTGGGCGTGGTTATTGACCGATCATGCCCAATATCAATCCCCTCCGTACCCTTGGATCATAGATTACTTATGCCAAATTTCATCGAAATAGCTCAATATTTACTCAAGTTATCGTGCGAACCAGCCAGGTGACAGACAGACGGACGGACGGACGGACGGACGGACGGACGGACGGACGGACGGACGGACGGACGGACGGACGGACGGACATCGTTAAATCGAAAATTTAATCGACGCTGATCACGAATATATATCCATGTCTATATCTCCGGAGATTCCTTCAAGTGGACACAAACATCTGACCGAAATGAATATACCATGCATATTGCATTATGCAGGGTATAAAAATGAAATAAAATTTCATATTAAATAAATATATTATTTGCTAGGCAAAAAAAAAATTGAAATAAAATGCGACAGCAACGAACTTGCTAGTAAAAACAGCTGCAGAGGCATTTTCATTGCAAAAAATATCACAAGAAATACGAGAGAGAAAAGAGCAAATATGATATACAAAATTTTAATACAAATACATTTAATAAGAAAAATATACAAATATTTTTCGGCTATGCAAAAAGACAATTCAAAATATTGTACATGCATACATGTATATAGAACGAATTGGCTCGTTTAAATTTCGATTAAATATTTATCTCTCACGGGTACTCGCGTACGTATGAGTTATAAATTTAAAATATTCATAACGAAAAAAAAGGAAAAACGAAAAAATCAACAAGTAGTGTGAATGTGTGAATATATATCTATAAGCAATATGAGTGCATATACACTAAGTATGTATGCGTAATTGCTCACTACATGTATACTGTATTGAGCTAAGTAAAGAACACGGAGGAATAATTTCTTAACATCACATGGTGATGCTGCTGCTGCCGCTGCTGCTGAAAATTTCCACCTCTTGAATTGGCATGTACTATGTGTGTGTGTGTGTGTGTATGTGCGTTTTTTTTGCTCACTTTCTCATATAAATTTGTAGTTGCTTGAGATCAAAATCTATCGTATTGAAGTATGTTTCGAAGACAAGTGTATAGGCATCAACTTGGTCATTATTTTGTATCAGTTATTGCGGTGGTTTCCTGACCAACGGTTCGGTTGAAAAATATTTTCATAAAATTTTCATATTAGTTATTCATTTGTTTTGTGTATGTGTATACATGTGATTATATGTATGTGTATGTGTAAAATCAAAAGCTATTTCAGCTATTAATTATATTACATTTATGGAAATTACCTGTGAATAGAACTACTATATTACAAAAAGAAATGTATGGAATATTTGAAAAAAAAATACAAATAATCAAAATATCTGAAAATTACTTCTAGAATATATATATTTCAAAAAAATATATACATTCGATAAAATTAACTTACGTCATGTCTTGATTTTTTGATCATCTATTTAAATGTGATTGTGATTTTATTCGAACAAAATATGACAGCGCGCATAAATTTTATTTGAATTGAATTCAATTAAATCGATAATTTATTGCGACATAAAATTTCATTCGAAATATTTTACTTAAATATTTCTAAAATGAATTTTTTGATAAAAATCAATTCGAAAACTTCTGAAAATCATATGATTTCAATTATATAATAAAACAAAAAAAACGTGTGTATTCCTCAAAATAATTTACTTCAAATATGAGAAGAATGTAAAATATGGTTTTTTCATTTAATGAATTCACGCACGTTTTACCACGTCTGTTTGCCTAATTTCAAGTAAATACGAAATGGAAATAGTATTTTTTCAAAAGTAAAGTAATAAATTATCAAATGAATAACTTTTCGAATGCACAAGTGTATCCAAAGATCGAAAAGGAAATTATTGATAAGAGAAAATGAAAATCAAAAGTAATCTTCGAAAAATAAAATCTTGTATGCGTACATATGCACACAAAGTCAAATTAATAATAAATTAACGTTTTCATTTTCTACAATACTTATACACATTTTTACAAGTTAATAAATATACTTATAAAAATAAATTTCAAAATTTCAAAATAGGTATACATATGTGCATGCAAAAACAAAGAAAAATGATCACAAAAACAAACAGCCGTGTGTCAAACGTCATAGTCACTTGAAGCGATTTATTTAGTACAACTGCTACAATAGCAACAGCAAGAACAGCAACAACAACATGAACAAGCAATAATTAAAAATATGACATTTATGACAAGAATAATATAATAATAACAACAATAATCTTATTAATAAAAGTGAATTCCATACAACCACCACAACCACCATCATCATTACTTTCGGTCGATGGACGCCGCCGCACAAAGATAGTGACGATGGTGATAAAGCCACATACTATTCCGAGGCTAATTTGTGAAGCAAACAGAAGAAAAAGGTGAAAATATTTAAAGATTTCAAAATAATCGAAACTAAAAACATTTTTAGTGTATTTTTAGTGTGAAACTTGTGTTCATACATACACTTGCACGAGTACAGACAACGACGACGCACACTTTTCACTCATTGATACAGTTGTTGTTGTTGTTATTGCTGTTTATGCTATTTACTTGTATCTGTTTCTTGGCGTTTTCAAATACTTATAAATATGTATTTTGCGGAAAATAGAAGTGATTGCATACATACATTTCGGTGTGCTGTAAAATACATCGATGTGATGCAAATAATTGAAAGAAATATTATTTGAAAATTTTGCAGATTACTGATATAAAAATAATCGTGATACATACAAAACAAAAAAAAAATAAACAATTAAAAGAATAAGGCGAAAAAAATCAAAAAAGATTACTTCCCACAGTGAAACCTCTAAATATGCCACTATACACAGATCCGAATTATTACTACGGTAGTGGCAGTAGCCAACTGTATTCACCATTTTATACACCCGGCCTCTATGCTACACCAACTTTATCGGCCTCCACAAGCGCATATGCACCTTTCTTGTCGACATATAATCGCACCTACGGTGGCAGTTACAGTCTACCATATACATCAGTAACACCAACACCAACACCACCACCACCATCATCACGTATACCCTCATACACCACCACACACGGATTATCGTCACGTTACCAGCCAAAACTATCGACCATAACAGAAACCTCACCACTGACCAGCTCCACCTCAAGACATCATACTACATCAAGTCTTATACCTTTAACACGTATACACTCGCCAAAAGTATCCTCCACCTATTCGACGCCCAGCACATCAACGGTAAGTTCAGTGTATGTACCCCCACGTCCCATAAATATTAATACAGCTGATATTGATGTATCGGCATCGCGTTATAAGAAACATAGAACGGAAGAGGAGACCAAACACAATAACAACAATGAACGAAAACGACGATCGGTCAAATTCTCCCCCACATCGTCTGTGAAAAAGCGTCCCAGTATTGAGCGCAAAAACGATGAGACGGCAAATGAGACCGATGCTCATCGTAAAGTACGTTCGACAATCAAACGTGATCGTGCCCTTGTTCGTATATCAACAATACATCCATCCGCCAAGGATGCCACTTCGAGCGCAGATGACGCCTCACCTGAAAGGAAAACAAGGCAATTCAGAGATTTACCAGAGCCCACTGAAGAAACGTTGAGCTGGCGTGAAAAGTTAGCCGACGATTTGGCTGGTATTCCCAATTATCCTGTGAGGAAATCTCCAGGCGAATTATTACGTGAGCGCTATTTAATACAAGAAGCAAAAGATAAAGCAGACGCAAATAAAACAGACGATAATCGGCCCAAGCGCTTAACTGATGCCTCACAACACACACTAGAAGAAGTTATTATCGAAATCGATCCCAAATATCATACAGTACATCGTTTGAGTTTGCCACAGTGTCCGACTTTTCATGACATTTGTGAAGATATCTCATCCGATAAGCTGGATGATGACTTAAATGCGGGTGAGTTGAGACGACGTGCATCACTAATACACGAAAAAGAGCAAGAAATACTGAATCAACTACAAAAATCCGCTTCAGGTACATTTCAAATGATACATTTGGAGCGGCGTGGAAGTCAGGACGCTTTAGTAGATGACACCATACATGAATCGTCTCACAATTCAAAGAATGGTAAGAAGGTCAGACATAAAATCACCGCCATTGTTGACGTAGATAATCATTTAGTAATGCCGATACTTCAGGAGAAAGAAGAGGAAACAAAAATATCTCCTTCAGTTGTGGGAAAGCCAAAATTCACATTCAATGTAGAATCTGTGGAAGAGCACGATCAAATACATAAAGTGTTTAAGCTGCCAAAGAAAAAATCATCAAAAAAGTCAGCGAAAGTAAAGGACGCACCATTACCTGAAGGTTTTATGCATGCCGAGCCAAAAGTCAAGACTTCTCCCAGTCCTAAAAAGAAAACAGCTTCAGTCGCTGCTTCTGATAGTGCAATCGTAGAAAAGACCAACTTGCTGGAGCTCGATAAAAATAAATTATCAAAGGAAAATATCGAGAAATGTTCAGTGGAGTCTGTAATGCAGCCCACATTCAAACAAATCGAAAAGAAAATAAAGGTTGCTAGTGTAGATCAATTGCCAAAACAAAATATTGCAAAACACTCAAAGGAACCTGGAAAGAAACCAACATTCACACAACTCGATAAGGAAGCAAAGGTTGCTGTTGCAGAAACTGCAAAACCTATTGAAGTGGTGTCACAGACAAAAATATCAGATAAGCCCAGTGTTGCCACTCGCGAAACTCCTACATCATTGGACTTAATTGCAGCCGAACAGAAAGAAAATGTTACAGAGTCACAATGTACAGAAGAAATCAGGACATCTTTGCAACTAATTACAACAACCAAAGCTGAAGAGGCGTCAAAACCAAAGACCACTCTCAAAACTTCAATATCACTCGACTCAAGTGCAACTACAGAGGCACAACATAACAAAATACCACTAGAAAAAGCACATTCGTTAAATGAAGCTGAAATTAAAAATTCCACGACAAACACTGTGGGAGCACAAACTAAGAAAGCGATTTCAAAAACAACAGATACTGATGCCAAAATCAAAACTAAACAACTGAAACCGTACGTTAAATCTACAGCAAAAGAGCTCATTCTAGAAGAAGAAGAACCAAGTGTGGAACAAGCAAAGGTGGCAACTCCAAAACCCATTAGAAAAGCTGTACAAAAATCAGAAAGCGGCGAAGATTTTTGGTCTCAGATCGGAACTCGTGAAACCATCTACATGACAAATCGTAAGAAGGTCCTCTTGGAAAACCAATGGCAAAAACGCGAGAATCTTTTAGAATCACAAACCGTGGAGGATGTTAAAAATTTGGAAGAGATTAAGACTGTAGTTGCAACACAAAAAGTAAATGAATTAAAGAAAGCAGACGATGATATTAAAGCAACCGATCGAGATATTGTTGGACGTTGTCTTTCAAATGAGTCATCATTTGCCGAAAAGAATACTACCTCTGAGAAGAATGACGCAACGTCAATCAAACCAACTAAAACGGAAAGGAAAAAATCAAGTCCAACAAAACAAATCGAAAAATTATTGACGGAACCCGGTACATCTAAAACAGCAATTGAAAGTCTTGCAACGACGCCAGTAGCTGTCGCACTAATTACAACAAAATCAGAAGATTCATCATCCACAACAACTGAGAAGACAAAAATAAATGCCGGGCAAGCAGCCAAGTCACCTGAACAACGAAAACAGAATGAATTTACGGCAACAACTGTCGGCAACGACAAGCAAAATAATAATAAGAACATCGACAGCAGCAACATTAGTAAAATAGATGAAAGCAAAACGCCAAATAATAATGCGACTTCTAATGCTGCAAGCAAAATATCAAAATTGCCAACAACAACAACAACAAAACTAGCATCAGAACAAGTAACACCAGTACTAGTGTCTGCTGTGAATAATGCATCCACTACGATTACTACAGCGAAGCAACCGGAAACTGTAGCTAAGAAGTCGGAACCGAAGAGTAAGGTAGTAGTACCGAAAGATAATAAACTGAATGATAAAGATAAGAAAACTACGAAAACCACCGTAGTAACAACTGATGATAAGACTAAAGTACCTATTGCTAAAATACAGGTCGTCAGCAAACATACGAAAACTTCACCGACAGTTGCCAAACCTAAAGTATCTCCAACGCCAATTAATGCCGATCACTTTTTCACAACAACCCCCACAAAGGAGGCCGCGTCACCAATCAAAGCGCAAAATGCGTCACCGATAACGAAAACAAAACCATCTGCTGCTCTCAACGCAAAAACGGACAAATCCAAAACGGCAGCAACAACAACAACCGACACTCCTACAATAATAGTGCCGATGACGACAACAGCCACAACCACAACGGCGTCGATGCCGACACCGACACCGACACCGACACAGGCAACAGCAGCAACCACAACGAAAGCAGAAGCTACAGCTGTAGTCGCCGTAGAATCTGCGGACAAGAGCAATACGCGCGATGTGAACAAAAAATTATCAAAGTTCCCAACAGTATTGAATTTGGCGCAGTGTCTGCGAGACGTTGATGCCGATCTAGAGGACTATATACCGTCGTCCGCAGAGAATAGTGACGACGACACAGACGACAGTTCATACGACTACTCCAGTGCGGACGGTTGTGAAAATTTAAGTGCAAGCATGAAGAAGAAATTAAGGCAACGTAGAAAAAAGGAGAAGCAAGCCGAAGAGGCTCGTTTCGATCCACAGAAAAAAGTTAAAATCGATACAAAGAAAAAGTGTTATGTGAAAGAGGAGGCGCCGCGATATCCGCTAGTCGCGACACCGCGTCCACTGTGGAAACGTGAAAAAATCATCTACAGTGATGAGGATTCCGATGAGAGTGAAAGTGATGAAAGTGGCGCCACCGAAGAGACTGAGGATAGCGAGGAATGTACTACATCTGAAGAGTACGATGATGAAGTGAATAGAACGAGTGGTGGCGGCAGCGGTGGTCGTGGTGGCGGTGGTGGTGGTGGTGCCAGCAGCAGTTCCGCATCCAAAGATAATTCAGCAATTATACGCATGAGTACCTGTAGTAATGATTCCGGTTTTGAAGGCGGAACTGCACCATCAAGTCCTAAAAAAATGTTAGGTAAGTTTAGTAAAATGTGTTGATGAATCCAAAATCAGGCAATGGCAATGGTAACCACTTTGAATTTATTTTAATAATAAATTTATTTTTTTTTAATGCTCTATACATTTCCGCACTAATAAATACAGTCACCCTGTACTTGAGGAAAATTTCATTACTCTAGGTTTTTTTTTGTGGTTGTGTTATTTCTTCATACAAAATAATTCGCAATTTTGTACTCATTCATTTATAAAAAAAAATATATGTACATATGTAAACGCTCGAGTATGTATTAATTTGAAAGATGTTTTCATTTTGGCTTTCTTCTCAATATCAAAAATTCCGTCATGTGTAAAAGAAGCGTTTACGTTAATTCTTGATTTCCTTTGAAAATTTCAATATCGCATCTTTGACTATCGATGACTTTGGATGTAAAACAATAGAATTGCATCGTAGTTTCTTATATTTTCGCAAAATTGCACATATTCTAATTCCGAAGCACTTTGCTTATATAACGTAAAATGTTGCCACTACTTTATTTACAAACAACCATTAAAAATATTTATCTCTAAGGATGACGCACGAGTACTCAATTTGTACTACTTGTTTCTGTTAACTACCAATAAATGCGACGAACATCAGATCATCAAGCAAACACGACAAAATAAACAAATAATAATTTCGTGGAAGACGTATGGTAAGAGAGCATTTTTGTTGTTGTTTTCGTACATATTGTTGTACTGGTATTAAAATAGTACATAATCATGTATGTACTCGTATGTAAATAAATGAAATTAATGGGAAAATTATAATAAATTGCACAAAAAGCAAACGATAGGTATGTTTGAAAATCATTTGAAAAACAACTATGTATTCCATATTCAAGAGAATAATAAATTATGTTGTATCGCAATTGGGCGATGGACTAAATGAATGGATCTGAAGATAGTAAAAGTTTGTTTATACTATGGTCAATGCACTAACTCATTTTGGTTTGAACTCAAATAAAATATTTACTTAGACAAGTTTTAAAATAATTAACATTTACTTCGAAAATGTTATCAAGACAAGGTTGAAATTTCAGAAAAAAAGTGCATTTTCAATTTGAATTACTGAATCACATCTCTGACCTCCAAAAATTCTAATCAATATAGAAATTTTATATTCAAGCGAAAATTTCATTTTATTTTATTCTTTTAGTTTTTATTATTATTATTACTTTTTTGTTGCAAAAATTATATTTTTAGTGCAATATAAAATTAAGAAATTATTCGAATATATGGAAACATTTATGTAATTGTACTAGTATGAATTTTTACTTGGTGTATGAGTGGTCAATGACTTGCATTAATTGAATTTTTTGTGTTTATGAATGTGCAATATAAATTGATTTTAAATCTCAATCATAAAATCGCTAATAAAACGTTCTTGAGTTATTTCTTAATCTGATGTCATCCTGGACATGGAATTGGAAGATGTTCCTAGTATGCTATTGTTTTTTGTAAAACTAAAATGCATTCAACTAAATAGGGATTTCTATGAAATTCGAGTTTACTCCAATCTGTTGGAGTAAACTGGACTGATCGCCTTAATTACGGCGCTCGTACGGCCCTGTTCAAATTCAGCATTTCAAATGTATACCATAGATCAGATGCTTCATAATAATTACAGAGTTTTTTTTCAAATATTTACTTCTTAAGAAAATTATCGTTATCTAAAACTTACTAGAATTTTGTATAATATAATCGTATAGGAAAATTGCTTAACTATATGAGACAGATTTTTCTTTTGAACAGTGCCCCTCTGTCGATTAATCAATGGGCAATGGCAATTCTTGTGGCAGTATCAATTCGCCATGAGAAAGCTTCTAAAAGTACTTTGTGGTAAAGCTCAGAAAAATTGACACCACAAGGGTTCTACTGCCTACTGTACCATAAGTAGGTCCCTTCTAAAACTATCTTATATTTAACAGTATGAGAAGAGAAGATTTGTCAGAAAGCACTTCGAGGCCAATAAATGTCACATAACAAAATCTATATGACACGTGCATCTCTTGTCTTTTATTTTTTATCCCTTTTTAATTTATAGACTTGAACTGAACGATATACTATTCAAGGTTAAATTAGTTGATGTTGTTGTTGTTAAATTAGTGCACTACATTTATACAGTGCTAATTTGATCAAATTAAAAAAAAAATTTTATGAGGATGCCAAGGCGGATGTTTAATGTGCTAATATAAGCACATATAGGTAGTGTCCAAATTATTTAATTGTCAATTGTATTTTGGTGACACAACGTTTTGTTTTCTTAAATAATTCTATTACTAAATACAAAATATATACTTATCTCACAAAGTATTTTGTAAATAAGAAAAAAATTTATACATACATATGTATATACTCAATATAAAACGCAATTAGATTTATGCAGGAGTTTGATTTTTATCAACACAAAACAATGTATAATTCGATTAAAATTGAGTATAATACATTTGAAATAATAAAAACTATAATTTGAAAATGAGTTTAGGGATCACTGCGCATTTTGCGCATACTTTTGCTTGAGACCAAAAACAATGAATATTGATGGAATGAAAAATTAGGTGTGTAGCTTTTGATTTTATTCTCCGATATTTTTCATAACTAGGGCATTTTGATTTACATGCCATTATAAAGAAAAGAAATAAAAGTAATTTGGTTATATTTTAAATTTCCAGTATCCTCTAAATACTTTTGTTTGAAAATACGATCCATATTCAGAAGTTAAAATCGCAAATTTTTAAAAAGTCAATAAATACGATTATGATATTTTAAAAATTTCATCAAATCATATAAGCGATATCTTAATGGAACAGTTAATCGTAATCGTGATATCATAAAATTACCGCATTTGCATAAATTTCAATTAATCGAATAGCTAATATGTAAATAGGCACCTATCAATCGCAGCACTTACCCTAAAACGTGCCGATTATTATATAAAAAAATATGTTTTTAAAAAATCCATTCAAACATTTAAGAAATATTGTCAAATAATAACAGTAATAAATAAACACTCACGCCACCAAGCGTCACGCGAAATAACAATTTTCAAATACGCAAAAAATATAAATAAATAAATAAATAATTACTATAAAATGTCGCAAATTATGTGAAAATATAAAAAAGAAAATGAAAAAAAAATATTTAAATGCTTTGTTCGAAGAACAATCAAATTTAGATTTTTTTACTAAGTACTTACGTCATACATATATCAAATTTATCATCAAGATTAACTGAAAGACGATGGTACAATAAAAACAAAATAATTTAGAAGAATATATGGTATACAAATGCAGTGTGCTTTAAAAGTCACCGGATTTATGGTTAATGAGCATACACAGTGACGCCGTCTATTGACATATGAGAGATTTTGAATCTTAATGCTTGCTCGTTGCTCTGATTTTTCTTCTGAAGACGAAGACGTGAATTTTTTAAGTTTCACTGATATATTAATCGATGGCGCCATTGTATAAGTAAGCTCAACACTAGTCCGGATACTTTTAAAATACACCTGAATATATTAAAAATTATATTATATTAAATATCGCAATAAATTGTACATTTGAAAAGATATAATTATAAAACATATACATAAATAAATAAAAAGAAATAATAATGAAAATCTTTCAAAAAAATTGCTTTTTTGCAAAAAATAAAAAATTACTACAACGCAAAATAAAATCAATTAAATAGTACCAACCTACGAACAAGAAAGTGATCGTACTAATGTTGATCAAAATCATGTGCCAAATTCTTTATATACATATTTACATTTATCAATAACAATTAATTACAATTCTTTGCAACTAAATGAAATGTTCATATCATATTATCTGTGTTTTGTTCTTATCAATAAAAAAAAATGTATTTGCTTACACAGAATGTGACGTTAACTGTCATAAGAAATGTGAACGTTTAACAGCCAATCTTTGTGGTGTCAATCAGAAACTCATAGTAGAGGCATTGGCTTATGTAAAAAGAGGTAATTAAAATCATAGATTGAATATTTAACATAAATACTAAATGAAAAAACCAAAGTTAATTAAATTAGTAAAAGCTTTATGATTTTTTTTCTTCTTGAACATCTTATGCATAACTGTACACAGTAATGAAACATTTATTTTTATTTTTTTTCCCCTATACAATTATTGTAATTAGATTTATTTAGTTATTTTTAGAATACACAGCCACTGTGTTTTAGTTGTTGTAAGAGGTGTTTTTGAAAATTTATTTCCTCTTGAAAAAATTGCTGAATTTATTTTGTCTTATTTATTTATTTTTTTTTTTTTTTGTTTTTTTGGTTTGTGGACACAATTTACATTTATACTTGTCACAATATTTGAGTACAAATTAATTGCTTTTTTCTTTGCTTATTATTTTTTTAGGTTTTATTTTAAATTGGCAAATCATCAATAAAAGTATTTCTTTATTATTTCTATAATTATTCTAATATTATTCTATTATTATTATCATTATATTCTAGTATTTATTTGGCGCCTCTAATTTATATTTTTGTATTCAAAATTTTATTTGTCCCTTATGCGAATATTTATTAATACATTTGTCAATTATTTAAATTAGCAAAAAATTTATAAGTTATATGTCCAAAAATACTTTAGTTTTTATTCTTTTCTAACGTTTATAAAATCGGAAGAATTATATTTACATAAAGATTATTTAGATTATTCGGAAAGTCTGCGAACTACTACTGAAAACAAAATTGTGTCCACATTTTATTGGTTTTATTCAATTACATAAGTTAAATTTGAATAATTGAATGTTGTATGGTTATGTCTTCAAAATACGCCTTAATTTGCCCTTCAACGTTCATATTCGATTGGAGTATTTTGCCTGCGAAACAAGAAAAAATCACAAGATGCTAAATATGACGAAGGTGGAGGCATATTGGATTACAATTTATGTAAAGCGTGATCCATTTCGAGGTTCCCTACTTTTTTAAAGAAAAAAACACAGAAACTTCAAATTTGAAAGAACATTCTTTGGCATTCATTTTTTGAAGATTATGTCTTTCAAATGTTGGCCGCGGCTACGTCTCAGATGATCCATCCGTTGAGTTTAATTTTCGATGACTCGTTCGAGCATTTCGACTGGTAACTGGCGAATGACATGCGTGATGTTTTGCTCCAAGGCCTGAACCGAAGCGGGTTTGTCCGCATAAACTTTAGACTTTACATATCCCCACAGGAAAAAGTCTAACGGTATGATATCACACGATCTTGTTGGCCAATCGACCGGCCCAAAACGTGAAATTATCTGCTCACCGAAGTGTTCTCTCAATAAATCCATTGATTGATGCGATGTGTGGGAAGTAGCTCAGTCTTGTTGAAACCAAATGTCGCCGAGATCATGAGCTTCAATTTCAGGCATCAAAGAGTCGGATGTCATGGCACGATAACGGTCGCCATTGACGGTTACGTTCTCACCAGCATCATTTTTGAAGAAATTTGGACCGATGATTCCACCGGCCCACAAACCACACCAAACCGTTGTTTTTTCTGGATGAAGTGGCAGCTGTTGAATCTCTTCAGGTTGCTCTTCGTCCCAAATGCGGCAATTTTGCTTGTTTACATACCCATTGAACCAGAAATGGGCCTCATCGCTGAACAAAATTTGGCTCAAAAACGTCGGATCTTCTTAGAACTTTTCAAGAACCCATAGAGCGAAGCGATGTCGCTTGGGAAGGTCGGGCGGCTTCAGTTCTTGCACAAGCTGTATTTTATATGCTTTCAATTTAAGATCTCGACGTAAAATGCGCCAAGTCATTCCCCCGCGGAATCGACTCTCCACGGTCTTCGTGTACACTCTCAGCTACGGCCGCTATATTTTCTTCACTGCGTGCTGGACGTGGTCTATTCGGTCGAATATTATCCAATAATGAATGCTGGGTCTCAAGATGGGTGATGGTGTTGCGAATAGTATGCTCAGTAGGCCGATTATGTTGACCATAAGTTGAGCGATGTGCACGGAACACATTCCTCACAGACCGTGAATTTTCGTAATAAAGTTGAACGATTTGTAAACGTTGTTCAGGTGAAAGTCTTTCAATGATGAAATGCCAAACAATACTAAACAAAAATAACATGACAACATGACACGACTCACACGTGATCTGTCAAAAAAAGGCTATTGAAAAAAGTTTGTCTACTTGGATCACCCAATATTTTGATAATCACAGTTGCATTTTTGTTCGTAGTTGGGAAGCAGCATATGCGGTCAACGGCTCTAACTATGAAATAGCACTATGAGATCTAATATTCGACTAATAAAACATCACATCTTGGTCGATTTGCAGATTTTCTGAATGATCTAGGTACATCAAACTAATAACTTGATTAATTATGCCGGCGGACTTCTAAAGTGGAGATCGCATAAATATCCCCCGTGATACTACATAAAATGACGTTAAAATTACAAGAAGTTACGATTTATAGAGATTTGCTCTTACTCAAAAACGATGTTTTATCTAAATTATTGAATTTTAGAGCTCCTAAACATTTTATCAAGTTTTATAGAGCGCTGGCTAGCTACAGGGTAGATGCTCTAGCGTGTTTCTCTTAAAATAATAAAAGAATAATTAATTATTATAGAATTAACTTAAATATACGTTTTCATAAATATCATAAATATATTTGAAATGTACACTTTCCGTCATGTCAAAAATTACAATCAGTAATTTAGAAAATGTCCTAGTTAGATTCATTTTTGTGACAAAGAAAATTTGTTGTGACATAAATATCGAAGGTAATTCTTCAAATCAATGAATACAAATGACCCTGTGCTACTAATACATATATTAATTTACTGACAGATGTAAATTTGTTTAGGTGTGAAATATTTTGATTTATTGGACATTTCAACATGGCAACAGTCGAATATATCGATATTGCTTTCAAATTTTTCTTTTATCATATATTAATAAAAGAAATATAGATCTCTTTGACTGTTGTCATATTGAAACGTCTAATAGATGAACTTGTTTCGCATCTAAACAAATATTGAATATTTAGGAAATGCACAAGGTATTGTAATATTATAAAATTTTACAAAACTCGACCAATAAAACTTTCATACTAAGCAACTTGATTGTTATGGTTATTGTGTAGTGTAATAATACACGTAATTATTCACAAGTTTTTATGAGACTTTGTTAATCATGTAAATATCCAACTTGCATTTGGTGTTCAAGAAAAATTTTTTTAATATTTTGGTTTTTCATTTTTATAATTTTTGAAAAACTCATTTCATTCCATATGTGTGTGTATGAATTAATTTTTATGATGATTTAGGAGCACGTGAAGCCAGAGACTCACCGAGCACACCACCAAGTTTAAATCCCGTCTATAAAATTGAAGCCAACGATGAAAATGATGGTAAAAGAAAATTTATATTACTTAAATTATAAATTTAACATATGCGCAGAAAGTGGTTACCAAATTGCCAAATTTATTTAAATTATTATACATTAATTGTATTAGAAATAATTGTTCGCACATATTCTTCTATTTACATTTAGAAACCTCATATACATATTCACAGTTCCAAAAATCGGGACGATTTACACCGCCGGCAACAGTTATACCTAGATTTAAGAATTACACTGTAGATGATTTTCATTTTCTCGCTGTATTGGGTAAAGGTAGTTTTGGCAAGGTAAAGAATATCTCATAACTATTCAGCATACGAGTAAATTGGGAATACGAAAGTTAAAAATTATTTATATCAATTTATTTATAGGTACTCCTTGCAGAGCTGCGCGATACAACTTATTATTATGCGGTAAAATGTTTAAAGAAAGATGTTGTCCTTGAGGACGATGATGTTGATTCAACACTGATAGAACGTAAAGTTTTGGCCCTGGGCACAAAACATCCGTATTTGTGTCACCTGTTTTGTACATTTCAAACAGAGGTAAGAACCATATGGCAGAAAATTTGTATAGGTTATTCATATGTGGAAGTGTCTAGCAAACAGCCAATTTATACTTGGTGTGAAAATAATGAATCATAAATATACATTCCTTTATTGTTAAACGTGATTGCAATTATTTAATTATAATTAATAAATTCATTGTTTCTTTTTATAAATTCAAACATATGTACGACGGGCACTCATTCATTTAGTCATCTCATTTGCATAATGATTTATTATAATATTTTTTTTACTAATTGCAAAATTTCATTTCTTAGTTAATTTTTGAATTTAGTTAAAATAATTATTCGTTTTTATCATATTTATTTTGAACCCATAATAGTTTTTCATAGGTTTGTGCGATTAATTGCTCGGAACAATCTGAGCAATCAAAATTCTGTTTAATCAATTAGTCGATTAATCAAAATTGTTTTAATCAACTAATAAATTATTCGATTAATAATGATTTGAATTAATTACAAATTCAAATTAATCAATTAATAATTTTGATTAATCTGAATAAAATTATTCGAATAATATAAGGTCTTGTAAAAAGAAATTATTTTAGCATTAAAATGAAAGTTTTATTCAGCATAGTTAGAATGATCCGATTTAATCAAATATACACCGTTTTGTTCTATAACTTGTTGCCATTCTGAAGGTAATTTCATAATGCAACTCTCATAGAAACCCTCGTCCCTATTGGCAAAAAACTGGGACAGTCGATTTTCACAAGTTTCTCTTGAAGCGAATTTTTCACCAGCAAAATCATTCGCCATAGACAGGAACAGGTGGATGAATAAGAACCTCCCAACCAAGCTCCCGGAACTTCTGGCGAGTCACTATCGATGTGTGTGGCCTGGCGTTGTCCTGATGGAACACAATTCCTCTCCTATTGGCCAAAGCTGCCCGCTTCTGGGCGATTGCATCCTTCAGAGGGTCCAATTGTTGACAGTACATGTCCGAATTAAGAGTTTGGTCGTATGGGAGCAGCTCATAGTAGATGATTCCCTGCCAATCCCATCAAACACATATCAAAAGCTTCCTAACCTTCGCTTGGCCACCGTTTGCCTCGGCTCACCGCGATTCGACCACGACCATTTTCACTTGACGTTGTCGTAAGTGACCCACTTTTCATCACCAGTAACCATCCGCTTCAGAAACGGATTGATTTTGTTGCCATTCAGCAGCGATTCGCAAATGGAAATTCAGTCCATGAGGTTTTTTTGCGTTAACTCATGTGGCACCCATACATCTAGCTTCTTTTAGTATCCAACCTTATTTAAATGGTTCCAAATGGTTTTTTGTGCAATGTTTAGCTCCTGGGCAAAAGAAACAGTGCTTACATGACGGTCAGAATCGACGATTTCCATTATTTTATCGACATTTTCGACAATTGGTCTTCCAGAGCGTGGTCCATCTTTGACATCAAAATTACCGAAATGGAATCGACGAAACCAAAATTCACATGATTGACTATTACAGAATCAAGACCGTAAACACTATTCATATTTTCAGCCATCTGGCTTGCGTTTTCCCTTTTATCGAAGAAAAACTGTAAAATATGGCGTATTTTCTATCTACTGGTGTCCATCTTTGACGCGTGCTCAAACAATACTGAGTCAAGCAACCACAAAACTGCCTGAAAAGTTTATTTAGTACGAAATCCTATCTTTGTAAGTGTAACCCGATCGCACTTATACAACGCGAGATACAGATTACTAAAGTCATCTATAGGAAAAATAATAGATTTCTTTTTACTACATCTGATATATTCAAAATACCTCCAATATTTTCTCGATACAAGGTAGATGGTGGAATTATAAGAAAACATTTGAAATTTTTTGTTTAAAAAAATAAAAGTGAAAAAATTTGTTATTAATCAAAACTTTGATTAATGCCCTAATGGTCATATTGGAGTACCTAATCAATAATAAGCACTAACCCTGATCAAGCTTAAACTACTTTGTGTTTATATTTATAAAACATTCGATATAAATATATCCGCATTGAATTGTAATGTTAAAAAGTTTACATTTCAATATTATTACGAATATACTATAAATATGTACCAACAATGTGATGTGATTGCATGTCTTAATTCTACGTTCGAGTAGATGCGAGAAAAAAAAAATTGTATTTTAAAATTGCTTGCCAAAACATGAACGCAATAGGACAACATTGGACTGCATACATACAAAAATATATACATTTATACAATATATTTTACACCTGTCGATGTACACTCAGCTATCATGATAAATAATCGTACATGCGAGTTATATGTATATCGTATGTATACTATAGTATTAACAACAATTAAATGTGTGGTGAGAAAATCACTACCTACTAATAGCAGCCACAACAACAACGATAACAACAATAATGGTAACTACAACAAATACTCGACTAAAAGGTAAAATTCTATAATTACACAAAATGTTGGCCATTGATCAGTGACGGGTACGGTGACGAGTGCGATGGTCAATTTTATAGATCAGGGCATTCAGTGATAGTGCCTGTGTATTATTGGATAAAGAGGAACTATTGTAGAACATGTTGTATGTATATAAATACATTGTTGTTGTTGGTTTTGTACCTTTAAATACTTACTTACTTACTTACTTGCAAAGATTAAATTTGCTATACTTTTCTAGATACACACTATGTATACATGCGTATAGAGAGAAATGTAGTTTTGCATTAAATGAGTTGTAATGTTTTCTTATTTTTTGTTATTTTGTAAGACTTTGTACATTTTAATTGATACAATTTAGAATTAATGAATTTTTTTTTACATTGACATTATGTATACATGAACAAATTGATATTGTTCAATGTCTCTACATGTGAATACTATATATATATATATATATATATATATATATATATATATATATATATATATATATATATATATATATATATATATATATATATATATATATATATATATATATATATATATATATATATATATATATATATATATATATATATATCATTTTACTATATAAAATATTTAAAATATTTACAAAGTTTATTAATCACAAATTTTTACAAAATTTAGAGTCATTTATTCTTTGTAATGGAATATCTAAATGGTGGTGATCTCATGTTTCATATACAAGAGAGCGGACGATTTACGGAGGAACGTGCACGTTTTTATGGTGCCGAAATTATATCAGGACTGAAATTTTTACACAAAAAGGGTATCATTTATAGGTAAGTGTATCAATTTACATACAGAAAATATTTTACTCAATTCAATCATTCAACAACAGAGATCTCAAATTGGATAATGTGTTACTCGACTATGAGGGTCATGTACGGATTGCTGATTTTGGCATGTGCAAATTACAAATATATTTGGATAAGACAGCGGATAGTTTTTGTGGTACACCAGATTATATGGCACCTGAAATTATTAAGGTAAATGATACCGTCTATATAAAATATTTCATCTTGAGCAATATTTATATATATAAAATTACAAAATATTTACAGGGTGAAAAATACAATCAAAATGTTGATTGGTGGTCCTTTGGTGTATTATTATATGAAATGTTAATTGGACAATCGCCATTTAGCGGTTGTGATGAGGATGAATTGTTTTGGTCAATTTGTAATGAAATCCCATGGTTCCCTGTATACATTTCAGCAGAAGCAACACACATATTGAAAGGCGTAAGTATTAGCAACTATACGTTAAAGTATACAATTATATCTAATTTTTGTTTACACATTTCTCTAAATAGCTGCTGGAAAAAGATTATACAAAACGTATAGGATCTCATTATAGTCTGGCTGGTGATATAAGTGATCATTTATTCTTTAGACCAATCGATTGGAATCTATTGGAAAAACGTCAACTTGAGCCACCATTTAAGCCACAAGTGGTAAGTAATACATTGACACAAACATTGTGTTTCAAAAGTTTCTGAACTGTTGCTCAGTAATATTACAGAGTAGCGACATCTATTGCAATAAGAGTTGATTTTAAAATCAGAACCTCCGTGTGCCATTTTGACATTTAAGAAATATCGTTTGATTCAGCAAACAACAATGTTAGCGCACAAGCGGTGCTAAAGTGTTTGTAACTGCGATCCTGGGACCTTCTTTGAGATCTGGCTTCTTCTGGAAGCTTCCATTCGAATTCGAGTTCCAAATGAAAATACTATATTTCATCAGCGGTAGTGATGTTACTGGCCAAATCTGAGTTTCTACGATTGGGCTTGATGAGCTTTGTCAAATGTTCACCATGATTAAATTTGTCCATCAACGTTTATAGAACAAATTGATCACAGACCTTCCAAGTGTGCAAACTCTCGGTAATAATGCGGAAAGTAATTGAGACGGGTACGCCCAGATTTTCGTCCAACATTCTAGACGAAATTTTGGAACGATTCGCAATCAGTAGAAAAAATCTTCAAAATTTTGTTCAATACTCCCAGTATTTGGGTAACTACTGTGCCTTCTTCTTCGTCTGAATATTATCCCGTTGCTCAAATATCATTTTAATTAACAGAGGTATAACCACAGTAGCTAGTTTGTGCTTTAACTTTGTTGTTTGTTGTTAGGCTGACGCTTGCAAAGTGCCAAAATGTTCGCAAGATTTTTAATTGACTCAGTCAAGTTTCTTTCTAACCTCAAAAAATCTCCAAAAATATTCAAAGACCCATGCCCTTTGCGGATAGAGAGAAACTTGAGGGCGATGCTGGAAATTTAAACACGTATTCAGTTTCAGCAACCCAAAAAACATTGTGTGTGGCTACTCTGATCCATCAGACAAGCTACTTTTGTTTTTGTTTTGTTATTTTTGAAGAAAACTTACAATTTTATTAATAATATTTCTTTTATTTATAATATAATCATGCATTATAGAAACATCCATTGGACACACAATATTTCGATCGTGTTTTCACTAGAGAGCGTGTACGTCTCACACCGATCGATAAGGAAATCTTACAGTCGATGGATCAAAAACAATTCCATGGTTTTACATATACAAATCCCCATATAACGCTGGATTAGTAACTACATTCATACAAACAATTGTTTAAATTAACATTGGCATGAATTTATATTTTTTGTAAAAAAAAAACAAAAACAGTTTTGAAGTCTCCAATATGTATGATATGCAGAAAAGAGAAAAGAAAGAAAAATTGTTGTTTTTTTTCTTTGGAAATTTTTTAAACAATAAAACAAAAGAGTATATCTCTTTAGAGTTGTTTTTTTTTATATTGGCCACTATACATTTGGCTGAAGCTATTGACATACATATATATTTAGTATATACACAATATGAAATTGTTATTTTCTCAAAAAGAAAAAAAACCAAATTAAAAAATTTTTCAATTGTATAAAATTGTAATTTGTTAATACCAGTATTTAAAAGAAAATGGAAAATTTATTATATAGGATATAGTACATACAATATATTTATTATTTATTCGTAATAAAGTATCTTTATTTAGATAAGTTTTAAACACATTTAACATTAAGGAATTAATATTACAGTGATGCAATTGACAAAATATCATGTTTAGTAGATGATTTAGGCTTATTTATTTTAAATCTTTTTCAATGTCAAATTTATATTATTGTCTTTTTTTTTTTGTTGTTGTCTCTATATGTATAATTTATGTATATTCCCTCCAAAGAACAAAAATAATTAATTAATTTTCATGAGATTTCATTATATTTATAATATATGAAAATTTAAAAAAATGAACAAAAATTTTAGAAACTAATTGGTAAAAAATTATGAAATTTTGTAACAAAAATGTGCCATATTTTATGTATGTGCTTATAACTTATTTATATATTTATATGTAATTGTGTTTATATACATATAATACATACAAATGTTTGTCATATAGACAGTGAGCTACTTTTTTCGAAATCATTTATTTATTTGGAAGTTATAAGCGCTAGAGAAGAAGAATGTAAACAATTGATATAAGTAAAATGTGAATAAATAAAAATTAATAAAAATAAAATTGTTTTTTTTTTAATTTATTTCCAATGTTAAAGTACAGAAACAATGCATATACCTTTGTATATATGTGGGTTAATAGTATAACATATAAATTTTCTCCTTTAAAAGTTCGTTGTCATATCGTTGCTTCGCTCAAATGATTAATTCGGAAATTAACAAATATTAAAGATATTTCATCTTATCATTAAGTGTTGCTGTTGCAATTTAGGTAATTCCAAAAGAAATAATTAATTGAAGCTACTTAATTTATTATGTCATTTAATAATACACACACACACACGTATATTCGAGTGTGTTATATTTGAAAAATATAACATACATTTACATTTATGTAGTTCGTCGTTGAATGATTTATTATGATACGATATCGTGACGTAAAATATGGAGTTGAAAGAGTAGGGGAAAATATGTTGTTACTCTACTAATACTAATCCTAGCAAGTTTTCATATTTCGTTTTGTATAATTTGTACTTTGCTCGCTTATGATTTCGCTTTTTTTCTTCTGTCCCACTCATCAATTTTATTTTATTTCACTCTGTTGTTTCTATTGATTTTTTTGTATTGTAGGTACGAGTAATAATATTATAGTATTTTTTCATAGATATTATTTCTGTTTTCTTTTTTTTACTAATAAACACGCAAGCATTGAACTTGAATTTTATTTATGGTTTTTTCTTTTTAATGTGTCTTCAGTTTTTTTTTTTACATTTTTCTTTTGCGTCTATATTTATTTTGAATGCTTTATTTTTCACTTTGATATAGGCACATATAGTATATGTAGTTAGTCTCTTTTTTACCTAATACTGTTTATTATATTGGATTGTCGGAAAATTCATGACGCATCACAAGTATTTTTACAGTAGTAGTACCACTGTAATGGATTCAAATACGATAGATTTTGACAGATGCCAAATTCGAACAATCGAACAATTCAATGATTTGGTTGTTCGATTTATATATCAAGTTGAAAATGAATTGCCCAACTGTTTTTATTATATCCGCAAAGCTAAGAAAGCAAGAACGGAAAGAAGAAAAAGAAGAAAAAGTAAAGAAAAACAACAACAACTTTTATTATAAGCCGAAGCCAAGAGAAATCTTATTCCATTTCTCTACCTTATATTCTTATACCATGGAGCTGGTTCAGTTAGTTGTCAGTGGTCAGTGCCAGGAACTGGTTTCCCAAATTTCGTCCGTTCAGGAAGGATAACTGAGTTTGATGGTAACGAAAATTAATAAGTATTAACGATCAAATGAGTCCATGCCATCAACTGCATCAACATCTGTACTTGTACTTAGACGCTAAAAATATCAGCATACTCGCTGAGTTCGGTGCTACCAATTGTCTTAAATTTTTCTATTTTACAGATATTTTACTTATCGATATATTTTTGTTTAAACCCCAATTATGGTTTAATCAACAAGAAAGGAGAAAGGAAAAATGTTGCAACAAAATGTTTTTAAAATTACTGAAACATTTTGTCAATTTGTTCTGTTTGAAATGTTTACTATATATAAAATAAAAAATCACATCAACTCTATTTAGAAAAAGGATCATCTGTGTCGTTTAATTGGTACAAAAATAGCAAATTGTCAAATAATATGCGGCTATTGATTGAAGATCACCTTATCAACACGTCGAAACTTTTCCAACAATTCAATAATTTTAGTATTTTTGTTAAAGACATCCATGGCTGTTCACACTTATAATTTATAGTACTTACATATACATATATGTGCATACATATGCATACATTATGTGTATGTAATATATGCAAGAAACATTTTCATATAAGTAATTTAAATTTTTCAATAATATTATATTTTATTTAAATAAAATGTTACGCGTGCTTGTCAACAGTAGTCAAACAGGTGCCTTACTCTATGCATAATATATAAAATTTTTTTTTTTTTTTAGATATTTTTAACAATATTAAAACGCAACAGATTCTAATGAATACATACAAATCGAATCAAGTTTATCATTCATAATTATATGATATTTATCTGTATTGTATAATGAAAATTATCCATAAATAAAATCTCAAAATGATTCTGCACGAATTAAGAAAATCAAGTAAATATTAAATAAATAAATAAAATCTTGAAAAGATTCTCCACGAATTATGAAAATAAAGTAAATATTGAATAAAGAATATCTTCCCAAATGTTATTTCAGAATGTGTGGAATATTGCTTTGTACCTTTCACATCTAGATGACTTTTCAATAGGGTTTCTGCTCTTTTATACTTCGGTCTTTTTAAATGTAGAAGACTTCAGCTTGCTCTTCACGAGAAAGTGTGTTGCCTTTAATCATGGAGTAATATAAAAATGAATGATGTTTACAAGCTATCCAACTATTTGAATAAAGATAGTATTCAGCTGGCTAAACTTCAGGTGCAATATCTGCAATGTATATATTATCTCCAGAAACTAATCAATTGGCCACCGGTTGTTCTTGCGAATTCACATATTTTATATCCAACTTTGACCTATTCCAATTTGCAAAGAGATTTATACTACTCAGAACTAAAATTGAATACAGAATTACTGGAATATCCAATAGTTTTCTCGAAATCCATATCTTTAATTATAAACTACAAAAACCAGCACTTTCGAAAAAAATGACCCAAAATTCACACCAAACTGTCACTATCTGCAGAACGTTTGTTTGTGAGAATTTTTCGACTCAAACTTGTCTTGTCTTAAATTTTTTAGTTTATTGGATCTTCTAGGCGAATAATTTCAAATCTTGATACATAGTTTTGATAAGGCTGGTGCGTGAATTAGTGATTGTATCATATCGATGGTGAATTGATATTTCTGGATTAAGATGTTTTTTTCGGTAGAGTAAAAAAAATATATAAATCAAAAGATCATTTTTATTACAGATCCAACAAATAAAAATTAAGCAATAATTATTAGCGCGAGTCGAGCAAATTTACCAAATAATCATTCAATTTCAATTATTTAATAATATTTATAATTATTACGATCTCTGGTACTTATTTATACGATATGTATCATTTATATTATTATTCAATTATTTGGATTTACATGTATCCGGAGATAATATCATATTATATATAACATACATATGTGTGAATGGAATAATAATTTATTAATAGGTAAACACCCGCAACCACTTATAAAAATACAAGCAACAATAATATAATTATTTAATCGATAGCGAATATATATATTTATGAATAATATTATTTATCCATAAAACAAGAAATAAAATGTAAATGTTTGAAAACAAATGCGTATACCTATACCTTCAAAAACACATCAACAATACATACGTAATTTAGTAATTTATGCAGATGTAATGGAAAAGTCAATAAACTAACATTGTACTTAACACTATGCGACCCATTAAACTAAAGATATATTTTTATAAAAAAAAGTTGTAACAAACAAAAAAATGCAAAACTTAGGTCATCTCTCTTGAATCCGAGAAATGATTGTATAGGTAGATACGTGACCATTGAAAGTGATTTCGAAAGAAAAACTTGATACAAATTAGAGATGTGAAATAAGTTTGCGATAGAGGAAGGTGGGTTTTTTTTTTTGGAGTTACGTACATACCCACAATATGTTTCCTCTCTCAACTTAAACACATGCTTGAATACTAGACAACATACTTACGTACATACACAAGTGTTATGATATTGCCAACAACAATTGAGATGAAGGTGATGAAGTTGCAGTAGCCGCAACCGCCAGCACAATAAAGAAATAACAAAAAAGAGAAAGACACATGCGAACTAACAGATCACCACTATTGATTAAATATCAACCAAATTCGCTCGGGATGATTAAGTAATGCTGACGATTTTATGATTATTGTTGTTGGCTTTCTTTCTTTTAATGCTGCAACACTTTTGTCTTTCAATTTAGCTGAATAACTGTGTCTGTAATAATAATAATCCAGTTTGTAAATTGGTCATTTATTTTGGTATAAAATGCATGATATTTCAGTTTGTCGGCATCAGTTTCATATTACCACCAAGACCAAGTAGAGTTTTCATTATCACACAAGCTAAACGTGAAAATTCCAATTATGAAGGTGAGCATCAATTTGATAAAATTCAATCCCTAAATTTCATTACGAGAGGACTTACTAAACCATTACATTTCTATTCGTCGTAGGTTTTCATTTGTACCTTGGCCGTTTTGGTGGCCTCGTGCTCTGGCGGTTTTCTAGGCGGTGGTAGCGGTGGTGGTGGCGGCGGCGGCGGCGGCGGCGGCGGCGGTGGGGGTGGTTACAGTTATGGCGTTGGCAGCGGTTTTGGCGGCGGTCACGGTGGTGGATTTGGTGGTGGTGATTTTGGCGGTGGTGGCGGTGGAGGTTTCGGCGGCAGTGGCTATGGTGGAGGTGGTGGTTTCGGCGGCGGCGCCGGAGCCGGTGGTGATATTAGTACCGTTCAAGTTATCCATGAACATGGTGGTGGTGCTGGAGGAATCGGCGGTGGCGGATATGGTGGCGGTGGAGGAATCGGCGGTGGAGGAATCGGTGGTGGCGGATATGGTGGTGGCGGATTTGGTGCCGGCGGTGGTGGATTTGGAGGAGGTGATTTCGGAGGAGGTGCAGCAGAAGTTAAAACCATTAAAGTCATCCACGAAGTCGGCGGTGGTGTAGGAGGTGGTTTTGGAGGTGGTTATGGAGGTGGTTATGGGGGTGGTTATGGAGGTGGTGGTGGCCATGGTGGTGGCGAAGTCAAAACTATTAAAGTAATTCATGAAGGTGCCTCCGGCGGTTTCGGTGACGGTGGTCACGGTGGTGGAATCGGAGGTGGTTCTGAACAAGTAATTAAAATTATCCATGAACAAGGCGGTGTTGGCGGTGGTATAGGCGGTGGTATTGGCGGTGGTATTGGCGGAGGTATTGGCGGTGATCTCGGTGGTGGTGATATCGGCGGTGGATTCGGAGGTGGTTTCGGTGGTGGATATGGCGGAGGTGCCGGTGGTGGCGGCGGCGGCTATAGCTACGGAGGCAGTGGCGGCGGTGGTGGCGGTGGTGGACACGGAGGACATGGTGTCGTAGAAGAAGTCAAAACAATTAAGGTCATTCATGAGCAAGGAGGTGCTGTTGGTGGTTACTCCGGTGGCGGTGGATATGGCGGTGGTGGTGGTTTCGGTGGCGGCGTTGGTGTTGGTGCTGGTGCTGGTGCTGGTGGCTATGATGATGCTTTCGAAACCTTAAAATCACTCAAAGTTATCGGTGCTCTTGGAGGTGGTGCCGGTGCCGGAGGCATTGGCGGTGGTATTGGCGGTGGTGTTGGTGGAGGTATCGGTCCTGCGCCTGGACCATCTGCTGCTTACTTACCTCCAGTTGGCGGTTGGAAATAAGTTTATTTATTGTGTTAGTGTGACTAAGCCAAAAACTGTTGTTATTAGATTTTGTAAGTTAATTACATAAGTCTTTAATTTAATTAGAAAACCTCAAAACGCTTTATTGAAGTTGTTTTAAGAAAATCATAATGAATTTAATTGTTTTCATTTCACTTATTCAACAAGAGATTGGAAAGAAGGTAATTTTAATTAAAAACACCTCATAAGTAATAAAGTTGCGATAGCATCTTTTATTAGAAAAATAACTTGGTACGAAAAGATAGCCCAATTGAAATATGTAATGACTGTGGAGTGATGAGACAAACCTCTTTGCTGCAAATATGAAAAGTGATCGTACTTTTGGTTTTAAACACCTCATAATAAATTTATGAAATCATATTTTATTAGAAGAATAACTTTTGATATTTAAAAAACGTTTGTATGTGTGTGTGTGTTTATTTGCGATAAATAAAAGTTGCTTAAAAAGCAATAATTTTTTTTCGTATGCTTCTTCATTGCCCTCTTAAAGAGTGAAGGTAGTGTGTAAGCATGTTTCGGGGGAGAGGTGGGATGTAAAAATGAATGGGGGTTGGTCATACATTGTAACTCTTTAAGTTCATCCTGGGAGCGATGGGTTCAATTCTATGAAAATGTTTAATTTTATAAGGATGCCCCCTAAGGAGTAGAGATACTGTGCGGGTATGTTTGGAAGAAATGTTATAAAGGAAAAATGAATGGAATGGAATGGAATGGAAATGAAATGCTTTATATTTGATTTTTCTTAGCTCGTATTCTAAGCAGCTATGTTGCGTGGCTATTTGCCGATTTCAATATGTTTTTTCGCCTTATATTTGACCTCTATTTCCTGAGCAACTATTAGATTATTAGTGATTCTTATGAGTTTTCGCGTTTATTTGTGAGTGATGGGAGCAGTGGGAGTGATTTGGCGAAAACGTCAATTTTTTTATGGGAGACCTCCCGAAAAAATATTAGAAGGCTAATATTATGCATAGTCGGTCATACATTTTTTTCCTTTAGGTGTGCTTCTGAACAGCTGTATTAATTTGTGAATTCTTCCCCCTTTTTTTGAAGTTTGACCGCGATGCGACACCACTTCCGTACAACCTATCCCCATCATTTTTAGGCAAATAATTTTTTTTATGAACCTCACAAAGTAGGCTGTTGTTGTTTATAAATACTCTATCGTGCTCTATAGAGCTTATCGTGCACTAAACCATAGCTAATGTGTACAGTCCATACGATTAAGTCGTTTCAATTCTACTACTGATTTACATCTGACATTTTCAATATGAATACAATTAACTTTACATAAATAAATACAATATTTCAAAATGCACATTAATCGATTCCAAAATTTGAGTGCTCATATACTAGGACAGAAATTTGCAAATTTATTAGCAAAATGAATTTGAAACTAACATATTTTGTTTTTGTATATGTTTAATTTAAAATATACGCTGATAATCTCATACATATATTCGTATTTGGATGAATGTATATGCAAAATTTGTTATTTACACATAAATAAATATTACAAATTGGCCTATGTTCACCATTTGAATATGCATATGAAGAGAATCAAATTGACCTACGGCAACATAAATGGGTAAGCCTTTAACCAGATGTGCAATTTTTTATTTATAGATACATAAATCGATTATGACAATATGTGTAAGCAGAATAAATTTGCAATAGCAATAGGTGATGTTGTATAAAAACAATGCCACAAGCCATCACTGTTATCAGTTCATTCATTATCACTCACAATCTTAACCCTTAATAGCCTGGTGGTCCTTTCAGGAACCTCAACTTTAGAGACTTGTTTTTCAAAACTGTTACATTTTTTGCGCAATGTTTATTCAGCAAATATTCTCTTTATAATGTATGCCATCTAGCGGAAAAGAAAATCATATGCTTGTCGGTGCTGAACACCTGATTTTTGACGTTTATCAGAAAAATACACAAAAGCTTCAAAGTGAACAAATCGTGCTTTTTCAAATTGATTGAAATCAAAACTTTTGCTCCAAAAGAACCAAATAAAATTAATTTTTATTATTTGTGCACTATATTCAAACCACGTAAGTATCTTTTTAGCAATATAAAATTTTTTTTGTTTGTGTTTTTCGTGTAAAAGTCCTTCGGTCCTTCAAAGAACCAGTAGGCACTCATTAGAGAAGTGAAATTCGTTAGTGCTTTAGCGTCTTTTTCTAATTTTAGTGTAAATTTTTAATTTTTCATAGAAAATGCCACGTAAATACAAAGATTTTACCACGGCTGAAGAGTTTGAAGCATTCGTCAATGATTTTGAATGGTCAGTAAGTGAAATTGGCGATATATCAGATTTTGACGACGACAGTCTAGACGATCCCGATTTCAATATAGTGACAAATGATGATGCGAATATCACTGATCAGTTGGAGGATGATGTGTTCGAAAATGTAAACGAATTAGATGCTGAACAAGTTGTGAGTGTGGAACCAACTGCTGATGAGAGTGTTCAAAATGAAGATATTGTTGTTACTGGAGATAGCACACGCTGGCATCAAAATGCAACATTTTACAAAGATATCACAATTGACAAGGACTCTTCCGAGTTTAAAAAATGTATCTGGAAGAAAAACCATATGCAGAATCATGCAAGTTGGGTTCAGTTTGGCAGCGATTCTGAATTGACAACAGAAATAATGGCACTAGATACACCTTTCAAATTTTTTTCTTACTTTGTAAATGACGATATAATTTCTAATATTGTAGACCAAAGAAATTTGTACGCAATTCAAAAGGATTCATCGAAACCTCTAAATACAACGCCAGACGAAATAAAACGCTTTTTTGGCATTACATATTTTATGTCCGTCTTCAAGTACCCAAGTATCAGGACGTATTGGGGTGAATTTGGCATACCGGCTATTATGAATACCATGACGAGAAATCGATATGACAAGGTACGCCAGTTTTTGCATCTAAATGACAACAGTAAGATGCCACGTCCGTCAGCTCAAGAACCAGCTACTTCACGTCGACGAGGATTGCGTCCACAAAACACTGATTCATCAAACATTGATCGTTTATATAAAATTCGTCCGCTTATTGATGCCCTAAATCGAAACTTTGACTCTGTTCCAAAAAGCAGTCGTTTGTGTGTGGATGAACAAATTTGTGCGACAAAAATTAAGCACTATTTGAAACAATACTTGCCAGACAAGCCTCACCCGTGGGGCAATAAGTTATTTTTGATGTGGGATTCTGCTATAATTTTGAAATTTATTCTGGCAATGAAGACCATGTTTTGGACAATGAACCAGACTTGGGAGCAGCAGCAAATGTTGTGGTTCGGCTTGCTCGTAAAGTTCCGCGTTTCAAGAACTACAGAATTTTCTTCGATAACTATTACACAACTATTCCTTTATTGGCTTATTTACGCACCCAGGGAATCTATGGGCTTGGAACAGTTCGACGTAGCCGAATTCCTGGCTGCAAATTGCCAGAAAAATTACCCAATCGAGGAGACTGCGAAGAATATATGACCAGTATTCATGGTATAGATATAACTACTATAGCATGGAGGGACAACAAAGTTGTAAATATGGCATCGACTTTGCTTGGCATCAAGCAATTGAAATCGACAAATGCAAACGAAACTGATGACGCGCCTACGATTGCCAGGTATTTTATACTTTCAACAAATACTTACTGAATATAATTTTTTTTATTTTCTTTAGATTTGACAAAAAAAATAAGTGTACCGTAAATATTCAGTGCCCTGCGATAATCCACGAGTACAACAAGTACATGGGAGATGTTGATCTTATGGATTCGTGCTTTGGTAGAAGCCGCATAAGAATAAAGTCACGCAAATGGACAAATCGTCTTATATACCATATGATGGACATGGCCATGATAAATGCATGGATTTTATATAAACGCCAATTCTCTTCATCTCCTCGTACAGATAAAATGCTGACTTTGCACGAATTTATCGTAGACGTCGGCAAAGTTTTAGTAAAATCTGGCACACAATCCATAAGGAAAGGACGTCCAAGAAGCACTGGAGGATGTGAGACCCCTGAAAATGTGCCAAAACGATTTCGGGTAGTAATGCCGCCTAGTGACGTGCGGTTTGATAATGTTGGACACTTCCCGAAATACCTAACAACAGGCAAACCTCGTTGTAAAATGCCCAATTGCACATCTAGAACAACAGTGTATTGCATTAAATGTGAGGTAGAATTATGTTTCCAATCCACAAAAAACTGCTTTCTAGAATATCATACAAAACATTGAATAAATGAACTGAAATATATATAATTTAAATGAAAATAAAAAAAATTTCATATATAAACCATATGCATTTTACTTGTCAAAGGAGTGCCTGGTGGTTCTTCAAAGAACCAACACACAAAACCTCCCCTAAAATGTCCAAAACTCAAAATTGTGAAAAGTCGTAGAACAAACGTTGTTAAGGGTCCTAAAATATAACATATAAAATTTTTTCATTGAAAAAAAAAAGTCAGGCTATTAAGGGTTAAGGTGTTTAATTTAATTTTCCGCTTAAATAACACATCTACACAATGAAGGTAAATATTTTTAATAAATTTGATATTTTTACATTAAATCGTTCGAATATGGTCGACTTCTTCTTGTATCATAGTTTTTCATTTGCATTTTGATGATTATGATTGCAACTTGCAATGCAGGCTTCTTTGGTGAGTTGGGAATAGCTGATGTACAACCAGGAGATAATTCACATTTACATCATGAAAATCACCAACAAGTGGAAATTATTAAACTCATTCAAAATGATATTGGTCATGTACCATCAATACTTGCTCCTGACGTGAAGGTGGTTAAAATTATTCACGAACCAATTGGTAATCATCATGCACACAATCATCATGAAGAGAAAATTATTAAAGTTATTCATGAGGAAGTCCCACCACCTGTAGTCCATCATCAACATGTCAAAACTGTTAAAATCATTCATGAAGCAGCAGCAGCAATACCTGCAACTGCTCCTATTGTTCCTCAAGTAAATACAATTAAAGTTATTCATCATGAAGATGGTGTGCATCATGATCATGGACACGATGTTATACAACAGCCACAAGTTGAACTTATTAAAATCATTCGTGGTGAAAATGGACAACATAGTCAACATCATCATCATCACGATGTCAAAATCATTAAGATAATTAATGAACCAGTACTAACAAATGGCTGGAATTAATCTACACATTTCAAATAATCGCACACTTTGTGTGTCAATCTTATTTGATTGATTAGTTATAAGTGGTATTTCAGATTTGTTGAAATACTATAATGATAGTTTTTGAAATTAAGTAATTTACAAATAAACCAAATAAATCAATTTATTAACGAACTTTGCAATGTGTTGGGCACTTATAGATAACCTTGCAAGGTCTCTTCAAGTCAACAGATCAACAAATTTGATCGATCTGATTTATCAAACAAACAACAACAACATATTACCACTTTTGTTTATATACTTTTACTTTTATACGAGAGAAATAACATAAGATAACAGTACATCATCATTAATCGAATCGCAACCAGTAATGTTCAACCTGTTTAGGCTGTCTTTGTTGTAGTTGTTGTTGTTGTTGCACCGCTTGCCATGGCAATTTGTTATAACGATGATCAGTCATACTCTTCACTCCTCTTGATGGATAGATCCTATATGCTCTATTTGAAAATCCAGCATTTGAATTCGAATGTAATGATGAAGATTGTGAAGGAACATTTGCCACATCAAATGGTTCAATATGTGGTTTCATATTATCATCATCATATACTTTGACATCCAATAGGCAATCACCATCACTATCATACAAATTGTATTGTTTTCCATTAGAACGTGAACGTTTCAAGTGCATTTTTTGATTATTCGTCGACTGTTCCGATATGTCATTCGATATATAGGATTTCGGTTGACGATTATTACCAGTATAATGGCCATAATCTGGATATGGTATTCTTCGAATATATTTACTTTCATATTGATCACTGTTTGTCATTATTTGACGATGCCATATCATTTGTCGTTCATTACGTTTCTGTTGTTCAAGCAGCAATTGTTGCAATATTGTATACGGTAATATATCATGATCAGGTTCATCGGTTTTAATTTTCACTAAATCATAACATTGACATTCTTCCAATGAAAATTGTAATATAACTATTATGCACATCACTGCTATATTTATAGAATTCATTTTGCTATTACAATTATTTTGGCAAATTGATTTTCGTATTTTGAACATATCACAATATTAATTCGTATGAAATTGATTTTCAATTTCATCACATTTCGCTTATACTTTCTTTCTAGACAGTTATTCTACGACTAAAAATGTCTAAACATATTAAATACCTCATTGAGCTGGTTAGCTCTTTTTCCCCCCATTTCTCAAATATTAGTACTTATGCTTTTGTTATTATTTTGGTTATTATTGTCATTGTTTTTGTTATTGTTGTTGTTGTGGTCATTCTTACTATTGTCCCAAGCACATATACATATTCATACATTACGGTGTTACTTATGTACATATCTATATGTATGTACGTGTGTGTGTGTGTGTGTGTTTATTATATTTGAAATTTGAAGCATATGTCAAAAAATTTCTCCAACAATAGTTCATAAAAGAACTAAGAGAAAGACATATATGTATGCATACATACATTCATATGCAGATGAGTTGAGAAATACGCTTTGTATGTAGCAACATTCAAAAAGATTTACCAATTTTGTAGTAACTAAGTTCATAACTCTTTCTTTCACTACAATTACTAAATATCGTATATGTACGCGTATATAATTTGGCCACTTAATCTTAGAATATACACACAGTAGCGTAAATATATGCGTGCAAATGATTTGTAGGTAATATAATTTTTAATTAAATGTTTGTTGTTATTATTGTTTTTTTTATTTAATCATATTCCGCTTAATGATGAATTTTCTCAGATGAACTCATTTTTTTCGTTAATGTGACTCCACACTACAGTATCGTACGAAAAGATGTACAAATACTAATTTTCACAATACCGCAATACCTTTAGGTACTCGTTTATGCATCTACTCATTTATGAGTATTTTTCGTTGAATTATGATTACTACTCATTTCGTCATGAGCAATAATTGCTATATCAAATACTGTGGAAACTTGAACTTTATCAGCAACGAGCAGCGATGTACTCATTTATGAGTACTTTTCGTTGAATTATGATTGCTACTCATTATGTCATGAGCAATAATTGCTTTATCAAATACTATGGAAACCTTAGCTTTATCAGCAACGAGCAGTAAGAACGATTTCGTTATGGAAGAAAAATATTTAATTTCGCAAAGTGAATTTGAATGATTTAATTAGTGATTCGAATTTATCGAAACAAAAATCGTTGTTACTCGCAGTTACCCATTGTTGCAGGAGTAGAAATATCTTGATACTCAAACATAAGGCACTGTAAATGTGTGGAATCACAAATATGCAGTTTTTCAAAAAATATGAGAATATGTGCTTACATTAATGATTTACTAGATGTGAAAAATATACTTTACCATGGCAATTTTTGGCCACGATCAAATACAATGAGCCCTATTGGAAATTTTTTGGCCGATTGATTTTAATTACGCAGATTTATTGTAGTTATACCTTCTTTCCTCTGTCCCTTAGGAGGTTTTTGGGAGAAATGTGGTGTCGAAAGCGGATTTAATGCTAACTGTGTGGTCTTGAGTCGTATTAATTGCAAGTTCCTGGAAATTGAAATAAAGCACCGCCTATTATAATATTTATTTTATAACCTAGCCTCCTCTTAGCGCGATATACTTCGCCCAACGTTTCTCTAATTGTTAGATGCATTCTAAATAATAAAATTTCTCGATATCATCAAAATTAGTGAGTGTGCGAGAAGACAACACAAATCTCTTACGGTGAGCAATTTCCTTATGTTGGAAACAGGAAATTGATGCACGGCTCTAAATCTGAAGAATATGATGGATGGAGGAGCAATTCGTAAACCAATTTATATAATTTTTCTATGGGTGCTGCGGTTTTGTGTTCCACTGGGTTGTCTTGACAGAAAAGAACTTTTGTCCTCTCCAAATGTAGTCGTCTATGCTTCAAATCAGCGTCGAATCGTTTCAAGAGCTCTATACAATAATCGCGGGTGCTCGATTTACCCTTTCCAATGCAATCGACGTAAATGACACCGCTCTCATCCCCAAAAAAAAACCTAATTGACTGACAGGTTCACCTTGACTTTCTTCGACTTCAGTTCGTCACAAAAAGTCCACTGTCTTCAGTATTCCTTGGTTCGGGTTGTGATTGAACATCGCCAAATACTACTTTGAAATTGTCCAACGATTTCGTTTATCAATCTAAACTAAGCAAAAGCAAAACCTCTTCAAGTTCGCACACCTTCAATCACCGATCGTCCAAAATGATACCGTGGATTTTATCGACCATTTCTGGTGTAGTGACTTCAATTGGGCAACCAAAACATTCGGCGTCACTTGCGCCAGCACGACCGTACCAAATTTGAGTAAACCAGACTTCAATCGTGATGTGATGTGTCCCGATAAAACTTTTCAAGCATTTGTTTGGTTTGCATAGTGGGGTTTTCAATAAAAAAAAATTGTGTTTAATGAGCTCACGAAATTTACTTTTGTCCATTATCAAATGGACGCCAAAACAAAACTATTAGAGTAATATTTATTCAAATTTGGGTGCGTTCTTTGGAGAACAAACAAAAAATTTTTTTATTTGCCAAATATTATGTTCCTTATTTCAATTTTCAACGACTTATTGACTCACTCATAGTACACCTATTCCTCGCTATACCGAGAAATAGGTGAGATACATTCTGCACAATTTGTCGTATGAATTTTTCAAATATTTTATTAATATCGGCAGAAATAATGCCCAAAAACATGCTGAACTGTGCTTTTTTGCAATAATGCTGAAAATTATGTTGCCACATTGTCGACATTATTGCAAATAAAATTGAAATAAGATCGAAACAAAAAATTTAAGGAAACGGAGAGTTGCGATAATGCTAAATAAGCTATTTCCATATGAAAAGTACTATTAAGGGGGAAGACCACCTTGAGCTGTCGGAAAATAAAGTATTTTCGGAATTTTTTTTCAGCATTAAAACAACTTGCAATGATAAAATATTTTATATGATTTTATTAGTTATCTTTTTTACAATAAATGTCAATTTTTTTGCTTGGATCTCGGGCTCCCTGTACACGCTGCACCAGGTCGCGTAGCCCCCCTCCAGCCCGGTTTTCCCCATCGGTGGGACATCTGGACCCTTGGCAAGTGAATCTGGAACAAAAGTTAGATATGCAGGTTATTCTCCATATAATTTCGCACTGAAATACTGAAGCCGTTTTTTGAAAAGTTAATTTTTACGAAAATGGTGGCTATTTATAAAAAATTGTTAATTTTTTACCTGTAAAATTTGCCTCAAAATCGTGCTTTAAAAATCCAAATTATAAAATATTAAAAATCCCATCCAGTATTTCGATGAGAATTAAATTCTCGATAATTTTGCAAGGTTTCATCAAAATCGGGTGGTCTGGTGGTGTTTTCGCAAGGTAACGTGTCTAACTGCCTCAACCAGGTGGGGCTAGCGCAATCCTTGTTGAACTCATCGCAACTCAACTCACTGGCTGTCATGTAGTTTGATCTGAGCGCTATGTGATGATACCTTTATTTGTTAATGAGGGGTAGTCATATAGCTTGCTCTGCTTACTCTGTGATGGCGCTTTCATTATTATTAATGGGGGCCCTCCATGTGGCGACCACCGGGCAACGTCTTCCTGGCACCCGCTGGGAGGCGGCTGAAGTGAGTGGCGAAAATCTCCTCGGTTAGAGGTTGTGCGTTGGGTTTGGGACCCGCCACATAAAAAACCCCTCCAATGAAAAAAACAAATATGCCTCGGATAAGGACTACCGCTTTTGTTGATGACCCCCGCAAACGAAAAAAGGACCACGATTTACGGATATGCACCTGGAATGTCCGATCCCTTTATAGGGAGGGTGCCTCTATCCAGCTGGTTGATGTCCTCGAAAAAAACCGAGCTGACATCGCCGCTCTCCAGGAAATGCGATGGACAGGACAGAGCTGCTCCAAAAGAGAGTCCTGTGACATCTACTACAGTTGCCATGCTGAAAGGCACGAATTAGGATGTGGATTTTTGGTCAGCAAGAGACTACGACATCTTGTCTCACAGTTCACGCCTGTGAACAAACGGCTGGCCACAATCCGCATCAAGGCAAAATTTTTCAACATCAGCCTTATATGTGCACACGCTCCGACGGATGAGAAGGACAATGTGACCAAGAGAGCTTCTTTCAGCGCCTCGAAGAAGCTTATGACCTCTGCCCCCGCCACGATATCAAAATCGTGCTTGGCGACTTTAATGCCAGGGTGGGCAAGGAAGGTACCTTTGGTCCAACTGTCGGAAAATTCAGCCTCCACCAGAACACCTCCGATAACGGAATGAGGCTGATCGACTTCGCCGCAGCACGAAACATGGTAATTGGTGGTACCAGATTCCAGCATCTCGACATCCACAAAGCGACATGGCTGTCTCCAGATCAACGTACAAGAAACCAAATTGATCATGTGGTGATTGACGGAAGGCATGCTTCCAGTGTGATGGACGTGAAATCGATCCGTGGTGCCAACATCGACCCGGATCACTACCTTGTTGCAGCTAAGGTGCGCACACGCCTATGTGTCGCAAATAACAAGAGAAGTCCCACACAGAGAAAGCTCGGCGTCAGTAAGCTGCGATCACCAGAGACAGCAGATGCATTTTCCATTCGACTATCGGATCTGCTTATGCAGAACACTCCCCCACTTGATGATACATGCGCACGGTGGACACATATATCCCAGGAGTGCAGAGAGACGTCTTTTCAGGCGCAAGAAGAGGGAGTTGGAAAGACGCGAGTGTGAGGAGATAGAGATGTGTACCGACAAGAATGAGACTCGAAAATTCTTTGAAAAGATCAAGCGCCTGAGTGGAGGTTTAAATCCCGGAGACTCTTCTTGTCGTGATGGAAATGGGAATCTGGTTACGGATGTCCAGAGTGTACTGAGCCTATGGAGGGAACACTTCTCCACTTTACTGAATGGCGATGCTACGAACAATTCCGCCAGTGGAGGAGAATGCCCGATAACCCCAATTACAGATCATGGTGTTGATGTTCCACCACCCGACTATGACGAGGTTGAAACGGCCATTTTAAGGCTGAAGAACAACAAAGCTGCAGGTGCTCATGGCCTGCCTGCCGAGTTGTTTAAGACCGGAGGCGATGAGCTGCTCACCCGCATGCACCAGCTCATAAGCAGAATATGGTCGGATGAAAGCATGCCTGATGATTGGAGGCTCAGTGTTCTCTGTCCTGCACATAAAAAAGGAGACCCCACAATTTGCGCCAACTACCGTGGAATAAGTCTCCTGAGCATCGCGTACAAGGTTCTATCGAGCGTACTGTGTGAAAGGTTGAGGCCTATGCTCAGCAACCTGATTGGACCTTATCAGTGTGGCTTCAGACCTGGTAAATCCACCATCGACTAGATTTTCACACTGCGCCAAATCCTGGAGAAGACCCAAGAAAAACAGATCGACACACACCACCTATTTGTTGATTATAAAGCCGCTTTCGACAGTCCGGTAAGGGATTACCTCTACGCAACAATGTCTGAGTTCGGTATTCCTGCAAAGCTCATTCGACTTTGTAGAATGACACTGCATAACTCCCGTTGTGCAGTGAAAATTGGGAAGGACCTCTCCGCACCGTTTAATACCGAACGGGGTTTCAGACAAGGTGATTCGTTATCGTGCGACTTCTTCAATCTTATTATGGAGAAAATAATACGAGCTGCTGATCTACGACATAATGGCACTATCTTCAACAAAAGTGTCATGCTGTTAGCGTATGCCGACGATATTGACATAATCGGCATGAACACGCGAGCAGTCAGTGCAGCATTCTCAGAGTTGGAAAGAGAGTCGCGTCGGATGGGTCTCACGGTGAACGAGGGCAAGACGAAGTATCTAGTGTCAACAAACAAAGAGTCCCGGCGTCTTGGACAGCACGTCACTGTTGACAACTACGCTTTTGAAGTAGTAAGGGACTTTGTCTATCTTGGAACCAGCATTGACAGCAGTAATGACGTCAGCTTGGAGATCATGCGTAGGATAACTCTTGCTAACAGGTGTTACTTTGGGCTGAGTAAGCAATTAAGAAGTCGAGCCCTCTCTCGAAGAACGAAAACTACACTCTACAAGTCTCTCATCATGCCTGTCCTAACATATGGCGCTGAAGCCTGGATAATTTCCACCTCGGATGAGCGAATACTTGGAGTTTTCGAGAGAAAAGTCCTACGCAAGATCTTTGGACCTATTTGCGTTGGTGGCGAGTACCGAATAAGGTACAACCATGAGCTGTACGAGCTGTATGCCGATATTGACATAGTAAAGCGCATCAAAATCCAGCGGCTGCGCTGGCTAGGTCATGTCGAGCGAATGGAAGAACACGCTCCAGCTAAGAAGGTGTTATATTCGGAACCCGCTGGAGGACGACGCAAAAGAGGAAGACCAAACCTCCGATGGAAAGACCAAGTACTGGAGAACCTGACGGCGCTTGGAATTTCTAACTGGCGCCAGCTAGCGAAGAACAGAGATGGCTGGCGAAGCATGTTATTTTCGGCCTAAATCGATATTCGGTTGTTATGGCCACATAAGTAAGTAAGTTCATCAAAATGGGTTGAAAACTGCAAGCGTGATATGTCCCACCAGTTTACAAAATGTCGTTTCGAGATAAACGCGTTTTAAGTTTTAGAAACTCGCTCAGTGTCCTGGGAAATTTTTTAAAAAATCGTCTCGTTACCTCGTTTAAATGTTCCTGGCGGACTATATATGCATACTACATTAAAATACACACCTCATAGAATATTTCAAGCAAAAAAAAAAATTCGATTTTTTCAAACCGTCAAAGTGGTCTTCCCCCTTAATACTGTGCACCGGCCTAGCAGTACAGCACAATTTGGGCAGTTTAACGAAGCATTGTGGAATGTGAAACAAAAGTGTCATAATTTAAAAAGGCCCTAATAATAATATTATTCGTAAAGGGCGGCCATATAGCGAGGTATGAGTGCATTATAGAATATATAGCATTTCAAATATTGTAGTTAAATTTTAATTTAAATAATTAAGATATTGTAAAGTAAAAAGACATTATATTATTTTATAAAAATTCATTTTGTTTTATTTAATTTAGTTTAAAATATGTTATCATGATGAAAAATGTTGCCTTACAATATTAAAATTATCAATTTGTTAGCACTTTTTTTTTTGTTTTCGCTTCTCATTGCAATTACATTATGCTTAATTATAGGCAATAATTACTTAAATCATATGCATTAATATTATGTACCGAATAATAAAAATGCATATACGTACGTAATAAGTATTTATGTATATGTGTAGTGAATTAATTTGTGTAGATGAGAGTATGTAATTTTGTTTTTTTTTTTTTTTCTGATCATACATATGTAATTGTATAAATATAATTTATTGCTTATTAGTTGTAGGTATTAAATTAAAAATAAATTACAATTAAAAATTCTGAATTCGTTTCGTTTGTATGTAAGTGTATATAAGTAAAGTCTAGCAAATGTGTAATAATCAAACTAGGTGTTTAATTGAAGAAATTTTCATTAATGTACTGATGATTTTTTTATCAGTATTTTGGTATAAATTGTATTATGAAGCATTAATAAAGTACATTATTACAGTTGATATGTGTACATGTATCAATACATCTTTATTCGTATGGTTATGAGTTTATGTGCAAAAATATTTTCAAGATATTTATACATATGCGGTATAAAAAATATTAATCTCTCTATATGCTTATTTGTTTCTAATTCCAATTTCAATCTTTTTCGTTTGTTATTCTTTGTTTAATAATTATCATACATCATATTTGAGTGTAAATTTAATACAGTACATATAAAAAAATGTATAGATTAAAACTTTTAAAATAAAATCTATGTATTTATGTATGTAGCTTATATTACATTTCTAATTTTCAATTTTACAATTTTATTGTTTTCACATGTTTCCTTTCAAGACTACGTATTTCTAAAAGTGTGTTGCAAACATTACAGCATGATTTCCATTAATTTGTTATATTTTTGCAAAAAGGCACTTTCCCATAACAAAATGAAAAAGACAGACTGACGGTTATGGCAACTTTAATTAAGAGTGCGATTAATCATTGTTGTTAAAAAAAAAACAAAACCAAAAAGGAATGACTAAGAAAGCAGGTGTATTTTCATGTGATAACATTCGTCCAACAAAAAAAAACAAAACATTAATGACGATCGAACGAAACACACGCCAAAACTGAATACATATTTGAGGAATTAATATGAGTAGAATACATGTTTTCACTATTTCTTAATGGAAGAACATGTTACAAGTTGTTAGGTTATATGAAAACAAAACACAAAATACTAGAGGATAAATATGGGAATTAATTAAGTACCTACTTTTATGGTAAAAATGAACAATGAAAAACTTATAACAACACAAAGCAGTATGTATTTGAAAAGTAAGGATGTGTCAGAAGTAATCACAATCAATTTTGAATACATCATGAAAATATCATTAAACAAATTTGATACAATATTTTTAACATTTCCAAAGACATTTAACAAAAAAGTTAAAATCTCATACTGAAAACAAATCAACGCAAATTTAACATGCCAGATAATTAAATGATAATTAAAATTCTAATAATATCCTAATACCGAATATAGGATTCATAGAAATAAATACTTGAATAAAATCATACCATTCTTCTTCTTCTTCTTCTTCGACATACATATGAATGTACATCTTTTGTAGTGCAACACAATTTTTCATCAGTATAAATAACACTATTCTAAGATTAATAGTCTAATGGTTAATAATTGTATACCATTTCATCTGATTTGTTCATGCCAAGCATCATTATGAAACGAAGCTTTAAAACGACTTAAAAATTAGTAAAAGAACCAAATTATTAGCTGTTAAACAAACAATAAATTCTCTTTTCAATTATATGTATAAGTACTTAAAAGTTTAGTAGCATAAAATAAATTTACATAGTATGAATCTATATAACATATTCCATAATGTAGAATTATATTAGTATTAATGAAAAAATTATCAACCAAATTAAAAATTATGAGGTTACAGCACATCGTAAGCAATTTTATACATTTATTTGATTGCTTTAGTTAAAAATAATTATAATTTCGAATACGAGTTGAAAAATGTTGTTCTTTTTTTTGTTTTGTTTCCGTTTTACTAAAAAAAAATGTACTACTCTATTAACACATATTATATAAAATTATTATAATCTTAGCAAAATAAATATATAGATTAACAATTATAATGAAATACATATTACAATACAAAAGAAAAATACAAAACCAACAAAAAAAAAATTAAATTTTACAAATTCAAATACATATACTCTATATATATATATGTGTGTGCAAATACCCTTAGCAGATAAACGATCATCTTAGATATTTACAATCATATTTTGTAGCTGTGCAAGCGTTGTACCAAAATGATTACTCTCCGGTATGTTACGTATTTGTAACAGCCATCGTTGACATTCAAGACATTTACGTTGACGTTCTTCACGTGAAACATCCACACCTAAGCCACTTGCCGCCCAAGGATCAATGTTCTCCTGTATGATTGGCAAGAAATTTGACAAGATCACACGTAAGGTATCACAAGCTCGTGTATAGTGACTGCAAAAGAATACAATATACAATATTATGAATGTAAGACATGAAAAATACTTACAATTTATGCTGACTTTGTAATAATTCATAAATTTCCGGTAGTAATAGCAGACATAAATCTAAATTCCATGATGAACTAAAAAAACAATGCATTTTTATTAAATTTTGAACAATATTAAAACAATTCAGAATTACGTTTTTTCCAAAATTGCACCCAGCAAATCTACAAACACGGTGCGACCGTTCATTTTTATTGCTTGCTTCAAAGCGCCAATAATATCATGAGATCTAAAGTAAGTATGTACATTTTAGTATGTTGATAATATTTAAGTATATAGAATACATGTATAGAATACATACCTTGTTGAACTACGTATTAATTGTAGTGCAGCATGACGATTACTCAATTCCTGATAGACTTGTTCATGTGACACAGACAACATTTGTATTTCTGAGCTGTCGTCAAAATTATTGCGATTATTATAACCTTTTAATCCAGGCTGTGTTAAAAGCGATGGATCAGGTCTATAACTAATTGGAATCTAAAACAAAAATCAGAAATAACAAACAACAAGAAACCATTAATTGATTTACATCAGTATGAACAATAATAAAACATCAAGAATTAATTTATATACACACATTTGTCGTGCTATTGGCATCCGACGTATAACTAGAAATTCTCTGAAAGAAAGAATATTTGCAATGATGATTTTTATTTATACAATGAATGAGAGTTTTAGTAAAATATGAATACAATCCATCCACCATCGTCTGATATTATTAGTACAAAGCTGTAAACAAACCGGCCCGTATATATTATCAAAGTTAGAGTCATCCTAAAGTTAGAATCGACGTTTTGACAGATTTTTGTGTGGGAAATATGTCAAACAACTGGATTCTGACTTTGAGATAATCTTAACTTTAACTATAACTACGAGTCACCATTAAAAATGTTAATTTTGATGTTGCCATACTTACATGTGATTGCCTTTGTGCTGCTGTTGCTGCTGTATTCTGTTGCTGGTGTTGTGGTGAACGTAACTCCAATGATGTGCGCGATCTTGTTGGTGGTTTTGTTAAAATCTGCACTGTTATATTCTTATTTCTAGCATTCTCTTTATTCAACTGCGATTGTGAATCCATATTACGTTTACCCTTGTTCACTACTAAATTCGATGAGGCCGATTTCTTCAACAGCATATTATCGTCCATTTTATGCAATTCTGTCGAACTGACCGAAGAGACCTGTGACAGTTTGTTACGTTGCTGAAATGACGATGACATCGACTTACTTCCAGACATGGCAATTTGTGTGCTACGCTTTTGTATATGTGATGTTGTTTTCGGTTTGGCCGTCTTCGACATTAGATGTGATACTGCCGTCGTCGTCGTTCCCATCGTAGTTGAACTCACCGAATTCGGACCACTTGGTTGCTGATGTATATTTAGATTAACGGGAAAATCTTCAACCATTTCAGTATGCTCATAGTTACTTATGATGGGCGGATTACTATCATTTAAATTATATTCGATTTCATTCGCATACGAATCGACTATTCTATCGAATTGATAAATGTCACGTTCACCGGGCATTTTCAGCGAACTGGGTCCTTCAAAACTCATGGCACTAAGTCCATTACCAGTGTAAGAACTATAACCGGCACTCGATGCTAGCGAAGAAAAATTATAGGGCGGAGATGTGAATTTCTTTTGTGGCATATTCGTGATTACACTGTACGACGGCTCAAAGTGTATATTATTACTATTGAGACCACCATTACTAAGTACATTGATCGAATATAATCCAGTTACAGATGGTGGTGGTGGTGAGATAGCCGATTCAATGCCGGACTCATCGACTAACTCAAGACTCAAATTTGGCGATGAATGTCCATCGAGGCTCGGACTTTTATTATCTTCATTCTCTTCAATGAGGCGGGACGGTTTTGGACCGGTTATTGATAGACGTAGTTTTTGATTACCACGCGAAAAGCTCTTTCGTGTGGTGGAATTGTGACTAAAGGCAGGTGGTGTATTCGATGGATTATAAAATGGAAAAACTCGATCAATGCTCAACGCATTAATTGACACGAAATCCTTCTCGTGCGAGCCGCATAACTAAACGGAATAATAACATAATAACATCAAAAGTTTACAACTAAATTTAATATAGTACTAACCAGTTTTCCACTAACTACTTTCATATCACCTAAAGCAGTCCACGTCGATTTTATATGATCGAATTCTCGATCTGGTTCCCAGCCAATAACAGAAATACCAGCTGCTGTACCCACAAACAGACATTCACCATTCTCACTACAAATTATGTCAGTTTATTTTATATACAATTAATAAAGACCAAATATGTGTTGTTACCTGAAGGTTATGCATTTAATTAGATGACCATAAAATTGACTAGTCGCATCTGTACACGATATGCGCACTCGACTTTCCAAATCATAAATGCAAACAGTACCATCTACTCGTCCGACTGCCAATAGAAATTCGAACGGATGAAATTGTATACAGGTGATGGACGCTGCTGGTGGCTGTTCGGTAAAATCCATAATCTGTTTACTTTTACGTATATCCCAGATTATGACCGACCCTTCAATGCCAGCCGATGCGATCCACATTCCATCGGGAGAAAATTTTACCGAATTAACATGTCCAATGTGTCCTCGATAAGCTTTTATACATTTATTTTGATTGCGAACGTCCCATAATCTGTGAGAATATAAACAAAATATATTCAAATTTAATTTAAGCAAACAAATTTTAATTTTAAAAAAATATTTGATTAGTTTAGACAAATAAATTCCACAAAAGAGCTATGCTAAATTATAGCACAGACACAAACCTTTTGAACAGACTGCTAATAGAAAAAAGAAAAGATACGAAATGTAACACAAAATAAAATGTCAAAATTATCATATCGCCTAGTACATTGTTTTCTTTTTTTCACAAATGATATCTCCCATTTCTATTTTTCATTCGGATTGGTGTAGGTGATTGTGATTTCGGGATTCTTCTATATTGTTGCAGGAAAACAACTTATATGTGGACATAGATATACAACAAATTTAATAGCCAAAACATTCGAAAAACCTAGGAAGGATAACTGCGTAGGTAAGAAAAATGTCAATTTTAAATAAAAACAAAAATTTTGCTTCCAACAGATTGCCCACAATTCTGCTGATAAGTACAAGGAGCGAAGTCCATAAGTGATTTTAATGCATTCTAATTTAGAGTATAAAAATAATTTATGTAAATAACCTTTATTTCTTTCTTCAAGAAATATTCAATATTCCATTATAGAAAAGCCATCAACACTTTGTATTCTGATCAAAGGTTTATAATTCCAAGGGATATAAAAAAAACAAACATGTCGATAGAACAACTACGATATGACGGACGTGTGGCTGTAGTAACCGGTGCAGGCGCAGGTTTGGGACGTGAATATGCTCTCTTGTTTGGCTCGCGTGGTGCCAAAGTTGTTGTTAATGACCTAGGTGGCAGTTTCCATGGCGAGGGTGCTTCCAAACGTGCTGCCGACGTTGTTGTCGACGAAATTAAAGCCTTGGGCGGCACCGCTGTTGCCGATTACAATTCTGTTGTCGATGGTGCAAAGGTCATTGAAACGGCAATCAAAAACTTTGGACGAATCGACATTTTAGTGAATAATGCAGGCATATTACGTGATCGCAGTATTGCTAAGATCAGCGATGACGATTGGAATCTTGTACATGAAGTGCATTTAAAAGGCAGTTTCAAGTGTACACAAGCTGCATGGCTGCATATGAAAAAACAAAAATATGGTCGCATTATTATGACATCTTCCAATTCGGGAATATATGGCAATTTCGGTCAGGCCAATTATTCTGCAGCAAAAATGGGTCTAGTCGGTTTGGCAAACACCGTTGCTATAGAGGGTGCAAACAGCAACATACATTGTAATGTTATAATACCGACAGCTGCTAGTCGCATGACTGAAGGTATTCTACCCGATATACTTTTCAACGAACTGAAACCACAATTGATTGCTCCCGTAGTTGCTTACTTGTGTCATGAATCTTGTGAAGATAATGGTAAATATTAAGCTTATTAACATCAATATTCTTTGGTTTATTTAACGTGTATCCCATCATTTATAGGAAGCTACATTGAAAGTGCAGCTGGTTGGGCTACTAAAGTGCATACTGCACGTGGCAAAGGAGCTGTTTTGCGAACTAGTATCGACCAAAAGACCATAACACCCGAACATGTAAAGAGTATGTGGTCGAAAGTAACCGATATGACAAATGCAAAACATACAAATACAATTGCTGAAGCTTCTGGTGCTCTAGTTGAAGTATTGGAAAATCTAAAAGAAGGCAAATATAAGGGTGGCATCGAGGACACTTTCAAATACGGTGTCAAAGATTTAATACTCTATGCTTTAGGCATTGGAGCCAGTGTAAAGGATAGTGCTGATTTGCGGTTTCTTTATGAAAATGATCCCGATTTTATGGCCATTCCATCGTACTTTGTTATGCCCGGTCTTATGTTGGGGCTGACATCGAATTTGGTAGCATCAGCCTTGCCTTCTGGCAATATCGATCTCGTCAACATTCTGCATGGCGAACAGTATTTAGAAATTTGTGATTACATTCCAACCAGTGCAACGCTGACAACTATAGGAACCGTATTCGATGTCATGGATAAAGGATCTAATGCCATTGTGGTAACCAATTCCGATTCATACGATGAAAATGGTCGACTTTTAGTCAAAAGTCAAAGTTCAATTGTCATTGTCGGTGCTGGTAGATTTGGTGGCAAAAAAACACCAATTCCTGGTGTTACATTAACTGTGCCCGCTCCAAAACGTAAACCGGACAGTTCAATTGAATATAAGACCAGTATAGATCAAGCTGCACTATATCGTCTATCTGGAGATTTGAATCCATTACACATTGATCCTAATTTTTCGGCAATTGCCGGTTTCAAACAACCAATTTTGCATGGTCTCTGTTCAATGGGTTTTTCTGTACGAGCTATTTTAAAACAATACGCCAACAATAATGCAGCTCTATTCAAAGCTATTAAGGTACGTTTTACAGCACCTGTTCTACCGGGTCAAACTCTCAAGATAGACATGTGGAAAGAAGGCAAACGTATACATTTCCGTACTTTGGTTGTTGAAACTGGAAAAGAAGTAATTACTGGCGCTTATGTTGATCTAAAGGATGCATCTGCCAAGTTGTAAATATTTTTTACTTCTATTTTCATATATCATATATAATAAATATGCTTTGTTACTTAAATGTAATGAAGTTTAAATGGGAAAATATTGGATTTATAGTTTATAGATGAAAATGTTGCAAAAATAAAAACATATTTTTATACATACAAAAAGATATTGTCAAATAAATGGAATATCAGTATAAGTACTTTTCCCCCCATACCTCCATAACAGCCCTGCTAGGTCGTTCAATGACTTTTACGTAAATGTTAACTAACATTCAAATGGAACTGTTAAATTTGCTCACCTCATCTGAATGTCATCAGTCAAAGTCAATTATCCACCTATTACATATGTAACTGTTAGGAGGCAAATACATATAAGAAATGGGAAAATATTGGATTTATAGTTTATAGATGTTGCAAAAATAAAAATATATTTATGCATACAAAAAGAAATCAAATAAAAGGAATATCAGTGTAAGTACTTTTCCCCCATACCTCCATAACAGCCCTGCTAGGTCGTTCAATGACTTTTATGTAAATGTTAACTAACATTCAAATGGAACTGTTAAATTTGCTCACCTCATCTGAATGTCGTCAGTCAAAGTCAATTAACTACCTATTACATATATAACTGTTCGAAAGCATATAAGAAAGAAAGAAGGAAAAAAATAAATTAAGCTTAACAAACAATGTAGAAGTTATTATCATTACCTATTATTATTATTAACATACACTCTCTTACTAAAATCAGATTTCCTCATAGACACAGCCACTCACACACATTCGTGCTTTTGCATTTGCACTTAACAAGCATGTAACAATATTTTAATAAAAACCAAATGTGAAAATACAATGTACATTTATACATATGTATATTAACCGCGTAACAACAACAACAACAACAACAACAACTGAGAATTAATTATATAGCCTCTAATTGCATGACGGATCGTGTCATAGGGTTTATCACTTGTAACAAAAAAAAAAGTGCTAATTACTGAAGTGTGACACCACTGCAATTGAAATTCGAATCGACATGTCCACAGTAAGTGGTAAGAAGTCGTTGTCCATGGAGAAATTAATTAGAAATTTATACATATTAACCGAAACAAAAATGTATGAACACGTTTAATACACACACACACGCATACACACACTAACTAAGAATTAACAAATATCATCAACGAACTAAAGTGAAAACCTTGCAAAAAAAAAAATAAAAAAAACTTTTGTGTAAAGTTCACATCTGACTTTAAATGTGAATCATAGACTCAAATTGAACAAAGTGGCGACAAGTGCTAGAAGATAGATGCGGAGATCGGAGGGTTATATGCTTAAAACATGTTTTGTTACTGACTGACTCTCATTGCTTGCTATTGTACTGTATGTATCAATATAACCAAGCCAAGAGAGACAAAAATTGAGTAATAATAAAAACACACAAAAGACAGCAGCTGTTGTTTCAACCTGAGAAGCGTATAAGATTGCGTTTTTTCAGAATTTATGCTGCGTGGGGGTTATAATGCAAGACGATGATCATAACAATAACGAATTCCAATTTGATATGATAGATTAATGTATGTGTGTTTGTTCGTACGTGAGTCCAAATTATAGGCTAAAACATAATTATACATGTGTTTATACATCTACATAAGTAGCGAATGATTGATTTCCTGAAATTAATTCAGTTACTGGCCAAATTAGTCGCTAAGATCATCATCGAGAATAGGCATTTTGGAGCAAGAATCAACTTTCAACGGCAAACACAAACGAAAATAGTATCTGTACATACACATAGCCGAATCAACAACGCCCACTTCATTTTACATATGTACACAATGACAATATAAGAAAATAAAAACATTCATAACCAAATACAGAAGATTTTTAAATATTTTTATCCACTGCACATCGCACACAATCGATAATTAATTCAAAAGCGTAAATTACTTAAGCGTAACCTATTGTATGTAGAAGAAAATCTTGTGTCCATTGAAAATAGCTGAATTGAATTTGTGTCTTGAGCTCTTTGCCGCATTAATTTTAAACTGTTCATATTCAAATCGATTCATTTTTATGTATACAATCATAATATACGGAGCTTCGTCACACAAAACAAGACGGAAACAATAAATAATCGTCATGGCGTAATGAATTAACAATTGAAATATTGTTAACCTTTTCATTATGCACATGTATGGTGTAAGAAAAACGCTAAAGATATGTAATAGTTTGGCTTATTTTGATTTAAATTTCACTCAACCACAGCCAGAATGGAAAAACTAACTGATACGTCGTGTATCATGCAGAAGTAAGCGGATATATAAGTTCACTAACTGATCATAACGATATTATTAAAGATTATGCGTCTAATGTAGGTTGAATGATAATTCAAGAATTTTAGAAAGGCATACGATCATAAATTCCAGTAAACAAATAATTATATTTTACATGATCGCATTACTGTCTTACCTAACAGTGGTATCATTGCTACCCGATACCACATACTCTCCGGACGGATTAAAATCCAATGTGCGTACACTTTTCATGTGTCCATTTAAAGTGGAACAAATTGTCTGTGCATTCAAATCCCAACGTCGTATAATGCCAATGTCATCGGCCGAATAAACAAAATCATCATTATATGCGAAACGAACACAATCGATGGGACGATTATGGCCAGTGAGTGACTGCAAAATCAGAGTTAAAGTTTGTATTAAAAAGAAAATTAAAGAAGGTAAGCTACATTCTCACCATAAAACATTCATCCTGACCAATGGCCCATAAGTTTACATTGCGATCATGACCACCTGTGACCAAGACGCGACCCGTTTCACCAAGATCAAGACTGGTCACATTACCATTGTGGGCTTTTATCTCATCTGTATAACGAAATGAAGAATTTATTATTTATTTACAATATTTACAATTCATATGAATCACAGCAGAAAACAAATTGTTTGGCCTCGCTACACATACATACTTATATGCGCCACCCTACACCTGAATTATTTATGCACATAGCACGTTATAGATAAGCCATACGAATGAACAATTTCCGGTTTACAAAAAGATAAAAAACAAATAAGAACTTTAGCAACTTTTTCTTTAGGCTTGTACACTTTGCGCACATAATGAAAGTGAGTGTAGAGGTAATATGATACCCAACAACAGCGCAGTGGACATTTTCAGCTTTTGTGCAAATTTTATGCTTGCGTTTTTCGGTTTTTCATAGTATGCAATGCAATGCTATGCAATTTTTTAGGTCAACGACAAATAAAACAATAGATAAGTAATTAATGAAATCAAATCAAATATTATTGTTTACAAAGCTAGAGATTACTCGAAATGAAAGTGGCAACACTACTTTCCAACTCATAGCCGTTCGATCCATGTGCACTCCTGTGTGTGTGCTTATGCGTGAAATTCGCTAGACTGCCTTGTAAGGGATGAAGAAGTTGACGACACACACACACACACACACACATCTCTCTCTACAATGTTATGGAGCTACATTCGATCAGCAGCTCGTGGGGAGGCAGGGGGCAGTAACAAAATAATATAAAAAAACGCACAAAAGGAAAAAAAATTGTCAAAACGATGTGATGCAAATTTGCTTAACCTTGTGAACTCATTAATTTCAACTTTGTTTTGTATGATTCCAACTAATTTTTGGAGACGGTATAAAAAGTCACCACCTCCACAATTTGAAACATACGCAGCAATAAGTATGTAGTATTGGGCCAAACTTCTATTATGGCCATCAATCGTTTAATCGTACTCACATATTTTTGCCGTTAATTTACGCGCTAATGCCATCACTTTGTACTTTGTGCCACTTTAAGACTTTTTGTAGCCACTCAGCTAAATGCAGTCTCTAAATTTTTCTTTACAAATTCTAAATCGGAATGAAAAATTTCCGCTGTCTCTAATTTATTTTTTGTTTTTACTTCTATGCTCGAGTGTAGTAGTCGTCGTTGCCGTCGTCGTCGCTATCCTCTTGTCCACTTTTGATTCCACATTAATTTCAACTCAAGAATTTTTCACATTCTTTTGTTCACTTTTCGTATGCAATTTTCTATTTTTATTACATTCAAATTGGGCGGCTTCGATTCATATAAAAACGTGCACGAATATTTTACATAAAAACACATAAAAATAAAACACAAAAACTCCTTTTTTTTCTCGTTTTGCATAAACTAATAAGAAAACAACAAAAATCCTATTTTGTCGTCGATTGTCAAAATCATCTGAGGAGGTAATGATGAAGAAAACGACTCACACAATTCATATGAAAACGAGAAAACCACATACAAAATAGAAGTGATAAAGAGAACTGACAATTGTTACAGCAGTAACAACAGCAGTTACAACAACAAATCTGTTCATTAACGGCTAGTAGTGCAAATGCAATAGCATATTGTCGTGTTAATGTCAAATTATATGTATATTGAGTCATTTGAAAGAAGAGTATGCAATAATGTCTTACAATTTGACTAGTATTGGCTTTTCACCACCAGTTGGTACTACAAATCATAATAACACGAGGTGATTCGAATTTAATTTTATTTAAAATTGAAACATTACTTTTTACTTTTAGTTACCATTTCAATTAAAATTTCTATCTTACAAAATAAATTATATCCACAAATTATAAATGTTATTCTGCAAAGAACTCGGAGTTACCATTATGTATTTTTCTAATTTCACTAACACTACTCACTAATTCTACCTTTAAGATGATTTTAACTTTAACTAAAATTACGGGACAGTGGATTAATTTGCTTATAACGTCGTTTAATACAAATTATTTTATTGTTGAATCATAAAAACATCTGGAGCTATCATCTCTGTTCACATATTTTTATATATTTGCATTTCTGCGGATTCCTACTTCGTGATTATTATCGTACGTTGGTACTATAAAAGGATTATACCCTGAATGAACGCGCCTTCACCTTAGATGAACCATAAGTTCGGGAACGACTCTTTCATGCCACGCTTTATAAACGAATAAATATGTTTCACTGTTCATCTTTATTATATGCTTTGTGGGAAACAAAAATGATGAATCATCTGTTCGGTTAACGATTCTTTCAAGCAAACAAACGGAAATATAGTTATCATTTTCTTTATTATAGAAAATAATAAAGCTATTAAGAAATGTCAACATATTTTTATCTCTTATCATAATATTTTATGTATTTTTCCCTTATTGTGAAATAATAATAGGGGTCTTCATCTAAATACTTACATGCCTCGTAAACCACATATTTCAGAAAGAAAGCCAGAAAGTCCCCTGGTGTTATCATCATGTTGCTCTTCTAGTACTCTTGTGTCTGTTATAATGTGGACACTGCTAGACAGTCCTACTGATATTAGCCGGTTCCGAATGACAGAACCTTGATGACATCACTTTTTCTGAGCTTTGCCACAGAGGTCTTTTAAAAAGTTTTCATGCATACCGAGAGGTGGTTTTGGCATGTATTGAAAACAATAACAAGCTTTCCATTAGAACAATCAAAAACCATGGCAGTAACAACAAAAACGGCGTCCCATAAGCTCCGTTATTTTATTAAAAATTTTTATTTTGCGTATCTAGTGAATTCGTTTCGTCCAATGGTATATAGATAATCTGTATTAAGCAAACGATCTTAGTATGTTTTGCTTTTTTATTTTATGATAATGCACAGTCGTTTAATACAAATTGAGGAATGCGGCCTTTTTGCGAGTTATCATTGATTTCTCTCTGAGGACCAGCCACTATATGTACAAGTTCATTTCATGAATATCAGCAAGGATATTTTACTTTCAAACTCATGGCCGTGCATTACGTAACGTCTACATAACATGGCGTTTAATTTTTTGTTTTTGCAAAGGCAAAAGTCATGGTGTGCCAATGATGCCAATCTCATATGCAGATATTTCTTTATCGATGTTTGCTGTCGATTTTTTTCTGTTCTTTATTTACTTATTAATTTTCCAATTGATTCGTGTTTCTTGATCAAATTTATACATTTTATTTGAAGTGATGCAGGTTCGTTTCGACAGCAAAAAGGTTTCATGTTATTGTGTTTATCAAAAATAGCCGTATATCATTTCGTAAAACAATTACATAAAGCAAGAAATTTGAAATTAAAATTCTGAAATTTGTTTTGGCTCTGTAATAAATGACCTCCATAACGTTAATCCTGCCATCTCGAGTATAATAGCGAAAACACATTTTGCATCAATTGAACAACAAGTATCAAGTGCACAACATATACACATATTTAACGAAAAGGATGCACACCGGGACATGGCTAGAAATTATATTTTTTAGATGTACATAGTACAAAATAGCAAAATTGATACTAGATAAGTGAAAATGGATCAACGGACGAATTTCCTGGCATTAATATTACTAGATGCACTCGAGGATGAAAACGACAGGTGCAGTTGGATTAGAATGCACTTATAATCAGCTTGAATTATTTATATGCAATATTTTCACAATTTTAGTGATGTCTATAGTATATTGGAGAGGAATTGTGTAGATCCGAGTTTTGTACCAATAGAGCGTGGGTATGTCAATGATGAAGAAATGCAAATTTTAACTATTCTGATTTACAATTGTCTCCTAAAGGATATCACCATTGCATTATTCTTGTGGCATGGATAATGTACGTTTAGCAACGGATATCACAAAACGTTTCTTGGATGCTGGAGGTAATATATAGTCATCATTTGAATGTATTTTTACGCGATGTTTTTGTGATATATACATATCCTTACAGCGGATCCGAATGTACGAAGCAATGAAAATATGACACCTCTACATGTGGCCGCAATATATGGACGAGTTGAAATTGTTTCACAACTTCTGGTAATTAGAGTGCAATATAGAGAATAAGTAAATGATCATTGGATCTTCTTTTAGCAACATGGTGCCCATTTGGATGTGTTTGACGATGAGCGTAAAACTCCAGTACACTATGCGATTGAAGAATGCCATTTTGAGGTAGTACAACTGATGCGCGATCATATATTTTTACATAAATATGAACGAAAACAGCAACAACAAACAAATGGTTTAAATAATTGCCCGCAAAATGCAAAATTAGCTATGATCTCACATACCAAAATCGATAATAAACAGTCATCCACACCTAAGCATGTAAATGAAGAATATAAAAAAAATCCAACTATATCTACTGATAAGGATAAATTGTATGTGTCGCATATAAGTGATGCAGTTGAAGACAAATATACACCGAAACGCATCAATTACAACTACGATGTTACTTCGCCATATTACATCAATATTACGCATCGGCGTCATCAACCCCAACCAAAGTTCCCTGATATTGTAAATTGCCACAACATTGTACAAAGTAATATGTCCACTACAGTGGGCAATGAAAAGTCACCTGCAGCGGCAAGCGTGGACACCACAACTGAGCCCATTAATATATTTACTCTTACAAAGGAAAATTTAAAAGAGCTCTCACAGAATACCCCAAACCCAGAGTGCTCACGCCTATCACTTATAGAAACGTGGCGTGAGAAAGTGCAACGTTCGCGTGCCCGCCAATCCATATTGAAACAATTCGATGACATCGGCGAAATGGTTGACACTGTAATGAAAAATGATCACCTCAATTTTACAAATACAGTTCTCAATGAGAGAATTAAAGACGAAACAGCATTTAGATTAGGCGAATCAACAAGTGCTTCATTGGTAGACGCGACTGAATATGCTCTGCTACCATCGCCGAAAGAGAAAACTATGAAATGCACTCTATCAAATATGTCACTTGGCAAAATAATACAAAGTATTGCCCAAGCACATCAAGTTGATGTATCAGAACAGGAACCAGAAGCAGAAAGTAGTTATCAAACTGTACCGGAAATACCAATGGAGATTGACAAAACGAAATCTCCGCTTCTTCAAGTTCCAAAGGAGAAGCATCAACAGGAAACTGGAAATGAGCATGATGATACATACACCACGAAGATCATTCGCTCGCCTAGCAATAATGAATATTTTCTACAAATGGCAGAGGCATATGTGCACACAGACGATGAAAATGGTCTGGTATTCTATGAAACGAAATTGCTAAGCAATCAGGGTAACAAAATGGCTCAGCAAAGGAATGCTCCCACCAACAGGTTAGAGATTATAGCAATTTCTTTCAGAAAATTCCTAATTGTTTTTATGTATTATCTTCGAAAGAACTCCAACAGCAGGTGCACAGAATTTGAATACCACAGCGACAACACAATCGACAAATTTTACGCTGCCATTAGATTATGAAACAGACGCTTTGCGTGAAGAATTGACAACTTTTGGTGAACCACCAGGTAGGTGCACAGATTTTAGTTATTCTTGGGTGTTTGATTATGTTTCTCTATCTTCAAAGGACCAATCACAAAGAGCACCAAGCGATTGTATATTAAACGCTTGGTGAAATATAAACGTAAGACGGCCAATGTCATGGGATCAAAGAACATGACACAGGGTACAAAAGAACCAAGTAAGTTTTTGCTGATAGAGTCATTCGAGATGAAATATTTGAATATACATACGTTTCGTTAGTCAAATTGAAAATCAAATTCAAAAATTTTCTATGCTATTGCTGGCAACAACATTTCAATGCATAAATTTAGTGTTACGACGAAATTTTGCACAAATTGGCATCAAATGCAAGCAAAAACCAAAATCAAGTGTGTCCGATAACTCAGTTTAACCGAAAATAATCCAATGAAATAATTTTTTTTAGAATTTTCAGTTGAATTGTATCGTACAGTTCGTTCTATTGAGATATTCCAACGTATAACTGATTATCTCAAGTATGAAGCACAATCGATGACCTACTTTGCACAACATCAGGACAAGAAGAAGATGCGTGAAGGCCATCTGAAACAAAGTTTCATTTATATGCTTATAGATCCGCGTATTTCGTGCAATTTACCTGGTGAGAGTGTGGTAAGAGATTTCAATTTGTATTAGTTGATGTGAAAGACATTATCTGGCGATATTGGGTGTTTCTAGTTTTTAGAGAAGTATGAAATTTGGAAACGATTTCTAGAATCAATTTTCTATGTGGGCAAAGGTAAAACTTCACGTCCCTATTCACATCTGTATGATGCAATGAAAGCACATTCTCGCATGCACAACATACGGTTGAACAATGAAGTGAACAAAAATGGCAAAAAAATATCAAGTAAGTTGAAAGAATGTTCTTACATACTTCTTGAATAACAGCTCACTCATTTTTTCATCCGCAGTTAAAAAGCAACCACTTAACGTTGAGCTTTTTAAATTGCCGCCAGCAAAATCATCGGAAAGCAAAAAACTCGATCGTATACTTAACATTTGGGGCAATGGCAATGGTGTCGTATGTCTACATGTCTTCCATAATATTGTTCCAGCGGAAGCTTATACGCGTGAGGCAGCCATGATTGATGCACTCAGTTTACAGCACCTAACGAATGCGAAGCGCGGCGACTACTATGGTCCTGCACAGACATGGACGATGAAGGAGAAAAAGTATTTGGGTATAATTTTACTGTTTAAGGCAATGCAAATATATTTAGCCGAAGGTGAATCACAATTATCACCTAGTGATTTAATATAAACGCTTTCCATATCTATAAGAATTAACTGTGATGTGCTCATACGCTTTCAGTATTGAACTAAAATTTACCGTGTTGCTTCCCAGCACAAAATTTCTTAGTCTTAGCTAATCTTTACTTGTGCATATTTTATGCTTTGTCTCCTGTCTAATTTTATTTGTATAGATTTTTAAGATTCAATAAAACCAAAAACAAACACACTATTCGCTAAAGTGTTACCTTATCTTACATAATAATGAAGTCCACTAACAATTTAAAGAAAATAGGGAATTAAGAAATTATATTTTCATTAAAATAATATTACTACATACTGACATTTGTATTCATAGATACTCGAAATGCCCAAAAGTATTCTCCTCCAATTAAGAGATTTTATTTTCACACAGCGAAGCATATTTCAATCAAGTTTAAATATAAAAAATCGACATTTGATGTAAAAAAAATGTATTCTTGCATTTTACTTCTTTTGTTTCTTTTTTTCGGCCTCCTCTTCTTTTTCTTTTTCAATAACGGCCACATATTTCTCAATAGTCTGAGCATCAAGCATTTTCAATGGTTTGTTTCTTTCCATTACAGCGATTTCTAAATTTTTCTGACCAGTTTGAGCTACTTCCAATAATGCCTTAATAGCCAATTTGACAGCACCATTTTCAGTTGGTACTTCGTCATCTTTGTAATATTTCTCGAGAAATTCACGCACCGTTTTCGCCGAACGGCCAGTAGCGTTCGCTTTCCATTCGTAGTAAATGCCTGATGGTTCTGTTTGATAGAGATGAGGTGTGCCATCATAATCGAAACCACCAATAAGGCAGGATATTCCAAATGGGCGACGACCATTGCTTTGTGTGTATTTCTGCTTCAATTGTGCAATATATCTGGGCATATTAGAAGTGAATAAAATTAAAACATCTGCCTTTTGCACCATCACACGATTAAATACCTTGTGATATATTCTAACGTAACTGGATCTTCCACATTTAATTTGTGGGACTGGCACTCAACTTGTGCGCGATTTATTAGAATACGTGCATCGGCTGTTAAACCTGCAAACGCCATTACAACATGACTGTCCAATGGGCAAATCTTTCGCACAGTACGTTCCTCCTGCAGTTTGGCTACGGATTTCTTTTCCACACCTAAGACCACACAATTTGCACCACGCACTCCAACCTTTAATATTGTATAAATTTCAATTTATTCCACCAAAGGATCACATTCCTTTCTAGGTTAAGTTTACTTACCGCTGTTGATCCTTTGCGCACAGCTTCCTGGGCATATTCAACTTGCAGTAGATGACCATCTGGTGAGAAAATAGTTACGGCACGATCATAACGTGAAGACATAATTCTATATTTTTATTTCTTTTGTAAATAAATCACAAAAAATCCTATGGAAATCAGAATCTCAACAAAAAACACCGACGATGACTGCAAAAAATCCAAAAACTGTTTGTCAGCTTCTTTGACAGCTATTGCCAACTATTTCATTTGTTATATCGTTGCCAGATAAAATTATTTCTGTAGAAATGAAGGGTTTGCATGAAACGGTTAAATCAAAGAATATTGAATTAAAGTATATGCACTAAAACTGCCTTTAATTACTTTGACCTATCGAATGAAAGATTTGACACTATTAACGTCAACAAAAATTGTCAAACTTTGTACTAGTTCAAGAATAACAATTTTAACAATTCTAGTGAAATATTTATAACAAAATGTATGCTATAGTATAAGATAGTATTGTTTTGAAGTTATCGACTTCTTCGACATATTTCCCATACAAAAAACAGCCAAAAAGCCTAATCTAACTTTAAGATGATCTTAACTTTAACTACCAGGTGTACAAGCTTAAATCCGCTGTTTGCTCGTAGATGGCGTTAGTGAACATATTGAGCTATTATCGACTGTGCATCCTTTTTTTATGAGTTCGACACCTGTTTACATCAATTAAGCCATCAAAGGACAACATATGCAGGATGTACGAGTTCTCCCAATATATTAACTTATAATATAACATCTATACTTAATCCAAAATATTGTATTTTGCAAAAGAGCTGATAGGCCTGGCAGCTAAGCTCAAAATTTGTATTAACTTATATAATTTATTAATAAGTTTTTCAATAATAATAATAATAATAATACATCAATTAGTAAACATCATCAGTGATTTCATACAACATACATTTTTCCTCGTATAATCATGTCTAGTTCCGTGCCAGAAAAAGAGCATATGCTGGATGCTCTACTTTTTTGTTTCAATTTGAAGAAATCTGCTGCTGAGTCGCATCGAATGCTTAGGAGGCCTATGGTGACAGTGCGCTATCGGAAACAACTTGCAGAGACTGGTTGAGTCAGTTCAAAGAAGGCCATTTTGACTTGAGTGACGAGAAGCGTGAAAATAGACCCAGAAAAGTATAACTACAGGCCATAATCTATAATAAAATATTATTATTATTATTTTCAATTAAAATATCCGAAAACAATGGAACTGTCTCGTAAAAACCTTTAAATTGTATGTTCCTTAAAATAATTTTTGGTTTTAAATATGGAGCTACATGCTTAAATAAACAATTTAATAATTCTTTTAAATAAAATAGAACTTGAACATGTCTCTTGACGTAAACTTAACAATACCAGTTCCTAAATTGTATTTCTCGGCATAAGAAATTTTGATGCTATATGCTTATTGCCAATGTTTGTCCTGGACAGAATAAAGCGAAGCCGAATTTTATGGTCAAATTTGCGTTGTTCTTTTCTAATAAGCGACTCTTATTAGAAAATTATGAAAATAACAATAAATAGATAATATGATCCGTAGTTATACTCAAAGTGAAGATCATCTTAAATTTAGAATCGGCCTTTTGACAGATTTCCATATGGGAAATATACCCAATAAGTCGATTCTAAATTGAAGATGATCTTCACTTTGAGTATAGCCCTTATTATGAGGTTTATTTCGAAAATTTCTCACACTTCGCTTCAACAACGAAGGCAAAATTCTGTTCGACAGAAAATTCGATACTCAACCAAAATATTGGAGGGTTCTACACCCCATAACATGAATTTCACATTCGATCTTCGATAATCAGTGAAAATCGAAAATCGAATCAAGCCTATAACTACAGACCTTTATCTCAACGTATTTCTTCTTGCAGTGGTAAAAATATGAATTGCTTTATAATTTCTGTCGAATTGAATAAAACATGACAAAATGCATTACCCTTTGCTTACAAAGCGTTAATTTAGCGGTTATTCAAGAATATTCTTATATATCGTCATATGAGATCAAAAAATCATATGACGATATATTACAATTGTCAATAACCAGGAGTTTGAAAGAAGCCCTATTCATTTGCAAAATAAATACATAACAAATGGGAATGTATTTATTTTTTATCACTTCGATATAATGAATATAGATGTACATTAATTAGTATGCTATTAATCTGAATCATCTGATATAACGTAGACATTCTTGGGACGTCGCCTTGTCTCCATACTATCGCCAATGGCATCCAGCAATGTTTTTTGACGAGTTGATGATCGCTGAGGATAGTAAAAAATTATTGATTTCAAATTCAAAATTTTGTAGAATATGATATCAAATACCCCAGAATTGACAGAAACATTGAGTGATGGCATATTATTGCTTGTACGCGTGCTACTAGCTCGAGTAGTTGTGCTGGCGGCTCCACGCCCTCGACCTCGACCGCGACCTCTTTTGCCTCCAGTGACCGTAGTTGTGTTTTCTTCTTTTACATCACTACGACGTGCACTAACTTTCGTTGTTGATGGCTCTTCACTGAAGAGATAGTCTTTCTCGTTGTCTTTGCTTGTGCTCTTTGACGTAGATGCAGTATTTTTTGATCCGCGCTCATCCAACATTTTTAAAATATCATCCAATTTTACGTTTTCTTTTGTCTTAAGAAGTTCCTCACCGATATCATCCTCACTGGGAAGTGTTTCCATTAAATGATCCAACACCTTTTCACTATAGTACCTAAATTACACAAATAAACTTTACAGTGAATAAAAAATTCTTGTGACAAGTTCAATAAACACAAACTTTATAATGCTTTCAGCTGCATTTGCATCACGTCTTTCGACCAAACGAAAACACATTTCTGATAATACTTTCGATGAAGTTATTTTAAGCGCACCTCCCTCCCCAACTTCATCGAAGTAGCGGTCAACTAAATCCTCCACACGTGTGCCTGTATCAATATCCTAAGAGTAAGGGAATAATACATCAGGCTATTAATGATCATTCACAACTCGTGGTACTATACACAATTGATTGGAGTATACCATTTTGTCAAACGCATTATTCATAGTATCCTTATCAAATTCTGCACCTTCTTTTTTCGTTCTCTTTACCACTTTCTTAAATAGTATCATATCTGCTGGATTTGCTACCTAGAAATAGTAAAACCTAATCAGTGATACTAATAGCCACTAATAATTCAATCGTAATTTACGCGTTCGTTGAACATTTGACCAAAGCGAATTGCATTGAACATTTGATCTTCATTAGAGAAGACAATACGCAGACGAATTAATGGCAATTTTGGCTGCTTTGGATGATCTGTCAACATTTCTTTGGAACGTTCTATCATCGCTTCTACACGCTCTTGTGCCATTTTCTTCACTTTATTTGAAGTATCTCCTTCGTCCAAGGCTAGTTCGTCAGTTAGTTCCAGAAGATTTACCGATTCAAATACGAATGGCCGTACAGTTTTCAGAGGTAAGGGTTTAAGTTGAAATTTGGTTTTATAAATCTCTAACAAGCCCACGTGCTTAGGCAGGGCTTCACCTTCAGCTAATGATGTCGCCACCGACGAACCTGGTTGAGTTACATAAAAGTCCTGCTTAGCATTGTATTCGGGCTCTATACGGCAGTCATGTTCATGTCCCCAAATGATTAAATTTAAAAACTCCGGCAGTATGTCTTCAGGCAAATAATTTTTCGGACCACGATCTGCCCGATTCTGATGCAGCACCATAAGATGAAACCATTCACCCTCTTCTGTACGTGGACTATCAATTACTACTTTACTGCTTTCAAAAAGTCTTGCTAAGCGTGCGTCATGTATGTGACTCAATCCATAAAGAGCTAATTGCGTCTCACCCTTACGCAATAGTATGGGATTAATTTCAATTTTGGTTAAATCGGTCCATCGTCCAAAATAATTAACTAAGCCTGTGGTGGAGAGTAAATCCAACGAGCTAAGACGGCCAAATCCACTTGGGTCATCATGATTACCATGTATGGAAAAGACTGGTATTGATATATTTAAATTTGGATCTTCATAATTAACACTTTCATTAATAGCGCTGTGAAAATTAAGTGTCTGGTCGCTTAGGAACTCTAAAGGAATACTTTTATCGCCGAAAGTATAACGACGCAACATCTTCATACATCTGTATGGATAAAAAAAATGTATTTATAATAGACTAAACTCCGATTTGCTACTACAACTAACTTTTGTAGTGCATTCTGACTCGGCACAGCATCGTGAAATAAGTCGCCACCTAGTAGAATGAAATCAACGTCCTCGGCCACAGCCAGTTCCAGCATTTCTTCAAAAGCAATAAAGCTGTCTTCGCCTACATGTTATAGAGTGAACTGTGATTCTAAATGCTGTTGTGAAATTATATACAAAGTATTTACCTCGTACTGCATCTTTTTCGGCGTAACCCAGATGACTGTCTGTGGCGACCATAACACGTATAATATTTTCCACATCAACATTATCAGTTGCTGCCATTATATTGCTATCCTGTAAATATTGCTATCAATTTAGATCAAACAAACCACAGAAAGAATTATCAACAACCGCGAAAATATGACATTTTGCAAAAATTTTTGTTCGCCGAGTATTTGCTATTAATATCTAGATGTCGCCATAAATAAAAACATATGTTAAGTTTAGGGTTGCCAAGTATTTGGTAAATGTAATGAATAAGAATAATGAATGTGGGTGCCGTAGCTCAGTGGTTAGTGTGTTCGCTTCTGATCTGTAGGTCGTGGTTCAATTCCCGGCTGATGCATAACAGTTTTAATATCGAAAAGATTTTTCTTTCGAACGGTACCCACCTGTCGGCAAGCAATTGGCAATTCTTCCGACAGTAACAACTTGCCATGAAAAAGTTTCTAAAAAGAACTCTGTGACAAAGCTCATAAAAAGTGATTTCTGCCGTTCGGAACCGGCTAAAATAAGTAGGTTCATTCTAATACTGTCCAAATTTAAGACGCACAACAGTAATGGAAGAGAAGCTCGGCCAATGAGCCCTTTGGGGCTTTAAGTGCCACATATTTATTTATTTAATGAATAAGAATGTTATAAACAGAAAGAAAGCGATAATAATATGGAGTTACAACAGGCACGTGTCTGTGACAAATGCTGTTATTTTGCTTGTAATTGAAACTTTACAAAACAGTATTTAAATTTTATCGATATCGAAGTTGTGGAATTAGAGCAGTATTTTATTCGGCAAAACAACAACAAAAATGTTAAAATAACGCATATAGGTATAGACGATAAATATCGATAGATATGATGATAGATATCTGGTTTAAACGGCAAAAATGTTAAAATTAATCTCAGAAGAAAAAAATTAAGTTTTGGAATAGTTATTTTTGAAAATTTTATCAATCCAAAAATTTCATCAATATAAAATAACCATCTTTGTCGATTTAAGATAGCGAGTTTTCAAGTAGAACACTGCTAATACTATGTCTTGGCCAATAAGTTCATGACGTTTCATTTAGATATTGTGCTAGATGTGTTAAAACAATCTTCTAATCATATTGAACAACAAGCACTCTAACTGAACACTGTTTTGAAGCATATCACCACACAAAAACTATGAACAGCGCAGGGATGTACTTGTGAACTTATCGTCTAACTAATTTGGATAAAGAAATTATATGAAATTCTTTGGGTTCGGCATATAATGTCAAAAAACCGTCAAAATCGTGTATATTGCTTAATCTTTATAAAAAATGATGAACGAACGGGGAATTGAGAAATTAATTTTAAATACATTTGCATCCGTGCAAGAGCAGGTGACAACGCAGCATATAAGTGTTACGAGTAGTTATTAACAATGAAATGGCGAAAATTATGGTTTTGCCACCATTTCTTCCATCCTGTAGTCAGTTTGTTTGTTTTCTGTGTTAGTACTGCTATATTCTTCCCTTCGATATGAAATTTCCACTGCGACAATTGATTTTGATCTCATATCGCCCCTACCAACAAATACAACATATTTATTTTACATTTATTTCTTGTCGTTCTATTAAAATGTTCACGGCTTACAATTGTCGTCATGTATCTGCCGCATTCAAATTGTTCGCAGCTTTATACATTCTTGTATAGCGGCATTTGGCAATGCGTGTATTTAAACATTCATAACAAAGTGCATTTTTGCATCCACATCTTGTTTATGAAATTCAGTGTTTACAATGAATAACTTGGAGTTATTACTTGAATTTGTGGTAACAATTGCAAAAGTAACCAACGCAGTGTATTTGGTATACCAGGGTTATGAGATGATTAGGGAAAAAAATAATGATGACCTTACCAGACAAGAAGAACTCATTATTCAAAGGTATACCGAACAACTAAAAGAAATGGACAAAGATTATTTTTTCCGAGTGACGAGGATGACGATTGGCAACTTTCAGCTATTACTTTGGAAACTAAAAAAACGTTTACGGCGCTTTTCTAACAGAAAGGCAATTGATCCGGAGACACGTTTAATTTTAACTCTTCTGTATGTATATGCTGGCAAAGTTTTTCCAACGATATATTACAATGTTCTAAATTGCAGCTACTTGGCTAAAGGGTCTACAGTGCAAGTCTTGGCGTCAGTTCACAAACTGGGCAGATCAACTCTTCGCAGTGTTATTTATGAAACGTGCGATGCTATTTGGGAGGAGTTGTATCCCATATATTTGTCGAAACCAACGATGGACCAGATTAATGATATTTCCAGGGAGTTTTATATTAAAACGGGCTTGCCAAATTGTTTAGGTGCAATAGATGCTAAGAATATACGCATCGTTGCTCTTCCCAGTAAGGAGCATAAAAAACGCAATAAATGGTCGAGTATTGCTTTATTAGCAGCATGCGACACAAACTACTTATTTACACATGTTGATGTTCAACTTCTTCAAAATCATTGCGATGGCGATGCATTTGCGCGAAGCTCTTTTGGAAAAGCAATTTTGGATGGAACTTTAGAAATACCATCTGGCAAAAAGTTGCCGGGAACAACAATTACCTTCCCGCATTACTTTGTTGGTGCAGCATCATTTCCACTAAAAATCAATTTGATGCGACCTTTTCCTGAGCTCAATATCACCCCGGCTAGGTACAAGTTTAATACAATTTTGTCTAAAGCCCATCAACATATTGAAAACACTTTCGGAGTATTAGCATATCGTTGGCGGATATTGCATACAATAATACATGCCAGCCCGAAAAATGCAGAGAAAATTGTTTTAGCTACAGTTGTGCTACATAACTTTTTAATGATACAAAAGGACAGTAGTTATTTCTCTATGGATTTAGTAGATCGAATGGAAAACAATAATTATGTCGTAGGTAAATGGAGAACCGAATCACCTGTTTTGGATTCCTATAGGCTCTCTATTGCGAATCGTTGTTCATCACGTGCATTCGAACACCGAGAAATGCTAAATAACTATTTACAAAGTAATTAGTCGGAAGAAATAACAGCTCTGAAGAGCCAAAATTAAACTTCGCATTGTTTTTTGTGCCGACTGGGGTATACAAGACGGCAATGGATTTCCGTTACTTCAACCCGAATGGACTACTTCAAAAATGTGATTGAAATTACTTTGTAATAACAAATTCTTATTATATAAAGATATTTTTATGCATATAAACAATCCTTTTATTTATTATGGACTAAAAGAAATATACTTACGTACATCTACTGACAATTCATTTCTAATATAACATAATAATAATAATTAAACACATTTTAAATTTAATTAAACTATATTATAATAAATTAAACTTTCTATTTGTATTATCTGATTTCAAAAAAAAAAAAAAAAAAAAAATTAATGCAGAAAAAGCTATGTTTCTGACATCTCGGACATGTCTTGAGTTTGTAACCAGTTCTCAATTTCTGTAAAAACAACCGATGATACTTTTGACTGCAGTGCAATTACGCGGTCCTTTGGCATATTAATTTCATTAATATTCCTTGCGAGGCTCTCAAAATACTGAGAAGTCGAGTTACTTTCTTGTATCTTTTTAGAAAAGGTTGTACATGTTTCAGAAATGCTAACAGCAGCAGCTTCCAAGAATTGCATAAATTTATCCTGTACACTTTCCTGAAAATGGCAACGGTAAATACACTTATATGCCTTACTATTAATTATAATATATGTAAATACATTTTGCACTTCAAAACCCACTGGCGATGAAGCTTCGTCACTAAAAGGCACCTCGTCAGCGATTTCCTCACATTGGGTTTCTAGCAGCAAATCCCTTCCTACTGAATCTTCTTTCACATAGTCACTGTAATTATTGGGAACATGGATTTACATACAGTTGATACTTCCTCATTAAAATTGGTTTGCCGTATATAAATTCTATCTAGACTTACCTTCTTGAAGATTCCGCTTTATCAAGAAATGAAAGAGCGTCATAATATCGCCACTTCTTGGCCTTTGGATTATTTAGGACTCCGTTCCTCTTTATTCTCTTATAAGTATCTCGTAATCCCTTCCAACGCTTCTTACATTGCTCACCTATAAAATAGCGTTTATTCATACATTCATAATTGTTTTTGTGTACAAATATTTAGTTCCGTAATGCAACAGCACAGTTCCATATGAACGCATCGATTTACGAGATGTTATTTGAATTTTCTTAAAATGTTTAAATAAATAAATAATTCGTTACCATCTAGATTTGTATTCCGCACGACTTCAGACCAGGCGCGCGACTTCCTCTTGAGACTTTTAAAGTCAGCGTGTCTACGATCGTAAATTGCAGGTCGCTTTCTGATTTCCGCTATTAATAGTGCTTCAGTATCCATTGATTTTTTTTCTCAATTTGTCCAACTTAATATAAATATCACAAATTTTAAAATTTATACGCGCTCCGTTTTCTTGAAAATATAGCAACACGATATTTTCGTCACAACAATGAATTGACTATACGAAAAACATGGCCGCGACTATATTCGCCGTCGCCGCCATTTTACGCATAATGACGACGATAGCTACGATTAGTGCTGCCAATTTTCCACAATTATATTTTATAACATTTTTCCAGCAAAACTATTTTTTAATATATCTTATCATTTATTTTGCCAGTTCTCTATATAGTATTATACGACAAGAAGCCTCAGGTTCACACCTTCTGTAAAATAAAAGAATCGGTCATTTATTTGAAGAGATTGTTATAGTTATATACATAGTACGATGAATTTCAACGATGTGGCATCCTATTCAATAGGGATTCCTCTGTGAGTTCTGCACAACGGAAACAACATTGCTACACGACGACACAATGACGCCTTCAGAAAATTTTGTGATGTCTGCGATTGGAACGTATTGTATACGGCAAACAAAGAAATGAGACATTCCTTTTGAAGCCGCTATATTTAAAATGTTTACAGGTTTCAACCTTTAAATAAAATATGCTCACAATTTTTTCATAATTCATAGTCGGTGTTTTTTTTACTTTCCACCTTCAATCCATATACATCCATACATGATTTTATATGCCACTCATGCTGGAAAAACATTCATTTTTGTTTTGCTTGTGATCATGTGTTAACAAGCTATCTATTAATAATCAAGCAAGGAATATTTCTCCAAGAGTTCCCTTTTGTTTGGTTTGTTGGGTATAGGCGCTAAAAATTTTAGCCTACTTGCTAAAGTCAGTGCTGCCAATTTTTCATATATTCTACCGTACAGAGATGTTATATGTCGATATCTATTTCTTTAAACATGAAAAATATTATAATTAAGAAGAACAGGAAACGAAAGAATGTTGCAGCAAAATTATTTCACTATTTATTTTAAATTTAATAAATTAAATAATCAGGTTTGGTTCTATTTGAAATTTGTTTATAAAAATCTAATAAACTCTGTTTAGGAGTTTCGTCAGCATCTATGTATGTCATTTTATTGGAACAAAGCGAATTGTCGAATAAAACACGTATAATATATGAGGCCAAAGCGGCGGATATAGCAACTAAAAATTAAGCGAATTATTGTCACAAACAGAAAGTTTTAGGAAGAACGTAAACGGAAAACCAGTAAAAATTATCAAGTATGCAGATAACCGACTGATTTTGACACTTGTTGTTTTTTATATGCTGCAAATTATTACTAAGCTAATTTTTTCGTGAACACTTTACCATAAAAACTAGTATTGATTTGCAAGACTTTGAAGTACGTGAACAAACTTATTATTTTTAGAGCTTAAGCGAAATAGTGACTTGGAATAGGGCTAGTGATTGGTCTTATAACTACGACAATAGCAATCTCTGAAATATGTACATGTGCCAATAATTGTTGCAATATTGCTGCCACTTACAAGTTTAGTTTCATTTAAATGCATTTTCTAAAAAATAGAACAATAAATCACAAATCAAAAAATTTTTTTAATTCGAGTGAGAAGAACACAATATAGAAGTAATTATATTAGCCTTATACTTTTATTCTAACATTGAATTATTTACTTTTAGTAGGAAATCGTTCCTATATACCTTTCGCCGATTCTTACTTTAATATGATCTTAACTTTGACGATAACTATGTATGCTCAGTATGTTTACAATACTGTTCCAGAACGCCTGGTTACGAAGAAATTTGTAATTTAGCTTTTTGGGGATGTGATTTCATACTTCAATACAGGATTTGTTCACTATATGACGACTAATTGGTCATGATAGAAATATATAGATTAAGTAAGTAAGTATCTAATGCTGCAACTAGCCACCGACGTAAGAACGTAGAACGTGTCAGCTGACACGACCTATCTTATGGGAACGTCGTGTTAACGAAAACTCACCACCGTATGACGGTGACGTAGACGTTGCTCGTAGCGGAGAGAATCAACAGCAATTTGATTTTTAACGTAAAACGTGTCAGCTGATCGCTCTATATGTTTACAGGGTTACCAGCTTAGACTTTTATAAATGAATAAAAACTTAACTAAAAAAGTTTAGTTTTTTTTTTAATTTATCAAAACTATTATCGTGTTTAGTTATTTATTAAAATATACTTCAAGTATATTAATTTTTTTTTTAGTTTATAACATATATATTATGAAATTTGATCATGAAAATGGTAAGTGTGATTAAAAGCATGCACGCACAGTGTTACATACATGTTATGTATGTATATAAGAAAGAACAGTCGATATCTCCGTCGCTGCTACGGGCATAACTTTTGACAAATTTTTGCTCTTATGCTGCAACTAGCCACCGACGTAGCGTACGTACGTACCGTTCGTACGTAAGAGCAAAAATTTGTCAAAAGTTATGCCCGTAGCAGCGACGGAGAAATCGACTGTTCTTTCTTATATACATACATAACAATGTTGCCATGTAACACTGTGCGTGCATGCTTTTAATCACACTTACAATTTTCATGATCAAATTTCATAATATATATGTTATAAACTAAAAAAAAATTAATATACGTGAAGTATACTTTAATAAATAACTAAACACGATAATAGTTTTGATTAATTAAAAAAAAAAACTAAACTTCTTTAGTTAAGTTTTTATTCATTTATAAAAGTCTAAGCTGGTAACCCTGTAAACATATAGATCGATCAGCTGACACGTTTTTACGTAAAAAATCAAATTGCTGTTGATTCTCTCCGCTACGAGCAACGTCTACGTCACCGTCATACGTTGGTGAGTTTTCGTTAACACGGCATTCCCATAAGATAGGTCGTGTCAGCTGACACGTTCTACGTTTTTACGTCGGTGGCTAGTTGCAGCATAATTCTTGAAGAGTTTTGTTATATACATAGCTAGAAGAAGAATTGACAAGTACTTGTCAACAGTTGAGCTTGCTTATATGTAGGTGAATATCTGAGGAACCTTGAATTTTGAATTGCGTTGAAATAGTAGTGGTACAGATATCAAAGTTAAATCTGAATTAGTTAATTGTGGTAATTAACAATATTACATATAAGTAATTAGTTAATCATACTTTTCAATTATACCTATTACAATGTATGATATAGGTAATTGGTTTGTTATAAGTATTACAAATAAGTATTACAAAAAACTAATTATAAATTATATTGTTACAGAAATATCGCTCAAGTATATTTATTGAAATATAATATATTCATATACCAATTCATGTGTAGCACGTATACTTTAATTATCAGATAATGTTCTCGTTTGAATTACATTTCTGTAATAACTTGCAGATTTTTTGGCGATGCGTTCCTTATTATCGCTTGTGTAATTGACGTAATATAACCCGAACTTTTCACTGTAAATATTTAAATATTATACTAATATTATATTATGATGATGGGAAAGCCAAACTTACGTATAACCTGATTCCCATTCAAAGTTATCTATTAGACTCCAATGAGTGTACCGAGTAACATTGCAGCCACTATTTACTGCGTTCAGTAGTGATTGCAAATGCGTCTAAATCAATTACTACATTAGTTAACGAATAAAAGATACATTTCGAATAAAATAAACCTTTATATAATCGATTCTCCCATCGTCGTCTAGATTACCCTCATCTGACCAACCGTTTTCCGTGACAAATACCTCTACATTATTGTAGTTATCGCGGATCCATCTAGCAGTAGTAGTAGTACAAGTTCATTTCACAATATACTTATTATAACATTAAAAATTTATCGTACTTAAGTAGTCCTTCTAGACCCTCTGGCACACAGTATAACCAACTTGATTTTCCCCTTATCCATGAAGGATCTGTTGAGCCTTGCATATGACAATCGTATCTCCAGGAAGGATCATCTCCTAATGGGGGATTTGCAACTTTAATATTACGTGATGTATAATAATTAAGACCCAAGAAGTCGCCAGAGCCCCTAATTACTTCTAGCCAATTTTTACTTAATGGACTGAGTCGGGACCATGTCCGATTTTCCTTGGCACTGTTTCTTGCAATGTCATCCAGCATTACTTGCGGATAATCTCCAGATTTACTAAAAATGGGATGAGCACACCAACCCAACTGTACCAATAAATTAAATGTCGTCAAATTTAGAATATTTGCATAGCTCTTATTACCGCATATTCCAATGCACGATTGGTGTCGGCACTATATTTAGACAAGTAGTAGTAACTGCTGTGAGTAATACCGACTTTACCGCGCTGTTTGTTGAAGTATTTTGATTTGTATAGACGATAAGCAGTAGCGTGGGCCTTCAATGTGTTTTCCATGCACATGTAATCACCAAATCCAGGAGAACTTACCAATGGCGGATAAAGAGCAGAACCATAACCGAGTATACAGTACTCGAAGGGTTCATTAAATGTTATCCAAATCTTTACACGGTCACCGAAGGTCTTGAATAGAAAATCAGCATAGTGTTCAAAGTACGTGACAATAACATCATTTGTGAACCCTCCAAATTTATTTAATTCCTCTGGTATATCGTAATGGTTCATTGTAACCATTGGCTCAATACCATTACTAATCAATTTATTAATCACATTATTATAGTAATCAATGCCTTTTTGATTTTTTGATGATTCTTCACCGTTTGGCAGAACTCTAGGCCACGATATTGAGAAACGATAGAAGTTTACCTTCAAAAAAGAGCAAAAATTAAAGTAATTTAATATTAATTGGATATGGATTGCTACTTTAAGTTCCTTCAATGCTTCCAGATCTTTATCGAAAAGATGATAAGAATCAGCGCCAACATCAGGAGTTGTCAGATCGGCTATCTTATCTGGATTATTATGTACGAAAGTATCCCAAATAGATGGTCCTTTTCCATCTGCATTCCATCCACCTTCAATTTGGTAAGCTGCAGTCGCAACACCGAATTTGAAGTATTCCGGAAACAGATTACTGCCTATCTTACGCTTTAATTCACACCTCTGTTGATCGCTTTGTTTCAAGGCACTCACACTAACAATTATAATTGCAAATATTTTGCTAAAAAGATAATTCGACAATTTATATTCAATTTTAAATTGCATAGATGCAGTTTAATACCAAATTAAAAATGTTAGAAGCATTTTTGCTCTATTACGAACGTGCTGGTCTTATGGATGCTAATGAAAGCTATTGCGTTTAATAATTCCTTTTATATATGAGAGTATATATATACATATATACACAAACATAGAGATCTTACATGTTTGCTCGACAGACTTTCTTTCCAGACCATCATGTAATTAATTCCAGATGAATTATATAAAGACCCTTACGCGAAATTTTCATAGAAAACTTCGTTTGTTGGTATTAGATCTGACCAAAAGCGTCCCACATTAATCTTAATATTGTACAATATTGTGTGGTAAATTGAGCGTAAAAGTGCCTTGTCAATTTAAATTACATGCACGAAATCAATCTTCTATGTATGACATACCTTAAGAGAAGTGAATCCAATCGTTTTGCTTTAACGCATTCACACATAATCTTGCCACGATGAGCAGACGGTTTTGTTGGCTTACAATTGGGCCCACTATGTGAAGCAATTTTCTAAGCTCTCCCATAGTCGGCCAGCAATACTGCTGGTTGAGATAATCGTCTTTGTAGTATATACTTTGACAAATATTTGTAATGGAAATGTATCAAACAAGCTGATAATAAATTTAAGATGATCTTAATTTTTACTATATCTGCGTGACGTTGGATTTAATAGTTGCAATCTACAATAGTATGGAGAATTCGAAATTGTACGCCTACGTTTTCTTTGCTTTCGTTTTCATGATCAAGCCGAGCACATCCCAAAAACAAAACTCAGGCTCAATTAGCACAATAAGCACAATTTTGATACACCACTGGTGTGACTACTGATATGTGGTTTATTCGACCCACCTACTAATATCATATATTTTTGTCTTAGTGAGTTCATTGAGATCGTCCATTACGAATTTTTCTAGCATTCTATGACGGAGAGCGCCCAGACTTGGGCACTGGCATAGAAAATTGCACACCGTCCTTGGTCCCTTCCTGATCGCACTTTCGGCATCTGTCATTGTGTGGCCATCCCATCCTTTCGGCGTGGTCCCCCATCGGCCAGTGGCCGGTTATTGTTGAAGTTATTCTGAAAATGTCTGTTCTTGGCTTCCTTATCAAATCGTCTGTTCTTGACTTATCGTATTTTGATCAAATTTGCTTGCTTATTTTGCAGGTACCAGTCTTTTCCCAACTGTTCTCTGCCTGCTTCTTGAACTTATGGTGGAGCTCTCTTTTAACAGCTACCGACTCGGATTCGCTGAGAGATGCCCCCCTTCTTACCGGTTCATCTGCCTTCTCATTCCCTTCTATGTTCCTATGGCCAGGTACCCAGATGAGAGTGATGTTCATTTTGCGCCTTAGTGAGCTTAGTTCCTCCTTGGATTGTTTTATGATTTTTCAGTTAGTTACTGGCGAATTAAGTACCAAAACGGCTGCTTGACTATCAGACAACACATATGCCTTTGATAGTTTATGTGGATGACTACTAAGTACCTACATGCTTCCCGTATTCTTTAAAGATGGTGACATAGTTTCCTAGACGAAAGGACCTGGATACATTGAGATCTGCGGAGTATACCCCCGCTCCTACACCGTTATCCATCTTGGATAACGGTCCAAGCCCAAGCCCCTGGGACCTGGCCACACGTTCCAGGTCCCAGTAATTTCGAGTGGGAAATCTCACTTTGAGCTTCTTTATGAAGTGTAGCACTGATGTGATGTAGTCTGATTTGCAAGTTTGACTATTACATCATTTTAAAAAGACAAATTTCTGATTTCTATTATATTTTCTCATAGTTCCCCAGGTGGAACATAGGGCCTCAACCTACAATATTATTAGACTCTATTTTTTTCATATTTCATATGTGATATGTGTACAATCACGACCAGACCACGACTGGCTCTACAGATTTTTTCCGGGTAGACGAAAATTTTTTGCACACAACTGTTCTTAAGTAATTGATAATTCAGTTGTTCTCATGAAAAGCTTTTAAAAGATCATGGTGTTAAAGCTCTGAATAAGTTGGTCTATGTCATAAATACACTCCACGCATGTATTCCATGTTCAAATTTTAGTAATGCCGAAGTTATAATACCAATTTTTTGATGGCTGAAAATTTTTCATTGGAGAAATTTGAATTAATGTGTGGTTGCATGAGAATGTTGTGGGTGCCGTAGCTTAGTGGTTAGTGTTCTTTAGGTCGTGGTTCAATCCCCGGCTGATTCATAACAAATTTAATATCGATAAGATTTTTCTTTCGAACGGTACTCACCTGTCGGCAAGCAATTGGCAATTCTTCCGACAGTAACAACTTGCCATGAAAAAGCTTCTTAAAGAACTCTGTGACAAAGCTCAGAAAAAGTGATGTCACAAGTGTTCTGCCGTTCGGAACCGGCTAAAATAAGTAGGTCGTTTCTAATATTGTCCATAATTTAAGACGCACAACATTAATGGAAGAGAAGCTCTTGCAATGAGCTCTTTGGGGCTTTAAGTGCCACATATTTTTTTTTTTTTTGCATATCAATGTTGCTATACAATTTTGATATGGGTCTATTTGCTGAAACCAACGCCGATTTAAATGTTCAACAACAATTATTTCTTTGGAAAAATCGAAATATTGGATAGGCCACCTACCATTTAATATTTCAATTTATAATTTATGAATTTTAAACATGATACATTTTAGCCTTTTTCATTGTGTGTCGAGGAATATATAAAACTTTCGTTACGACAACTGCTTCAAACATTATGGTGACGTCACATTTGTTGGACAGAATGAACAAATTTGAAAATATTTTTGCTGTAACCTTTCCTCTGTGATTTGTGCCATTCTTTCGTATAACTCAATTAAATTTGAATTTGAATTTTGTACATTCGTTTAATTGAAATTTTGTATATGATTATATGGTGGACAAAAAATGCTTCATATTTCACATAGTAAAATTGATGCAACATTTATTTCTTAGAACATATTATTAGTATATTCATTCTTTAATGATCTGACAATACTTTGCTTTCAATTACTTTTCTGTAGTATCCTGCTGATTTTTTGGCGATACGCTCCTTGTTTGCACTCGTGGTATTGACATAGTACAAGCCGAATTTTTCACTAAAGAAATGTTAAACTTATTCAGCTCTTTTCTAGATAATATCAAATAATTAAATTGATTAACTTACGTATAACCTCTTTGCCATTCGAAATTATCAATTACGCTCCAATGTGTGTATCTAGTGACATTACAACCGCTGTTCACGGCATTCAAAACTGCTTGTAAATGTGCCTAGAATAGTCGAAACATTAGTTACTGAATCTGATAGGCATTTAGAATATAATCAACCTTTAGATAATCAATTCTGTCGTTATCTTCCAATTGTCCATCATCAGACCAACCATTTTCCGTAATAAATACCTCCACATTGTTATAGTTATCACGTATCCATCTTAAATTAGAAGTTCAATTCAAATTCAATTCAGTAAGTACATACATTCTAGCATTATAAATTTATCATACTTAAGTATTCCTTCCAGACCCTCTGGAACACAATATAACCAATTTGATTTTGCTCTTTTCCATACAGGATCAATGGCGTATTGTAAGCGAGAGTCATATTCCCAGGATGGTACTTCGCCAAGTGGTGGTTTCGCTTCCTTAACGTAACGCGATGTGTAATAATTAAGACCCAAAAAGTCACCAGCGCCTCTAATGGTTTCTAGCAATTTGTCTTTGATTGGACTAAGGCGCGACCAGGCACGTCCCTCCTTCATGCTATTACTTCCAATATCATCTACCATTACCTGAGGATAACCTCCGGCTTGACTATAAATGGGATGAGCCAGCCAACCCAACTGAAATAATAAATCGAACATGTAGATACATAATAGAAAGCGTTTTTGCTGAAATAATTACCGCATATTGCATTGCACGATCCACATGTTCCTCATTATTAGTTTTCGAGAAAAAGAAACGACTGCTAAGTGTAATACCAACTTTACCGCGTTGTTTGTTGAAATATTTCTCTCTATATAGACGATATGCGGCAGTGTGAGATTTCAGCGTCATATCCATGCAAATGTAATCAGCAACACCAGGTGCATGGACCATTGGTGGAAAATTAGCATTAGCATAACCGGGAGCACAATAATCAAAGGGTTCATTAAATGTTATCCATAGCTTTACGCGATCACCGAAGGTCTCGAAAAGAAAATCAGCATAGTGTTCAAAGTATTTGACTATAATATCATTTGTGAATCCTCCAAATTTGTTTAATTCTTCTGGCATATCATAATGATTCATTGTAACCATGGGCTCAATACCATTACTAATCAATTTATTAATTACATTATTATAGTAATCAATGCCTTTTTGATTTTTAGATGATACTTCACCGTTAGGCAAAACTCTAGCCCAAGATATTGAAAAGCGATAGAAGTTGACCTTTAATAGAACAAATGATACACGATAATCTAAATATAATTTAAATTGAAAAAATAGTATAGCAGTTACCTTTAGCTCCTTTAAAGCTTCTAGATCCTGATCGAAACGATGATATGAATCAGCACCAACATCACCAGTTGAATGATCATCGATCATTTCTGGATGATTATGTGTAAACGTATCCCAAATAGATGGTCCTTTGCCATCTGCATTCCAACCACCTTCGATTTGATAAGCTGCAGTTGAAACACCGAATGTAAAATTTGCCGGAAATTGTTTACTTCCTATTTCATGTTTTAATTCACATCTCTGCTGAACACGATGTGATAAGGTGTTCGCACTGGCAATTCCTATTGTGCAAATGGCAATACTAAAAATAAATTATATATTGATTTTAATAGCAATTTTGAATGTCGTGAATGTCGGTTTTAATACCAAATTAAATTAAACGCCAGCATTTTAACTTTGGTGTTATACTCGTCCGATTGTTTTCGCGTTCCCCGAGTTAATGCAACTGAATGAGTATATTTAATTTTATTTATATACTTATGTTTTCTCATAAAAGTTCGTTAAATATATTTTCCATCATTTAATATGAAGTGATGAAAAAATCTCTATGATAGTAAAATGAATAAAAGTGTGTATGTGCTTTACCGTTCTAGCAGTACTTTCAAGTTGAGCTGATAAGCTGATAAGCCGTATGTTATTATTTATTTTGTTTATATTTCAAAAATTGATCTAGACTATTTTGATTATTATTCCGATTGTGATGACAGTGTGACAGCTCCACTTAAGCGGGATAACATCAGCACTAAATACAACTCTGCGTAAATCTCATAGCAGCTGTCTTTCATATTATGTTGATAACTAAAGTGTGAGTTTTTGTTTTCCATCGATATCATGTAAACAAAAAAATGATGATTACCGAATTGATTGACATTAGCATATTAAAATTGTATGAGCATATAGAAATTAAACATCTTGATGATTTTGAAAAATACTTTTGTGTGAATAATGTAATCGATTTCTCGCAAATATCCCACCAGTTATTGAGAAAATTTTATAAAGGTACCTATTACTTTTGATTATTTATTTTAGAACATTATATTGATATTTGCTATGTAATTTTATATTTGCCAGATCTAACCATTTGCGAATATGAAGATTTCCTGTCCTGTTACCATATACTATTGCCGGTTCTTTCACATAGTCTTGAAGTGGCAAATAGAGTGAATGTTAAATGTCTGTATTTGCAGTGGCTTGGACATAATAGTGAACATTTAGCAGCTAGTCTGCATAATGATATCAGTACTGAAACAGGAAATATTGAACAAATACTATTAATGACGGCAATATTGGAAAATGCTTTAGCAAATGTCTATTACACTGCCACAGAAGGACGACCAGCGCCACATTTACTGAGAGATCTATTGACCACAAATGAACTGAAAGAAGTATTTGGTGCAGATGCGGTTAGTGTTATAATAGATTATACTAAATTACCCATTTTAATGCAATGATTTCTCTCAATTTGATAGATTATATTTTTGCAAATTCTTTTGGGAACACCAAAATCGATTAATCTGCGCAATATAGTTTGGCATGGCTTTCCCAAACCCAGCGATATTCCAAAGTATTATGTGTCAACATTATTGTTAACAATTCATACATTAGGTTGGATATTGCATAAGCGAAATTACAAAATACAGCAGCGTCAACAAGTCCGCGAATTTACACGTCATTTATCAAAATTCGAATCACAGTATAAACTTTTCGAAATGCCGCATGTTGAAGTACAGGAGGAAGTTATGAAAACCTGCCACTGGTTGCATGAGGATTATAAAATATATTGGAAGCAATTATTTTTTTACTACAAACATGAGCATTATGTGAAATTCGTTATATTAGTATTGCCACAAATTGAATTGCTGCTTCGACTGTGTTATGGACACGTAAATGAATACGATGTAAGCGCCAAATTAGATGAATATTATATTACAATGGATACTATATTTGAAAATAATGTGCCCACCAATGGTACAACAGAAATGCCAATCAAAAAGAATAGATTATTTTTATTCGAAGGCAATTCTTGTATAACCGAGGGAGCATTAAAATACATGTACGATTTATTTATTGCGCCAAATGGGCCACGCCTGCGTGATAAAATTAGTCACGGTGAAGTAGCCATCAATGCCATAAATAATAAAGAGCTTTGTTCAATTTTACTATATTTATCATTTAATATAATGACGGGGAATGTAATAAAATATTCACTTGATAATTATGAAAGTAAATTTCACACAAACTGTTTAGCCTATGTGGCAATGAATAAATCGAAAATACAATTGCAACAATTTCATAATGCGCACTTAAAAACTAATGTACATTTTACACATGAAATAAGTTCTCATTTATCAAATGGAGATATTCGAATATTTCAACGACCGAAAAAAGAATTTGAGCTTATGAATTTGATATTGAAAATCACACAATTGCTTACACAAATCTGCCAAAACTATGATCACTCAATAAATGTACGTATGATGCTATTGAAAACACGTGAATTACATTCAAAACGACGTCGTACCTTAGAAAACCTGTTGGCCGCCTTACCGAATATATGTGATTCGTTGCAAAACATCGTAAATTGTATGGGGTTAACATTTCTTAGACTTCAACTACATGAAAGTGATAAGCTATTTTTAGAGATTCCAAAATTCGAGAAAATACTTAAGTAATTATGAACTTTTTTGTTATGCCATAATCATGTATATTAAATTTGTTTTTTGCTCTTATAGATTTCTGAAGAATACCTTGAAAATATGCGAAAATTTAATTAAATATTCTGATATCGACAGTAACGAGTGGATTAAGGCATTGGAAATGTGTAAACGATTTACCGAAATTCATGAGAAATTATTTGTTTGGAAATAATAGTCTGATAATAAAATAAATTGTATATAATCATTACAGGATTCCTTCAAAAGTTTTATTATAAGTAATCTACATACACATGTAAAAATTTTTTATGCTGGACCACAATTTCTTTTTATTTAAAATATTCATTAATATAAATACACATATTAAGCGTTGCGATATTGCGACCAACTATGGGATATATAAATTCATCAACTTGTTTAATTTATTCAATTGTAATGCAAATCTTATTGTATCTATACATTGTGGTATTACGTATGTTAAGTTGTTACCTTATTGTTGTTATTATAAATAACTTTAGTTGTAAAATAGATATATTATAAATTAATTACTAGATTATTTTCAGCGTTGTGATAACTAGAGTTGGAAAGTAATCGAATGCTTCTGTTTGTTTATGAATACATTATTTTTAATAATCAACATTTTCATTACGACTGCCACCATTGTATTTGTAAAAAAATTTGAATACGATTACATTATTGCTAATCATGGAAATTGTGATTACTATTGCCGCAATCAAATTTCTAAAAAAAAAAAAACAAAAAATTTGAATTCCAAAAGTACAGTAGTATTTCTAATTCTATGGTAATTAGATATATTGTATTCGTACTAAAAGGCATTTGTAATAGATAACTTCCCAACTCTGATGTAAAAAGTTTAATATTATCATTATTATTGGGTATTTATTTATTTATACGTATAAACGTATATAAATTAAATAAATCGCTTTGTATATAATAGAAGCAAATATAATTAGTCAATACTATTTTTCATCTATTTTGATAATAATGGGAACTTTATACTGTTAAATTACTTGACACCATTTCGAATTCTACAAATTACATATACATTTCTTTGGATATCTATGTTAGGGTAGGCAAATTTTTGTGAACATGAATTATATATAGCACAAACATAAACTACCAATATTTCTAACTTGATTTGCCTAGAAAATTATAATTCTGACAGATTTTTATTTGGGAAGTATGTCAAACTAGTCGATTCTAAATTTAAGTTGATATTTATTTTTACTACAACTATTAACAAAAATTTCTAAACTTGGAACATTACATTTTTTTTTTCAATATACATAAGCCTAAGTCACTCTAATGTACCTATACACCTATGTACTTATTCATAATTTGTTATTTCTATTTTTAAACAATCAAAATATAAATATAATGGAAATTGCTGCTGTTAAACTTGTTGAATCATTTTGCAGGTTCTTCTCCATTTTCTACTATGTACGATGAAATTGTTATTGTACGTTAGTAATTATAATACCGGATCTACGGCTATATGACCCCATTTGCGGTTGTCAACCTAACCAATACATATGCATATATCTATGCGTTAAATGCATTAACATATTTTTTTGTTTGATCATACGTATGTACTTATTTATGGATTGAAGGGATTTTTACGTACATGTGTGTAGGCGTGTAATTAAAAATTTTCAATGGTTATTTTATTTTGAATGTTTTGTAAATGTAATATATACTAATGAAAGAGTGCAATAAAACTCGTTATATTGTTTTGGGTTTTAAATAACCTAATACCGAATTATAGTACAGTAGAGGTTTAAACTAATACAGTATTGTTAATACTATGTCGTTAATATTTTATAGTATTCAAGTTGAAAAATATTTATAAACTGGTTTAAACTCAAAATAGGTTTAAAATTTGTTTAAATGATTCTTGGAATGCAATATCGGTTTTAGGCGATGGCTATGGTCGACATTTTAGGGTTCGATTGTTTTAAGAGCGGTCATATATATTTAGAGATAGCTCAATTATTACTAAATACCAGTAAATATAGTTTATTTAAAAGCGGAATAAAGTAAATGTCACAAAATTAAAGAAAATCCACATTTCGCTGGAAAAGAAAGATATATTTTTTGGCGAGGCATAATAATTTGTATTGTACTTATGACATTATAACAATTCGCTCAAGTATTATAATATAATTGCACATTATGTTTTGTTATTTTTGATTTATCAATAGCATAAACTATTTATTATAGTACCAATTGTATTTATTTATGAATAGTGTCCCTTGGCCATAACATAATGCAACAGAATATTCCAAATAGAAATGCTCAAATGGTAAAAGGCGTGGCAAGAACAATAGCAAAAGGGTTTGGTATTGTTGATCCAATATGAGGTGCATTAAGCACCGTTTGCTTTTCCATCCGACGACATGCAAAAGTAATCAGTGCTGAGGGAGTAATAGAGCGAGTGAGTGAGAATGCATTCCACCTTAAAATGACGCCATAGCGGCAGTAGTATCATTAATGTTGTTAAATATAGCGGCATCATTGTACCGCGAAATTCTTGTATAGTATGTATAAGACCAACATTATATGTACCCAATTTACTAGAATATACTATACATATATGCACTATATTCCCCATGATATACTCGATGATATTTTACTTATCTCTGTATAAACTGTTCTATTTGTTATGCAGATGTGACATGATGTTTTTGGTATTCTTTTTTGTTCTATTTTATTTATTTTGTGTTCAAATATGTCTTCTATTTATTCTCCCTTCAGCTCATTACCAATCTTGCGGTTGAGTGCTCTTGCACAAAAAAGAAAAGAAAAAAAAATGAATTAAATAAAATAGTAGTAATAATAATTGACAAAACATAACAGTGGAAATAAACATATGTACCAAATTGCACCTTACTGTATACATACATACACATTTTAAATATACGAACATACACATAGCGCTTTGATTGTTGTTCTTTTCTCTGTTATGTTAATTCTGATGTAGACTTATTATGGTATGGTATATGATTTTTGATGATCGTACACTGATAATAGACATAGTTTTAATTCTGATTTCATCAAAGTAAGTCACTATTTGTTGGTATTACTACTACTACTCTATTCACAAGTTCTATATTTTGTGCAACAGTTGTATTTGAAAATTTGTATAAATCGGTTGTGCTTTTTTGGAATAGTGCAATTTCCGCAATTTTCAACTGGATTAAGTATTGGGAGATTGTGTTTTAATTTCTCTTTTAATTTTAGCCTCATTGGTGAGTTTGTGACGTTTTCAATTGAAATTAATCATAAAATCTTCTAAATTATTATAAAAAGTTTTAAAAAAAATGTTTATTTCAAATGTTGCATAATTTTAAGAGTTTTGGAGCGTTTTTTTTTTGTAGCAACTAGTGCTTTTTGTAGAATTAAAATAAATTGGAGTTTATCCTTTGTTTGCAAGAATACAACAAAATACAAAATAGTGCGCGATCTAAACTAATTATTTGGAGATCGATCCACCTTAAATAACATAGCTCCACAAAAAAATCAGAATCAGAATGGATCAGAATACTTATATTCGATGGATTTTGATTCACTGAATTTGAAGCCGGGATCAATTTTCTCTCAGATTTCTTTGAACGTATTAAATTAGATTTTCGACATTATTGCAACAATTTTAGAAATAATGTCGAAATATAATTGTGGCAATATTAGTGCAAAAATGATTGAAATATAACTGTCTGTAAGGGATAGTGAGACAAAGAAGCAATCATAGTCCTCGGCTCAGACTGAAGTTTTAGTGACAACCTTTTTGGTGTAACGATGTAAATTATAAATTTTTGTTAAATTTGAGCACCTAACCCCTGCTTCCCTTCCGCCATAGTAACTTTGCATTACTTGAGTGTAACAAGTGATTAGTGTAAAGCGTAGGAAGCACATCCTTTAATATACTCAAATACTAGAAGTTTATTATGGTATATTGTATACTTTGATTTTTCGATATTATTGCAAAAAATCTCGGCGATTATCCAGTAGTCACATCCTTAAGACAATAGATTTATATTTATTTTAAGGAAAATAGTAGACGGATTATTTTAAAAATATACAAATGTGTAGGCGTCCTATTAGTAAAAACTGCATTTCCTTCCTATTTCTTTATAGCCCAACAATGGGGGCATTTAACCTGAAGGATCGTGAACAACTGCTCATAGTGGCACTGCTAATTGCATTCTCTGGCCAATTAGTAATTGCCATGAATATACCACAAGATGTTGAAATACTCGATGGATATGAATTTGATAATTCACCAGAATATTATTCCAACAATGATGGAAATTATTATGAAGCACGTAGTCTTCTAACAGGATTGAATAAAGCAATACGCAACAAACGATCAACATTAGAATATGATCAAGCAAAGGAGATAGCCGCAGATGAAGAACAAAAGCAATCACAACAACAACATGAACAATTAAAGCAAAATTTCAAAAACGATGCCCTCCAGAATAATGGTAATACAATGGAAGCAAGACAAAACGATCAGCCGATGGAAGAGAATCAATCACAGCAGCAACAATTACCAAAAGCAGAAAAACAAGTAATGGATCCGGACTACGATTATTACTCACAACGGCATATTTCGAGTTGGAATAATGGTTTAGCGAAATCATCTCCGGATGATGATGATACTATGGCAGATGCTACGATGGGATATGTTGCAAGAAGTAGACAAGCACGTGTTAATTTCATAACACAACCACACAAGAAGGACAGCGATGGCATAAAAGATTTACCAGAACCAATTATTACAAAAGTGCCACCGATGAAACCATATTACGATTCAAAGTATAATACTGCTCCGGCTAGCTACAATTATAATACGTATCCATCACGTTCATATGATCCATATTTAAGACGTTATGACCGGTGAGATTTGGGATATTGAAAAATTGCTTTTTTTTCTAATGAAAATTAAACTTTCTTTCTTCTCCTTCCTCTATATTTAAGTTTTGATGAACAATATTCACGATATGATCCCTATAATTATGAGGATTATCATCTATATAGACGCCATTATGATCCGTTCGATAGTTATAGCCCTCGAATGCCACAATATCCGGAGCCATACTATAACTATCCTGATCGTCGGTATGATATACCAGAACCACGTGATTATGTACCACTCTATAATAATGAGATCTATGATAAGGCACCGTATCCAGCTGCTAACTATGTACCAAACATGGCATATCCTTCGGCAAAATATCCTGAAGCATCACGTCACCGACGTATAATTTACTATGCGCATTTACCCGAAATTGTTCGTACTCCATATGATTATAGTAATAATCGATATGATCGCAATCGATATGATGGATTGCTAACGAATAAAGGTACGGCTGGTGTGTATAAAATCGATAAACCAGTTAATAGTGGTGGTGTTGGTAATCCTGGAAATATCCATACAGATCCGTATGATTATATGAAACGTGATAAAAAAGATCGCTCAACGGATAAACCCATCAAGCCAACTCATCCGAATACAAGGCAGTAAACGTTAGAAGGTCAAGCTTACTACTAATGATCTGATGATGATGATGATGTGTATGTAATTTTGTGTGTGCTACATTTTAATATACAAAATACCGGAAGTAATTAGTAATTAGTGCATATCTAAGTATATGTTTCAAATAATTACTTTCAGTTTACTATTTTATGTATTGTTTACGTATGTATTGTGAACTTGTAATTAGATGTTTCAATAAATAAATGTAATTTTTAATTTAATTGAACTGGACTTCAGAAATATATCTAGGAATTGCTGAGCAACAAATGCAATATACATAATCGGCATGAACACTTGAGCAGTCAGTGCTTAAAAGGAACCACTTTTCAAATGGTTTCATGGCAACCGAACCATGAGTCTACAAGTAATACGACCGATTAGTCTTCATCTCCCGATGAAGCCATTTTTACAATCCTTTCTTATATATGAGGCAGAGGCTTGGCCACTATCCACGTTCTGGCAGAGAATGCTTGGGGTATTGGAGCTAAAAAAAAATATGAATAAATAAAATACTTCTTAAAATCTACAAAATGAATCATTGCTTAAAGCATATCTGGAGCATCTTAAGGATCTTCAGCGAACATAGGAGCGGATATATAAAATTTGTAGACTTCTTAAATTGTACAAGTACTGCTTGAAGATTGTAAATTTCGAATGTGTATATTAATAGACCAAATTTTAATAATTTTTCTTCAAACGCTGGAAAATGATAAAATTTATAAAAATTTACATGAAATTTGGTAAATATTGAAACAAGGCTCCGGAAACGGGAAAACATTTATTTTTGACTTTTTTTCTACAAATTCATACAAGGGTCGATCAATAAGTATCCGTGTTAAAAATTAAGATGTAAATTTTTAACAATAAAAAAATTATTTTTTAACTTAATCCCTTCTTAGGTCGACACACTTTTACGCAACGTTTCTTTCATTTCTTCAACTCCTGAAAAAAAAACCGATTTATCAAACTCTGCAAAACACGTCTCTGCCTTGGCAATAATCCCATTTAAGCTGAATTTTTTCTTCCAAGAATTATTTTCATGGTAAATAGAAAAAGTCATAGTTAGTCAATTTGGACGAGTCCAGTGGGTCCGTTAGCATTAAGTCAGGCAATTTGGCAGTGTCTCTTACAATTTTTTGTCCATTCGATGCAATAATTCACTGCACTACCACCTCATGATTTTTTTATTTTCTCCCAAAATTTTATGATGAATATTTCTTTAGAAACACAAAAAATCGTGGCCATAATCTTTTCAGCCAATGGGTTCGTGTTTACCTCTTCGGAGCATATTCGACCGAAAAATCTACAATATTATTTTGATTTTTTCTTGGTATTTAGCTTAAAGTAATGTAAGTAATGTAATGGCGACAACCCTATACAGAAAGTCATGCGAATTTCACTTAAAGAGGTCAAAACTGATTTGCCATTGCCATTGTACACTGTACGTAGCTGTACGAATGAACAGCAACTTTAATATGGAAAATATTTTCTTTCGATCGGTATCCACTGGTATTAACAATTCTTTCGGTAGTAATAATTTGCCATAAAACGTTTCTAAAACAACTTTGTGACAAAGCTTAGAATAAATGAATTCACAAGGGTTCTGCCATTCGAAATCGGGTAATATAAGTAAGTCCCTTCTAAAACTTTCCAAAATTTAACGCGCATAAAAGGACTAGAAGAGAAGTTTCACTTGCTTGTTGCCCACAACAATATTTTGAGCTAACCAAATTCTTATACTTAATTGCAAATATTGTTTGCTGTTTGTCGCGGTCTCTGCTAATTCGCGCACCTTAGTTCGGCGATCAGCTAGAATATTGCCGTGTATCTTTTCAACGATTTTGTTGAACTTCGTCTGCCGGGCCAGACGTCTTCTAATCAGAAACACGTAGACGTTCGTTACACTAATATTTTACAGTTGTCATAGATGTTGAAGGGTTGCCTTAGACAGTATCCGAATCCTCCTTTACTAGTATTTCTTTGCAAGTTCTTCCATCCAAAAATAATAATTGTTCTTTTTCCATTTTATCGCGAATCATGGAACACATGTGATATATTACCCTTTGAGGCAGTACACGACTGTAGTGTCATCTTCACTCAGCAACGTCATCTGCTTTCAAACACGGTTATTTATTTATGGACCATTGTATTCCATTAATCAAAGTCGACGCCTTTAAACGTACTAAGTAAAAAATAAAACCTGCCGGTAAAATGCTCCACAACAAAGAAGTGTGGGGAAAATTAAAGAAAATGAAATTCCATTGCATCGATATAAGTTTCGCCAATATTAATTATATTTAGGTAATCAAAGGACCGAGGACAAGGAGACACATGTAATTATATGTATAGATGAAAATCATTTCCGTCATCATACATATTAATTCAATGCCGTGGGTTTAAATAAATAAATTAAATAAATTCGAAAGCAGTAACGAAAGGAAGAGAAATACAAACATTTTAAACCAAATATTCTGGTCAATTTGAATGCTTATATTTACATACATATTAAGAGGATGACGATAATGGCAACAAACAGTAAGGGACATCAACCACCAACCACCAACCAGCAACATCGTACAGCTCATACCACTGATTAGCAATTCTCTTTTAAGCTCAAAACGCAACGTCACATCCGCTTAGTCAAATATGAGCGGGGAAATGTGTTTAATCTCGCGTTAATAAAACGATGACGTGCCGATGGGCTTGTATCGTTTTCTTTTTGGTCAAAATCACAGTAATGCCTAGTCTATCCACGGAACATTATTGCAGCTTCAAGCATTATGAATTGCATTAAATTTTAATGAAATTAAACAAAAATACATCATTTCCAAATATGTCCAAGAATTATTCGTATTATAATGATTATGAGCGTAATCATCATTTGCGTCATTATCAACATCATTCGCTAGTGTAGACATCGAATGCCGGTGTGAGTACGAGTATAATGTGGAAGTATTGTTATTATTAAAGCTACTTTATTTTGAGTTTTTCTTCGTACTTACTTCTTATCATTAAGGTTATCAAACTTTGCTAGGTAGCATCCTCTGTAAGAAATTGATATGCTTAAAGTTTATGTAAAACCAGTCAACATTGTTTTTGTTTGGCAAATTGGCATCAAAGGAATTTCTGGAATTCTTAATTAAATTTACAATTAAAATTACATGCGTTTCACCAGAATCAAGTGGTAACAAGTGTAAGCACATTCTATTGGAATGGTAATTGGGTACATGAAGTCAGTGTCAGCTGGGGTAGAGGTATCAGTGTACAGTGTTGCTACAGCACAGCAGTTGTTACAAGAAGAACACATTTCTTTTTTTTGGTATTTAAGAAGTTTCACTTTATTCGCCTTGTTGTATTGTACTTAAATATTTAGACATGTGTATGCATGTATTTAGCTTCTTTAAACAAGTTACAATATAAGTTCTATTCATTTTGTTGTTGTGGTCTGTTGGCTTCTATGTATTTTCATTATTACAGATGGTCGTTTCTTATGTCAGTTGATACATACAACTTTTTACGTTTACTTGCATGACCAAAGCTAAATACATTCAAAAGTTTATCTTCAAAAGTTATATATGTAAATTTTGTTAAAGAATGAAAATACCAATAATCTGTTAAAAACAACTATATACTTTGATTATTCAGTTTTGTTTTTTAATTTAAAAAATATGTAAAGATGCAGAGGAAAATAATGGGAAAATGAGGGAGGTAGTTATACGAATTTATATTAAATCTTCCATTTAACTTTTTTTTAGTTTAATTGGATTGCAGATTTAGTTTGCGTGTACTCACTTAAGCCAAGTAAGTCCAAGTACGGCTACCCCATTTGCCTTGGAATCCAACCCGAGCTTCGAATGAAGCGTACAATATTGTCTTGACAGAAAGCAAGTTTGTATGAAGCTACTGCCCAGATGAGCTATTCTGCGGCAAACCATGGCTGGACACTCACACAGGAGGTGAGTTATGGACTCCGGTTTTTCTTCGTCGCGGTAATCAGGTGCTGTGAGGCCTATCCCACTTGCATGCCTTCTCATCAGGCAATGCCCCATAATAATAACTACCAGCATATTAACCGCGTGTCCGGTTAGCGTTGGTAGATCTTTTGTTAGTATTCATTTTAGTACTTGTCAGATTAATCGAAACAAGGTACATAGTGTCAGTAAAAAGTCCCAGCATCTTGGAACACACGTTCACAAAAGACTTTATCTCTCTCAAAGAATTAAAACGACACTTTAGAAGTCTCTCATAATGCCACTTCTTATATATAATATCTTATTGAACCTTTTTGCCTTGGTGACCAGTACTGAATTAGTTACAAGGTCATGTCAAGTAAATCGAAGGACAAGTTCGAATAAAGAAGGTGTTGTACTCGTAATCCACTGGAGGAAGACGATGAAGAGGAAGACCCCACCTTCTGTGAAAGGATCAAGTATTGTAGAAACTGTTAGCTCTTGGTGCCAGTGGGCGAAGAACAGAGATGATTGTCGAAGCATTTTAAGCTCGTTTTTCAAATCGATCAAAATCGGTTGTAATGGCCATATAAGTAAGTAAATTAGTAAATTATCTTAAAGAAATCTAAAGAAATCGCAAGGCTTTCATAAAATTATATGCCTCCCGGAGGGCTCCCGCTGCGAAACGCCATTGAAATTGCTGCCTTCGCTTTATATACTCGTATGTAGATACACTCCCACTGACAAAATGTAAATAACATTGCAATAAATTTGCACATGCAAATTTAATGAATTATTAATCAAATAGTTTGAATTATTGATTACCTCACATTGCCATGTTTGGTTGAATGTTACTGTTATTCTGCATCAGAATGAATACTTATGTACGTTTGTACATACACGCATGTGTGTATTTAACGTGTGAACTGCGAAAATGCTGATTGCTGGATTTTGTCTGTTTGCTTGCATGGTTACCCGCCTGCCCTTCTGACTGGCATAGAGGATTAAATATTTGGCATTTACCAATTACCGTTGGTGGATTACTTTACCAAGTGTCATGCCAAGTTTATAAGGAGTGTATGTATCGATGCTGGGGTGTACGCTGTGATAATTTAATTTAAATATGAAATATGTAGCATGTACGTATGTACTAGTATGTAGGTGTTGTGTTGGCTGTAATTGAGCGTGTATACATGTGCGTTCAAATTCAAGTGAGATTTTTTAAATAATTAATTATTTTCATTTTTCAAATGGATGAGGTAAACGGCAACATTTTCAAAGTGTGCGTAGCAAATGTTTGTGTAAATGCAATTTTATTTGCACAAAATTATAATGAAATTAGCAATTTAAATGCAGTCAAGGTAACAAAAATTCAATTTCTTATGAAAATGTCAAACATATAAATACATTTCTAATGTGAGAGGCGGACGGAGTCACTGCTGTGGGGAAACATTTTATTTATGAGCACATTATTTTTTTTCTCGACTTATATTAAAAGTGATATCTTCACAGTGATGAAATTTGATGTAACAAAAAAGAAGCCAATGAACAACAACAATTTTAACACATAATAAACATACTAACTTTAATATTTCAATCTCCCGTTGTGTTGCTGTGTACTCTACTTGCTCACAGTCGTCGTCCCACAACCCTCTATACGAAATATAACAACAACAACAATAAGCGAGCGTTAAAAATTGTCAAAATATGCGTGAGTAAATTATGAGAATATACCACATTCGCCTTTTTCATCACCATCAATTCATTCGTCTGTCTGCCTGCCAGCCAGGCTGGTACCATTACATAATAATTCATAAAATTCTTATGTACACACTCATCTTGTATACACGCACAACAAAATGTAAACAAATTATTCTTTATGATGGCATTTTGTCGTTACCAATGATGCAGCTCTCAGTATTGTTGTTGTTGGTGCTGCTGATGTCTTTGAGTATCTATGTGTTGTCGCTCACCATCGTTTGTATTCTTATGCTACGGAAACGGAAGCCAACATAATGTCGTAGGAAGCGAATACAAATATGTATACACATACATCATATCAAAATTAACACATACACAAAACAAAAAACAAAACAAAATAAACAATATGTTAAAGTGTCTACTATGGATTATGTTGCGTTACGTTCCAAAAGACTAATGATATGTTAAATAAGATATCATACACGCAGTATATATTTATAAGAACTCTGCGAGGGGAATTTTACACATAGCAAGTTATAAAATATTTTGTCGTCATTGTTGTTGTATACTTCCTTTTAATTTGTTCCTGGTGTTAACTGAAAAAAGAACATACATACAAGTCCTTACCGATGGTATACTTTTAGGCCAAATCAAAAATGACGATATATCTGCCGATCTGCAAATATCGGTGTTCGAAAACAGGCTGCGTTGCTGAGGAAGATAGCTTTACTGTCGCGTATTGTCAACTGTCAAACGACATTATACTAAATTTCATATTGATTCATAGAAAAACAAATAAATTTTTTGCATATGTGGCCGAACTTCTCTTCCAGTAGTGTTGTGCGTGTTTAATTTGGCCAGTATTATAAGGCTCCTACCTGTTTTAGCCGGTTCCGAACGACAGAACTCTTGCAACACAATTTTTTCGAAAGAAAAATCTTTTCGATATTGAAGTTGTGCTTTAGCCGGAGATTTAACCTACGACCTACAGATCAGAAGGCCTTCGCCATTTATGACAACCGTGAGAAATTCATTCAACGGATTTAAACATGGTTGTACCTGTGGTATTGATGAGGAGGAATGGTCAGGTTTTCCGGCAAATGTGGGATTCGTAGACAATAATTACAATAGACTTTTTTTAAAGGAAAAATAATATCAGAAATTGAAGGAAGGAAGGAAGTTTGTAAGATTTGATTACTTATTGTTAGTTTCTAAGTAATTTTAGAAAGATCCAATAAAAAAGCTTGTAAAAAAAAAAAAAAAAAGAAATTGAAGGAGAAATTGCCCAATTTGGATAAGAAACAAGTGTTGTTTCACTACTCAACATTTTAGCATATTCAGCCATATTTGTCGTGCCCAAGTTGTAAGAACCGGACTATGAGGTGCTGTCATACATTCTTTAATATGAAAATATGGCTTGGAGGAAAAAAATTCAGCGCAGAAGAGGAAGTTATCACCAATACAGAAGTTTAGTTTGAGAAATCGTATTTTCTGGAGAGGTTAAAGAAAAGGCAGACAACTCGGAAATAGTTTATTGGCCTAAAATTAAAAGAATACATTAAAAAACCAAGCAAGATTTAAGCATTAGGACAGGTATTACATGTTATAATTCATTATCACTTTTGAAATCTAGAACGATGTGGATAATAAATATTTTGAATAATGAATTATTCGATTAATCAAAATATTAATTAATACAATAACAGATTTTTCATATAATTATGATTCGATTAATCCGAATTTTGATTAATTAGAATAAAAATATTCGAATAAAATATTCAAAATATTTATAATATTTTATTCTAACAAATAATTATGATTTGAATTAATCAAAAATTGTAGACAGATAGCTCTTTATAGCTACCTTTTTATTTTAGAAGAAAAGAAAAAATTAGAATTTTTCGATTAATTGAAATTCTGATCCATTTATTCAGATTTATTATTCAGATTGAGTAATCGCTCAGGCTTAATTATAATATATTCCATGTTGTTTATGTTGAACGTGAACTTGAAAGTAGATTACCATTTCTACTTATCACATTCCTACTGCAATGGTAATGAGAATTCGATAATAGAGTTTGGAGAACGGTGAATCCCAAAAAGAAGCATGCATTCTTTTTCTTCTACATGCTTCCATTTCACACTGGCTATATTTGTATAAAAATTTGTTTTATTGCGCGCGACATTACGCGATAATGCTAAAGGCGAATAATTTAACTTAAATAAAAAGCAACACACACACATACATAATTTTCGTTTTGACAGGAAGACGTACTCGTATTAATATCTTTTGGCAGTAATATCATATCACAATATTTGCATGTAGATCTTGTTAAGTACAGGTATGTAAACTTATTATGAAAAACATAAAATGTTGGTAAATTTTAATAAGCATGTGGTCTTTTCAAAATTTTGACCTTATTAGTTCAATTTACTAATCATTATGTAATATACTATAAAGACATCTGACATTACAGTTAAAAATGGATGCAATATATCCTATTATTATGTATTCAGTTTGGATTTTGATAATGTTACGTGAACTTTGTACTTCAATGAACCATAAGATTGGGCAATAATCTTGTAATAATTTCAACATGATTCTCCACGCTTTAATTGGTAGGATTGTAGATTTCTTTCGTTTCGTCGTTTTGTTTTAAATAAAAAATTCAAGTTTTAATATGATTATATTGTCATATAGATTTCTTGTGATTTCCTTAGAGTAATGTTGTACTAAATAATATACATAAACTATTTATAATCTAAAAAATGATTCTTATGAACATTCAAACGCATTCTTCGCAAAAATTATTCGCTGTATTCGTACATACTCGTATATATGTACTTTAAAAGTATTTCTACAACTTTTTTATAAACGTTAGAAAACTGAAATTGAAATGACTTCAAAGCAAATACTCTCTCAGAAAATATTATTATCAAATAAACGCCAATTCGCGCACATTAAATTAACCCCAAGGGACATTACAAGTATTCACAAATTCACAAATATGTATGCTCAAATATTACACAACAACAACAACAAATAGTCTATTGAAGGAAGAAAGTATATACATATATTTGTAAGTATGTACCTACAACAAATGGCAACTACAGAAAATTTCATTCAGTACATAAAATTATTGTCCTTGTTCTTTGTTCTTTGTTTTGTGGGAGGATAGAAAGAAGTAGTCGCAGTAATACGTGTGTCAATGTGTAAGCGAACAATTGAATAAATGTTTCAAACTCATCCTACTTTCAAAATATCTAATTGTCAAACAGCAACAAGGAGAAGAAAATTAAGAATATGCTGAATAGAAAGCAAGCATTCCTTAAGGAAGTTGAACAAAAAGAACAACAACATTACTAACAAGAAACTCAAATATTTTCGGAAGTTATTTTTGCACTGCTTATTTTAAAATCATATATATTTATATATTGTAAAAGAACCGTGAATGGGTGGTAGTGGTAGAGAAAAAATAAACGTGGAATTACAATAGCGATGACAATGACAATAACAACAGCAAGTGGCAATTACAATAAAAGTTGTGTGTACTTTGAAAATTACAGTGGTAAATGAAAAATTTCTTCTGCTAATATATGAACGGGTGTATATAGTGTTTGCTGTTAATATAATTTCTTGCTGATTTCTGATTACAATTCAAATATTAATACGACACCGAGCAACAAGTACTACAATAAGGGTATTCCTATAAGAACGAACATTAGAAAATAATGCTTGCTTTGGAAAAAGTATGTAAATTCATTTTTGAAATCTTTATAGTGTAAGAATTGGAAAAATGTACTTTTGAAAGAAGCAGTATAAAGAGGCAAATATCTTTCAAACTACATATTATTCCGGGAGGTTGTAAGTTTAGTCGAGTACAATACAAAAATACGTTTAAAAAGTCCTTTACACCATCAAGTTGTTAAAATTTTAGATTTACTGCTAAAACGTTATTTTAGGACTAACTTTTTATATATTGTATGTACCTTTGGCAAACGCCCTGCGGATATAGGGTATAAATAAATTAACCTGGCTAGATCGTATTGACATTTTTTCATTTATAATTATGTTTCTCCCCTTGTCATTATTATTTAATTATTTTTAAATGTACATCATTTGACATACTTGTAAATACATACATATGGTATATAAACTATACCTACATAGGTATGATTAATTGGTTCGTCATTTTTAATGTATCCTTAACCTCTTTTGGTTGTCACATTTTTAAAATGAAGTTGAAATTATTTGTAATACTTAGTCATTTCACCGCCCTATATCCTCCTAGCGTACAGTTTTCACATATGTGTGTGTGTGCCTTTCCTTCCTTTCGGTTCGTTTGTTGATACACAACATGTATTACACATGGTCTAAACTTAATCAATTTTCAATTTTCTTCACATTTTCACATTTTTGCGTGTCAAATTCTAATTGTCCTTTTGTTAATTATCCCCATTCACATTTATTTTGCCACAACCATTGTAACATCTCATTATTTTTTTGTTGCTCACCCCTTAAAAATAGATGATTGTTATTTGTCAAATTGAGAAATGTCCAAATAGGTATATGTTTTGTCCACATCTGATGTCCATTCGTACGTTCTCATACACATATTGATACATACAGTCTTTCACGAATATACTCATAAGCACAAATAAATGTTCATGTATTCACTTGTGTAATGAGTGGGTCATCAAATTTCGCATTAATCTTGAGTTAACCTCAATAGATATTTATACCAACTCTGGTATTCGTATATTTGTGCAGAATGTAGGTATACATATAACATTAAATAGCTTTTTCTCTAGGATATTTGTAGCATTTATAATTTACTGAAAATATTTTGTTTGACCATTTGAAGATATTAAAGCTGCTATACTTGGCATAAATGCAAGGATTTACGAGTATGTATTTTGGTCAGATGTTTTTAACCACTTGAATAAAACTCTGGTCATATAGAAAAGTATATATATTTTAAATAGTTTTATAAATGATTGATTTAAAAATTTTCTGTCCGTACATTTGTTCTTCATCTGGCTGAAATAACTGGAATAAATATTGAAATATTTCAATGAAATTTGTCATGTGCTACATATGTTCCAAGATTATTAAACCGTTATTACTTATAATTATTCAATCTAGGTCAACAATATATTGCACCTGGACAAGTCAAGCTTACTATTTGTTCAAATTTGCGTCTTTTTTTTTAACTGTAAAGTGTCATAACTTATAGCCTAGACAGACAGCAGCCTAATTCCGGATTTCCGAGTTAATTCGAATTAACTCGGGCATTAACTGCAGCTAATCCGCATAAACTCTATGAGTTAATTCTCAAAATAAAAGAGGATTAGGGCAATTTGCTATGGCAACACTGCTGAAAATTGTCTATTGTGAATTTTTCTCCATCCATTTTACAAAATATTAGGTGTGTTCGCTATCAAATAACTTTCAACAATTGTTAAGAGTTTTCAACATGAAAAGTGTTGGCGAACAAATAAATCCAGCTGTCAATTACGAACGGTGAATGTCAATTTAGAAGCTTCTGATAGTTTTCAGTTCACGTACTTCTTGTAGTTTGTCTCATATCGAGAGTGATAGACGACAGAAATTGATAGTGATAGTAATGTAAGTGGACAGACCTAATAAAACAGCAATCAGCCGTTTAGTTAATCCGCAATACTGCCGTCTGTCAGGTTATTATTTTATTCGGATTAAGTGCGCCGGTAATCCGGAATTAGGCTGCCGTCTGTCTAGGCTATTACGTACTTTTCCATGTAGGACAACCATATCTAACACGAAGAATAATTTTTGAAGAATTTTAAAAAATTCCAGCATCCTCACATTTGACATGTAATTAATATTGGGAAATAATATCGCAAAAAATATATGAATCACTCCTACTTTTTATGGAAGCTCCCATACAAAGCTAATGTGCACCTAAACTGCAGATAACTATAGTGATGTCTAATTACTTATGACCAATTCGTTAAAACCAATAATTGATTTTGGCCTCCTAAGAGTTGGCCAAGAGTTGTAACCCTTAAGAACTGAGACGTTTTCCAGTAGTTGGAGTTTCCGCTAGAAATTCAGTATGTCTCATCGCCAAAGTTTAATACTGAATTCCGAGAAAACGTAACTTTTAACGGACTATGTTCTTCCATCCTCTTCACGTGGTGGAGCTAGTGCACGCATAATATTTTGTGTAATGTCAATGTTTCACTGTGTCCAAAAAGACATCTGCAGCTCACGGTTGTACCTCAGACAACGCTCGCCTCCAACGTAAATAGAGCTAAATATTATGCCAAAGTGTAATTTTTCCAAAAGCTATCATCTCATTAGAGATGAAAAATATTCAAGTCTCTACGTCGAAGTCAAAAACTCGTATGTCCTAGAGCAACTGTAGTAGTAACTACTGTAGCAACTAGGATTCCAATAGTGTACACGGTCGAAAGCAAAACAGCGAAAGTCATCTTGTATAAGAATCTTTAGGCTCGATTGCTCATTATCGAAATGCACGCTCTTTCGAAAATATTGCCACTGTGAAGTGTTGAAAAATATCCAAATTTCTCGTTTTCGCAGTGAGCACAGTATTTGGGAGTGCTATACCGCACATTAAGGCGTATTTTTCATTTGAATTTGTGTTCACAATAATTGAAGCCATATAGTCACGGAATGCGTAGGGCATACTCCTGTTGGGTCCTTCAACAGCATGGATTAGAAGCTGGGTTTTCTGAGTCGTGTTTTGCTTGCAAACGATCGTGCTTATGCAGACTACCCTGAGATCCTGCAGAACAATTCAATGATGTTGTATATATACTTACTTACTAACTTATGCGGCCATTAAGATCGAAAATCGATTTAAGCCAAATATAGTATGCGCCTGTTAGAAATTCCAAGTACTGCCAGGCTCTGTAATACTTGGTCTTTATTCAAGGTTGGAGGTTGGGTCTTTTCTTGTTAACGAATGTTAACATCTTCTTAGCTGGAGAATGCCGGCGCAACCGATCGATTCTGTATATAACACATTAAGGCCATATCCAACCAATATATTGCAATTAGTGTTTTATTGAAATTTCAATTAGATTTGCTCTCAAGGGCACAAACCCCTTAAACCCTGTTTATTTTATTTTAATAACGTCAAAGCGGTTTTAAAAGTTCCAGCTTTTATAAACAATGACTAAATATAATTTATTGATTGGAAATGCATCGTCTTTAAAAAAAGTTTTATAAAGCATTTACAAAATTTTGCTTTCGTTATTTAAGTAAAGTGATTTCATTAAATTGGTATCTTTAAGCTTCAGCCAGACAACATAAATATATTCACTCATCAACGCCGAATTGCGAAAAAAATCAATATTCTGTTAAAGCAAAAAGTATGCAAAAAGGCAAAAAAAAAATGGAAATGAAGAGGGCAAGAATGCTCACAAATATGGAAACACTGATGAAGGCATTCTCAGTGCTCAACCATGTTTATATACAATATATGTACTTGCACATATATACATCTCTTGTAACTTCAGCGTACCTAAGTATTCTTCATTCATCATGTGGGCGTTTAGTTAGTATAACTTCAGGCCAATGCACGTAGTATTGTTGCATAGTATAACTGAATAGTAGAAAAGAGCAAATCCCTGAATTAATATGAGCTAAAACAATATGACCTTTTGTTTACTTTACTAACAAAAAGTTATTCTTTTTTTTATTTACTTAAACTACAATTATTACGTGTAGTTTTCTAGAAAAAAGTTAAATCAACAAAAATTTTAAGTCCACAAAAAAATGGCAACATGAAAACAAGATAAGCTTCATTGTGTGCACTTTCATGTAAGAATATTTAAATAAAGCATATCATAAGAAGAAATTATTTCAAAACACAAACACACACAAACACACATGGTTGCAAAATGACTCTTCCAATCCCAAATCCTTATATAAAATGTGACCGCAAATTTTACAAATACAAAAAATAGTGCAAAAAGTAAAGAGAAAGAAAAATAATATAACAATATCAAAATGTTGTATATCATATATACTCCTTCACATAAATAGGTACTTTATAAAATTTTATACATAGATATACATAGCTCTATATGTAGAGATGTAATACATGAGTGGTATACCAGTAAGGAGTAAAAAAAAATGTCTTTGATATTATTGGTCAGAATTTATTTGGTACGACAATGACCCAAGTTGAATGCTTACGCTTGCAAAAGGACACAATTGGTTTGTCACAGTGAGTGTCCCTAAAAAATTGTTATTGCGCACAGGGAGGAGTGTCACCATTTGCAGTATGAGCATTCTGTGTATCTATACAATTTCCTGTTGCTGATGCTTCTGTTGTAGGAACTGCTTGAATAAACGTACCTACATATATTTATACAAATATATATGTATACACATACATACTTATATATACTACCATAAAACTGCCTGTAGAGCGCATGAAATAAAAATGTTCCAGTAAAAAAAAAAAACAGAATATTCTTGTATTTGCTCCCAACAGCAATACCAGCTGATAGTTATTTTTTTATTCACCTACTTAAAAGGACGACGAATGGAGTTTTAAAAATAACGACCACATATACATTTATGCATGCACACACAGAGACAAAACAGTAAACGGAAATAAAGAGAAGAGTATTTGGAAAAGTAATCGTTTAAGAGTAAAGTGTTTAGGATCTATTTGTTTACTATACTCGCAATATTCTCTTATTTTGTGAAAGTTACTTACTCTCTTCCTGTATTAGTGGTTCTGCCAGCATGTGTTAAATGGGGAATGGGGAATTGGGGCCAAACGCATACCTATTTGGAGCATGTGCAGTTCATTTTATGATTTATTTTTATTTCATTTTTTACCGGTTCTCTTGCTTTTTTTTTGTTGTTTCAAATATATACATATGAAAGTAGAATTCATTAATTATTATAATGATGTTTAATTTTTAATATATTTAATTCTTTAATTACTACTAATTTATTATACAATATTATACCCTATAAACCATATCTATGAATATACTGACTCATAATAAATCACAATAAAATCATATAAATTTGTTAAAATAGATTTTTACACTTTTACACTTACCAGATTTTCTTAGCGTATACTAATTAAAGGATTAATAATAGCCAAATTAAATATCAGTATAATCATTAGAGTAAATTATGAATTCTATTTTTATGTCCAATATAGATATAAGACGAATTATTTTTTTTGATTGACATATTTAAACTTTAATACAAATTGAGCTTGATGGTAACTATTACAATTAATTATGCTAATAATCAATAATTAAGTGGTGCCGTAGATCAGTGGTTAGTGTGTTCACCTTCTGATCTGTAGGTCGTGGTTCAATCCCCGGCTGATGCATAACAAATTTAATATCGATAAGATTTTTCTTTCGAACGGTACCCACCTGTCGGTAAGCAATTGGCAATTCTTCCGACATTAACAACTTGCCATGAAAAAGCTTCTAAAAGAACTCTGTGACAAAGCTCAGAAAAAGTGATGTCACAAGTGTTCTGCTGTTCGGAACCGGCTAAAATAAGTAGGTCCCTTCTAATATTGTCCAAAATTTAAGACGCACAACAGTAATGGAAGCGAAGCTTGGCCAATGAGCCCTTTGGGGCTTTAAGTGACACATATTTATTTTATTATAATAATCAATAATGGATTGGTTAGTTTGAGCCGTTAATAATAAAAATAATACTTATATAATAGGCAATTATGTTTGTAGGTTGGGACAGTTGATTTGCTACAATTGTTAAATAAAATAAAAATTCCTAATCCTCTTGATTTTATGGTCAAGGGTTCTCTATTTGACACTTTTGAAAGTACAACTCTGTTATTTGACAATTGGCAAAATTAAATGAAAATGAAAGTAACATTTATGTCGTTGAAGCTTCGTAAATTTTTACTTCATTTTCTAGAAAAAAAAGAGTGATATACTACGAAAAAATATTACTTTTGAATACTTTTTCATATATTATTTGTAATTTTTTTGTTAAATAGTATCATCTACTTTTGTGTGACCTCATAATTTACTGCTACAAAAACCTCTCACAATTTCTATCACTACAATGATGATTTGTTTCCATAAAAATTATTTTTCAGTAAATGTGTACTGTACACTAAACAAAAATCCAATCCAATTAACCCACTTAATTCATATACCAAATTTCCATTATAAAAACGTTTGTTGCTGTTTTTAGTTGTTATTCAGATTTTTTGTCTTTTGTCCTCTACCCATACAACCTCATACTTTAAGACATTGTAATAATATTCAATTACACCTGCACATAATTACATCAAACAGCTGCATATCATCCTCTGTATTTTAAAATTTATTTAAAAGAAATTACCATACTTTGTCTTTTATTAAGGTAAAATACTTGTGTAAAAATTAAAAAAGAAAAACTGTGAACCATGAGAAAAATATGTTATAAACTGGAAAACAGCAACAACAACAACAGAAATGTTTATAGTTAATCCACGCATTTTGTCCGTTTAATGGACGCTCTAAAAAACCAAAACGAGACAAAAATAAAATAAAAATATCAACAACAACATTATTACATCGGTCATCCATCCACTTTACCGTCACCCCATTATGAGCGCATTATAACCACCCGAGGCAGCCATTAATCAACTGACAAGTGCAATACGCGCTTCTTAAAGCAGATTTCAAATACTAATTATGGTTGACATGTGGTACCGCTACATGCATTCATGCATACACATGTACATGTTTAGGTGGTATTGACGACATGAAAGAACAATATGAAGGGGAATAAGAAGTGGAAAAAGAAAATCGTCGTAAGAATAACCTTGCAGTCGGTCTAGGCTGACTTATTTATGTCTCACACCTATTTTAATTGGTATACAACTACATTGTTGGCTCTATCGTAGCAGTTAGTTTGTATGGGAGCTACATCAAATAATGACTGTGGTTCATCCATTTGTGGAATAAATTGCCTCTCCAATATTTATATGCATGCTAAATATGATTGTTCTAGCTGGAAGAATTTAAGAAAATTTCCGTGACTTTATATTAGTGCTGCACGAAGTTACCTACTACTTTTTTGATTTACATACCAAATAGTTATTTCGCTTTAAAGGCTTAAAAAATTCCGTGGCTGTAATGGAGCTCTATTAAATAGTGGTTGTGGAAAGACCATTTCATTCGAAATTATTATCTAGTAAAATATTTATTTAGTGGGTGTCGTAGCTCAGTGGTTAGTGATGCATAACAAATTTAATATCGAAAATATTTTTCTTTAGAACGGTACCCACCTGTGGCAATTCTTCCAACAGTAACAACTTGCCATGAAAAAGCTTCTAAAAGAACTCTGTGACAAAGCTCAGAAAAAGTGATGTCACAAGGGTTCTGCCGTTCGGAACCGGCTAAAATAAGTAGGTCCCTTCTAATACTGACCAAAATGTAACACGCACAACAGTAATGGAAGAGAAGCTCGGCCAATGAGCCCTTCGGGGTTCTAAGTGCCACATATTTTTTAAAAATATATATTCACATACCAAATATTGTTGTCCTAATTGGAATATTTAGTTTGTTATGATTCAACTTTTAAAATTCTTCGAGGCCAGTTTCTTTGATTCCTCCGTGTGGCCGTGGCAGTACAAGTCAAATAGTCATGAATCATAGATAACTCATGAGGAATTTCATCTAAATATATTTCTATACCTTTCTTCATATGGTTACAAACAATTGACCAAAATGAATGTACCCTGGCACTTGTGTGTAGGGTATAAATATGTATAAAAAAAAATTGTTCTAAAAAAATTAAGCATATTTTTGGGGTGATTTTGGGTAAAAATTAATGCAGAAAAAAGAAAAAAAAAAACCCAAAACCAAGCAAGGCTGAAATAGCGGTGTGAAATTTGTGAAACATGACACCGCATTTAATTTACAATTCATTTGGTGTTGAGGAAATACATATTTATATATATTTTTTTTGCTTCACTGTTCTAAACATAAAGAAAACGTTTAATTGTTTGATGAGTTGCGGTTTTATTTGACTTTTTTTTCTTTTTATTTGTTTGTTTTAGTTTTTTTCTTTGTTTAAGAGGAGTATTGGGTTTTTGGGGTATTGAAATATCATACAAAATGTGGAAAGTAATTAGTTTTTAAAGGAATTTGTTGTAAAATATTGTTTGTAAATAGTAAAAATAATTACAAAAACATTTAAAGTTATTGATTGGCTAAAGGATATATACTAAGAGAACGTAAAAAGTTATCATCACCCTCTGGCATAGTATATTTTCTGACTACTACTCTGCTTGTGGGAGTATTTAAACTACAATGTTGTAGCTAATGACGTTTACTTGGTATGGTATATGGTACTTGGCAATTGTAATGATTTAATATTGTAATTTATCTTTTTAACATGCAGGCGGTGCCAATTTATTGTTGCGGATCCAAAGAAATTGCGATTTGTTCTTGTTGTTGTTGTTCCCCTTTCTTATTTCCATGCTGTGGTGGCCCCATTTATTTTTAATTATTCAAGATTAAGGACAACCTTTTTTTTCGCTCGCTCTCTCAAAATCACCCTTAAGGCAGTAAGTGTCATTTTGTGGTTAAGTAAGTGACGGTCATTGCTGCTATAATTGTTTTTTCCTCTCTTTTTCGTGTTGGTAATTTGATGGTTTGCGTGTGAAAGTTGTCATAATTTAATTACTTGCCATTATTATACACAGCGGTAGCATTTGAATGCTTTTAATTTTTACGCAGACACTTATGGCGAATATTTTATATTTTTTGGGTAATGATTTTAAATGAAATTATTATAGAAATAAACTATTAATTATAATGAGGTACAGTGGTAATTGTTATACATCCTTATTTTAAACCCTCTCTTTTGTACTAAGTATTTAACTTGCATATTTTGTATTTAAGTAGTATTTAAGGTAAATAAAAGGTATTTACAAATGTGCCTGCGTGTGTGTTTTATAATAGTTGGCCCTTTATCTTTTGAGAAATAAGCTAACAAACTACAACAATAAGATGTAAACAATTAAATTGTGTACTTACTATGGATACATACGTATAGCCAACATTGCAAAATATCCTTAAGCAGTTTTTGCTCTAACTAATGAGCTGCCATGCATATTACATGATGCTATTCATTGTGTGGCATATTCATTTCCCATAATAGTTATTACACATACCAGACATTTCGTTGTTCTTCTTGTTTATTTCTTAATATTATTATTATGATTATTTTATTATAATATCGTCCTTACTTTTAAAGTGAAGTAAATGATGGGTAATGTGAATAAATAGTTAAACGTCTTTTATTTGTAATAGCATGTATTCTTTCGAAGCTACTGGTATGTTCCAATTGTTATGCTACCAAATTCGTAGCCGTACTACTTAGTTGTAATCATTATTAATATATTAGCAATTGTTGTGCGTAGTAATTGTTATTTAAATTGTTTTTAATGTGGATTAAATAGTGGGTGTGTGTGTGTGTGTTTTGCTAGTCATATTTTGATTGGCGGAACAGCTTTTTTAATACTTGTGTAGATAATCTCCTTAGGAATTATTATACCTTTTCGTTTTTGTGGAAAATTTCGTCGTGGAATATGGATTAACGCAACAATAATATGTATATATATCGACTCCGGTCTGCAACATTTCTAATGAAATACCGTTCAAAACCATTCAGTTTATGATAGGTTTGTTCAATTTTAGAAACGAATTCTGTGAAAGTTGTTTTGAAAAATTATTGAAATTATAGCATTAGCATTTAACAGTGCATACATAAACTTAGTATTCGTTGGAATCCACACAATTCAACCGAACCTCTAAAGGTCTCTTGTGAATTAGCCTAAGGAATTGCTTGAAAAATTCAGTAATGAGATTCTGAAAGCGTATATGGATATATTCACACGATACCGAAACTAAATTTCAATCGATTGTTTAGGTATTTCAAAGTGAATCACCAAAACTTGGACGTTCGCGAATCACTTAAGAAATTATTGCGTTTTTCTTCCATAAAACTTGGAACATTTGCTCATGAGTATTAAAGAACAGTAAAAACTCTTCTTCAGTAAACAGTCTTCATTGAAATAAAAAAAAAAACTACAGAAATCGGTGCATTATCCTTCAATACGGTTATGCCTACTTTCATGCAGCACATCAAATATTTGAATACTTGTAGAACAGAAATATCAAATTGTTTTCTCATTACCAATGTTCGCCTAATTTTCATATTTCGAAATGACCTTTTCTTGTTCCATTTTGTCAAAAATCAAACGAGTGTTTAGCGTTCTTCAACAACAGAAGAAGCCGTTGAAACATTTGAAAGGACTTTGTTTCTGAAATATCCACTTCAGAGCAGAATAAATAATTTCTTCGAGCGAATTATTGTGTAATATAAAACATAAAGGTAAATGTTCTGAAAAACAATAACAATTTTGTAAAAAATGTGTTTCTGTTGTGTATTTTTGGAAAATCTTAGAATACAAAAATTTTATTTTATTCTTATACAACGAGATTTGGGCAACTTTCAGGCAATTTTTAAATACATAGCAATTCAAAAGGGGCATTCCCGTATTTTCCATAAGGAAAATAAAAAATATGTAGTATTACATTTGGATAGGGTAAGGCTTGAATGGATCTACATATTTATATTAAGCCTATTGAAAATGTAGGAATTCATGTGATATAACTTAACTGAGCTTTGTCGTATGTTCGTGACGTCTAGTATTTCTACAGTGAATTTTTGAAATAATATTTAAGTATTTTCCGAATTTATTGCAGCTATTGGTAATAACTAATTACTACTAAGTACTAATCGTTGCACAAATAAACTACTAATTACATTTAATGTTAGTTCCGTTCCATACAGAATGTCTTCCAAACAGATTTTCGGCCATTTATCGTAGTTTTGATTGTATACTTCTCTCCTAAGGATTTGTAATATATATTTATATATTATAAATCGGAAATCTATGTCAACGCTTTTTATCTCTTGAAAGAATTTACTAAGTAAAATTGAATATAAAATGTACTGTAACACATACGTTTCATATTCTTATATATAATGTAAAATAATACTATGAATGTATATATGGTATATACAAAAGAATGTAATAAATTTTGGATAATGTATATTTTTATTATGCTTAATGTGCTCTCAACATTTCTGAATCAAATTTTATGAATATATGAAAATTATACAAATGACCTCAAAAGTGAAATTATTTTGAGACGTGTGGCAGACAGCAACCAACCGGTGCATTATGAAATGTCGCTACGTGCAAATGATTGTATACCTTTTTCAGATAGAGACTGAATATATGTTTAAAAAAAAAGAATGGGAATACAATGACGATGAAATCCACTCATGAGCATATGTTAATGTTGGCATGCGTATAATCGTTTAAATTACACTTAAAGATGGCACAAGTTGTATAATGTTATGACAAATCTTGTACATACATATATGAATATTAAGGTGGGTCAAATTAAATATACAATTTCGATCATTTCAAGTATTCTTTCGAATAGAGCAAGCAAATTTGTACATTCATTTAAGAAAGCATGAATTTTGAAAGGAGTTCGTCAAGAGGTGAAGATAGAAAGTAAGTATGTTTAGAGAGAATCTTCTGGAGGAAAAATAAATGGAGGCCGGTCATGCATTTCACCATTATAGCACCGATATTTCTGTTTCCATGTTGATTTTGTAGCGAAGCAATCTAGACCTGTGAATTGTATGACCGACACCCATTAATTTTTCCCCATTAATCATGTTTTATCTCCTACGTTAACACGTTAAGGGGCTCCCCTTCAAACGTAGGAGATTATAAATCTGCATTTTTTTTTGTTTCCTTTGATATTTTTCACTGAGCTAGGCTATTTACAAACTTAATTCACCCTAATGTATATGCAAAATGCCATCACAAATGTGTACTGAATTTTTGTCACATTAACATTATCATTTATGTGCGTCACGCGTTATTTTTTTATTGTATATTTTATTATTTTTATGAACCATTACAACTACTAAAGGACTCAAATAAGAAGGATATTAGCGCTAGTGTTGCAAAATGTAATTGAAAGTACATATATTTTTTGGTACTAAGAATTTCTTTTATAAGGTAACTTTATAAAAATAGAAGGTTAGTGGTAACAAAGGATGTTTATAAATACACGAGAGTATTGATATTTTGTCAGTTTAAAATGTACCTACCTAAATTATACTCTTACATGTCGTAGCTTCGTATAAGATCAACACTAACAGATGGCAAATTAAATTCCCTTACATATGAGATGCATAGAGACACAAGATGGAGGGTAAAAAATGGAAGCATGGATAGCATTTATAAAATTTGCATTCTAGTATATGAGAAAATCAATTTACAATTACATTTACATACGATACGTTAATGGTACTTTAGCTACATTCTTATATTTGAAGTATTTTCCGAGATATACCTACATCTAGTATATATTTATTCCTATACATATATATGTATGTATATAGTTATTTACATTTTTATAGTACAACTGCATTCAACATATGCAATTGCTGCATCGTTTTACTTGATTCTGCAATACATTTGAATAAATATTGAGTAAAATGGATTTGATAGAAATGCTAAAGAAATAGAAATATGCTGTTTTAATTCATTATCTTTTATGTACATACGAGTATGTAGAGTATTTTCAATTTACTTACATCTAGCTTTTATTGCTATTTGCTTATGCATCTGTCTTTTGTATATGTCATTGTTCAAATATTGTGCAGTAGGTACTGGACGAGTGTCTGTACATATGATGGTCTATGCTTAGTCTAAATAGTTATATACGTATTATTTGTCTTCCAACATGCAGTCGTCGTCCTGTCTCTGTTATAAATTCAATTCACGTTAGTAAAGTTTCTCTTATCACTAGTCCTTTACCCTTCAAGAGCATAGTATAGCATTAGAGTAGGGAAGTATTTATAATACAGATGTGGCGAATGTCGACTTTTATACAAATATACATTGGCTACATATATACTAAGTACTTCTATATGTATAAAGGAACATGTGTGTATATATACGACTATAGTTCCTTGCTTATGTTAATACTATAGTATTTCAACAATGTTGATTTTTTCTTTCAATGTTCTTTATCAATTGATTGCTTACGATACTTGACTATCCATTTCATTTCAATTCCTCGAATGCATGAGTGACCATGGTGCATCTATTGACTTTTGATAAAGCTAGGCGGAGTTTAAGATACCGACAAGGCGACTTCACAAAAAAAAAGTATTGCTAAAACCGAATATTTTCTTAAAGACAAAGGGATATACTTCCATATTTCGGTTTTCGAATCAATACTTCTTTGATACTAACACTTTACATGTACAAGTATGTACACGTGAGAAAGAAATGTGATGAATATCCCATTGCAAAGTTTGTCTGATTTCTATTTGGTATATGTTTCTATGTCTGAAGGCTCCAGCATACAGAAGTTGTATATGTTTTTGAATGTTTTTATATCTTCATTAGTTCTCGCTATCCTCACTATATATGGTTTAATATAATGCTTAATTGATTTCGTGATGGGAAGTTTTAATTACATTTCTACTGAAAATTTTTATAGCAAATATATTGCCAATTGAATCGATATTTTTACATGCATTGATTGATATGTCCTTCCTTTGAGAGTATTGAAAAGTTTACACAGAAAATAAATAAAACTGAGTATATCAATATTTATTTTTATACATTTTGATAAATACTAACAAAAAAAAACACATTCTTTTTAGACAAATATTTAAGGAATACTTTATTAGATGTTTGCAACTAATTTGAAGAAATATTGGATTCAGCGTCGCCTTGTTTATTTATAAAGCCTGTAAAGGAGTGTATGTAATGTAATTTATTTTTTTTTATTGCCGGTCAAAGTCCAGTCTAATTGTGTCAACATCATTTTGGGAACTGTCAGTGCCAACTACGTACATAGTGCAAAGACTTCCACCAGAGCAGTGATTAGAAATTGTGGAAATCTATATCCAAAATCAGAAGGATGCATATAGGACCGTATTACTTCTAAAACTAATAAAATCCAGCTATCAAACTCAATAGCTGCCTGTATAGAGGTATGATAAAAAAATTTTATGTTCTCAGAAGTACGTCAATATAGTTTGGAAAATATTTGACGTCCAGCAGGACAGTGCCACATGCCAAACTGTCCGATTTTTTGCATCGTTTTTCAAGATTTTTGACCGAACTTTTCTTTCATAAATATATATTTCACGATAAAAATAAGTTTAGTCAAATTCTTTGTTTATTTAATTGCAAACCATATCATCATAAGTTCTATCACGTCTTATACAACTTTGCTGCAAAATCTTTACTATTTTACTAAGAAGAAAAAAAGGCTGGAAAAAATACCACAACTGAATCTAAGACAAAACGGCAAAAATGTCATGTGTCATGTGTGAAAAGTCAATACATCCGGTTTTATCTTCCTTCCTTCGAAAAGGGGAAAACTTTTCTGTTTGCTCCGTTTTGTTTTTCACAAATATCTACTTCGTACAGAATAGAACTCCCCTACCAAAATAAATTGTATGATGTATAGTATTTAGGAAATTCAAAGAATCCAAAGTTAAGTGCAAACAGGAGCGAAGATTTTGCAAATATATTGTCTTGGAATTTCGCAGTAAGAAAATGTAACAAGTATGCATGGGCTACATATCTTTGATTGTCGACATTTTTTTTGCGCATTTGTCTGGTTGTTGTTATTATTTTTGTGGTACCCCCGAGGGTGTTCAACTATGTGACTTTGCAATTTCAGTTCAACGAAGCATAATAAGTGCAAAGGCATTAAGTAAAATGTTCTTTCTTATGTAGTATTGCAAAGCAAATGGGTGTAGCGTGGTACGTGGTACAGCATCTAATGCTGTTTGTAGTCACATACTAGTACTAGTACGCATATACAGAGAGCTCTCTCAAGAAGCAACGTGATGACGAGTTTGTGACATAGCATTTTCAATGTACTAGTTACTCGTAAGTATGCGAGAGATGCTGCCATAGCAAAGCATCGTTGTAGTAATATTTTAATCTGTTGTTGTTGGAAATTGGACAGTGATTTATAATAAGTACGAGGAGAGTAAAATAATGTTTCGTTTGCAACTGACATTTAATTAACTAAGGTACTATAATAGTGACAGCAGTAGCAGCATTTCAAGTGAGTGCTTATGGGAAGAGCAGCAGAGTCTTCAAAAGTCTCAACTATTCGTACATGACAATAATATTTGACAAAAGAGTGACATCGACATTTTATTATCAAGGCGATGATGACAAATAAAATTGCTGAAGATGAAATGAGCATTCGAAATATTCGCCAATATATTTTGCCAATACATTCGTCGTACTGTTTTGCAAAATACGTCACAGAATGGAAGACATAGATGGTGTGGATATACAATTAAATTGGAATGTTGTATAAATGGAAACCGATATGTTTTGTCATGTACTTAAATCTAGGGAATCTAAGAATTTCTATTGAAAATGAGTGAAAATATGAGAAAGTCTATAGAGGGTTAGCGCAGTGAAACGAAAAGAGAAAAGGTCTTGTTCAGGAGACGGGTACGTATTTGGGGTCGGTGAATTCCAATCCGGGTTTGGTTTGAAACTGTAAGTTCTCATATAGCCCTTAACCTAAAAATTTTGTAGAAAGCTCAAATATTCATTAAAAGTTGCAATGTTGCTCTTGCATTCTTAAAATATATAACCGAGACTCGTAAAAATTGTCCATTCAATATTTTTCCTGTTACTCTACTCCCTACAAAATTAATATTTTTTATAAATTTAGTAGGCAAGGTGGCCATAGTACACCTCAAGATATGATCCCCTTTATTTATTTTTCCCAACAGCAAAAATTAACGGGGGTCGATCCAAGATTTTAGCTCTAAAGGCGATACTAGGAATTTTAATGAATATTTAAATTTTCGCCGTTTCCTTTGAGTATAAAATGCGATCGGATTTGTCAAACTACCCTCGAATTCGAACTCAATAACCCTACAATGTAATTGCAATTGCAAAAGCTTAACTATGTAAGAAAAATTTGGGAGCCCACTTAATTTTTTTAAGGGACGATGTTGTTTTTATGTGGTTTTTTTTTATGAAGAATTAAGTTTGTGTTTATAATTCTAACACAATTCAATCAAGTTGAGCTATAATAACGAAAAAGAGCTCATGGACGACTTTAAGAAAATAATCAAAGTCTGCCAAGTTATCGGAAAAAGCTATTGGTCCGATAATATTTATCATTAATAAGCGAAAAAGATCGAGTACATTTTTTTTTATTGGAAAATAAGAAATATTTAATTAAATATTTTTATTAAAAATTTTCTTCAAAATGATAAAATTATTTTATTTTTCTATAATTTTTTTTTTAATTTTATTTAAAACTTCAAATCTGACCCATTAAATTTCTTTTTACTTTCAAAAATTCTACTCTATTTTATTTTTAAACACCCAGTATATAAACACAAAAAAAATTGTTTCCTACTACGGGTGTTTCATTGAGTTATTGTATTTCAATTTACCAGTCTTTCTGCTCCACGCAAAATATCCTAACGTTTTACCTTGCACAAATAAAGAAACTCCATTGCAAAAAAAAACAAGAATCTTGTGAAATTCATACTCGAAAGGTTATAAAAGAAGAAGGAAAAAAATGGGAATATTCAAGTAGAACCAGGCAAAAACAATAAACCCAAGCGTAACGACAACAATACCTCAATAATAGCAAACAGCAGAAAAAGCGCATCACTGGTTAACCATAAGAGTGCTTCCGGTTCATACATATGTACTTACATACATATCAAGGAATTCTATAGATTGTAATATCCATTTTCCCATAATCACACATATGCACAACACACAAAATGAACCCCCACCCCCCTAAAGAGAGCTTAAAGAGCCAACACACAGGAAGCATTGCCAGGCAGTAGACATTCTTAAAAAGGATATGTTTTTGTTTTCCTTGTTTCGTGGTGTTTTTTTTTTTCATTCTTGATATTCTATACTTTTGTTATTTCTGCGTCTTTTAATATGCTCATATAAAAACAATTCTATATGTATGGCTTTTAAATGATTGTAACAATGTTTTGCCTATGTGCTTGAGGGATGCGGATTCAAGGGCAATAAAAGCAAATGTCAACCATTTAAATATTTCGTTATGGCAACATTTATTGTTTCAATGACTTTTTGTGGCAACAACTTGTTGTTCTTTCAGACATATTATGGTACATATTTAGGAGTACATGTGTGGTGTTACACACACATATTGCTATTATAATAAAGTCTGTTTTTTACCATGTGTAAACAAGATCGACAGCGAAAGTTGACAAGCAAACAATTTGTAAAAACTGTCGCTATGGGGAATGACACTGTTGCTTCAAATGTTCATTGCTAGTACATACTCGTATTTACTTTTATTGATGTTATCTGTAGCAATAACAATTGAATATGATGATGAGTGTCATGATACGGGCACTTAGTGGTGATGGTATTAGTTTAAAGATTTTGTAATGTGAGATTATTTAAAAGATTGTATGCATATAATCGTTTTGAATGTATCCTATTTGCATTTTAATGTGAAATTGTTGCATGTGATGTTTATGGTGTTATCATGAGTGAAAGGGGAAGCAGAAGGAGAGCAAGTATTCAGAAAAACTAAATTTCGTTATCGCGCAAAATATTAGAGGTAGTTGTGGTTTGTATCCTTTCTTCGAATATATCTATTAATTGGTAAATAAGTTATGTATATAAATAGAGTGGGTGCCGTAGCTCAATGGGTTAGTGCGTTGGCCTTCTAGTTTGTAGGTCATGGGTTCAATCCTCGGCGGGCGCATATTTTTAAGATTGAAAAGTTTTTTCTATCGAACGGTACCCAGCTGTCGGCAAGGAATGAAAAAGCTTCTAAAATAGTTTTATGATAAGGTTGAGAATAGGTGACTTCGACATTCGGAACCGGCTAATATAAGTAGGTCCCTTCTAAAACTATCTTAAATTGAACATGAACAACAGTACTGGAAGAGAAGCTCATCCAAAAGGTCCTTCGGGTCCTATAAGTGCCACATAAAAAAATGCAGAATTTTAGCTTTATAACGTCATGGTTTAGCTTGCAAAGTGAAAAATTAACAACCACTTTTGCATGGGGAGCTGTAGGTTGTTTTCATCTGATTACAGTCGTTTTCTAATTTATTAATTTTTACAAAGTTTTAGTCTCAAAGCTTGATATTTTCGCATTCAAAGAATGGAAACACACATTCATCATGGAAAAGTTTTTTTTTTTGTAAGGAAAATATTCGTGGGTTTTGTCTGATTTGATAAACATTTTCCCGACAGTAACAATTTGCCTTGACATAAATAGCTTCTGCTAGAGCTCTGTGGTAAAACTAAAAAAAAGTAACAAAAGCTTAAATATCTGGAATCATTTAAAATCGCTAGCATAAAATTTAAAGACTTGATATTTTCTGTAATGTTATTTGCGATAAAAATCGAAATCTTTAAGTTTCCAAAAAAATTTCAAATTCTATACACATACATTGGGGATGAAATGTATATAACGTAGATACTGGTAAGAAAGTTCTCTGTGGACAAACGTGTTTGTTTTGTTAAAACAACTGGAAAAATACTTATCACCTCTTTCCTTTCAAACATTTTACCTATAAAAACTTCAACTCGAAAAGTCACCCAAAATCACAAAAAAAAAAAATCTAAATATAAATAAGAGTAACCATATCCTTATAAGATTAAATTCACTTAAATTATTTAATTCTTTCTTTTTCTCAATTTCTTCTGTATTTTTCAATATGTTAAAGAAAAAACACGTACACACAAACATTCAGACATAAAACAAACACACATGGGAGTTATAATACAGAGCAATAGCAACAACATTTCCCATTTCAATTGAAATTCCCACACAATACGAAGGAAACCTTTTCCTTCATGCGTGTTTGAGCCAATTTTGAAAATCTTACAAGTTTCATGTGTAAGGTATGCGATATACTCATGCTTGCTTTTTGCAATCCACAAAATTTAGAGAAATGTAAACGTGATTGCTTTGTGAACCAAGGTCTTCAAATATGTTTATTTAAAAAATTAAACAACAAAAGGAAGTGCACAATCACAAACGCAAACAAGTTCACCCTAACTACATAGTACATACTTACTTACGAGATTGTGAATACAATATTGCTTCTAATATATCCTTAGATTCGTAATGTATAAGGATGTACGTATGTATATTTTATACTTGTAGTTTTGAATTTGAAATTATTTCAAAGTCATTTGTATGTCTACATCTAACATACATATGGTACGATATGTGTGTGCTTATATGCGTGGTGTGGTTAGTTAATGGAGGCAATGCTACTTAAAAAGATTTAATAACCTCAAGTCACATTAGATACACTCTGTGTATGTGTGTATAGAGTAGTTCATATGTTTCTACTAATATGTATTTCCAGGATAGACTAAATGAAGATATCTAATGCCTTGGGGTTTAGTTGGTTACATTTATGAAACAACTATTCTAGAATACAATTCAAATTCATTTGTTTGGCAATATTTATCTTATGTCATTATCATTTCATATTCATATATTCATTAATACCTACATACATATGCTGTTGTTGAGGTTATTGCCATATTACTAATTTGCTTATTAAAATATAACTAACATATACTTAGTATAGTCTATGAATACATATTAATGTTTGGGTGATTACATTTGTGGGTAATTAGGCGTCATAGTGATTTAATTAGGATTTTATGAGTTTAAAAGACGATATCAGCAAGTTTTTTGGGAGTTATAATCCTCCAGGTAAGACAGGTAGAAAAAGTCGTTGTTTTTTTTTATATTTTATGCGTAAAAATGTCGCATCCCTAAGTCAGAGACTTCTCATATATAAATTTAAAATATAAAAATTTAAAGTTTTTATAAATATGCTCAATGCAATATAATAGAAAAATAAAAAAATTAAAATAAGCGAGCAAAAATATAATTACCAAATCTTGATGTAAATCATTAAGCTCCACCATATGTACTCTTTATCCTGTGATCTCTGTGATGACATTTTCATAATTTTTAAATGCTCACATTAAACTTTCAACCCTTTTTTTGGTTCATAGACCGTGGCAAGTATATATTGTATATACTGTCCCATTTGCATGTTATATATATTACTCTATCACATGAATAAACATAATTTTCATTAATTTAATATTAGCCTATAGGGCAAAAAGTGTCTCCGATGAGATACTAAGTAATTTTCAGGCCAGCTTCCGTTGTGTCGCGATTAAATGTTAACAGTCGTTGGTAATAACAATAACTACAACAACAACAACAACAACAGACGCATATATAATTAGTCAGCACCGAATTATGAGGTAACTCTTTCTGTTTATCAGGCTTGACATATTAATTTGCCAGCCCTATTTTTGTTGTTTAAACTTTGGATAACCCTCAAGGGAAATCTTAATGTAAAAAGGTACCAACAACAACAACAATAACAACAGCACGTAAGTAGCAAAAGAAAAAAAAATTCAGAAAAACTTGCTGAAATATTCAATGAGCTTTATAGCGCTTTACGAGTATGCTGTAATAAAAATATATATGTCTGCATATCCTCTCATACCTGGGACAAAGTTGTCTCACTCTCTCTCTCTCTCTCCCTCTCTCGCCCACACATTCTTTTTGTGTTAATTATTTTCTGTGTTAACGTGTCTTATTTTTTCTATTTGTTATGTATTGCTTTTTCTTATTTCCTTATGTCCTCTCCGCTTTGGTGCTTTACTCCTCGCGAAGAGTATCCTTTGGTGGAAGAGTAAAGGTATAAAATAAAAAAAAAAAATATGGTGAAACGTAATTAAAATTTGAAATGTTTACATTCGTTTGAGCACGACTGATTGGTTGGGGCTTAGGCCAATACTTTACGAGCAAATGGTTAGAAGTAATGTTTGGACTGACTGGAGTATATACTGTTTTGTGTAAATATTATTACTTTCATATTTGGTATTGCATATAAATTTTGAAGAAAAAAATTGTATGTTTTTCCTTTTTGTTTTGTTATTTTTTCAGTTAATTTCAATATGAAAGGTGAATACTTTTGTCATCAAAAATGTTAATTATCCTCTGGAGACGCATACATTAATTATCTGTTATATGTGCTTGGTATAAAGGAGATTTTTTCCTCTTGACACATAAGCACCTTTGTCTTATTGAATCGCCATACAAAAATATTAAAGAAAGAAAGCACGTAATTGTTTGAATTTTATGTACACTGAAAGAAATTTGTTTTAACTAGGGTAATTCATGATGTTGTAATGTCTTGATGTTGTCTACTGAAAACTGTTTTTCGCAAAGCAAGTTTCCTAAAGACAAGCGTTTTCTCCTTTGCACGAGTACCTCAGAATTAACATTTCGCTAGCCATCTTTACTTTTAGCTACCTGGGGTTGGAAATTCCAAGTTCTTCAGCGCTTGCTGCCTTCAGGAGCGAAGATAGAGTCTTCTATTTCCTTTGACTTTCACCAACGAAAACCGAATATAACATCTTTTAGGTTGAAATCTGCCATTCCATACGTTTGACATGATCGAGCCAGTACAACAGCTAAATTTTGATGCGCTGAACTATGTCAATATCAGAATACAGCTCGTACAGCTCATGTTAGTACCTTATTCGGCACTCCCCACTAACGCAAATAGGTCTATAGATTTTTTATGCGACATTTCTCTTGAAAATTGCACTCCTTATTTCAACTAACTTGTGAAGTATCTAGAATACAGCTCCATATGTAAAGGGAAGGATGACGAGAGACCTGTAGAGATTGTTTTAGTTCCTTAAGATAGGGCTAGATTTCTCAATTGCTGATCCTTAGCATGATCTCATCAATTTTAACTGTATAATGAGAGCTATCATTCTGCAAATTCAAATAAGTTTTGCAGAAATACCGAGGCCTATAAATTTGGAGAAGGACGAAATCAAATTGTTGTCCCCAGGTAAGAGGGCTTCTTGAAGGCTTTAGAAATATTGGCTTAATTATTGATGAAATGTAGACGGAGTATAACGGTATTTCGGCATTTTCTATCTTATTGAAGGTCACATTGTCACATGTACAATATGGTACCTAAACTGAAGACGAGTGGCAAACATTTTTCGAATCTAATGCAAAATAAAAACCTTAAGGAAATAATCCAACATTTCTTGAATCTCTTAACATACTTGGAGTGCACTCAAATAAGTTCTACAGACTTTGGAGCACTTTTAATGATAATCGCGATTTTCCTACGTGTAACAACAACCATCTTCAACTTTATTGTGAAATCACAATAAATCAGTTTACATGTTTGAATATTTCGACAGCATCAATGAGAAAAATAAGAAAATACAAGTACGTAAACACAAATAAATATTATTTCATGTTAAGTATAAGCATACAAAAGGGATCAATTAAAATTGGCCATATATATTCGACATTTCATTACAAACGCCAATATTGGCAAATATCATCCCACACCCATATTCAGCTTGAAATATAAAAAAGGATATAAAAATGATGATAGAAATAGAGGGGGAGAGAGAGAGAGAGAGAACAAAAATATAGCGGAGTAACAAAAAAAGTATCCTATAATTACTAGTCTCATAAAGGACAGACAAACACCTCGATATAAGGATCTGTAAATTCCCACAAAAACCTAACTGGTTGGAGTATAATGGTTGTCGTAATAGATCACACATTACATTTATATTCTCACACAAACACGCACACAAGCGCGTTCACCGATGTTGAGGTGAAAGAGTCCTTCTTTCGTCCATCGATACTGCGGAATCAAAATACTGCACGAATAATTGCTTTTGTTTTATGGCATGCTACGAGATTAATGATCCAAACGCTTTTATGTGTAAATCTTATATGTGGTTATACGATGCGATGCGATGTATATGTGATGGCATGCAATGTGATAGTAGTGTTTTCGTATATAAAAGGACATTCACAGGTTTTGCTATACCAGTCTGAAGGGGGGAGGGAGAGCAAGCACTCCGTAAGGATTTACTACTTGCTATTTTGCTTGATTTTGTTTTATAGTTTTCTTGTTTTTGTTTTGGCGATAATATTCATTGTTCTTTTGTGTACACTTATGAGTGTGTACGCATGTATGTGAGTATTTTTATATTACCTATGGCAGCTAATCATTGTCAAAATGCATAAACTTTTGTCCCATAATGAATGTTAGCTACTGTGCGTATTGAGAGTCTTCTTGTCGAACTGTGCAGAGTTGTCACCTAGTCTAAATACAATAGTTTTAGTATTCTACTGTAATGAATATCATAAAGTAGAATTAGAAAGAAAATTTCAGTTAACGAATTTTTATTGTCATTTCTTGAAAATCAAACAAATTTTATTACGTACTCAGACGCAAAAGGTTTTGAATCATTTAATTTCTCTATTTTTGTTTCTCCTAAAAATTATAATTGTAATTTTTAAATAAAAAAACTAATAAAAATTCATATAATAAAACAAAAATTAGTAAATCAACGTGAAAAATTCGCAATATGGTTCAAACAATTAGCGGCCGCGAAGTATTGAATATTTTGAGTGCATTCAGAGAACCGGTTAATCTTGCGGCCATCGTTGAGAAGGTGGCCGAAAAGCATGCTCAAACTAGCGAACAAGTGGAGCCACTAGTATTGGCTGCACTCGAAGGTTGTATACGTTATGGATTCATTGAGAAACATCAAGATTTCTATTACGATCTCAATGATGCAATGGATGCTCTGGAGAATGACTTCCCGAAAGACGACGATACAGTTCTGGAAGATGTCGAGAGTGTAGCAAGTATAGAAAGTGGTGGCGAACATAAAGCTAAATCGAATACCAAAGTAGAGAACCAATCGTATCCTATACCATTTGCCACACAATCGAAACAATCTACTGGAGCTAAAGAACAAAGTGAAGTGAAAAAGGAGGAAGCAAAGGATGAAGACGCATACGTGGATGAGGAGTGTGATGACGATGGCGGTTATTCGGATGATGATAGGCGAAAAAGCCCATGCGATTGTGCTGCTTGCCGTCGCGAAAAGGCACGACGTAGAAGTCGTAGTCGCAGTCGCGGTATGAGACGATCAAGCCGTCGTCGTCGTCGTTAGATGTTTTGCAATCAGAACATGAGAGTATTTGATTAAATTGTCAGTCGTGATGGAAACATTTTTTTTTGTTATTTCGAGAACATGTTTAATAAAATTTTGATGTGATGAAGGTGAGAAATTGTTTCGATTTAAACGATAGAATGAACAAAGTAGATTTGGAGTAGCATATACTTTTATATTCTCAAAATATCACTTTTTTTCTCAGTTGAATGTGCTTTGATAAAAGAAAAGGTTTTGTAAACAAAAACTTCTAACTAGTAATATTCCGAATCTGAGCATTTAAAGAATTTTTCATTTCTTGTAAATAATTTGTATTTGAAATTGTAAATTTGGCAACTCTGTTCGAAAGTAATTCAACAAACTACATCATCATATATCCTAACGTAGTAACAATAACTCAGCAACTACAATACGTTTGGCCATCCTATATATCTCCCAGCTTTTACATTCCTCCCTCCATCATCGTACGTAAATTACTCGACAACTAATTATGGTTGTTTTATTTCGTATTCTTTTTGCTGCTCTACAATTTGACAAATTTCCTGTAAATACATTCTGAGTTCTGAGACTCATATGGGACAATTTGCAATAAATGTCAAGAATACGTATAAAGTGAGGAAAATGTAGAGGCGGTTTGTTGTTTGTCCGGTCGACAGTCGGATGCTATAATTTTCTGCTTCTACTCGACTATATCCTACAAATGGAAAAGTTCATATAATACATATGTACTTTCGTACTTTGTCTTTAATGAGAATCAATGGGCTCTTTGAATAAATGTCCCTTTTCGTAATAATGGTTTGTTTTACAGTAGGTACTTTACCTTAGTTTAATGTGTTGAGGTGTTACCATAAATAGTCTACGACGCAAATACATACAAATTGAACAATATAATGAGCGTGGAATAAAAACTTTAAAGATTTATTTCTTTATTTCATGCGTTACATTTGTAGAAGAGCGATGTGCACATTAATACAATGGTGGATGACATAATAACGAAGGCGTTTTCTTTGGTATTATCTATATAAAATGCTATCCATTTATTGCTTTCTCTTGAGCAATGTCAACATTGTAGTTGGGCTGATGTTATCATGGTAATAATTTTTTTATTCTGCTTGTATTAAAATTGTAGTTGCAAAAAAAAATTACCATTATTGTAGACCATGCTGATTGGTACCTCTTTTTATTAGAAGGAATGTAATCAGCAATTTTCAGTCACTACAAATTATTTTTACATATTTTCCATTTAATCATACTTAAACAAAATTTTTGGGTGCCATAGCTCAGTGGTTAGTGCGTTGTCCTTCTGATTTGTAGGTTGTGGGTTTAATCCCCGGCTGAAGCATTTAATATCGACAGGATTTTTCTTCCGAACGGTACCCACCTGCCGGCAAGAATTGGAAAATTTTCCGGCAGTAACAAATTGTCAAAAAATGCTTCTTAAACGAGCTCTGTAACAAAACTAAGTCAAGGTGATGTCATAAGGGTTTTGCCGTTCAGAACCGGATAATTTATGTAGGACCTTTCTAATGCTGTCCAAATTTAACACGCACAAGAGTATTAGAAGAGAAGCTCGGTGGTATCACAATGGAGTTTTCTGACCTAAGTGTGTCCTCTCAGAGAGAGAGAGAGAGAGAGAGAGAGAGAGAGCGCAGCCGCATAACCTAACCTAACCTAGGTGCGTATGCAGCAGAAACCTAGTACACATTAAATTTCCAAATGAATTGATACGTTCGAAAATGTGCGGAATCTGATGGATGGATGATGGATGCAAAATTATGTTTTCGTAAGGTCGAAAACGATGTTTTGTTCTCGACTATGATCGGTTTTTTCAATTACTTTGTAGGTATACAAGTTAAAGATAAAACATAATAAATGGTGGACAACTTAGGTTTCAAAGAACCTTCCACGAGCTTCTTTTCCAGTACTGCAGGGGGGTTCATTCTTCATTTTTACAATATTGGAATGGAGCTCATGTGACATAATTTTTTGTGAATTCTTTCAGGAATCTTTGTTCAAAGAAATACAAATTGTTTATCAACATTTAGAAAACAATTGAAAAACATATTTTTTGTTAAAAAAAAATGCAGTTGAACTGACGAACGCATCATCCACGTGAACTACGGTATTCAAGTACAACCGAATGACAAGAACTTGGCTTGTTTGTTGAAAATTTACTATTATACGAAAAATAAAAACATGCATATAAGGCAAATGGGAGATAAGACTAACGAACATACTCAAGCTCATATAAAAATCATTATACCCATATATCATAGTCATAGTCATACAGAAACTTGACTAAGAACATAACAAGCTTACAAACGGATTATGTATTTGATATGAAAATTAAGTTTTATTCCAAAAACGAGGACATAAATAATTAACTAACAACCGACACACCAACAACAAATAAACCAAATGTTTTTTTTTTCTGTGTGTTTGGGGCTCAAATAAATGATAAATTTTGAAGCAAACACAAGACGAACAACAACCAGATAAGTTCGTTTAATATTTATGACAACTCCAATGATTTCATCCAAGTATATTCATATATATATATATATATATATATATATATATATATATATATATATATATATATATATATATATATATATATATATATGGGTAGTTATGTATGTATGTATGTATACATGTGGGTTTTTGAATGCGCTAGTGTGTGATTTACGACATACCAAGACAATCTGCAACAAATATCATATACCATATATGTGCTATGAACAAGTACATACACATATAAGTAGACAAAAGTAATTCCTCATTTTTATTATTTACTAGAATCTGATGGCAGTGGTGTGATTAACACAATGAAAATGCAAAAAAGAACAACCAAGAAGTATGTCCGTGCATTTTTACATGTACAAAGATGTCCAGTAAGTACAAGATTCATGTAACTATGTACAACTAATATATGCTTAAAAAGTCTCGGGATTATTAAAATATACTTTTGTTTGCTAATATTTTTTGCGTTTCTTTAAAGAATCACTTAATTTATTATTTAAATTTGAAATACCTTTAAAAATCAATTCAAAAACCACCACTTAATATATACTTTTTTATGTAAAGACATTTAGGCCCGTAGTTATAGTCAAAGTTAGAACCATATTAAAGTGTTTGACATATTTTCCATACAAAAATCTGTCAAAAAGCCGATTCTAACTTTAAGATGGGAACATTTCGATTATTTTTCATATGAAATAATCTAAAAATATTCAAGCAACGCACTTGAATTACATGTACATAGCATATACATATAGACCTTATACAACCACCATTTGACTATTGTTGCTTTTGTCCAAATCAATAATGACAAGTTCAATAAAGATTTATGACTTTTGTAGTGTTGTGGTGAAATTCACATGGGACAAAAATGATGGCACGGACATATTTACTACGGTTGACGCTGGCTACTAGGGTAGCTACAACTATCTGCAGTACATACCTACATATATATATCATATGTACGTGTTATTATTACTATCACTACTAGAACTATTACTTTTATATAACATATCATATATAGTGTATAATAAATACCCTGTAGTCCAGGCGATAACTATTTGCTCTTTGTAGTTAGTTATAAAGTCAATTTGACCAAGTGAATGTATACCTGAAAAGCAATTGTCCAACGAACTATTCAAAAACATTGTTGAGGGGTGAGGTAAAAGTGAAAATCCAATTTTAAAAGCTTAGCTATGTTTCGATTTCTAAATTGTAGTACATATCTGGTTAAAGGTAATGCACCGTGCGTCAGTTATACGAATTCTTCCATATTGAAAACCTATTTCAATATATTTTTTTACTTTCTTTGTTTAACCCAGAATTCGATGAAGGGTCATTATTTTGTTGTCGTAAAGGAAAAAAGTTTTTTTAAATCATTTGGCGATTTCAATGGTAGTCTTGGTAGTTAGTTCAGAGCTAAATTCATTCAATCACCCTGTTAACTGAAGCCAACTAATGCAGAGAGAGTTCAATTGCCTACCTACAAGCACAAAAGGAAAGAAAAATAGGCAAATGGTAAATTAATACAAAATCAGTCACATACTTGTATATGAGAGAGAACTAGTGAAACTATCATTGCTCGACTAGTTTCGTTGCACTGCAGTGTGGTAAAATTTATTTGTAACATTGATGTTTGATAAAAATATCTAACTTATTATTTATATTTTTGGTATCACCATTTGTTGTTGTTATTATTATTATTATTATTATTATTATTATAATTTTATTATTTCACATATCCATAAAATGTATGTATATAAATATGAATATATGTAGTACTCGTATGGGACATGTGTCGCTCGTTATATTTATGACCAACACTTGACTTTATGATTACTGGGCTCTGTCATTTTATTATACCCTGCATAATGCAATATGCATGGTATATTTTTATCTCCCTCTTTCCTTTTTTAAGTACATATATACAGTTTCGTATGCATATTCATTAATAGTATGTTTTTGTAAGATAAATTATATCATTTTGAATAATAAATATGCTAACAAGTGCAGATTTTGATGGATAACATTGTGTCAATTGATCAAAACTACTTTCTCGGTTATCTTTTCTTTTGGGAATAATAAAGGGAGTGAGGCTAATTTATTTTATTATTAGTATTGAGGTATGTATGTGGCTATATTATGTACTATGTCTGCACCCATATATTTAGTCGCTTACCATGTTTTTTTCTCGATGAAGTTTTATGATGTGTTAAGGAAAAACTTTCAGAATTAAGTAAGTATTTACGTACATCTAACTAATGTTTTTTCCATTTCTATATGTTATATTCTCTTGTGAAATATTGTAAATTAATGACTTGGTGACTGTGATTTGTATATAGGGAAACTTTTTGTCATAATGTGGTCAGCAGAAAAGTTTCTATACGAATATAGAATGTATGACTACTTACGATTCGAATTTGTTTATTTTGCTATTTAGTTGCAGAAATTAATTCAAATAAATCTAAATTTATATAATGAATCCACGCTATATCCACAAATTATAAGTACCATGGCCAAGTCATATTTCAATATTTTTTTTTTTTATTATTAACAAGTGCTTGATGCTACATCCTATAGATGACACTACTTAGTTTTGCGGTACTTTGGTTAGTGCGAATATCCTTTCTGGTCAAGGTAAATATACTTAAACTTCGATTCTACCAACTCGGCAAGGATTTCAAAATTGGTCACAATTGTGTTCAGAATAATATAGCTTTACTATTCAAGAATTTGGAAAATTTCTATACGCTGATGAGTGGTAAAATGTTGCTAACAACTTGTTGAATGTAATTTCTTTTGGAAGGATTTAAAAGTCAGCGTTGTTATATATTGTTCAGGCTGAAGTCGTTGGACTGTTCACTTTACAGAATGCTAGAAAGTAAAGCTTGCCCTACGTACATTCAGCAACACTCTGTAGGTTGGATAAGGAATTCTTAGAAAGAGTATGAGTTGAAATACAGTAATAAGTGCCTTGGCATGTTGTTCAATAAGTAGTCTTTCAATCGTTAATTGACATTTGCTAAGAAATATTTTTATCTCCGCAAAATGCTTCTGTCATGTTCTGTCGAGGAAATCAGAAGTTCATTCTTCCATGAATGTCTAAAACAATTCGGTAATAACTGTTCGAAGTTAATGTACTTAATCGTTAACAGCTTAAATATAATTTTTCGCTCTTAGTGCATATATGTTTGCATTACATTTAATAGAAATTATTTCTATTAAAAACATTTCGGCATTATTGTAAACATATGTAATGAGTGCGGGCAGCAGATGGATGTTATTGAGCTTTATCGATATCAGTTTAAAGATAATTTTCGATATGATTTTGGAAAGGTTTGAATGATTGTCGACAAAAACCAAAGATCAAATAGGTTTCGATCTTATCAAAAAATAGTATTCGCCGACAATCCTCCAGGAGTTCTCCCGAAAACTGTAGTAAAGGAGGCGCCTAGGTGAAGAATGTGTAAGATTTTTTCATCATAAGTGAAAATAGATATTTATTGAGATTTATAGAGCATAACTTTTAATTTTCAATAGTAAGTTCGATTTCTGAATTAAATGATAAGTCCTAAGTATCGCATTGTCATGATAATCGATGATAAATCATTACAAATATACACGAATAATGGCGAACACGCTGAAGTGAAAAATATAATTCTAAAATATTGCCCAGAGTACAAATAGCTCGAATTTGTTGGGGAATGTACAATACAGTTTCACCTTTCGAACAATAAACATCGATAATACATAATCAGTGATACAGGGTTGATTCGTATATGAATTATTAGAAATATTATTAGAACATTAGAAAAAACATAACAATATACACTTTACGTTGGCAAGAATGAATGAATCCGCAAAATATTATACAATGCGACAGCGACAATAAAACTTGGAGCAATTTTTTCTATTTTCACTTTAGGGATTTTTATCATCAGAATTTACTATACTCAAATCAAATTGATTCCGTCCGATATGCTCGATTAATGTGACACATAATAAAAGGCGCATTTAATTGTACAATTCGCATTCTCAACCTCACTACATTCACCTGTTTGGGGGGCAAAATAAGATACAACATAAAAGAGCAAACTGAAAATGACCAATAACTCATTAAGACGCTGACACGACAACAGAAAAGTGCATTTAAGCATAAAATGCCGGAAATTGAAAGAAAATTTCCGTTCAACAATTTTCGACATGGACGATAAGCACAACATTTTGGTAGTACGATAAGTAGGTAAAGAATAATAATAAAAACAATAACAATAATAATGGTAATATACGACACATTCATCACAAATAATGACAAGAAAACCAATAACAACAACAACAAGTATAGGCACAATAACAATATCAGCAAAAGAAAGCAATTAAGCACATGAAAGGAAGCTTAAAAGAAATGAAATGAGAAGTGCGTGTGTGACATGACATGATTATCAGTTAGTTTGCAGCGAGCAGTGAGTGAACAATAAGATGGGCATGGTAAGAAGACACCTTCTCTCACAATATACATAGGACATATACACAATACGCGTCATTATCCCCAAATTTCATTGACTCACACCGAACGCTCTCGTATGTTTCTGCTCCACATTCATAACTAACTATCTAACTAACACCCACTCAATTCGGTGATAATGATGTGTTTGTCGATTAGACAATGAGAATGTCCTTTCAATGAAGTGCCTTGCCGAATGTGCCATGTGCGTGTCTACTTTATTTTTTTTTCTCTGCACACATACATGCTATGCTAACGATAACTAAATATGTCCTTTCACGCACACATGTGTAATGAGCTTCTACATACTAAATATATCTTTATAGCAAATGAATCGCCATCATTACTCGTCTATGAATGTAAGCATGAATATCAGTAAGTAGTAGTAGTAGTAGTTGTAGCAGCATCTTGAAAGTCCTTCCTTTTTTCATTATGTTCGTTTGACTATAGTGTGAATTATTGGGTCATTTCGAGAGGAGGTTAATTAAGCGTAGACTTATATGAGAATAATGTTATGCGTGTGCTTAAACGTAAGGATGCTCGTGTGAAACAACTTGTGCATTTTAATGGTGATTTTTATTTGCTACAAAATATAAACATTATTTTAGTTTTAATTGCAGTGTGAAAAAGGAATAATGAAATGTTCTTATCCTTTTTTGTTTGTTAGTTTGATAGTTGTGCTGTCGTTTTTTTATTCAAGTGTTAATTTTAACATTTGTATCATTTGCACGTACTATTATTACACTCGCAGTGGCAGCTTTAAGTTTAGTAAGTTTCAGATGTCGTTTACTCTTGCAAACTACTTGGTACCATGATATTTTTCCTAAACATTCATTGAATATATCGATTTCTAAGAGTAAGTTGAGCATATAATATATGCATATACATATATATTTATATTTCAGGTATAGCAAATAATAACAAACATTTTTAAATAAAAACGGCTTTATTGTTTTTCAAAATATTCACCATAATGATCAATACACTTTTGCATTTGTTCAAACCATTTGTATAGCAGTTTTTCCATTCCTCTTGAGACACTTCCAAAACCTCGATTTTGAAGGCTTCAACTGCTTCTTTTTCGCTCGTAAACCATTAACCACGTAGTTTACCTTTGATATTCGGGAACAAGAAGAAGTCATTGGGTGCCAAATAAGGACTGTACGGAGAATGGGTCATCAATTCGATGTTTTGACTGCTCAAAAATTCACCTCTTTAACGAGATGTGTGAGAGCTCGCATTGTCATGATGGAGAACGATTCGTCTTTGGCGGTTGGTTTTGCGAATTTCTCTGAAGACTTTCGGCAAAGAAATGGTCGTGTATCACTCAGAATCTACCGTTTTACGTTGCTTAAGTGGAACAGTGGCCATCTGAGCCATTCGGCGGATGACACAGGCGACCATTTGCTTCGATGTGCTGCGGGACCGAACAACTTTTGTTAGATTTGACTCGTCTTGGAACACCCACACGGTCGATTGCTGTTTTGCTTCTGGTTCATACGCATATATCCATGATTCGTCACCTGTCATGATTTTGTACACGTCTTTTGAAGCACCACGGTCGAACCCTTTTTTGAGCTTTTGATAAATTATGGGGTATCCAACGACAGCAAATTTTTTTTATAACTAACTGTTAATGCAAAATCGAATGTATTGAAGTGGAACTAATGTGCGATCTTACATTATCAGTTCATGCACTGCATCGATGTTTAGTGGCACAACAACCAATTTTAGACGACCTTCACGGAATTCGTCGGTGATCGAACTGCGACCACGATGGAATTCACAATACCAGCGATATACTGTGGTTTTTGATGGCGCTTTATCGACGTACAAAGAATTGAGTTCATCGACACATTCTGGTTGAGATAATCTACGTCGAAAGTTATGAAAAATTATTCAACGGAAACTTTCTTTTGAAATTTCCATTTTTTGGCCAAATTGATTTTCTTAACTCACTGCCAACGAAACAAATAGCACTTGTACATCAAAATGTTGAGAGCCACGTTTCTGCTAAAAAATGTTAAACTTTATTATTATGTTGCCATATTTTTGCTATTGACATTAGTGTTGCCAGATCCCGAAATATAAATAGTAGCCCTCATACTATAGATTGGAGCCTCTACATACTCTGTCCAGTTATTTGTTCAAACTAAAGCTGAACACGTCTTCTTACACTCTAGCTAGAGTCTTCTTAGACTCTAATCATTCTTTTAAAGAAAGTCGAGATCTTTCTCAAAGAATGAAAAGAACAGTCCATAGAATCTTAGATATTTTATACTTCTGTCAATTGAACGTGTGTGTAAAGACGATAATTTCAGGTTTAGCTTAGAATTATTGCAATAATGATGAAATAATTTTTTTCACATTTTTTTTACATTAATTTCGTAGAGCTGTTTGCGGCTTATAAATGTCACATATTTCTTTTTAATTTGGTAGTTCTGGTAGTTCTTGATCGTCTGGTAGTTTTAATATGAATTATCAAATATATGTATTTCAATATATGTAGGTTTGAAATGTTAGGCATAATCGCTGGAATCGTATATCGTATATTTAACTTTACTTTAATTGATATTCAATATTTTTTTATATATAGAATAAGTGGGTGCTACTTATTCCAAACAAGCAACAACTACCTATCATACAATTAATCATCAACTTGTTACATTTCAGTTGTCAAATCAATTGCTTATCACTTTTCGTACACCACTAAATCTCAATTACTTGTACAAATTCGAATACGAATATACAAACATATATCAGCATTAATAAAAAAGAAAACCCAAATAAAAATGAACATGTGTTAAATTATCTAATAGTTGCTATTAGACAATAACGCCAACAAATATAAGAATAACAAAAACAACGAAAAAAAATTCAATGAACAATACGATAAGTTATTTACTTTTATGATGGTCTTACTATGTGCTATTTTTTATTGCTTATTGTTTGAGGTCATTTTTCATAAAGTCGCAAAATCGAAAAAACAAACAACAACCCCACAAAATATTTACTTCTCCTTTACTTCTCCTCTTCTCTGTTTCTTTATTTTTTGTATTCTTACATTGAAAGTAAGCAATGTGATTGACTTGATGTTGGGACGAGTGTCACGCTGCAAATGTCAAAGTACATGACATTATCTATTATTGTGTGAATGACCAACCATCAACCTTGAGCTAATGCATGAGGGTGCGTATAATAACAATAGTAAAACCTGCTTATCCGACTTGTAGCAGTTTTTTATTACACAACACACACATATGCTTAGCAACCAAAGTGTGGAGTAGTATTTGGAGAAAATTTGACACAAACTTGTGTTAATCTCGCTTTAATTGACAGCTGGGAAAGGCGAAAAAAAATGAAAAGATTCATAACTTTTTTGTTATTCTTTTAATATGTTTGACAATCATTTAATTGATGATCCAACAGGCATTGAAGTGAACAATTGCTTTTTATTAGATGTCTTTTGATGGTGGGAACAAATATCGTCAGAAATACTATAGATTTAACTTTTAAAGAAGGGGAATCTTGTTGAGCGAAAAACGCGAAATAGCTCTACGTTGGAGTTTCGTCCTAGCTATATTCTACAATGATTCACAAAGGCCAAAAGCGGGCCTTATATACATTTTGCTTTTATAAAATTTTCAAGTTTTAAGTTTCATACATATGGTGAAGAACCTTGACTGCTCTTCTTGGTAGATTTTGAACAGCATCACCTTTCTGGGGAGCAAAATGCCATGGAGTTGGTCGAATTCGGAATCGAAATGGTGAACCTTTGCCACTTGTCACACTTGCCATGTAAATGGCCGAGGTTAAGCTTTTTAAATTGATTTATTTTTAAACTTGGCAATATATGAGGATATATTTTAGCTTTAACATTTTCTTGCACTTGTCCAATATATTAAATAGTAATATTTCTACGGGGTGCCGAAATAATAATAATTAATACTGAAAAGATTTTTCTTTCGAACGGTACCCACCTGTCTGCAAGCAATTGGCAATTCTTCCGACAGTAACAATTTGCCATGAAAATCTTCTGAAAGAACTCTGTGACAAAGCTCAGAAAAAGTGATGTCACAAGTGTTCTGCCGTTCGGAACCGGCTAAAATAAGTATGTTCCTTCTAATACTGTCCAAAAATTTAACACGCACAACAGCAATGGAAGAGAATCTCGGCCAAAAAGCCCTTTGAGGCTTTAAGTGACCCACATTTATTTATTTTTAATATTTCTACAAGTAAATGTGTGTACTTTGTGAAAGTGAGCAACGTAAATATTGGTGTGCTTTCTCAGATTGTCTGTCAATACACTGAAGTGCGTCGTTTGTGGGAGCTGTCACTTTATGACATATTTTTTCAACCTTAAAGTGAAACAACGCACCATTTTGCGTTTGGCCTGTTTTTTACCATATTGGACACAATTTCAAATCGTCACATCTTCGTTGTTTTCCAATTAATTTTGTTCAGATTTATATCATTGTTTATTCTTTACAAGAGTTAACTAAAAATTAGATCCCAGAAAAAGGCGCTGTTTTTTTCAATATTCGACACTGTCTACGCCAGAAAATTACGTCGCGCGCACTGTCTGGTGGTTTGTGGTGCCACCTTTATAGAATGCGAATGCAACTCTGACTTGATCAGTCAGCAGTCGGTTCGTTGGTTCTTGTTCTTCTTTTTTTCACTTACTGGTATTTTTCCCGACACGAACAGTGCGCGCATTTTCTTGTTTAATTTTTTATCTCGAGTGTTTTGTACTCTATGAACTTAATAAGTATTAATATATTCTTAATAATTTCCATTCTGGAACATATTATAATTCGCTTTAATAATAAATTGTGTATATCACGTATACATAATTCGTTTAATAATAATATACAACGTTTTATATATATCCCGAGGTTTATTTTGTACGAAATAAAATACAATAAAAAACAATTGTTTCTGATACACATACTTTTCTTTATCGTTTCAATACGGAATTTCTTTCGACAACGAAATTAACGGAATAAATTAAAATTTGATAAAACCATATATTTTGAACAATGGTATTGGCCACAAACGAAAGGCTTAACTATTTAAAAGGTGATAAAAGGTGTGCTGATGCAAATACAACAGCAACAACAATTAACCATCAGAACAAATGGCAGAAAATCACCGACAACAACAGCAAGATTTGACATCAGTCATCAACAGCAATAGTTTGCAATTGGAAAAGATGAAGGCGGATAATTACGTTACCCGAAAACATCAACAACCCCGAAAACATAGTCAAGATTTGTCATCCAGTTCTCAATAGCAATAGTTCGAGACTGCATCAGACGAAAACGAAAAATAATGACATATCCAGCAAACACCAACAGCGACCACATCGACAAGTAGATTTTTATATTTATTTATTATTAATTATTATTTCTTTAATTTAAAATCGGTTAAATTTAAACAATTTTAATTTCTCAGAAAGCAAGAAGCAGTCGGTAATTGTGTTAGCAGAAACATCAACTCAACCAAGGCATGAGCCCACTGGCATTTCTCTCACATACACAGACACAATTTCAAATACTCATATTTCCGTCGTTTACTAACTGATTTGGTTCAGACTTATATTGTTGTTTATGCCTGCCAAGACTTAACTAATCTTTTATTTAGATTTAAGAAAAATGTTAAGGATGGTATTAGAGAGTGCATACGATCAAAGCGTCAACTCTACACTCTACCATGTAGATCACTCCACACAGTGTATGTAGTACACTAAGCAATAACATCCAAGCATTCTACTCTTATAGACAGACACGCAATATATTGGTATATCTTCTGCAAAAGGAAACCACATTTAGAACAAAATCTATGATGTCAATAAAATTTGGGTTACTTTAAAAGTAAATAAGTACAAGTTAATAGAAATTGTAGTAATAAAAGTGAAAATAAAGCCCAAAAAGTTCACAACTTAGTTTCATAATCAATTGCGGTTACCACAAAATTCGCATTACAACATGAAGCGTTGGTTAGAAGTTTTCTGTCTAGTCCCTTTTTGATGTGTGAGCAACTGTAAATTGAAAAATATTAAGTGCGTTTCTTTAACAGGTAAAGTGTGTGAGATAAAAGTTATGATATTGTTATTGATTCTCTCTTTTTATGTGGTTTACATGTAATGGCATTTCTAATAAAATAAACAGATTCGTACAAAGATATTCACATATGAAAAAAACGCAATAAAAGACATATGTCTTTTCATAACACCAACTACAGCCCATAGCGAATAAGTTGATTGCCTTACTCCCTCCTTCTTCATCTTCTATCATTTTCGTATTTCGTCTTATGGATGAGTAACTTTTAAAAAAACGTTTCTCAGTATTAATCCCTGTTGATTGCGCTGTTAAGTACTTATATGAACATACACACACATTGCTATACAAGTTTTCGAATGTGTGTGTGTGGGTGGTTGGGTGCTTCAATTGTTTCTCCATTTCTAACTTATTTAAGCGCTTCACGTACGACGACCAAATGCCAAAAGCTTTTCTCATTGAATTTACTCCACTCTATTTCTTATTCTTATTGTTGTTGTTGTTGTTGTTGCCGATAAACCCACTTGTAATGTTTGTCTTTGACCCTATTATTTGCGAAATTACCTTTATTCTCTATAGAAGAGATGTATACATGTATACACGTACATAGTACATACAATATATTGTATATGAATGTGTATTATGCAGGTGAATTTATTTTCGTTCGCTTGGGTTAATCTACTCCTTAAGGAGTTTTACTTGATACACATATACAAATGCCAACATATACATATAAATATATATGTATGAATATGGTACATTCCAATTGCTTTGTATTACTGCTACCCTATCTTTAGTGAGTTGATTGTTGGGAGCTAAACGCGTGTGTACAAAGCGATTATCATTTCTTTAAGTGATATTTCACATCACCTTGAGGTATTTTGCTCTTTATAGCTTCAAATTGTTTGTATCAGAGAACATTTATTTGTTCAATAAGATCAAGTAGAAAACTGGAAATTAAAGTTAATCACAGAGAAGGTACAATTAAATGAGAGCCAGAATTATGTAGTAGTTGCTGATGCTGACTGCTGTGTGTTGTCTAAACGTTCTTTTCTGTTAAAAATAACCCTTCTGAGGTGAAAGCATGTCTATTATCTTAATGAAAGCTAAGGCATCTTTTACTGAAGCTAATTTAATGTCACGCAGACTGAGAAAGCCCGCGCTGGAAATTTTCCTCGTAATGCTGAAAGGCTTCATTGTCCTCTAAGCAAATTCTTTTTAAATTGATTCATTTTATGAAGATCATACCTGATGTGATGGTCTGATAAGTAGGAAGTGAGAATCTTCAATTTAGCTTGATCAAAACTGATGGACTGGGACATGCGATCGGTTTGGTGAGCCCCTTGGCTTACTTGGGACCAAAACAAGTTCTAGAATGGCTAAATGCGTCACAAGAGAGGGAGATAATGAGTTATGTTTTACTACATATATATAAAATATGGAATAGATACACATTTTCATATACAAGGTATAGTAAAAACTAATCCATTATTTTTGCATTAAATTTACGGTTTTATTTACCATAATTACAATGATCCGATTTGGGTCAAATATACACAATTTTGTTCGATAACTTGTTGCCATTTTGAAGGTAATTTCATAATGCCACTCTCATAGAAACCTTCGTCCCTATTGGCAAAAAACTGGGACAGTCGATTTTCACAAGCTTCTCTTGGAGCGAATTTTTCACCAGCAAAATCATTCGCCATAGACAGGAACACGTAGTAATCACTTGGCACCAGGTCCGGACTATAAGGTGTATGCACCAGAACCTCCCAACCAAGCTCCCGGAGCTTCTGGCGAATCACGATCGATGTGTGTGGCCTGGCGTTCCTGATGTCCTGATGGAACACAATTCCTCTCGTAGTGGCCAAAGCTGGCCCCTTCTGGGCGATTGCTTCGTTCATACGGTCCAATTGTTGACAGTACAGGTCTGAATTAAGAGTTTAGCCGTAGGGGAGCAGCTCATAGTAGATGATTCCCTGCCAATCCCACCAAATACACAGCAAAACTTTCCTGACCGTCAATCCTGGCTTGGCCACCGTTTACGCCGGCTCACCGCTATTCGATCACGACCGTTTTCACTTGACGTTGTCGGAAGTGACCCACTTTTCATTAACAGTAACCATCCGCTTCAGAAATGGATCGATTTTGTTGCGATTCAGCAGCGATTCGCAGATGGAAATTCGGTCCATGAGGTTTTTTTTGCGTTAACTCGTGTGGCACCCATACATCGAGCTTCTTTTTGTATCCAGCCTTATTTAAATAGTTCCAAATGGGTTTTTGTGCAATGTTTCGCTCCTGGGCAATAGAAACAGTGCTTACATGACGGTCAGACTCGACGATTTCCTTTATTTTATCGATATTTTCGACAATTGGCCTACCAGAGCGTTGTGCATCCTTGACATCAAAATTACAGGAAATGGATCGACGAAACAAAAATTGGCTGTTACAGTATCAGGATCATAAGCACTATTCACATTTTCAGTCGTCTGGCTTGCGTTTTCGCCTTTTCGAAGAAAAACTGTTAACTGTCTTTTCTCTTTACGCCATCTAGCGTAACCCGATCTCACTTATACAACGCGAGATACAGATTACTAAAGCCTTCTATTAGAAAAATTATTTCTTTTTACTACACCTTATATTATAAAGTATCTACCGAAAGCCACAGCTTAAGATACAATTCGAATTGTTCATTGTGGGGTACCTACTCTATCCAACAAGAATGCTTTGATTCCGTTCTCCTTTTCTAGTCTGTTTTATAGTTTAATTAAAGTTTTAGGTTATCCATATTTTTGAAGTTCTTTTTGGCCTAAATTAATAACAATTGGTATCAAATGATATATTTTTTTCTTGTAAAAGTCATGAAATTTCTCATGCACAGGTTTCCTATAAGAGAGTGATATGAGACAAAAAGTACTAAGTTAAAAAAATTTTTTTTATGATTTGATTAAATGATCTTTTTTTTGTAAAATCTACTTAAGAAATATGAATAAAAACCAGCCTGTATAAATTGAACTTAGTACCCATGGTATTTTATGCAACCCTTATCACCATTATACCATAAAAACTAACTAGATAAATGCTGTAATTGGTTTTCAACCAGCTCATTAGAAAATTGGTGTCTTTTTGAAGTGAGAATTAAAATTTATAAATCTATTAGGAAGCCAATAACCTTCGAAGAGACGAGTATAATAGTTGACATAACAAGATGAGGTGTCATAAATATTGTTCGTTGCCTTCAATGCGGCTGACATCGTCACAAAGTAAATCTCATTACAAACATTAAAATATCAAAGAAATTTTTATGCAGATACAGCAACAACAACACCAATAGTAAGCAATCAGACAATTGTCGCTACTGCCGCCGTTGTTGCTCACTTAACGACAAAATCGAAATAAAAATCTCCAGGGAGTACAAATATAATGACGACTGGTGGCATATACAAGAAACAGGAAGATAAATAGGAAGGAGATAGGAAATTTTTAATAAATTTTATGTTACAAATCAACTACTGCCAAATTTGAAATAATACATTGAAGAAAAGGTGGAAACAAACATTCACTCTTACATGCAATAATAATTGAAACAAAGTCGTCAAAACCTAAGGCGACATAAATTATGATACAATGTAATCGTACAATATATAGCAAGTAGCCAGAAAAAAAAATGCTGAATGATTAAGGGTGGTGCATGGTTGATACCTACATGGTGCGTGGCTTATTATTACATAATATCAAATGGGCGTTTGGACAAATTTAAAACTATAAAACACAAAAGATATATAGATAAAGTATGAGAGAGAGTGTAACAAAGCGAATAATAAGTAAATTATAGCAGAACCGGGGGAATTGCCATCATACTGCCAGTAAAAGCTACAAATAAAGATACATATCTGATACAATAAGATCGGACATCCACAATTGAATTGATATAATAAAAAACGAAAAAAAAAATAATAGAAGAAATTTATATGCGACCACTTGCTTCTCATTTGTTGATGTTGTTGTATTTTTGAGAAAAATTCAATAAATTGTCCTTATTACGGCAATGAAGCGGTAAAAATGAATTTTTACAACTCAAACCAACTCAAATCAACCAATTTGGAAGTGAAATGATGCGAGAGCATAGTAGCTTTAAAAAAAAATGAAAGGCAACAACGATTGTGGTTGAAAATATTCGAATTGAAATTACATCAAGTATAATACCTACCGGTAACAGTAGCAGTCATAGTATTAGTAGTTTGTAGTAGCAGTGCTAACACCAGCAGGATTATGCCAACAAACGGTAACAAATAGCACCAGTGAAAGTCATAAATTCTGTAAACGTATGAATTCATATACCAAATATAGGGAGAAAAGAAGAAGAACAGCAGCAGCAGCAGCAGCAGCAGTGGCAGCAATAACTGGTGTAAACGGTGGCCGGACATTATTTTGAGGTTAGAATTATCCAACTATTACAATATTCGTATATATAGCAAACATATACCGTATGCTCAATAGAATTTTGCTCCGAGCCAAGCAATGTTCAACGAACTTCACGGAATGGTTTAGGATGGACAATGGTGGTGGTTCCCCTTTTTTGGACCAAATATTTGGATTGACGCCCATGCTGATTTTTCGTTCAGGCTATTCTAACCTAAACTTTTAAAAAAATAAACATTGACTAAGGTCTACTGTTTAAGGTTTGAGTTTGAGTTTTGATAGTCAATCTGCTCTAAGCTTGCAGCAGAGTGCTTTAACATACGCAGAGTCTATTTGCTTTAATCAAAGTCTCCCTAACTTCAAGCCTGAGTAGAGGTAGCATAAGAAAAGGTTCAGCGCTTGATTTCATTGGTCAGGTATAACCTTTAAACAACCGCCTTTGCCTACGATAAAACTGCCCACCGTTAGTTGATAACAAAAGAAAGAATACGAAATGACAGGTTTAAGTCCTTTAGTTGAGGGCAATTCTGATTTAAGATTACTCACAGCGACTTTTCTAACTATCACACTCTCATGTATCGCCTTCATGAGGTGAATCTATCTAAAGAGATATTTGCCACTGCTCTCAATGGGAGGAATTATTCAGTGAGGTATTTTTCAGTTCGGCTAATATCAAATTGATTTTTACCTTCAAGTTACAAAAAAGCTTACCCAAGAAATATGAACTATGAATCTTCGTATTTGTTATATGCAGACAAGTGAGCCAATTGAACTTTTGATTGGGCATCGCTGCCCCAGATAAAAATATGGTAATGTGTGGGTGTATGCAATGGTATTTGTGACCACAGCGTGTGAATCAAAAGGTCAAACACGTACGCTTTGGTAAAAAGCTTACTTTTGGCTGCAGCCATAAGTTGAAGCACTCAGTGTGTACGTATGTATCTGGTAAAAGTAGCATCTGCCAATTTTTCGTATTGTGGCAGCAATAAACGATTATTTTATTTTTTTATATATTTTAAATATGACCATTTCTCGACCAGCACACCATATCATCACACCATATATACATATTTCTTCTCCTACTCCATATCGTACTTGATTATTTATTTATTATTCTTTTATTTTAAACTTGGGCACTGCTGAGTGATAAATAAATGTTGTTGTTGCTGTTTGTGGTTGCTTCTAAAATGGTCAGCAGTTAGCAATGAGAGTTCAACGAATAATACGTATAAAATAAGCATAAAATGAAATTTATTTTTGAGTGAACTTAAAAATGGTCAACTACTCAAACGGTTTGCCATCTATTTCATTGAATTTAAAATATTGTGTGTAATAAAAAGCACAAAAAAAAATTCATGATAAGTTGTGATAAGTTTCGTGTATGTGCTTCGCATATTGAATGGTAGATATTTTTCTATTGAACCAACTTAGTATGTAATATCGATAATAATTCGGCTGCTGCTGTAAGTATATAGGGTGGTATGAATAGCTAGAATGGTATCATCTATATCGTTTTTATTTGTAACAATGAGAGCGGACAACAATGACCAACAGCAACATCCCATGGGTGTCGTAATTTTTGAGATATGAATGTGAAATTGTTTATTTTCGATTTGGATATAACCTACCTACGCCCACAAACATTTATTCTATTCACTTGATGTTTTTCTTTTTCTAGTGTATGGATAACTTTTATTATAATTTTTGTATGTTTTCAAATATACATTTTTTTTTCTCTTGTAGATGTTATGAAAATTAATATGTATTATATGGGAATGGTCATAAATTTAAAAAGTAAATATTGTATATGACTCCTTAACTTAATCCTTATGGTAAGGAAAGAAGTTGATATAGATTTTGAATATCACAAATGAACAAATGCAAATTTATGATTGTAAATTCAATTCTTTTATTCAATCCAAATAAAATATATTTAAGAATTTATGACACATAACTATTTTTCGAAAAATCATAGATATCAATTACCAGAGCCAAGTCGTGAAATAATAAGACTCAATAAGAGTAGCTTTCGATTGAGTACCCACGGTCAAAAAGTACGCACGCTGCTGTAAATTATTACGATCGGTCAACTGAGATACTCACATGGGGATATTCAGGGACTAACATCAGAATTTTCTATAACTTTTGGACTGTCGTAACTTATTTTATATTCCATCTATGACAACGATGTACATAAGAGGGCTGTCCCAGAACTACCCGACCTAACAAAGAAAATTTGGGAAACATTTTCTTTATTTCTCAAGATAATCTCCTTTTAGCTCTATACACTTTTCCTATCGAGCTTCGAAACCCTGTTTATAGTATGAACTGTCTAGCTCCCTAAAATTTATCATCTACCGCAGACTCCACTTCTTCATTGTTTGCAAATCTTCTACCACAAAGCCACTTTTTAAAATTTGGAAATAGAAAATAATCCAAAGAAGCTTAATCTGGCGAATAAGGTGCCTGCTGAAGCAATTCGAGCTTAAACTTACTGATTTTGGCCATCGCAATAAAGGATGTGTGAACTAGTGTTTTTGTTCTATTGTGAGCAAACGCGGCACACAGCTTTTTCATCTCCAAATTTTCGGTCAATATACGATGTATAGCACTTTTTGAAATGCTTGTAATTTCACCTACTTCATACACCTTCAACCGGCGATCATCCAATACCATTTTGTGGATTTTCTGAAACGTTACTGGCGTGCCCACCTAAATTGGTCGACCACTACGTTGTTCGTCTTAGCAGCTCATACGACCTCGTTTAAACTCTGCCACCAAAGGACTCCCCCAGAGTAGAATCAAGTTTAGCTTAGTATTCCTTGTGCTGAGACCTTTCAAATGAAATTATTGAATTCTATAACGGTGACCAATTTTTTCCATGTTTACAAATTCACTGAGGTCGGTCGTTAACTTTCGATGGATCCAAAAAAAAAAAAAAAAATACTAAACAACGCCTTGAAACTTAAAAGATATATTTTATGAGGTTGCCATTTTTCACCAAAGTATTTTTTTTTCAAACTACTGCCGCCATCTATATGTCAGGTCGGGTAGTTCTGGGACCGCCCTCGTATATTTGGAACTCGGATAAATATTTAACAGATTAATAATTTTGGAAAAAGAGCTTCATTTAATCATTCACGTACCTCCTGTTTCAACTTTTACACGTTTTGCTATGTTGTTATATTCTTCTTGAGTCTCAATTTCTGTATTAGGCAAAAAATGTGTTAACAATGCTATACAAAGTAGATACTTTTCCTGATTTAATTATGATTTAACTATATTCTGGTTAAAATAAATATTCAATAACCATATGATTTCACAAAAGATAGCGTGTTTTACTCATCTTTTATTTATCTTCCGCACATATTTTTTATTATTAATTTTCTAAATTGATTTACCATTAAAATGTCATACTCCCTATGAGGACAAATTTATTTCATTGTGTTTTTATCTCAAATACAATCTTTTGAAAATATTTTCATTTGATCTTCGAATAAAAAGAATCTTCTTTTGTGAAATAGTATTAGCATTCACTAATCTACCCCAATCAACAAATACACAAATGTACATCAAATTAACCCCATACAGTACGAACGCCAAAATGAATGTGAATTGTGCCAATTTTGACAAGTGAACAAGTTTATCTTTGTATGTACTTAAACATGTTTTTGTTTTGTTTTTTAATTTGCTGTTTGTTTTTCAATTAAATCCATCAACTATTGCCCCTTTTAACTTGTTACAATTGTAAATGCATTTGCATGGAGTATTATCTAACTACAACAACAATAATATGATTGTAACCTTTTATTTGACATTTTTGAAAAAAAAAATTTCCAATATGAATCAACATCAATACTGAGGGCGGTTAAGACATTATAAGCACTGTAAATGCCATCAGCATATTGCATCACAGAAACTCGTAATATAGAGCTTATCTAAAATCTTACAAAAACAAATTTATTTCTTTTGTTGTTGTTGGTGTCGTTGTTGTTTGAAAGCAGGCAGACGTCATGGAGTTCAACATATTTTCATTCATTCTTTAATTTTTTTTTGTCGTTTGCTAGTATATTTGCCGCAAAACGTTTCAAAGCAATTTTTCAGCAGTTTTTATGGTTTTCTTTTTTCTTTTGCAGTATAGAGCTTACTTTGTCTATCTTCTTCTTCTTCTTCATGCTGTTGACCCGGTGGAATGTGTTGATAAATGTTTATCTTTTTATATGACAAGTTAATAATGTTTATGTGAGGACGACGACGGCGGCGACAACAACGACGACATGCCGCCATTCTGTTGGCTGTTTATTGAATTCTTTACATTTGAAATAATATCCTTTCGCTGCCTTGATGTTGTGTGGCAATTTTAGGGATTTGTGGGAGTGGGGACAGGTTAAGGGAGCAAGTCAGTTAATGTAGAGACACGTGTTTTGGACATGGAATAAAGCTTATTTTCATTATATTTATTATTCGAGTAATTTTGTTATTGTTTGTTTCTCTGGATAAAAAGAAAATAACTTTAACTTTTAACGAATGAAATGTCCTAAAATTGTTTTAGATAATTTTGATTAATAATCAAATATTTGAAAATATAAATTCTCATCATTCTTGTTACGCTCTAATAAAAAAATATATTCAACTTTTTGAGAAATTTCATAAAATTTATATCTACCTAAACACAAATTTGTTTGAATAACTTTTCTTACCGTGTGCCCATCCATGTAAATAAATTAAACTATTTCAATTTGAATTGTATAACCACAGCGTAAAAACAGAAAGGAATAAACATTCAATTGCGGTTAAAGTTTTACTTCAAGGCATATTTGTGCAGACATACTTTCATATATTGTGCATATCATTCGATTTTATTACACTCATATATATCTAGTGTGCCCTTCCATAAGATTATCTACCACCACTCTTCGAAAAAAAAAAAAATCAAATATGTACGATGTGGAAGTTGGTCGCTGCCGCAGCATTGACATTATTATCGTTGATGGCAAAATTATATCCATTTACATAGTATAAAATATTTTTTGTGAATAATTCTGGTTTCGCGCACGCCTTCAGTCACACATTTTCCCAGGCAATCTCATAAAAATCCTAAAATATGTATGAATCAGAATGTGTCCTAAAAGTGGCCATAAATGGCGTGGCAAATGATTAAGTGTAATCGTTCTAATACCCAAAATTTCTCATTCTCAAAGCTGCCCAAAGCAACTCTTCAGTGGCACATCATAGTCATCATCATCATCATCATCATCATCATCATCATCATCTGAAGGGCGAAATCCACATATATGTGTAATAATTTTTTTTGTATACCCCAATTCATGCATTTTCGTGTGATATTTATGCGTAAGGGTTATTTTTATAGTTATTACCACTTATGACTTTCGAATGGAGCGCTACGGCATCGAGTGTAGTGTGTTTTACTTATGTATGCGTTTGTGCGTGAATAGTCATAAGATGGAGGGTAGAATAGGGTACAAACTTGTGGCACATTTGTACAAAGTGGTCTATGTTTTTTCTCTATATTTCTCTATTTATATGTCATTTTATTATTTCTTGTTATTTATCCTTTGGGTAATACATATGGGCATTTCTCAGAAACGATCAACTAAAACTTATTTGTGTTACATGGTAGATGCACCTCTCACTTTTTCAATCAAAACCTATAGCTCCACACCAAATTTCAGTTCCATATGTCCGAATTGCTTTATTTGTTGTTTTCTTGAGGAGAAACATTTAATCGCATCCTTTATTTGCATCTGTTGTACATCATATTTATGCAACCGAATAGTAACTCAGTAACTCTGGGATGCCCATATGTTCTCTGGGGATGCCCATATGTTTGTTTATAAACACCAGTGCAGTTAAAAAACATGTAAAAGGTTACATTTACAAATTGCTGACATGTTTTTGAATTATGTCTTGCAAATTATGAATTTGTTGTGCTTTTTTTTTTGCTACCTACAGAATGGTAATGATTTTTTACTCCTTTGCGTATGTGATTAGAAATCTTTATGTGAACCTTTGCAAAGTATCAATATCAATAATTTATTATCTAATGCAGAGCTTAGTGATCAATTTTATCTTGCATATTCAATTTGATGTGAACTCAATCGGACCAAAGTATTTATATATTTACGAGAGAGTTAAAGGTTATGTCTAGTTTTGAGCAAAACTAAACTGTTTTAAGTTCAGTACATCTGGTCTAAATTTTTTCCCAAATAGGTGTTCATTTCAGCGGAGTCAAATATATTGTCGCTGAGCAAATTCTTAAGCTCATCGAGAAGCGGATATAGTCGAAAGAGTCTAAGCCTTGAGTGAACGTGGAAGCAATTCGTATCTATTTGCATTGTCTTGTCGAAATAAAATTGTCCATCTATGAATTCATGAGCTCGTTCAAATGATTTCATACATTATAACATATTAATCAGAATTGGTGTTTCATTCTGAAGGTAAATCTTATAAATATATGATAGAATACATGACAAAATGTACAAAAATATTATAAAAAAAATCTCTTTACAGTCGGCTGAGGCCGACCAAATTATACCCTGCATATGTAGATATATATATAAAAAGTTTACTCGAATATCCATCTTTATACCCTGCATAATGCAATATGCATGGTATATTCATTTCGGTCAGATGTTTGTGTCCACTTGAAGGAATCTCCGGAGATATAGACATAGATATATATTCGTGATCAGCGTCGATTAAATTTTCGATTTAACGATGTCCGTCCGTCCGTCCGTCCGTCCGTCCGTCCGTCTGTCTGTCACCTGGCTGGTTCGCACGATAACTTGAGTAAATATTGAGCTATTTCGATGAAATTTGGCATAAGTAATCTATGATCCAAGGGTACGGAGGGGATTGATATTGGGCATGAACGGTCAATAACCACGCCCACACCAAGCATTCAAAGCGACTAACCTCGAAATTTTCAAAATCTTTAACTTGCTATAACTCACATAATATACCACTTTGGACAACAATATTTGGCACATAGACTTATATTATACTACTATATAACCTCGCCAAAAGTGGTTGAGCCACGCCTACTTTTTAGCGTAGCTCTCATACAAAGTGTCTGTACTTCTTTAAAATTGAAACTGCTGTAACTTCTACAATCTTCTCTCTAGAATAACCATAATTGACACTTAGATTAACATGATAGTCGGAAATAATATGGGTGAAAATCAGTATGCCACGCCCACTCCTTTTTGGGTCTCCCATACAAAGTTGCGGAAATTAAAAAAATGTTACCGGTTATAACTTGCAAACTATTCAGCGTAGAATAACGAAATTTAAGGTGTGGATTAGTATTGTACGAGCAACTAGGCTCACAGAAAATGGGCGCACCACGCCCACTGTTTATCGTAGCCCCCATACAAATTTTAAATTGAAATAGCTGTAACTTCGGCAATCTTCCGTCTAGAATAACCATAATTGACACTTAGATTAATATCGTAGTCGGAAATAATCTGGCAGAAAATCAGTGTGCCACGCCCACTCCTTCATGAGTCTCCCATACAAAGTCAAGGGAATTAAACTAAAACGTCACGCCCACTTTTTATATAGCTTCCGTACAAAGTCTCGGATTTATCTTAAACATTAAAACAACCATAACTTACTAATTAATACGTCTAGGTCAACCCATTGCAACCTATGTAGTTTAGTATTATAGTCAGAAATTGATCCTCCAAAATTGGTGAGGTACGCCGGCTTCTTAATGTAGGTCCTATACAAAGTAGTGGAAGACAAGGATGGATATACGAGCAAACTTTTTATACATACCTCTACATATGCAGGGTATAATTTGGTCGGCCCCAGCCGACTGTAATGCTTTTCTTTTAATTCCACTTTTTGAAAAACAATTTTTGCATATACTACTAATTTACAACCGAAATATGGTTGACTTTGACGAAGTACTTTGTATGTTATTAGAGTTCTAAAAGGGATAATTTAAAGGAGGTTTTTAAGATAATTCCGAGACTTAGTATGGGAGCTATATAAAAAGTTGGCGGGGCTTACCTCTTTCTTGTGTATCTAATTAATTTTTCAATATCAATCCACTCCTTAAATTTGTTTGTCCTACGTTGAATAGTTCGTAAGTTATAGCGGTTTTAATTTTTTAATATTTTCGCAACTTTGTATGGTAGCCCTATTAAGAAGTGGGCGTGGCATATTGATTTTTTGCCAGATTATGTACAACTACCATATTAACCTAAGTATTAATTATGATTGTTCTAGACAGAAGATTATCTCAATTTAAAAGAAATTCAGTCATTCTGTATGGGAGCCACTGTAAACAATGGACGTGGCTGGCCCATTTCGTGTGGGTATATTTGCTCTTACAATACTAATCCACATCTTCAATATGGTTGTTCTACGCTGAATAGTTTGTAAGTTATGGCGGTTAAAATTTTTGTTTAATTTCCTCAACTTTGTATGGGAGCCCCAATAAGAAGTGGGCGTGGTACGTTGATTTTTTGCCAGATTATTTCCGACTATGTTATTATTCTAAGTGTCAATTATGGTTATTCTAGACAGAAGATTACCGAAGTTACGGCTGTTTCAATTTAAAAGAATTTCAGTCATTTTGTATGGGGGCTACAATAAACAGTGGGCATGGTACGCCCATTTCATATGAGCCTAGTTGCTCGTACAATACTAATCCACACCTTAAATCTCGTTATTCTACGCTGAATAGTTTGCAAGTTATAACCGGTAACATTTTTTTTTTTTAATTTCCGCAACTTTGTATGGGAGACACAAAAAGTTGTGGGTGTGGCAAACTGATTTTCTGCCAGATTATTTCGAACTGCCATCTAAGTGTCAATTATGGTTATTCTGGACAGAAGATTGTAGAAGTTACAGCTGTTTCAATTTAAAAGAAGTACAGACACTTTGTCTGGGAGCTACTATAAAAAGTAGGCGTGGCTAGCCTATTTTTGGCAAGATTATATAGTAGTGTAATGTAACTCTATGTGGTGTGGTGTGGGCGTGGTTATTGACCGATCATGCCCAATATCAATCCTCTCCGTACCCTTGGATCAAAGGTTACTTATGCCAAATTTCGTCGAAATAGCTCAATATTTACTCAAGTTATCGTGCGAACCAGCCAGGTGACAGACAGACGGACGGACGGACATCGTTAAATCGAAAATTTAAGCGACGCTGATCACGAATATATATCTATGTCTATATCTCCGGAGATTCCTTCAAGTGGACACAAACATCTGACCGAAATGAATATACCTTTCATATTGCATTATGCAGGGTATAATGAACATTAAATATTAAAACGAAACTCTCTCTAGCTCTAGAATACACAAGTAGCTTTTATATTCAAGTTGTACTTGGAGGTCTGTTGGCACTTTGTGGTACGTGCTAAGTGAACCACACTGGAGCCTTCAGGAAAACTGCAGGATATTAGTAGTTCCAACTTTGTTAGTTCCTCGAATCATTATAAAATCAGCGCTAAGGTTTAGTACAGACCGAATAAAACAAATGTGGTACCCTTCACCAGAAGAAGGAAATTGAGTATAGGAACCCTCACACTAGGGGATACAGACTTAATTCTATCCGAGGAAATGAAATATCTAAGAATAATTCTAGATAAAACCCTGACTTGGAATAGCCATTTATCTTATATAACTGGGAAAGCTCTAAAGGCATGCTATGCGTGCCAGAGACTACACGGTAAAATATGGGGTCTGCGACCAAAAATGGTGGCATGGTCGTATAGGACCGTAATAGCGCTAATGATCACCTATGCCTCCTTGGCGTGGTGGCTGAAGGTAGATCAAACAAAGCTAGAATGATCTTTAGCAAGGTTCATCGAATAGCCTATTTGGATGTCATGGGAGCAATGCGCACGTGCCCCACTGCAGCCTTAGGAATTCTGACTGCAGTCATTCCTCCACACCTCATGGTCAAATGGACGGCAACCAGTGCGGCACTAAGGCTGCCCAATCTATCTAACCTCACAAGATCATGGACAACGTTTGGGGCTCTGCATGTCTTGTGCTCTTCGACAAGATGGATAGAAAGCTAGTCTTCTTCAAGCACTTTGAAGCGGTCATCAACGACCGTTCGGCTTGGAGGAGTAGCAATATGGTCCCAAAAGGGTACTCACAGTTGTGGTACACTGATGAATGGAAGATGGCTATGCGGGGGCTGGAATTGTTGGACCAAGATTTTGGAAAGTAATCGCAATGGGAAACAGCTTCCATCTTTCAGGCGGAGGTCCATGCCTTAGACGTATGTGCGAGAGAATGCATACGTAGGGGCACCCGTGGTACCAAAATATGCATCCTCTCGGAGAGCCAGGCGGCTCTAAAGTCCCTGGCAAAATTCTCGTTTCAGCAAAGTATCCTGTCACCCTCATGTGGGTGCCGGGATATGAGGGACACGAGGGAAAATAAATGGCCGGCACCCTTGCAAAGGAGGGTGCAAGCACTCCTTTCATTGTACCAAAGACTTTCTGCGGGATTACACACAGTTTCATAAACAACTTGATATGTGAAAGGGAGAAACGGAATCTACTCGACTACTGAAGAGCCCAAAAGGGCTTGCGTCCTGACTATTAGCATTTGTGTGGCTTGATCGACGGCATAGATATAGGAAGATGCTTTAGAAATTAATTCGTTGAATGCCCAAAGAGGGTCAATGGAGTATATATTTTTTAGAGATAAATATCTGATATATTTGCAATGGTTTAACTTACTATATTTTTAATTGACTTTGCTGGTGAGAGCAAAGGTCTAAATTATCATTTAATAAAAAGAGATTTGGACTCTTATTGATATTTTAAATTAAGATGAAGTTTCTGTAACTGTTTTTAAGTAAACGTGAGCGTCATTAAAATGTTTCACTGTTTTTAGAAAACAATATCATTTTGAATTGAAATTAACCCCAATATAAGTATACCACAAGGGACCACAACAACAATTAATACAGCAATTTTAGTGAATGCCATAGCTAGAATATTAACTTACATGAATTGAAGACGGTGGAGAGGAGTGAAAGTGTGAACAAAATGACATTAATGGCACTCAGCATAGAATAGGTAATGGGAAGCTTGAATATATAAACGAAAGCAATAAGAGGTCACAACAATTGATTGGGGACAATGACATGAACGGGGTAAAAGCTGAGTGCTCAAATGGCACAAACACCATAAATGAATTTGTAATTGAAACTTTAACAAGTTTACTTTAGTTATATTTTGTATGAAGAAGAAACCACCAGCTGACTCCATACATTTTCCACTCTCTAAGTTACATTTGCTGCCCTCAAAGCAATAAAGTCAACGAATCAACACTTTTCGATTCACTTTTTGGGAAAGCATTAATGATATCCTTCATGTACACATCTATACACACACATACTTGTATATACTTAAGTTCTTGTAATTCTGTACTTTTAATTAATGACATCAATTTGTCTCCAACTCAATTTGGCTGACTAGTCTCGACAATGGCAACACTTTGGAATTGTTACATATATTGTCTAATACAACCAAAGTCAAGACAATGAAACAAAAATATAGCAAAAACATGAGTATTATGGAAACAGTACAAATATATAGTAGCATTAGGAAGATGTTGGTGTTGAAAAAGTACGGAACCGGAAATAAAAATGAATAAACAAAAACCATACTTGTACATTCACAATGTGAACACAAAAATCAGACGATTTCAAATACCGTCACGTTCTTCCGACATACAATCAAATACATACAAATAATGACTGCAATGAAAAGTGATGAATGGTGTGTTAACAAGATTTTATTTATGTTTTTTTTTGTTCTCTCTCTCTCTCTCTCTCTCTCTTCCAACTTTCTACTCCTTCATGTTATTGTTGTTGTTGTTATTTTATTTGAAGCGTAAAAAATTACCTTTGACATTGACACTTTACGCATTACACCGCATTTTGTATACGCAAAATATTAGGAGTGATCACACTGCGTTGGTGGTGTGAGGGTTGGGTTGTTTTATGCCAGAGGGTCGGTCGGTTGGTAGTTCATTCGACCTAAAATTGATTAATTGGTTTGTGTGCGTCTAATTAAACACAGCCAAGAACGAGAATTGTTTCATTCACGAACATCCCCGCAGCACATTTGCGTACGTTTTTGCTTCCTTGAAGTTCCGTCGAACTTATTTTTTACAGCACTTAACTCTCACAACTCTTACTTGCTCTCCTACCTATTCAGTTGCTTACAATTAAGCAATTACGTAGCAATTTTGGGTTAAATATTACATATTGTATTACAAGCGGTGTTTAAACGATGCCTAAAAGTATGCTATATATTTAGCTGAGAAATGATAAATTTTATTAATTACCCAATTGGTTTTGGTGCGATGTGATGGCGGTGAACGAATGCACAAATAAATGAACGAATGAACGAATGAATATAGTCAAGCATTTTTTATAGGGTGTTCTTAGTTGAGTAATATTTTTGACGTTATCGAAATTTTTTGTAATAGAGCGTATTGGTGTTTATAAGAAATTGAAAATGGAGTTCTATTAAATTGAAAAAAGCTAATATTATTAAAAAGTATGTAGATAGTAGTTGGAAACAGGTTTCATTGAAAATACATTCAAATTTGGCTTAAATTGCATTTCAAATATTTTTATTTATGTTCATAAATGTGACAAACATTAATTCAAATTATTCAGAAGAAAATGAATTGAACAATATTATTTATTATATTGTTTATTTAAATTTATTTGAAACTTTTTGAAACAAGTTAATTTGTTATATTTTATGAGATCTTGTTTATATATCCGTATTCCAATTTTAATGAAACTACCTGGTATGTATTACCAATGCAATGGTATTAAAGCTATTTAAGATATACAGATTATGTGACATTTTAAAGTGTTTTGTTTTTTGTAAAATAAAAAAAATACAAGATTTATTAACTGAATTTGATAAAATTTCAGTTTTGGAAGCTCATTATAATTTTTATTATGATTTTTGTGAATTATTATATTGGATTTTAGTTCGATTGAATGAAAAATGGAAACTGCGGATGGTTTTAATAATAATGGTTCGGTTCAAAACGTGTTTGCATTGATAACAGTAAAAATAAATACAGTCTTTTGAAGTTTTTATTTTTATTTTTGTTTTATATATATAAATATATATATTATAAGAATGGAAAACACAAATTTAATGTGATTTGCGAAAAATATTTTACATTTTTTTCTGATTTAAGAATATAATATTTTGAAAGGAAATTGTGAAATTTGAATTAATATAAATGTGATATTTTCTTAATTTTTTGAAGTGGATATATCATTGATATACAATTTCATAGTGCTTATGAAAAATTTGATTTGAAATGTTTTGTAATTTTCTCTGATACTAATACGTATTATTATGATACTGATAAACTTTTCAAAGTTAGGTTAGGTTATGGGGTTGCCCTCTCTCTGAGAGGACTTTTCAATGACTGGTGAGAATTATGTAAAAAGAGGTTTAAAATAAATTGTTATTATTTATTAATTATGTAACGAAAGTGTCTGCTCAGCTTGGAACACCCGTTATTTATATTTACTCATATGTATTTTAATTTTAATATGAATTTTAATTGAAAACTTATTAAGCAGCAGGTGAAATAGCGATAAAAATAATGAAATTCAATTAGGTAGACATCAAAGTGATTTTAAAATATTGAAATAAGTAGACTTTTTTTGCAAAACATCAAATAAAATTGTTTAATCTGAAGAAGATATTGTCACGTATTTGCATTAATTTCCAATTTTTTCGCCTTAAAGAATTTAATAGAATAATCTTAGTTATGGTTTGTGATTTTCTGTTAGCCACAATTACCCTATTTAATAAACACATTACACCCTCTGCATTACTTAATAACGACATAATTTCAATATTAACCTGTCGTTTACATGTTCAATTAAAATTAAGAAAGCGATGATTTATAGAAAAAGTAAATAACAGTTTCAGTAGCAGCAGCAGCAATATGAACAATGAAAATGTAAACTTGTATTTACATTAAATATGAATATATATGTAAAACCACAAAAATAAATATTAAAAAACAGAGTGGTGAATAAGGAAAAAGAAAAATCAACTCCTATAAATATGCTACACAGATTTTTTGGTATAACGACATAGTTGTTGCAATTGCAATGGAAAAAATGCGTGTAGCCATTAGCAAGACAGGAGTGAAAGAAAAAATACGATTTATGTCAAATTGTGGGTAAGATTTTTCGTTTGTTTTTTTCTTTATTTCGTTTTTTTTTTCTTTTACTTAAAGGCATTAAAAGTTGTAATATAATGTAATGTTGTTGTCGCCACCGCCTTTCATCATCGTCCTTGTCGTTTCCGTTGTCGTCAACATCATCGCCTTTATGACATTAAAAGCTCAATACAATGGTAACAAAGAAGGAATATGTAGAACTGAAAGGAAAGGTCAAATGCCTAAAAACGTAAATGCGATAAGACAACACCCTCGAGCATAAATTTTTCAATCAATTAGGTTTCTTTAAAGTTTTTCTTCACTCAGATAAGTTCACATTTTCCATACCATACGCCGGTATCCACCCATACTTTTAACTTTAAAAGATTTTTTTTTGTTTTGCTTTCCATGTATTTATGTATGTACTTTCGCGTTGTATCTTCGTCCATTTACATTCCGCACAAATACCAGCAGTCCCTGCTCTTGCTGACCTTACGCCATAGTCATATGAAAAATATAGTGACTCAACCCTCAATACGCGGGGAAGTTTTTCGTAGCGTTTTTTCTGATGTTTTCTTTTGGATTGTAGCTCTTTGTTTTCTCAATGCTTGGCGTTAAGGAGGGTCGTCGAATAGTTCAGTATACTTATGTTGAAAATATGCTTTCCGATGCTCGCTGATTTATGTTCTTTTTAATGTGGCCAAAGTAAACGACATTTAATTACATGCGATTTAATGGCATTTTCGCATTATCGGTGAATTTCGTAGAAAGCACGATGAGAGATGTAATGAAGAGTGGTGAGTACTTATATTTGTACGTAGTATATTTTGTATTTATGTGTTAGATATTTTAGATCTATGAATACAGTGAACTATGGGAAGAAAAAGAAAAAAACTAAAACGTTTGAATACTACCTACAACTTCTTAGAAGACATTTTTTTAGTTTTTCTCTTTGTCTCTCTTGTTTTTTAGTTTAGCACTTTGGCCGAGCTTCTCTTCCATTACTGTTGTGCGTGTTAAATTTAGGATGGTATTAGACGGAAAAAGTGTTCCCCTAGCTGAAACCAAGGGGATCATTCAAAAATACTACCTAAACAAAGCGCAGCGGAAATGGACAAGCATCACAACCTGCGCAATTTCAAAAGCCACCTGGCCAGACTACAATGAGAAGAGGACAAGGAGCCTTCTGAGTAGATCTAGGGCCGTCATACACAAACTAATAACAGTATGCACAGGCCACTGGGCCATTGGTACACATGCAGAGAAAGTGGATATTCCTCACAATGACCATTGCAGAAGCTGCAACGATATAACCGCTAAGGAGACGGTGGAGCGTTTCTTGTGCAAATGCCCGGCCTTAGCCAGAAACCGATTAACATCCTTAGGTAGCCCTCTTCAATTTATAAATAACTCCGGCTGGTTGTAACATATCCTTCAACATCAGTAGATCTTAGCCATATTTATGGCTCAAAACGGCATTTTGTTTGCTACTTGAGCGACCAGGGTCACAGTCATTCTACCTACCTAGAAGGAAGAAGGGCTTATTTTAGCCGGTTCCGAACGGCAGAACTCTTGCGACATAACTTTTTCTGGGCTTTGTCACAGAGTTCTTTTCGTAGCTCTTCAATGGTAAATTGTTACTGCCGGAAATGCTTGCCGGCAGGTGGATATCGTTCGAAAGAAAAATCTTTTCGATATTAAATTTTTTATGCTTCAGATGGGGATAGAACCTACGACCTTCAGATCAGAAGGCCAACACAATAACCACTGAGCTACTGCACCTACCGTTTACGTTATTGGTCTATTATAATAAAATATGGAATTGTGTTTAGAGCTTTAGTAAGTAAGAACTATGTTGAAACTTCCCATTAACTGTGAAATGACTCTTCCTTAAACTCTGTACAACCTATACAGAAAGTTTGTCATCTTCGACACTCAATTTCGGATATAGCTTGTCATCAATATATTTGTATTTTAAGGATGAAATTTCGCCTATATACAAATGACACCTGAGGTTTCCAGCCTTTACATTCACTCCCAAAAGTGTTTTAAATACGATTGGCCAACAATTGTCATAATTTAAAATTACCCTTACACAATGGACAAAATTTAATTTCATTTTACAGGGCAGCGGTAATAACATAAAAATTTATGCAATACTTTTGTATTACCATATTACATGATGCTTTTTCGTCTTCTACAAAATACAACTTATGCATAATATTGAAAGTTTAAAAAGCAAAAAAAACATTCAATATTAAAAAATAATGGCTTAATTACTTTTTTCTCCATTACATTTTTTTTTCTATTTGCTCTGTGTTATGTTAACTTTTCTAAAAGAAAAATGGGTTATTGTTGCTTGTTGTTGCAGTTTTACTCCATTGAATATTGTCGTCGGTATCATCCTTGTTGGCATAATGGTTTAATCGTTGTTCATAATTGATGTTGTTGGTCTTTATGAACAAACTTGGCAATATCAGGACATTGAGCTTAGATAAAATGCTTCAAGCTTATACGAGTGTATTGTGTATACTATACTAATGCATATATATAAAAGTGTTTTCTTCTGCATATATTAGTAGTTGTTGTTGTTCTTCATCTTATTATTATAACCTTTACTCTTTTTGTTGCCATTATTTATTATTATGAATATTATTTAACATTCTTTTTTCGGTTGCACTTACTTACTTTACTCTTTCTGCTAATGCTACTGCCGTTGATTTTCGCCCTCTATTACATACAACATGGAATATATGAATTTACGGTGTTGCTGTTTATTCTATTGTTTGTATGAATATATACTTTGTCACAGTATATACACAAATTTTTACATTTTTCGCTACGTGCATCTTCTATTTGCTAAAATGAAGTAAAATCATGTTTTACTGAACATGGATTTACCAACCAGTGTGATAATATAATACACAATATTTGTACTAGCACATTTTGGCAATGGTGTTATTGTTTTTGCTGATGAAGTATATTTATGGCATATTAAATTTTATGTTGTCATTAAATTTACTTGTTCACATTTACTTATGTATGCATTTACTATGTAATATTACGTCTGGTTTTATAATATGTATTAAATTTGCTACTGTTCATGCTGTTGTCGCTTTACTGTTTGAGTAAACATTTTCATTTTTATTTTTATTTTTATTTTATTTTATTGTATTGTCTTTTTTTCTCTTTTGTCCCATGCAAAAGGTGAAAATTGAAAATTCATTATTTAAAAAGCAACACAAACAGAATTGGCGGTGTGTGGTGTGCTTGAATTTCAGAATTTAAAATGTAATGTTTTGTTTTTTTTTTGCAAAATTTATGCAGCAATTTAGAGAAATGACACATAAACGAGAGAGCATTCATTGCAATTATGTATATTTGCAGAAGTGAAAATTGAACGAAAGAAGTTTCAAATAAATAGTCACCCTAAAAATATGCTTATGCCTTTTTGAACACTACATAATTGGGATGAGTGCGTTGGCTTCATATGCTTCGATGGTTCATACAGCTGGTACATAAATATATCTGTATGGTGAATGTGAGATACATATTTGATTTTAGTTAAATTTTTTTAAATTTGTTATGAACTTATTTTGTTTGTCCAATATCATCGATTTATATTGTTTTTGATCAAATGCATGTTTTCGCTCATATTAATATAGTAGCATCTTTCTCTTTAAGAAACCGATACGAGTGGAAAAAAATTAAAGAAACGAGAGTGGAACAAAAAGTCCACTCCACTCGACAATATATGTAGTCTCCTCTAGCCCTTATACTTCATAAAACGTTTCTCAATTTTTTTTCATGACTTCCAAGTAATACGATTTCTGTTTGTTCTTCATTCGACCCAAATATTTTATGCCGAGCCATTTCTCCATGTTTGGCAACTGGAAAGATGGAGCAGATATTCATATAATTTATATAATTCTCGCAGTTGATTCAGAGGATTTATATGCCTGTCAGTGGTTCTGGTGGAATATAACTTTTAAATCGATCCAACAGCTCTCCAGAATCTGTCCCGATCCAGAACGATCCCCAGTCGTTTTACACAATGAAATCGATGTAAATAGCATCATACGCAACCAAAACAAAATTTTCCGTCATTACCTTTTTGCTTGACTCATTCATATTGATCTCCTTCGGCTTCGATTCACTACTAGAAGTCCCTGTTTCGTCTATTTCTTGATCTTTGGTGTGCTGTGATGAATTGAATTGCGATTGTAGATAATCAAACACTCCTCTGAAGATGCCAAACGACTACGTTTGTTGTCGATTGTGAGCATGCGGTACATATTTTGCGGATAGTCTTTTCATATTAAAATATGAGAAGAGCCAGTTGTAGCCTCTTCAAGCTCGTGCACCCTCACTCATCGATCGTCCAAACTCGATTTTATCGACCATTTCTGATTTCTGAACGTTCTGATTCCCCAATCAGAATAAACCTGTGGTGGATGATTCCAAAAATCGATAGTAAAGAGTTCCTATGACATTTCTCAAGGTTTTGTTCGGTTAAATTTAATTTGACAATTTTTAAGAAAATGGTCGAAACATATACCTATGTCATAACAAGACTATCTGACAGACCTGTTTGAACACGTGGGGACGTTTTTTGGAGAGATTAATGTATTCCTTTAGCTCTCCCTTCAGTTTTCAGGGACTTGGTCACCCACCCTCGTAGAATTACTATTTCTCAGTGTCGGTACAATGCATTCAAGCTATGCCATATATGTAGGTCTACTAAGCATCTTATACCATTCTGAATTGAGTATACTTTGTGAAGAACTTACAACAAACACTTCCGGAACGTTGGCCATCACGTCGCTGTTGATCATTACAAATGTTATTTTAAAAACAGCATTGCCAACTAAATGTCATTTTGTGGTATAAGAAAATAAAACATTCACATGAATACATTAAGCAAATAAAAGAAAAAACTCCCGCCAAGGATAAGCTCTATTTAGAATTTAATGGTTAATCGAAACAGCGGTATATTGCCATGGATTATTTCAAATTAGTAGATATAATACGTTAATTATAAAGAAAGTATATAGTAATTAAATATAAAATGAAATCATTAATAGAATTTTCCGCTTTTTCTATATTACTATAGAGAAAGTATGGGAAACAATGAAATTTAAATTTAAATAAATTGATATTAAAGAAAATGTGGAAAAAGCGTTTTTATATATAAGAAAAAAAATAAAAAATCAAAAACCAAAAATCGATATACCATTCTTACAAAATTATATACATCAAATTTAATCATAATTATCACAATGTTGTTGTTTCTCTGCTATATACGCATTTAATGATAGCATCAAAAAATATAAATGATTAAATTGTAATATTAAACCAAAACTGTGTGACTATAAGAAAAGTATTATAATTTATCATAATTTTTTTTTTATTTTGCGGTAAGTATCAAGAAGAAGTAAAAGAAGCAACAAAAAAACATGATGACTTCATTATACGCACTATAAATGTAGCAGTCATATAAGCGTATAATATACATATCAAATTAAATAATAATTAGTGCTAAAATAAGGAAACTTTCAAAAAATCATAATATTAATCGACAACAACAACTGATACTTAATAATATGTTGCCAACAATTAAGACTAAATACAATTTACCATCGATAAATTGAAAAAAAAAATGTATGTATATTAAAAAAAAAAAAAGAAAATACAAACGTTTTTTTTTAGTATTTTATTGCAACATATTATTGTTATATGTACAAACAGATGTCTGTTGCATCAATTATCAATATTTCATTGAAATATAATATAAATGCATTGCAAATTGCAAAACTAATTTGGAAAAAATTAATAAGTTGGACTTAAATACGAAAAATACTTGTAGCAACAACAAAAAATTGCATTACATTTATGTATTGATGCGTGTGTGTGTGTGTGTGTATGTATGCGTGATTATTTTTGGAATTTTGTTGAAACAGGTCACCCTAAGTGGTCTTTTGTTCTATTGAATTCAACTGGAGCATTTTTATTATGCTGTTTTTTTTTTTTTGTTTTGAGCCATAATATTGAATTATTTGTTTTCCTTTTTAATGCAACATTTTTATATGCTATTTTATTGCTTATTTTATATTTATTATAATATGTAAAAATCAAAACAAAAAAAAAACGCTCATTTATTCATCTTTTTCCATTTTCTTTTCATTTTTTCAATTTTTTTATAGATTATTTTTTTATTTTCCACAAAACTTATGCAGCTAATTAAAAAGTTTCATTGCGGGTGTATGCATGTATGAGAAGATTGTACTTCATTAAGGTGGTCCCATTTATGTTTTGATGATAGTGTCCAGACCGCTTTTCAACATGTTGCAACATGTGTCGAAAGCAGTGCAGGAGAAACATTTCAAATTTGTAGGATGCTTTATTTTGATCAAATGTTTGCAATTACTCGAGATATTTTTGAAAAATCTAAATTGCCATAACATAATTAATTTTTCATCTAAGATAATCGTATATATCACGTAGTTTAATACTTTAGGGTGAAAAATTTTTGTAAGAAATGTGTGATCCAAAGCTACTATTTAATGCATTTTCCATACAAAGCCATTTCTTGACCTCACTGTAAGGCCATTTTTTTCCAAGCCCTTAGGATCCCCCTGTTTTAGGCGGAAAAAATGTTACTTCTTCCTTTTTCTCCAAACAAGACTTGGACTACCTTCATGTACTTACATAACATAGGTAGGTACATAATGTGTATAGTGTGCTTAGTAACGAACAACAAACATGAGCATCAACAATGGTATATCGTTAAGGATGCCACTATTTTGTTCTTCTTGTGAATTGCTTCATATTATGCATTCCCTCATCATCTTCTTATTCGTCCGTTATATGCTGGACATAATGGATTTTTTTTTTCTTTGCCTGAAAGAGGCTAATGAACAGCAATATCAACAGCCACAACTACAGAAAAGTACCTACAAGTAAGTATATACTTTACCATATAAAACAACAGAAGTCATAAATTGCTTTTTTAAAATGGCTTTTTATTATTATATTCAATAATGCGTAAAATTTAGAGCAATGAGTTGGTCCAAAAAACAAAACAAAATTTTGCATACACACAAATAATAACGATAATAATAATAAAAGATTACCTTTAAAAAAAACAACAACAACAGTAATAATAACAACTGCGAAACTTTAGAAATGAAGTTTCAAGTTGAAATTTTTAACAAATTTTATTTTTAGATATTTCGTGAATTTTTATTTTATGTAAATTTTCAATATACATACACATACATGCATATTTCATACAGAGTTGAAGTCAAAATTTATGAAATTTGTTTTAAAAATAAAAATTGGACAATTCATAATAGGTATTTTTAGGTACTTTAGAATTTTATAGAGCATCATTTTGTAAGACAAAAATATTGAATTTTATACGTACACTCAAATTAAAACAGTAAAATTTAGCAAATGATGGTTGCATCAGTCAGTCAGTTAGTCAGCAGAAAAAAGTAAACTAGTGCCATTTGCATAATTTTATACTATTTTCATACATAAATAAATGTACGCATTTGTCAAGTGGTCTATAGGTACAATTGGCTCGTCTCAATCAGTTCAGATTGTTCTACACAGTTGAAAACATACATTCGGTAAGATATGTATTGTTGTAAAAAACAGGCATGACGTTCATTCTATTCCGCCCATTCTACTATTCTACTATGAATATTTGCAAATTCTATTTTTTCTGTACACACGTTCCAAATTGTATATAAATATTTGTGAGTTTTCTCTTTATAAAACCACCATTCGTGTTAATCCATTTTCAAATGAAAAATTTCTATCATCAAATTTCAATTGTATGTTGCTCATCTGAATTTCTATTGCAATGCGGCTCATAAAATTTTACGTTTTTATTATCTGTTCATTTGGCTATGTACGCATAACATATCTGTACGAATCTGTCTATTTGTCTAACTGTAAGTGTCAATTGATATGAAACAGGTGGCACTGGTAAACACTTACATTATAGCTTATACAATTTGCTTAGCTATTTTGTTTACTCAGTAAAGTCATTAAATTGATTGCAAGAGTATACTAAAAAAGTCAAAAAAAAAAAATAATAATAATAAAAATAAAATAAAAAAGAAATAGAATGCTGAACAATATTAAGAACAAAACATATACAAAATTTTATATTTTTGCCATTATTACTGGTACTATTGGGCACTTTCAAATTGAGTATATTTCTTTCGATGATTCAACTGGCCTATAAAGTATTTTTAAAGTGCAGATTTTTATTAACTTTTCAAAAAAAAATAAAAAAAAATGAGGAGTAACTTGGTTTCTTTGATAATACAAAAAAACTCTTTCGAGATTATTTTGATTATCATTGGTTCAGCGATTAAATGTTTTTTCAATAAAAAATCAGCTGCAATTACTCAAATGTGCTGTCATAATTTTTATTGTCAATGATAAATATGTATTATATCACAATATTTATTCAATATTGTCAATGCGAAAAAAAAAACAAAAACATATTATGATTATCAAAATAGATAAAAATAATATGTCGCTATTTTTTTAGAACAAGGATGAGTGAAATTATTGTATTACAAAAACACAAAAAAAAAAAAAATACAGGCAACTAAATGACGCCTTATAAAATTTCATTGACAATACACATGTCATACATGCAAGTACAACATTCGGAAAGGAAGGTTGGGTACTCATATGTACTTAGAGAAGTTGAAGGTGGTTTATTCACTTATATCTTATTTCCATATGCCTTTTTTTTTGCTTATAATATATAACAATATGTCAAAATATGTTTGTATTTATATATGTATACTTTGACGACACAATTAGTTTTGGAATGAGTATACTTTGTTGTCGTTGGCGTCATTATGGTGACTATTGAGGAATCATGCAAAGTAAATATTTACTAATAAATGTTCGTAGTACCTAGTGCTTTTGGATTGAATAAATTAAGAAAGAAAAACATCGAAAATCACTTGTCATTGCCTGTCAATCACATATGATATCATATACATACATCATCAGCGCCTAGCACACTCACTAATGGATGGAAACTAATGTTGTCACATTTTTCCAAAAGTGAATAACAAACATATAAACACACATTTGTATGTTTCTCCCACAATGATACAGATGTAAGGTCGAGAATTGCTAAAGTGTAGAGCAAAACAATTTTAATACCAAAAAAAAATCACAAATTTTTGTTTCTTTTTACATTTGCTATTGATTGAAAATTGTTAAAAATAAAATTATACAAATTTTGTTGTTAAAAAATATGAAATGAAACAATATTTACATATGATATCATCATATCATCATCCTTTACATCCATCCAAATTCATATAAATCTTATGGTAGATTAGAAACTTACGCTCATTTCGCTCATTTATGTGACAATATGTCACCATGTGGCAGATAAGGAATTCCCTAAGCTGAAATTGTCATTTTTGATAATTGTTGCTAAAGAACATTTCTTTCGATGATTATAAAAATCAATGGAAATATCAACTGACAGGTCCATATGATTTATTCAGTGAAATAAAGTTAAATAAAAGTTACTTTATTGAAGTTATATATGTTGAATATTTTGCTCATATTCGAGCTAATCAAATAAATATGATTTTTTTTTGGAATCATTTAATATCAGAATATTTAGGTGTCATTTTATTTATTTCATAATTTATTATATATATTTATTTATTTATATTTGTTTAAATAAATACTCTTTTATGAAAAGAAAAAAGGCACAATTAATAAACACATATTTGAGTTAGATATAAGTGCTCAGTCAAAATCCTCAAAAAAAAGAGCTCAAAGTTGAGAATTTTTTGAGTTATATATAAAAACACTCAGAAAACACCCAGATATACTAGCCTTTTTCAATTCATATTTCGAGGCGCTCAGTATTTGATTAGAAAAACCTGAGAAAAAACTCAATGTAATATGAGTCTTTTACGATTCATATTTAGAAGCGCACAGAATTTGGTTTGTTGGGTAGATACTTTATTGATATATTGCTTGATATTGAAATTGCAAATATTGTATTATAAAATCATGATTTATTTTAATAAGTTTTGATTATTTTTCAATATGTATACACACATTTGCTCGACACTTTTAATATCAAATGTTTAAAAATTTCAAAACTTTACAAATTTTACAAATCATAGAATCATAGAATTGCAAATCGCTGTGTTACAATAAAATGACCGCAATCGTAACCAAATGATGCATTAATGATAAGCCAAAAATATATTTGTATATAACATATGATGATGGGAGTCATTGGTCTTTTGACCAATTTCTATAGAGCTTCAGCCTTGGAGGCAATAATGAGAAGGGGAAAAGAATGAAACAAATTTTTAATATTTTGAAATTTCATTTCCGTTATGGAAATGCTGTAAAAAATGTATTGTAAAAATAGAGCAATTTTTTGTATACATTCATATTTTAAATATTGACCAGGATATCAGCGCGACTATTTCCGTCTTGCTCTTTTGACCATTGTGTACCCATATGCATCATGAACGACCATCAAATAGAATATGAATAAATTTTTAATCAAGAAAATGTTATTTCTGCCATATATTGATTGTTGATTAACATGCAAGAAATGGGCTTGGATGCAATGGCATGTTTTAGTCGTTGTATAGTAAATATGTAATGCTTGTCGTTGGCGTCATTGTCCTTGCTGTCATTAGAGTATGAACAAGCAACAAGGAAAAATTAAATTAAAAATAAAGAATCACAACCAGTATATTCGTAATTGCATGTAGACACACACACACACACACACACAAAGAAAAATGAAAGCTACCAGGATAAACATTAGTTTGGGATTAACAGGAAACAGGATGTTAGTGTGTGGCGGAAGAGCACGTAATCGAACGGGCAAGTAAAGGCGAATGAATGAAATACACTGAATGAAATGACATGTCATGGGGGTGTTTCCATCATTATTCTCATCATTGAATTTGTCTCCAGTTTTACAATTGGAAAAATAACGCAACTACAATACGAAGTATGTTATTAAGAATGTAGTGAGTAATATGTAGTACATGAGTGTGGGCGGACATGAGTGTGTGTGTGTGTGTGTGTGGCAAGTTAGTGATTTGAGGTCAACGCATGGTATATGACGTGTCGAAATGATTGATGATCGTTGACGGATTGTCGATTTTCCAACATTTTTTTTTTTGCATTCTTCTTTATTACTGTCGTTTTAATTATTCAATCACATATTCTTACATGTAAACACTCTATAGAATATACATTCTATGCTATATAATAAATGTTGCAAAATATATTATAAGAACTACAGCAAATATGATACCAACTGTCGCCATAATGTTGCCGCCTTTCCTATAAGTATTGTTACAGCGAATCATTTTTATTATTTATACATACTACGCAACATAGTAATATACAATGATTGGCAAAAGTAAAACATGTTGCTATTTCAAATACTGTTGCTATGTCTTTGACATTTGAAATACTCATGAGTCATTGTCATCTAATTAAAAGAACACAGTGATGGAACATACTTAGGTTCAAGATGATTCTTGACTTTGAAATGAAATTAATTTAAACAACGACAGCAGTAACAACAACAACAACATCAACGTATTAATATATTATTAATAATGTATGCTTATAATTGATTGATGTACAATAAATAAAATAAAATATTTTTCCTCAGCGGTTAGCCTTATGAGCTTCTGTAAGTAATTGCAAATCTATTGGCACAAAAAATATGAAAGTTTCTTCGAAAGCACTGTGACAGAATTCTTAACGAATTATGTCACAAGCATTCTGGCATTGCAATAAGACTGTAAGAGAAGGTTTGCCTAAGGATTTTCAGTACTGATTTATGCACAAATATGTGCATAATGAAAAGCTAATGATGACACTTCAAAATGACGGTGTTGCCAGATAAAACAATGGAAAAATATACTAGTAGTGTCATCTGTTATTAAAACTCAAAACTATAGGATGTTTCTATAAGGGTACCGACCGACCGCGCTGAATATTTCCTCTTTAATATTTTTCTGCAATATACTTACTCCCTATCTCCACCTATTAAGGAGGCGAAAACAAACAAACAAAACTCATCGCTTTATCTTGCAATTCTAATTGAGCGTAAATAAACAATAATTTTATTGGAAATGTAGATCTAAAATTTATATTTTTTCATGTGATGAATGTGGTGAATTGGCACTGAATGTTTGGAGCCATATTTGATCATCCTTTCGAATAAATGCATGTTCGTGTACCAATATCCATTTAAGTTCCATACGTTATCATGACCAGTATCCGACAGGGAGGTACTACTAGCTTCTTAATCTTCGCCTGAAAAAATGTTTATGTTATAGTTGGTACCAGCATTTATTTTTTTGCAAAATGGAGCAGAGTACACGCAGTTGGGTTACACGTTAAACTCATTAAATTTAAAGAGTCGTTCCTTAATAGCAAAGCCAACCTTTCCTGTGGGTAACGATAATCTTTCCGCTATATGGAGTTTATCTACTAGTGACCTTGTCTCAGTCGCAGTCCACCACATCAGTGTCCCATAGGGTTAGCGCTCATATTTTCCCGAAAGCTCTTCTGGGCGTATAAAACGCGTATAAACTCATAAAATCTTGAGTGTAGTGCAAAATACACTATCCGAATATATTATTATAGTCGAATATAAATTTCATTATTATTAGATGAAGAAATATATTTATTAAAGTATAGGTATACATATATACATACATTCACCAAAATATCGTTCAGTAAATTATTTATATAATATTAAGATTATTTTTAATGTTTATTTTTTTTTTTACCAAAAATAAGTAAAAAGTCCATGAAAACCAGAACAACAAAATAACGATATTTTACACTTAATTAATTTTGTAAAAATATTGGTGATGTTGTTGTTGGTTCCTTTTGTCGTTGAAATTATGATGAATGCATAAATTAGCATTTATACATATTTGTTGTAGGGCTCTATTAAATTTCTTTTCGCATTTTTGGGGTTAAATGTGCCTAGAGCATTCTATATACCTATCTATATGAAAAGGTTTTCATAATTTTCGTTGAAATTTCTATATAGTATATCATCATGTAAATATGTTTTGTATTTATTTTAGAATTTCTATACAATTAAATAATGTTACCTTTACCTGATTGCCTGCTGTCACCTTGTAACAAACGAGCTAGAATGAATAAATGAATGAATATACACATGAACGTTTGTGCATTTGTCATTATTTACATTTCGAACAGCAATTCTCATACTCTGCTATTTAGTCTCACAAATGTTCGCACATCCCTGTGATCCTTCAACCAAGTATTAGTGCTTCATTGCTATACATATACAAGTATTTACTTAGTCCTTTTACTTCTTGTTCATCTCTGCTTTTGCTCCATCCATCTAACCCCTACTCATTCTACTGCACAACTTTTGTTAATTGTTAATTTGATTTTGAACGATGTTTAATTCGTATTTCGAAAAGTGAATGAATTGTTGTTTTGGTCATGTGAACGTTCATGTCGTTTCAGTTACAAATTAAAATTTTCTTTCTTTAGTACTGTTATTTTTAGTCATTCGATATTGAATACATTTGCACGTTGGTATACATGATTTTATGTTCATGTGCATTAGCTATGGGAGAGCGCAGGATTTTGTGTAAGCCTAAGAAATATAGACATGGTATGGGGATAAATGGTGGTGAATGGAAGTCAAATAGAAAAAAATTTAAAGGAAAATGTGGAAAATAGAGCCATAACTTTCTAAGAGTCGCTCATAGAAGGATAACATATATATATGACCGACTCTCATATATATTTTCTCCGAACTTTATTTTTGAGGGTATTTACCTTAAGCAAAAAGTTTGTTTGGTGGAAAAAAAAAAAAAGAATGGGTGTCGTTCTAGGAGTGATGGGAGTGAATTTTATGAAAAGGTGAAATTTGTAGGAAGCCTTCTTATGGGACCTAGATAAGTGGTAATCCCTAAAATTGTGGGTAATTAGAAAGTAATGAGGTTCCGTCAAACAATTAGCTACTCTAGTAGAGGCGCTTGTGCATCTGCAGGGTTTTTTTTAACTTCACCTCGAATCGGCTCTTCCATTTTTTTGTCTCATGGACTTTTTACTGAACTACACAACATAGGATTGCTGCATATCAAAATACCTTCAATTATAATCTCCATATATTGCTATGCCATAGCTAATGTACACATTTACTCTTATTTATACTAGAGAATATAAATTTCTATACCTTACCACATGCCTACGAATATGCTTGGACTCGTATTGTATGTAGATTTTTGGCTTTTGGCTTTTTTATTGTCGTTTCTGTTCTTGGCATATTTCTACATGTGTATTGGTGATTGTTTGCTTTTGAGTTTGTGGTGTACTTTATGCAAATTATTTTCGATTGATTGCATCTCTGGTTCTGGTATTTTAGGTACTTTTTTGCAGACGTTCTTTTTTGTTGGCTTTTGTAACACAATTTTATTACTTTGAAGTTACAAAAATTTTTATGCATGACTTCCATAGGCATATTGCTTTAATTTTTTGCACTCTCTATCAATTTATTATTATTATTATTTTAATCATGATTAAATTGATTTTTCTATTATTTTCAACTCTAGTTAATGTTTCATAAAAATTTGATGAGCTCTAGATAATATATTTTCTTTATTTTAAGTGTTACTATAGCTACGTGTCGACCATAGAAGAACAATTTTTCATATAAAAAACTGTTTACGATATTTTGAAGTCTTTAAATAGGTTCAATAAAACACCTTGATTGTGTTATTCTACCCATAAATGTTATTGATTTCTCCTAACATTTTTATTGCAATAATGTCGAAAAATACAATTCCCATACGAATAAGATTTTGACATTCGTTTGACATTTATTCAGAGCACCTTGGAAAACTGAACTTAAATTTTGTATTCCCTTAATTTGGGGAATATATGTTACCTTTTCTGAGGCACCATTCTAACACTTCCAAAGGAATACTTGTTAACATAACCATCGATAATTTCCCATGACAACTAGTCAGACTTAGATTTGGAGATTAATAATAAATCATATAAAATTGACAAATATTCGGCCACTTTTGCTTTAGAGGAATAAAAGTTTAGATTGTAGTTGGTATATATTATACATATATGTATTCAAAAAAATATTGACGTGGCTACTAGTACTAGTAAAAAGCAATTTCCATGAAGAGTTTAAAGACCAAATTCCCTGAAAATTTATTTTCGTGTGATATACGAGTACATACGTATGCAGTTCACAAATTAAAAAATAGTGTTTTTGTTTTTCTGATACCTTTTTCTTATTAACGTTCCTTGGTAGTAATAACACAAATAAGTTGCAAGTAATGTAAAATGTCCTTCCATAAAACAAATCTAAATAATTTACTATACTGCAATATAAACACATTAAGTAAATAAATGTAATTTAAATACTGCCAACTAAAAGGACAATAGAAATGACGGCTTACAAGATGAACATCAAAGATAAAATTGCCGCCTTCTATTTAACATATACTCGTATACAATATATTGGATAGCGAACTCGTGTTGGCATCCTTGATATGCATATCACACAGTTTAAAATTGTTGCGTTCATTACTTTTTTTTAATAGTTCGAATTATCGCATGTTGGCAACATAATAAATTTCGCAGATATTTTTTGTTTGTTTGTTAAGGATCAATGACATTGTATATATCTGTATGTAAATACGTACTGCCGCTACAGTGTATGAGAAATAAAGAAATTCATATAATTTTCTAAGAATTTCTAGCATTTATGCCGACATTTGACAAAACATGTTGTATAGTATAATAAAATGACCAACACAATTAACAAACATGTAGCACCTACTGTTGTCAGTTTCTTTAGAATATCGTTACTTTTATGATGCAATATTCGAGTGAGATGGTCATTATTAAGGAAAAGGGATTTCAGTATTTTTATACATGGAAATGGAACTTTAACGTTTTAAAAATACGATCCTAAGATTACAGTTCTCAGTTTTTTATTTGTAGGTAATTGCATCGCCGCTGGCGCCAATTGATAATCAATCTCAAGCTGCTATCAAGTCCCACTGAACTTAATGCTTTCACCATAAAGAGCTCTAGAGAGTTGGTTTTTATTTTTTTCCAATGTCCATTAATTTGTCAGCGTTGCTGAATATGCCATATGTTCAGATTTGCTGAAAACTAGCAAACATTTTCATTTCATTGCTATGACTGTCGCTTGGTCTCTGACGTACATATAGTTAGATGCGAAATGTCATGTGTTTGTTGTCTATCGATGGATGTTACGATTAACTATGACACCCATGGGTAAGACAACTCTCTCATATTTAATCTCATTATACAAAGCCTCTGCTTCTTCATATACTTTAGATCGGCGTTAAGGGAGGGTTATGTCATGATCCTTTTCAACGATTTCCTCGGTAACCAGACCTTATCACAAAGAGTTGTACCCTGGTGCCAATAATGGACATTTGGTGATCAGTCATCGTGCATGATCACCAATACTTGTTGAAGATCTCTTTGACAATGTCAAGAAAATAAGTGTTTTATGAAATGAGAACTCTGGAATATCACTATAATCAAAATAACGAGTTCTACGTTGTGATCGGCGCGAGCCTCTACAACTACAATCAGTATTTATTTAACAATAATATTCAAGCAATTTCTACTCTACTCTTTTTGTATTTTTTTATTTGTATTCATATAATACAATACATACAATTCATACGTCAGTAATAGATATGCTATACGATATAGTGATCGCGATGATCATATCGATCACAATGATTGCGATCATTTCATAGGAAATCGAAATAAAAAATGATTATGACTATTCATTGTCACAGCTTGTTATTATCCTTGTATTTTTGTTCATTTACAAATGTTCAATTAAATGAAATAAATATATATATGTATTAATACATATATCGTATACGTATAAATATGTATATGTATTTATAATAGTAAAAATGCGATCACACATTGTCTACATGTACTGGAACGAATCAATCAAAAGGAGAAACGGCAGAGAAACAAGAAATCAAATTAATTGTGTCAGTTTACGTATGTGCTAAGCATATGTTTTGTTGTTCACAAATTGAAAGGACATACATAGGCGAGTGTGTTCATTATGGGTGTGTGTGTATGTATATAAAATGCATGATATATGACCATCATACCTTCATACGTACATATATACATATGCATATGAATATATGTATAGATAGATGTGTGCATGTTTGTGTCGTATTTGTTCAATTCCATGTTCTGTTTACAGTGGGGTACATTGCGCGATTACGCACGCCTTGAACACAACAATTTTTCATTTTTATGGTGGATCATCTCATTGGATTTACCTGTTCGAATAAGCGTTATATCGTTTAGTGCATCTCTGTATATAAGCATCATTACTACAATATACGATCAATATGATCACCGCTAAGAAGATGTTGGTGCTGCTGCTGCTGATGATGCTGGTGATTTATTTAGTCATGTGGGAAATGTCGGTTGATATTGTTTGAAGTTGTTATTGTTGTATTGGTTTGCTTTTTTGTTTTTCTGTTATTATTATTATTATTCGAGTGCATTGTTGTCCATCATTGTCTCCATTGAAGTATATTTCTTGTTGAGTTTTAAATGCATTTTCTGTTTCTCCCAAAATATTTTCAAGTCAAAATGAGCGGTTGTGTCTTATGCAATTTTTGGAAAAATATTTACTTATGGTATAATAACTATTTTATGCAGACATATGTGTGGTAGCTTTTGTCTATATCTAATAATATTGGCGATAGTAGTTACATGGCACAAGTAGTATAAGTAATAATATACAGTCATATTGTAGATACATACATATTAACATGTTCTGCTTAATGCTCGCGATGCTCATAATTATGCTCAACGATATGTAACGATGAAATTGTGTTTTGGTTTTGTTTAGCTTGCACAAATGCACAGTTAAATAACTCATGGTACATAATTTACGATAATGTGGCAAAAATTAAGAAGCTGCCTTTTCTGCCATCTCTTTAATTTTACTCTATGTTTAATACAGTTAGCATATATGGTAAGTTATTTATGCCTATTCGTTTAATGGTGACTACTACTGTCCATACGAGTAGATTGTATATACATAGAGTAAGTAGTAGAAATAATTTTAGTATTAAAATTTTGATTGCATATTATATATACATACCACATACCGACATATATACATATATACGATACATACATGTTGTAGTAAATTTTTATGTCTTAACTAACAGAGAACTTTCTCATTAGGTTAAACATTCAAATATCTCTACAGTCAATATACCCATATACATACAAATGTAGGGCGGGTCGAAGATTCTAAGTACATTTGCCCAAGAAACCGTGGGTCTAAAATTTAATTGTAAGCAAAAAATTTTACTCGCCCTAATGTTGAGATGGACAAAAATATATTAAATATTTTAATATTAATATTAATATATTAAAAAACCTCTGCTAACGTTCAAATGTTGGTAGCCTTTCATTGTTTGTAAATGAATAAAAAGGCGACGCCCTCGTCTAAGATGGATTCGAGCATGGAGAATGCAATCACGAAATTGGGATAACTGGAGGCAGACACAACAGCAGGCGAAGACTGGTGTTGTCCAGCAACATGACTTATACACTTTAGATGTAAACATCTTTTCGGAATTCAAAAAAAAAAAAAAACTAATATTATTTACTATATATTGAAGATGATAATATTGTATATTATAAGGAAAGGTTAAGAATTCTTCAAAAAATATAACATATTTTCTGCAGTCACGATTAGACTATGTTTAATTATATAGTCCATAGTTTAAAGCTTAGAAATGTTGGCCTTAAAAATGCCATTCCAATATGAAGTCCGTAAATTCAAATCATTTGAGTCTAAGCTTGTGTGGGATCGGTAGCGAGGCGTTTACCTAAAAATAAAATTCGAAGCCAGAACTGCGAAAAAAGTATCGCTATCGCCATCACAGCGACATAGAAGCCTCCTATCGAAGTTGTAGGATGAAAAAATAGTCCATTAAATATTAAAAAATGTTAAATAAGTTATGATTCGGGTCGTAAATACTTATTTGTTTATGTGGCCATCACCATCGAAAATCGATGAATGTACTTCACTTTACCAGCCGTCTCTGTTTTATGCTAGCTTGCACTAGTAAGAAATTCCAAGCGCTGATAGATTCTCTAGTACTTGACCTTTCCACCAGCGGTTGGATCTTGTGCTTTTTCAGATTCTCTAGTACTTGGTCTTTCCACTGGAGTTTGGATCTTGCTATTCGTCGTCGTCCACCATCGTGTTTTGAATTTAACACTCCCTTAGCTGGAGTGTGTTTTCTTATTCACTCTATATAACCTAGACAGCGCCTCCGATGAATTTTGATGCGCTTTACTAAGTCAATGTTAGCATACATCTCATATAGTCCGTTATTGTATTTTATTCTATATTCGCCACCAATACAAAAGATTTTGCATAAGACTTTTCTCTAGAAAACTTCTCGGACCTGAGGTAGAAATTGTCAAGGCTTCAGCATCATATGTGAGGACACCTTTTAGTCCTTCGAGAAAGATGTTTAATTCTTAATGGCTTACTTATCCCAAAGTAGCATCAGTTAGCAAGAGTGATCCTTCTGAATATCTCCAGGCTGGTGTTAATGCCGATTTAAAGTTATCATAATGTTATTATAATGCCGAAAGTTTAGTTATCAGCGAAGACTTGCTGTCCAAGGCTCCGGGACTCTTTGTTTATTGGCTCTGGATACATTGTCTTGCCCTTGTTCACGGTGAGACTCATTCGTCGCAACTCTCTCTCCAATTCAGACAATGTTGCACCGGCTACTCGCGTACAGCTTAGTAGTTAGCTTATGATTACATAGAAAATTTGACTAGATAAAGTAAGGCCGAATGAATTAATATTAAATAATTTTCCTACAGCGAAAATTGAAGCAATTATTACAAATATGATGTCAATGCTGAAGCAATATTTTGGAAAAATTGCGACAATAATGTCGAAATGAAAATTTTCACTCCTTATGGTTCTTTATAAGAAATAAATATCTATTTTTTTCCTCCAATGATAAAAAAAATTACTTAACTCAATGAATAATACTATATATGACCAGGTCTTTTCTTATTTTTGCATCCTACACGGTATATAAGTTATACTTAAACGAAAATCTGCATGGAGTTTTTGTGTATTTATATCCATATATTTACACATACTGTTATGTTATAACGTTAATACTACAGTATACATACATATATCTGTAGTATTTCATAGATGAGTAGCAATTTAAATTCATTATTGCAAGAATAAAATGCACGATTAACATATGGGGAGAACTCTTGCTGGACTATGCCACGTAACAACAGGCTGGTTCATTAATAATTTTGTTTTGTAAAGCCTTAAAAGTAATTTGAGCAACAGAAACTAATAAGTAAATGTCACACTACGTATTTATATACTGGTGACGTAGAATGAAGCTACTGAACAAGTGCAACAGCAACAACAACAGCAACAACAATTATAAAGTAACCGCTAAGATGTTTATCTAGGCACTGTTAGTGGTGGTGGTAACGGTGATTAAAAGCACGAAAAGCAAACGACTTTTATGCATATGTTTCTATACATATATACATGTATAGATACACATGAGTACCTACAAATGTTTGTATGTAAATATGTTGTAATGACAGAGACTTCAAAGTAAAATTGACCAGTTCCACTTGAGAGAAGATGAAATACTTAATTTAGCATAGAACAACGATTGATGTTGTGGACGTGGATATTTACATAGAATATGTTGTAAAGAAGTTGCTACAGCCTGCTCAAAAAGTAACCGGATTTTATTAATTGTTTTTGGAAATATATCAAAAATGAAAAACACATGTTTTCAATATAATAATAATAATATTGGGAGCGCAAATTAAAAATGCGGGATTTACAACAGATGGCGTAGTTCGGGATATAAGCATCAGACAATACTGAAACCATATTCATGTCATAACCTCATTCCATAGCTTTCATTTTCAGTATGTGTCATTTGCCCGGAGTCTAAACAACATAGTTTTTTTTTGGCTCTCAATATGTCAAGTTTTGTGCCCACAAAACAGCATTTGCGGGAAGTTTTGATTTACTTCTTTAATTTGGAGAAAAGTGCAGCTGAATTTTTTCGCTTGGGATTGTCGTAGTGGATCCACTTTTCATCACCAGTAACGATGCGATGCAAAAAACCTTTCCTTTGTTGCCTTTGGAGCAGCTGTTCGCAAGTGAAAAATCGCCTTTCGACGTCTCTCGGCTATAACTCGTACGGTACCCAATTTCCTTGCTTTTGAATCATTCCCAATAGTTTCAATCGATGGGAAATGGCTTGGCGTGTAACTTCGAACAATTTGGCAGGTTCTTCTTGCGTTTGACACGAGTCATCATCGAGTAATGCCTCCAATTCAGCATCTTCAAACTTCTTCGGCTGTCCTGGACGTTCTTTGTCTTCCACATCAAAATCACCACTTCTGAAACGCACAAACCACCTCTCGCATGTTGAAACTGAAAGAGCACACTCCGGATAAGCTTCGGAGAGTAATCGATGCGATTCAGCTGCACTTTTCTCCAAATTAAAGAAGTAAATCAAAACTTCCCGCAAATGCTGTTTTGTGGGCACAAAACTTGACATATTGAGAGCCAAAAAAAAAACAATGTTGTTTACACTCCGGGCAAATGACACATACTGAAAATGAAAGCTATGGAATGAAGTTATGACATGAATATAGTTTCAGTATTGTCTGATGCTTATATCCCGAACTACGCCATCTGTTGTAAATCCCGCATTTTTAATTTGCGCTCCCAATAATTTTTGTAAAAATTTATTAAAAAAAAAAATTATGTTTGAGTCACCTCAAAAAAACTAGAAGTCATCCTTAAATTTAAATTTTTTGCATCTTTTGCTTTTTGAAAAAACGCTAATCAATTTATAAAAGTGTCAAAGTGTGGTACAAATGGTAAAATCGTCATTTAATTTAAGCCACTTTGAAAAAAATTAAAAATAGAAAATTGTAGAAAACAAATTAGAACCGCCGAATATTAACAAATGCGAACTATTTTGTTGTTTAAGTTGACTTAAAAAGCCACTAATGCCTTAATAGTTGTCCAATTTTTGTAATTTTTCATCTAAATTAAAGTCAAAATTTTTTATATGTATAAAAACAATAAAAATTCTGAAACGACACACTTCAACATCGATATTTTTGACGTACTGCATGCATTGGCGTTCATTAGAATTTGATTCGATGCCGCAATTGATGAATATTCACAAAACTCTTTATGCACGCGAAAATCCATATATTCTGTGACACACACCTTGATCTTGGAAAGTCATTGAAAACTATTCACTATAAATGTTTAAAACACATTCTCTGGCTGATTATTAAACAAAGAGGCTTTCTCTCTTCAAACCATCAAGAAAAGTGTGATATCAACCCCACAAAAAATTTAAAACTAATGAAAATTAAGGAGTCTCTATTAAAAAAATTAAAAAATAGCGATGACCTCGCCTCGAACCACTCGACAGCATTCTACGATTTTTCCAACATGTAAATATCAGAATATACATATAATCGTTGTGATCGCTATTCGTAGATGTAATTATATTATTCGCTGTTCGTTGACTGTATTTCGACTCATTTTAATGTTTTCTGAACTGCAAAAAAAATCCGAATACTTTTTGAACAGTTCTTCAATATTTAATATATTCCAAAAAGTTGTGGAAAAAGAAGAAAAAAAGTGAAATATAATAAAATACAGAAAAATGTCGTTGTGAAAATTATTAAAATTAATGAAATTAGTGGTGGAAAGTCGCAACAATAACAACAACAACAACAACAGTGAGCGACAGCGACAATGAAAACAACATTGACGATGGGTAAACGGCAACAATAAGTAGATAACTCATTTAAAATGCGGTGGGAATATGCAACCAAATAGTACAACTACAATAATAATAATAATAATAATACCAACAACAACAAATAATCATATTTTTTTATTCAAAAAGGTTACACTTAATATCATGTCGTCGAAGTCGTTGTCATCTTCTTCATCATCATCATTATCAACATCGTCATCATTATGTTGTGGGACAAAAATTATGCAAATTCCACAGTGTGTGTGTCTTTTTTGGTGAGTGTGTACGACAAACAACACCACCACCACTAACAACAACAACAACAACAACAACAACAACTACAATACAATGTCATGGCTATCTCTTCAGTGTTTATGAGTAAAAATTAATTATTTAACTTATGTACAGTCAAGAAATTTATGAAGAACACAACAAAGACAAATAATCATAAATTTGTTATTGTTGGTGGAGTTGTTGTTTGTGTTTTTTTCTATTTTGGAGATTCTCATAAAATTTTTGACAAGCATGAAAAATTTTGTAGAAAAATTAATCTGTCAAATTGAAACTGTTTTGTTGTAGTTGTTGTTTTTTTTTTTGTTGGCTTATGCTTCTAAAGGTTAAACTTTGTGTGATTATTTGTAGATGAATAGATCACTTGCTAGCATGGAGGCTACTTACTAACAAAATTTTTGGTGTGATAAATGAAATAAAGTTGAAGATTTGGGCGCCTATCAAATAGCTTTTAAAAGCATTCATGTATACATGTGCACCTTTATACATACACACATATTCATGGAGGTCTGTCTCTCTTGTTATCCCCATATTGGAGTTACACCCATTTTTGCATAAAAATCAGCATGATCATTAAATGTAGACACACGCAGCATTTGTTTGGCCTTTCAAATTTTAATTGAAAATAAGTAATGACCTTAAACAAATTTTTTATTATTAATATATCGTCAAATAATATATCAATTTAGAGATGTCGAAAAAGAGGAAGAAACAAAGTGTCAAAGGATAACACTACATAGTCATAAAAATAACAAAGTTATCTATTAATTTTGCACTTGAAATTCACACAATTTCTTTCATTTTCAAAAAAAAAAAAAAAAATTAGAAAAGACAGTCTAAATAAAAACCACAAATGTAATGTCAAAAAACATAAATTAAATTGAAAAAATAAAATTTATGAGACCACAAAAGAGCCCTAAGCAAATATTGCGATAAAAAAACAAATCCAATTGAATTGGAAATATTCTTAATATAATAATATGAGGCTCACATCAATTCAAACAGAACAGAAGTGGACATTTTCAAGTGTATGACAATCACATTTGCAGATAGGTACACACTTGTCACACACACACACACACCCATATGTACGAGTAAGGGCATACGCACCACAGCAAGTGTGATAGCATAAAACAGCATGAAAACAAATTATATGTTGTGGCATCATTGACTTAGTGGGACACAAAAAGGACACACTCTTAAATAAATGAATAGTACTGAAGAATGACGGCAGAATAGAAAAAAAAAACAAAAGAAAAGACAATTACACGATAGACGACAACAAAATAAACACTTGTTGTCACATAAGGGCTCCCTTGAATATAAAAAGGTCCTCTAAGATCAGCATCATCATCATCATCGGCATCATTATCATCAACAATAAGCCAAGCAGCTGAAGTGAGCAGAACCAATCAAAAAAATATCACTCAAAATTATATTTGTGCTAGTGAGTGTGTGTGTGTGTGTGTCAAGAATGCAATTGACTGAACGTGTGACAAGAGTTGTTATATGGCATATTGTTGTTGCACATACATATACGGATATTTGTAGTTTCACTTGTTGAAATCAAAAAAGAAGAAGAAGAATAAGAAAAAATGCCCAAAAAAGAATTAACAGATACGAGCACCTACAATACAAAAATACTACAATTTGAAATGACAATCATGAAATCAAGGGGCGACAACGAAAACAACAAAACAAATGATAGGATAAAAGAGTCAATGAGAGCGAGTGTGGAAAATTGCTCAAGTCGGCGATGGTTTTCTTTTTTTTTTTTTAACTAAAAAATATTTTGTACATCGTTCCATCGTACGAGTATATGTGTACCTGTTCTGTCCTTATTTCATAACAGCTAAATGAGAGAAAAAAACAATAACAACAACAAACATCAGGTAAAAAAAAACTATTAAGTGTTTGTCAAATCTTTGTACAATACACATTAATCTTGTGACTGCAAGGTGGACTGAAGATGAAGTCAAGTTGAGTAAAAAGAAAAAAAAGTAGGCGGTAAAATCTGAAAGTATATGCTGTTTCCCTCTATAGTAATGATTTTTTTCTTATACTCGTATATACACATGTACGGCTAAAGCTGAGCTGACTGCTTCTAATGATTAAATAAAGTCAATATCATTAATACAAATTATATAGAGTGTTTCATTGAGGGCCGAATCGACAGTTATTGGTTATACTATTGTATAATTAAAGATTTGATTACGTTAACTAAGGCATTAAGTGACTAAGTGACAAGCAAATTCATAGTCATTGGTTAAACTATTGGTTAAGCAAAGGTTTGATTACGTTTTACTTAATATCAACGTTAACTAAAGCGTTGAAAAAAGACAAAGATAGCAGCGCTTTTAAATTGTAAAACCAGTTCAGCTAACTTTAATGTGAGACAGATATATTTCAGCTTTGTTAGTTAACTAATGACTAACGAATGGTACTCGAGAGTTTAACTAATAGTTAACTAGAAGCTGATAACCTATGATGTTTTCAAACACAATGGTCTCTTTACACGATTCTGTGCAATATGGCAGCAAAAAATAATGAATTACGATAACTCACTATACGCTTCTGATTATATTGTATAAAATATAATGATTTCGAAAACCCTCATTAAAATTAGCTGCAATGGAAACGTAATTCTGAGCAATTAGAGATATATATCACTATAATTCATTCATTCATATGTGGCACTTATAAGCTCTGAAGGGCTCTTTGGCCGAACTTTTCTTCTATTGATGTTGTGCGTGTTAAATTTTAGACAGTATTAGAAGGGACCTACTTATTTTAGCCGGTTCCGAACGGCAGAACCCTTGCGACATCACTTTTTCTGAGCTTTGTCACAGAGTTCTTTTAGATGCTTTTCCATGGCAAAGTTTTACTGCCGGAAGAATTGCCAATTGCTTGCCGATAGGTGGGTATCGTTCGAAAGAAAAATCTTTTGATATTAAATTTGTTATGCTTCAGCCGGGTATTGAATCCACGACCCACTAATCAGAAGGCCAACACACTAACCACTGAGCGTACTATAATTGCTCATATAATTTTATAAATTAAGGACTCAAGAATACCACCAATAATACTGAGATCCATTTTTAAGATTAATTTATAAAACTTTAAGATTTGCCCATGTCATTTGTGTGCAAAAATACTGCCTTTGTAGTAAAGGTAGATGTAGCTTTCATCCGATTCCACCCATTTTCAAACTCGTCCATTCATTATTCAATATAATCTTGTTTATCGAGTTTCAGATTGATAACTTGATGTTTTTGTACGACAAATGTAAAAGAATACATACGCAAGAGTAAGTTTGTATGAGAGGTAGCCGTGGTTTTCTTCTAATTTAACTCATTCTCAAATATGTTCATTATTTAGGTAAAATGTAGTCGTATATACCAAGATTCGGCTTAATAACATAATTGTTGTTTTTAATAAAACCAAGAAAAGTGCAAAATAGCTCAAGTTAGTGCAGAACACAGCCGCTGTAATAAAAAAACATATAGAGCAAGTTAGAGCACAGAAATATCACGAAACAGCAATTCTCAAAACCGTTGATTGCTGCTTCTGTCATTTGATTGTTTACTCTGAGTTACACCACCAATAAAACTGATGCTCTCAGTTGTTGTATTTTTACTCAGAGTTCTATTTTACTTACAAAAAATAGAGTAAGTTTGAGCAAGTTAGAGCAAGTAAAATTTTCATGAAATACAATTTTATGAGGTACCTTAACCTGGCGTAACCCAGTTCAGCAAATTTAACGCAAGTAACATTTCTGCACGCAAAGTGTTAGAGCACACATCAAAGAACATAGTTTTGAATGGGAGGAACGGTTTTCATTCGTTTATACTTATTTCTAAATATATCCATTTTATTTATTTATTTTATTCATTTATTTATTTTTAAATATATCCATTCTGTGATCAGACTAACTTAATACACCAAGTCTTAGTTCAAGAGCATTATGTGTGAAAACATATATTGAACAACATACTTTTGTATGGGTGGTAGGCGTCGTTCACGAGCAAGCTCCTTTATTACTCAACGATAGCTTTATAATTACAACAATTATTCTATGAACACTTCCCCTTGTGGTTGTTACAAACTGACGAGCCGGGATTTGAACGACTTCATGGTTCATGCACAGTAGACCAAAGCAGTAACCAGTAAGCCACGGCTTCCACATTATGGATATGTAGTCTTTATAAAAGTGTATTACCTATAAGATAGAATTGCTTAAAAGTAAAAAATTACATAATGTCCAAAAACAGTTCGTCCAAATTGTGCTACCCTATATCCCATACAAACATAACAATAATGATTATAATAATATATAATAATCATCTTTTAAAAGGATTCTTCATAAATTTCAACATCAAGAGTTACAACAGTAACAAAAACAATAACACTTAAATAGACAGGGAGAATATCGTCTTTATACCCTGCATAATGCAATATGCATGGTATATTCATTTCGGTCAGATGTTTGTGTCCACTTGAAGGAATCTCCGGAGATATAGACATGGATATATATTCGTGATCAGCGTCGATTAAATTTTCGATTTAACGATGTCCGTCCGTCCGTCCGTCCGTCTGTCTGTCACCTGGCTGGTTCGCACGATAACTTGAGTAAATATTGAGCTATTTCGATGAAATTTGACATAAGTAATCTATGATCCAAGGGTACGGAGGGGATTGATATTGGGCATGATCGGTCAATAACCACGCCCACACCAAGCATTCAAAGCGACTAACCTCGAAATTTTCAAAATCTTTAACTTGCTATAACTCACATAATATACCACTTGGGACAACAATATTTTGCACATAGAGTTATATTATACTACTATATAACCTCGCCAAAAGTGGGTGAGCCACGCCTACTTTCTAGCGTAGCTCCCATACAAAGTGTCTGTACTTCTTTTAAATTGAAACTGCTGTAACTTCTACAATCTTCTGTCTAGAATAACCATAATTGACACTTAGATTAACACGGTAGTCGGAAATGATATGGCAGAAAATCAATGTGCCACGCCCACTCCTTTTTGGGTCTCCCATACAAAGTTGCGGAAATTAAAAAAAATGTCACCGGTTATAACTTGCAAACTATTCAGCGTAGAATAACGATATTTAAGGTGTGAATTAGTATTGTACGAGCAACTATGCTCACAGAAAATGGGCGCACCACGCCCAGTGTTTATCGTAGCCCCCATACAAATTTTAAATTGAAACAGCTGTAACTTAGGCAATCTTATGTCTACAATAACCATAATTGACACTTAAATTAATATCGTAGTCGGAAATAATCTGGCGAAAAATCAGCGTACCACGCCCACTTCTTATTGGGGCTCCCATACAAAGTTGAGGAAATTAAACAAAAATGTTAACCACCATAACTTAGAAACTATTCAACGTAGGACACCAAATTTAAGGTGTGGATTAACATTGAAAAATTAATTGGATTTAGTAGAAAGTGTGTGGGTGTAAATTAGTAGTAATGCAAAAATTGTTTCTCGAAAAGTGGAAATAAAAGAAAAGTTGGATATTCGAGTAAACTTTTTATATACAAATCTACATATGCAGGGTATAGTTTGGTCGGCCCCAGCCGACTGTAAGGAGATTTTTTTACTTTTCAGCGATCGTGTGATCTTATGACCCAGTGAACTTCATTTATTTTAAGTATTTAATAATTATTTTCTTGATTTTTTTCCATCATTAATAATGGAACCGGTGAACAAAAAGAAATAAATGCAGTGACACTCAGCTAAAATAAAAGGCTGGTTGTTCGATCTTATGATCGCTGGATAATACCCATACCCTATAATTTTGTATATACTCGTAGATATTTTTTCTTCATTCCTATAATGATAATTATGATGATCGGTTTTTGAAACTGTCATCTATAACGAATATACATTTGATTTCTCGATGATGAATTTTGTGTACTATATATCCTTTTCGAATTCATTTATTTTATATTGAATATTTATTTTATTTGGATTATTCTTTTGTATTTATTGTTGTCTAATGACAGTCATTATCTTTGCACAATAGCACCTATGGCAATGCTCAAAGAAAATAGCAATTTTTAAGAAATCATTTATGATACTTTCTAAAATGATCTTGCAGTATCACATTGACGTCAATGATTTTCAAGAGGGCTTAATATTTTTATTTTTAATTCAATAATAATTTATTTTTGGTACATATATACGCGTAATAATTAATTAAGTTGATATGATACATAATTTTAACATACCTTTCTCTGTTCTCATATATTTGTTAGAGACTACTAACAAGACCTTTTCATATTAAAATCAGATACATTCATTATTATGCAAATGTGAGGATGTTTATTTGAAAATATGATTGGATGGTACTTGTAATTGTGTAGCATAAATAAATAATAATAAACATGAGCTAATGACATACTATACATTTATTTACTACAATAATAAAAATGATGATTATGATTATGATTCTATCATTACGATCATAGTGAAAAGTAGCAGAAATCAGAAATCTCAACACATCAACAACACTCCATAGCGACATTATGCGAACATAAGGATGCATATATGGCATTGCACAAAAAATAAAAGGATAAAAATGCTCCCTTCAACTAAAATAAATACGTACACGGACTTTCTGGCACCCAGTGGAAAGTGTTTAGATTCATTAGGTTTAGTTTGAGATTTAAGCTTAAAAATTTGCCATTGTGTACTGCTGAATTTTCATTTATAGGTAGATACATAAATATTCATAGTTCAGTGGTGGTCCATGCTTAAAGTTTTAGTACCTATCTACCTTGTTTTACAACAAAAATAATGGAGTGTTCAATTCAGTCAGTATTGTTTTCAGAAATATTAAAAATTATTTTTCAAATAGTAGGCGAACATTCTGAAAGTAAAAAATTTCCATAAAAAGCTTTGGAAATATTCCTGCTGGGCATTTGATATGTATATGTGTAAGTACCGTATATGTGAAGCGTTTTTAATTATGAATACGAGCGGTTAAAGGCTTGAGACGTTAACGGGTGAGGGTAGAAGAAATTTGTACATATTTTATAAATGAAAGGCAATACTCGTATAAGCGGTAAAAGGGTATATACGACTGGATGTATGTATGTAAGCATGGATGTTTCAAAGTATATTCGTATGGTCCTTAGCTATATGGATGTAGTTGTAGTATGCATATTTGGAGTTTTATCTGTGAAATAAATATTTCGTCATAATATGTTTTATATGATTTCATACTATGAATAAATTCGGTTGGATTTCAAATGGTCATTTCAAATCTGATCCTAAAAATTTTGTGTGGGTAAATGATTCTCGATATATCATAGTAAATAAAAAGTATATTTAAAATTTGATAAACATAAATGTTTTGAACTTTTATCATTCATAACATGGACTCACAATAAAACAAAGAAAAATTGGTATGCCCAACGGACCAGATTCTATGAATTTTAGGTGGCTGAATCCATGGCGGAATTTCCTCCATTATCTTCAAATTTCTATTTAATCTCAAAAAACATAGTTCTTGCTAAAAAGTGAGCTAAAAAGTGAGGGTGGCGTGGATAACGCATCCAGTAAGGCACGATAACTTCCGTAGTTACGGACCGATCGAGCTGAAAATTGGTACATAAGATTATTTTCACCAACAAACGGATCAGTTCATATATGGGTGAAATTGAATAAAAATCAACTCTACCTCCTATACAAGAGTATGTTTTTTAATGTACGTCTTCACATTTCACTTGCGAAAAAATTGGAGTCGATTAAAAACTACGCTTACTCATGCTTTCGCGATAATGATTTCAAACACGAAATTATGAAATTATTAAGTTAACACTCGGTATATACGATTACATTTTCTAATGAATGGATGACCTCGAAAATGGATGGAATTGTATGAAAATCACTCCTATCTCCTTTACAAATATATGCTCTCGCCTGTACTTTGTGCACTAAGCAATGATGCTATCGGACTGAAGCCCGGTACATATGACAATTTTTAACATCGCGCACATATGTTAAAATATAGGTGACCTCGGAAACCTCCACTCTTTTTCGAAAGTATGTTTAACTATATGTAACGGTGTAGGAAATCTAAGCTTCTGTTTTACCGAAGTTAAATTTTCTTAATTCGATTGTAATTGATTAACGTTTCCAAAGGTATATGAATGACAACTGAATATGAGGTGTAAAGCTGGAACGTGTGTATTAAAAATTATTTTATATAACTTGCCGTTTCGTAGCTTAGGGGTTAGTGTGTTGGCTTTCTGATCTATAGGTTGTGGGTTCAATACCCGGCTGTAGCGCAACTTTAATATTGAAAAGATTTTTCTCTCGAACGATACTCACCTATCGGCAAGCAATTGACAATTCTTCCGGTAGTAACAATTTTAAATGGAAAAGCTTCTAAAAAGAGCTCTGTGACAAAGCTATGAAAAAGTGATGTCACAAGGGTTCTGCCGTTTAGGACAGGCTAGGTCCTTCTAGTACTGGAAGAGAAGCTATGCTAAACGGTCCTTCGAGGCATATAAATCGGAATGCTGGGCATAAAATTAATTATTTAAAAAAAACAAATTTTGAACAAATAATATTTTTCCACAAACAAAAACAAAAAAACAAGAAAACTTCAGTAGGAAAAGCGCTCTAATGCCATTTGAGCCGAGAAGGAATTACATGAAATTCATACAATTCTGAGTCAGTTAAGTAAACAATATGGCGGTGTACGTAAGAGAATTCAAAATTCAAAAAGTAAGGACCATTCCAATGTATATACATATAATGATGGTGCGTTGGCATATTAATTTTGATGTTAAGTACGCATCATCATTATCGTCATTTGTTGTTGTTTCTCTGATTTTTTTATACATCTAACATATGAAATATGACGCATGCAAAGATTTCATTTCATTCATAATATGTACGTGTTATGCATGGTATGATGTACATATTTATGTAGGTATAGTCTTTTATTAATATTTACATATGCATGCATGATGTTTGAAAGAGATAGAAAATTCACCCCTTTTTTTTTGTAAACAATTGCGACGTAGTACTTTTTGTTGTTGGCAAATTTCAATGACAACATTCATTATGCAAAAATGTGAAAGAAAAGTACAATGTACATATACACCCATATATACTAAAGTATGTATGATACATATACAGAAATACATAAAAGAAATACAATATATGTATATATACATAATGAGTAATATGCTATTCATTTAACAACAGCACAGGGACATTATTAATAAATACACACCCTATCGTCAACTTGACGCTTACCTTTCATATCCATACTTATATACATACGTACATAGCTAACTAATGTACATATGATGATTGTATGTATGAATTAATGTTCGCGCTTAAGAATCTTTTATGGATCAGCCAGCCCCCTTGTGTATGTAAATTGTGAATATGCGGCATTTGTGATTGTTGTGATTATCCTTTTGACATGTAGTATTTTTACTATAGCGACGTTCGAAATGTTTATAATGGAAACTTGCATTTAATTTAGATACTTATGCACCCCGTTCCTCTCTTGTTGTCTCTTTCTTTCTTTCTCTCTCCCTCAGGCATTGCCAAATATTTTAATTGAACCATTCGAAGGATGATCTTGACAATGAAAGGGAGAGAGTAAGTAAGTAAGTAGTAATCATTATTGAAAAGCATATTCACAATGTCCTGCCACCATATTCAAATGAATTATTAAGGGTTGACGAATTGTATGTGGACGACAACGATGACGACGACGATGACTATGATTCAAGTTGATATTTCCTTCAGTCACTCACAACCACTCTACTTTAGAGTACTTACATACCTTATATAGAACGTACAGCTATCGCAACTCCAACCAACCGCCTTTGCAGAAATTACTTACTTATTTGCTTTTGAAATTAAAATTAAAATCATAAAAGCGTGACATTTCGAGTGTTCATCCGTCATTCGTCATTTATATTTGTACATGCATACATACATAGGTACGCACATAGCTATATGTATACGTACAGATATTTATTGTGAGAGTGAAATGACAAAGGAAATTGGCTTGAAACTTATTTTCGGCAATGGCTGCCATTATTAAGAATTCATATAATAAGCAATAAGCAGCTAAAGGAAATTGTAGGATTTAGAGAGATTTAACAAGTGCCTTCAAATATATGGAAAACTTATGAAATAAATAAATATTTTGGAAGTAGAAGATCCAAAGAACCTTGACTGAGCATCTCTTTCGGTAGTATTGTGCGTGTTTTAAAATTGAAAAGGATTGCCGAATTTATTTGATTCTTAAATGCAGGGTGCGTGACAACGCTTTTTCTGGTCTATTGTTCATCAGCAAATTCAAGTTATTCTGGAAGAGCTCTGACACAAAGTTGGCAAAATATTAACATCGTAATGGAACTGGAAGAGGAACAAGGCCAAGATTTTGCAGGTATAGTTAAGATGCTAGGGAATTACAAAAAAAAAGGAACTAAAGCAATGGAAAATGAATAATACACATTCCAACATGAATTTGATGTTAATTGAGGCCGTTGTATATAAGCAAAGTAGGAACTCCGATGCAAAATATTAATAATGTTTAGGTCTACCTGAGTGAAGATATGGGAACTGCTTTAAGGGATATCTAATAAATAGAGGAAACCAAAGCGTGGAAAAAAATCTTAGATTCGACTATGGAAATTGAACAGGACTATGGAAGGAACAGCCGAAATGAGTAGAAGCTAAGATTAAAAATTATTTAAACAAGTATTTTAGCGTGATTATACAAGGTACTTAAGTAAGAACGTTTGAAAAGGGTAACTTCGGTTGGCAGAAATTTACAGACGTACTTTCGAAAAAAACGTTCACTTTGAATTTCATGGGCAAAATGTGAAAAAAAAACTCATGTGGATACATACTTTTGTATGGAAGGTAAGCATAAATTTCATCCGATTCCTTTAATTCTAAACACATTTATTAATTGGTAAATACAAATGGGTGCCGTAGCTCAGTGGGTTAGTGTGTTGGCCTTCTGATGTGTAGGTTCAACTCCCGGCTAAAGCGTAACAAATTTAATATCGAAAAGATTTTTCTTTCGAACGGTACCCACATGACGGCAAGCAATTGGCAATTCTTCCGACAGTAACAATTTCCTATGAAAAAGCTTCTAAAGGAACTCTGTGACAAAGCTAAGAAAAAGTGATGTCTAAAATTTATTTCTTCGAATTTCTTCGAATATATTCCATTTCTGTTAAAACGTAATAAGTTTTGTTCCGATTGTTTTATGCGCACAGAAGTGCGCATAGTAAAAAGATATATTTTTATATTATTATATGAAAGGTTGTTGTGATTTTTATCCAATTCCACCCGTTCATGGATTCGTTTGTCCATCGGAATAATTTCCAATTTCAGCTCGAGCATTTTATAATTACGAGAGCAGATGTTCACATTACTAATATCTTCTACTCTCTTGCCACCTCTCTTTCTGGGTGTTACAATAGGTTGCATAAAGTCAATATACCTCTAACTTTTCCGATACAGGGTATATAAGATATACCATAAATGCATCTGCTTTCATGAAATATCAAGTATGACAAAATGGGCGCCATAAAGATTAGTTTTACCTTGATGCAATTCCTCTTAAATTATAATACATACATATATATGGTATACTCTGGTTCAATTTTTTTTTGTATGTACTAAAAGATAATTACTTAAAAATGAATCAGCGTAAATCTATAAAAATATATCTTGACTTTTATTGATGTCGCTTGGGAAATGAACATGAAACATATTTATATTGGAATATAGTGCGCCTCCCAAGAAAGAAAGAAAAAAAAAAAACTAATCAACAAAAGAAAATTGGAATATTCTTATGTGTTAATTACACAGCAATGAAAATACAATTTTACGCAGATCAGATATTTTTCATAAAATACAAAACCTACACAATCAAAAAAAAAAAACCTATTTTGAAATTATGAAAAAATATGAAAATATTATTAATTATAATTTGAGCAGCAAAGATGAAAAAAAAAAAATATACAATGAAAAAGAAACATGTAAACGCCACTTGCATTGTCATTGCATTGTCATTCTAATGGAGCAGTGGAAGAAGGAAAGAAAGAAAATTGATCACCGTTCTTTTCCCTTTTGTTTATTGTCAAGATGCACATATATTTAATACATTCTTACATATACATATACTTATGCATATGACCGTATAAGCGATAGCGGTGAACGATCATCGCTAAAAGCACGTTCACCATAGGTGGCCGATGGTGGAGCAACATTCGCTCCGATGATCAACAATTATCATTGTCATGATTAACGCAAAGAAATTTTCTAAAGAAATTAATTTTCACTTCAAAGAATGCCGCTATCGTCGCCACCAACAATGGCTGCTCTCTTGTTCACTCTATCTGTTCAAGATTTTGATACAGGAGGCTTTAACCATAATTAAGAATATCCTGTAACAAGAGTGTTGAATGTGTCGTTACATTTATTGTTGTTGTTCTTTATAAAATTTTAACAAAAGAATGATCTTCTTTAGTGAAAAAATAAATATAATTAATACGAAATTTCATACAAGTGGCGCTTCTTAACTAATTTATATAGTACACAAAATATATGTGTACCTGTTGTTATTTGCAAATTTCAAACTGTTTGATTAATGAAATGATCCAATGAGAATGAAAAACAAAATCAAACCCAAAAATATCATTAGACTATATAGTCACCGGTGGCGTCATAAGGACAGATGATGTCTATAGGACTGACCAAAATGTCATATGGGAAAAGAAAAATCAAGCAAACATTATAGCAACTACTGTGAAAATTATTAAACCTGCTGTTATTTCTAGTTGACAATTGATTGGTGTTTCGTTTTAATTTTTGTTGCTTTCTGTTTTTTTTTAATTTGGAAACCCTGTCTGTATCCTTGATCTTTTTGAGTATTGAACAGAAGCAAAATCTACATGACAAACATCGATCACTTGTTTGATCTTTGATGAATATTTAAGCAGAAATGAACAATAAATGGAACAAAGAGTAGCACTTGTGAGCAACAGGTAAGAAATAATTGAAAGAGTAATTAATTATACATAGAATTCCTTTGAATGTCCTTTTATCGGCTGTTGCCTTTGTTCACATTTTGTTGCATTCACTAAGCATTTGTATTGTTTGTTTGAAGTGATCGTGCAAATTTTCTATTGTTTTACCATTATTGTATCGAGATTGTCGAGGCGCATGGCGCTAAGCATGAACAAAAGTTGATCCTTGTACATCCGTTTACGATGGTTTGATCTATATTCTCTAATTATTCATTTGTAACGCCGCCGCAACAGATTGTATATATGTGTATCTATTGCTGCAATAGTTTTGTCCTTTTAAATGCCATTTGTTTAGTTCGACCCTTTTGACGATTTCTCAACAAAATGCACAATTGTAATCTGCAGTTGATCTCTCATATTTCTGATCCATATGTATTCATGATTTTGCTTTTCGAAAATATTGGAACATTAGTGTAAAGTGAAATATTTATAATTGGCTTAAATTCTACTTTTAGAGTAAATGCAACAAAGCGCAAAATTTGAAGAGCATCATAATAGGATCTAGATTTAAATATTTGGATATTCCATTTTGAACAATAGTTAAATGAATAAATACAACATATGTATACACATATGGACAATATGTCCTTATTGTGTTACCATAGACATATCGTCTTTAACTTACTTATTACAGTAACTTCAATTTGTGTATTAGAAATTTCTTCGATGATGTACTTTGAAAAAATATTAAGGCACTTCAGTAATCTAGATTTTATCCAATAGTATCCTACTGCATAACACCGCAGTCCTACGATTAATGGCAAAGTATCTGCCTAGGACCAACCCGTTGAGTTGGTCTAAAGCCATAGACTTTTCAGTATAATTACTGAATAGTTGGGCAGTTTGCAGAGGAAGTGTATTCTCAGTAGCGTATTCCTTCTAATTGTCAGAGCACAGTACTCGCAGAGGAAATTGGTGAGTGATTCCTTCTCTTGTAATTATACCCAACTACTATAGTGAGTATAAGAGTTTCCAAGGTATCTAGGAAAAACATCGAAAAGACTGTCCAAAAATTACTTTCAAATTACTTCTGATTGACAAGGCAGGGTACTCCTAGAGGAAATGATATATTTTCTACTTCTCATTTAAGTTTCATCAATTTCATTTTGGCTATTAATAGGGCATCGATATTTTTCTGCATGTGTCTCTATATAATTGGCTACCTAGATTGATCAGATTTTTTGTATGGTTTCAGTTTAATTTTTGCAAGATATGTAGGCCAGTATTGCTCATTTGTCTTGTCCTCCGTGTCTTATTCTTCTTATTGTCATGTTTACATGTACTCAATAGAATACACAAGCTTGGAAACTTCGAAGAGAGTGTTAAGATCAAATCTTTACTGGCTAGTTCCTGACGCCAGAAAAGGTCTGATCCACATTAGGTGCACAGAGTGCTCATCCATCTCATAATCTATCGTGCAGATTTTGTTATCTCTGGTCATAGGGAGTGCTCATAGAGTTCTTTGAAGGAGTGCTAGAAGTTTTACAGATCTCTCACCCCCCTCCCCTTCTCCTGTCCTATCAGATATATGAGTGGTGATTGATGCTTTCTAGCATTGTTCAAAGACTGCTGGAGAATCTCGACGAAAGTTTTTCTACACTGTCGGCGTCAAATATTTAACTATGTTTCTGTGGAATTAGTTTTGGCTGAAACTATATCTTCCAATTTTAAAACCTCATTGATTGTGCTATCCGAATAATTAAAGATCATGAATGCAATTTTGATAAATGAATTGAGTGGATAGGGAGTATTAAAGTCCACACCAATATGAAATGGCTACATGAATTAGGGTTGAATGAATAAAATTCCAATGAATTGATTTTTTGCAATAAAGTCTAAAATTTCGACAATTTTTTGAAACTTTTTCTACATTATTACCAAATATTAGAAATAACAAGCACAAGGAATTCGATTTTGGCATATTGCATACAATTTTGTAATAATGATGGTTTCGATGTTATTGCAAACATTTTTCGACATTAATGTAGTAGAACTATGAAGTCGAATGAACTGATGGCGAACAAATGCAATAATGTCGAATGAATCAATGCTGATAAGTACAACTATATCGAAAAATTTTTTCTATATGCAGAAAATTTTGACAATACTTTTTTCGGCATTAATTCATCTGACATTAATGCCTTCCATCGAAATGTGTATTGATCACACAATGCAAATCTAAAATATTGAGTTCAAAAACCATAAAAACTATTGTAAAATTAATACACAAATACAATTATGAGCGGGTCTGTGTAAGTATGGTCTGGTACATAACTAATCAAGATATGATCGTTATGAGATTCGCAAAAGAGGAAGATGTGTCAATGCCATATGTTCAAAAGTAAACACGAAATAAGAAAATGCTTCTATTATAATTTTTATTTGAAAATTGTCTCATTTTACATTTCATATTATTTAAAATTTTACTTTAATTGAACTGAACTGAAATAGAATTAACCAACTATGCAATAAGGTTTTTGTGACCCTTTACAAATTTCTCATTATACATACATACACCTACATTCTAATATACAATATATTACCTTGAAGGGACCCTTTTAAAACCATCGCTGGTGTATCCATCTAAATCTGTCATTGTCAACGAAGAATGTCTTAGTATTTTTTGAATATTTTTTGATATTTAACATACTGTCATGCAATGTATTTTCTCTTGTTGTTGCTGTTGTTGGTGTGACATCTATCCTGCATCCAACAACTGTTGCCGCATTTAATCAAATTATATATAAAAAGTAGTTGACATGCTTCATTATGGAATATACCTCACATTATAACAAATAATATGTTAGTATTGTTGTTGTTGTAACAACAATAGCATTTATTCGTTGTCGTTTTATTAAATAAACGCTCACAATGCGTCACTTTATTAATTTTTTTTTTGAGGGGCGAAACTAAAATAAAAGGTGTTTAAAAAAAAATATGTTTTCTTCATATTTGACAGATGTCAGTTTAGTTATCACACACTTATAGCAATACACAGTAGTGGTGTAATAACACCAAGATTGATTGATCTAGAAATGTAAACTGATGTCCCAGAAATTTTCTGTATACTCATATTTGTACATCTCTGAGCATGTGAATCCATCCTAATAGCAAAAAAACTAAGTAACACCATATGATTGTAATAAGTTTGCAATTCTAATGCGTGTCACATGTCTTGTATATGCATAGAATCGATTTAAATAACGATAAAATTGGGCATGGTCTCATGGTAGGAGGCAAATGCGTCAACCACTACTTGTGATCATCTCACATTTGAATGAGTTGCAGTTGCAATATCACATATAGTGCACCACGTGTAGTTAGTTATGCTGCATGCATTCTGATTATTCTAACCTTATCAGTGGCTAAAATCTTGACAGTAACAGCGATGCGTTGACTTCAACACCATAACAACCACCACCACCACCACCATCAGCAACAAGAAAGGTACGAAAAATGTCCAACAAACAGTAACAATCTAAAAGCCATCACTATCATCAGCACTTTAGTCAGCATGATCATCATCATGATGAAGATCAGTTACACGATCATCATCAACATCAGTAACATCATACAATTTTTGCATTGATATGAATACGTTCGCCGTGCTACAATTTAGTACTCATACATACATATGTATATAGTGTACCATCTATGAATGACTTCTAAGCTAAGTGCGCGTATATGTTCATACGATAATAGGTTCCAACATAACCAACAGAATGTGCGGTGATCATTTGTTGCAAGAACATATGTATGCAGTATGACTAGTGCGACGGCTGCTTCTACTACTGCTGCTGCTGCTGCTGTTTCATGTTCTGTTTATCTTTCTTTACTCTGACTTTACAATGCGTTTTCCATAGCATTGCTTACGGTAAGATAATGGGAAAATCTTGTTATGCCATTTTACGCGATCGTTGTATAATCTTGAATAGTAAAAATATATACAATCGTGTGTTTGTACGCATTGTAACTATGATAATGCTAAATACGGAAAGAAAGATTCGTATAAAGTGCACACATACATATGTACAGTACCACCTATACATATATACTATAAAGAGACATTCATATACAAACAAAAATGTCGAAATGTTTCACTAATTTTGGTGTCGTTTATTTGTTGTAAGAAAATCTATTTAACCCTTCACACTATGTTTCCTATTACGTATGACATATAAAATATATCGTGGGTGCAATGAGGGATTTATCTTCTTTGTTGGTTTTGCCAAGCATGCCCCCTAGCTACTTTCTCAAGGGTTTGCCTTAAAACATGGGGTGTTGGCAGTCCTAATTACTGCTGGTTAGAAAAGAAGTGCGGAGTTTCAATGCTTAAAAATAAAAAATAAATATGTGAAAGCGCTTCTCAAATATTCTTCCTGGGCCATTACATGTTGTTTTAGGGCCATTATTCCTGTTGAGGCGAAAAATATAGACTGACTACAAAACAAGAATCACAAGTAGCACCCATTGCTACTTGAAACAATTTAATATAAAATTATTGCTTAGTTCCCGTCGTGGAATCTGGTGGCAAGGAAAAATTTTCTGTATTGGGATACGATTAATTGTGATTGTTTGAAAATATCAAATTTAACAGTTTCCAGGAAAACAATAATAATAATTTGCTTGCGTTAAACTATTTTTTATTAATTTAAATTGCTTAATACTTCACATTTGCTTTTCCACAAAAAAGAGTTTTTTTTTTCCAAAATAAATCCTATTTCTATTTACGGACCGTCAAATTTTAATATAAACATATTACAATATAAAAGTAGAAAACGAGATTGGACAACTTTTTACTGAAAATTTCCTGTTCCGAAACATATACAAATTGTGCTCTTAACCGGTTTTGTGTCTCTTAACATTCCATATTATGGTATAGCAGGGATATTATTGGGTGGGTGCCATAGCTCAGTGGTTAGTTTGTTGGCCTTCTGATCTGTAGGTCACAAGTTTTCTAACGTTCGGAACCGGTTAAAATACGTAGGTCCCTTTTAATACTGTCCAAAATTTAACACGCACAACAGTAATGGAAGAGAAGCTCGGCCAAAGAGCCCTTTGGGGCTTTAAGTTCCACATATTTTTTTTTTTTTTTTAGGGATATTATTGGATAAGCAGAATAAATGAATATGAAAGTGAAGAAAAAATAGATTTGGTGCAGAAATACTGGGCACTAACAGAGAAAATTATTAGAGGAATCATTCTCGATATCGTTCAAGTATCTCTAAGAGAAACCCGAACGACTGCAGAACAAATTTTTTCCTGAACCTAGGATGGAGGCATTAACTCTCTTTATTTTTTATCATTAACAAATCTCTTTAAAGCATCATTTTAAAATATTTTCAATTGTAGCTACTCCAACCGAAAGGTCTAATTACTGGAAAAATATTATTATTTTGCAGATATTTAGTGAAATAGTTCTCCATTAAATTAAATAGTGTATAGCATATGTATAATTATTGTAAGGCAAATATTAAATTATAGCTACCTAAAAACCAGTTTATAAACGATCATCTCTCATCTTATGATCTTGACAGAAAGTGAGAATGTGAGAGAGAGAATGTCTTCAAACGAAAGCACAAATTCTAATTACAATATTGCGTGTTAATAACAATTGCTAACACATTTGCCAGATCGTGTCATTATTTAGAATGCTACAGAATGCCGCACGTGAAAACGTTCAAACAGTTGAATGCAGATTTGTTGTGACAGTACTTAAATTCTTGATTAAACACGCATACATATGTATGCATACATATGTACCAATATGCTTATGTAGATATGAGTGAACAATTATTAATAACAAATTAGAAGCAGTAGTGCTGTTACATGATCACAAACGATGCAATGTGATGGTTAGTAAAAGACTCATTGCACTTGGGATGCAGCTAAAAGAGTAACAATTCAATTGGTATTGCAATGTAAACATAGTATTAGCGGTATTCATCATCTTGTGTCAATGGTCGTACAAAATTGTGAAAAGCAAATATTTTAAGTAAATTTCGAGCTATTTTTTTGTCAAATTTACTTTGACACAAAATCATGGTGAGTTAATTTTGGTTTTGATTTATATCATTTTGTTGATATGATTGCAAGCTTTGCAATAACGTTGTGCATACATATGCTCCTTTCCAAGACCGTATGCAACGGATCGTGAAATCCACTATGTTTATGCATGCATTTATAAATGTGGCATACAACGTGCCATAGTAGACTACAATCGTTATATTAAAATTGTGCAACCAACAGAATTATATTGTACTTATGATGCTTCAGTTGGATATGTATAGGGGAAAGTTAGTAGATGAAGACAGTGAGTAGAATGGGACAGTTGGTAATATTTTTCAAATTTTTTTTTTTACATTGAGATAATGTCAAAATCAACAATGTCAGGATCAAACCTATGCAAGTGATGCAACTAAAAGTTGGCTGATACCTCTACATAATCGAAATAATAATTTAGTAAAATATTATTAATACCAAATAAATCCCATATCCATCTATGCGGCCTTTCCGCTAATAAATAAGAGCATGTGAACAATTAGTGATAAAAAAGGATGAAGAAGAGATTGAACAAGCAGTAGCATTCAAAATTGCAATTTAATTTCGTTACCCATTCGACGTACAATATAATATTTAAACTGATGGTTGGTAAATAAACATAAAGGCTTTTGTAGACAAGTTTTTATTATTGTTTTTAATGGTTTTATTACATACATATGCATGTGCATATATATGGTCGTGTATCAAAGTTGACATTTGCAAAAGAACACTTTTTTAATGGAAATTACATTTTTTTCCATCCTAGCTGCTAATTCTAACAGCAACAAAGAAAGAGATGCCGCCGTCGCAACATAAAGTACATGTATATACTCGTATTCGTATATTGTTAGGCTGTTAAAGAATAATTACTGCAATGTAATATCGCTATAAGTCATGCCATACATGCACAGCGGCATGAGAGCGCAATAGAACGACATGCATATGTGACGGCAAGTTGCAATTTGCAACAACAATAACCTGCTAGCCATGATTACTGTTGGTGTCATTAAAGTAAACAAACAAAAAGGTGAATTTGGTATAAAGACAAGCAGTGCAGGTAGACAAAAGTTAGTGACACAAGCGTATAGGCTTGATTTGTTGTTCATTGCAAATGCACATTTGTTTTGGATGCTGCCACAACAGTTGCAATAATAACAATGACTAAGAATGACAATTAAAATGGTTCAACTGGTTTTTTAATGCCATCACATAGTGCAGCAGCAGCAGCAGCAGCATTGGTGGCATGAGCCGCAGCATTAGCAACAACAATGAGTCAATATCATTATCATTAGCAACAAACGACAATCATAGTAGCAGCAGTAGTAGCAGCAGCAGCAGCAACAACAATTAACTTTTATATAGCATGCCGTTAGTTGAAAAGTAATCTAATACACGTTCTGGCTTAAAATGACGAATTCGTTACACTTTAGTCACGAAATGTTCAAAATCAGGTGCATATATATGGATGTATATGTGCGGCTAGATATTCAAAGCTCATTATATGATGGCAAAGCACACGCACAACCCAAGTTATCGATGCTAATGGAGAAGCTGCTGTTGTCATTCGTCATTGTCGTCATCATAGTCGTCGTCACCAGCGCCATCCGGTCCGCCGTTGGAACGCATACCAAATAAAATTGTCATTTCCTCATTGCTTGTGATGACCATTGCCATTGGTCGCCAACAGCAACGTGTGCCATCGTACGAAGACAAACGTGTACTCCATATGATGATGATGATGATGATGATGATGTGGATGGAGCCAATGTATATATCACATTCTGATGCCAATTCGTCGCATGTCTTTCATTTTGACTTATTTCTTTATACCCTACACTCCAAAGGTCAAGGGCATATTGGTTTTGTGCTACCCTTTGTAACAACTATAATGAAAGATGACAAATATGCAAAACTATACGAGTATATGAAAGTTCTAAAAGAACTCTGTGACAAAGGTCAGAAAAAGTGATGTCGCAAGAGTTCTGTCGTTCGGAACCGGCTAAAATAAGTAGGTTCCTGTTAATGGTGTCCAAAATTTAACACGCACCACAGTAATGGAAGAGAAGCTCGGCTAAAGAGGCCTTTGGGGCTTTAAGTGCCACATATTTATTTATTTTTATTTTTATACGAGTATATGCTCTATGATCTGAAGCGATTTAGCCAACCCTGTTTATCTCTACGTTTATTCGGATAATAACCGCCACAGTTATAGAACGATCAAGTTGAAAATTGGCGCAATTGGATCAAGCCTACCTCCAAAACAAATGTTTTGTTTAAAGTATATCTGTGTATATGCCATGGTGTAGGGTATCTAAGAATGGGTAATGCCGAAATAAAGCTTTCCATCTTTTTTAAATTTGTTTTCTTTTTGTTTGTATGCTATTTAATTTTTTTTTATTTCCAATTTCTTCGATTTGATGTCAATGGCGACGACGCAGGACAATTAAAACTCCATTCTGAAGTGTGCTACTTTCTTCTTCTTCTTCTTCTGACTTCCTCTAGTACTACCCTATCTTTGCTATTTCACAATTTAATGACATTTAATTATGCCGCCATGGACAATGATGTTAAATATATACAAGTATTCGTAGCTTGTGGCTTCATTATTGACTTGGACCTTTGGGACTTTTGATAACAATGACAGCGACAGCAGTGAATACTATCGAATCTGGAGCGGAAATCTGCGTACAAATTATATGTATATCTGCAGCTGCCACAAGTTCGAATTGGAGCCCAAAATAAATTTATTTCAATTCAAATCGATTGTCATTTCATGTTGTTGACGTTTTGTTACTGTTGTTGTTATTGTTTTGTGAGTCGGCAATAACTATAATGACTGTGATAAACTTCCCAATCGCATCAATGCGCTAGGTATTGTGCTTTAGTTTGATGTCTATTTTGCGTTTATATTTTTTGGCGTGTCGTTAATTGAATTTTCATTTGGTCGGCCTTTGAAAACTAAGGTGGATGCATACATACTTAAGTAGTTTGATAGACAATGGATCGATTATTGATTTTGCATGCTTTTTCATATGGAAATCCATTTATATTTATATTTATAACAGCTATTGCTATTGCTCGTGATTGCTGATGAAGCATTTTGGTTTTTGATGATGTTTTAGTAATATTGTGGATCAAGGTTACTTCAAATAGTTGCTTATCTTTCATAAAATTTCAATTAATCTAGGTAACATATTTTCGGAGGTAAAATTGTTATTGTATTTTGTATTATATACATACGCGCATGTGTGTCTTGTATGTGTATTAATTGCATAATGCGTGTAAAATATTATTCAGTCTATTCAAATTAGTTGGTCTATTATTGAATAATAGCTTGTAGTATAGCTACATATATATTTAATGGTTATTTTGGCTGTTGTTGTTGTTATTGTTTTATTATTGATATTGTATAAAATAAAAAATTAATTAGTATTTTGACAAGAATTATGTAAAGGAAATACAATTTTTTTTTTTTAATTTAACTTTTTGTGGAGGTGAATTTGAAACTGGTATAATTATTGTTATAATTACGCTATGTGTTATACGTCTCTTTATCTGTAAAAATATAATTCAAATTTGCTTTGGATTATTTGCAAAAGAAAGAAATATTTTTTCTACAGATGCTGTCTCTTTCGGAGGAAACTCGTCTGAACTTAAGAAATGGCATGTTGAATCAATATATGAAACTTAACTAAATCTAAAATCTATTATGGAGAGCCTCGACGATCGTTGGGAATGGTAAACCACCTATGGGTTTACCGATTTTCTTTATGGACGTACGAGCGTGAGTTTATCACTGAGAAAATGATTAATAAAACTCACGAGATCATTTTAGAAGACCGTCAAGTGTAATGCAGTGAAATAGCTGTTATGATAAGTACAATATTTCAAAAGAATGTGTAGGCAACATCTGTTATGAAATTTTGGATATTAGGACGTCCAATTGAGCTCACCACCAAAGGCATAAATTGTTAATAAAATGTATGACATTGTTTAGAATAATTTGGCAATCACATAGCGCGCAGAACAAACTATATGATGTCCAGTGATGTGACTTGCGCTGAGTTCAACAAGGATTGCGCTAGCCACACCCCGTTGTGGCAGTTAGTTACCTTGTGAAATTACCACCAGACGACCAGACCATACTCGACAAGTCTCTCATCATGCCTGTCCTTACATATGGCACCGAAGCTTGGACAATTTCCACCTGACATGAGAGAATGCTCGTAGTTTTCGAGAGAAGAGTCTTGCGCCAGATCTTTGGATCAATTTGCGTTGGTGGCGAATATCGAATTAGGTACACTCCGACATGGTAAAGCGCATTAAAATACAGTGGCTGTACTCGCTAGGACATGTTAAGCGATTGGAAGAACGCGCTCCGGCTAAAAAGGTGTTATACTCGGAATCCGCTGGTAGACGACGCAGACGAAGCAGGCCTATCTTCCGATGGAAAGGCCAAGTACTGGAGAACTTGTCAGCGCTTGGAATTTCAAAGTGGCGCCAGCTAGCGAAGGCATGATGAAGCATGTTAGATTCGGCATAAATCGATTATCGGTTGTAATGGTCTCATAAGTAAGTAAGTAAGTACATGAATAATAAACAATTTTTTGAATGTGGAACATTTAAGTTTCGATACTGCTCTAAGCCACTCTTAATACCAATAACTTACTGAGCCATATTACGGAAAAAATCAAATTTTGAAATACTTCACCAATTATACTTCTCAATACAGCAATGTAATCGAAATCCTGAGAAACACAAAAAAAAAATTAAAACAATTTAAATATCATGTTTATAGAACATTCATCACAAATCTACAATTCAACTCATATACTCGTATACGTATAAGCATACGTTTATACTAACAGATTGCTTACAAAAGGGACACAATTTGCAGCATCGGAGAAAAAAAAATCGACAACAATTATACCTATACAACACATACGCATAGTATGTATATCTATACTATAGATTGTGAAAAAAGATGAGCTTTTAACACGACAACATACATTACAAAGGACACTAAATTGGTTTGTCCTGTAGCATCCGCGTGTCAATGAATACAGGATAATAAATTGTACAATGTATGCGTGTGTATTGTGATGGCGGAGTCAATTTCCATACGTATACATACAACTTGTTCATGTATTAATATATACATACATTAAGTTGGTCGTTATTGAGAAAAGTCTTTATTTCCTAGGTTTAATACGATAAAAATATTTATTTTAATAAAAAAAAACTACAAACTAGAATATATCATCCTGAGCTTAGCCCTTAAAGGATGACGATAGACTGTATATATGGGAAAATTTTTGGCGAGGTTAAACATTTTGGTGTTCGGATTTACGTTCCATCCTTCTAGAGTCAGTCTCCTTGAAGGTTGGAGGTAGGGAATAAGTGTGCTTTATAAAAATATTGTCGATGTAAAAAGAATTGAGGTTTGAAGTTACATTTCACACTCTTAGATGCTATTCCAGGATGTTATGGAGTTATTTGCCAATTTCCTGATGATTTGGAGTTTATTTTGTATGGGCGCCACCCTAAGGGATGGAGGAAGGGGCAAGTATGTTTGGGAAAATTATTTTGATGAAAATACATATGATGGTAGGTAATGCTTTTCACTGCTCTAGAGGCACAATAAGAGTGCTGGGAGCGTATTTTACAAACATCTCATTTTTGTAAGGGTAGAGAGAGAGAGAGAGAGAGAGAGAGAGAGAGAATAAACATGCTTCAGAAAATATTGTATAGGCTAAATTAATGGGAATTGATCATACATTTTATACTTCTAGGGCCTTCTACTGAGAGTGGTGGTAGTAAACTTAATAATTACCTTAATTTTGTAAGGGGGCCACCAAAGGGATTGAGTTACGGGTTAAGTATTTTGGGGAAGATGAAGGAAAGATGAATTAATGAGGATGGGCCTTACATTTCAGCCCCATAAAGTAAGATATTATTGTTAGACTGGCCAGAGTAGTGATATTAGAGTGTTATAGATCTCATAAGGTCGGATCCGTGATCGGATTTCTGTCATCACCTTCTGGTTTTTTTTCTTTTGCCAGGGTTTTCGGGTTAGAAAAATATCTGAAGATGCTGGTGGGAAATCGAGCATGGATTCGGATTCAGCGACACAAAATTTACAATGTATGGTCCTTTGGACAACTTATTCTTATTTTTTTGGGGAGCGGTAATAAAAGAAGTTTTGAAAAAAACGTTCTTTCAATTTTAGGGCTCATGAGCTAGTTCCAAAATTACATCAATTAGAAGAAAACTTCACATTTTGAAGTACTTTATGTAATCGAACATTACTGGCCTCTGAAGACTAGTATTCTGGCTCAAAATTTTCTTCGCATACATTTGGCGGCCACCTTAATATACATACATGTATATGCTTGTTGATAACAACAACAACAACAACAACAACAACAATAAAAATTATTGCTTGCAAAAAAACACGAGTTCAATTATACAAAAAATTACCCCCATCCTGCCCCTGCGTAGAAATATCGTTAGTCGTATATGCACGCAAGGATTATAATACAGACACAAGTGATTATGTTGTTGTTGGTTGTATGTTGGTGTTATATCTGTTGTATCACATGCAGATTACAACAATTTTTTTTTTCAGGGGAAAATCATACAGATTAAAATAAAAAATATCACAGGTTGGCAATGGGGATATGATGATCGAAATAAGCAGAGATGTGTGTATAAGGGCAGGTCAAATTTTAACAAATAAATATTGAAATTTTGTTTGCTATCTAAATGTGAAGGTTCAAAATTAGTCTTGTAGCCTTGGTTTCTAAGACAAATATACTTCTTATAGAGGAATAATGTACTGCGAACTTGAGAGTTCGTCCTTACGTCCTTAAACATACTTAGAATCTATGGTAGAGTATTGTTTTGCTATACGATTTTTCACATTTTTTCAGCATATCCTTGGTATTGACCCCTCCTAATGTGTACAGCTGCTATACTATATATTAACATGATTCATAGGACGTGCTATTGAAGCGCGAACATTTCAATTTTCATTTTTAATATACATTAATGTAGTACACATCTACACACACACATACCTATGGCCGTATGAAAGCAACCATTCAATTTACAATCAAGTTGTCAGTCAGACACAACAGCCAACCAAGTCAAATACACATATATAAGTGGCCCCCGACCACCCATTCGAACGACCTATGTATGTAAAGCAATGTTTATATGACGTATAAATGAACCGCAACGACATTTTGATTGTGCTCGAGAGAATTATATGCTTTACAACAACAACAAGTAAAAAATACAACTGAGAGAAAAAAGAAAAATGAAACACAATGCTGCTAATAGAAAATAAAAAAAAGAATGACATACCATCACCGCACGCCGCTTATGGTGTGGCACATTTAATCAGAGCATCCACCAATATTACAGATTCGTCAAATGCTAGACTCCATCTTTCTATTCGCGTATTCATTTACAACAATAAAGTAAAATAACAAAACACTTCAAATGTCGAATGAATGCTTGTACGTCTGATATGTGATGGAGAATGAGGTAGATGACTGCTAGTGACGCGGCTCAACACGCGAATTGTCTCTACTCATACTTAGACTACATAAATATTCACAGCAAGGACACATCATTCAGTCATCCAGTCAGTCTGAAGTGTTGTTATTCCTGGTACTGTTATTGTAGCGGTTGTCATTGCTCCTGTATTGAGGAGCAAATAGTATAAACAAGTCTTATTGTTGTTTTTGTATTGTAAAACAAAACAACAAATAAAAAAGTAAAAGCTGTAAAAATTGTGGATTACAATCGCGTGGATTTCAATTACACAATTGTTCTTATTTTTTATTTATTCTATTTCTAGTTGTTACATTCAATTTTTTTTTTTGCTTATTCTTTCCCCAAGTGTTGATTTGATTGGTGGTATTGTTGTTATTGTTGTAGTTGGCGTTTATTTTGCTTACTGTGTGTTCCACTTCAAATAACTTTATTTGCTATTATTTTTGGCTCATTCCAAATGGCTATCCTTACCCCTCCCAATTCACCAGCTAATATGTCTTATTTTATTTCTTGAAGCAAGTTGCTTGGAAAGGTAGCAGCAATGGATGTGCATTTGCCTTCATTTTATTATTGCGTGTCCTTATGAGAGTTCTTTGTTTTCGTTATTATTTTTCATATTGTTTGTGCTGTGGTGGTGGTATTTCTTTCTGTTTTTTTTTTGTTTTTATTGTATTTATTCCATCATTTGAATTTATCTAATTTGTAAAGTTTTCTTTTTTATTTCAACGTCTTTTGAGAATTTTTCTTAAGGGTATTTTCTTTTTAGATTAGATTGAAGTGGTTTTGTTTTTGTCTACATTTTCAAAATGCTGCTTTTAATATTTTTATTTGTTTTTACTGTTTTTGTTGTTGTTTGGTATTTTTTGTTGCTTATCAGACACGTTAACAACTTAATTTACTTTATTACAATAAATACTCTTAGACTCATAAGTATGTACTTAGTAAGAAATCACAAAGTCTTTACAGAGATTATAAAATGGACATTATAACTATGAGCGTAGCTACGTGGGGTGATTAAGTTGTCCTTGATATGGGTTGAGATCACTGAGACAGCTTAGTTGATATGGTTCCTCCACCTTTATTTCAATTTTAATCCGATAGTTGGATTACATTCTTCTGCCATCAAAGACATCATTTGTGATAATATTTCATGATCATGAATTCGGGCCTGGAAGTATTGCGAATGACGTGAAAACATGTTACCAAAAGTCTAGGGGTTCGCCGCTGATTTCCTTTTATACCCTTTTATCAGAGCAATTACTGAAGGCGGCTAGTGGAACCTTACACCGATCACTTTTAGTTTGGTAAGTATTTAATGGTGATGGACTTGAAACAATGCTTTGTTTGCCCTTTCTGGGTCCTTTTTTCATTTCATATGTGTTTTTGTTCTGCTTGCTCTCGGCCCGATTCAAAATCTTCGGAACTGATACTGTGAGAAACGGACAGCTGTGTTCTCTGACGTTATCAGACTTATAAAGATTTATCTACAAAATTGGGAGATTAGCAGAATAAAGGGAAATTTAATAATAAATTGATCGTAACGTACGAATACAAGTCCATGAATGATTTCACTAGTTTCATAGCAGTAAAGAGGATATTGAAGATCAAGAGCACAGTTGTAAAGCAAATATTGAAAAAGTGCTCCAATTAATTGTAAATCGTTCCAACATCTAGATAAAAACTTCGAAGGAGGTCTTGGGTGTACTTAGAGAAACAATTTTCCGCAATTTGACTGAGAATTTGAGCTCCAAAGATCTGTGCTCGATTCGCTCCAAAAAGGTTTTTGCAGGATCAAAAAGTTAGAAGCGTTCAACATTCGAAAAAGCTCATCTGGTCAACGGTGGGGCTTTACTTCATAAAAATCACCGATATACATAGAAACAAAACAACGAAGTGCCGAAGAGGATCTGCCACAAGAAGTTCTCAAATCTCAAACAAGTAGTATAAATACCCTACCACTTCTTTTGCGTTAATTTTGTTGTTTGTTGACGCATCGATTCTGTCCAAATGTTGAAATGGTCGCTGCGGTGCAGGTTTTAAAATTTAATCATATGTCAATAGATGGCGCCACTGTGTAAGTCGACTTCACACTAAATTGGTTTCGTGGACTTCTCGGTTTATCAATAAAAATCGAGCTCAGTCCCTTAGTCGCCAATCATTATTAACTACATTGTCAAACTACCATCGGGAAAATTGCCTCGTCTTAAATAGAGCGTGTTTTTAAATATGAAATGACGGCTGCGAAGCCTTTACGGTCTTTAGACTAGAAGGTGCCGATTGCATGCGACAAAACTCTTTTTTCATAAATTTTTACTGGAAATAGTTATTAAAAAAAAAAATAAAAAATAAAATTAATATGTGACACTGGGGCAAAGCTTCTCATTTAGTATTGTTGTGCGTGTTAAATTTTGGACAGTATTGGTGGGTGCTGTTCGAAAAAAGTCCTTAGACATTAAAGTTGTGCTCCAGCCTGGGATTGAAGGGGATTGCACCGACGATCCACAGATCAGTTGCAACCTTTTGCAAATTTTCTCTGTGGAAAAAAATACATGTCTGTGTATGTGAGGGAGATGCCGGTGGGCTCAGAAGAACAAGAATAACGAATCGACTGCTGACTGATCAAGTCAGAATCCCATTCGCCTTCTATAAAGGTGGCATCAGACAGTGCGCGTGACGTAATAGTCTGGCGTAGACAATGTCTATGTAAATAATTTGTATTTCTGAAAAAATGCTATATTGTATTGGTTGAGCCGATTTTTGAATCAATGACCTCATACATAGAGACTTACCATTGTGGTACGACAGTCATTTTGAACGACATTATACATTATATTAAAAAAATTTCATTTATATATATTTATACATGTTGTTTTCTAAACATGCAATTCTATTGACACACATATGCATGTGACTTACGCCGACACACTTCTTTAAATGTGACTTGAACGTATCAGCCAGTCATTTTTGTTCCTCTCGCTGTTGAAATACATATAAACTACGATTCTTCGGCAATTTATCCTAATTGGATATTGAAATACCCTTTTTGTTATTCCTTTTTTAAGCCATTGTGCACCCACTGCATTCATAATGTTATTTCATATTGAATACATATGAGTATATTTGTATTATATAATACTGTGTGTATATACTCGTAATATTTACTTATGTACACACGTATGTATGTACATAAGTATGGGTGCGTTCCTTTTTCATTACTCAAACACATTTATTTACTCTTATTGCTACTGCTGTTACTGCTGCTGTTGGTGACGATGATGAAGATGATGATGATATTGTGCTTCTACATATATAAGCTTAGGTATATAAAAGTGCGCTCATCCTGTCTTATTCATTGAAAATACACATACATATGTGCATACTCGTACATATGTATATATTTATTGTCATTGTACTGGATTAAAGAGGAAGCTGATTATTAAAAATGAAAGACACAAATAAAAACTAAAAAAAAAAACGTTTCCCATGATCACTTCAATTTTTATTATTAATATTCTTCTCTTCGTTGTCATATCAGCGAGTATATACATATTGTAAAATAGATGTGCATAACTACAATAACACGTTGCATATGCTTGTTTTTTTATAATCTGTAGTTTTAAAAGGCACCCTTTTGCTTGTTACGGATTAATTTCATATATGTACAATGTGGGAGCAATAGTGTAGTAGTATTGTTATTAGAAGCATGCAGCAATAGCAGCAGAAGAAACATCGTATTGCTATTGGTATATGTACGATACATTTCACATCGATTCTAATATTGCGTTTAGCATATATTTCTTTACAGTATTGTTTGGCTCAATTATTGCAAAAATACATCTCTATCTCACTCTTGCTATTCGTTACATTGCCAGGAGCTAAACTCATTGTTTTTCACATTTTGTTGCGTCTGTCCATCTTTAGTTTATACTTCATACAGCTTCTGTTTATTTTTCTTTTGTTAAATTTTTGCGCTGATATGCATCTAGTTGTATGTAATCTCATCGGTTCGTTGGCTAGTTCTGCAAAACTATACTTTTAATTTGTAAATTATTTTTTATTTGTACTTACATATGTATGTGTCTAGTATATAACATATGTACTATACATTGCTCCCTATATATTGTATTATTGTATTTCAAAAAGCAAATATGATCCTTTCATTATGAGTTTATACCTATATATTTGTCTATAAATATTTCAAAATATGTATTGTAATTGTACTTGAAAAATATTGTATTTCCTGTATTTGGAGTGCTTGCTTGTCTGTTGTGTTCTCGGTCTGCTGTTGTGTCATAGTTGTTAAAATAGTTGCCAATGTTATTGTTCTGTACTGTCAGTTTGCGTAATCGAATAATTGTGTGTGTGTGTGTGTGCGATAGTGAAGAAAGAAAAATGAAAAGATTTGATATATTGTTTGCAAATTTACAGGACCGGATTAAGGTGCATTTTAATCAGAAGGCCAATCAAAAGGCGCCAGGCACTTGCGGCACATGAAATATCGTCGTTGGGTTGGTTCAACATTGAGCATTTAAGGTGCTGATATTGTGAGAGATTGCAAGAATTTTGCTCAATTATCTATAACAAATAATTTACAAATAATTTACTCTTACCAATGAAAAATTATTAATAAAGGTTAACAAATTCTATATTTCTAGGAACGCTATTTTCTATCCGCACACACCACACTGTGCAGTGCGTGATTCAGATATCACCATTTACACAGACGGCTCGAAGATGGACAGAGGGATGGGAGCGGGAATTTTTTTTCAGAAAACTGTGCACTGTGGGATGTCATTTCGACTCACTGACGCTTGCAGTGTCTTTCAGGTGGAAATGTACGAAATTGAGAAGGCAGCTAAACTAACACAAGATGATGGCAATTGAATCCAGAACAGTCAAGTCGAAAATCGTGCTAAAATGCCGAGCTTTATTATGAGACATAGGAAACCACAAGGTCTCTCTTTGCTCGGTTCCTGGACATAGTGATATTGAAGGGAACGAACTAGCAGACGAAATGGCCAGGAGGGGATCCAGCATGGACGCCAATGAGGCCGACGACTCTGTACAAATTCCGCTTCGCAAACTGTTTGGGTGTATAGAAGAATTAGTTGTTAAGAAGGAGAACAGCTTGTGGACTAGCCGAGAGTATTGTGAGGTACCCAGGACCTTATGGCCTAGGCTGGACATGAAAAGGACGAAGGTACTTCTGTCCTTAGCGAAGTCTGCAGTTAGAATTCTTACCGGGTGCTCACTGGGCATTGTGCCATTGCACCAATGCTTCAACGTTGGCGTATACCGACGAGAGGACTGTGTAGGGGTTGCCAATATGAAGGGGAAGAAGAAACAATAAACCACTATCTATATCTCTGTCCAAGACTACAGACAAAACGACTTCAATGTTTGGGGTCTCGTTTCTTCACAGGACTGGACAAACTTGAGAAAGTGGACTTGAAAGAGTTTCTTAACTTCATATGGAGAACCAAATGGTTCAAGAATGATGACACATGCACACTAGTTACTCTGGGAAGGCGTGCTTCCTTCGGCAATTAAGGGCAATCACAATGGGCAATAGATGCCTCCGAGTGGAAATGTGAATATATGTTCACACACGGCCTTCAAACCTAACCTAACCCCACTTATTCTGTTTTTTTGAAATTTCATATGTTAAAGAATAAAAGTAGAAAAAGCAATTTTGAAATCAAATTACTTTTCTAAATGTTTCTGGAATTTCCTGGAAGCAAGTCTGAGAAATCGAAGAAAGTGGAAGTGTGATAGGGAAAAAGAAAAGAAAGCGTCATCAATTGAATTGCTCTTCCCTCGTAAATAATTGAATGCAACATGCCAAGAATTCTAACATATTTCAAATAACCTACACATAATCCTAATAAAACCACTTCCAGAGAATAGAGTTAACTCACAGTTTTCAGTAGCAAAACTGATAGGTAACTCTATTCTATGAGTTAACTTGCTACTGTGAAAATGGTCCCAAGTAAAATAAAAAATGAATTTACGACTTGTCTTCAGCACAGCAGCTGTGGTCATCGACTCGAAGTAACTTTATCCGGCCCTGTTCCTATATATTGTATTATATATTGTATGTGAAAATTGCCGAACAATACGAAAGTACAATCTTTCATTTTCGTAGAAGCGAATTAATACGTTCTGTATTAAATCGCTTCTATAATCTATATAAATCTATTAAATCATGGATTTCATAAGTACACAAGTATAACCAAAATTTGTTATTGCGATGCTTTTCGTTTAAGACATTAATGGCAAATATCATATGCTATTTGCAATGACAAGGGTGTCGTAATTATTTTGTAAAAAAAAATGTGCCAATGTGGTGGGAGATGCTTCACAAAATAAAATTGCTTTTTTTTAACAGCGAAATATGTGGTTTGGTTTATTTTTGTGAAGTCCATCAGAGAAAGACCCAGCCTTTGGTGAAAATACCAAGCTTTGGAGAATCTGTGAGTGCTTGGAATTACTAACCAAGGAAGTATTTTACATATAACCAAGATTGATCAAAATCGATAAAAATTGCCAGATAAATAAAGAAGATAAAATTGTGAAATTGTATCTTCAAGAATTGGCAAATCATTTGATGGTACTAACTTAATGTCGGTTATTTCAGTGAAGTGAAATTTTAAAATATTACGATATTTTATACAACATACAATATTTTGAACAAGAACACCAAGTAAATCAATAGCTTGCTGTCCAATTAGTAAGTTGGCTTAAATAACAAACTATATATTGTATATTGTTAACCATTGTATAGTTAAAGCTAAAGCACAATGCTGTGAGCATAAGACTTGCGATGCAGCATTTTGATAAGGTATAATTTTTCGATTTCATTAAATTTTCAACAAATTTTCAATTTTCTCATATGCACATAGATATGTAGTGTATGTCTATAGTTTCGTATGTATTTTCCTTTTCAAAATTACACTTTACTCTGTGTGTACCTACTGTACGAGCTGAGTTATGGAAAATTATATACAATATTTAAATAACCCATTCTATGAAAATGTACATGTGTGAGTGTCTGTTTCTGTTGCTACTGATATAATAATTCATAACCTTAAAAGTAACAAGAAGAACAATAGCAACAACAACTATTCCTTCATTGTCTATTGTATTTTATGTAAGTATGTACGTATCTGCCTATATAAGTTACCAAAGAAAAATCAACGAATCAGCCACTACAATAGCGTCAATAAAATTGGGATATACAACAACAAGAAGAAGAACAACAACAACAACGACAACAGCTCCACCATCAACGAGACAGCCAACCATCTATTCAGACAGCTACGGAGCTAGTTGGCTAGCCAGTCAGCCCAACAGCCCAACCAGATATTCATAATGAGTGAAATATGGTTTTATTGATTTTCATCATACATAATTTTGAAGGCAACGCAATAAACGCAACCGAACGCATATAGAAATGCAGAAACGACTGACTAGCAGAGTGTTGGTGGTCGGTCGGTCGGTTGGTCGTTCCGTCGGTCGTTCGGTCGGGGTCTTTAACAGTCAACAACCCTTTCACTTTTGCTTTTACTTTCCATTGAAACAATATAGAGTACTAAACTAAAAACAAAAGCAACAACAACCACTATAATTTGCAACAACAATCAATGGAATGAAAATGAGTATACACATACACAGGCATATATGTATAGTACATATTAAGTATGCATATAATATATATAGACTTTCGTACAAACCCATATACAGAGAGTGACGTCTCAATTAATATTTTGACTAGTTCCCAAAATACACATTTTGCAATGCTTCCTATTATCATCATCATATAGTGAAAGTTAAGTTGTTTCAAGAATGATTGCAAGCCGAAAGATGGGGAAATATGAACATTTCGATCGATAAAATTATATGGATTAATCTGGGGCAGCAAAAATTTGAAATTTGGATCATTCCATTTTTTCATTTTAAATTGCAGACTTGGGATTGCATATTTTGTTAGTTTTTTACAGACATTAAAAAAGTATAAATTGTATATGGGAGCGACCCTCTAGAATGTAGATAAGGGTAAGAATGTTTGGAGAAAATCTTAATGAAAAGAAACCAATAGGGGCCCATTATACAGTTCATGGCTCTAGCGATGCTTCCTTGGCACCTATAGGATTTTTGAACGATTTTCATGCCTTTTCACATACATTTCGTAGGGGAGTCCCCATAAAAGGTGAAGATAAATAGTGCGTAAGAAAATATGTTATAGAGTGAAACTAGTGGTGGGCACTGACTTGTGTCTTTCCACGGATCACTTAAGAAAATATCCACAAAATATATTTATCAGAAATGAACAATAGAAATTATATGATATTATGACTTTGGGCACATTAAAATTGTCGTTGAAAGTCCATGCGTATGAAAGGAATCGATGAAATTAAGGTGATGATAGGAGGATCGAAACTTATATTCATATTTATATGAAAAGTATCAGTAGACATACTACATATATATGTATGCATATATTTCCACCAACTACAACAACAACAACAACAACAACAATACTAATTGAAACCGCTCAAAGTTCATCGTATCCTTTTGGGAATTAATTAGTATGGGCTATATGACGCTTAAAAGACTCTTCTTGTCTCTATATAGCAGTGTATAGTGTATGTCTGTATGAGCTACTGTGTATTTGTGTTTAAACAACCTTGGATACTAAATACATACATTACATATTATGGCAATGCTGAATTTAACCCTTTTCTTTTTTTTTTTGGTTCGATATTGGCAACAACAAAAGCATGGAAATTATAACATTTGTGCTAAGTAAGAAAACAAAAAAAAAACAAAAAAATTTCATATTATTTCTTCATCCTTAATATTGATGCTGGATGCTGAGAGAGAGACTGAGGTTGGTTGTTGCTGCTTCATTTTTATGTTATTATTCAATTTCTGCTATGTACTTATTCTTTCTCTTCTACTTTATTAGTTTCCATTCGAGTAGCTGTTGTTGTTGTTGTGAACTTTTCGTTCTGTAAGCGTATATGTATGTGTGTGTATGTGTTCTCTTTTTTTTGTATTGTGTTTATATTTGTCTGCGACCCATTACCGTGGGGCGTCATTTATGTTTGGCCAAAGTTTATTAAACCAAACAAAAACAACAGCAACAGCAAAATGATAGAGGAAAAAGGAGCAAAATATTATGAACAAAAACAGCAATAACAACAATAACAATTTTGTATTATCATTTGTTTATATTACCAAGCATTTTTCATTATAATGAGGCAGCAGCAGTATGATCAGTAGCTAAAAGTATAAAATGTTGAGCCTGATCTCATTCCATATACATATCTTCTTGTTCTTCACGTTTATCTATTATTTTATGTTTAATGAAGCCAAATTTTCTGCTGTTGTTGCTACATATTTTTCGTTGTTGATATTTCTTTCAAACAATTTTATTGCTAAACAATGAAATACAGCAACAAATTCAATATATGTGTGTGAGTTTGTGTGAGTGTGCCTAGATAAAGTTTATTAAATTTCACCTCAGGATATGCCATTTGTCACATATACTTCCGCATAATTACTACAGCTACGTGTGTATATACAAGTACATGCTTGTAATTTGACAAAGTCTATATAGAGTTTTTGATTGTATTGGTCCAACAAGATGTTGCTTAGCAAACAACTTTTTCTTCTTCATCTTCATTGTTCTTATATATTTCGACTCATTTAACCATTATAATATTTTTAATTTACAGTTCACTTTTTTTGTTTTGTTCATTAGTGCCCACACTTATTCGCTTGTTTGTGTGTTCATTTTGGAAAAGTTTTCGGTTTTATTAATTTTTAATTGAAATTTATTGGGTTTCCTTGAGTATTTGATGTCTTATTTTTGTTTAATTAGTGAATTATTTACGTGGCTTATATTTACAATACTATGGCGGATCAGATAAATATGATGAAAACAAAAAACTCGTAAAATAAAAAAATAAACCGATGACTTTAAGTATATTTTCTCAAGGAAGCATGAGTCTAAAATCATTTTTAACCCCCATATTTTAAGTATGCTATCTATATAAAAATTTTTTGATATTTTATTTGTATGGATAACAATATCTACTTGTAAAAATGCGCTGGTCAAAATTGTCGACAATTGGTTTCTAAGGGAATCGTTGATAGTGTATTTTTTTGCTATAAGATTTGTGGACAACAAATTTAACTCGCCCTATTCTTCATGTCTGAAAATTTAATACAATGTGCTTCTGATTGATGTTTCTTAGATTAAAAGTCAAAATATAGTCTTAAATGTAAACGGAAAAATATAGAAAAATTCAATAAATAATAATATTTTAACTTTTTGATTTTTTTAATGATTTGTAATATAAATTCTCTTATAAGGAATTTAGTCAAAACATAATTTCTTAAAAATGCATATTAACAAATCGCCATCAAAAATTAAAAATACTGTTTTTGCAGATTACAATATACAATGTGACAAAAGCAATGACAGCGGCAGCAAATAAAAAGTTAAATTTTGTTTTTGAAAAAACGCGCAAAAATGTTATACAAAATTCGTTGATGTCGCCGGTAAAAAAAATTATATTGAAGTTTGTAGATGAAACATAATAATTTCAATTGAAGATGCATTATGTAGATATGCTTAATTATTTTTCGAAATATTGAAGGAATCTTAACGTTTTCTAAATATTTTGCATAAAAAAATTTGAAAATTACCAAAATATGCTGTAATATGAATAATGGTAAAAGAGATCAAAAATTACTAAAAATGCTACATGGAGTGCATTTTGAGTTTTAGAACTGACACAGAGATGGGCTTAAAACAGTGAAGCGAAAAACTTAAGATTTTCATATACAATAGTCAAAATTTGACATTAATTCGTTCAATAGTTGATGCTGTAGAGTCAACTAATATTTCGCGTGTTGATTAAAGAATGCTTTTTGAAGTGGAAAAAATACTGCGACAATAAAGACTGATTTATTAAAATAATTAAAATGAATCTCCTTCATCGAATAGAATCATGAAATATTTGTTTGCTGTGATTAAACGTGGTCGTACACTAACAAATGTTGCTTACCGGTCTAGCATATTAGGAGATGTAATATCAGGATTCATTCAAAAACTCCATAAAATGATTTTAGCTGATCGTTATTTGAAAGTGAGTGAAATAGCTGAAAGTCTCAATACGTTAACTGAATGTGATACCGTTCACATGAATGAAATGAAAAATCTAATAACAACATGAATGCCCGTCGTCTAATAACAATCGATTTGATGATTACAAGCGAAGTTTGGAGATGTTTTAACGTAATTCTAACGTAATTCTACAAGCAAAACAATTAGACTGGACATAGTGAAAGTCGACCAATATGTTCAACCATACCATAATTGGTAGAAGAAGCTTTGCAGCTGAAACAAACGTTCATTTTGGAAACCTTCAGAGAAGCTATTATTCTGATGGCATTAAGAAAATTGAAAGTCACTGGAAAAGGTGTATCTATTGTAGCTGGAGGAGATGTACATAATATACATTGAAGAATAAAAATAAATATTACCAAACAAAATGCCTTTTTTCAGGTACGATTTCTTATCATCCCATGTAATATATCTAGTATATGAAATATATGTTTATGTTTATGTTAGAAGTAAAGCTAGACCAAATTTCTCCGTAGTCTCTATGCCAAATATTTATTTATTAGGTACTATTATTCTCTGTTTTCTTTTAATTTAAGGATGTATTCCATACTACTTATATATGCATGTCATTTATACTAAAAAAAATGAAAAGAAGTACATAATAATTTGAGTTTGGCTTTATTCTTTGATTTTACACAATTTGCCACCCTCATCAGGGTGTAAGTATGTAAGTCAATTCTAATTAGCATACGCGTTTGTATATATGAATATATAAATGTCTCTTCTACACTTAAGCGCCATTATTCATATCAAATAACATGCAAACCAATATTTTCCTTATATCATACTTACTTGCTTGTAAGTAGTTGTTGTTATAATTGCTCTAAATATATTATTGTGAACATTACTATTTTTACATATACTCGTACAATTATATAAGATGATTTACGTTCCTATATGAACACATTCATATGATATACATACATATATTATACTTATATTCTTCTAACCATCGCTTCATTAGGGTTGTGTTAGGGTAGGTTGCTGCTACTTAAAACATATAAGTATATACATATATGTATGTAAATATTTTACAATATGATATGTCTGTTTGTATGCACATATTTTAAACTATTAAAATAATGACGTATTTGAGTATATGTATTCATATCTATAGGGTGAATTTAAATATGGTGGTGTTCAATGCAATGAACTTACAACAACCCCTTTATTTTGTTTGTGATTTTAATGGCTTCTAATTTATGTATATATTGGTATAATAGTGAATACATATATATTTATGTATATTAGCTATGAGATAGTGATATATGGAGACTTTTAATAATGTGATTTCTATACAGAAATTCATCTATTTTCTGAGGATCCAAAAAAAATTGTGTGAGCTGAAGAATTGCAGGTCTCAGGTGGGTGTAAATGGTGTCAAATTGAGGTCAATGGAAAGAATATGGTCTAATAACACCATAACTGCCCTTAAGAAGTTTTTAGAAGCGAAAAATCTGTGATTGCTCCACAGTAATTTTTTCTCCTCAATATTTTTTCGAATCTCACTTACTCCCTACCTCCACACTTTAGAAGGGCTTCCCTAAGCAATTAATTTTGCTATAAAATTTTGACCCAGTACTCCCACCTTGAGGAGAAATGCATAACCGACCCTTACTTATTTGCTCTGATTAACATTTTTTGAGGTGTATTTACCCCTATATTTTCCCCTTTAGAGGACTCAACTATAAAATTTACGTTTTTTGAACTTAAAAATACCTGAAATTTTACAAATAGCTCCATAGCTGTCGAGGAAGGGTAAAGTGTAACTCTTACGTCCATTAGTTTTATATTTAAAATGTTTTTTCCAAACATGCTTACTCATAATCTGTACGCCCATAAGGAGCTATCATACAAAATGGACTTAAAGGCACCTGCAAATCGACAAATAGTCCCTTAGCTACCCCGAAATTGTCTCTAGCTAGACTTAGCTAAAACGAAAAACCATCTAATATAGCTTAACTAATATATCGTAGATGTTTACATATGTACTTACCCATGTGTTGGTGTATTGCATTTCCATCATTTGATTTGCTCCTAAGCTCATTCTATTTAACATTTGACATTTGGATAAAATACGGCGATTGCATACGACGATTTCGATGATGAGTCCATTGCATCCTTGCATTGTGTTGACATTTGAACTAGTTATGATTAGATACCAAGTGAGACCAGAAGCAGAATGGTATACTTGATGCAATATAATGTCGCTATAGATCACAAAAAATCGCATAATATGAAATTCTCTATCACGAACATATATATAAGTATGTTTATGAGCTCTAACTGATTTAATCAGTAATGACACAATGAATACATTCCTATTGGAGGCGCTATAAAAAGTTAAAATCGTCGGCGAAAATTCAAATAAAATATTCTACATATAAATCATACATATCATTTATTTAATTTAATAAGAAAATTAAAAGGAATCAGAAGAACAGCTAAAATTATGAAAACTCCACATAGACATCTCGATAGTGGGACAACAAAATACGCTTATGCTGCCCACATGAAAACAATAGCATATTGATTGTGTAAAACCACAATAGGCGTTGACAAGCGGATTAAATCCGAATGACAAAAGGACATACATTTAACCGCATGTTGCACACAAAAATACTAAACAATAGCAACATGACATTATACACTAATTAGAGAATAACAAAAAAGAAAAAACAAAAAAAACAAAAAATATGAAGTAACAAAGGAATTGATAATCGAATCATGTTGCACCATCATGCTCATCATGATCATTGTGATCACAAAGAATGACATTATCCATTTTTATGTACAGCGATCATGAAACATTTTTAACACCACTCAAACAATGATTTCTATGGAAAAATTGAAAATTTACGACAATCACATGATGATGATGTGGGCCAAATGTAGGTGTAACCCACAAGAAATGGATAAAGAATTGTCATAGAACAAGTGTATGATGATATGGCCACCCACTGTTGGTATGAAATCTACCACGTAATTAGGATTATAATGATTATGTCATTTGCTGATGATTGTTTGCTAGTGGGTTGTATTTTTGTATTTTTTGCATTTTCCTAATAGCCTGCAGTGATATTATTCCTATTTTTATTTCATAATTTAATATCGATATAGTTTTGTTGTAACAGTACGATCACAATGACCATGATGATGATCATCATGTTCATGAGGATTATGATAGCTGATATTGTTTTGCTTTTGTGTGGTATATTTTGGCATATTTGCACCTATAGGATCGTATATCTTTTTCTTTTTATTACCTTCTATTCGACTGATTGTCAGTAGGAAAATGCCAGTCTTCCGATCCTTTTCTACAAAAGTGTCTGTACCAATGTACATAGTATTTCGATAAAAACAATTATATTGAATGTAGATTGTAGAATGTAGATTCCTAAAATCGCACATTATATTTTTGGTGAACGGGTTAAGACAATGAATAAAACCTGAAGAAAATTCTAGAAAAAGTAAAATGTCGCATCCTTTGTCTATCTTTAGATTATTTACTTAGACATTCTTCGTAAAGATAATGTATAAATAACCCTTTTCACAACTAATATATAATCATGCCATATGTTTGGTGTACCCATAAACCATTCCCCATATTATTGTTGTTGTTAACCCTTTCGCGTTGTTCATTGCTGCAAACAATACGAATATGTCCTTCGTCTTTTCTTTTGGGAAATTCTTAATTATCACTATCTGTTTATTTACAAATCCATACCTACCTACCTGTAGTGAAACACGCGTATCTTGAAATCTGTGTATTTATGACATCAGAATCGATAGCGGCAGCTAGTAGTAATGTCGATAATGCAGTTTAAGGTAGTGCAGACGTGTCAACTAAGTATGTTGATCTAGTCTATCTAAATGGGTATATATAATTTATTACAACTATTACTGTTTTATGGCTCACTTTTGTTATTTTCAGACGACATTTTTTTTGGTTCCTTGTAATCTTTTGTAGCATCTTCTGAGAATAGTATCGAGCAATATACGAAAGGGTTAAGCGTCGCAAAACCTATCTTAAAGGAATTTATGACCTATTCAATCTGCTCATTTTTAACATGCCACATACTAAAGGTTCTTTCACGTGCATTATATCTTATATGGTTTCAGGACAAATATAATTTTATGATTCGCAGAGTGCTTCACACTTATTTTTATATATATATATATATATATATATATATATATATATATATATATATATATATTGTACTTTATTTAAGGAATTATGAGGATATGATATTATTCGAAGACAGTAAATGGATAGGTTTGGGAATTCCAAAACTTGTCTACTAACTACTCAAGTAATATGTTGTTTTACGTATGCAAATGTAGTTTGGAAAACTTATAGTTCTAGTTTAAAATATATTCGATTTCCTACGATAAATTGCTCTTTTTGGACCATTATGGTTTTAATAATGCATCAACGTTTCAAAACAATGTGATAGGAATCAATTTATATGTAACCATTTTGGAAATGATGCTCCCACAACCTGCTCTATATTGGATTGCAGTTACTATTCGTTAGATATTTGAAACATTTAGTGTAATTATCACTAAGAGTTGACCTATACCAGATACATATTTTGAAAAGCCTTAAGAAAACTATTAAACGAATTTGGACTTGTATAGAATTTTCCCAAAATAACTGCAGGTTAAAATCTATTGACAACAATTTTATTTCTACATTTTTCTTTTTTTTTTCTTTTAGCTTTATACTTCTATGTACTTGTATAATTTTTCATTCATGTCATTATTAATGTATTTTTAATATCATTTATATTGAAAATCGATTGATATGAAAACAAAGCGATATAATAATTTATTGACACTAAATCGGAGGGAAAATTGTATGCAAGCAGCCATCGTCATAGTGCTGTTGGCCTGCTGATTTGATATTTGCCCTTTTCGGTATGACAGGAAGGTGAAAAACGGCAAAGAATAAAAAGAAAGATAGTGAAATAAGAAAATGATTAATTGTATAAATGACAAAAATACGACCAGCCTAAAGTGAAGCTGATAAAATGTATATGAATATTTGTAAGGGCATCATGAAAAAAAATATATACATATGTATATATATAATAATAATTTAAAATAATATATACACACATATAGCTCATATACACATAAAAAAGTTAAAATCAAAGCAAAGAGATAATATATGATTAATGATTAAACTCGAGAGTATTGCATATCCATATACAAATACAATTACACATAGGTGTAACGATGTTGCCTTACTGAAGAGATTTAAAAAATTAAATAATTTTTAGTTAGGTATTATCTTGATCACTGTTATTGGTAATTTTCGAAAAAAAAGAGAAGGATATATTTAAATACTCCTTTTTCTGTTTAATTACACTACTCACCAGCCAATAGTACCCACTGGTTACCAATGATTTTTTTTTAATGGAAAATCGGCAGGCTTTTGAAATAATATTATCATTATTTTTTGGAAAATTGAAAATCACATTAAACAACTTTTCTATTCTCGAGATTTCGATATAATTTAAAAAAATACGTGTATGAAATTCCAATATGATAGCAAAAAGTTCCAAAATAGAGGTAATCCAAAAAATTCTAACATTCATAGTTGATGATGGACGGATGGATGTGCACTTAAACACTCAGGCTATGAAGCACATTGTATTTAAAGTTCAGGAAAATGGGAGATAGTAGGAAGGGAAAGTGGTAGGGGTGGTAGGTGTCTTTAATCTTCCCGAGAGATTTTTCCAGATACTTTAACGAATCTGAATATCTCTCCTAGGGCTAGAGAATGGGATTTATCCATTCTCATTACATCAGAGCCAAAGATGCGCAATCTTGCTCCAGCGAAGGCAGTGTATACATCCATAGTTGCTATTGATCACTTCTCCTAAACATTCTTATCCTCTATCTCAGCCCGTTAGGTGTTTGTACCACAAAATGATCCAAATAGCCAATAGACAATTAGCCGCATAGTTGTTTAGTGGGGTGTGATGTAGGACTGACGCCCAGTGAATTTTCCTGCTCAACTATTTACCAGGACTTATTTACCCACTAACACCGTAGGGATTTACTAACAATGACATTTGATTTTCATAGAATTGGATCTCTGCGTTTCCAGTGATGCAGACAAACAAAAGAATAATTTTTAAATAAGAGACGCTAGCTTAAGGTAGTAGTCCGGTGTGACGGGTTCAACAAACTCCACTCTGACGTCAAAAATTGAAAACAAATTAATGTAAAATAAACTTAAAAAAATTTGTTTCTATACTTGAAAACACCAATAAAAACATGTACAAATTTTAAAACGATCGCACATTATTTTCTTGTTAAAAAAAATTCATGAAGAAACGAAAATTTCGCTCGTCACACCGGACTACTACCTTAATCGTTCGCATATGTTTGGATTCATTTCTAAAAACTTTAAAAATTTCCATGGACTTCCAGTACAACTTAATTCAATACTGATAACTGTGAACAACCCACCTCTTCTTCCATCTCTTGTATTAGCATAATTGTATTAGGTGTTTCCAAACGTTAGAATTAATTTGACATAACTTTGTCAGCTGTTTCTGTTGGCCTGAAGATTTGTCAATTATTTTCCGGTCGACGAGTAATGTTTCAATGAAATTCCTGCTTAGTAGCGATTAGCCAATAAATACGTATATAATTTTTTTTTCGAAATATTCACAGTGTTTAATATCCGCTTCTGTTTTGATAAGGTCAAGTAATAGAAGAATCTACGAATCATCTGATGAGTGTGATATTTTATTCCTATTACATTGAAATTAAAATGATTTAAATTTGTAATGCGTAAGTATAAATAAATTATTAAAAGATGAAAAATATAAATGTACAATTATGTATAAACACAATGAAATATCAGTCTAGCTACATATGTATGTGTGTGAACATAAAAATTGTCTGAGCACATATGAAAATAAACCGTTTAATTGATAGGTACCTAGAATTTACTCGAAAGAACCAACAATCGTTTCAACGGACTGCAGTAATAGCAGCCATATATGATGCATAATAAATTTTCAACTATGCAATATAAGCAAATGTGAATGAGTGAAGTGAAGTACATAAATATGCTGTAGTGCCTATATGCATGTTTGTATATAAAATTTCCAAATCTCTTCATACACATAATTACGCATACAAAAATACATACATATATACTCATATGTAACATATGTATGAACAAATACAATATTTGTATATGGATGATGTATAAAAGTACGCGATTTTCATATTATGAGCTTTAAGTGGTTTAATTAAACCGAAAAAAGTCCAAACAAAACATCAACCAGCACCAACATATAATCGTATATACATACTAAGCAGACGACGACTACTTCAAATGCAACAAGAATCATTTCTTAATTGTTGTTGTTGTTGTTTTTGTTGTTGTTACTACTCTCATATCTACTTTTGACTATGTTGCTTCGCAATCGTTGTGGAAGAAGAAGTAGTGTCAAGAAGTTGGCAACAGACATAAAGTAAAATAATATACTTTATAGTAAAATGAGAACGGAAAATTCGTGTATAGAAAGAAAAAGCAAAATAGGAAGAAAACAAAGAAATTTTTTTTTTCAACAAAATTCCGTTAAATCTATAGCATACGCGTAACTATAGATATATGTGTATACCTACGTATGCTTATACATATCCCAACTTATATTGATAGGTATGTACTTTTATTACCGTTGCCGGTGTATTAAAGTATGTACATAAGTAAATATGTCTTATATATATCTATAGTATATAGCATAATATATGCATATGTGTATGTGTCATGTAATTTATGCATATAAGGTATTGTAAATATGTATTTATGTAAATAATCTATTGCATTTAGGAAATTTAAGCTATTTCAAGTATTGTACAGTATTATCTGCTTAAAGCAGTATACATGTGCCGCATTCTTCTACGCGACTGAAGCAATGTTGCAAAAGGAGACTATTGCGTGGATATGTTCGTATATATGTAGGTAATGTACTAATATTAGTGCTGCTCAGATTGTTCGGTAGATCTGGATTAACTATCGTATTTATAGAGCGATCGGTATGAGAGTTACTGCATCGAATTAGTATCACCAATGAGCGCACAAGTTCATAAGTGGTCGAAATTGAATCAAAACTACACAAAATATACAAAAATTTATGCATAAAATAAAAAAAAATTTAAGAGTTATCGAGGTGAAATTGGCTACATATGGTTATATTTGGTAATGAATCGGATAAAACCCACATCTATCTCACATACATATGTATGTTTCCGTATATAACTTTTTACACTTTGCGGACGAAAATATAGAACTATCATGATGATACTATATTTCAAAATGATTGTATTTCAAAATGAGTACACATATTTGAGAATAAGCGAAGTTGGATAGAACATTTTAATTCACTTGATCATAACTTTATTTTTACGTAGAGCATATTTGCAGAATATTTCCACCAGAAGATTCGTTCAATAAACAGAACGATCGTGTGTATGCTCGGTCATTCAGAAAAGCTTTCCAGCTCATCCCGAGGATCTAGAGAGGCCACCATCCAGCCTCACAAGGCAAAAATAACTCAATTGTGGTTAAAAAACAACATTCCGGAGTCCAGACCTCAAGCCGTTGGATTACAAGTTATGGTCCGTATTAGAGGGCATGTCTTGTCTCCTACTCGACACCCAAATATTGAGTCGTTAAAGCGAGCCCTTGTTCGTGCAGTGGACAATTTTCTCATACATGAAGTGCGTCTCACGATCGATGAGTGGCCAGATCTTCTCACGTCGTGCTGGAAGGCAAATGGTATTAATTTCGAATAAGTTGTTCTAAGATTTGTAGCTATTGAATAACACAATAAAAAGAAAAAAAAAAACACAAGTTTAGAAAAATATTAATTCGTTTTCATTTGGCGTCGATTTTTCTGTGTACCAATATTTATGACTTGACTTTTTCTTTTCTTGGAATGTTCGAAATTTTATTTTTTTTTACTCAGAATTATTTCTACAATCGTACTTTGCTATATGCTTGGTCCGTAAATTTTCGACTCCACCTAATGTGTATAGATGCATAAAAACATAGGTGCCTATGCATATCTAAATCAACTCCAATGCACATATAAAAGTATACACGTATTTGTGTGCGTAGATATGTATATGCATATACATCTACATATGTACATACGAGTATGTAAGTACTGTATAACTAACATACATGTCTGCGGCAGTCTTTCAACTGCTGCATTGTGAAATACTGCCGCCACCGCCTTCTTCCGTTGCTGAGTTCACAGTATGTGTCTATATACGTACATATGTATGTGCTATATGTCGTTTGATTGCATTGCTTCAAACTATTGCTGCCAACTTATATACTTAGATATGTATGTACATACATATCTATGGTTTTTAGTCGTCTGATAACGTTGTGCTATGCTTAACTATTTTCCAACTAAAAATGGCGAGATATCCATAATAACACATACACATACAGTGTCCGTATAAAGGAAGGAAGGAAGGAAATATCGTTTAAAGCCGAAGCCACAATAGTACAAGTATAAATATTTTTGTACGTGTATTTTTGGTGTGTATATGTGTTATGTGCCGTAACTCAGTGGTTAGTGTGTTGGCCTTGTGATCTGTAGATTGTGGGTTCGATCTCCGGCTGAAGCATAACAAATTTAATATCAACAAGATTTTTCTTTCTAATGGTACCCACCTGTCGGCAAGCAGCAATTCTTCCGGCAGTAAAAATTTGCCATGAAAAAAGCTTCTAAAAGAATTCTGTGACAAAGCTCAGAAAAAGTGATGTCGCAAGAGTTCTGACATTCGGAACCGGCTAGAATAAGTAGGACCCTTCTAATACTGTCCAAATTTTAACACGCACAACAGTAATGGAAGAGAAGCTCGGCCAGAGAGCCCTTCGGGACTTATAAGTGCCACACACACACAAAAAATACACACATGTGTTATGTTGTTATCATCAATACCGAAATCTAAACAACAACACAGTTACGTGAATTTTTACATACAGGGTGAAGTAGTACCTACAATTCAAAATTGGCGGTATTGGTGTATGTTGTTGTTGTGGTGGTGGTGCATTATCCCAGCAAACAAATTGGCACTGAAAAATTCCATTTTAAATTCATATTTCACACATGCATATGTATGTATGACTATGGAAAGACATTTAATTCGAATGCATTCTCTGATTTTTATGGATTTTTCTGAATGAGCATAGATATTGCTTAAACAATTTTATTAATGAATTTTAGGAGTCTTTTTAAATTCTATTTTAAATAACTTTAAATGTAAAAAGTTAAATTAATTTAAGTTTTTTAGACTTTTTTAAGAATGAAAATAATTTGAATGTATTTTTAATCATGACAATTGCACTGCCGGTTTTTTAGAGGGAACATTTTAGAAGGCTTAGCAGTTAATGGTGGATTCGTCTTTAGTCAATTACTAGCAGTGCGAATGCACATAAAGCCATTTATGTGAAATCAGTTGCCATTAAGAAGTGAGGGAATGAGTCAACACACAAAATATATAAGCAACCTATAGTAATTTTAATAAGGTACAGCTTTTAAATGGCTTAGATTTCCTCCAAAAATTAAAAGCTTATATGGGTAAGGCTGAACAACAACAACATCATACATTCTTAGATGACTTTGTATTTCAATGCTGTTGAAATCAGTTTTTTAAACAAAAGAAAATAGTTTGCTTTAAATTTGAATTTTATTATATACAAATATATGTGGTATGTACGGCAATTTTAAATTCTTTCGGTTTAAAGGAGATATATTGTACTTAATAAAAAAAAATGTATTTGTAATTGCATTAAGATGGTAGTATGTATATATCATATTATAATCATTATGTAAAAATCATCATTATCATCATTATGTACGTACAAATATATTATCTTTCTTCTATTATTGTTCTCTTCAATATAAGGAAATTAAAGTTGCCATCGGTAGACACATAATTATAATTTTTTTCGTAAATCGAATTACGAAGGAATTGAGTTGTGAATAATAACAATAATAACGCTTAAATGGATGAATAGTAAGCATAGAAGAGCATTGATAAATCATTTCAATTTTTTCTCCTAATCTCCTAAAATATGAATGCTATAGCTCATATCAGATATAGAAAAGGAAATATTCTTTATAATTTCACATAATTTTGTATATTCTAAATGCATTTCAGAAAGCATTTCATAATTTTGTCACTTTCGAATCGCGAATTGGTTGATATTTTGAAATCTGTAGCTAATTTTTTGCTAAAATACAATAGTATGCTATAAAATAGCCATAATTTATATCGCTTCATTTGCTGTTTTTGCCTTTTTGTTCATATTTTATAGATATAATCTTCAAAATCCGGGAGATGATCGTCAAAAATGCTGCCTATAATTAAAGTTAATGAAAATTCGATTTCTGGTATTTTTCTGTTCAATACAATAGCTTTAAGCGATTATTAGATATAAGTATAATAAAGTTATCAAAAGCATTTAATGGGAAAAATACAAATGCTCACTTTGAATATTGAGCTCACTTTAACACCTGCAAAACCAAAATATTTCAAAAAAAAAGATAAAGATTCATAATTTTCATATTAAAAATATACTAATACAAATTTGAAGACGAATTCAAACATATGTAAAGGATTCGAGACCATAAAACTTGCTGCAAATCGAACCGAAATTGGGCTTGTTACTTTTTTTACACTTACAATTAAACTTTCGGTACATATAACTCGAAAATCGGTGCAATTTTAATTTAATCCATACAAGATTGTAACACTCTAGGGTACATATTAAATAAAACTTCCCTATTTAGGTACATTTGTATGTACATATATATGAGTACTTTAAGTGCTTCGTCTTTATTATGAACATCTTGTTGTTATAGAGTTTTCTTTCTGTTGTTGTTTGATTTGAACGCATCGCGACCACTTACAAGCATACATCCATATGTACGTGAGTAGATGATAATCGTATAGACATTCATGTATGTATATGTATAGTAGACACATGTGTATAAATGAACTGAAATTGAAAGTAGGCTAACAGAATAAATAATTTCATTAGTCTACAGGAATTTTTTCATATTTATGCTATACAGATGTGTATATTCATACACATTTTATATGTATCGTATGCTATAAATTCACTGTAATTTATTGAATAAATGATGAATTAATAATTTCATTCTTAATACATGCATATATGTTGGTACCTATATGTATGTACGTAATATGGTTGGATAAAATTAAATTGACTTGTGCTTGAAGTAAATTTTAAATAATTATAATAATAATTAAAAATCATTTAGGAAGCTAATAGTATAAAGACGCTTGAATTATGACATCCTATATGAAAAAAGAAATTTCAAAATTTTTCTCTATGGCTTCCTTATATGTAAATATATCTTTCTTACAAATCAAATGGCTATAATGCAAAAATAGGATTAAATTTGGATTTAAAGAGCATGAACATATGCAGGAATGTGCATACTAGGTATATGTATATTGGTATATACACATCCACATATATGTACATATATGTATTTTGTTGCTTTATTATATGTGCAAGCATATAAATGCATATCTAACAGTCAGCTTGAGTATTCCAATTATAATTGCATATATGTAACTATGTAAAATATCTACACATACACATATGTATATACTTAACTGCATAGCCAGCAATGTATACATGCATCTATGAGTAATGCAGAAAATGTATATAAATACATGTACACACACACACACATATACACATTTATTCACCCTACACCTACTGTGTTATACATACAATTGCTCTGCACTCTATTTGTGACTCTCTATCTGTATAATGCCTTTGTCACCAAAAGCAGCAATATCATTGGTGGTTGTAAACTAGCAACAACAACAGCAACAAAACGACTGAACCAACAACAGCAACAACAACAACAATGCCAACGACAAACAGAAGCCAAAGCGCCCCCATATTAAATTGTCGCCAGAAATCAAAGTAAAACCCACAAATAGCAACAACAATAATAACAACAACAACAATAATAACAGAATGAATAGTAACCATATATATGAGCGAGTGAATGAGCGAGCAAGAAAGAGAAAGAAAGAGAGCAAATGCTAGCGAGGGAGAGACAGAGAGAGAGGAATTAATAAACAGGAATGTATGAGTGAGTGAGTGAGTGTAACGCACATGACAAGAGTGTACGTAGTAGCAAAAGAGACATACTACGAATGATGAGGAGACACAACAAATGACAAAATTCTATAAGAAAAAGGAAAACACAACAACAATGAGTATTGTAGCACTAATGGAAAGGGGACACTTGTATGGATGGATGTGCATTGCTTGTGTGTGTGTGTATGTGAGAGAGTACATATATATCGTACATTTGCAGCAAGAACTAGAATCATAATAAAACAACAACAGCAACACACTATGAAACGAGGCAAGCAAACGATAACGACGACGACGACGACGACGAAGACGACAACATCGATAACGACTACGACAACGATTACAACGACATCGTTGGGGACACTAAAGCACCATTATGCCCGTACGTTGGGGTAATGCCTGCAGCTTAAAGGCAGCAGCAGCGGCAGCAACAGCAGCAGCAGCAGCAATAACAATAAAAATGTAAAAAGAAAATTGAAATCGCCATTTCATTCGAACGAATACCGAATACGAACCAAAAGTCAACTCGATTTAGCTCTGTCACACATACATCTACAGCACTCAGAGAATGAGAGCTCCAAATGGGGCGACATATACATAATATGTGTATCCTATGTGCATATATACATAGGTAAATATAATTGAAAATTGCCTCCATAAAGAGCGTGAATGGGTCCCAATGAGAAAGAGATTCAATAAGAGAGAAACGGCGCAGAATTGTGTAATGTAAAGACGGATAGAGAGTATGTAAGTATATCAAACATTAGTAGCAGCAGTAACAGCAGAAATAAGCAACAACTGCCACAGTTGAGAGTGCCATCGACTGAGGGAGCAAACGAATAAAATTCGGGCGCAATAATGATGAATGACACACACACACAAACGGAAGAAAAAAAAAAAACACTAACCAAAGTAGTCGTCATCGGCGTCGCATGTCAACTGAATATGGTCCAGCGCACGTTGGAAACTGGCGACAATTGTATGAATGAAAAAGCGAATATACATATAGCACACGCTAATGCGTTGCATGGTTTTTAAATGTCCGAAAGAGCGAGAAAGATGAATAAACTTGTAGTATGTAGAAAAAAAATGTATAATAAAAGTGTGAGAAGTAGAAAAAATGTGTCGTCCCATTGCTTATGTAAAATTGATTAGAGAAAAAAAAAAAAATTGACCATAGTAGAATAAAATAAGAAAAATATATAAAAGTTAGAAATGAAGAAGGAAAGAAAACGAATACTTAATAAGAGGTATTAGGGTGTCAGGATACGGTTAAGTAAACGAATAATAGAACACACAAAACAAGAATTTTACCGAATCTACGTAGGCAGCCCCCGAATGTAGTGTTTTTAAAAGAAGATAAGAATTTTAGAAATAAAAATAAATATACAAAATGTTATTTAAAATATTAATTATAAAATATTTAAAAGTTAATTAATATTTTTGAGTAACTGGTCTAAATCGGCGCTATATTGACGAGTATGGCTTGAGTGACAAACTAATTTCCAATGATTTTATATCATTTTAAAAGACATTTTGTTGGCAATACAATATGTGGCACTTATAGGCTCTGAAGATCCCATTTGCAGGGATTCTCTCACAGTAATGTTGTGCGTGTTAAATTTTTGGACTTGGACTTTTGGAAAAGCGCCCCACTTACATTAACCGATTCCGAATGGCAGAATCCTTGTGACATCACGTTTACTGAGCTTTGTCATAGAGTTAAGTAATTTAGAAGCTTTTTATGGTAAATTGTCACTGCCGAAAAAATTGTCAATCGCTAGCCGACAGTTGGGTACCGTCGTCGAAAGAAAAATCTATTTGACATTAAAGCTGTGCTTCGGCCGTAGATTGAACCCACAACCTACAAATCAGAAGGCTAATGCACTAGTCACTAAGCTACAGCAATTCTAATGAATAAAAATTATTAAATAACTTGAACTGTTCGCAGCAGCTTTCATCGGTTTCAACATTGCATTATGCTGGGTTTTATATCGTGTTCTTGTTTAGCGTACAATTTCAGCAACATTCTATTATGTAAGGTTCCCCAAAGAAATGTGTGAGCCAAAATATGGCAGAGATCGGGTGGTAGTAAATGGCGCCTCATAGAGGTAAGAGTTCAAAAAAATGGGTAAAAAATCGACAATTGATCCTACAGCTGCCAAGAAGTCACCCCAGAAGGAGTAAAATTTATGACTAAGGGGGGTTAGTTGTTTTATACCAGATTTTTTTTCGAAATATATTTACTCCCAATCTCCCAAACTTACGGGTGGCTCCCACACAAAATTGACGTTTTTATAAAATTCACTCCCGCTACTCTCATAACGATCGTAGACGGTTAAAATATACGACCGACCCTCATACAATGTTTAACCCCTACACTTTCACTGAACATACCTCCACTTTTTAGGAATCGACTTATATTCCAGTAGTTGTCCAGGAATTGCAACAACATTTTTTTAAGGCCTTTTAAGAAGGCTGCCATACAAAATGTACGAAATGGCATCTAAAAATCGACAAATAATAACATGGATGTTCAGGAATTTAATTAAAAGTATGACCGATCTCCATTCCAATTCCATTCCATTCCAATGTAACCACCCTGGTATCCTCCTTTTATGACCAATTTTTTATGTTCGCTTATATCTAGAAGATACCCATAACTATGCACATACTATTTATTAATAATAAATAATTTTTAAAAATAAAAACTTAATTACATTACACCAAATGGTATACAACCGATATATAATTTAATATATATATATATATATATATATATATATATATATATATATATATATATATATATATATATATATATATATATATATATATATATATATATATATAGATGTACACATTTAAATCATATAATTATTGAAATATCCATTAGAGTTGTTCAAATATTCAGAATATGCAGCTACATTTTCTTCTGCTTCGTTATTATGATGAAAAAAATTGAATATTATATTTTTTTTGCTTTCAAAAATGATATACATTTTGTATGAGAAGATATCTTACAACATTTCCATATAGATGTAAATATTTTGTGAAGTTCTATGCGAAAAATAGTGCTTAAAAATTGTTGCAAGATTTAGTACGATGGTTGAAAGGAATTTTTTGAATTTTTCTGATGATAAAACAGAAAAACATTGTGCATATAAAAAATAGATATTTTGAAAATTTCCTTATAATTTTTGAACATGTTTTATATACAAATATATAAGTATATATATTCACAACTTTATTATCTATGATATGACGAGTAATAGAAATGCAATATAAATAGGTAATAAACTCAACTAAAATAATATGAGACCTTCGTACAAAAATATTAAATCCCACAAAAAAAAAAAAAACAATAAATGAAATAAAATAAAATAAATGAATAAATAAAATAAAATAAAAAAACGGAAGTAAAATAAGAGTTTTTATTTTGTGTAAAAATTAATTGTATAACTAAATATCTTTAACCAATGACTGAATTTTTTACTGCTTAATCTATGCATCTAGGTGTAAAATCATCTACAAAATTTATATTATAAATCGCTTCCGTTTTAACGGTTTGCTGTGAAGTATCTATTAATTAATTATGCTTTAGTTAAGGGCGAATTTTTCTTTGTTTTTTTTTTTTGGTTTTTGGAAGAGAGGGCGTAAAATAAATGAATGATTCAATCATTACACATTAATATGATTTATATCTGATTAATTGTTTGAAATACATATTTTAAATGCAATATTAAATGCTAATTATATGAATAACATATGTAGCATGCACATTGAACTGGCTTACCTACAAAACAAAAAGGTAAATAATTATGAAAATAATAATAACAACAAAAGTAATAATAACAATAACAATAATGACAATAGTGATAATAACAATAGTAATAACAGCAATAATAATAACAACAACAATAAATTTCTGTTTTTACCAGTGAAACGTGAAGTTAAGTTTATTTTGTGACATCAATTAAATAATTTTGACTTAATAAAATTCTATTCGAGGACTAAGCTTTTTCGAAACATACTCTAAAAATTGTGATTTTTACGAAATTTCAATTGTCACTAAGTTCAGCATTAGAGTTTGAGGATAATCTACTGACAGTATGAAAGTAATGCGATTTTTAGAGGGTTTTTTTAATGTTTAAGTGCTTATTATGGTCATAAAATAAATAAAAATTCATATTTCGCTGTTGCATAAAGTATTAAAATTTGAGCATACTTATCCTTCACGTCAAATTATGAGATTGTATTGCCTCTTCAGTCATTTTTATACCATCACATATCATTTATTAGTGGATTTGAAATGATACTCAAAAAAAAAAAGACTTCAATTAAGATAACGTGCTTTTAGAAGTACATACTATGTATTATTGCATGCAAATATTCCGAATATTTGAGGAATTTGGTTTGGTGCATAATGATTTATTTTAAAAAAGTGTAAGTATTTGATATTTATATTTTTTTAGAAGACGAATATGCGAGTAGGCATCTAAATTTTCAAAATTTAAGATTAATCGTTGATCAATCTCATATAAGATATGTACATATACTTTCATTGGATAAAATGAGCAATTCGAAATTAAATATTGCCTAAATATACAATATAATTTTTTTAAAATAAAAAAGTAAATGAGTAGAAAACTATGCATCGCTGATGAAAAAAAATATATATATCTGCCTACTTCCATATTCTCATATGCTCATTTTGTTAAATATAACTCTGCGTTATCGGCGGGATGATAAGCAGTGTGTCTCTCTTTACAACAATATGAGAGACAGCCATTCAAATGAAATTTAAATGCTAAAAGTGAGAAGAGAATCTCTTAAACTAATAAGATTAATATATTTTTACTTGAGGGCAGCAGCCAAAAGAACCACAAGCAAATCGTATGCATGAATACATGTAGCAAATGTGACAAAACTATACAGAGCATTATACGTGTAGCTAGCATACACATACAAACAGCTGAGAGAAAAATCAAACAGCAACGCAGCAGTTACTCATATTGAGTATCTGTGTGAGTCTCGCACATATACCTACAATGATACTGAGAGCACAATATAATACATAGTGTAGTTGTATGCAACATCCATACACATATGCTGATTGTGGTGATGGTAGTAGCTACTCATAATATCGACCATGCTTGTCAATGGTATGCATAAGTGAAACGATGTGCGGCGGTGAACTGTGTAAAGTTGCTTGTCAACTGTATGCATGAGACATTTGTGGGCAGTTGTGTTGAACTTGTCGTCTTGTGCGTATCTACTTATATACACTATACTACTACTATAGGTGCTCTAAGTTCTGAATGCGTGTCTCTCTATTTTACTGACTATCTCTGTTTCTCTCTATAGTGGTTTATATACTCTTTAAAATATTTTTCACACAGATACAAGAAAACAAATTCATATATATGTGGACAATAACAAAGAGTATAAATGAGTGTCGCCAATAAAGTTGTCGTAGCTATATGGTAGTACGTATATATTATCACCACCATGAGCACCATTAATGCACACCAAATACAAAGCCAAATACAATACATATGGAAACTATAATTTGTAGACGATGCTGAGGACAAAGACGACAAGTGAAGAAACAGAAAACCAGCTGCAGACCGTAGAATGAGCATTGAAATTAAATACTCAAAAACAATAACAACGTGTAGTACGACAACGACGATTGTTATAGCTGCTGCTGCTGCTGTTGATGTCGCTGCTGCTATTACTGCCGCTGTCACTGCTACACTTACAATCAATCGTCATTTAGTGTCACCCACGACTTTGTAGGAAGTGGACATATACGCGCACAAGAGTGAAGAAAGTATAAATAAAAGAACACAAAAAAAAAAAAAAAAAAACCAAACCAAATTACAATAAAAAAAAAAAAGAAACTTGAATTAAAAAGACGAAATAAAAATTTTCATAGTGTGAGATATTGAGACATAAAAACGTTTACAAATGAATAATAGAGACAATTTGGTGAATGTCAAAGACCAATAAGAGGTGATTTTCGAAATTTTCTTCAAATAGACATTATTCGTTATGAGTGTAATTTCAATCATTCAACAAGCATAAATAAAAAGGATTATATTAATTGTAAGTATTTCAATAAAATATAAATTTAAATCAAATTAAAATATTTATAACAAATTTAATTTGAAATTGAAATATTTACCTTTACTTTAAATACCATAGCTTTGTATGTATTTGTATCAGTTTATTGAATTGCAAATTTCCGTCGGGAGTTCGTTGTGTTATCAATCTGAAAAAAAATATATTTTATTTTCGAGAAAAAGGGGAGAGAGGTAGATTTTTTTTTTGTATTTTTAAAAAATATTTTAAAGAAAAATTCTAAAAAAAATATTGGCTTGGGAAACGGTCGGGGTACTTTGCCATATTTAGTTTTACACTTTAAGATTATCCGGTTTCACAGTGTTCTCTTTGAGATTTCATAGATAATCGAGTAAATAATTTCTAATTTCTAATTTCTAAATTTACAAAATTAGCAAAATATTAATGTAGACAATCAATTCGTCCAATTAACATGTTAAATCGTACACTACGTCAAATTTTCAAAAAGATCAGGATTTAAAATTTGACAAAAATATTGATTTTTGTGATATTTGCTAAATGCAGAATAAAATTAAATGACATTTTTTTAAGTAAATTATTCGGAAGCTGTTAATAGTTTCAAAATTTTGGCAATTTGTTCAAATTAGTCAAATCAATTTCAGCGATGAATTGATTTTGTCATAGATTTATTATAAAAATAATTTGACAATGTTGTCAAATAAATTGTTAATATTTTTGTGATGATTTATACATGAATTGATAAGAAAAAGTGATTCCAAAATTATACTATGCTCCCACTGTATTTTCAATCTTATGCATAAGGTATTGCAAAGTTGCAAAAGGGTAAATATTTCTTTCCTTTCGTTTGCAATACTAATGGCGAATCAAAATTCATTACATTTTGTTCTATTTGAAGTGTCAAAATAGTAGGTACGAGTTATTGCATAGCAAATAAAAGCTATAGTGCTTTCATATTAAAGTATACTTCCAAACGCATTGAAAATGCAAATCTCTCTAAATTTTATTGATATAGATGCAAACTTTGCAGTAATATTTTATAGAAATAATATTATACTTGTGCAAGATCATAATCATCGAATCGTAATTTCAACCTCTTAAAGCAACCAACAAGTATGCCAAATTTACAATTGCCAACGATTGCCTAAAAAACAAAATAAAAATAAAAAAGTGGGGGAAAAATGCTACAATAAATGGCGATATGCGTTCAAAACCAAATACAACCAGAACAATTTAAAACTACTTGAATAGATAATTAACAGCTTGTCAAATCAGAAAATGCAGAAAAGGCCACTGATTATTATTAATAATAAACTAAATGAACAAAAACAACAACAACAACAAAAAGAACAACAAGATATATTAACAACAACAACAACGAAATATATACCAATTTGAACAAAATATGTACACATAAAAAAAAGCCACACACACACACATACATACAATGTTCACAATTGCTGCATTGTTTTATAGTCTAAAAGTTGAAAGAAACCTAGAAAAAAAAAAATTATACTGTTTTCCATATATTCATATATTTTATTATGTGAAAAACTGATATTAACGATAAACAAAACAAAAATTGATATAGTTTTGTTTCGTTTGTGTCTGTGTTCGTTTTTAGTATGGCATTGTTGTTGTTGTTGTTATTTTTAACTATATTAAATCATAAAAGTGCGAGGTCATAACCTTAAAAAAGCATAAAAACTTATTCACTATGAATGGACGGATGGGCCAGACAGACATTAGATGGTCACCACAGAAGAAAAAAACAAAAAAAAAAATGACAAACTATTGTATCCAAATTAAGAATTTTCGCATAATAATGTAAATGATATAAATGACATTTTCCAGATATGAATAGTAATAAAAACATAAAGTATAAACATAAACAATAGCAAATGTAGTTTAAAAATTGCAACAAATTGAAATAAATTAGGCTTAATTTTGTTTTGTGCGACTAAATCGCGCACAAGTCAATCAAATGTCAAATAAAAAATTAGTCATAATAATTAATGAGTTTTTATATTTAATATAATAAAGAATTTAATTTTTTGATTATTTTGAGTTACATAAATGTATTTAGCTACAATGAGCCATAAAAATGTTGCCGTGTTGTTTATAAACAATATTATTTAAATGTTGTGTTATGTTGTGCTATGTAGTTTTACTAATAAAACATCGATCAACAATTACAATGTTGGGTGAGCAGAAACACTCACTGCCCACCCAACAGCCAAGTACCCTTGAACATTTGCTTCAAACATTGATTCAGAATATGAACCAATTCATGAACTCAATGCAAACAATGATGCAAGAAATGATGAAAAATCAATCGATGTTACTCCAAACATTACTATCCAGACCATGAGTTGTCTCAAGATATGCCACTGGAACGCCAACGGCTTAAGCCAGCACCGTTTGGAGCTAATTCAGTTCCTTGAATCCAGCCAAATCGACATAATGATGATATCTGAGACCCATTTCACTGACAAAAATTGCTACCAAATACCATATTACAAACTGTACACCACAAATCATCCGCATGGTAAGGCACGCGGAGGAACTGCCGTATTGATAAAAAGCAGAATAAAACATCATGTTCTTGAAGATTTTAGTAGCGTCTACTTGCAAGCAACATCTATATGTCTGGAAGAATACATCTCTAAGCTAGTAATATCTGCGATATACTGTCCCCCAAGATACAGTATTACCGAACAGCAATATAAAGAATTTTTCTCAACTCTTGGTAGCAAATTCTTGGTTGCTGGCGATTTCAACGCCAAACACACTCACTGGGGCTCCCGATTAATAACTCCAAAAGGCAAAAGACTATGTTCAATCATCACTAACCACGGCTACGATGTTATTTCAAATGGTCAACCGACATATTGGCCGACGGACAAGAGGAAAATACCCGATCTCATAGACTTTGGAGTCGCCAAAGGTTTGCAGATGGAAAATATCTCCACAGAGTGTAATTATGATCTATCATCTGACCACTCACCCACGGTAATATCTATAAAATCACCAAACCCCCAAAGCAATTGCGTTAGAAAGAAAATAGACTGGTTAAAATTCAAGAAATATATAAATTCCCATCTTCCTCTGAGTACTGTATTAAGAAATGGACACGATGTAGACTCAGCACTCGAAAAATTCAACCAGCTGCTCTCATTAGCTCTCAGCTCAGCCACCTGCACAAAGGTATGCAAGCAATCAAACTATAGCCCATACACACCAGCCGATATTGAATTGCTAGTAAGACAAAAAAGAAGACTCCGAAGACAATGGCAAGAATTCAGATCACCGAATCTGAAAACACAGCTACAGCACTGCACTCGAAAGTTAAAGCAAGCCTTAAAAAATAAAAACAACAAAGAGTTAGAAGAGCACATAGCGAAATTAACACCTGGTGAAGCGTCAGACTACTCTTTGTGGAAATCAGCAAAAAAATCAAATCGGCCAATTCTCATTGATTCCCCCATCCGTTTGAGTGACGGTAATTGGGCTAGAAGCAACTGTGAGAAGGGTTTGGCTTTTGCAAACCACCTAAAAAGTGTGTTTACACCCAATCCACCCTCTTCACAGTCCTCATTACCAATATTAACTTCTCAACCTTGCTCAATAACGCTCAAAATTAAAAAAAAGGACATATTCAAAGCAATTTATAAAGATTTAAACCCAAAAAAATCACCTGGTCCAGATAAAATTACCGGTAAAATGATAAAAGAGCTACCTCCGGCTTCAGTAATTCATCTGATGCACATTTTCAATGCTATCCTTCGTATTAAACACTATCCCAAATGCTGGAAAACTTCAAAAATTATTATGATAGCAAAACCAGGAAAAGACCCTACAAAAGTTGCATCGTACAGACCTATCAGCCTCCTGCCTCTACTTTCTAAAGTATTCGAAAAGCTACTTGTCATGAATATAACTCCATTTATTAATCTCAACCAACTGATTCCTCAACATCAGTTTGGATTTAGAAAACAGCACGGCACAATAGAACAAGTCCACCGCATTGTAACTCTGATAAGGAACACTTTTGAAGAAAAAAAGTATTGCTCAGCTGTCTTTCTTGATATCACTCAAGCTTTCGATAAAGTATGGCACGATGGCCTTATTTACAAACTCAAACTATTACTGCCTGCAAATGTCTCCTCATTGCTTAGTAGCTACCTCACGAAAAGACAATTTCTCGTACATCACAAGGATTACACAACAAATCCATTGGATATTCACGCTGGCGTTCCTCAAGGAAGCGTTTTGGGTCCCTTACTGTATCTCTTATACACTTCAGATATGCCCAACAATAACTATACATTCATATCGACCTTTGCTGATGATACGGCAATATTGTGCTCTCGCTCTAACCCCATAGAAGCTACTAAACTCCTGCAGACTCATGTCGATTCTCTCGAAATCTGGCTAGCAAAATGGCGTATAAAAGTCAATGAATCAAAGAGCGTACATGTAACCTTCACGCTAAGGCTAGATACATGTCCCCCACTTAAAATTAATGGCCAATCAGTTCCACAATGTTCCTCAACAAAGTACTTGGGTATTCACCTCGACAGAAGGCTGACATGGAAAAATCACATAGAGGCAAAGAAAACTCAGATCAAGCTTAAAATGAATCAGTTATGGTGGCTGTTACACAAAAGATCAAAGTTGAATCTTGAATACAAAGTGCTATTATATAAAGCAATCCTGAAACCAATCTGGACTTATGGTATTCAGTTTTGGGGCACCGCATCTCCCTCTAATATCGAAAAATTGCAGCGAATACAATCCAAGTGTCTGCGAATTATTGTAAACGCGCCTTGGTATATGAGGAACGTTAACATCCATCGAGATTTAAATGTATCCACAATTTCTGAGGAAGTTGCAATGTCCTGCAGAAGCTACATTCAAAAATTACACAATCATCCGAATCCCCTTGCTAGGCAATTGTTGCTGAGCAAGGGGCATCGTCGATTAAAAAGAAAAGACACACTGAATATGCTGTAAAATTGCTACATCTCGCGACTCACCAAATTGTGATGGAACGTAGGGGATATCACATAGTTTTATTTAGTTTGTAAGATTTTAATACTTATTGTTAGTTTCTTGTATTTAAGAAAGATTCAATAAAAAAAAATAAGCTAACAAAAAAAAAAAAAAAAAAAAAAAAACAATTACAATGAAAATGTTTTCCACGAAGAACAAAATTTTTTATTGTTTCATTGTTTAATGATTGTAATAGTACATGCAAGACAAACATATGGTTACAATTGAGACAATGAAGTAGAAGAAAGGTTAGCAAATAGAACACTGGTTACATGAATTAATGTCGAACAAATTTGGTATTAATGCCTAAAAAGTTTTTTAGTCATTTTTCGATATTAATACATGTTAAGGTGTTCTATTTACCCATCTTTTTTCTACTTCAATGTCACTATCGTGATTATTCATTTGTCTTGTTTAAAAATAATTGAAATAATATCAAATAAAATATATGAAATTAGATGTTCGATATTATTGCAACAAAATTTAGACATTAATTCATTCGCTATTAATGCAGTAGATACGTTAGAATACCCAAATAAATGTTTAAAATACATAGGTACACTCCAATATAGTCAGTACATATTACTATCAGCCAGTTAATGAACTATTATGCTATTTAGTATGCTCTTATAAGCATCATCATGGTAATAAAATGTGTAATTGTAAATACTTAGATAAAGTTAATGTTTATACATACATGTCCATCACAGGGGCATCTATAAAAACAACATGCAACCATATAGTAGTTACAAGTACACATGTATGCGTTGTTGAGCTTTGTCATAAAAATCAAAACCACTGAACTATTCATTTTAAATACACACAATTAGCAGGATATACGATATACATATGTTAGTGGCAACTCCAGAATACAGGCTAAATATCTAAGCAACAACAAGAAAAAATCCTACAAGCCATTCAATACATTTTGTTCTTGTTATTGTTGTTCTTGCTTGTATTGTAATTTCATTAGAATCACCGAAGACAACTTATTACTACTGGTCTTCAATGTTTATGACATTTTGAAAGAAATGCAAACGATCGTACTGATGATGCTGGTATAGGTACCTACTTGTTCATGAGAAAGCAAACAAGAAGGTATCTCGGCTTAAATATCTACACATTGATTTGTTGTTATACTTAATAAAAGTATTGTCGCATATTTTAACAACATGTGTGTGTGTGTGTGTGTGTGTGTGGGAATTTAACTAGAAAATAATAACACAAATAGTTATTGCTCTGGTTAATAATGTCATTTCAAATGGCTTAATACAATCTAATACATCTAATATAATTGTGGCTAATTCCTACCTAGTAAGAAAGGAGTTCAGTAAGCAAAGAAGTAATGCACATATCAAGAAGTCAATTCAAAATCATTGAATAAGGAAATTTAGGTAGTTTTTTTTTTACAAAGAAATACAATTACTTCACTCCGATAGCATTGAAATGTTAAAATTCATCGCCATTTTGTCACTGTACATATTGAAATACTAACTCAAGTGCAATTGAGTTGGCTTAACATTTTGATCACGTTAGCAACAGGGCCGCATTGAGGTGTGTTCGAAAGAAATGTTCCCAACAACAGGGCGTCGTGAAATAGGGGCCCATAAAAAATCAGAATTGAGAAAATTGTTGATTGGAGCGCATTTGAGACGAATATGCCGTTACAGATTTCAAGGTGCCAAAACAGAAGCGGTGAGGTAATATGTATAGCATTTACATTTTCTAGAATGAAAAACTCACTCACTCACTAGGCAAAGTTTTGAAACGAATACACCCATTTTTTATTACATACATTTTGTGATAAATCTAATTTTATGTAGCAAGTTCTAACTCGATAGCTTTATATTTTCGTGCGCAAAGTGTTAAAATATACTTTCAGAAGCATACTTTTATATGGGAGATGCTCGTCGTTATGTTTCAATTACGGCAATTTTCCGTTATATCAGTTTTGTAATAAGAATAATTTTACATACCAAATTTTAGTTCGATAGCTATATATTTTCCTGGGCAAATTGTGAAAAGACACATACTGGAACCTACTTTTGTATGGGAGGTGGTAGGTGTGGTTCTAGTTCGATTTTACCAATTCGTGAACTAGTGCTTTCATTAGTGAAAATAATATTGTATACCAATTTTTAACTTCACTGCTCCATAATTATGACAGTTATCGTGCGATTAGAGAGACATGACTAACGGGTTTTATAGACGAAAGAATGAACTCAATATCACCTTTACTCTGTCAGTATAGCATCCACCCATGAACATAGCGCCTAAATACTTCAGCCCAGCCCTGTGTAGAGAATGATTTATTTCATTTAATCAGTTTTTATTTTAAACTTATTGCCTGTGCGCGTATAATATTAAGCTGATGTATATAGTATTTAGTTTTATATACAGCAGCGATATTAAACCATATTTTTTAACACTCATGATCATGTAATATGATATCACAAACATAATGAACAAATCTGTGATTATAGAATTTGTTAGAAATTAAATTATGTAAACTTTCGAATTTGTTATGTTCATTTAATATTGCAATAGATTCATTTGTGAACTAAGTAGTTGAAATTTACACACTTTTATGGTTTTGTATTTCATGGAAATAAAAAATGATATCGCTACTGATCATGATATGCCTACGAGTAATATGAATTTTATATGAAATAAATTAAAAGACAAATAACTAAGCCGGCAGGCTGAAAAAAATTAAATCACATATAATTTTGTGATTACCGAATATAACAGGTAAAGTCGGTAGATCAAAAAAGATTTCTGTTTATGTCAACGTTTCCATATGCTTTTTCTGCTCGCTCTCTCTCTCTTTCATACATACATGTAATTAGTGATGAACGATCAGTTCACAGTGATCATGTTGTGGATAAAAGTTTGATTTTTAAATGTTATATTTATAAAGCGCGCTGTGACAATCACAAATTTGTAAAAAAAGAAACTGAAACATTAAAGCCAAAAGTCAACATCAAACTACAAGTAAAGAGTCATTAAGATTTTGTAACAAAATTACTCACTACCAACAGTGCAAATGACATTGTGAGTGAGTAAGAGAGTTTGAGAGAAGTCGATATGAGAAGATCTTTGGTAAAAAACAAACAAACAAACAAAAAAATCCAATCTTAATTTTAATGATGATCACATTGAATGATCACTAAGTTGATAATAAATCAACATTAACATAAAAAAATGTCGTCTTCTTAGTATTTTTTGTTTTTGTTTTTTTTTTTTTGTTATTATTTTTATTTAACATCACTAAATAGGAAGAATTTTATACTACTGTCATTCAATTTTTTTTTTTTATTTTGGTTACAAGCTTAAATGTCAACTACATACTCGGTAGTATTTTGCTTCGAACACGATCATTAAAACGTTGGTATATCAAAAGATATGTATGATACAAAAGAGTAACATGGGTAACGACAACGCATTGTATCTATTGATATTTATCGGAGGCAAATGAAAAATAAAATAAAAAAAGGTGACAAAGTTAAAGTTGAACTCAGCATGTGTTTCTATATGTACATATACATATGTGTGTGTGTGTGTGTGCGTGCCTTGGCACAACTAATGATTGACGTTGATCTTCGTCAACGCGAGCTTGTCTTGATCTTGTCGTCAGTTACACATAGATTGCTTTCCTTCAGCAGCAGCAATATTATAGCTGCTGCTGCTTTTTTGTCAATGTCATAAATTAAATTCATTTCATACAATAACCATGTGTGTGTATGCGTGTGTTCATGTAAGTCGTAATTATTTACGATCGATTAAAAATCAGTTTGTTCTGTGCTTGCTGCCTGCGCTCTTAGCCTTAGCTGGTATTTAATTACAGAGGCAAGTCACATAGCCATTAGTTATTGCATTAACGATGACGACGACGACGACGACAACGACAACGAGTATGTATGTACCACATATTTATGTTCAATAAAAAGTCATAAAAATGTTTTATGTGCTCGCGCGATCAGTTGAGAAAAAATGTATATTTATTTTCATTTATTTGGTTGGTGAAAGGAACAAAGGCGGATTGGGGGAATCATATACATACTACTGCTACCTGCTATTGAACTTAGAAATTATGTGTACCTATTAATCAATGTTATATCGCCAACACGATCAGTGATTATTTCAACTATATAATAAACATAATTTTCAACATCTTGGCATTCCGTTGATAATCCTTTAATAGCAAAAATATAAAAATAATTATAGCGTCAACAATGCAATATTATATGACTTCCTTTCCACCATTTTACAGCTTTAGATTTCAATGACAATTTTGAACATGTCAAGTGAAAAAAGAAGATGGAATATGAAATTTATTAAAAACAACACACAAAAAAAAAACAATTTTTATTGTTAAATCGTTTTGTTCTTCTTCGAAAGTAATAAAACATAATTTTTGAAAAGTGATCATGTGAAGATCGTCCAACGTTCTTTGAATATTTGTGTGTGTGTATGTGTTGTCAACATCAACACCGATATTGAAGCACAAAAGGACACTTGATTTGTACGTTTTGTCTCTTTTTGAGCGGTCACATGCTTCACATGCTCCGTAGTACGTAAAGGGAAGCTTTGTCATAAGACGATCGGCAAAAAAAAGACGCAAATGACAAAAAGGCGTATCTTGAGTTGTGTTGTTGTTGTTTTTCAGATTGCTCGAAGGCGATCATTGAATTTATGACGGTTGTTGTTGTTGTTATTGTTGTTTCCTTGTTGACTGTTATTATTTCTGAATTTAGTGGACAATCGTCGATGTTGTATGTTGTATGTTGTATGATTTTAATGATTTGTCTGAAAGATAATCCAACACGATCATCATCCGTACGATCATCATGAACTTCAGCATCATCATCTTGATGATGTCTTGCTGAAATTGAATGTTGTGAACATTTATTGTTCTGAATTTGTCCTTGATCATCATGCATCGTCAGTTGAATTTCTTTGTCTTCAGCTTTTGACATCAACTTTTATTTTGAGATTGTATGTACAGACTTTAGAGTACGTTTAATGATCGCGTGATTTTTGTCTCTTCAATGTGACATTGTTTTTTGAAAATGGGGTTGTATAATCGGCGACGTCGGCCTATATGAAGGTTATAAAAGCTTCTATGGTAGTAAAATATTAAGAGTATTAAAAGAACATTGATATCAACTAAGCAACCAATCATCCAATCCAACAATCAGGCATCTTTTCTGTTGTGCCTGTCTGTCATCATACGACATTTTATGGCAGTTGTTGTCTCGGCGACTCATTGTACTTTTATCGTTGTTGTTGTGATTTTTACACTTCCCTGCCGTTGAGTGATTGCACTCGAACACTGTTAACGTTCTTTCTTTAGATTTTGCTTATACAACCAGTACCACTTTAAGTTATAAACAATATTGCACCTCATTTATGTCATCCAATCATCATTCACATGGCATCATGCAATATTTTTCTGTCGTCTTTTGTCTTGATCGGTAGGTAATTGCATATACAAGTATAATGGTTTTATACGACACAGTATAGCAGTTAGCTTGTAGACATGAGAATTTCAAGCATATGTAAAAAATATGAATTTTCATTGAAAATAAAGAAAATAAAATTTCAAGAAAATAGTTTATGAAATTTCAGTAAAATTGTTAAATTTGTTCTGATTTTAATGAATTTTTCATTATTTGTTTACATCCATTGATATTTCAAAATCTCATTGCAACATTTAATTTTGTCATTCAGTGTTATTTCTTGTTTGTTATATTATTATTATATAGTTTTTATAATTCAAAATTCTGATGGCCTCCGCTGTGAAAATTTCTTTCAGTTATTCATAACTGACTCAATGAGTCTGAATGTTGAAGGAAATGATGTAATCTCACATTGCAGATAATCTTAATTGCTAGCTGAGATGTCATTTTTCTAATTGTACACAGATGACAGTTAATACAAGTGCAGCCATTCATTGAGCCTATGCATTAAGAATGCTGACGCACTTCAGAAAGTAGCGACTGTGGCGGCAGCGGCAGTGGCAGCGGCGGCACTACTCAAGAACGTCAATCAAGATTATGTGCAACATAGTTATTGTTATTATTGTTATTGTTGTTGCTGTAACACTTGAATAGCGGAAATTGTTTCTAATCACAATCTGCTATTAAGAGAAAAATACAATATTAAAATGATTTTCGTTATAAGACAATTTTTTCGAAGCAACTTAATAATTAAAGGCTTTATTTTTCTAAATTCTTTCTGTTTTCATCTTTTCTTTGCAGCAAAACGCAAGCAAACAATAATACCAAAAAAATGGAACAGTTCATATCTGCTTTTATGCCGCCCGCATATTTGTTGGGCCACCCTGCCGCCAGTGCCACGAATACAACAACAAATGCAGTGACATTCTCCAATTCCTCATCATCTGTAACATCGCCAGCCACATCGCCTACCATTGCAACACATCGTCCACATCGTGCTCATCATCATCAGAATACCCATCATGTTGCCAAACCGAAACGTTGGGGTTCACCACCCGTCAATATGGCTGCTCAATTCATCAACCCTGCCACCGGTAAGAAACGTGTACAATGTTCGATATGTTTTAAGACCTTCTGCGATAAGGGTGCTTTGAAAATACACTTCTCTGCGGTGCATTTACGTGAGATGCACAAATGCACAGTGGAGGGTTGCAATATGGTCTTCAGCTCGAGGCGTTCACGCAATCGACACAGCGCCAATCCAAATCCCAAGTTGCATTCACCACATGTACGCCGCAAGATATCACCACATGATGGACGCACCGCACAACAGTTTCCAGTGTTTCCATTATCGCCTGCTGCTCTATTGCCTACATTTCCGGGATTATTGCCACACAATGCAGGTGGCGCTGCTGCTACTGCTGGTGGTGCTTTTACTCATCATACACATCCGGCAGCGATGTTTGGCGATTATGCGGCACAAACAAATTCCGCAACGACTTTCCAACATATGCTAACTAGTCAGTCGGAATGTTTACTGGGTGCTACAACTGGAAATATGCATAAAATGAACTCCATTGGTTCCGGCTCCTCAGATGTCGACGACGACGACGACGATGACGACGGCGACGATGATGATGATGATGGTTATGTGATCGATGTACATACGAATGGTTCGAATGCTAGTCAGGATAGTCACAGTGATGTAGATGATTATTGTCGTGAATCGAACGAGCCGGAGGGAAGTGATAATAATGCAAGGCAAATGGAACACTCCTCAGAAGATGATGAACTAATATCAGTGTGTGCTGATGAGAAGACAGCGCCGTCATCCATTCATAATGAGGACTCAAATGAACCGCTCGATTTTAGTTTGCATAAACGACGCGCCGAAGTATGTCTTAGCCCCGAAACGACAATGTCAAATGGTAGTCAAAATACCTCTAGTGAGTGTAGTAAGAGTCCCATAGCAACTCGACAATATAGTTCAAAATACACGGGCAATTTTTCTGTTGATAGCTTACTTGGTAAACGTAAGCATATAACAAATAATGACATCAATACATCGGTGCCATCTGAAATCAATGCACCAAATACACCAACTTTTACTGTTAAAATGGAACCTATGGATGAAGAAATTGCAGAAAATCTCCCCCTGAATTGCCTTGATCTCTCTCCTGCTGCTGCTGTAACTCACTTGAAGCAAGAACAGGAAACAATGCAAGATTCTACCTCGACCAATTTAAACATCGCTAGACCTCCTCGTATTCGAGTTAGATCCGATTGTTTGTCACCCAAGAGCAATAATGGTTTCATCTCAGCTGAGGAACAACATTTTCATATGCTGCAATCACAAATGTTTGCCGCCGCTGCTGCTGCTGCTGCTGCAGCGAGTGCTTCATCCTCCATCTGCAACACCACCCCTAATGAATCACAATTCGCTAACAGAAATCTCGACCTGTTGCAAGGTGATGCAGCAAATATTTTTGCAGCAACATCAGAAAACTCTTCACCCCCATCACCACCACCACCGCCACAACCCATGTGGAATCTGCTCTCTGAGGTATATCGTTCGATGCTGATGAATAATAGCAATCTAAAGCAACCATATAGTGAACTATCATCGACCAATGCGATTTCGGTTTAAGCTCAATCAGTCATATCACAAAATATACATCGTATAGTATCCTATACGATATTTAGAAAATAGTAAGCTGATCACTATCAGGTTGTTAGCAAACGCTTGCATTGTTACCTTGTCCTAGTTGTTTTGTGTTTTTTTGTTTGTTTTCTAAATACTCGTACTTATACTGTAAGTAGTAGGCTTTTGGAATTATTGTAAATATATTTGTGTTTTTGTCTTTTAAATGGAAATTTAATTTATCATTATAATTATACATATAAATCTATTGATCATCATCGTTTTTACCTGCAAAAGTATTTAGAAATTATTTTAATTTTCATTTTTTGTAATGCACTTTCAGGCTTTGCCTTTGTTTGTATTTTGATGCTGTGTGTACGCACTTACATCTAAATACACACAAGAGAAGCCACTCTAAGTGCAATAATTAGTAATTCTTATTCGGTTTAAATATTTTTCTATACATAACATATAGTATGTATATCATATGTTCTCATTAGTGCTCACTGAAACTACTTGTAATTCACAAATTGTAATTATGTATTAATTTCTTTGGTTAGGTTAGGTTATTTTTAATGAAAATGTTTCCTATTTTACATTACAATAATTTTTTTATTTTTATTTTAAAGCTTTGTTTTCTATGTTTATTGAATCTCATAATCAAAATACACTAAAGTATACGTCCTAACATCATTATTATTTTGTGGTATTTTTATATTATAAGATATTTGTATGGATATTTGATAAATAATTTTTATTAATAGTATTTAGGTATAATTTTATTTTTATTTGCTATGTAACATATCGTGTACTAAATGAAATTATTAATTTAGCTCATTATAATTATAATTACATACAAATCAAGCAGAATAAGTATAATAATGAATAATTGAAAATAAAATGTTTTTATGAAATTCTTTAATTAGTCTATGTGTATTTATTAACGAAATATTCATTTCAAATGGTTATTGAAAAGTTTGCAAGTTAGATAATGGTAAGTGCGAATTAAATAAACAGCTGATTTCTTGCTGTTTGATTAGGTCTGGTCACTTACATTACTATCACTATCAATTTCTGTCATCTGTCACTATCGATATGAGAAAATCTACAAGAAGTACGTGAACTGAAAACTATCAGATACTTGTAAATTGACATTCACTGTTCGTAATTGACAACTGGATTTATTTGTTCGCCAACTCTTTTCATGTCGAAAACTGTTAACAATTGTTGAAAGTTTTTTGTTAGCGAACACATCTAATATTTTGTAAAATGGATGGAGAAAAATTCACAATAGACAACTTTCAGCAGTGTTGCCATCGCAAATTGCCCTAATCCTCTTTTATTTTGAGAATTAACTCATAGAGTTTATGCGGATTAGCTGCAGTTAATGCCCGAGTTAATTTGAATTAACTCGGTAATCCGGAATTAGGCTGCCGTCTGTCTAGGCTATAACCTGACAGACGGCAGAATTGCGGATTAAATAAACCGCTGATTTCTTGCTGTTTGATTAGGTCTGGTCACTTACATTACTATCACTATCAATTTCTGTCATCTGTCACTATCGATATGAGAAAATCTACAAGAAGTACGTGAACTGAAAACTATCAGAAACTTGTAAATTGACATTCACTGTTCGTAATTGACAACTGGATTTATTTGTTCGCCAACGCTTTTCATGTCGAAAACTGTTAACAATTGTTGAAAGTTTTTTATAAGCGAACGCACCTATTATTTTGTGAGTTAGATCGAGAAAAATTCACAATAGAAATTTTTCAGCAGTGTTGTCATCGAAAATTGCCCTAATTCAATTTAATTTTGAGAATTAACTCGTTGAGTTAATGCGGATTAGCTGCAGTTAATGCCCGAGTTAATTCGAATTAAATCGTTAATCGGATTAACGCTGCCGTCTGTCAGGGCTATAAGTTTCAACATTACAATTTGGTTAAAAAAATGGCAGAAATATAAATAGTTGCCTATATCTCTATATTGATATCTAGAAAAAGAGTAGTCGGAATAGGGAGTAATCATTGTGTTTGAAGCAAGATAAAAGAAAATTATTTAAAATATGCTGAGCGATGTAAAAATATATATCTATTTAAATATTAAATTTCAGCTTCGGTCTAGTAGCTAGATTTTGCTTTTTTGACATTGCAAAACAAAAAACAAAAAAACCCCCCAAAAAAAAGGCAAAACCAGAAAATTTAAATAAAATTGATTGAGGTTTTTGGACTTACGACGTGTTTTATTAGACACTCGTACTCAGGTATTATCGATAAATACATGACGAAACAACAACAAAGGTGTTAACTGTAGGAAAATATTACACAAAATTAAAATTTTCGCACTGGACAAAAAAATTGCAGCTATTAACATAAAATTTTTTTTTTTTAATATTTGGGTTTTCTTCATGGATATTCAAGGATAAATTTTAGAATTTATTTTCTGACATTATTTTTTCAGAAGAATTTAAAAGTAGTATTTTTGCTCAACTGCTATGCATTTTCTCTTTCGTTTCATACCCATATCATTATACTGTGTGAAGTATAAACATTTTTTCGAAGTTTCTTGGTCAAAAAAGGTGGGAAATTGTGGAAATCGATTTCTGGAAAATTTGACGTGATACAGCTCTCTCGTGTGTCAACTGTGATCAACTTTTGATCAAATCAACTTGAAACTGCAGTGACAATAAGCCTGTAATATCGGTAAAAATTGAACAAAAAGATAATACCAGGATTTCTTTAAAACTTCGGAAAAATTTTATCAAATTCCATGGAAGAATTCATGAGTAGTATACCTGGTTTAAAAACGAAATAACTTGACGATATTATTCTGTATCAGTGATCAGCGCAAAATTTGATTAAAACTGATTTCGAATTCATCAAAGCATAAGCAAAGTCTTCATTTATGGATTTGCAATTGAGTATCTCAAAAATATCAATTTATCACATTTTGACCGATAATTTGGGCTATCGGAAAGTGTGTGCACGAATTGTTTCAAACAATTTAACTGTCGACCACAAATTGTTCGTGATTCGACATTTCTACTGGATTTTTGGTAATTGGTAGACTTTTATCTTTTCGAAAAATTGCATTTAGCCGATGAAAGGACCGAGTATTTGCAGACGCCCAGAAGGGCTTTCTGTCTGACGATATAAAATACTCATTCAACATAAATATTTCTAGGCCATGTAACAAGCAAAACTGTGATCTGGATATATTAATCTTATTTCACTTGCCGAAAACTCATGGCCTCATTTTTATTTTTTATTTTTTGTAATACGTATTCTATATGGACGCAACCAAAATAAATATATTTATAGTGGGCCCGATTTGAAAGAGGAAATATACGCTTATGGTTAAAAGAATATATGTATATATGAAATTGTTCTGAAATTGCTCACACGACAAGAACTCTAGCAATCGATATCATACAGAAAATACATTACACATTCAGATTTATACAAAAATAAAAATTAAAAAAGCTTCAAAATGTGAAAAAACAATAAATAAATGAAAATTTTCTCTTCTTTTTAATATTAAATTGTATATTATTATTCTACCCTTTCCATATATTGTAGTGTATTGGAAGACATATGCATGCGCATATATTGTATTGCCAAAATATAGCATAACCAATAATAATAATAACAACAAGTGTAATAAAAATAAACAACAAAATACATGTATGCTATGATATTTGAAAAATTAATTTTCCATCACATTTCGATGTCAAGTGAAATTATTATTAAACAAAGTCCACATGGCCGAAATCACTCATTGCGTCGCAGGCATATACACATACATATGTATGATATTTTGATAAATTCAACTGGAGAGAAAGAAGAATACAAATTGAATAAAAATGAGAAATTATTATTAATATATTTTCGAAATAAGCAAACCAAAAAAAAAAAAATTCATTTCGATCGGATAATGGCTTATTGCTACTGGTTGGTTGCTATTGCTGCCATCAATTTTGGGGGACATAAGCATTTCAACTCATTTCCATATTAATTCGATTCTTTCTAAAATTAGTCGTTTCCCCCACTTTTCAAATTAATATTGTATTTTTTTTTTCTCCAATATTCATATGAGTGTGTAATCGTTTTGTTCTAATTTTCAGTGTATCGCACATACGGTATGTACTTGTAAATATTTGGTACACACGTGTATGTACATACGTATGTATGTATTTCGAACGTGTATGTTTAGACGTGTAATTGCCGTGATTGTTGTTGAAATATCACAGACCTTCGATATTCGATTTATTGTTCTTTCATTCGCTTTGACAGACGTCTCACAAGAGCTCCAAATTTTCATTTCAAAATATATTATATGTATCGTGGGTTGTCGGAAAAGTCATGACACATTTTATTGATGATTGTCAAGACCGATCAAGACTGATATCACAGATGATGGTGCAGTTGCGCTCAAGAGGAACGAAAAGTCGAGTATTGGGATGAATTCCAGTTTTGAGAAATGGTTAGTAGAATGATGGATGGTTAGTGTGTGTGTGATTGTAGAGCATTGTCATTCTACGCATTTCGCCATTTTTTTCCAAGAATGCCTTGCGATCTTGTCTTTGTGAGAACATTAGACTACTATATGGCGAAAGTGAACAGTTTAGTTCTTCATTTTCGATTTAAGCTATAATTCGAACGATGTGATCAAATTAAATAGTATTTTTTTTTTTCATCTGTCAAAATCTTAAGAACTTTAGCCGAGTGCAGTACAGTAGTGCAACTCTATGCATTGGCGTCATTATTATTCCGACAAATCAGTTGGTGTTTCAGTATTTCATTGTTTTTCTTTAGTAAGTGATTCCATGTATTGAAATTTTGCTTTTCTAAATTTGAATAATATAATAATTTTTCAAATAATAATTGCAATTTAAAAACACTAATATCAAAAATTTATATAATATCATATTTTGGTTTGAGATTTTTGTTGTTTTGGTTTTATATTGATACAAATTAATTTATTTTTATAGCTAAGCTATAGCTATTCCTAGCTATAGCTTAGGAGTTTATTGAATTGAAATTAAAGTATACACTTAGAGAATATATGTCAACTTCGGCATTAGAAAGAAAAGTGAGGGTAATAGCGAAAAACCGAATACGGATTCAGATCATAAATCCAAATAAAGCGACTACTTTGGTCCATCGGACATCATTCCTTTTCTTTTTTTAACAAGGCATAAAAATACAAATATTTTTATTTACCCAGAACGAGTACATAACTCATATTAAGAATTAATCTCAGCTATCACCATCTTCAGAGCTAATCTTTATCTCTAAAGGATGATTTTAAAGTGATTCTGGCTCTGATATACTTGTATGTTTGAGTATAATTTTAACAATTGCAGCTTATGACTATGTTCTCAGTGTTAGTACCACGAAGTATATCGAAATATTGATATTTAAGAGGGACTTGTTCCAGGTATAAGACAATATAATTTTTAGTAAAAGGGAAATATATAAGTCGCCGTAATTATTATTTGTAAGAATTGCATGAGTTATTCCGCAATTGACTGGAAAGTTCTTAAACGCGTATGATTGCTTTATGAAAAAAAAAAAATTAATTTCTTTAGTAACAATAATGAATAGTATAAAGATAAATTAAATTGTTTTGTTTTTTACACCCACACTAGAAAATATTTTAATATTTTAAATTATGTATAAACAAAATAAAATAAAATAGAAAAAATAGTCATTAAATCATTGAAAAGAAAACAGCACAAAAATAATAAAGGAAGAGCAGTACAAGTAAGAAGCACTCACATAAGTAAATAGCATTGATGGAAAATAATATATAGGAAGGGAAATCAAAAAAGAAATGACATAAATGGAACACTCGTGGCCAATAAAAAAAATTATGGAAAAACACTTAAATGTGTAAATAAAATATTGGAAAAAAAAATAAATAAATTCTGCATACCTACATACATGCGAGAACATAATTATTTTCAAATCAATTATGAAATTATTTGTATGTATTGGAGCATTCTTAATAAAATTAAAGAAAAAAAAATAAAAAAATAAAAACCAAACAATAACGATAACATTAGCTACTTTATATGAAATATGTAATAATTATTCACTTAAAGTTTGTTATTTTTATTTTATATTTCTTTGTACAATAAACATACATAAATATTTTAGGGCGCCACAATTAGATGGCAACATACATCCTCAATAAAAAAACAAAATCTATAGAAAATAAAATACGCACTACCCCTCTCCGATTTAACACTAGAAACACTCATACGCCCGGTGGGGTTTGCTATGGAGTGTTGGTTTCTTGAAAAAAAAATTTTCGAATTTTTTATATCAATATTTATTATATTTGCATATTCGAAAATATCATAGATTTTGCAAGCAAATCAACACATTTATTGCTTTACCACCCAAAATGATAGATACATTTAGATGGTTCTAATGGAGATATTGTTTTGTTTCATTTTCAACGTCATACAATTTTATTTCATATTAATATAGTTATAGCTGCGATATAGTATGTATGTAGTTGTTTTCTGTACAACCGGAAAAAAAATGGGATACAGAGAAAACATTGTTTCTATACCCTGCACTAAAGTGCAAGAGTATATTCATTTTGATCAGATGTTTGTAATCACTTGAAGGAAAGTTTCGGTTAGAAATATATGTCTAGAAATTTATAGACATTCTTAATTTAATTTCGCCTCTTCAGTTGATTTGAATATGTGAATGTGTCTGTTAAGCAGTCCGTTTATCTGGCAATTGAATGGTTAGCATGATAATTTGAAGAAATGTTGGAATTTTTCCTACCGATGAGTAGGTAGGAGTTACTTATCATCTACGGGTGAGCGCCCTTATATGAACTGAAGGGCCATTAGGCCTTGGCGACAGGTTGGTGCTGTTCGAAAGAAAAATGTCAACTGAAAGAAAAAGTCACAATATTTTTGAAAATTTTAATTCGTAGTAACTTACTTCGTATATCATCCAAAACAACTTCATTAGGCACATAGATTATTATTGTAGGGAGAGGGAGAAGGAGAAATAATTTTGAAAGTAATTGTTTAGCCATTTTCACTATTTCAAGTAGCTCCCATACAAAGTTACAGACATTTTATAAATTTTAAACTGTCTTGATCTAGGTCACGACGGTTTAAAATTTATGTCCATTTAGGACAACCATATTAGGCAGGAAGAGTAGTATTAGGTGTAGTAAAAGAAAATCCTTTATTTTTGCATTAAATTGAAGGTTTTATTTATTTAAATGATTCCAAAAGGGTTTTTTGTGCAATGTTTAGCTCCTGGGCAATAGAAACATGCTTACATGACGGTCAAACTCGACGATTTTCATTATTTTATCGTTATTTTCGACAATTGGCCTTGCATCTTTGACATCAAAATTACCGGAACGGAATCGACGAAACCAAAATTGCACGTGATTGGCTGTTACAGTATCAGGATCATAAACACTATTCACATTTTCAGCCGTCTGGCTTGCGTTTTCGCCTTTATCGAAGAAAAACTGTAAAATATGACGTATTTTCTCTATACTGGTGTCCATCTTTGACGCGTGCTCAAACAATACTGAATCAAGCAATCACAAAACTGCTTGAAAAGTTTATTTAGCATGAAATCCTATCTTTCTAATGCCATCTAGCGTAACCCAATCGCACTTATATAACGCAAAATATAGATTACTAAAGCCATCTATTGGAAAAGTAGTGGATTACCTTTTACTACATCTAATATTATAAAGCGCAATATTTTCGAAAGAAATGGTTGAGCCACGCCTATTATTCAATATAAATTCTACTGTCTTATCCACTGACGTATAATTGTTACAATAATACTTTCTACAAACGCTCTACACGAATAGCGAACAGTTAAGTCTGCTTAGACTGGCTATAAGGTAATTTGTCTTAAAAATCTAATTGTTTTTTTTGCATTCTAATTCTAGAGAGTTCTGTTGGTTAATATATGCAATTTTTTCGTTTTTATCGAAATATAAAAAAAAACGATTAAGTGGCCATTTTTTAAACAATATATTTTTGTGTACCTTAGACATTTTTTCTCCTGTTCATAATTTATGCCATTGCTGTGTGGGTGAGATTTATATTTTCTTAAATTTTTAAAATTCAAATTGGCAATAAATGGTAAGTAAAATAGAAATTTATTAGCATCATGCAATATACCAATTTAATTAAAAATGCCAAATCGATTTGTTGTGCTTTTCAAAATCATAAATTTTGCCAAATTTTAAAATTCTAAGGAAATTCAAAATTTATGCTGTACAAAAACAACATATACTAACATAGACATAAGCATAAGCATAATCATCATTATCATCATCATCATCAACAGTTGTGCCAACTAACAAATCTTCAGAATAGAATGACAATGGATTTAAAAAAAAAAAAAAACAAACAATAATATCAATGGCAATTCGGATGACATCAAATATCGTAATAATAGAAATGATCAAATAATAATTTTTGACATTTTCACTGACAACCACAACGAGCAAACAACAAAGCACTGTCAGATATTGCACAGTTTAAACAAGAAGAAGAAGAACGGAAGAGTAACAACAACAATAATGGTAATAATAATAATAATAATAATAATAATGCGGAAGAATCAAATATTGTATTGTATAATAAAAAAGCAAGCAGAAAATAAGGATATACTCTACTACTATAGAAGTTATAAATAAACCAAAAAACAGTTTGCCATCTTCATCATCGATACTATATGTATAGCAGCCACCACCGTATATGTCATAAGCCAGCCAGTCATAGAATTCAATGTAATCCAATTTTATACGCATAAACCACATAAATGTTCTTGTATACCGTTTTGCAGATATATGCATATCGTACGCGCAACCATACGTAGGTATGACAGTAACGAAAATGTCAAGTGGAAATACTCATACTCAAGTAGTAAGTATGAGTATGATATTGTTGCTTTTAACAACAACAACAACAATAGCTACAGTCAAAAAGGATCCGAGTTGCTTTTGTGGTTTATCGTAACATCATTTATATGTTGTTGTTGTTGTTGTTGTTGTTGTTGTGATATGTTATAGAATTATCCTTTCTGTCATGTAAGGTACTTTTCATAAATATGTATATTTCATAGATGCTCTTTGACAATCTCTTGGGATCTATTTACGCGTATTATACCTATACATTTATATATATTTATTCATGTATGATATGACAACATGAATGCAAAGATATATAAAATAGCTACATATGTAAAAAAGGAGGTTTTGGATATTTAGAAAATTGACAATTGAAAATAAAAAAATAAAAAAATGATAATATGAAGCGTTAAAAAATTGTAAAATTTCCATATCAAAGTGGTAAATGTAAATTGCTACTTTAGTTAGAGACAATTGAAATGAGCACTTGAGCGATTATTTACTGGAGCTAATATGTGTATGACATATTGAAGTGATGATGTAGGAAGGAAGTCGTGCTAAAAATATGACATTTGATGCGGAAAAAGGACATGTTGTCATTGCTCTTCTTGTTGTGCATCTTTAAGAAGGGTTATTTCAAATAGATCTTCTTCGTATTTTTTTTTTTGAATGTGGGAAAATAAGTTAATCATATTGAAATATAAAAATCGTGCATTTACTACTGATACTTGAAAATGTCACAATGAAAAGGAAAAATAAAGAGATTTTTCACAAAATTTTATGAATTGTTATACATTTATAATTCGATTTTCTTTCAACCAATTATCGTTATCAAGAATTATCAGCTTTTCAATCAAGCAATAAATTGAATATTTATTGATAAGATTATGACAAGTACTTTGTCGTTTTGTGCAAAATAAAAAATATATGTTGTAATATAATACAAATTTTATTTGTCATTTAATTATCCCAAGACTACTGCGTTAAATTCTCTAATTTCCCGTACTATGATAACCAAAAACTACGTTCTCTTTCCCATTGTTACGTGCACCAACAGAGCATTTGACTAGAAATTGTTGAATCACCAGATTCTGACCTAATTATAAATATTTAGTTGCTAAAATTTTGCATTTGTATTTTTCGCTTTTCATTTTGGCAATCTGTTATAATTCATGCATATGATAACATATATAAATGCCTATAGTATAACACTTGCAATGGAAATACACAAAATATGCAATAATTTAAATTTAATAATTTCAATGAAACATTAGGTCACTTCTGGCAGCAACAATCTTGTATAAAATGTAAAAATAAAAATAGTTTAAGTTAGGCTATAATAGTTGAACTTCAAAAAGTGACGCTCATGGGTCCATAGTCATACTATAGAAAGAGTAGAACTACCTGTAAGCTGCAGATATCTTCAAAAATATCAATTTTTATCGAGTCTATCAATAGTGTTCTCTTGCTCAAAGCAATAATTCAGTTAATTCAGTTATATCGTTGAACTCTTTGGTTTTTGATCAGTTTCAATGGGTTCTGTAGAGTGATAGACAACTACATAGTAGATGCTTCAGGATTTTTCTTACATTCTTTGTATCTGCCATCTTCAATAAGACTCACGGGTTCAAAAAATCGATTTTTTTTTACATTTTTCGGAAGAAAAACATCTTAAAAATATACTCTAAAAATTTCAGACCGAAATTTTGAATATTTTTAAAGTTATAGCTAAAATAAGAGAGCGCGCCGTAGTATGTATGAATCTGTTGTCAAAACTGTAAATGCGTTTTTCTTAAAACCATGTTTTCGAAATTTCGGGGAAGCACTGACTCAAAACTATTCAACCGATTTGGCTAAGAATTTTACCTGTTATTCTATCATTTAATTTTTTATTAATAAACTATTTTAATTAAACAATTTATCAAGAAAAAAAATTTGATTTTGAGAACTTTTTTCACAAGTCCGGCATTTATTTTTGTTTTTTTTTTATGTATATTATATGTTAGTTCATTAAATAATCTTTTTGAATTTTTTATTTCAGATGACTTCGGAGGGCTGTGTGCTTCCCCGAACCAATTCATCTTTTTTTCGAGGATTCCACTCTGACGTCAAAAACTAAAAACAAATTAATGTAAAATTAACTTAAAAAATTTGTTTTTCTATACTTGAAAACACCAATAAAAACATGTAAAGTTTTGAAAACGATTGCATTTTATTTTCTTGTTAAAAAAAATTCATGAAGAAACGTCGAAATTTCGGTTGTCACATCGGACTACTACCGTAAAGATTTATAAACTATTTCAATTATGTATAACTATAGCGTTGCGTAAAATTCCTATACATTATTGAGCGCCATTTTCGCGAGTAAAAGTAATCAACGATTTTTGTCGATGTGAAGATCAGAATTTCTTTTTAAAGTTTTTTTTTTAAAGATTAAAACAGCTTTGATCAATTTTTTATAGCTTTAGCTACAAGAAATACTGGATGGACTCCCTTTGCTGATAGCACATTTTATTTTCCCCAACTCCTCAGCAGCTGTCACAAGTACAACAAATACATTAAAAAATTAATTAAATTAATTTACATATATTGATATTCACGAAATATTTTCAGAAAGCTAAAATGCTAATTTTAATATTGCATCACATCAGTACTGTATCTGTGAAAAAAAAAGAATAATATAAATGAAAAAAAAAATTCGGGTGATTTGGACAAAATTTCTCATCATCATGTACTATATACAGCAACTACTCTTATTGGTAAATTATATAGCCTATGAAGAATTTTCTTTTGAAATTTGTTTATATATGTACACATAGTATTATTCTGGTGCCATATCACACCTTTATGTATTTACATATGTTTGTATTTCACAATTGTTTAGATAAGTCTTTTTTCGTTTTTTAATCGTTTTTCGTTGAAAACGAAATCATTTACGAGTAGTTTTTTTTTTTTTCAAATACAATTTCAAGTTTTCTGAGGAACAAGACAACAACAACAATAAATTCATTTTGAGGGACACAATAGAATATTGAGAAAATATCATTAAAATCATCAAAGAGATAAAAATAAACAATCAACATTTGATGCAAAATCGTATGAAATCGAATCGAACAGAAGCTGTGAAGGATTGAGTAAGAAGAATAAAAAAAAAAAAAAACAAAAATAATCGTACAAAAGTAATGAAAATATATAATACATAGTATACCTACAAACGAATTATATGTATTGAAAAGACGTCAACTCAATTTTTAGAGCCAACTGCCAACTGACGAATGCTGATGAATTACTTAACAACAACTATGATACATGCATATGCATATGTATAACAATAATAAGAAATAAAATTTAAATTTGTTAAAAACAAATAGCATTAAAAAACAACAGAAGCAGCAATCGCAGCAACAATAATAAAAACAAAGGTGCTCATGCCATCATGTAGAAAAGAGAGTGACTTCTGATGCTTGCAAGTGTTTGAGTACGCGTGTGGCAGCAGTTCAGCAGCAATATCAAATGGAATTTTTAGATTTTTTCTTTTATTTGTTTCTGTGAAACCATTAATGTCATTGAGAAAATACAGTGATTATAAAATGAACAACAACAACAACAGTAATAGTAACAACATTAACTGCGACAACAATTAAATCGATGAGAAAAAAAAACGTGGACTTAGATTTAATTTTGATACGATCGTTCGACACTTGCCCACATATAAATATATACTCGTACACAACAAAATAATGCCAATAGCAATAACAGAAGTCACAGAACAAGTTTGGTGTCCTCCAAGAAAATATCAACAAAAACAGCAGCAGCAGCAACAGTAAAAGCATTAGTAATAGTAGCAAGTAATTGGTCATCATTAATAAAAATAACACCATAGAAATGTATACATATCTACATATGTATATGGTTCATTAAAAATTAATTAAAATAAAAAAAAAGTTGAGATTATTGTCTCTTCTTTCCCTTCATCGAAATTGTGGGTACTACTTATTTTTTTTGTATATCTACGTACATATTGAAATCACGGGAAATAGAGGGATGGGTCTAAGCAGAGATTTGACATCACATCTTTTTTAATAAATCGACCAAACACAATTTTGCTGATGCCAAAATGATATTTTTCATATTAGCAAACCAATTTTATTTATTTCGAAAGTCTGTTGTTCGAACACAATTTTTTGCGATTTTCAAAAAGTAGTACGTAATTCGGTCGGTATTAGATATGCGTCTTTGTTTCAGTATAAACCCTGAAAAATTTACCGGATTTCAGTGAATATTTTTATGCTGGATAGAAAATGTTTCAACTCAGAGATAGTTGAACTTAAATTTAATATAGATGGGTTATCTAAAATCTGTTTTTTTATTAATTTAATTTCTTTGACACACAAAATAATAATAATTTATTAGGTTTCAGTACTTTATTTCAGACGCATAATTAAAAAAAAATTGTTCAAGGATTTGCCTTGCGATTTCATTGAATTTTTATAAATACAATACTAGTAAATGTATTTAAAAATTTGTTTTGCCTAATTTGTGGGCAAGTAATATTTACCAATTTTTCTAGTTTTTGCAACGATTTTATCCAATATTTAACTAGCAAATTTTTGCTCACATGATGGCGAATTTGTTTCAATTAAAGTGGACTATAATTTTGTAATGAATTTTCATTTAATTTTTTTAATCTTATTTGTTAATTAAAATAATCGTAGTTCAATGTTCAAAGTTGGAAGATAATCAGTATTATTTCAATATAAATTTGAAAATAATTTCAGATAAATCGTTTTATTGCATATTTGTCCAAATAATCCATGGATTATTCTCTTTTTGCATACCATTGGGTGAATATTTTTTGTTTTGTGTTATTTGAATAATCTTATTTAGAAAGTGCAGAATTTATTTTAGACATTTGCACCTATACTTTGCAAAAACGTTTTTACCCTTTGGCGGTAAAAAAAAAAACATTGAACCGCCTTGTTATATATGCTCATTCATATTCATGTGTTCATGTCAATTGTTTTAAATATTTTCGTTAAAGAACATTTCTTAATAAATTACTAACAAGAACTTTTCTATGTAATATTTTCTTATTTTAACAGCACAACAAGTTACAGATGTGAATGCTTGTTAATGTACTATATACAAACTACAAAATGAATGACACCTTACAAATATTGTATATAATATACGTAAGAGTATATGTATGTACATAACTCTAATCGCAAATACATACGCATATGATAACTAATTCACGCCTCTTTAACTCGTTAACTTATGCAACAAATAGGCATAATATTAATTTTCAAAAAAGTACACAAAAAAACAAACAAAAATCACATGAACAAAAAACCTACAACAACAATAATAATAACAATAAATGACAAGATGCCAAACTGCACAACAATAACTAATTAGCATTGTCTACATGCAGACTACAAATAAAGAATATGGGAAAAAAGACAACGAAAAATAGCAACGAAGTATGACGTGACATTGGAATTGAGACGAGACCATCATTATATTGTACATATACCAATAGTATATACTAGTAACTAGTAACTATTTAGTAGAGAGAAAAAAAAAAACAACACAGAAAAGGATTTAGAACTAAAAACTTGGCCAAAGGGAGTCTTGATGTTCGCATTTGCGCTTTGCATTGCATCACTTACGATTACCACCAGCAGCAAACTTGAGTTATGATTAAGCACTTGAAATGCACCAAAGTAGAGAAAAAGTGCGAAAACTAAAACAAGCATAAGATAAATTACACACACACACACACACACAGCTTGGGTAGGACTTTACTAAATAGTATCTACATACATACACATATGAACATGCGTAAATGAGCTTCTTAAGACAAAAGATCGAATCTTACAAACAACAAATACTCGTATCGTATCGTATGTACATTGCCAACAACAACAACAACAATAGGCGTATTAGCCAACTAGTCAAATGCAATTGCAAGTCATTTGTTGTTGTTGTTCTACGATGATACATTTGTTGGGTGTGATATGATGGTTGTTGCATCGGATGATGGCGATGGGACACAACCTCAATGGTTGACGATGGATGGTGTATGAAAATGAGCCCCGAAGGTGTTAAACACCAACACCAACAATAATAATAACACTAAAAAGACCAAGTAATAATTTAAAATTAAAAGGCAAAAACGTCAAAGTCAAGTGTAAATTTAAATGTGAATTAAATAAGTAAAAATAAAAGAATAGTAGAAGAGTAGGAAAGCAATGGCTAAAACAAAACAAAAATTAAGTAAAACAGAAAATGAAAAGAAAAAAAAAACAGAAAGAGTGATTAGCGCCTTTTTAAAGACAATGGCTGAATGAATTTTAACAGGGTGTGTTTGAAAGATTATCTGTCTATGTTGATATACGTATATGCATATATGCATAACCAAATATTGAACAGGTTGAGTAAAATGTGCAAGCAAAGGTAGTGACAAAGAATGCCTATTTATGTTGATGCATCAGTGGATTTCTTGTGTATGTAAATATATGGCATATAGTCAACTCAATGAAAGAAACGAGAATTAAGCATTTAGCTAATCAAATATGAAATTGGTGCGAACAAGAATTATGCATGCATTCCTATGTGCAAGTAAAGCCATTGTCTTATGTTAATGAACAGTTTAATTTGAATAGATGTGATGGACAATCGATTACAGATACTATTCAACATTGAATGCTGGTTCTTCTATTAATGTAGGTAGTTTTCCAATGCTGTATAATATGATCAATTATCGATCAGCAATCAGCATGTGTTTACAACACCTTGGCGGATAGCAACATGTTGATAAGAAGCATAAAATACTGTAAGTCGATTTGAGAACGTGCTATAAATAAAAAAACGAAACTATATATGCATTCAGTAATGTTGTTTTCACACCCACGCCTTACCATAGCATATTGTTTTATATGCACCTGAGTGTATCAATACTCTATAAACATAGGTAGGTACATGTTGCTTGTTGTGTGCAGCATATGTATCGATACATATATTATTTAAAGCTCATTTAATTCATATTTCATCAGGTTTAACACATCAATTTATTGTTGAAATCAATTTTTTAAATCCTTTGCACTGCATTTATTCATATATGTTATTTTTAAAATTTGCCGATTCTCTCTTCATCAGCACCATTACCATTATGGTCATCATCATCATCATCATTATTATTAATAATCAATTTTTGATGCAATGTATGAAGTGTGATTAAATCTGATTTGTTATTATATTGTACATCCACATTTGTTACATGCATGATTGGCTATTGTATATATTTTGCATTATTTATTTTCGATAACACCCACATATAATACGAAGGTGAGTATTATAAAGGATGTATGTAAGTTGATGAGCGTATGTTGTCATATTATTTTTTTTCTTCAATTTAATTATAATAAAATCGTATATATAATAAATATATATTATAATAAAATCGTATATATATATATATATATATATATATATATATATATATATATATATATATATATATATATATATATATATATATATATATATATATATATATATATATATATATATAACATCAACTGGTTACATGGATCCTCAAAGTTGCTCTAATACATATAATTAGTCCTCATTGTGATTGCGAAGGGCCTCTATGATGTAGAAAAGAAGTGACCTCAAAACAATGAGTGTCATGTATAATTTAGCCTGATATAATATCTGATATGATATCCATATTTACAGCGATGCTTGAAGAGATGCGAGATGCTTTGTCGCAGTGATTTGCTTCTTTGTTGATCATTTGCCTAAGCTGAGGTCTCCCTGGAAGAGCAATAATCACGTGCTGGACTAATATTACGTCTTTTTGGTAGAAAACATTTGTAAATGGTACAATTTACTCAAGAACAAGACAAGTTCCAGTTAGCACCTGAAATCTAATCAGAAATGTTAACCATACTGAGTGTAATGAATTAGATAATTCAGAAGAAATATAATAAAAGGCAGACTGAAGTCTGAACTGGTTTGAATTAATCTGAGTTCCAGAACATTTTGATGTTCAAAAAGGGTTGACGAAGTGGCAAACTGCGGATCTAAACCCTCAGATTAGATTAGGTTATTGTGGCTGCCCTCTGAGAGGACACACTTAGGCCAGAAAGACCCATTGTGATATCATCGAGCTTCTCTTCCAATAATGTTGTGCGTGTTAAATTTGGACGGCATTAGAAGGGACCTAGTTATATTAAACCGGACGGCAGAATCATTGTGACATCACTTTGAGTTTGTCACAGAGCTCTTTTAAAAAGCATTTTTGGCAAATTGTTACTGCCGGAAAAATTGCCAATTACTTGCCGACAGGTAGATACCGTTCGAAAGAAAAATCTTTTCGATATGCAATTTTATTATGCTTCAGCCGGTGATTGAACCCACGATCTACAGATCAGAAGGTCAACGCACTAACCACTGAGCAACGGCACCCACTATCTAAACCTTTAACTTTTTATAGGGCTCTCTATCTCTATCTACCGTGTTTTGATGTTTTATTTCCTGAATCACTCTTTCCTTTTCCTTATCCTTATCGGTTTTAGCTGGTCTTTGGTACAAAGGCCTAGTTACTTGGGAAATTTCTTCTTATGATATTCTCCAACCAATCCGCAGTAGACTTCGAATGACCAAGAATATATGTACACCGCCTAAAAATGGTTTTTATTTTAAGAAAGTGAAAATTTACCATTAAAGCTAATGAAAATGTTGTCTTAAAGTAGCATTATAATTATGATATAGCTATGTATTAAAGTATATGGCTGTATAAAGCACTTTAAATGTACTCTTTCGATGTACTGCATAGAAACGATTAAACGAATAGAAAAACACTAAAATATGGTATAACAACAGTTAATCATAAAATAGTGGCAAGTGAACATATAATTACGCACATTCTTCAATGCATATATATGTATATATAAAGCATAGGGCAAAATGTACTATATGTATACTACTTATACACACACACAGACAAGTACATATATCCTTTGAAACTTTTGCTTGTTTGTCAGTGAAAACACTTTATAAATCATGCATATATGTACCTATATATATGTAACAGCTATAAAATATATATAGCAACAACATTATATGTACATGTTTGGCGGCATCAGTAACATTCATAAAGGCACAATCGGCCAACAACAAAAAGTTCAAAACAAAAACTAATAATAACAACCACAATAACTGAAGTACTGAAATGAAATTGTTCTAAGGACATATATGCGGACACACATACACATCTACGTACTATACACAACTTTTCTACAATACATACACACACACACACACTCACTCTCATTCAATAAGAGAGAATTCAATGCAGCGTCATAATTCATAAAATGATGCAATTGCATGGACGATATATTTAGTATGACGATGTTCGATGTTGCTGAACGGGCTACTACTACGATTTATTTTACATATTATGTAGGTATTAAATATGTTGCTGTTAAGTTGGTAGGTAGGTATTGCTCAGTAACACGAGCAACAACAAAGTGAACAAAATTAAACTTTTTCACAAAAGCACCGGTTATTTGCAATTTTTATTTTTATTTCTTTCTTTTTGTCTTTCTTTCATTCATTTCATTCATTCATTCTGCTTGATTTGTATTCATAGGTGTATGTATAAACTGAACTTTATTTTTGTTGGTTTGTTTTTTGTTTTTCAAATGTATTTTTCCTTTGCACAAAGTACAAATCAAAGGCATCAAATAGTCAAAGGTACTATACAATTATAGCAACAACACAAACAACAACAACAACGATCAACATCGATTTACCAAATGAAGCATTCAATGAATTGAGATTACACAAATGCTTTTAACATAATTTTACTGCCTTTTTAAACAAATACAAATGCAAATGCAAATGCATACAAATCTATACACACATACACACATACACTTGTATGTCCATTACGTACAATTCTATCATGGCTGATTAAATTTTCTCTATATGGCATATGCTTACAATTTTAGCTAATTTCATAGCATCATAGAAGGGTCAATTTGAAAACTCCACTGTTTTGCAACATTTCCACACGAATAAATTAAAATGCACCTTAGGCCAAAAGGATTCCATATACGTATGTATACGAGTAGAAGTACTTTTGCCGATAACAGGGCGCTTGATTAAATCAACGAGTTAGTGAATGGTTTATATTACCTTCAGAGCAAATGTCAACTAAGGCAAAATGTCAACTAGAGATTAAATTGAGTGTCTCAATCTACCAGCTCTATTTGATGTACTCGTATGTTCTTAAATGAATATCTTAAGGCTATTCTCTTATTTCACTCCAGTTCAAATGGGGAATGAGCTGGAACATATTTACACAATTAATGGCAATTAATCAAAATAAATAGTGAGTTCTAAGTAAATATGAATTGTATTAATACCTAACGAGTTACTTTTTTCATTAAATCTCTCTCATAACATATTGTCAATAATAAAACATAATTGACAATTTGCAATTGGACTGACTATCTATCTTGTGGTAGTTCCAAAAATATACCTTATTACACTTTTACCATTTATTTACATAAAACATCAAAGCTTCTTCATTATTCTCATCAACCCTCCCCCCATCCAAAGGAGAAATATCAAAAAATTACAAAGTTTCATTTTTATTGCCTTTCCTTGCTGTCCTTTCAATTTTTGTATTTTATTTCATTTTACATTCAATGTGAGTACATTAAAAGTCAATTGCAAGCTGTTTAATTTATTAAAAAAGAAGGTCCTTTTTAGTATTTCATTCAATCTTTTTCTATATACTTAAATATTACCTGCCCCAAAAATGTAATCAGCCTAATCGTATTGCAATTTCTATACTCGTACATTTGAGTAAATTTCCTTTTATTTTATTTCCATTTTGCTGTTGCGCTGTTGTTGTGGACAATTGAAGTGCTTCTTTTTATACTTTGTGAATCCTTTTGATAAGCCACTTACATATTGCGAACCCGCAACATGTTGACGATTCATGAGCAACATGTATATATGTGTGGTTATAGATATTGACTCCTTTTGCTATTCATTGATAGTCAATTGTTGATTTTAATAACAATGACAACACAAGCAACAACAACAACGACACTAATATTAACAACACTTGTCGTATTTTTGGAGTATTCTGTTTATATGCATATAGATATGCATTACACTGCCATAGAAAAAAAGTATCATTTTTATTGCTGATTTATATGTGCATACATATGCTCACACAATTTGCCGCAATCCTTCCTTTTCAGACCATCTATTTAACGCTTTTGTTATTGTTGTTGTAATTGATGCTCATTTTTATTGAAATACATTTTGCTTAGTTTTGTTATTGTTTTTGTATGTATTTCGTAAGCAGTTATATGTTCGTGTTGGTTTATCAACAAATTGAATTGCTAGTACGTCAATGTTGAGAGGGTTAATCTTTTTTTTGAATACAAGTATGTTGCATAGATTGGAATGTTGATTTCAATACTGGCTACTAAATTCAATTAGTACAAATGTACGATTTTAATTAAATTTAATAGAAATATAAAAATTGTAAAGAATTTAATATGCAATCTAGTAAATTTCTGAGTACAGAAATCTCAAGGAAATATCTAAACACATATTCCTCTTGCGACAGCTGGATGGAATATTGCAAATAATCTACGATTCATTGAATTCCAAGAAACCATAAAATTAGATAAATTTTATGTAGGCCCAAATTTTAAAAACAAATTGATTATAAACTTCTTGGTAGACTCTACTTTTGACTTCTGCCAGGTAAAAATGATTTCAGGTCCAGTGAGAATTTTGTCCAAATGCGTTTATCAAGAAAACCTTTAAAATTTGGAAGACAAATTTATTTGTTTTTTCATTGCCTTCATTCAAAAGAATAAAAAAGAATTTTTTACATATATGTTTTGTAGTGACTACAACACGTCGCTCTTGATAACTACTTACGATCAGCTGTAAGATTAAGGTGGGATAATTTTTGCTAACATATGTTGTTTTAAGATAAAAAATCGAGGACACTCGCGAAGAACAAAGACCTTACTTGAATGTCGCAGAATTTCAGACATAAATAAACGGTAAGAGCTTTACGTTGATATGGATATATTTAGATATATTCAGAGGTTGCCCTGACTCGGTCATATCGTGTAAATGGAACAACGAGTAGAGTGATGAAAGTGTTCATTTGGTTCCCAATTGCGAAAGTTGATTTAGAAACCTGGCCTCCGATGGATGGATTAAGTGTTGGAGAACTTGACAGCTAATGGTTGTTTTCATTGAATTCAGCTGGAAAGAAGTTTTGGCCGAAATGAGGCAACCACCGCTTCTGCTATATGCAAGTTTGTTCAAAAACTTCGTTAGACTGTCATGTCAAGTACGACACTTTTGGTCCCCGTCATCGTACGGTGTGCACTGACGAAAATATGACTGTCGTAGAGAGAGTGTGCGACTCAGTCCTGCCACATTGACTCGCCATCGTTCTCAACAACTCAGCATTTCATGCACCAATCTGATGCGAATTTTTCACAGAGACTTTGCATTATTAGCTTACAAGGTCCAACTTCGTCAGAAATTGAAGCTACACGACCATTCGCTTTGTTATTGTTTCTCAGTTTAGGCCTTAGAGCAGCTGAAAATGGACAAAGATTTTGCTCGAAAGAACATATTTTTTGACGGAGAGCATTTTACTTTGGCGACTATATTAACAAGCAAAACAGCCACATCTGGGGATCGCAAAAGCAACACATGATCGTTGAGAAGCCAGTGCAGATTTTTGAGTAGTGGCATCATTCTCTCAATTTTCTTTGAATAGCTGAATGCTATTTCGGTCAACGGTGAGCGCTATAGAGGCATGATAATTTAAGATATGGACTTGGACTATATTTGGTTTCAGCAGGCCACACAATCCATGCCACAATTGATCTTATGCGCGCCAAGTTCAGTAATCGTGTTATCAGCCGTTTTGGCGATGTCAATTAGACACCACGGAGCTGTAATTTGACGCCGTTCCCTTAAAGCGGATATCGTGCAAGCCATTCGTAAGATAGAGCCAGAAATCGTCACCGAGGTCTTGGAAAACTGGATGGACAGGATGTCTTACTGCAAAGACAGCCGAGACAGCAACATGAATGAAACCATGTTCCAAAAGTTAGTGACATGAATAATCAATAAAGGATTTTTGCATTTATTAATACTTATACTCGTATGTTTATATTATTTTAACTCATTTGCTAATGTTGTCATGGCATCATCCAAGTATCATACCATCAATTAATAACCAACCTCCTTTGTATGTAGTCAACCGCAACCAATGATGCGTAAACATTGCATTACAAAAATATTGCATTTTCATATACTCGCACGTACGTACATATGATATGTATGTATGTTAATCTCAATCGTGACGATGGCAATGTTACCACAACAATATATTATTGCTTGTTGGTATTACAACAAGCAATAATAGCGCGGTTGATATATTCTGTTTGTATTTTCATTATATATACGCATTGAATGAAAATCGTTGGTTCGATAGCTAACTGGTTTCATTGATTCATGGGGGTTCATACATGTTTATATGTACATACATATATGTAGTATGTACGAGTATGTCCCTTTCACGTACGCACTTTAATCCTTTAACGAGGGTAAAAATAACAACCAGTTATACTCAAACTGCAAATATTTTCTCATGTTTATAATAATGCAATTTATAAAGTATATACGAGTAGTAGGTATATTGTACTACACACACAATATATTGCATACGAGTATGTGTACATATATGTGGATCCATCCTTTGGCATCCTTTATGTGCCATTGAATACAAGATATACACATACATTTCAAACGCATTTCACGGCGCAATTTGCACAGTGTAATTTAATTAATGGCGAAATAAATATGCAAATTTCCCTGCCCGTGCTGGTGGATGCTGCTGTTGGTTATATTGTGTATATGCTGCTGATGATGATGCTCTTATTGGTGATGTAATTGTTGTTACCACCATCATCATCATCATCACCATCATCGCCGTTAATAATAATAATAATATTATTGTTGACAACGGGCGTAATGCATTATATGCACTTGTACTTACACGTACATACAATATACTCGCATGTATTGTTATGCATACACGTGTGTGTTTGTGTAAATATTTATATAATGCAGCAGGTACATTTGCATATACTCGTATGTAGGTACAACATATCTATAAACATATGCAAATATACATAGTGATATGTGATAAGTATGTGCTTACATGACTCTGTAGACAGGAGTGCTGGTTGGTTGCTGTGTTCTACATTGTCATACATCATCATATTCATTGCTTTTTTGGAACGTGGTTCTACTTATGATTTCATTATTGCTGTATAGGACCGTACGTTGCTTGTGCTGCTTTCGTTTTTGTTGTTGTTGTTGTTGATGATATTTTACTGATGATTTTAACGAAGCTGTTGTTGTTGCTACGATGAGTTATGTTTACTTTAATCATTTGCATCGTTTTAAAGATTAAATTAATTATTTTTCATAATTTATTATATATTAAATTAATTTTTTTTTAAATATTGCACAAACAAAAATAAACATTTGGTTTTAAGTTCACACAACTTGTTGATCATTTCAGTAGGATTTTTTTAGAAAAGTTAAATAATAATTATTTGATCAAATTCCGGCAAATAATTAGCAATTATAATGGCATTAAAAATATGACATGTAATAGTTTCGGAAAGTACTCTGTGACACAATTCTGACAGTTCTGAAAAAGTGATGTTACCATCCAGTTTCCAGTTAATTGTACGAGTACTCTGAAATAAACCACTTATATATATTTGGTTGCAACTAGTTACGTTTTTTTTTCAATTTTATCACACAAATAAAACATATTTTTTCTAAACCTAGAGTAAACTGTTATCAGTGATATTTTTTCCATTTTTTTCAATGCTCACTTACCATTTTTCTGAAAACTGAACTAAGTGCGATTTCACAACATCATTATCATAGACAATTTTACCATACAAGGAGTTTTGTACAGATTGATATAAATAACAATCGGATGGTGAAAGTTCAGGGCTATATGGTGCATGTAAAATAAATTCTTAACCTTTACGACTGACCGTTTGAAATAAAAACCACAAGGATTGATGCTCTTGATTATATAAATTGCTTTCAATCTTTTGTAAAAATTATATACGTATATGATGATTCAATTCGATGATAACTTTGATGTGGTCAACCTCAAACTCATTTGGTTGACCGTTGAGTTGGCCATCTTTGAGTGAAAAATCTTCTGAGCGAAATTTTTCAAAGATATTTTAGCAAAGGTTACATACGTATATGATGATTCAACTCGATGATGACTTTGATGTGGTCAACATCAAACTCAATTGGTGGACCATTGAGTTGGTCATCTTTGATTGAAAAATCTACTGAACGAAATTTTTCAAAGAAGTTTTGGCACTATTATTTTTTTATCAGGCTTCTTCATTATACACATCACTTGACGGTTTACTTGCTTGCCCTGCGCTAAAATATCCTTATAATGATTAGCCCAAAACCATACAATATGCAATTACGAGCGCCTAAAAAAAAGTACGAAGAAGATGCTCCTAACATTAGGTACTCCGAAAATCACCTAAACATTTATAAACAAGGAAATCTGAGGAATTCATAAAAAATTATTGAAGAATGCTTACAATTTGATGGGTGAAATAAATTACGTTCATATGAAAGTACTTAAATATTCTTAAAGAAATGCATGCAAATCTTTCTGATGAAGTTCTAGAGGGTATTATATATTATAGCTGTCGATCTGCATTATTAGGCTTTTAAAGAAATGCATTTTGCTAGTAGCAATCAGAGTGAGTTCATATAAGAATTTGCACTTCGATAGGTGTCTATAGAAGTTATTTCCACTTCGCTTTTTCCTTCGTAAAAGCTTTGTGGAAACAATTATGGCTGAGAAATTATTGAACTGCTCGAAGTTATTTTTACCTTGATAAAATTGGCTTATAGGGACCACAAAATAAGAGCGATACTCTCAATTGTATAAGTAAACTGCCATACAACTTTTTGATGTTCTTTTGTGAGACCAATTAGAAGCCATACAGATGTGGCTTCACGAAATAACTTCCATCCATTAGCTCAGTGGCTGCTTAATAAAGTTCTTCCTTTCAAACAGCAGTAAAACTTGTGGATTATTTTCATAAAGACCAATCTCTTTATAACTATTGATTGACTGATTGATTGCCTTGAGGAATCGATACGTAATCCTTATAAAAACAAGCGCTTGCATTTTAGCCTTCTGGAGGTGCAAATTGTTACTTGGCTACACATATTATTTTTATATTGGAAGGCGTAAGTACATTATATTTGATGATCATGATGATCATGATATCATGAAATGACTATTCATATAATATTTTAAAAGTGATATGCTCTCATTCTAGATATTTTAGTGTGGGTGCGTAGACTCCAATATAAAATTATTGTATTTTCATAGATTTAAATGCTATTGCACATCTAATTATATTTTAAATATATTTCTTATAATTTCGCAGCTTCGTGTGATTCACTAATTCTCTAATAGAATTCAAATTCCAATTACTTCCAATACAATGGCAAATATGATCAAATGTAGAAAGTTTAGAATATAATTTGCCTCAAGCTATATAGTATAGTTCATTTTAGCTGAATCGAATTTTTAACGGATATTTTTAATTTTTATTTATTTGCTATCAACATTATAATGAAATAGTTTTGTTTTAAGTACAACAATAATATTAAATAATATATATGTATTTTGTATGTATTATTTACAAATTAATGTTTAATATTGTATATAACGATATTGTGTTTTTTTTTGTGTGTGTTGGTGACTACTGCTGCTTTTCCTTTTTTTTTTTGTACTCTTCATTAGTTCATTTCTCATATAAATTTTTTAATAGGCCCATTCACTTTTCCACTATTTTGTTAATGATGTCTGTTCACATCTTCTTCATTGAGTGTGTGTGAAGTAACTTAGCAACCAATAAGCTATTTAGCCAATGAATAAAGTACTTATTGAGTGAAAAAGTTTAGTTCGTATGTATTCAGTTTAGGAGTATTTGTACATTAAGATGCTTTAGAAATTTTAGAAACTTTATAAAAATATAATATAAATTTTATAAAGTTTATAAAAAGTTACTTGTATTTTGTTGGTGGCTAAAATTGAACCTAGGTTTGTTTTATGAAGATTTTTGAGACAACTTTTTTAAAATGATAATAACAAATAATTGACAAATCCAATGAAATTTTATCAATAGATGGGACATATAGTGATTTTTTGAATAACTTTACAAAGATGTTCGTTTAGCTCACCAAAAATTATGGCTCATTGTATATTTTTGAAGTGAACCTAATAAACCTAAATTAAATATTTTTTTTTAAATAACGTAAGACTCCTTAATGTATAGTATAAAGACATATGCATACACATATGGAAACAATATAATAAAGTCATTAAGCAATTTTAATCATTTTTTGATCTCATCTATACTCTCACTCACACACACACACACACACACATATAACATATGCCTATCGATTTTTAGTATGACCAAATCGTTATTTCTTTAACTGCTACTGTTCAAGAAGACACTACAGATATGTTATGTATATACAACAATGATGAATATGATTACTTTGGAGTAGGCCACCAACATTTCTATGAACATATTTAAATCTATATTATATATTCCTTAGTGGATGGGAGACTTTTGGTCCCCTCTGTGTGTGAGTCAGATAATTTTACTATATTACTGGTGTTGTCGTTGTTGTTATGCCTGCTGTCCAACCGTTAGGCTTATTAAGTTTTCATACTATTAGCTATGATTACAACAAAACTAGTGGTGGTGAGTGTGAAATTGTATGTAACTATACTGTATGTCAGTAAATGCTGCTGCTGCTGATGTTGTTGTTATTATTGTTGATGATGATAATAATGACGATGATGAATATCATTATGATTATAATATTAATATTGATCATATTGAATATATGTATAATGCTTTGATTGCGTATGCTTACTAATTGATGACTAAAACATCTGAATATAATGAATGGAGGTTAGGGGAAATGGTCTAAATTGTAAAAACAATTGATAATTTTAAATGTCCAATTATATGGAAATGGTTTTCCATTGTTTTTTCTTCAATCTTAAATGATCCTTTGGGAATATTTTTAACAAAAGTAGATTTAAGTAGATATGACTGCACCAAAGACAGATTTCACCCAACCGCTTACCATGGGTTACAACGGTTAAGGTTAGGCTAAAGTGAATTGACAACTAGGAGTTTTTTATATTTTTGAATTATTATATTTGACAGTCAGATCATTGACAATGTCTTATAGCTTAAGCGATAACCTTAGAGGTTATGATAGTTACGTGAGTATAGTTCCAATGCATTGATATACAAGCATTGGAAGGAACACTCAGATATGTGCATAATTTATGATTGTTTATGCATAGAAACTGAACGATATTAATTAATCTATGAAAAAAGAAAAGAGTAAATTTCATAATCAAAACAATTGTTCAAAAATTTCGATTCAATGAGCAATGAGTAGCACATAATAAATAACACTGGAAATGTTCTTTATGTTATTTTTTATACCAATTTTTTACTCTGTACATTTTTTTTTATTGTTTATTTCAAAGCAAGTGCCACTAATATATTTCTTCTTATGCTTACATACAAACATTTATATTTATTTTGTTTATTTATTGATGAAGAGCAGCAGTTAAGAGGCTCCTCTCTTTCAATGCGAACGGGTGGCGTATGCGTGACTATGATTTAGGATTTGTTTGTTTAACTATGAACAATTAAAAGAAAGAGAGAGAAAAAAATAAAAACCAACATAACCAATCGATGAAGATTAAAGCATGCACATTCAAGTATATCATATGTGTTTTTGCCGGAAAATATTTAGAAATATATCAATGATTTAGACGACAAGCTAAAATATAACCAATACAATTTTTCTTTTCTTGCCATCCTTTCATTCTATGTACGAGTATATTTTCCTGCAATATATTAAATTAAAAGACAACAAAGGAAATCTTTGCGTACAATGATAATGAATGTTAGTGCAATACATTATAATTACGAAAAAAATATTAGACATGGTAGAAGATACTACCACAAGGTAATGAATTGAATAATCACTATGCACCTATACTGAAGAAAGACATTTAAAAGAATGAAAAATATATACTAGTTAACAAAAATTGTTCAATAAATTTTGTGAATAATTGAAATATATATTTTAAACAATTTTTATATTTTGATTATTCTAAGTAAATTGAAATAATATTTCTAAATATTTGTAAAAATGTTCATCGTGAACAAAATTAAGAAATCCATTGAAATATGTAAATTTAGCTTTTCTATATAAAATAAAATAAATTAAATGATTAGACAATAAAAGAAATTATATTATTTGGGAAATGTCGAAAAAATTCCGTAGCATATAATAAATTTCATATCAAAATTTGTTATTTTCCCAAAAGTATAAACAATAAAACAGATACTGATGGGCTTGTGCAATATTTCATTGTACTATAATTTGTCATATCCGGTGAATAAATACAAGATTTTAAAATTTATCCTCTAGTATAAACATATGCATGTACAAGTGGAGCTATATCAACTGAAAAAAACGTATTTATAATAAGAATATGTATACACTTTTTGACTTTTTAACCTAAACATATGTATTTTCAAAAAAATTTTACATATAGCTATCATAATAAAGTTATTTTATCGACTTCCTAAAATTTTAGGAGGGATCTGAAAAACTGAAAAAATGTTTTATTCAGGTTCTAATCTTAATGTGATGACTTAATGTTACGTAACGTAACATTGATTCACTTTATTTCCATATTTCCATTTCGAACAACAACGTGCGAATTAAGTTAGCTGACCTTAAGTCGGTTCTATTATTGACTTAACATACAATTAACATTTAACTTAACATTTATAAAAACTAGTCATAAATCTTTAATTCGAGATTACAATATAGTTTTTTGGTCGCCAAGGAGTTCCAAATAGAACACAATTTTCTTTTATAATATATTGTAATAAATAACATCCTCCAATAAATCTTCTACAGGTTATGCACTCTAAAATACTTCTTCTTAACCTTCAGGTTGATATATATACTGAGAATAACATTCCTAATTGTTTGGCTTAATATCGATAAGGTTAGCTCCCATACCAAATTTCATCTCTATAACTCATACCGTTCCCGATTCGACACATATTGATAGAGAGGTCTTAATGATTTTAATATTTAAATAGGCTATGGATAGATAATGATTAGCTTGTCTCAAGAAGTAGGTTTCATATATTCATTGTATGTCAATTGAATAGAAATTAATCAAAGAAAAATGAAAAGATACCAGGGGTCGGCAGTGGGCTGCGTTGAAATTGAATTTGATTGAATTGAATTGATTTAGAAATTGAAACTATTATTTATTTATAATAATTTGAAAAAGACCAAAAGAATAATAGCATTGTACATTCGTATTTTATGTTGTATAAAAGCAAGTGCTGTGAATCTCTTAAAATTCAAGTTAATTTGAAATTGGATGGCTTTAAATTACTTTGTACACTGTGAGAAAAAATAAATATTGTACAAAATATTTCAAAATAAAAAAGAAAAAACTTTTTCCCCATCGAATCACTTAAATATAATACATGACAGTGCCGAATTTTTCGATTGAAATTTAGCAGTCTAGTGTTATAAGGCAATCAAATATTGTAGCGTTTCCTTGAACTTGTCTTTGGTTTTTGTGATATTCTTCAAGCATATGCATTTCGCATCATTTATCCAAAATATTCTCATATAGAAAGCATTTCAAAACATATGGTAAGTTTTATCTAAAATAATTTATTGAGAAATATTGAATAGTTAATATTAAGAATCAGTCTTACAATTATGTCATATAAATTTTCTTCTTTGATTAAATGGGAGTAGTTCAGAGTCATATCATGTGCAAATTTTAAGAAATATGATTTCTACTCTGTTGATGTTTTTTCGAAATTTATTAATAAAAATATAATAATTAAAGTGAAGCAATATCTTTTGACATCTATGCTATATTTAGATTATTTTGGTAATACTTTGAAATGGTTACAAATATATAATACGTAATAAAGGACAATAGTATGGATTAGTTGATCTTCAAGAGTAAATGCATAATATAATTTTGTTTGAAATATATTCAAATATGGTATATTGTATAGGAAGAACTATTGTTACTAATGGCAACATTACGTGACCATGGCAAAATAAATAGGATTTTTTTTTTTAAATAACTCATAAAGCCTTTCCTTAATACATAATATACTGAGACACACACATATATGATAGGTAGATATTCTTTTTCCACTGCCTGCATCTTTCACAAGCTCGATATCGTTATTTTCACACTTATGCGTTTCTTTATTTTATTCAACCCGCATTTATGTAATATACATACACATAATATGTATGAGTAGAAAACGTAGACAAATGCAATTTTCACATTGCCACAAAACTCTTTGTTTTCGTTTTTTTTTTTTTGTTGCTTTTAACAAAAAACATCAGGAGCAACCAGCCAAGCCATCATCAATATGTTACTCATAAACATTAATTAGCAAACACATTTATGTACAACATTCTTACTATTATTGTTGCAGTTGTTATGTAGTATGATTCTGTTGTCAATGTTGTTTACTTGCGTCACTATTTGCTGCTTAGCACGCAAGAAAAATATTTTCATTTGACGTTTACTGATCCTATGTAGTATGTGTGTATTTACATTGAGACCGACAAAGACTGAAAATTGGAAAATGTTGAACATCAAAGGTCATATCGTAGCCGTGCATATGTAAACCTTTGCCCTTCGTTGATGGCTAATTGTCAACTGACATTCCTATAGAATGAGTATTACGCGATCATTTTACTATTCATGTGCCCGAATATATTAGTGTGTGAATAGTAAATGTGTTAATTATGCTTGTCAATGTTTTCCTTGGAAACTGATCCTTTTTTTTTTTCATTCTCAAAGTTTGGTGTGAGTTTTCTTTTCAGATCTTCATGATGCTCACAAATGCATTTACACTTGCATGCACTTTAGTTTTTTTTTTTTTTTTTTGTTTTTATAGTTTGGTTGATTGGTTGTAAAAATTGAAATTCGGTAGCTTGTTTGCACAACATGTCGCCCAACATGTGTCCGCTGATCATATAGATTATCACATACACACACATACTCATGCACATATGCCAATGTAAGTGGTTGGAACGAGTTAAATTTCAATTTAGAGTGATTTTCGTGAGTTAGAACCAACAGGCAGTCAGTCTACATAGAGGGATAGAGAGCAATCTCGAAGGCGGCACACAACAATTGATATAGACAACGCTAGTTATTGTTGTAGTTGTTATTGTAATTTAATCGGCAATTGAACGGCATTTTTGAAAGGTCTATTTTTTTTTCTTTTTGGTTGCTGTTGTTGTTATTTTATGTCAGTTTTATGACACTTCTAATGATCAAGAGTGAGTGAGTGAGTGACGATCTTCAGTGTTTGAATGCATTTTCAGTTGATGAATGCATCACTGTTGTTTGATTAGCTGCGATCAGCTACTAAGCGCGTCACTTTGATGTCCGCTTCCATTAGTTGTTGCTTAGTTGTAGATTTGATGCAACATTTCTATACTTTTTTTTTATTTCTTCAAACTTATTTTTCTCTGACGATAATCATTTGGTGTCTTGTCATAAACATTGTCGTTATGCATGTTAGTTGTATGTTGTTACCAATTTACAGAATTGTTCGAATAGGTAACAATTTATAACCTATTTTGCCAACATCAAAGGTATGCGATCATTGTCGTTGTCGTTACAATGGTCGATAACTCAAAAGAGAAATCAACTTAATTTCATTGGAAAATGTAACAAATTATATTGTATGTACCTACGATTGTATTGCTGGACAAAATTCTTCTTAATTGTTGTTCATAATTTAGATGAAATCGACACAAATTTTATTATATATGAGTATTAAGATTTTATTGCTTTAATTGGTTGCCAAAGATAGATATAAAATAATAAAAATAATTCAGCTTTTCTTTTATTTGAAATGCATTAGAACAATGTTTATATTTTTAGAAACATTTTTCAATATTCCTGCTAATTTTAAATCGTTGAACATATTTGCTTACTCTTCTTCATTTTTACTTGGGGATTTTCCTAACATCTCGAGATCACATAAAAATTAATTAGAATTAGTGACCAGTTAATGGCAGAATTCAATACTCAAAACAGCAATCAAAAGAAAAGACTTTCAATAAAGTACAGGGTCAATTTTTAGCAACTTTTTTTTTGGCAACACCGTTTTTGGCAGCTCAGCTGTTTTCGTGTAACATATTACTGTCAAACATGTTCAGTTTGGTCTATAATTTTACCATGAATCGACTTAAAAACGAACAACGTTTGCAGATTATTGAATTTCTTTATCAAAATTCATGCTCTGTTAAGCAAAATGCATCGTGTACTTCTTCCATTTTATGCTCAGTTTGGGCGACCTTCTGAGGCGGCTATTCGGAATCTTGTTACTAAATTTCGCACCAAATTTACATTATTGGACATTAAACCTCCAACACGCATACGTAGAGTGCGGACAGAGGAAAATAGCGTAGCTGTATCCGCCAGTGTCGTTGATGACCGTGAATTATCGATTGGGCGCCGTTCGCAACATTTGGGCCTCTGTTAATCCACTATGTGAAAAATGTTGCGGAAGGATTTGGGTGTAAAATCTTTAAAAATATATTTTAAAAAAATATCAAATCCGAAGACGATTAACCCTGTACCAGTACCAATTTTTAAAATAAAGTCTTAAAGTCAGGAAAAAGGTTCTTTAAAATATATACCAATACTTTGTGATAGTTATATTTGTTGCACGACCCCATTTATTAGGTGAATTTAACGAAAAATTAAATAACATATATCAAACAAGACAAAATTTGGATGCCGTTTCCAGTTATACCTTAAAGTATCTACAAACTCTAAAAACTATAGGACTAGTCATTTCACTTTCTTACATTCTTCTCCCACATTTTTTTCAGATAAGTGTTTTGGCCGCACGACTACATGGTTATCATTTTTTTGTATATATGAAGCTCGGTAAGAATAAAAATCAGAAAAAAAAATAAATTAATTAAAAAAGTAAGGAAAAGCTGAATAAATATATAATTAAATAACAAATAAATAATATGCGTTTAATAGTATCGGATAGAAAGATGAATTGTGTTTCTATTCATCTATTAATAATTGCATTTCAGCGTATATTTAAAAATAAAATATATCAAAAATTTATCTCAACGCATGAAGATACCCACAATAAATGAACTTTTGTACGAGTATGAGAGTAATCATTAAAAGGCGCAGTGAGATCGGTACGTGAATTCAAAGTAATTGAAGCTAAATGAGCCAAGGTAAATAATAAAACTTTACAATAAAGTGGATAAATGTGTATGTGTATGAGCTGGCAATGTGGTGGAAAGTATAACTAACTAAAAGTGCAACATGCAACACAAATATTGCATTGTAGTGATCGCACTTTATGTAAAATCGCAAATTGATTACGGACTGTGAATGCGATGAAGATGCTGCGCACTACTCACTACCTCACTCTTATGGTAATGGTAAATAAATAGTAGCAACATTGCCTGCTAAAGTGGCATTGTTGTCGCTTAAAGTGTTGCATGCTTATACCCACTCGTTGCTGATATGAAAAGGTTCTTCGTTGTAGGGTAACATCGTTGCCGGCTAAACTGATCTTCTGGTTGATCGCTAGCAAACAAAGAGATAATGCAAAAGTCATGTAATCCATTAGCGTTGTGGCTGTGTGTTGCAAATTTGTGACAATGACAATATTAAGATAACAGAATACTATACATATTACTACAACAACAACTAACTGCCAACAAGGAAATTCCCAGAAGATCTGTTGCCATTTTTGCAGCTGATCTGTATGATGCGTACTGGAGATTGGTGTACAGAACAATGCGTACTTGTTTACCATGCCACAACTTGCCACAACAGACGACTTACTGAATTAATTTGTTGTCACCCATGGTCGCATAAATCTTGTGAAATTCACGGCCTCGAAGTTACAGAGTACGTACAAGTACTTGATCCCCCCTCGAAATGGCATGATGATGGTGATATTGGTGTGGTCCAAGAGAAAAAAAAAATTGTATTAAAACGGTGAATAAAAAACATTTGCTAAGCTTGCGCACATTCTGTGTGCTACAAACATGCATTCACATACAGTTTGTTGCACATCTGCATTGTGCATATTTGATTATCGTTCTCCACAATTGTGGCGATGGTGGTGTTGGTGGTGTTGTTGTTGTTGTTCTTCTTCTTGATGACTCTCATGATAGTCGCACTGTTGTTGTTGTCCGCTCACAGTTCAAACACACTGCTCGGCATCTGCATTTAATTGGAATATGCTCATGCGCATGCTCAGCTGCTTTTGCCACCGTTTTCAGTTGCTGTTGTGCGCTAACAAGACTTTGATCTTAAATGCAGTGACGTTTAGTGGCAATTTTGTGCTGATAACGATCTGCACACTGATGGGACAATGTTGTCATTGATTGCGCTTTACTATAGCAATTGCATTCAACGACATTGTTCTGGTTGCTTTTGTTCCTACAATCTGTAGCTAATGGGGTGTTGCAGTCATGCGTGCCGATGTCGTTAAATGGCATAACATGATTTTGATTATATTCGCGATGATACAATACGATAAATAAAGTAGAAAGAGTAAAATCTCTTGTTTTCGGCTTGTTGGTAGCGCCTTATATTCACTTTGTTTTAATTAATATGATTGAGTTTGTAGCAATTTCTTGGATTTGATGAAATTAATAATATTCACTAAAAAATTTAATTATTAATTTTGTAGGAGTGCAAGCTGGTTCAGTGGTTGATTGGTTACGCAGTGGCTGGTCCACAGAGGTTCTACTTTGTCACACAATTAACATTAAATGCTGTTTTGATGCCAGAGTCCTGGAAAAATCTTCCTAAGAGAGACAACAGAGTCTCTAACGAAAGGTTATAGGTTCTTTGCATTATCTTTAAAATAGTCGTACAAATTGCCGAAGAAGTAAAATAAATAAATAAATATGTGATTTTTATAAGCCCCGGAGGGTTCTTTAGCCGAGCTTCCCTTCCATTTACTGGAACCTGTCGTGCCAACGAAACGTTATAGATTTTTGGACTAACTTTTAATTAGTCATACAAATTGCCGAAGAAGTAAAATAAATAAATAAATATGTGATTTTTATAAGCCCCAAAGGGCTCTTTAGCCGAGTCTCCCTTCCATTTTTTGGAACCTGTCGTACCAACGAAACCTGGAACCTGTCGTACAAATTGCTGAAGAAGTGAAATAAACAAATAAATATGTGGCACTTATAAGCCCCAATGTGCGTGTTAAGGGGGTCCACCTGTGTGTGCGCGGTATTTCGAACGCTTTTTCGGGAATTTTCGTTAGGAGAACTAATTCGAAAATAAGAATAAGTTTTACGTTATTTTGAAGGTTTGTGCTTATATTTCAATAGTAAATTTTTCCAATAGTGTAATCCGAAGGCTTGAACTCATTAAGGGCGTTCAAAGTGACCCCTTCATAATGAAATACCGAAATTGTGGGCAAGATTCCGCTCGAACCAGTTATCTAAAACGCAAAAAGTAAAAAAAATCTTATTTCTGTTTATATCGTTGAGGTACTGACGTAGGATTTTGACGAAATTTTAAAAATTGAAGAAATGGCAGTTGTTTTTATAAAAAATATTCGTTTTCATGCTTTTTTTCGATATAAAAACTGCTGTAAAATTGAAAAAAAAAATTCTGTATTAATGAGTCTGTCAAAATTTCAAGTCAATCGGTTAAGTAGATTTTTTTTAATCCTGCCCACAAAATTCAAAAATATGGTTTCGAGAAAAACGCTTTCAAAGTTTGGAAACACAACAAAACTTTGTATTATAGACTCACATTTAATCTGCAATACCAGGACCATAATCTTCCCCTTCCTCATCCTGTATAAGCTCTCGTTAAAGATGCGAAAAATGTAAAAAAAAAAATCGATTTTTCGAAAATTTTACACAGGTGGACCCCCTTAAGAACTCTTGTGGTATCACTTTTTCTGAGTTTTGTCACAGAGTTCTTTTATAAGCTTTTCCATTTCACATTGTTACTGTCGGAAAAATTTCCAATTGCTTGCCGATAGGTGGGTACCGTTCGAAAGAAAAAATCTTTTCGATATTAAATTTGTTATGCTTCATCCGGGAATTGAACCCACGACCTACAGATCAAAAGGCCAACACACTAACCACTAAACTATGGCACCCACCGAAGAAGTATTCTACTAAATACTGGACAAATATGAGAAAGTATTGAAAATTATTTCCAAAATATTTGCAATAATGTCGCAAATCTAATTACATACAATTTCTTATTTCAATTATTTGCGAAGAATGTAGACAAATTTATTACAACTCTGCTGGAGTAAAAAAAATGGTTTTTTTTATATATCAAATAAATGTTTTTAGATTCAAAAATATTCTAGAGTCCCATTATATTTAATTCAAAGGTTAATAATAATGCTATAAAAAGTCAATATTTTAAATGAATACCACTCTGTGCATATAAAATAAAAAGACTTTGACATAAAATCGGTTAATAATAACAAAACGACTGCAATAAACATGTTTGATCTTTCATAAGAATATAACATTCATTTCATTTTAATTCCACTACTGCTAATTTAGTTGTATTGATGATAGATACTGAGAGAAAAATTCGTAGAAAATTACATTCATATCCTATTATAGCATTCAATATACAGCCACACATAATTTTTTTCTAGTTTTGCCAACTGATGATAAGTATAATATCAATAGATAGATATGGAAAGATCAGAGAACACTGTAGAAGGCTAAGGCAAGTGATGCCCATCGTACCAAAGACCTGAGAGAATCTACTGGGAGAGAAAAATGCTTTGAAAATTTAAACATAAAAATAGCGATAACGTTACGATACACATCACTGATTTCCTTCAGTGTAAATATATGCAGCTTTACTTATATACAATACATGCATATGTAAATAAGTATGTAATTGGTAGTCAACTTGTAAGCTTGACACTTTGCTGTGTGACATTTCAAAGTCAATGTTGCAGGTGTCGCTACTACTGTCGCCTTTGAGTTTTCAGTTTGCAATTAAAAATTGCTTAGCTACCGCTTAAGCTTCAATCAATTTTGCATACTAACTAACAGAAGAGAGATAGTTCAGTGTAAGTATGTAGAACAATACAAGCAGTTGACAACTTAATATACTTAATTATAGAGCACTTGGTATCGTATACTTACATTACTATATACAGATACTTGTATGTACTCGTACATAACGTGTGCAATGTATGTAGTTATTGGAACCAGTTATTGTGGCGGTGGTGGCTAACATTGACATTTACAAATTTAAATGACAACTGTCAGAAAAGGTCACAAATCTATCTATAGAATAATAATTAAATATTATATATTTGTGTAGGTATGCATATAGATGTAGATTAATAATATAACATCGTAGTTTTTAGATGCTGATTACTCTTAATTATCATCAATAACAAATATGTATGCAGTAGCTAAAACAACGATAGCAACGATAGTAGCAACAGTAGCGTAGAACAACAAGTTTGAATGAGTTTAAATAATAATTTCATTTACTCCTACCATAGAATTTGTCATATATTATTATTATTTGTTGTAAACTACGTTGCTAGATTTACTTAATCATATATTTTTTTACAATTTTTACATATAATGTTCTAAGTTGCTGTAAAATTTAAAAATAATAAATAAAAAAAATATGTTGTTTTCTTGTTCTGATTGTTCTCATTTTTCTTGCTACAAAGTTCACTGTCAATGCCAAATACATATCATCAGCAATCGGTACGATCGGTAACCGCTAACAGCATTAGGAGCCACAGACGCAATGCGTTGTTGCCAATATTCAATGCATTCAACTTTACTGTTGTATTCTTCTCACCGCACCACCATTGCACACCCACTAATAACATCATCACCCCCATTTCATAGAATCTTTTTCCACCGTTTGGCATAATCATCATCATCATCATCATCTTCATGATTATCATCATCATCCGTTACCAAGTAGTTGCCTTTTGGTTAGTTTCAGGTTAAGGTTCGTTAAGCTTCCAGCAATCAGCAACCAGCAGCTAGTAGTCAAACGACCATATCAGCAGCTAGAACACAAATTTCAAGCAATTTTTATTCATAGGTGTGTTTATGAGTGTACCTGTATGTGTACGTGTATAAGTGTGATTGTATACACATGTGACGGTTGCATTTGTCGTGTATTTTGTAGCAGTTTCTGATGCTACCTTTGCTGCTGATGATGATGCTGCTGCTGCTGCTCTTGCTGTTGACCATTTTGATTGCTGTTGCTCTTGCCATTGCTGCTGTTAATATTGTTGTTGTGTTGTTGTTGTTATTGTTGTTATTCATATTCATATATTGTATAACGTAAGTATAACAACGCATATTGCAATGTAAAGAGTGTTTTGTTGTAGTTGCATGCTTTTAAAATGAGACGAAATGGCTTTAACGCATAATATGACATTCTGGGATCAAAGTTTGCCTTGATTCGATTATATTTTTGGGCAATATTGTTGTTGTTTTCTTATGATTGTTGGGTTGCCTTGCAGGTATCCTGTATTAAAGTCGAATTTGACTGTACTTGTATATGGAAAGAACAATTTTTGACAATATTGGAACATTTTATGAAATAATATCGAAGCAAATATTTTTGTTAGCATTTTTTCCACATTATTGCAAAAATGTTGCAATAAAATCGAAAATATGATTCTATAGATTTGTGTTCGGCATTATTTCAATTAATTTGCAGTTAATGCCAAAAAATAATTTTCGATATTATTGAAAAAATGTTGTCGACATTAATTTATTCGGCTTTAAGGCATGCCACTTGATTACATTTGTTGACAAGCACAAGAATTTATTATTTCTTTTTGGTATGTGCCTTCCAGTAGAGGGAGGTAGTGTGGAAGAGAGAGAGAGAGAGAGAGAGAGAGAGAGAGAGAGTGGTAGATGGGGAGAAACGTTAAATAAGAGAATACTTCATTCCGATTATAACAATGCGAACTATCCATAAAGATGTTGAGATTGACGTATTCATATGACGTCATGTTAAATTGCTCGTTCGTGACAATAGCCCAACAAAAAATTGTGATATTGACAATCAAAATGATTAAAATACACATTTAGCCTTCGAATTCCAAAAAATATTTATCAATTCATCCATTAAATATACCTAAATCAGTGAAAAATGATATTGATATCTCAAGTGAGACTTTAAAGATCTACAAATTTAAAACAACACTCTTCAGAGCTTATTTCTTAAGCTCATCGCCATCGTCATCGTCATCATCATCAGCAGTGTCGTGATCTTTGGTCACGTTTTGGGGTGTGATCGATGCTATTTTATTGGCGGAATTTATAGTAACTCAAAGTAACATATCCATAATAGTGATATGCAACTTGTAAGAGTTGTTCTTGTTATTTGTGATTGCGGTAGAGTAGAAGCGATCGACATTGCTGTTGTTGTTGTTGTTGTTGTTGTTGTTAGTATTATTATTGCAAGAATGATGTTTTATGAACAAGTGAAGTAAACACTTCGCTCATCATCGTCATGGCTGCTGTTCTTGCTGCCGTCGTTGCTGCTGCTGCTGTTGCTATTGTTGCTGATTGTGGAGCCAGAATAAGAACAACAGAACAAATCATATGATGAAGCGAATTAACAGACACAACTAGTGCCAAGGATTATGAAATGTGTACGCGCACATACAACCACCCATACACACACACACACACACAAACTTTCTTAAGCATATTATTAGTGGAATAGTTAGAGAGCGGCATACATACCTGTACGTATATGTAGTTATGTATACAAGTATTAGCTAGCTACATAATCTCAGTTGAAACTGTTGTGATGATGGTGGTGGTGATGGTGGATAATATTGGTTGTTGGCGATTATGATGGTTGCTGCTGGTGCCATTATTGTCAGTTGATTATATGCCATAAACTGCATTTACATTTATGACTATGAATGCATACAATACAATATACTACTAGTAGAGCAACATATGTAGGAATGTATTGTGTATTGAAAATGTTGCAGTAGTTGCATATATTGTAGTTGTATATAATCAATTACATATGAATTGTTTTGTTAAAAAATTTCAGTTACAAATTATGTATGTATTGGCGTAATTGGTATTCCGCCATTCAGTCAACCTCTTTTCTCACCATGCATTTAATTTTAGATATTGTACATTCTTAAAGGTTTATTTCTTAGGAAAAAAATGGAGTATAAGATGCAATTTAATTATGTCATATTTTCAATTTCCAAGTAAATCAATAAAAAATTACTCGCATTCAAAGAGTTAAAAGTATATTGAGATTGAGCTTCTGCTTGTAACACCTAAAATGAGAGGTGACAGGCATGAGAAAGTAGGTATATTGTCAAGAGTGACAGAAAGTAGCCTCTAAAAGGTGCGCCTTACTTGGGCCCATTCTATTAAAATGTATTATTTTACTGAATATTTTCAGAATAATCACCTAGGGCGACTTGGTCATCTGCTCATATGATAACTACCATATCTATGGAGCGAATTCGCTGAAAATTTGTATGTAAGGTTATTTTTACAAACTTATGGACCAATTTCTGAATGGTTCAATGGTCCCACGCAAAAGTATATTTTAGAAATTAAATATATTTTCTTACTTTGTAATTAATACAAAGTTATAGAACTTAAACAAATTATATAAGCTCGATTTTGACCTAGAACTGAGATATTTAAAAATAGGCTGAATCAGATAAAAACTACGACTAGCTCCCATACAAACATATACTTTCAGAGGTATATTTTCATACTTTACTCATGAAAATATTAAATTATAAAGATGAAGCGTGGTACATAAGAATATATTTACAAGCGTAAAGGTATGCTTGAAAATGGAAGCGATCGGATGAAAATCACCCTTATCTCCGGTACAAAAGCACTATTTAAAATGAATGTTTTCGCTCTTTGCGCTCAGAAAAATAAAGTTATTAAGCTCAAACATGGTATATGCAATTATATTTGCCAACTAATGGGTGAGTTTGAGAATAGACCGCATCAGATGAAAATTACTCGTAACTCCCATATAAAAGTGTGCTTCGGTATGTACTTTTTTTCAATTTGCGTTCGAAACTGCAAAGCTATTAACCATAAACTTGCTGTTATGGTTCAATTTACATAAAAATAGAGCAGTTAATGAATGGGCGACATCGAATGAAAACCACGACTATCTCGCATATAAGAGTATAATTATTGAATGCATGTTTGTAAAATTTGAGCTCGGCACATACGATATTTTTTTTGCCGTCAGTGAGCGAGTATATTTGCAAATGGGCATTCTTAGGTGAAACTCACACCTACCTGTAGAACAAAAGAATCCTTTTCCGAAAGTACAATATACAGGGTGGCTGATGAAAGCTGCTACCAAAAGAAAACGTATTAACTTTTTTCCTATGTAACATATCTGTTCCATTTTTTATTTATTTAATACATTCATCTCTAAGTTTAACGAAAATGGAAGATTGGGATAGTAAAACAAGAATTTGGATTGTGCGCCGCTATCACGCATTGGAGTCAGTAGTTTCCGTCCGAAGAGAATATAGGCCCTCGTTTGTCGGCACTCCTCCTAGCAGATGTACTATAATGAAGCTGGTGAAAAATTTTGCAGAGCGTGGGACAATTGGAAGAAGACCTTATCATCGCGAACCCTCAGTTCGGACGCAGAAAACAATTTTGAACTACATTTTTATGTCTGATGAGGCCCATTTTGATTTGAACGGCAATATTAACAAACAAAATTGTCGGATATGGAGTGATTCTAACCACACATACTCCATGAGTCGGAATTACACCCAATTCGCATCACAGTGTGGTACGCAGTTTCATTAAGGAGAATTGTCCGACTTTACTTTTACGAAGAAAACGGCGTTACTGTTACGGTCAATGGAGATTATTACTTAAAGATGTTGTAAGAGCTTTTCTTTCTAGAACTACGCCTAAACAGGATCCCTTTCAATTCTGTGTGGTTTCAACAAGATGGTGGAACTGCAACATAGCCCGGCTTATTATGACGGAATTGCAGCAAAAATTCCCCAATTAGATGATTTCAAGAAACTCCACCTTTCGTTGGCCTCCGAGGTCTCCTGACTTTATTCCACCTGATTTTTTCTTGTGGGGATATTGTTTACAAAACCAAACGAACAAATTTGAATGATTTGAAGCAATCCATTCGAATGATGTTGAGGCAATTCCTGCTGCACATGCGTCACTGAGCGTAAAATTATAAATTGCCGAGCATAGAGTCATAGTAACACAGAGATAATGCATCCCTATCAAATTTCTTCATGTTGTGAGTGTTCTTTAAAAGTCTTGAAATCGATTGCATTGTAAGCTTTGTCCAGTTAAGAAAATTAATCAGGTCATTACTTCAGAATCCAAGAGCACATGGAATCCAAAGCAATCGACTTTGCTGCATCTTGATTAAGAAGAAAACAAAAAAAAAAAAAAAATGGAAATAAAAAGACCACCTAGTATTATACTGAGTTACTATATGTCCCCAAGATGGAATTTATGCCACCCAACGAAACGAGAATACATAGAAAATGTCATTGTGATTTACGATATTTATCCATTAATTATTTTAGTTCATAAACAAAAACGATTATAAACACGCAACTAACAACAAAAACAATAATAAACAATTTCAATCATTTCAACGTGAGACATCAAAGACAAAAATCAGCAATTTAATGCGCACACATTAACCTAAACGACATTACAACAATACCGATGAGCCTGAAATCCAACCACCAGCAGCAGAATCAACAGCAGCAGTGGTAGCAACTAATGCCACCAACATCATCATAAACGTAACTCATTGTAGCAAGAGTGAGAGAGAGAGAGAGAGAGAGGGAGAAAGAGAAAGAGAAACTAGAATTTAAGAATAATTAATCTTGCTTTTGCAATGCATGTTGCATGCAACAAAATTCGTGTGTTGCCTGTTTGCAACAATTACTGATGGATAATGCTACTGATGATGATGCTGATGATGATGATGATGATGTGTGCAGTAAAGAACAATAAAATTATAATGCAACAACAATTATATAGAGCAACAAAATAATGGAAAATGAAAACAACAACAACAGCAACAATAACGGTAAAATTTATGACATTCATAAAATTGGATGGAACGACAATTTTCATCGTTCTTTTTGTTGTTGTTGTTGTTTTTGCCACACATTAAAATTCATGCGGTTGTTTTTGTTCTTGCAACCCATTGTTGTTTGCTTATTTTTAAGCAAATAATTCATTGGCGATCATCAAAACAATTTTTCTTAATTCCACTACACTCGCATCATCCGAAAGTACACTCTACGCTGAATGTGTGTATGTGTATGCATGTGCCTATATGTGTAATAAAAATGCATGTAAACAAATGACTTGACAATAATGACAGCATGACTGCATGTCTGATTGCTTGCCACCAACATGCATATACAAAACACTGCTGTCGCCAGCTATAAAAGCTGCAGCAATAGCGATTTTTTGCCTACAATTTGTTACCCCAATTATTCAATTTTCAACAGCAACAATGCTGACGACAATTATATTTATTTTTGCTTAAAATAGAACACAGGCATGTGTGAATGAAGAGTACTCGTCATCATCAACAGCAGCAGCAGCAGTTGCTGCGCATCAGAATAGTAAATGACATGTGTCGAACGTGCTGTATGCGTTAATGTACTTCTATTGTTATTGTTGTTGTTTTTACTATTTGTCACCTCATTACAATCCATTCTCTTGCTGTATTTCAATCTTAAAGGAAAAGAAAACAAACAAAAATATAAATACCTTTTGCAACATAAACAATATGCAATGTTTTACATCAACTCTTAGCTCTCTCTCTCTCTCTCTCTCCTCTGTCTTTTTCTTCCTTCCAAGCAATACTCGTAATGTATAGGAGCACATGCCACAACAAGTGATATAAAATGGAAAAGAATTCAAAAAGTGGGTGCAGGAGACGTGGTGCACTCTTTTTGTATTTTTTTTTCTACTTTCTATTCATCTTTCTTGAAATGCATTAAAATATTTAAAACGTTTTACAAATTTGTCGTCATTTACCACATGCCTCAACATTTAGTTTTGACTGGTGCCCCAACCCTCCCACTCCAACCATATCCACAACATCCACATCATCATCACAATTTTTCTCTTAACATTATATTGTCAAAGCATAAATTATGTGACTATAGTCTGTTGCTGTTGCTGTTGGCGTCTCCAAAATGAAATTTGTTTAATATACAGAGTGTTGACGTCTTCAATTAAAATCAACCTTACATTATACGTACTCGTATACTATGTATGCATGCCTGTGTGTTTATAATCTACTGTGTGACTATAATACATAAAAACAAGGTGCACGTGGCAAAGTATGAGCACTACGTCGTGTTTTGAATGGAATAGTTCAACGGATAGATAAATGACATTAGATATATTTCTTGGCACATTAAAGTGTTGCCATCATGTATGTGTATACATATGTATATTATACATATTTATATGCATGTTTATAAATACTATTTATAATTAGTCACCTTGTATTAATTGTTTAATGTCTATGAAGAAGTACTCGTAGATGTTTCAGTGGTACGAATTAATTTTATTATGTGAATTTTTTTTTATGAATATTGTTAATATGTTGTAGTGCGAGTAAGAGAGAAGCTTTTGAATACGAACATCGAAAATAAATAATTTGATTTTATTATATATTTTTCAGCCATTTCGTATATGAGTGCCATATGAATTGAATTAAAGTATTGGAACTTATAATGGATAACATGCCAATTTTAATGTTCAATGCTGCAGAGTTTATCACAGATTTCTGTTGTAGAAAAATTGTACATATCTAATATACTATTCCTCGTTCTGACATCCCGTTAGTAAATCCAAGATTCTAAAAGCATGAGGCTTTCTCAACTAGGACAATATAATGTGTCTCTTTAACGTCAATTAAGTCCTATGACATGAAGTGGAGAATTTCAACATTATACATTCTACCCATTTCCGATACCCGAGTAGTTTCTGAATCACACCAAAGTAATGTGTCAATTTAATGGTACTTAGATGTTAAATGAGATTGTTTATGATGTTCATATCATGATTTTTCAGACATTGATAAGATTCCTGTTTTGACCATCGAAACATGAAGTTTGACTAATTTTATGACGTCCACTAAAATATGTATTGTATCTCAATAGTAAACATTTAGTGAGCTAAACTGTTTTCAAAAAGCCTCTAAAAATCTTAGTGTGTTTGCAGACTATATAAAAACATGGGATGTAGAACTTAATAACACTATGACACAATTTGAGGGTCATTGTCTAGGGAGTGAACCAAAGTAGTCTCAAACGAGAGTACTTGACTTCAGTACCAAAAGACCTAAGCCGGTTCTGCTCTACTACGTGGCAAGTTTTTTTATAGTGATTTAATATTTGGATTTTTCGTTCAAAAGTAGAATTATGGAATTTGCAAAATTATATGGGAAATTATATTTGGGAAAGTTTTTGTCTTTGGAGACCTATATTAAAATTTTCCGAGAACTATTTTCTTCGGACATTTTAACCCTTTAACTATCACCCATATGGATAATTTCTGACCATTTTCCGAAAACTCCCATAAGAGTCAACATTTGGGAGGAGCTCAAGGGTTAAAGTCGTCCACAAAAATATTCTCCGGAAATTTTCACTATTGATTACTGAAGACAAGAAATATGTACTACATGTAGGTAACATGTAAAAAACGAACTAAAATTTAAGTACTTTATTTTAAGCATATATTGCATCGTGTGATGGCTTCATTCCACAATTTAAAGGTCGTTTTCTCGGGGGTGAACCAAACCCATCTCAAACAATAGCATTTGAATTCAGTAATAAAAAGCATAATCTCTTTCTGCTCAACCACGTCACAATTTTGTTTACAGTGGTTTAAAATTTGGCTTTTTCGGTTAAAAGTGTAATCGTAGAATTTGAAAAATCATATGTAAAATTACATTTGGGAGAGTTTTTGTCTTCGGACACCTATATTAAAATTTTATGACTATTTTTTTTTCAGAACATTCTAAACCTCCAGCTACCACCCGTATGGGCCATTTTTGGCTATTTTTTTATGTGTTAGGGATTTATCAAAGAAACGTTAAAAATGACCCACAGAAGGTAGCTATGTTAGAAGGAGTCCTGTTAAGGGTCTTGAGCGGAGTTGTTAGAGACAACTGCGTTCTCATCACACATGCTAGGAGAATATGCTTCACAAGCCTCTCACTGATTAGAGCGAGTGAACACATACGTAACATTTTCACCTCTGAGTGCTTTGATTGAGCGAATTAGCGACTAAGCCCATGTGGAAAAACAATGGGACTTTGTTATCCTAAGTTCGTCCCTTCAGGACAGACACTATAACCTGCCTACCAATAGTGCTGTAATCTCTTCTGTTTTCAATGTTATTAAAGGAAAACCTTTAATATAGTCATTTAGGTATCATTCGCTTAAAGAGACGTTTTCAATTCCACTGTTTCATTATTCCTTGATGTTGTTGGATTTGCAATTGAACATAAATTTGATCAAAAACATTCATAATTTTCGATCGAAATGTTGTCAATACTTTTGAGTGATAGTTTTCCTATAATCCTTTATGTATATACATCTATAAGTATCTGCATATTTATCAATTTCAAGTCAATTGGAATTTTCATTTCTTTCTTCTCTTTAAATTATTTGCTTTTGTTGTTGTTTTTTTTTTAATTTGTTTGCTCCTTCTTATAGTCGTAAACATTTTTACAATATTTCTTTTAGATGTATTTTTTTGTGATTTGGTGTTGTTTAGAAGCGAAATTTTTATGGCGACATTAAAAATTGATTGAGTACGTGTTGTTGTTGCTATTAATGTTGCTGCTTTTGCTGCTGCTGCTGCTGTTGTTATTTTCAAATATTGCAATTCTTTCTGCTGTTAATTTCATTATACAAAAATATTTTCATATTTTACACTAATTTGCTTCACTATTCTTTGCCATTATTTACAGCAATCGGCGTACAACAGCAGCAGTAGAAGCTGCAGCACCACCACCACCACCATCACCACCATCACCGAAGGCAATCAACAACGTGTCGTCAACAACGTGTCGTTGTCGTTGTCCTTGTCGGCGAAAAGAAAACATTGTTTTTCTCTTGTGCGCTGTCAATAAAATCAATTTAATATGAATTTTTCCATTAGTCGCAGTCGTCAATGAAGATCCTCTTCTCGTCATCGTCGTCATCGTCGTCGTCATTGTCAATAAAATGTTTTGTTGTTGCTACTGGTACCGCTTGTGCTCATCAGCAGTAACACCATTATAAGCCGCCCATGGGGCAATATGTTGAAAATTGAAAATGAGAACAACATCAAGGCAGAGAGTGAGAAATGGGGAGGGACGATATGAAAAAGAAAAGACTAAACAATAGAAAGAAGAAGAAGAAGAAGAAGGAGAATAGCAACAGAAAAGACCAGCAGCATCATCAGCAATAGAATAGCGACAGCAGCAGTAGTAGAAGCATAAACTGTATGGTAATTTCGAGCTACTGCCACTGTGTTAAGAGGCAACAGTATAAGCAGCAGCAACAGCAGCAGCATCAGCAACAGCAGCAACAAGCATTTGCAATGGCATGCAGTAGCAAAACGTGCTGGTAGTAAAAATAAAAAATAAAATATAAAATAAAATAAAATAGCCAACAAGAACAACAACAACAACCATAGCAATGAATTTCGTTATTGGCATAGCTATTTGCCAAACCGTATGGCAAACACACCGATACAGTCAGTAGGCCGCATAAAGACATTTGAACAGACGGATCAATAAGCAGCCAGACTGTTGGTCGGACAGACAGCATACGACTCTACGCTTATGTTGTATGAACTCACGCTTGTTATATATTGTATGTATATTGTTCGAGTTACTTGTACGAGTATATGTCCCCCCTAAAAATAGGAAGTTTTCCCTCAATTTAAACGTACAGTGCACATTTCATTCAAATTTTTGAATGGCTTAAGCCTAAGCATTCTGTGGCGTATAAATGGCTGCGTGTATGTGTGTGTGTGCATATATTTGCATTAGCCTACGGCATCAGTTAGTTGCTTGCCAATTTACTGCCTGCCTGCCAATATGCATTAGACTGATGAATACATAGAAGCCGTATTGCAGCAATGCAAATTGAATAGAACAGCGAAATGGTAGACGCTGACGTCAGACCATTAGCCAACTTGACGATGACGATTTTTATGATTATCATTTTTCGACTCATGAAGTTTTGCCGGTTCTCTATTTCATCACCATATTGCAGCCAATTGCTTGATGGAACGCAATTGAAGGAGTCAAGTGTAGTAGTAGATGAAGAATTTGAAATTTGTTAAGAATCTATTTTGTGTGTGTGTGTGTGTAAAAATTACGAATGTATAGATGAAATATCGTATGTTTATGGAAACATAAACATGACATATGACAGCCAGAATGTATTATAACAAATAGCCGGTTGCAAGTAGTTGGCAATCATTTGTGAATTTCTCAATTAATTAAAGAAAAATATTCAACACATAAAAAATTGCAATTTTATTGTATTTAATCTCACCTCACCTCACTATTCGACTCGATGAATATCAATAAGAATTTTATTTGTTGAAAAGTAGTGGTATTCACGATCCGATGTATGTGGTCTTGCAAAACAATTTTGCAAGACCACATGCGCTTGGTAGTATGCAACATTAAAAGTGTATAGCATCTAGTTGTTGTCTAGTGGATGCTGAATTTGACGCTTCAAACAACTTGCAGAGAGAAAAAAGCAAACAAAATTCATTTACTTCAGTGTTGCAAAGCAACCTTGTTAGAGGTTCATTGCAAATCATTGCAATTCTTCCGACAGTAACAACTTGCCATGAAAAAGCTTCTAAAAAGAACTCTGTGACAAAGCTCAGAAAAAGTGATGTCACAAGTCTTCTGCCGTTCGGAACCGGCTAAAATAAGTAGGTCCATTCTAATACTGTCCAAAATTTAGGACGCACAACAGTAATGGAAGAGAAGCTCGGCCAATGAGCCCTTTGGGGTTTTAAGTGCCACATATTTATTTATTTTTTTTTATTTTGTATGTTAATGTTTGGAAAAAGGAACATTTGTTAATTTGGATTTTGTTCACCTTTATTATTGGGCTTTATTTTAAAAAATTGGTAAAATACAATTTATTCACTTCGGAAGCTACAACTTTTTCCCATATGTGAAGGGGCGCATGAATTACATTCCAATAGAAGTGCTCAACTGAACTGAAAGCGATTCCCATCGATCGAAACAAGTGTTAGTCATAAGGGGCAAAATCTGGATTATTCGGCGCTATTTTCCAAGTAAGTTTTAAGGGATTGTGCATCATGTCGCCAAGTATTGTCATGCTGGAAACATGCCACAGCGAGTTGCTGACCAAACAATTTTGGTTGGCCTGCCGCATGGAAGGATACCCTAACAACGCCCTCACATTTGCGCCGCCACGGCCAGGAGGATAAGAAACGACTTGACAATTTACAATAACGACATTGACAGATTAACGAACAATAATTCGCTGGATCACAACTCGCACTCCTCTGCTTCCAAATGCTTGCATGCGGATGCGGTAGAAGCTGAGACGAGAGCACAACAATATCCTTCACGGAAGACCCCCACTTGTTGCCAACGTGGAAAAATTATTGCCCAGGAAAACAAGGTGCACCCTGGCGCAACTCAGATCGAGATACAGCAAGTTCCATAATAATTATCTATTAAGAATTAATCGCAATATACCGGACGAATGCCCCTAGTGCGGCCAATCACCGCACGACTCTGTCCACTTATTCAATTGTCTCTTACACCCCACAAATTTGATACCCGTACAGCTCTGGACACACTCACTTGAGGTGGCTACATTTCTAGGACTTGATCTTCACGAGGACACGAGCGAAGAATAGCTTGTGCATGCTGACGACGACACAAATTGAAGTTGCTACAACCACAACATGCTGGAAAATAAAAGACTTTTGCCTGGTTGCCAATTTTGGTCATATTTGGTTCTATATTCCGCAACCACTCATCAAATAGTATCGGTAGTGTTCTCCGTTAATGGGTTTATCCAGTTTTAGGAGCTCATAATACACCCTACTCTTCTGATCCCACCAAATGCACAAGGAGTTCATTTGGCTGATTTGTCAGGACTCACATATGACTTTTGCAACTTAGGATTATCATAATAGATAGCTCCAAGAAAATGGTTTGAGTGACATAAAGCAGTAATCGCCGAAACAAACTCATATTCTGAGTGTTTGGACAACTCGAGTTTTTCCAAAGACATCGAAAATATCAACATCAAATTTATCTTTATTTGCCTACGTCATTATTGATGCATCTAATATGTAATAATTTTGTCAAGAATTTCGTTTTGATTTATTAAAATGAAAAATGTCATATTTATGATGTTTCTTCACCCGTTCTATTCCATAATGTGAATTGAAGTATATGTATGTGTGAGGTATTGTAATTGAAACCAATCAACTAAATATAAATAGCATGATGCGCAGGCATTTATGATCCATGTTGCATCATACTACTGTTGATGCTGCTGCTGGCAATTGCTATTTGTTGATGCTACATGAGAATATACCATACTGGCATACTGTTTATTTTCATATTGATTCGCTTGTCGCTATTGCAACATGCTTATTGCTATTGCTCTTATTGCTTTTGTCTACATGCATACGATATATGTATACTTTTTATATATGGTATGTGCCATATGAATTACACCATATTCTAGTTGCCGCCACCACGACGTGTGGCATATCAACGACGCTATCATTTAATTTCGAAATGTTTAGGCTGGTGTATTTTCTTGCCTTTTTTGTTGTTGTTGTTGTTCGTTGTCGAATTTTTTTGGCGGGATACCTACTATTAAATTGTGTCAAAGTAAGAGGGTGGAGAGTTAGCGGGAATTAGTGATGGGAGACAACATGATGGTGGGGTTAAACAGTCTATGTGTACTATTATGAATATGGCGCGTATGTTTTATATTCTTCAGCACGTGTGCTCTATCCATATTATTATTATTATTATTATTATTATTATTATTATTACTATCTATAATATTACTTATGGCATCTTAATAGTGTGAGCATTATTCGGCGTCTTGCACTTGGTGCCGTTGTTGTTATAAACAATAATAAAAAAAAAAATAAAATAAATTCTGCTGTATGCTCTTCAACTAAAGCGCAAGTTACAACATTTGTTTATGGAATTTCGATATTTTTCTTATTTTCATTTTTCATTCAAAGGATTTTGTTTATAAATCGAATAAATTTGAATGTAAAGTTTTCAAATTGAAGTTCTTTGACAATAATAATTGTTTATATGTGTATGTGCTGAGTCGCCAAGTGGCATACCATGGTTCTTTTGTATGTAGGTGACGAATGTTGCATACGGAAGTTCAATGTACCTTTGGAAATGTTTATAATCTGACATGTTACGGATGTTGACAATTTCTTTCAATTTCAATGGAAGCAGTTAGGAGACTAATGCGCCTAAGTGGATTCTTGTGTGTGTTAGATTCATATGGTAGATTTATATGAGTGTATGTGATGCTAGCAGCCACTTGAATCACTTGTAACACATAAGAATATGGCATACTAAGTTATACTGGTGAATAGGATATTCCTATTTTCATTGAATTTCTCTGTCAATGACCTCATTTATTGGTGTAATTTTTTTGTACCAAAAAATTCTAATTTTTACATTTTAATTTTGATGCAAATGCTTTAATTTTAAGAAAAGAAAAAATAGCTCCATATATACTATATAAATTTATATACATTTGCAAAAAAAAACAAAATTCTGCTATTTTCAGAAAAAAAAAGAAATTCACTTTTTGTTCACTGCATTGAATGGGAACACCATTGAGGCACAAAATTTTATATTCATATGTATATATGTATGTAATGTATGTTTTATTATGAATATATGAAAAAAGTTTTCAGCCGAATTTTGTCGAATTTTGTTTTTCTTTACTTTTATTTTTTTTTAAACAATTTTGTGTTTGAAGCGAAAGTAAAAAAAAAACACATCATTTTTTATGAATTCTATATGTATTGAAGGTACTCATAGAAATATTTCAAGTGGACGACATTCAAATAATAGGTACAGTTTTCATAGATGTTGTTTTTTTTTTGGGTGCCACTCATTTGTTGCTATAGGTAGATTCTTTTTTTTTTGGAATATAAAAAAATTTCGTCCAAAAACTTTCAAGAGTGGTTTTCTCATAATAATATGTATATATACATATGTATAATATATAGGTACATATATACTCGTTCATACTATACAAGTGTGCGACGTCGCACAACAACATTTTCGAATGCAATCAGTCTGCTGCTGTTAGTGAATATAAATTTTTTTAAAATATTTTATATGACTGCACAATGAATAGTGTACTATTTCTATGTTTGTTTTTTCATTTTCTATGAATATATTGAATATGTGGGAAATCTCTTGAACTTTCATGCAAGGTAGGGAAAACATGAATGAAGAGATTTGTATACAATATGAGTTCATCAATCAATTTAGAATACATTGTGCGAAAAATAAAAATTGTAACCATTAAATCTGTTGAATATTGATATCATTATCAATAGAAAAGTAGATAGCATTATCTTAAATATATAAATGTATGCATAAAATTGTGAGAGGGGTGTTGGGAGTAATTTTTCTTGGGTTCTGTGTTTTCAAGAGGTCCGCAAGTACCCCGAAATTTGCTAGAACCTAAAAGAGCAGTAATATTTTTCTTAGCAAGCTAAGCAATTTTTTGCTGATTTCAGATTTATGAATGAGAAGATGAAAATTTATATATTTTAAAGTCGATTTTATCTTCCAATAACATGTTGCTTTAAATGGAGTTTCGAAAAGTATACGTTATTCTTAATTCTATTTTTAAAATCAATACCAAGTAAGTAATAATCAGAAAGGGGATATTTTAATACAGTTCAACGGCAATAAATACAATATTATGCTAATAAAAAATTTTCAATTTTGTGACATTGAATACCAGGGACTATTATAAAGCTATTCTTATCGAATTTGAATACCTTCACTATAACTATAAGGTTGCTGATTTATGAGAGAATTACATCGTCGATATTCAAAATATTAGAATTGAAACAAATTCATATTGTGCAACTGTTAAAGGTGAAAAAAAAAAAATTAAAAGAATAATAATGCTGAGCTTAAGGTAAATAGAGCAAAACATATCATACATTTATGGACAAGGGTATATGAATTTTGGTCAAATGTTTATAATCACTCGTGAAAGTCAGCGAAGAGTTTAAAAGTATTCTGAGTATATTTTCCCAAAGATAACGATATTTTCACCATTTGTTAATATTTTAGTGTGTAATCATTTCGGACAACGAGCATACTATTTCATAAAGACTCCATACAAAGTCATTGCTATGGATATCTGATACATTCGTGATATTCTTCTTAACAATGACTTGGCATATTTGTATTGTGCAGTGGTTTAGCCAGAGTTTTGGAAAGGGGGGATAAAATGAAAAATATGTATAAGAAAAAAATTTAATGAATGGTTTTTAAATATCTATTATTATTATTATTTTTCTTTTTTAATAAGCCCTACGGCCAAGGGGGGCGATCTATCATCTTTATACCCTCCCCTGGATATGCCACTGGTTATGTGGAAACCTGATTCATGGGTTTCTAATACACTGATGCTTATTATAAGTCATAATTTCAATGATAGCTGAATCCAGTACGTGTAGAGTTTAGGTATCCTAGCAGATTCGTCGTATTAACTACCGAGCTGTTTGGCAAATTATAAAGTACATATTTTTTCAGAGGACTATTCTTTAGAGCTCGCCACCTATAGATATTCACAAATAATATAAACAATTTTAGGAATGAAGAAAGTGGAGCGCCAAACCTGTCTTGACGGCTTCCAAAGGAAACAAGATTGGTATCTTTAAGTATGCTTTCTTCCATACTTTCATAGTTAAATATTTATTGAAAAGTGAGTATATCATCTACACTATTTAATATATATAGCATACAAAGTCACAATATTTATTCAATAAATTGTAACAAAATATTTTGCTTAATAATCACACAGACACTGCCACTGGGACTCCTTTAAGTAATTCCCACACATGGTCAATACATTGCTTGGCTATATATTCTTTTAGTGACAGTAACACAAACTTGCTTCATAGTGGATCTATACTTTAGTGGTTAAAATTTTGTACTATATATTGTTTCTATCCAAATTTCCAATTTAATGTGACCAACATTGTATCAATATTGCTACAAATAGATTTCGAATTGTAATGAAAACTAATCATAATCATAACACTGACCACATACATCAAGTATACATTTAAAAATATGTATACATTTTTGCCTACTAGTAAAATTGCAACTAGAGAAGACCACTACCACCATGACCACCGACCAATAATGAATAACAAACCATCACAAGGGTACTACTACATTCAGATGATGGCATAAACACAATATTGTATGGAAAAAAAATTAGTAAAAATACAAATTCGTCAAATTGCGTATGTTGTTGTTGTGATTTTCTGTGGAAAATATCCAATTTGTTATTATTATTGGGTGTGGTGCGATGCGGTATGCGATATGAACGTAATAAACAGAATATGTGGCATTGGATTAAGGTGGGTGGCATCAGCATAGGTACTAATAATCGATTTTATTGATGTCCATGCTGGTGAGGTTAATATTGTTGCTGGTGTGCTAACTACAATGATGAGAGGGGAATTCGTGGTGATGCTGCTGCTGCTGTTGTTGTGGTTAATATATCACTTTGCTTTAGTATCATATTTTTAATAAACAAAATACAAAATAATGTGTAACAAGATATGGCTACCTACCATTTATGAACACAATAAAATTGCTCTATCAAGAAACATTATTGTATGGATTCGCAAAAATACTTAGTTATGGTATCAATGTGAATAGTACGAATATATGTATGTACATGTGGTTGGTTCTTCATCTAAAAATACTATACATTTCATAAATTTCGCATAATCACATTATGGGTAAACGTACATGCATGTATGTGTTATTCCATAATATTTTCTTCAATTGATTGTATTGGATATCAATTTGTCGAGAGAGAAACACATCGAGATACAGAAAGAGAGATGAAGGAATTGTCGGGAGTGCACACTTACATATACTCATATTTAAAAATGGTCACAAATTTCATTGCAATTAATTTGTTTTCTTTTTTTAAATGATTTTTGTTGTTTTTTGTGTTGGTAATTTTATGTTGAAACGTGCTTTTACTGTTGCATATGCTCACGGTTCGATGAATTGACTATAGCAATAAATGACAGTCGCACCACCACTGCGAGCACAGTACTACAATTTCTTGCTAATCATATTTTCCCTTTTCGGCACGCACAACTAAGCTATTTTTGTATGCAAGTATTGCTAAAAGTCATCATATTTAGCTCTTGAAATTGGCATGATACATTTTGTAGAATATTTAATATTTGAGAAAGGGTAAGTAAATTTGATGCTGATACTCAAATTACGTGGAGTTTGGTAAATTTTAAAAATATGAAGAATTATTAGGTGATTTGCAAAGTATGATAAATATTTCAAATGTCATAATTATAAGTTAAATAAAATTATGGTAATACATACATTATTTCAACTCAAAATGGTTAAAAGAGCTCAAAACATCGCATTGTGCTAAGTTCCGTTGGTATGGAAACCGACAACAAAACCTTTTAAACTTTTGTAAAATTTTATAAGCTTATGAGAACCCTATACAACGTTATGAGTACCCTATACAACCTTGATCTCTGTGTGTGTTGGCGATTTTCTACAATTTTCAATCAATTTCTCAAAAGACATGATTTGCGAGGTTGAATCCGATCCCACATTCATCAAAAGGATCATTACTGGAGACGAGACGTGGGTTTATGAGTACGACGGAAAGAGACCAAAATTGTGCGCAGAAAACTCGTGAATTTTGCACCATTATAACGCATCGTCGCACAGTGTCATCATTATTCGTAACTTTTTGACGAAAAATGCAACAAAAATCATCCAACAGCCACCGAATTCACCTGACTTGGCTCCCTGCGACTTCTTTCTGTTCAATCGATTTAAAAAGCCATTACGGGAAACGCGATTCAGCAGCCGAGAGAAAGTAATGAAAAAATCTCAGGAAGCACTGTGATAGATGTACTCTTGGCTACATAACTTTTGCAAATGTCAAGCTATGATGCTAAGATTTAGAGGAAAAACAACAGATGTACCAACTTAATAAAGAAAAACAGAACTCAAATTGGAACGATGGAAGCGCCACACGGTGGTTATTCCGGGAACTTTTTGATCAAGGTGGTATATATTTAATACTATGGAGAATAAAATTTTCCTTTCGATTTAGGGTTTTTAAGATTTTTATTTTTTCATTGACCACCGCTCCAAAATCTGCACGAAATTGTCACTCTCTAAAGCTTCTCGACGATCACGTGTACGTCGGCATCAGAAGATGAAAGAAACTTCTTTCTAAAAAATGCACTATTTGGACTACACAATATTGACATTGACATTGAAGTTTGCATTATTTCCCAACGTTGTCCAAGCCTAACGCAGATCAGTTCGTTATGTGAAGATATGATACTGCCTTTCTGTCAAGATTTCCATTGGGAAAGAGCTGCTACTGTAAAAATAACATATGATGAAAAAAACACTAAGTGGTCCACCCTGCATTTAAATAATGAAATAGAGCTCTTTGGGTCTGGCAACGTATTTTGCATTTGAAATTCACTTCAGGTATCTTATTCTAAAGTGGGTGCCGTAACTCAGTGGTTAGTGCGTTAGTATTCTGTCGTGGGTGTAATCCCTGTCTGAAGCACAGTTTTCATACTGATAATATTTTTCTTTTAAATTTTTCCGGCAGTAACAATTTGCCATGGAAAAGGTTCTAAAAGAGTTCTATGACAAAGCTCAGAAAAAGTGATTCATTAGCTTTCTGCCGTTCGAAACCAGCTAATTTAAGGTCCCTTCTAATAAAAATAAATAAATATGTGGCACTTAAAGCCCCAAAGGACTCATTGGCCGAGCTTCTCTTCCATTACTGTTGTGCGTCTTAAATTTTGGACAGTATTAGAAGGGACCTACTTATTTTAGCCGGTTCCGAACGGCAGAACACTTGTGACATCACTTTTTCTGAGCTTTGTCACAGAGTTCTTTAAGAAGCTTTTTCATGGCAAGTTGTTACGGTCCCTTCTAATACTGTCCAAAAATTTTACACGCACAACAGTACTGGAAGAGAAGCTCTGGCAAAGAGACCATCGGGGCTTTTAAGTACCACAATAGTATGATAATATCTTTGGTAATGGCCATTAAAAATAGTTTAAACTCCATAATGCTGGGAGCCTTTATCCCTTTTTTGGTATTCTCTGTGTACATTTTGTATGTACAATATGATGTTTGTATGAACCATAAATTATAGATTCTTTCCTTAAAATAATGTAGAAAAATCATCAGAATCCAATTCGTTGTTCAGTAGATACTACTTCAACATAATATTTTAAGGGACATGCTTGACATCTCATAAACTCGGTCGAATTTTATAACTACACTTCTAGTAATTACTTGAACTTGCAATGACATTTCTGTATACCTACATACCCCCATGGAATTTGTCTGCCCGCTAATGAAAAGAATCACAATAATTTTTTGAAAGGGATGAGACTCCACGTGCAGCCAATGCTAGTAGTGTAGTTATTGTGTAAATGAGTGTGTACAAAAGTCTAATTTTAATTTGTTAACAACATTCTATTTATTACTCCTTAGAGACTAAGTACATACATACATACTTGCAAAACACCGTAAATATGAAGATATTAAATAAAGGATAATTTGTGCAAATTATGAACATTCTGTATATACAAAAACAAGGTGAACTCTACTTAAGATCGAAATAAGAAAAACAAAAAATTAAATTAAATCTTCAACACATTAATACTTCAAAGGCTTCAAAAGCTTTTGAACTTGAATATAAATACATAAACAATACATGGAAAAGTGGATTTGTTGCTTTTAGTTGTAAAAAAATTTTCCACATATAACTTGAATTGAATTTCAATTTTTGTTTCCTTATCATTATTTTCAATATTTCTAAAACTCGTCTCATCTCTGACGTTGGTTGGATTATTTATATGGCAATTGGGAAAACAGAAAAAAATATGTCACAATTGCAAAAGCATGCATGCACAAAATAAGAAATGAACGTAAAGATGTTACGCAAGTTACGAATAACCGGTAAGCCTGATTGTGAATAGTTGATTGTTCATGTAACCCACGCACCACCATCACCATACACCACCAACACCAATCATCTTATAAGCAATATTTTAACGTTATCCTTATAATGTGGTAATCGTTCGCGTAAAAGGCGACAAATCATTTCTCCCGTTTTTTTTTGTACATATTGTACGGAGTACAAGTATTACTATTTCCTTAGATGTGTATACATACCTTCTTCTAAATAGCTTAGTAGCTTTATAGTGTAATTCCCCATAGAATATTGAAGTATGAGTGCAAATGGAAGCAATTGTATGAGTACATCTTCGATATGGAGGGTGACAAAATGTTCGTACTTCTGCATAATTTAACCCTTTTTTTTGCTTGAATTGGCAATTCAGATGGCATCATTTATTTGCCTTACAGCATGTACATATACTTTCGTTGCATATAAATGTGAATCTCATGCAAACGTAAGTAGCCAATGTCCTACTATACTCGAATTTTATGTCCAAGCATTTAACATAAGAGTTGGTTCTCCACCTCCATCTCCACCTCCTCCTCCTCCTGCAACCAATTCTGAATGTTAAATGTGGTAATGAATCTTTTGCCAATAAAAATAAAATTTTACTTCTTCCTTTTTGTGTCAAATCTTTTGGCTAAATTCAGTGGAATATACAAATGCATAAGCATGTTCAAGTATTTGTTCAGATATATTAAAATATTACTATATACATTATGGTACCAACGGGAATTCGTAAATATATCCATTCAATATTTAGTATATGTGATTGTGGTCGAACATTTTGGAAGGGCAGGCACACTTTTCTGATGTTGTACCTACTAAACTACCTACCTAGTGGAAAAAAAAAATTCAAGCGATAATGATAAATGGTATATTATGCACTTATCGTAATTGGAAATTGGTATTACATTATAGTGGATATTTACTAATTTAAGGTCGCATTTCGGATATATGTACTTATGTGTGTAATAATTTTTGCTTTATTATTGTTTTTATATGATTCCTGATAATATGTTTGGTCACATTTAAAGTACAAAGTATTAGTATATTAAATAATTATATACTCCGTTTAGTTGCCCAACCATTAGGATGGGTTTACGATATTTTTACGATGAAAATCTACCTAAAATAATGCTACAATGACTAAAACTTTAAAATCACCATAGTCAAATCTCTTTAACTCTCAACTATACGTTTATTACACGATTTCAGCAATTCCACAATATTTACAATATTTATGAAACACTAAAAGAGAAAAATGCGAGGGTAAGAAATTTAAGCGGGTATATCTAGACCCCAGTACATCTTGTTTTTTCGAAATTATTGCAAAAAAAAATCATATAATATCGAACACAAATTGTGGATTTAAAAAATAAATAAATATGTGGCACTTAAAGCCCCAAAGGGCTCATTGGCCGAGCTTCTCTTCCATTACTGTTGTGCGTCTTAAATTTTTGGACAATATTAGAAGGGACCTACTTGTGGATTTAGATTGTCTAAAACCAGAATAGAATTATGAAGTGTAACATTTGTATTTGAATGGAAGAAGATGCTCCAGCGAAGAGGGTATTTAATGCAGCACCCGTTGCAGGAAGCAGAAGAAGAGGTAGATCAAACCTCCGTTGGAAGAACCAAGTGTTGGGTAACCTGACGGGGTTCGAAATATCCAATTAACACCAGCAAGCGAAGAACAGAGAAGACTGACGCCGCATAATACATTCGGCCTAAATCGATCATCGGTTGTTATGGCCACATAAGAAGAAGAACAATTGTATGGCTTGCATCCAACATATGTGTATTCCGATAAAAGTGTAGTTGAAGACCATTCGCATGAACATCGAATCGTTCTTCTCGGGCAGCTCGTTGCCGTAGCGCAGAGAACTACTACTTTTGTGATTCATTATATCGGCATCTTTTCCTATTGTGTAAATGTCCTTCTATTCAAGTACAATATTTTTACTTTTCTTAATAAGGCACAGTAAGGCACTAAAACGCGAATGGGCAAGTTTTGGGGGCAACAAAAGTTTTCGAAATGCAAAATTGTTTCCACAACTTTACTCCAAATCAGCGAGTAAAGTTATTGTATGATTCACAAAGTAGTTGAAGTATAAATTTGTAAATAATCATGTATATTTTCTTCACTTGTGATCTGGTACACGTAACCTTTTTGCAATATTTTTCATTAAGTTTCCATAACTCGATGGTTCCACAACGTGTTTCTGTGGTAATGCTGTTGAGAATAATGTGTTTGTATTAGAAAAAATACAAACCGGTTTAGGGCAGATCGAACTCAAAAAAAAAGTCAGTCGGTATCTCTTATAATGTGAAGACACCACTCGTTCCAATTCTGAGCTCGAACAATATTATCAATTAATAGTATCAGAAAGGTAAAAAGTAGTCAATGGCTTATAGCATTTTCAACAACCACTAGATTACATCGGCAGCTCAAAAATCATCTAAAACTCTAACTTCTTGCTGGTAAAGAGATTGTCCGATATTTTATTAGATTTTCAGAGTCGTGGATGCTCAACATAGGCCCACGAAACAAAATTTTCGCTTATAAGAAAAAGGTGAAAATCAATTCGCACACACAGAAGAATTATCTTGAAAGAAGTAAGACAGGTTCTGGTATTTTCAATAACTATTCAACCTAAATTTATGCAAAAATCTGTCAACTGTCAAAAAAGTCAATTAAACCGTCAACCATAGCTGTGAACAAAGCACAAATATCAAAAGCAAGAAATCGCAAAATACCTTTGGGTGTTAAGTATTGATTTGACATAATCAGGGGTATAGTAAAAGTAATTAATTTTTTTTAAGCAAAAATAATGACAAATATATTATTTACTTATATAATTAATCATATATGCTCGTTTTAATGAAAAGACATATTTATGAACTACACGCTTTTGCTCCATTAAAAATGTCAATTTTTAAGAATCATATAATTTTTCACAGAAACATTTATTAACACTTCTTCTTATAACCTCTAGGTACATATGTATCTGTATACCTATAAATTTCAATGTAAATAAACATATCCCATAGGGAGTAAAAATATGTGAAGAGACAGCAATAGCAAATTTATTTAAATTGAAACTGAAGTTGACAAAGATGTATGACAGACATGACACTTACAACATAATATATATCAAAATTTTGACAAATTTACTAAAATTCTCACATACTCATATACATACTTATATATATAATGTATATATATATTTATACCTGCTACTTAAACTACTTCTCTCTTATATACATATATGGATGTTAGTTAGTTGGCTCAATCCCTTCAAAATAATTTTTGCATGTCACAAAGACTATGATAAAGAAGTTATAGAGTGTTATCTACACGTATCCTTTCACACATATACTTCGTACAGCTTCATATGTTCATATAAATACATGTAAATACAATATATCCATACTCGTCATCACATCACCCTTCAGATATTGAAATTTTTTAGTAATTTTTCTCAACACTTAAACTTGTCAGCATAAATTGGTGAACATGTTGTGGTGGTGGTGGGCGGAGAGGTCGAAGGAACTGTTGTATTTTAAATAAATTTATTATAAGAAATTTATATAAGCTATGGGATAGTGATATATCATTAGATCACCACAGGTCATTAATAAAGGAATTTTCATATCTGAGTCCGGTATTTTATGAGTTTCTGTAAAAAACTGTTTGCATTATAGGGGAGTTTTAAAAAAATTGAAGCAAAATCAAAAAATAGCATCACAGCTGCCCAAACGACGCCTTTAGAGAGGTAAAACATATGCCTCTATTTAATTGGTGCTACCAAACATTTTCCCTGAACTTACTTGCCATCTATTTTTGCCTTTAAAGGAATGCCTTTCCAAAATGAATCGAAAAATACCTACAAATCGATAAATAACTCATCCCGAGAGCTGTTAACTGCATGAGTGACCGCCATTAATTATTCTGTCCTAACATTTCTTCCGAACATATGATACTTACCCTTTATCCTAAAAAGTAAATCGAAAAGGGCCTCAAAATCAACAAAAACCTATAATTAGACAGGAATCACCTCCAGAGCATTGAATTTTAAGATGGACTCCCACAAATTTTCCTCCTCAACATTTCAAACGAACATAATTACTAATTATCTTCAATTTTTGGGGGATTTCCTATAAAATTCATTTTTTTTTATCTAATTGGATCCCATCGCTTCTTAAGTACCCTTCAGTGATCAAACCTAATATTATATATCATATCAAAATCGAAAAGTTGTGCACTATCCCATAGTGAATGAATACTCATATTTATTGGAGTATGTTCCCAGTTGGAAATTGATTCATCGAAGGCAGCTTAAAATTATATATATTTTGAATTAGTTCTTAAATTTTTATTTTATTTCTAAATTTGTATAAACTCTACGAAGTAGAAGGATTACTCTCGTTCTAATTAGCTAACTCTTCATGTTAGGTGTCACGTCATCAAACTGTAGCATATTTGTCTACCCTAGCTTACTTGTTTAGTGGCATTAATTTCTGAGAGCATCGATAGAGCAACACCGTCATGCCATTCAGCAGACCCTCAGCATACATATGATGCTTGACGCTCGTAACATTTATATGAGCTTCTCATCGAAATGTCATTTATGTTCTCTTTCCATGTCAATTTCCCACTGGGTATGTCCACTTGCGTGCTTGAAAGTGTTTTTGTGTGTATGTGAATTTGTTGCAAATGTATGTAACTGTTTTAAAAGTCAATTTTTTATATATTTCGTTGACAGTTAGTTTCAACCCTCCGATACGATACAACACGGAACTTTATATGCAAATTTTTCAACTTGTTTCATACTGACACATTGTTGTCGTCGTCGTCGATCTTCTTGTTGCTGCTGTTCCGTGTTGCTGTTACTTTAGTTTAGTGAGTTTTTTTTTTTTCATTTTCTTCCTTGATTGATGAATTTGAAGGTGGCACATTGTTCACAAGCGCGAACACACTTGACAGGGACTTGATTAAAAAACTTCACTGCCCACATGGGACTTGCAAATGGCGACGAATATAGTGAAAATTTCCATTCTTCACCCTCCCCAAGCACTTTTGGTATCTATATTGCATTCATCACTTGTTGGTGTTATCGTTTGTCGTTGTCGCTGTTGTTGTTGTTGTTTATTGATATTGTTGTGATTTGCTTAAACATGTAAATTACATGTAATAAAATTGTTTTAGCCAGCCCAACAACAAAAATAACCACAATTTTCACTTAAGCTTGCATGCACATGTGTGTATACATATAAATGTGTGCGTGTGATAATGTCATATTGGTAGCGGATGGCACACAAATGTCAGATGGTTGTCTGATAGCTTTTCATTAATTGTGACTTGTCACAATGAACGTATATACAAATACGAGTACGTAAATAAATACATAAATTGCATGAATTAATGAAGTGTATGAAAAAGTTGCATTGATTAAGTGGGGAGGTGGTTGCTTAATTAGTTTGACATTTAGAGTAGTCATTTTATTTATATGCGTTGCACCCAAGGCTGAGATTATATTTTGCTGGGTACAATGTTTGTAGCCAACTGAAGTAATCCCCAGAAGTTTGGCTTTAGAATGTCCGCCGATCTTTTTGAACGTTCGAAGGATTGTCGAGGTTGGAGCTTGAAAAAACATGTTTTTTTTGCTCTCAAATAACTCAACATTTAATATCCAAGTATGAGGGAAGTAATCTAATAATCAAGACTGCAATTCGTTCTTTCCGCAAATAGGACTGTCTATTGGTCGCCGATATTTTATATACCATTAACATAGTGTATGATGTTAGCATGGCTGTACTACAGTGTTGATATATAGGATCTTCGGTGTTCTTACATTTCAAGCGCCATAGTAATCAACCAAAAGTGCCATCGATTTTGAAAGTTAGCAATTCAAACTTTATAAAAGAATAGATTTTAAGTTGAATCGCATTATTCAGTTCTAACAGTTGAATATATATGTTACATACAACCAAACTGTCTACTTTCGTCATATACTACTAAATACATATACTACTAAATATATACTAAATACACATCGTCGGAGCTGCACTAAACATTCATAATTCGGTCAGCCATGGCCATCTCAGCAAGCTTGATACTTGTATTCCTTATGAGCTCAGAGAAGTCCATCTCATTAACCACATTAACATTTGTGATACTCGTCTTAAACGGAATAACAATTAGCAATTCATGAAAGGCATTAATTCCGGCGTTGAAAAATGAATTATAGAAATGCTACTGAAACGATAGCCCCAAAGCCAATCCTCACTAATCTAAGGTTATGCTCTCTGTATGATGCTTCCAACGATGTCGTGTTTTAGAGCTTCTACCACGGAACCAGATAATTCATTTGGAGTTATATTGCGACCAGCTGGATCAGATTTGGATATATCTCTTGTGGATGAAGAGCAAGTACACATCATTTCCTAACACACAGTGTGTATTACCACAATGCGAGCTCCGAAATATTGTTGGCGCCTTGTCGAATATTGTTGCAATGTAGATGAGGAGTTCTGTCGTATTCCCCATACTCATTGGAACTTGCGTCATTCGACTGTAATTTGCTTTGTTTCTCACAAAAGGATTTAAATGGTAAATTCTTCTACTTTCTTGAGATTGTCAAACAGCAACTCATTCAATCTATCGGTGGAAAAGACCGGTAATTTTATACATAAGCATGCATCATTCAATTTTCCGAAAAATAGATAAAGTGTATACGACAATATTATCAATATATCATTGATTGGAATTTGTTGAATATATGATTTTCTGATTTTTTGATAATTATGATTGCATTAATAAATTTGTGCAAACATCAAAAAATGCGAATTAACTTTTCCAATGGATTAATACATTTCCAGTTTGAATAGAATATTGTATCCATCGTCTTTAAAATCGATTACTCCTAAGATGAAGAAAAATACTTAAATTTTGCAATTTTTGGCAAATTCCGACTATGTATCATTCAAAGTTGCCATCATATATTATTACTAATTTTTAATTAAAGGATTATCATTAAATTTGCAACAAATTAAGCAAGAAATTGCAATTAATTTCACATAAATTAATGAAGTTTATTATAACGAAATAACTCGACATAAGAAATACATAATAGAATACCGCCATGCTAACGTGTATTTCTCTGTGTGCGTGTGTGTGTATAGCTAGACTCATATTGCTCATATTTCAAACAACACTTATTATCCATAATCATATGAAATGGATATGATGCCTGCCGCAATCATTATAAGCTTTAATTAAGGATTTTATGATCATATTAAATACATAATCGTATAACACGATCGTATACAATTCTTAACAATGTATCAATACGATATGTTTGTCTGTACCTTTATATAAGAATATGAATATACTTATGTGGTTTAATAGTACCTACATAATATAAACGACAACGACGCACCCACCATCATCTGCATCAGTTTAGAAATGATTTGAAAAACCTGCGCCCGTTTGTATTGTGAAACGAAAAGAACAAAACATACAAATCAAATCAGGCGAACGTCAAAAGTTTCAAATTACACAACACGACAACTACAAAATACATATAATATACTCGTATTTACAACAACAAGAGCAGAAATGATAATAAAAATCAACTAATAAGGGATCAACAGCAGCAGCAGCAGCAACAGCGGCAGCAACATGAAAATATTAATGGAGACCACCAGCAGCTGCAACAGAAGCGGGTGATTCGTTTGGCAGCTAAATACTACATACAAGCCAACCCAATGCAGACCAACAGCAACAACAGTAATACCAACAATGGTGATGGCAGCAGTAGTAATATTGTTCCAAAGATCATATCGGTAGTAATTTGTTTCAACGCTTTTTTTTCTCTCTACTACGAGTTGCTACCGTACAACAACAACAACAACAACAACAACAAGAGTAACCAAATGAAGCCGCCACGATCTAAGAAACAGAGGAAAATTAGATGTAGAAAAAAATGCAACACGAAAATAAAAACAACAATAAAAGGAAAAATGGATAAAAAAAATCCGATTGAAATGGTTGAAATGAAATTGAAACTGAAATTCAAAACGATCACAATGAAATCCTTTTTTTTTTTCTCTCCCTCTCTCTCTCTGTAGTATTTCATTCTTATTGTGAGCCAACAAGCATCGAATGATTTAACAACAAAGATTAAAAATATTATTGTAAATAGTGGCGGCGGCGGCATATTGTTTTCATACTATTACTAAGTATTACATATATTGTGTTCTATATGAAATTTTGTCTCAGCACTCTGCTCGTCATTCATTTGACGAAGTTGTTCCTTCCCATGTAGATATATGCAGATAATGTTGGATCATCATGATCATCACACAATATAATCATCATCTTGATAGCCATCATCGTCATGAAGTGAAGCGAAAAATTTAATTTGCAACTCTTACGTTACAGCAACAAGCAGCAAGAAATATTACAACACACATACATACAATTACTGAAGTACTGAAGATGATCCTGTTGCTTAAGCAGTGAAATAGTGAAATGAAAATGATGCCATCGTGATCTGTCGCGACTGCAAACATGCTGTTTTATGGAAGGCACTATGAAAAGTCTTTGGTAGTCGTATTTTGCAATAAAAGTCCTACAATAATAAGAACTCTATAGCATTATAGTGGTATAATTGCACTGTCTCGTCATAGGCAATTACGCGACAACATCGTCAAGTCATTGTTGTATTGTCATGTTTGGTGTTTCTTTTTCAGTGGCTACTTCAAAAGTGCACAATCTCAATATCAGTCATGCCTTCACTCTTCCTCAAATCACCCTACAATGATTGAGTAATCTTTTGTTCACTTTATATGTACGAGTATATTCTTACGAATGATAATTTCGTGACATTATTTTTATTCTATCATCTTGTATCGCCTCTATGCCCCCTTTATATTACATATCAATTGTAACTAGTATGTATGTAGGTCTTTTGCTTTCTTAAGAATTGCTTTTCAATTGATGGCGGTGCCACTGTGTGATGATAAACAAGCTGTCGCTCTGTTACATTGATCTCGTGTCATTTGCCTTCATCTGCTTATCTGCATTTTTTGCCAAATGCAAAAAAATACAAAAAAGAAAATTTCATGCATAGAATATTCATTTACAATTTACTACGCAATTGTCACATACTCGTACTTGTACTCATAAATAAACCCACCAGTATTACGTCGTCTTAAAAATTCGCTTATCATTACTCTCGAATTGTTTGTCGCCTCCCTATCGTCCTTTTCAGTTTTTTTTTCTTGTTTTGTAAAGTTCTGTCAATCTGCAATGCTCCAATAAAATATTGCTGCTCATTCGTTGACAGCATTGTTGACATAAATAAATCAAAGCTGGTTTTGATTAATTGCCGCCGCCATAGTCGAATTGTTGAAAGCGAAATTTGTGTCATTACAAAATATCGGTCAAACTGATACAGTATGCAATTAATGCTTTGAATATTCCGCGCATACGAGTAAGAACTGATTTATTGTGCAAAAAGAATAGGTTGATTGTCGTACAGAGATTGCATTATTAAAGTTCATTCATTGTTAAATGTATGGAAGTTCCAATAAGATTTTACGTAAGTGAAAAAGTCATATTGAAGCTATGTGTGTGTGGTTCAACTACAAGAAGAATAATGATTGTTGGATATAATGGCACCAACTGAAATTAAAATTAACATGTGGGCCTATATCAGAACCTGAAGAGCTAAATGTTAAGTCGAGCCTAATTTCAAGCTTTCGATAGGACATAAAAAAGAGCTGTAAGTCTTGTCCGACTCATCTCGAGTTCTTAAAGATTTTGTTGTATCTTATTTACTCGGAAGCTCTAGACAAAAGCATGGCCATCTTTCAAGCGGAATAACGTAGATATTGACAGGTTCGTCTATTTTAATGTCTCACATAACTATCGGAACAGCAGAATAGCTATCCTAACTGACAGCCATGCGGCAATCAAGACACTTAAATCTCATCAAATTACATCGTATCTGGTGATGGAGTGTCTTGAGCATCCTGGGTGAAAGCAATCAGGTGTGGATATTATGGGTTCAAGGTCACGTGAGAATTACAGGAAACGAAAAGGCAGATAAACTCGCTAGAAAGGCAGCAGCAACCCCGTTTGTAGGCCCGGAACAATTCGGTGGATGGGGAAAGGGCAACTTCTCCAAAATCTCTAGGGAAGCAGAAGAAAACAATATTGGGACAATCTACCGGGGTTATTACAACCAAACTTAAATAGATTTGAGGATTGTATGAAGCTAAACGAGAATAATTTAAGAATTATTACAGGAATTCTGACAGGACATTGTAGGTTGAACTATCACCTGACAAAACTGGGAATTTACTCGAATGAAATTTGTAGGTCTTGCGGCTAAGAGGATGAAACCTCGACACACGTGCTGGAGGTGTGCGAAAACGAAAGAAACACCTAGGTGAACATCTACTAACTGATGGGGCAATCAGACTCGGGAATATAGGCGCAATACTACATTTCATAGAGGATGTTGGACTCAAAGAAATATTTTGAACCAAAATGAAGGGGGCACGATAGATCTTATAAGTCGCGGTACTATATACATTATTAACAATAATAATAATAATAATACTTAGAAATATCTTGCACTACTTTATTCGTTCAAAATTAAAACGAGCCAGCCTTCATCTATCAGAGTTGGAGATATTTTCTCCAATTTCTTTAATACAATGGAAATGGGCAGTAGAAGTTTAGTTATAAAATTCATCTTAATAATTGAATAAAAGTCAACAAATATAATTTAGATAAAGACATTGAGAGTGAGCAGTGTATATCAATAATAACTTGCCCTTATTAAAGTACTCTATGTAGAGGTTATTTAATAAATTTAACAATATAAGTAAATTTAAACAAAATTCTTGACTAAAATATCAAATCGACTAATCGTACTACAATACCAACATCATTGCCCTAAATGCTACCAGAGGGAAATTTAATTTATTAAAATATTTACTTTATACATGTAAGGCAGATATATGTCTACGTCTATAGGTATGTTCAATACGATATGTATACATTAAGGTATGAGTATTAATGAAAAGGGTCGGCAACGTCAATTTATATAAATGCCGTAGACAATAATGTAGTACAAGTTGAATGTGGTATGACTAGGTGGTATACCATATAACTAAAAAGTTCACATATACGAATATATGTATGAGTACATGTCATCTAACTCAATAAGGATGATGAGCGCAATATGTATGTTCAACAACTAACTAATGTAGAGACAGATAGATAGAGTTTGTTTACATATGTTATATTGCATATGTATAGTACAGTGTCAGCTCAATTACAAGACCATGCACACGGAGCGTCACATAAGTTCACAACCCACCCATTACTATAGAGAAAAAACATATGAAATAAAGATATGTCTGTATTCTATTAATACCATGAGCATGTAAACTTTTAACCTATCATCCCAATGTATATATGAAATTTTGATGAATTTTATAATATTTTGGCATTTTTCAGTCAAAAATTTTGCCAACTCATCATGTCCAATATTCAATTTACACTGCTATGTATACATACCCGCTCACACATTTTCATCATCATCATCATCATTCTTGCAATTGCGTACACAGACGTTGACTTTATCATATGTACGAGTATCCTTTATGAAATGCTATTTTCTAGTCATATGTATGAACTTACGCATGTTGGTGGTTGAATTTGAATCAAACAACTATCCACCTATGTATGTTATGTGCCCATAATAACACAATATTCAACATTAGCCATCATTGTGGTAGAGATGTGGTCGAATTATGTTTGCTGGCGGGTATATGTGAATGTGAAAACATGTAGGAAGGAGCAGAATACAGAATGTTAACAATATATTGGATGGAGAAAATTTTAATCCTTTCCACTCAAATCGTTATATTTATTTACATACAGAATACAAAATATTTTACTAGAATAAATTTTGAAATGCTTCGCCCACCTATATAGAAAAGATATTACTTTATTTCATTCATTTCTACTCAATATTTAATTATATTACCACAGTTAATATTCAATTCTATTACTGTATTTATTTTAGCTACTAATGACTGAAAATTTTAATTTATCAAAAATATATTCTACAAATTACTGCATTAATGTCGAAATATTTTTGCAACATTATCGGCATTTATAATCTTCGACCCCAATATTTTTGCAAAATTTCATTTCGACAGTATTGCGAAAATGTTAGCATTAATTTATATATTTTTGGCTTGACATTATTTCAATTTTTATTTTGCGATAATATCGAAAAGCTAAATGTGCTAAGGCCAAGATAGGTGAGGAATGAGTTTTTCTTTGTCTCACTTTTCGATGTCTTTATTTATTTCAAACATTTTTGTCATCAATTGGCTACAATCGTATGTCGATTGAATTGATATCGAAACAATTTTCGCAATAAAGTCGAAAATGTGCTTTTTGTAAAATTTATTCGATATTGATTCGTTCAACCTTAATTTACGCAGTCGAATAATATGTGAAATTTAACTTCATTGTAGAATATAAAAATATATTTTTCCCCAAAAATCAGTGTGGAACATTTTTCTGGAGAGACATGTTACTTTTGTAGGATGATTGTTTGACATATTTGATACAACTTATTGTGTATTTTTTTTTCTTTGCAAAATTTCGAGGATAAAGAAAGCTTAATGCTCAATTGTATGGTTAATTTTATTATTTAAAATTAGTTAAATTTTTTTTTTTTAGAAAGCAATAAGTGTCTTCTGACTTTCTGACTTTCTACATAATTTTTTTACACATCATCTGATGATAATTTTCATAGTCATTGTCAATAAAAATAATTTTTTTAATTGACATACAGTCGATCCATACAGTCTTATTTTTGATGTTATAAAGTAGGTGGTAGAGGCATGGTGTAGCCGTTTTTCCATAAATAATTAACTACTCCATTATGGGCCAGAAGATATTATTCGCCCACTTTATTCTAAATTTCAATTTCTATATACCCGAAAAGTTTCGATTAGGTTACATTATTGTGGCTGCCCCTCTCTTTAAATTTAGGCCAGAAATATCCTTTATGATACCATTGAGCTTCTACTCCAGTACTGTTGTGCATGTAGAACATGAATGGCAGAATTAGAAGAGACCAGTTCCGAATAGCAGAATCTTTGTGACATCGCTCTTCCAGTGCTTTGTCACAGAGCTGTTTTAAAAGCTTTTGCATGGTAAGTTGTTACTGTCGGAAGAATTGTCAATTGCCTGATTAAACCCACAAACTAGGGATCAGAAGGCCAATGCACTAACTGTTGAGCTATAAAAAAAGAAAAATAAATAAATAAATATGTGGCACTTAAAACCTCGAAGGGCTTTTTGGCCGAGCTTCTCTTCCATTACTGTTGTGCGTGTTAAATTTTGGACCGTATTAGAAGGGACCTACTTATTTTAGCCGGTTCCGAAAGGCAGAACACTTGTGACATCACTTTTTCTGAGCTTTGTCACAGAGTTCTTTTAGAAGCTTTTTCATGGCAAGTTGTTTCTGTCGGAAGAATTGCCAATTGCTTGCCGATAGGTGGGTACCGTTCGAAAGAAAAATCTTTTCGATATTAAATTTGCTATGCATCAGCCGGAGATTGAACCACGGCCTACAGATCAGAGGGCCAACACACTAACCACTGAGCTATGGTACCCACTATATACACGAAAAGGTTTTTACAGCAATGAATTTGTATGAAAGCTATATGGAATAAGGAGTGTGTTCCTTCCATGTAAGTTCGTAAGACTCGTTGACAAAAAAGAAACCAACGATTAATATTAGTATAATCATTTTATTTGAAATCTCAAGCACATATGAGTCCCATCAATTATTACACCCTTAGCCTTAGTTGGCAGTGTCTCAATATGACTACAAATTTAACCACAAATTCAACACATTTTTGATATTTTTTCCTCTTTTTATTCAAAGTGATGACAAATTCAATTACATATTACTACTATAAAGATGCATAAAGAAAAACAGCAACAAAAATAACAATAATAATATAATATTATGACCAAAAGAAAATTAAATATTTGTCAAGTACATGCTCAATCAAGAGCAACATCAATGATGACAAAAACCACAAATCAGCAACAAAATGAGCCTCAATTATGTGCCTGTAAATACGTACGTGTATGTATTTATAAGCAGACTTGATGACGACGACGATGATGATGAAAAACTATTAGAGTAATGTAAGTACATATAAGGTAGGATGTGACATATAAACCGCAGCTGTGTCCAACAGCAACAACTTATTACAAATGGCTTCAATTCATGCTACAACAAATTAGTAGAGTTTTTGCGTTTTTATCTTACTCTAAAGAACAACAACAATAATACTAAAACACAAAAGTTTCATTTGATAACCAAACAAATGTCCTACAATTAATATGAGAGAGAGTGAGAGAAGGAAGAAAAAAATCATGAAAAGAAAATCAACGCCTCAGGATACTAGCTACTTACATCCATATTTATTTGTCCACGAGTAGGATAACAAAATAAATAAAAAAAAACAAAAAAAAAATACTAGAAAAGACGTGCGTAAAACATTGTTAAGAATACCCTAAGAACATCAATTTGTACATGTCTCCATCAAGGAGTAAGCATCAGTTGTTTAGATCATATATGAAAGTGTTTTCATAATAAACTTAATGACAAGTCAAAATAACCACAATTGGAATTATGCAGCATGAACTATCGCTTCATATCCTATTTTTATCTCTCTCTCTCTCTCTCTTCTTCTCTTAATAGATTCTTATTTCTTATTTTTGAGTGTTGTAAGTGTCCAGCTACGTGACTAATATTTTCTTTAGCTTATAAAATGATAGTAAATACATAGTTGTCACATGTCGTATAAGCAAATTTCATTAACAACATTGTATTTGTACACTCTATTTGTTCATGCCTATTCTATTATTATAATTTAATTATTTGCACAAAATTAATATAATTTCATATGAAAATTAAATTAATTGAACTTGCATGTATTTATATACAGACTCTGAGTTGCTTGCTTTTGTAACCAAGTGCTTCCCTGTAGCCATATGCGTGATAATGTGTCTAAGTGACTATACCATAATGTACTCAATTTACATCATTCAGCGATATACAAACAAGAAGCGGCAAATAACCCTATAGATGAAAAGGAGTCGTACACAGAGGAATAAAATGTATGGTCCCCATGAATTTTGCCAAACTTTCTCATGCCTCATCTCCATCCCTTATAGGGGCTCTACTACAATATTGAAGTTTTTATAAATTTGTCTGCCATCACTAGATATATGAATGAACCCTTAAATTTTAGGTCCTCAAAATTTTTCCCGAAAGTTCTCAAATACCTCTACTTCATAAAGGTCTCCCATACCAAACGAACGTAAAGACACCTGAAATCAAACTCTTTCTTTTTAATTGCAATACGATGGAAGCAAATAAAAAAAATCTCCTTACAGTCGGCTGGGGCCGACTAAATTATACCTTGCATATATAGAGGTATATATAAAAAAATTGCTCGTATATCCATCCTTTTCTTCCACTACTTTGTATAGGACCTACATTAAGAAGCAGGCGTACCTCACCAAATTCTGCCTATAATACTAATCTACATACATAGGTTGCAATGGGTTGACCTATGCGTATTATTTAGTAAGTTATGGGTGTTTTAATGTTTAAGATAAATCCGAGACTTTGTACGGAAGCTATATAAAAAGTGGGCGTGACTTATCTCTTTCTTGTATATTCTTTTTCAATATCAATTCACACCTTAAATTTGGTTGTCCTACGCTAAATGGTTTGTAAGTTATGGAGGTTAAAAGTTTTAGTTTAATTCCCTCGACTTTGTATGGGAGACCTATGATGGAGTGGGCGTGCCACAATAATTTTCTGCCAGATTATTTCCGACTACAATATTAATTTAAGTGTCAATTATGGTTATTCTAGACAGAAGATTGCCGAAGTTAAAGCTGTTTCAATTTAAAATTTGTATGGGGGCTACGATAAACAGTGGGCGTGGTGCGCCCATTTCCTGTAAACCCAGTTGCTCGTACAATACTAATTCACACCTTAAATCTCGTTATTCTACGCTGAATAGTTTGCAAGTTATAACCGGTATCATTTTTTTTAATTACCGCAACTTTATATGGGAGACCCAAAAAGGAGTGGGCGTGGCACACTGATTTTCTGCCAGATTATTTCCGACTATCATGTTAATCTATGTGTCAATTATGGTTATTCTGGACAGAAGATTGCCGAAGTTACAGCTGTTTCAATTAAAAATTTGTATGGGGGCTACAATAAACAGTGGGCGTGGTGCGCCCATTTTCTGTGAGCCTAGTTGCTCGTACAATACTAATCCATACCTTAAATCTCGTTGTCCTACGCTAAATGGTTTGTAAGTTATGGAGCTTAAAAGTTTTAGTTTAATTCCCTTGACTTTGTATGGGAGACTCATGAAGGAGTGGGCGTGGCACACTGATTTTCTGCCAGATTTTTGCCGACTATGATATTAATTTAAGTGTCAATTATGGTTATTCTAGACAGAAGATTGCCGAAGTTACAGCTGTTTCAATTAAAAATTTGTATGGGGGCTACGATAAACAGTGGGCGTGGTGCGCCCATTTTCTGTGAGCCTAGTTGCTCGTACAATACTAATTCACACCTTAAATCTCGTTATTCTACGCTGAATAGTTTGCAAGTTATAACCGGTAACATTTTTTTTAATTTCCGCAACTTTGTATGGGAGACCCAAAAAGGAGTGGGCGTGGCACACTGATTTTCTGCCATATTATTTCCGACTACCATGTTAATCTAAGTGTCAATTATGGTTATTCTGGACAGAAGATTGTAGAAGTTACAGCTGTTTTAATTTAAGAGAAGTACAGACACTTTGTATGGGAGCTACGCTAGAAAGTATGCGTGGCTCACCCACTTTTGGCGAGGTTATACAGTAGTATAATATAACTCTATGTGCAAAATATTGTTGTCCCAAGTGGTATATTATGTAAGTTATAGCAAGTTAAAGATTTTGAAAATTCCGAGGTTAGTCGCTTTGAATGCTTGGTGTGGGCGTGGTTATTGACCGATCATGCCCAATATCAATCCTCTCCGTACCCTTGGATCATAGATTACTTGTGCCAAATTTCATCGAAATAGCTCAATATTTACTCAAGTTATCGTGCGAACCAACCAGGTGACAGACGGACATCGTTAAATCGAAAATTTAAGCGACGCTGATCACGAATATATATCTATGTCTATATCTCCGGAGATTCCTTCAAGTGGACACAAACATCTGACCGAAATGAATATACCTTGCATATTGCATTATGCAGGGTATAATAACACAATTTTGTAGGGGAGATATGGTGAAAGAATGTTTAGAGGAAATATTGGTGAGCACAAATGGTGCCGTGGCTCAGTGGTTAGTGTGTTGGCTTTCTGATCTGTAGGTCGTGGTTCAATCCCCGGCTCATGCATAACAAATTTAATATCGAAAAGATTTTTCTTTCGAACGGTACCCACCTGTCGGCTAGCAATTGGCAATTCTTCCGACAGTAACAACTTATACAAGAGCTCTATTAATGAATCATGACAGGAAGTAAATATATTCACAGAAAATATCTGAGAGCAAAATCTGATGGAAGAACGGTTGGAGTGAATTTTACAAAAACGTCAATTTTGCAGCGAAACCCCTCTATGGGGAGCAGACAGAGGTTAATCTAGGGTTGGCTCTTGTCAAGAAGTGGGACTATTTGTCGGTTTTCCCTCTTTTTCCCTAATCAAAAACTTGTGCATTATCGCATTAATAAATTATCAAATAAAATTTCTTTAATTTATTTTATTGGCGAAAACCACACTCTTCTTATTCTTAAATACAATAGTACATGCATATGAAAGGAGTATGGACATATATACTTATATGTCATTATATATGGCATTGGTCAACGTGATTTGTTCAATCGATCCCAAGGGTATGTTACGTATGTAGTTAGTGTTGGGTCACTTTCATTTCAAGTGCTTTTTTTATTAAGGAAAATAATTTATAAGATGTGAAGAAGCTTTACTCCTTTTCTAAAGGCAGAATATGTACTATACGATATGTAAATGAACACTGGAAGTATTACTGGAAGTGTACATTAGTCTGTTAGTGGTTTCATTTTATGCAAAAACAAATCTGACTGACTCTTCTTGTGTATAGTTGATGCTCTTTTGTGGTTTCTTAGTGACATTAATTTAGTGTTTCTTCTAAATTATTTTCATTGTAAGGTATTGTATGTTCTGTGAGTTCTTATTTTCTTCAAACAAAATATGAATAATATTACAAGGAATAGCATCCTTGTAATATTGTACTATTTGATCATTAAGAAGCTCTTTGAGAGTGGCCACTTATATGTTGTCTTTCTCATTTCTAAATTTGACATTTAAAATTAATATCAGCTTTTAAATTAAAAATGAAAACCACATAAGATGTATGGTCGGTTATACATTGTACCGAACCATCAGAGCATGCATCAGCATATGCATGTTTTTCAGCATGTAAGGACCAGTAGTCAGATTTAGCAATAGAAATCTTATGAACCGGATTACAATGTCGCTTTTTTTACAAATTTCACAAATTATTTGTTTAGTCAATGGATTCCCTTTCGCCTACCATAATTCTAGTTTTTGTAAACAATAGCTTAACCATTTCTGGCCAACAGCGAAACGTTGTTGGAAGTAGTAAATAACAAAATAATTATATAATACAGAAAAAAACTGGTATGAATATTTCAGTAAAAATATACAATATTTTATAATATTCGTATATGTGTGTGTGTTGTTGTTCTTATAAATATATATGCATAAATATATGTGTATCTTAAATAATGCCAGTGTGACATTTTAAGTGTTATTAAGAGACAAAAAAATAATGCTGTCGTTAAAATAAAATTTGACTTGTAGGTATGTATACCTACACTATAGTGCTTGACAATGCGCGTCAAATACAAAACTTAATTAAAAATATACAAACACATACACATAAATTTTGACATCACTGTTGACAAGTAACAACTTTAGCCTTGAACATTGGACACTAATCGGCATCAACTGTCTTTCAATGCTAACAAAAAAAAAAAAAAATGAAAATAATAAAAAGTCAAACATTAAGTGAACTCTTGAAAATATGTAGGTACATATATTGGAAATTTTTGACAAGTGAATATCTGTATCTACATTAATATGAATATAATATTGTATCATATGGCATTCGATATGGATAAGCATAACAAATTCAAATTTGTATTTAAATGTCACACCATTTGGAAATATACAATCATAAAATCGTATTGTATAAAAACATTAAGATAATGAACTTCGAAATAAATGTCACATCCATTTACGAGTATAAGAAAAAGTGTTACCACCACCACCACCAAGATGACTACCAACCAACCACCTTCACTATCATCAACGTTCATACAATTTATTCATATGCATGTACCACGCAGTTTTTTATTTATCCCAAGCCATTCATTCTATTCTTCCATTGAAATGTCAAAGTAACAAATTTAAAATGATCTTGTGACAAAGAGTGAATTCAGTCAAGTGTCTCCACAGTTAAGTGTTTATGAATGTAGTGTATACATACATATACTTTATACTATATGTATCACACCTATTCATTTAATTTATACAAATTTGTAAACATTATTGGTGGTATGTAACTATATGTTATATACTTTATATATTGTATTTATAAAGAAGTACTATTAAGGTGATTTTGGTGACCAGCCACTTGTTAAGTATTTCAAATAAAACTATTCATATACACTTAAGTAATTCACAAGGTCTCATAGAATTATATATCATAATTTTAAGTTGAACAATGACAATATACATGTGAACCCAACCTCACAATTCTATGTGTTATAGCAGCATACAACGTCACAATAAGCCAGAATCATAGCATTCAGAGTTGTATTGTGATACATCGCTTTGTAAGAAAGGCAATCACGACACAATTTACGCTATTGTAAAGTTATATAATATTATGACAAAATGACAAGATATGAGACCTTGTTAATTCCCTACAGATGCCTGTCAGATATTATACATTCTTATAATCGTTGTAGCTTGAATAGGTTCAATAATTTCTTGAAGTATAATAATAATAATATTAAATAATTGTAAATTATCCAATAGACTTAGGTCGGTTGAAAGGTTTTCAAAGTAAAATGAAAGAATATTGGTTTGATAGAAATAACTTGTATGTACTCTTTAGTATAATCTTTTTTAGGATTATTATACTTTTTCGGAAAATTTCCAATTCATTTACTCCATCTCTGGACTGATTTTTCTGAAGGCCATCAAAATACCCCACTACGAATGCAATTAAATTTTTTTTAGCTTTGGGAATAAATGGATATCAGAAGGAGCCAGTTTTGTTAAATAAGAAGTATGCTCAAACAATTCGTAGTGTAAATTCTGTTTGTTAAACAAATGTAGTTATGCCTTAGTGAGCAGGATATTATTCTGGGGTATAAAATTAGGTTTTTCCTATGTAAACAAAGTCGTATTTCGTTATACAGTTAATCTAAAATGCTTGTTTGGTATTCTACTGGCTTACTTTGACCAATTTGATTGTAAATAATAAATATGATTCTTTCTTATTTTTAAAAAAACTGATGGAATAACCTTGTTTATAGATTTTAATCGCTTGGCTGCTTTGAAGCTAAACAAGCTGATCCAATCTTTAATCTATGAATGCACTATGAATGCATACACTCCTTTTGGGATGTATTGTAAATGCGAAGCCATGTAAAGGAGCAATTCAAGTACTGTTGATAACAGACAATTGGTTAACGTTAGCCTTTACGTAATGTGTTAATGAAAATATGACTGTGAACTCAAGCACTTTTGATAAGAGCTCTTAGAATGTGTTCGATTTAATTTTGACACTTTTATGATCGTTGAAAAAAGGAACAAAGAAAAGAAATTATATCACGTTCATGTTCAATGATACCACAATCATGTTATTGGATAAATCTTTGCCAAATTTGGTTCGTCTATGACAGAACAAATGCATGTAGAAGCACTTCTTCTAATCCAGACAACACCGCTACAAAACTATTGCGATAACAGTACGAATTTACTGCCGTATCTGCTGCCTACGCATCACCCAATATTATATATTACTTGCATGGCGACTTAGTGGCATTAGTGATTTTATTTCACATTACGGAGGTATAATAGAAAATGTGCCTACACTGAATACTCCAACTTTCAAGTTGTAGTGGGGATATCAGCAAAATAAGAAATGTACCAAGTACCAAGAAAGGTACCAAATATTCAAAAAATGCAAATTTAATAAATTCACTATAATTCTTATGGTGAGCCTATTTTATTGATGCGAAGTGTGCATGTCTGTACTCAACATTAATTTAAAAATATATGTACTGTATCAAAAAAAAAATATCACAACAACAGCTGTGGGTAGATTATATATTCTTATTAATTTTTATTGCTATTGCAACTGTTGTTGTTGTATGTAATTATTACTTGTTTTTGCTGCTGCACAAAATTGATTTATATCGATACACATGTGTATATATACAAATATGACAACATGTCAACAATTTCAATAATAATGATAAGTACCTAGTATGTACCTGCACATATATCATGTGTTTTTTCTTTTAATAACAAGCAATAATACAATTTTTAGACTTTAAAATTTATTTTGAAAAATTTCTTGATTTCATTGAGAATGAACCAGAAGCATTCTTTATCGAAGTACTAAAGTATGGGTATTTCTTGGGTTTCGGATGAGACTTTTGAGTGTATAACTGCTGGAAGACAAAACTTTTTACTTTTTCAATTTCGGCTGAACTTTTCAGAGAAATGCTCATATACATATATATTACAACAATTGAAGAAGATGAAAAAAAGCAAATTTAAAACCAATTTACTCTTAAATCTGTTATTATTTATATTCGTACATCAGCCAATGTGTAATAATGATATAGTCGTTGTACTATATTATATCATTGCTACAAGACCGCCCACAAATCAATGTGATCGCTAACATATGCAAACACACGCAAACATAAATATGCGACAAAATAAAATAAACAAGCTGTCAGTAATTACTCATAACGAACTGATACCAATGATTTTCTACACGTTTCTTAGGCGTCATGAAAATTCATATGAAATTATATGTACAATACATATATTAGATATGTGTTATAGTACATACATTTGTACACTAAGTATAAATAATTACCGACAAATTGACAGCTCACGCACTCGTTCACACAATACGCATTCCTACTGACAGTTAGTATGACAATTTGTGTTTGCATTAGTGCCAGTGAACCATAAAAAAATATTTACATACATGTGTACAATGGACTTGATGCCTTCATGGAGGTATGCGAGTGTATGTGTGTGTGTGGATTTATGTGATTACATCTAGTTGATTTGTTTTGGGACGACTGGGATATGATTGTTTGTTTATTGACTTATGTTAAAGAAATGCATAAAATTTGATGAAATAATCCACAATCTTTTGCGATATGTATGTGATTTAATGTACCAATAGTTATGGGTGGCATTCTATAAAATATTTAGGTATATTTACGAATATTTATTTGTTTCTTCATCACAAAAAGCTAAAATAGAGACATATACATGATTAACAGGTGCATATGAGTATTAACAAAATGTATATGTCAAAAGAAAAAAAGACAAAAAAAAGCATTGTATTTTATATATGAAAAGAAGAAAGCTCAAGTACGAGTATTTTGTAATATTTAATAATATTTAAGAGGCAAGGCATTGCAATCAATTTACATTTCTACAGATAAGAATCATAGAATTGAAATACGACAGCATTGAACATTTAGTCAATTGTCATGTCATATGTCTATACGTACTTGTAGTATATGTGTCCATACACATATTTGTCACATATACCGATTAAGTTCGAAATATTAAATAAAAACCTTATTAATTAATAAAAACCTTAAAAATGTATATTTCCTCATTGTATTTTATATGTTTTTAATTGTTATTATTATTGTATTATTGTGTTATTGTGTCACTTTTAAATGTACATACATATTTTAAATAATCATTTTGTAATCAGTACCTTACTAAATAAATTTTAAATTGTTGTCTTGTATTTTTGTTTGTATGTTTTCTTTAGCGCTTCCGTCAATATTCCATTGCTGATAAAATCTTACTGAACATACATACATACAAACATATGTATACCGCATTGATATTGTCGTCTGAAAATCACATATACACATACACATATTTATATACTTTATACAAGTGTCTTTTTTAATCAGTTGAGCTGAGCTGACTTTGACATGACAGTTTTATGTCAATTTAAAATGAATTATTTTATTTTATTTCATTGTTGCGATTGTCACTGTCAGAAATTGCGTCGTTTAATTGTCTTTATTGATGATTATAAATAGAATTACTTAGATAAATTTTGTTTTGAATAAATACCTATTCGGATTGTTGTTTATAAAATCAAATAAATGCATAATATACCTACATAGTTATACCTACTACTTCCGTAATTGAGATATAACTAAATAGGTATAATTCTAGTAAATATTTATAAATAGGTAACAAAGGAAGTTGAACTATTCAATGCAACCTAGAATGTTGTGTTTATATTTAAACCAGCTGATTTAATTCTCGCATACATTTGAATTTATTTTTTTCAATACATAGTACTGAGTACGACAATAAATCTGATCTACGGTTTACTATATTTATTTAAAAGTGACAATGGAATAAATTGTATAAATATATATGTCATATAATTTAGTAAACATCTTTCTTTTACTACAATATATAACATTTACCATAAATAAAAAATATAATACTCGTTTAGTTAATGATACAGCATGCTTATTGAAAATTAAAGAGGAATAAGTCTTGTATACATATAACCAGCACCCCATAAAATATGTGACCAGACTACGTAAACAATCGATGGACCGTGCCCATCTCTTGAACAATAATCGAATTTTAGGTTATAATGTTAAATATTAAAAATGTTTCAGTCAAAGCCCTTAAGTAAAATATGGCAACATAGAACAACAAATCTAAATTTTGAGGCTGTGTGGGTTGTATGTAAAATATTCGTCACATTACGAATATTTTCACTCAAGTTTCAATGCTCTGCATGCATTTAATGACAACATATTTCTGCTTTCAACAGTCTTAGATGGGCCAACATAATAGACGCATTAGAAAAAAGGTTCTCAATCCAGAACTATCTAAGGAAGATAATTCAAAGCAACTAATATATGAAACCAATGATGATGAGAAATCAAAGCAAATATCCTCGTATACGTATAGAGATGCCTGACGACGTCCATCTTGTTGGATACGCAGATGATATAGATGCTAAAATAACTGCTAAAACTCTTTTTGAGGACGCCATCTTGGATATCCTGCCCCGAAGTAATGCAATAGTACTCCCGGGGCAGGAGAAGAATCCAGGAGAGGAGGAGGGAGTTTTTTTAGTGGATACACCACACGCGTAGGGACGACGGTCACTATATGGTGCGAAGGCATTTTTTACCCCACATCAACGCCAAAAAATAAAAATATAGTTCTGCGTCACAGCGGCATCATCGATCGGATCGTTGGCTTTGGTATGTGAGCTACATAATAAAATAGAACAGCTCGACCATTTATTGAGAGATTATTAAGCACTTAAATGTTAATTTATATTACAAATATGATTGTCCTACAAAAAATGTATAAATTTATGTCAATTTCAATTTAATTGCTTCCGATGGCAAGAAATTTTAATATTGTTCAATCCACTGGCAAAAATATGTTGATTTTATTTAACTAAAAATTGTGTCAATTCTTATGTTAATGTTAATTATGGGTGGAGAAAGACTAGTTCACGACTTGATTTAAATTAATAATCTTCTGAATGCAGGATTGCCATCATTTATCACCACCACCACCACCACCGCTAGCTGACAGAAATCACGAATTTTGTTTAATTTAATAATCTACTGAGAGAGGGCTGGTCAGCATTTCAAGCTGGATCGTTAAGTTATTTTTACAAGTTGTCCAGACTAATGTCCAAATTGAATTACAGCTTCAATTTGGCAACATTAAGAGCTGAAACGCCTTACACATTACATCAGAAAACTATCACATGGCTGATAGTCAAGAATTCCATAAAAAATCCATGGCTTTGATAGAAAAATAGGCGAAGAAGTTCTCAAGTTCTAGAGTTCTCTAGTGAAATCGCAGATGGTAGGATCCTTGCAGGGTGGGATGTCTAATATGCGATTGAGGCCTATTATACCCAAATCGACATCATTTTTGGTTTTTATTTGTTACTCATACTATTCACATATACGACACATTTTTCGTTACACATTCAGAATTTCTTCTAAATTAATTTCCTTTAAGTTTAAATTAATTGCAAATTTATTGTGAGACAACAAATATGTGTAGAAGATAATTCTATGTTTCCATCTGGCAACTCTACATGATTGAACTTTTTTTTTTTACTAATTTGATATGTTTTTATTATGAAATTAAAATTTTCATAATCACATAATTTCATCATAATGATAACCATAACTAAATACATCCACATATATTATGTATGTATACTCAACAAGCTCCATTACATATTTGGTTTTTTATTCTGTTTAAGATAGTGACACACAAACACACACATATACGCTTACACTCATCTCAAAAGTTGGAGTTTCCTTCCTTCTTTTTTTTAGTCGGTTTTCTTCTTTCTTTGACAGTAGAAAACACACACACACACATACATATATATGAACCTATACAATACTTACAAAAGAAACCCCTTAAGCTAATCTGATCATCTTAGCCGCAATTTGCCAAACTGAGTGTAGCTAAGTAAGAAATGAAAAAAAAAAAGAATATGTATTTTCAAGCAGATGTTTACTTACAATAAACGAGCTTATGGTGCAAAATAGTGGCGGTGGTGGTGGTGGTGATGTTGGTGTGTCGTTATTTCCTGGTTTTTTTTCGTTTAACTGTTTTTGTTTTTCTTCCATAGTTTTATTTGGTATCTCCTCATTCGTTGGCTGGTTTGTGTTAGCTCCCTCGCCAACTGCGTGATAGTAGGTATTTGTTGTACTTGAATTGGTGACTGTATGCAGTGCAATGCAATATGCGTTGTCCTCTTCATCATCGTCATCGTTGTAGTCATCATCTCGTTCATTGCGATTTTAACTGCTAAGGAAAAGCAAAACCAAACAAAAAACAACCAAAAAACAACTAGAAAGCTGATCAAACTGTGCGATCGAATAACAACAACAATAACAATATTACTATTATTATTATTATTGCGTATTGACCGGAGCGCACCAATCACTTGCGCTATCGGGCATTTCATATTTTATTGATTCCTTTTGCAGCAAGGGAATACAGGAATATGTACATTTCATTGGTGCATTGTGGTGCATACGCGAGCATATTTATTTGCTGATATTAAGCATTTGATAAATATTTTATGTACTTGACTCGTTTTTAATCCGGCACTGATCTGTTAAGCTGCAAAGCAGTCAAAGCAGCCAGCTACAAAAAAAAAACAGCGACTACGGCGACAGAGACGATCAGCATTTTTGTTTCACTTTTTTCTCTATAAAATATTATTTTCTCTTTTTTCATATACATAGTTACATAGCTACATATGCATGCAGGTATATGTGTGCGTGCATCATTTGAGTAATATGTCCGGTGAACTTTGCGGTCATGCGAAAGATGTTTCCAGCATGGCGTGAAATACATTGTCTTTAGCCGTTTATTCATTTCTATGAATGCTACATGAGTATTAAATGTGAATGATAAGTTGAAGAATAAAAAAAAAAATCCAAAAACTCGTAGTATTATCAGAGAAGAATAATAAAATCGTCCTCATAACGTGCACATACACACACACGCACGCTGAGCACATTTATTTTATATTTAACCACGTTAGCTGATAAATGTTCTATTTATTTAGCCAAAATAAAACCTGCGGCTTCTTTATTGGCTAAATGGTTTGCTGGCTGGCCAGTTGGTTGGATTTATTCAATGCAAATTCATTCATACGATCAATTTATACATATGATGAATTGAATGATCTTTTTGCCGCGTTTATTAAATATATGAATGAATGAATGTGGCTTGATTAACAACTCTGTGTATGTTTGAGTGTTAATGTGTATTAGCTATGGGATAGTGGTAATGCTTGGATTTGAACATAGAAAGTGAATATGTTCTGGAAAAATTTTTAGTAGGTAAAACTAATCGAATTGGGCCATATTTAATACCCTTTTGTCATTCTAGTAGCAAGTTTTATAAAAAATTAATTTTTTTTAGGGGAGCCCATTTTAGATGTGGAATTAGGGGTGGTTAAATATATTTGGAGGAATGGTCGTGAGATATAATTATTATATTTGACCAGCATAGTGGTGATTTCGATAGAAATTTGTGGAATTTTGGGCATTTTTGAATTCATTTTGTATGGGAATTCCCTTAAAGCGTGGATATATTTAAAGGTAGGTTACATAAAATATTATGGAGTTACAATTATTAGGGCTTGATAATTCACTTTGCTGCGCTAGGAGTGCTTCTTATGCAGAAATTGTGTTATTTTTCGAATTTTACATATTATTAATTTCATTTTATATGGGAGCTCTCTTAAGGTGTGGAGATACGCGGTAAGTGCATTTGGAAAAAATGTCACGTGGACAAAATTAGTGAGGTTCATTGACATATTTTGTACCTGTAGTAGCACCGTGATAACCGTGGCAACGAATTTTATAAAAACGTTTCCTTTGTAGAAGAGCCCCCATAAAGATTAGATATAGGTGGCATGTATTTTTGGAAGACATATTTAGAAAAAAATATTCATGGGAGTCGGTCATATATTTTACCCATCTAGGAATAATCCCCAGGCAGCTGTGGGACTATTTGTAAATTTACCTTCCATTTTTAAGGTCTTTGACATCTTTGCGACAACATTTATCCTCACCCTAAGAAACCACGCAACATAGTGGATTCTGATGTATCAAAATCGAAAAGTCGTGCACAATGCCATAGCTTATGTATATACAAGTGAATATGTTTGAATATTTTCCCAACTTTCATCATCATTTTTGTGTAATGTCCTCAAGCATATTTGTTGTTGACCCCAAAATAAAAGACCGCGCAACTTTGATCGTGTTACAGCCAATTCATTTCAACCTACGCTCTCACTCAACGATAAAACGGAAGCTGTTAATTATATCATATACTATATATACATATATGATTATATAGACAAACAGTTTATTGATCTTTCCAATAGTTATTAATGTTACTGTAGTTTTTAATAAATTGTCATTTCTATATACATACATATACATGTATTAGTTGCCAAATTAACAATAAAAAAGAAAAAGAAGAAAAAAATTTATAAAAAGTAATCATGATTATAATATAATCATATTAATTATGCATGTCATTCATCATCATTGATGACATTTATGCATTTGTTTGTGTATTGTGACTGTGTGTGTGTGTGCGTGTGCACGTGATTGACACGCACACTCTGTTTTGACGTAATTTCATTCCATCGATGATTAATGTGGGCAACCGGTAAACTAATCTTTAGGGTGATTCAATGATAATGTAGATCTTTGGCTGTGATTATTTTTTAGAGATCATATATTCGATCAATGAAATAAATGAATATCATTGGGATTCTGAGACAATAATAAACACCATTAAGAGGACTGGAAGTGCATGTTATTCTTAGAAATCCATTAGCGAAGAAATCAGAGTGAATATCAGGGATTTGGGCAATATGTGCTTCCTACATAACTGTGCCCTTTGGCATATAGAGTATGAAACAGGCGCGATGGCGAACGAAGTAAGAGTGATGTAAAATGACCACCGATGGTTGTGAAAACGAGATGTGTGCCAATATGACAAAGTTGTATGAAGAAATCTCTTGTTGAGTACCCTTTTAAGTGACAGGTAAATTTGATGGACATTTACCAAATTTTATGCAAATTACTGTGTGTGTCTCATCTATAAAGTCTTATTGTCTTATTGCATCACCCTATATTAGATAGCGACATTATTTTCGATAAATAATTATTTAAAGTATTATCCCATAATATTGGAAATTCACACACGCGAAGAGATCTGCTACTCTACATATCTTGTATAGTCCAGGCTTCCCCCAGACTGGGTTTTATTATATGTAGTTAATATAAAAAGTAGAGATAAACAATATATAATGTGATATATCGGACGTTGATACAATAATATTTGATTTGCTCGTGTCGATATGTTTCCTACGATATATTTGGAGCTCCAACGATTTTTTTTACCTCCTGAAAATTCATGTTCTCCTTTTTCTAGTCCATGTACTTCTGCTCCAGGTGGGTAATTTCGATCAAAATTGGGCCGACCGCCTAAAAATCCTTATACGTTTGCTATTAGTTCGTATTTTACTTCTCCAATTGAGTAGTATTAGTCACAGAATTGCTTCAATCGCCTAAAAATCCATATCCTCCTACCTTCAAGTAAGTAATTGCAATCATAGTGTTTCCGACAGCCTAAAAATCCATAGTCTGCTGCACTGAGTTCATTTTCTCCTGTCCCAGGTAAGTAATATCGATTAAAATATTTCCAACTACCTAGAAATCTACGTTTTATTGATTCGAGTTAATGTTTCCCTGTTCCAAATGGGCGATTTCAGTCAAAATTGCCTCGATTGCCTAGCAATTCATATTCTTCTACTCGGAATCCATAGACTCCTCCAGCAACTTATATTAGAATATAATTGATCATGTATCATTTTGCAAGCATTTATTGTAGTGCTGACACTGCAATCATATTTCAATATAGTGAAATTATATACAACTTTAATAAATTATGATTAGTTAGTTGTCAAATATCTGATATTTATTTTTTTTTAATTAATAAATACAAGGCAACAATTAATTGTATGCATGCGTAAAATTTTCAATATCCATTAAGATGGTTATTTTATTACTATTCACATTACTATTGAACTGATTATGGTATAATTAATATTAAATATTAATTTAATTGTATGTACCTTTTTAATTGCAGTAAACACGCATACGCACACGCAGACACATTTATATGTATATATTTCCAGTCTCATTGAATATAAAATCCTTCAATTTTATGTATTCATTTGTGCAATTTTGATTTGTGTAGTGAAATCGTTTGATTTTAACAATGGCTACTTAATAATAACAACAACAACAAATAATACAAACGCTCTAATTTCTAGTTGTTGTTTTCTTTGCGCTTCGTTGCCATCAACAATTGCAAATAATCACACTGTCGGCTATTGTACTTGTTACAAATCTATGAGGTTTGCTGTTTTTGATGATTAGTGCGATCAGTGCATGTCAACACCAAACGGATGTGCATGCGTTCACAATTAGATACACTCATACCGTAGCATGCAAGGCTACTGTAAATATGTAGTCTGTGTGCGTAAGTGCACATATAAAATACTTAATGTAAGAAATATAATGAAAAATGGCAGAACGCTTTCAAAATTGCGACCAATCGTACCCATAAGCACGATCACCACCAGTACGAGTATTTAGACACCAACAACCAACAAGCGAGTGTTGCCAAACATTGTTGTAACGTTAACGCTTCAACAATTTATCGGTTGACTGTTGCAAATAACAATGCTCTATGGGTATCTGTGTGCATTTACAACACCATATTGTACTAAGGCAATGCTAAGTACGAAACGCCACGTCGTCGTCGTCGTCGTCGTCATCGTGGTCATTGGGGTATGGTAAGACAATCGATCAATTAGTAGCATGCACAACAATAACAACTGGTATAAATTAATACAAAACATCGATGGCAGCAACAACAACAACAGCAAATAGCAACAAGAACTAGAATTGACCAACATAGCAATTGTTTGACATTCAAGTTATTGTAGTGGCTTACTATCAATTTCGAGCTGCCAATAGAAACTAGAAGTCAAACAACAAAAAGGAACAACAACAACAATAAATAGTGCCGGATGAGCGCACATTGCAACAATACACTACATATTTGTGGCTTTTGATGCCACACTTTGTTGACGCAACACCGCCAACCAACAACCATTCAGAAGCAATTGCGTCCTCCATGTTACGCAAACTCATATATGATTTGCTGTTGTTAGCTAGCTATTCATCACGAAATTCTTTTCTTCTTGTTGTTGTTCGGTTTGGCTGCTACTTGTATTATTGCATTATTGTTTATCGAAATTGACGCTGGTTTGGTTGCGGCTTTGAATAATTGTCATTTGTCATTACGACACTGTGTCAATGGTGGCGGTAAATGAAAACCACAAATGTCTGTCAACAGCATAAGTAATTGCTGCAATGTCCAATATATAATACGTACAATGCATATAACATGTACCTACCAACTTATGATTGTATAGTTATCTCTTTTTCTCATTCACGTTCATACTTTAATGTAGTGCTCATTATTGTTTTGGGCTTTTTTTTCTGCTGGATAGTGCTGACATCAATTCTTGACTGACTACTCTGTCATTATTTAAATAATCATCGTCGCTTGACTTTTGCTGAAGATAACCAAAAATAATTTTATATTTTGTGGTCATCAAAATGCATAATTTCCCAACATCCAGCTGGTGTATATTTGTTAATATTAAAGCAATTATCTTTGACATCATTTGATTGTCACAAAAGAAAAAGAAAGAATAAAACACAACACTAAGCAATGTCATCAATATTTGATTGCGCATGTGCAACCTCAAATTATAAAAAAAACACATTGTATTGATTGCATACATTGTTGCCATCATTATTACATGCACTTGCAACTGATAGGTAAGTAACTGCACGGGGAATACACCAACTGTTGTCAGCAATTCATGTTTGTTTGTCAGCAACTATAACTTGCAGTTGTTTTGGAAGTATTTAGTCGTATAATTACCGAAATTAAAGGTTTTACAATTTTAAATTATTTTTTTTCTTAATTGATTTTTTTCAGATTAAGATTGAATTTTGTGCTCTGCAGACACAAGATCATAAGAGTCGTGTATGGTAAAGAGTAATTCTGGTATTTGAGTGAACTGGAGAGGAAAAAAGGAATTGTGCTCTCAATGATAGTTGAAGTCTACACCAGTCAAATGAGGCTGACTGCAATTTGAAGATCTCTTAATGAAAGGGTAGACAGAGTCAACAGAAATTAATAGTAATGATGATCCTACATATTGAAATCCTACATTGAAGTCAGTGCAGCTGTTGGCAAATACATACTAGATAGCACACAACAAAATCATTAGGAATAGGATAATAATAATTAATAGAATTGAAACATAAATGTCATCCCTGTAGAGTCTCCACTAAAAGGGTTGATATATGCGAAAAGAAAGTTCTAAGAAATTCTTGAGACTCCTGGATAGCTGTGTTAGGATATTTGTAAAATTTTTCTCATTTTATTAAACTCTAACCTCGGGCAATTTACTACTACACCACCTTACTCCTATCATCCTTAGGTAACAAAATTTTTTAAAGAAATCTCACAACATAAAAGCGGTTTGTGTAGTAAAAAAGTGATAAGTCGTGCACTATTTCAATAACTAATACACGGATATGAACTTTGAAACCATTATCCCTATGTACTATACGAAATAGAGCATAGCCAGTATGAAGCATAGCTTCTCACACCTAAACCATTTACAAATGACTGAGTGCAGGTCCTGATTCAAACCGCATGATGTCGCAAATTAGTTAATATTGCAAACTCTTCAAATTATACGTTTTGGTTTCTTCTCGTTTAATAGACCCGATTGAGTTGTGCTGTACGGCTTGTGATGTCATATTTCTGGAACGAAATATTGTTCAAATCTCAATCCAAATCAATTTTGGGCAAGCAAAAGTTGTTTATCATATGGCTGCAGCACTAATAATAGACTAACAAAAACTCTGGCTCCTTCACAATTTGAAAAAAAAGAACGATACTTTAATGCTAGCATACAAAAATGTACACCTGACAGTCATTTCCATAGCATGCATTAGACTCTTCTGAGACAATTGTTGGTTTTCACTTCTCAGATATAGCACTTCGGTTTATTCACATATACACCAAGTGGGAAAAAAGCCTCGTCGTGGAAGAAAATTTTGTCGCTTTTGTACTAAATTTTTACAATTTTAACGCGATCTGAAGTTGCTAAACGATTCATATTGCAAAATCGTAGATCTTCAACTATACAAATGTCACTTTTGTTTGCATTTATGTTGGACAGTTGTGAAATTGCAGGGTTGTACTTTTTCAGCTACAAAATCTATAATCCGGCACACTTAATCAAACAACCTTTGTTGTGCATAATTATTGGGTAGGATCCAAACGAAGATCACAATTTGATAAACATTCCTCCTCTGACTCCTGCTTACATTGATTTATTGATTTATTTTGCAAAGCCAGGTGTATATTTCGTCATCACAAATTTGATGTAAATACATCTGTATAATATAAGTGTCTTTATCCGATTAATATTTGTATTGGTTTCTTCTGAAAAGTATAATAAATCTTCCAAATCCAACCCGTTTTTTTTATCACTATGCAAATTCATCTCTTAGAGGCGGAGCATTAATTTGATAATTCTAAATACAATATTGTAAATTTTTTCATTTAACAATTTATAACTACCACATTTTAACACCAATTCATAGCTCAGTGAATATTAAAATTATTCCTTATACTCGTACATATATATGCGAACGTGTGCGCTCGAATAATTTAGTTAAATTTCATATAAATTTCAATGTTCAGCAGCAATAATAATTTTGATCGACTTATATACATACATAGTCTATATGTAAGTTTAGGTATAACAAACAACAAAAAGAGAAAAAAAAAATATGTACAAAAATCTATCAACGTTAAATTTTAATTTCATCAAGTCGTGACTTGATGTCACGTTTTGGTAGTCAACCAGTAAAACAACACCATTGAAGAATAAGTGGAAAAAATTCAAGTAAGTATGAATACAGAAGTGTTTCGATATAATGCTAATCCAATTCAGAAACCAATCCAGTTGAATAGAATTGAACTTGTTTAATTTTGTTTTTGTTTTGAGGGAGGAGATATACTTATTTTAAATAGCGGAAGCTACTATGCTAACTACTGCCGATCGTTATGATGGTGCTGGTGTAATATCTAACGCCTGTTGATCGATAACTTGTTTAACCCATTCGTTGCTGTTGTTTTATTTTATCATACATTGTTTACAGTAGTGTATTTTTGGGTTTCTTGACGTTCGAATGCATTTATCTATTTTTCTCTTAAAATATAGGCTCAAATTTGACTACAAGAATTAAAGTCGAAATAGAATGCAATAATGTCGAAAAAATGTTATCAATTTTTGCAAAAAAAAATCAATAATGTTGAATTATAAATGTAAAAAGTTAGACTTTCGATATTATTGCAAACAATTTTGATATAATATCCGGAATATATTCAGCTTTTTGATGTTATTGCAAAAAAAAAAAAGTGAAATACCAGGTGTACAAGCTTAAATCCGCTGTTTGCTCGTAGATGGCGTTAGTGAGCTATTATCGACTGTGCATCCCTTTTTTGATGAGTTCGACATCTGTTTACATCAATTAGTAAACATCATCAGTGATTTCATACAACAACATACATTTTTCCTCATATAATCATGTCTAGTTTCGTGGCAGAAAAAGAGCATATGCGAGAAGCTCTACTTTTTTGCTTCAATTTGAAGAAATCTGCTGCTGAAATCTGCTGAGTCGCATTGAATGCTTGTGGAGACTATCGGAAGCCACTTGCAGAGACTGGTTTCGTCGGTTCAAAGAAGGTCATTTTGACTTGATTGACAAGAAGCGTGAAAATAGACCCAGAAAAGTTGAGGACCATGATTTGCAGACTCTTTTCGATAAGGACGACACCCAATCGCAAAAAATGCTTGCCGAACAGTTAGGTGTCATCCAACAAGCCATTTCCATACGTTTGCGTGCCATGGGAAAGTTCAAAAATTTGGAAAATGGGTACCCCCTGAATTGAGCGACGCCAAAACACATGCGAAATCTTGCTTGCTAGACACAAAAGAAAGTCGCTTCTGCATCTTGTGGTGACTTGCGATGAAAAATGGATATACTTTGAGAATCCTAAACGTAAAAAATCGTGGGTAGATCCCGGCCAACCAGCACAGCGTCATCTACCACGAACTGTTGAAACCAGGTGAAACTGTCAATGCTCAATGCTAACACCAATAACTAGCGAAATTGCGCCGTGCTTTGGGTGGAAAAAGGCCTGGTTATGAACAAAGACATGAGAAGCTGATTTTTCTCCACGACAACGCCCCATCGCATATGTCAAAACTGGTGCAAAACTACTTGGACACACTCAATTGGGAGGTGCTACCTCATCCCTCACCAGACCTGGCCCCTTCTAACTATCACCTGTCACGCACTCGCCGAACGGCACTTCGACTCGTATGAAGACGTCGGAAAATGGCTTGACGAGTTGTTTGTCTCGAAAAATGAGGAATTCTTTTGGCATGGTATACACAAATTGCCCGAGAGATGAGAAAAATGTATAGCTAGTGAGGGCAAATACTTTGAATAAATTAATTTTTGGTTTTCTATGGAAAATAAATGTGTTTTTTTTTCCCGAAAAGAGCGGTTTTAAAATTGTACACCTGGTAGGGTCGAACAAAAAATTTATAGATTTAGACTTTCGACATTATTGCAGAAAATTTGCAATAATGTCGAAAATTCATACCTATATTAGAAAATTTCGATATTAACGCAGTGCAGCAAAACATTCGCTGAGAGCGATACATTTCTTTTTGGCTCTTAGAAGATGGGTTAAGCTGCCACAGTGGTGATAAATATTCATATACCTATATATGAGTAGAATCGTGCACATGATTCAGCTATGCTTAATAGTAAATACATGATTGCAATAAGTACATATTATGTATACTAGGTACTTATGTTTATTGGTTGTTACTCGATCACTCGATCAAACTAATCGTATACATTGTTCAGTAATGTTCACAAATGTTGAAAACATATGATCATGTATAACATGTGTCGATTTGACGCTGGTTGGTGGTTCATTTCAATTAAATTCATATCTATCTACAATATACGATGTAGACCGTGTATGCATATATGCTTAGAGCATACCTATATAAAGTATATATTCAATGGGATGGCGCAGGCGCTTGTCAGGATTTGAAACCATGAAATGAATGCCATGCAAAATTATGGAATTTTTCATAAAACTGTGCACAACAAAGCGCATTTAATTTATCACAGTCAACGTTATGTTGTATAGAATGTAGTCGTATAATGGTAATAAGTATTGTATATATTATGCGGCGATCCTAAACGACAGGCCTAAACGATGACGATACAATATGGTTGTTTATTGGCGAAGACTATGCTGTCGCTTCGCTGCCTGTTTTTATGCTCACCACTATCAATGCATTTAGGTAGTCTAAAGTAGGTATATTCATATGTAATAGGACAGTAAGTCAGCGTATCGGATTAAATATTCGTTCCATTCCTCCTACCAAACTTGTTATTATACCCTGCATAATGCAATATGCATGGTATATTCATTTCGGTCAGATGTTTGTGTCCACTTGAAGGAATCTCCGGAGATATAGACATGGATATATATTCGTGATCAGCGTCGATTAAATTTTCGATTTAACGATGTCCGTCCGTCCGTCCGTCCGTCCGTCCGTCCGTCCGTCCGTCCGTCCGTCCGTCTGTCTGTCACCTGGCTGGTTCGCACGATAACTTGAGTAAATATTGAGCTATTTCGATGAAATTTGGCATAAGTAATCTATGATCCAAGGGTACGGAGGGGATTGATATTGGGCATGATCGGTCAATAACCACGCCCACACCAAGCATTCAAAGCGACTAACCTCGAAATTTTCAAAATCTTTAACTTGCTATAACTCACATAATATACCACTTGGGACAACAATATTTCGCTCATAGAGTTACATTATACCACTATATAACCTCGCCAAAAATGGGTGAGCCACGCCTACTTTCTAGCGTAGCTCCTATACAAAGTGTCTGTACTTCTTTTAAATTGAAACTGCTGTAACTTCTACAATCTTCTGTCTAGAATAACCATAGTTGACACGTAGATTAACACGGCAGTCAGAAATAATATGGCAGAAAATCAATGTGCCACGCCCACTCCTTTTTGGGTCTCCCATACAAAGTTGCGGAAATTAAAAAAAAAGTTACCGGTTATAACTTGCAAACTATTCAGCGTAGAATAACGAGATTTAAGGTGTGGATTAGTATTGTACGACCAACTAGGCTCACAGAAAATGGGCGCACCACGCCCAGTGTTTATCGTAGCCCCCATACAAATTTTAAATTGAAACAGCTGTAACTTCGGCAATCTTCTGTCTAGAATAACCATAATTGACACTTAAATTAATATCGTAGTCGGAAATAATCTGGCAGAAAATCAGTGTGCCACGCCCACTCCTTCATGGGTCTCCCATACAAAGTCGAGTGAATTAAACTAAAATTTTAAGCTCCATAGTTTACAAACCATTTAGCCTAGGACAACGAGACTTAGGGTATGGATTAGTATTGTACGAGCAACTAGGCCCACAGAAAATGGGCGCACCACGCCCACTGTTTAATGTAGCCCCCATACAAATTTTAAATTGAAACAGGTTTAACTTAGGCAATCTTATGTCTACAATAACCATAATTGACACTTAAATTAATATCGTAGTCGGAAATAATCTGGCAGAAAATCAGTGTGCCACGCCCACTCCTTCATGGGTCTCCCATACAAAGTCGAGTGAATTAAACTAAAATTTTAAGCTCCATAACTTACAAACCATTTAGCGTAGGACAACGAGATTTAAGGTATGGATTATTATTGTATGAGCAACTAGGCTCACACAAAATGGGCGCACCACGCCCACTGTTTATTGTAGCCCCCATACAAATTTTAAATTGAAACAGGTTTAGCTTTGGCAATCTTATGTCTACAATAACCATAATTGACACTTAAATTAATATCGTAGTCGGAAATAATCTGGCGAAAAATTAGCGTACCACGCCCACTTCTTATTGGGGCTCCCATACAAAGTTGACGAAATTAAACAAAAATGTTAACCACCATAACTTAGAAACTATTCAACGTAGGACACCAAATTTAAGGTGTGGATTAACATTGAAAAATTAATTGGATTTACTAGAAAGTGGTAAGCCACGCCCACTTTTTATATAGCTCCCATACTAAGCCTCGGAATTATCTTAAAATCCTTTTACTTCGTCAAAGTCAACCATATTTCGGGTGTAAATTAATAGTATATGCAAAAATTGTTTCTCGAAAAGTGGAAATAAAAGAAAAGTTGGATATTCGAGTAAACTTTTTATATATAAATCTACATATGCAGGGTATAGTTTGGTCGGCCCCAGCCGACTGTAAGGAGATTTTTTTTTCCTTCAATAATCTTTCTCACTTCCATACATACATACGAGTATACATACATAGTATTTTCCCTTAACGCTTTGGCGATTCAATAATCGTGCAATCGTTTTAGCTGCTGCATTTTAATCGAAACAATTTTCAAGCATTTAATAATGCTCATCATACACATAACAAACGACAAACGACGACTATATGCGATGACGATGACGACAACTTATGATGGCAGTTGTGATCCTCACTCACACACATTCAATGATCACTCAGTTAGGTACTCGTAGTACATAGGACGAACGATTATAAATTGTTTGTACGTATGTACGGTACGAATAGTACACAGATGGTCAAGTAATTTTACGAAAATGTAATAAACGTTAATACTTGGCAGTTCAATAATTGCTATTATAAATACTTATATATGTGTGTGTGTGTGAATGTGTACATACGAGTACATACATATACATATCTGATCAGTGATGATATCCTCGATGATATAAGGTACATGTACTTGTACGTGACTCTCCGTATAAAGACAAGCAAATATGACAGGCGGTAACAATTTATAATGTGTGAAGATGGATTACAAAATAATATTGTAGAAGAAGAACTAAAATGTAGAAAAAAAAAATGTAGAGAAAAGAGTGAAAGAAGTACAATAGCTAAAAATAATTTTAATCAATTGCTTCATTTTTCAGCTTAAATTTTTGGTAGTAATTTCATGAAAAACATTTTAGTGAAATTATCGATTTAAATATCTTCATAGTTTGCTCCGAGAACATTTCTTATTTGAACCTTTTTTATAGCATACTCCAATTCTGTTGTTGAGTTTGTCATGAAGTGCAGTGGCGTAGCCAGGATTTTGGGAAGGGGGGAGATTAGATGAAACAATGTATGAGAAAAAAATCTTAATGCATGATTTTTAAATATCAATTTATTATTATTTTTTTAACAAGTCCATCGGTCAACTGGCGGATCTATACCCTCCCTTGGCTATGATACTGATTAGAATAATAGAATAATAACACAAGTCTGACTGGGTTACTGGGTCAACCCTAAATTATTATATAGTCCCATAATAAGAAAGTATGATATCTGACAAATGTATTTTGGGTAATTGAATTTGAATCCATGGTTTGAATCGCCTTCGAAATATAATTTCAACTTCAAAAAAAACCTCTCAGAAGTTGGAAAGAAAATTGAGAGTTATGGCGAAAATCGGACAATAATTCCTTCCACATCCCTTCGATTATCCTTCCTTTCTAAAAACTATTTCCTGCTATTTTTGAAGAATTTTTGAGGTTGGAAAGAAACCTAAGGACTATGGTGGAAATATCACAAGGAATTCGAATTCAACGACCCAAAATCAAGATAATGTGACTGCTCTGGTCCATCAGATATCATTCTTTTTTTACTGTAAAGATGGTGTTATTATTGTGTTGGGTGCCGCACCACAGTGGTTAGTGTGTTGTCCTTCTGATCTGTAGGTCGTAGGTTCAATCCCCGGCTGAAGCATAATAAATTTAATATCGAAAGGATTCTTCTTTCGAAAAATACTCACCTGTCGGCAAGCAATTGACAATTCTTCCGATAGTAACAATTTGCCATGAAAAAGCTTCTAAAAAGAACTCTGTGACAAAGCTCAGAAAAAGTGATGTCACAAGGGTTCTGCCGTTCGGAACCGGCTAAAATAAGTATGTCCTTCTAATATTGTCCAAAATTTAACACGCACAACAGCAATGAAAGAGAAGTTTGGCCAAAGACCCGTTCGGGGCTTTAAGTGCCAAATATTTATTTTTTATTTTTTTTATTTTTTTTTTGTGTTATTAACCAATGTTTGCTTTTACTAATTGTTCTAATTAAACCAATACTAGCTAGATTTATACCTACTGCAATTCATCATACCGGCCATGCTTAAAATAAGAGTACAACTTACAAAAGATTCTCTTCTCCCGTTGTTTAGTAGCCAGCAGCTTGAATAAATTTCTTCATCTGCCATGTTTACAAATACTTGTATACGTAATAATAATAAAAATACTCATAATCATATGAGTCAGTAATATCGGTCAGCTTTAGTCAAATTCTGATCAATTTCATTTGGTTTGTTTGTGTTAATTCTTGCTGCCCCATTATTGGTGCTTCGTCAACATTTACTTGCATTATGTTTTCATTTTTCACATGTGATGGTAATTTGTACAGTTGTTGTTGTTGTTGTTGTTGTTATTATTATTATTATTATGCAATATTATTTACAACACTTTATACTAACAAATTATTTATTCATGTATGTACATATTATTATAAGCTATTTTTGGTTGACAACTGGAGGCTATTTTTTTTTTTCTTTCTTGTTTCTTTAATTTATGACATTTGGTGGACATACAAAATTCAGTGCAGCGCAGCCAATAACCAAATAATCAAATGCACCGACAAAAGCGAACACATTGATGATAATGATGATGATGATGATGGCGGCGACGTCGAATAATGTTAACAATTACCAAAAATGTGTGCAGTGTTGTTAAAGTAAATTACATGCGTAAAGCGTTAAATGAACTAAAAGGACAGACTAATGGGCAACCAATATTCGTCTAAGTAGTATACGAGTATATTCACATGTAGTCAGTATGTATACTCACGGATATACTCACATGTATTGAAGTCTTACATATGTGGTATGAGTTTGATCATATCACAAGTTTTGCACATTGATCAAATTTTATTGATTAAACGACAGTTAACAAGTTGATTTAAATGGCTTGTAAATTTATATTTTTCCTTTTCATACCTCACTCATGTTTAGCCTCGTTTTTTTTCACTGTTGCAAATTTATGCAAAATTTATATTTATAACAGTCTAATTGATTTGTATCTCCACTTTAGTCCATCAATTACAACAGGCAGATAGCGAAAACAAGCCTCAAGCAATGAGAAAGTGTTTTGTTTTTTCTTCGGCTTTTTTTGCATCTTTAACGTGTTAAAATATTAATAAATGCATCCTTGTGTTTACCTGTAATTTAGTACATTATTATATTTATTACATGAATATGTCAAATTACCATGTTGCATTAATTAAATAATTTGCAAAAGGGTTTTTTGTAACTAATATGAATCAATTTGAAGCTGACTCAATCGTTGGCCACTTTGACTGTGCTTTTAGCATGCTTGGTATTGGCATGGGGTTGAATACTTGTATATTGATTCTGTTTTGGTGAATTTGGCATTGTCTAGTTTAGTAAAATTTTTTTATTGCTTTGGATTTGGAGGATTAATATTTGCTTTTTCAGCTAACCCAATCTTTAATGTAGTAATGTATTAAGTAAAAATTTTAACTGGTAATTTTCCCATACTATAGTTTGTTGCTTGCCTTTACATATGTCGCCGAAATTTGGCAATTTCCACCTCAGTTGAGAGAATGCTCGGAGTTTTCGAGAGAAAAGTCCTAAGCAAGATCTTTGGACATATGTACGCAGAAGAGGCAGACCTAACCTTTGGTGGAAAGACTAAGTGCTGGAGAACTTGACGTCGTTTGGAATTTTTAACTGGAGATTTTCAGTTATAATGGTCATATAATGGTGCTGGTGTGATAGAGTTTTAATGGAAAATTGCTGTAACTGATCTAAAGCAAATTTTCGGTTTTCATATGGCATTATGAAGCTTTATTTTTATGATTTGCCACTATGAGTTGTTTGGTGACCTACCATGAGTTGGTCGCATCTAAATCAATTCTCGCCTATTTCTTGTAGACTGGTCTCCAGAGTAGCAAAAAACAAATATCCCATAGATTCCAATGAATATCAGATGTTTGCGTTAGTTAAACATATTTAGCAATAACGTAAATGAGTAGTCTCAATTAATTAGGCACTTCGTATGAATTACAACAGGTTTATTACATGAAATTGATAGACCACTTTGCAACATGAAGAGCAACTATTACTAAACAAAAACTATTATATGGTAATTCCTGAGTTACCAAACCGAATTATTAACATCACTTTGATTAGATTACTAGTACATAATGTCATTAAAATACAAAAAATAGCTTTTGACTAGCAAACAATGAAAATCCATTGTAATTTCGAAGCTTCCAAGCATAAACATCAAATTACATCAAACACATAGTCAAATGTATTACATTATTTTGATAATATACATAAATAAGAGCGACAGTGGCGACACATTCTTACTACAACTCGTCCCAAGTCTATATGCAAATACATACATATTACAATTTTTAATATATGCACCCAGTCAACGGCTTGTAAATATCATTTCCGTTTAATTCAAGCAAAGACCAAGACGGTCAACGAATTGTAGCGATATTTCCAATTCTACATATGTGGTATCATCGCCTAGATCATTTTACTGTGCACAAGCGCGGATGTCCTCAAGCGACAAGTGCATTATGCAGCAGTGACGTCGAAAATTTTCTTACGACACTGAGCCTCTGTTTGTTGCTATACAAATAAGTATATCATCATCACTTTGGTAACCCCACCGAATGAAACAAAGATTTGGTCTACAATAGCAACTGGCAAACAAAGAAAATGATCATAAAAAACAAAAATGGAATTGTATCCAAGAAAGAGTCACGCTCGTTCAGTACACAGCACATAGCCGTCTAAACTCATACTTGTCATGACATTGCCGACGCTCATGAATATTTAAACGTCACATTTGGTCGCACTTTTTACGCTGCTCATTAATAATGTGAGCGTTTGTGTTTCTTAAGAAATTCTGCAACACGACACGATGTGGGGTTAAAATTGACCATACAACAAACAAGTGTCGCGACTTTTTCTCTTTTGTTTGAATTTGTTTGGTACTTTTTCATTTTCATTATCATTTCGTGTCGTCGCTTTACAATGTCGTGGTGAAGGAAAAACGAACAGCAAAATTTATTTAGCATTTATTATTAGGGGCAGACATCTCAGCCCCTACGGGTGCTAATATCGGATTTCTAAGATACGCTGTACATGCCACGCATTTGGTATGCACATCTAGTGCATGAACACATGATTCACATTGTAGTGCCAACCGATGAAGCAACTTGTTATTATTATGTTGGATTTAATTTCATGCTGCATTTGATGTTGACTTCATTTTGCGTTACATTTATTTATTAAAACTCTACTTCATTTGGTTTCTCTTTTTCTCGGCTACATAATAAAGCAATAGCGCAACACTTGCAACAGGCAAAAAAAAAAAAATTGATGTCGTTCCATGGGGATAGATAACATATTGAATGCTTCTTTTATCTACCACATATATTGTCACCCCTAAGTTGTATGATAACAACTTGCTGTTGCTGCTGTTTCTGTTACTACTTTTATTAATTTGCTTAATTTCCATAAGTATGTGAGTATGTATGTAGTTGCCAGCCTGTGTACAATGGATATGTTTGTATAAGTAGTATGTATATGTATTAATATGGTAATAACCTTTAATTGTTGGTTTTTAGTATTTTGCTATGTCTTATCACTTTGATCTCCGGTCTTCTTTGGGAACCATATTAAAGGTCATGGTTATAATCGCCACTTTTTCATTCACACAACATGCAGGTGGTGTACGTATAACTATGTCCAGCTAGCGTTAAAAAATGTCACGGTCATAATAAGGACAAATTAGTAAAGCAGAGGAAGCAGTAAGTGATATAAAGAATGATAAATAAAATATATGGGATGTAAGTGAAGATAGATCTTTACTAAGGTTTTGGATTTGGATCCAGATAATTGTAAACCTACAATTGTGTACTAGGTTTCTCAATACTTTACTGCAATGATAATGATAAATGACGTTTTTATAGTATTATATTATTTTTGAAGCTCAGCAGGAAGGTCCGCAAAGAAATATCACTACGTGTGATAATAGCCAATAGTCAGAGATAGCTAAATCTGGTGAAAAATGTAGCTAAAAATAATATGCTCGCAAATATAAGCTCTTAATTTGGTGTATATAATTAGTTTTATCACAGAAAAATATCAGATGATAGTGTTTTTACCATTTTACATGAACATTTGAGTATGCGAAAGCTCTGTGTAAAGGGGGTGCACCGTGAGCTCACAGTCGACCAGAAACAACAACGTATCGATGCTTCAACGGAATGTTTGGCGCTGTTAAACCGTAATAAAATCGAATTCTATCGGCGATATATGACAATGGATGAAATATGGTTTCAACATTACACATCAAAATCCCATAGACAGTCATCTGAGAGAACAGCACTCGACGAATCGAAAACAGATGGAGCAAAGAAGCAACAGTCGACGGGTAAGGTAATGGTATTTTGGGATGCGAATGGAATAATATTCATTAACTATATCAAAAAGGGAACCACCATCAACAGCGACTATTATTGTGAACTTTTTGACCGATTAAAGGCTGAAGTAGCCACATTTGCAAAAGAAAAAAGACAATGCATCGTGTCACAAATCGATGGCAAAATTGAATGAATTAGGCATCAAATTGCTTCGCCACCCACCGTATTCTCTAGATTTAGCCTCCAGCGACTTTTTCCTGAGAAACTGAGGCCTACTTTGACGAGAAAGAGAAATCGTGTTATAAAAGTGGTATCGAAAAGTTCGAAAACCGCTATACTCGTTGTATTGCCCTCGAAAGCCTCGAGTTTTGTCAAAATTTTTTGATTTTTCATACTCTTCCTACGCATTTGTTGAGTTTCCTGTTATTTACTAGTAATAAACATTTTCGAAAATAGGTTAAATCGGATAAAAGTCACACCTCCCTCTCAAACAGAAGTATGTTCTCAGTTATATGTAATCTCAGACCAAAGATCTACTATGAGAGAAACTATGCTCTCCAGATACGATTATTTTTAACAACGTACAATTATATTTGAAAATCGAATGAAAACCACTTCTAATTCCAGCACAAAAGTTATTTTTCCGAATGTATATGGGACCATATTCATGTTGTAGGGTATCAAAGCTCCCCCGTATTCCCGAAGTTGAATTATCGAAATTTATTAATCCTATAAAATAATTGCTATGGACGATTCTAAATGGCTGAACTCTTGTTGCCACACCTTCAAACATTTTCAATATTTCCGTCTTTTCATAAAAACGTTTATTATTCACAATAATGTGAACAATATTTGGAATAATAAATATTTGATCTTTTATGGTTGAAATAGTAAATATTTCATCTTTTGGAATGATGTTGCTGAGGTGATCCGTAATAGTGTATATACACAAGTTTAGATACATTAAACTATCGTACACACAATGAATATATTTCATCTTTTGGAAACATGTTGCTGTGGTGATCCGTAGTAGTTTATATACACAAGTTTATAAACATTAAGCTATCGTACACATATTGAATATGTTGATATTGAAAATATTGATAGTAATTGTCAAATTTGGCAATGTTCGAAAAAATATTTACATATGTACATTTGTGTAGGTACATCTACGAAGACATAGAGCGAAACGATTCACCCAAGTGTTACCGCATGTTATCTTTAATATTTTTTTTTTAACATTATTCGTATTCGAATGTATCTAAGATAAAATTATTCATGGCAACATTTCACTTATTTACATTTTAAATTAAAACGCATTCACTTTGTGCGTGCACAAAAGTAAAATAAAAAACAATCGCAAAAATGTAATGAGACGCGTGAAGACGCATGTGTATAATTCGAAGAAAAATAAAACAACCATAACAACGATTAATAACAGTACTAATTATCAGTTAAATTATAAATAAAAACGATTAAAATATGCTCCAAGTACAAAATATACATACCTACTTGTAAATTGAAATGTTTAAATTGCATGCATTGATCAACGGCGCATCAATTTGAATCATTTTCAACAACAACAAAGATGCCAAAGGATGAAAAATGTAAAATGTAGTACAGTGCGGGAGCAAAATTAGATACAACGAGCAACAAGTGCACGCATGCGGTATCAATGTTGCTGTAAGTGCTGGTCATCATCATCATCATGCAATATTACTGCATCATAAGGCATACATCTGTGTGTGAGCACGTCCACCACTAGATTTGTCCCAAATTCACGCATTGATTTTCCACATTGTCAAGCAGTCAAGAAAGCGAGACAATTTGATGCCATAAGACGCGTTTTACTGCCTGCCACTTGCTGTGGTTGGTGTCGCTGATGTTCTTCTTTCTGTTGTGCTTCGTTGAACATACTGGTCGGTTGGTTGGTTGCTCAACTTGGTTAGTTGGTAGGTTGAATGTTTGGATGGTGCGGTTGACTACCATATTGTACCGCTTTGCGCCACACTTTTGGTATTTGAATTGACGTGTTGGTGTTGGTGAAGCAAGACCGTAAAAAGTTGAAACACAAAAAGCTATTTGCAATTTATGTATGTTGCCACTGAAGATTGCATTTGTCTTGTTTCTTGCGTCTTTCGTATTGTGCACGAATCAGCGATGTGTAAAGAAGTCATCTAACGCCAGTTACCCAGCCAGCTAGCCAGCTAGCAAACAAACCAACCAACTAGCCAGTTGTCTTCATTGTCCATGTCATGTTGCCTCATATTGTGTACATGCAGAATACAGATTTTGCACTTTATCGTCCCTCGTCACTTGGACTTCATCTCTTTGTGATGATAAAGTGTTTTGTGAACATGCCACTTTTAGTCGCCTAAAGTGTCCAACCTACGCCACAAGTTGTCGCTTCAATGACCACTTTTTATTGCATCGTTTGTATGAAGGTTTTTCTTTTTGTTTAGTGTGTAATATTTCTCATTGATCGGAATGGTGTATGTGGTATGTGCAAATGTGTTGGCTTTTTGTTTTGAATGAATTTATGTTGAAATATTTAAATGATTTGCGATAATTGAATTCTAACAATAGTAGTCAAGTGCCAATCGAACACATGATATGGTAAAGAAATTTGAAAGTAGGGGAAATCGATATTATCTTACCATATCTATCATCATGGATACGTAATACAGTGTTACCATGTTGATGAAAAGTTTTACAAATAGATTTTACCGAACTATACGATCAAAATTAAAATTCTGCTTCCTAGTACTTTTGAAGTTATGAGATCTTCACAAAAACAAAATAATGCTACGTCTGAAATTGATTTTTCCAAGATTATTTTAAAAATATATATCTAACCAATTTTTTAAGGATTTACTTCGGAAATATCACCGTGAAACAGACATACTTTCAAAATATCATAATTTTTTATGGGAACCACTCCTCGATGATTCGCTGTGATTCCACTGAAAATATTTTAAATAAACTTCCGACTTGAAAAATTGACCTCATTGTCATTTGATATCATTTTAATAATGAAATAAATGACCTACAAATGCATCATAAAGGTTATAATGACATGTTCTCCCTCTAAAACTGTGAGCTTTTAAAACCATGAATGCCAAAATTAAACAAAAACAAAAACTTCCGCCAAACTATTATTGTATCAATGGCCAAAAAACTTCAACAAAACTAGCAAACACACAATAACACACACACACAAACACGCATTTACCACAAAATATGACCAATTAGTTATGCAGCAATAACTATGATGACGACAATGACAACGACGACCACTTCATTGCATTAAATAGAAATTTAATGAGCGGAAAAAAATCTTCAATCTTACCAGTTAGTCGATGTGACTGTCTGTCAGTCGGATAATATTATTACGGTGGTTGGTGTTTGTGTCAACAAAACAAAAAACAAATAAATAAAAAGCGAACAAAAAATGGAACAGCTAGAAATCGAAGTAACAAGTGTTATTGCACAAACAAACACATACACACACATACACACACATACACACACACACATAAACACACTAATACACACACAAAAAAGAAACGTTTGTCATAAATTTTCTGCTTCGTTATGATATGCAACGTCATTAATGTGTCACTTTAGCAAGTCGTCGTCGTCGTCGTCGCGGTAGTCGTACTCGTAGTTGTAGTCGTCATCATTATCATATCGTTGCCTCATTGCTTTTACAAGTAGCATAAATATATGCTTCACTTAGTTTGCTCGTCTACATACCACAGGTAGTTGTTGTTATAGTTGCGGTGTCACATTTTACTTGTGAGACAATTTTGTTCCCCTAGCATGCGTTGTGTTCTTAAGCATTTCTTGCTATTGTTGCTGTTATAGTTGTTAGCTATGTAATTAGCATATGAAATATTGCGACAATTTTATTAACATGCGCCCTTCTATACTCATACAACTGAATGTGTGATGTGTGTGTGTATGCGAATGAATATCAAGAGGATCATCACACAGGTGCGCATGCGTAAAAGTGTCTTAATTATATGCGCTTGCACATCAAGCGCTATATATATGTACAAACTAACAACAGCAACAACAAAAATATTTTTGAGTGACTGTCTAGAGGAATGGCTTTTCAATTAAAAGAAAAGATTGTAATCTTTTCTTTTGTAGTTTTTTTTTTTTTCTTAGTTATTTTACTTAATTTTTTCTAACCCACTTCAGTGCATATGATACGAATTGAGGAAATTAACTTATTGTAATTTAAAAGACATTTGAATTACATTGGATTAATAGTTCTAGAGCTAACAATATATGACATAAATGGACTTTAGTGAATATAATATACAAGGTGGTGTGTTTTAAGCGTTTAATTTTAAGGTTTTATTTTATACATATGCCCAGATGTTTAAGAAACTTTTATTACCAGATATTGGTCTTTTAGATAAATTTACGAGACATTTTTTATAGCATTAGTCTTTTCTATAACAATCATTAAAAAACCTAAAACAGGTATTGTACAATAAGTTTTACGGTGCGTCGTTCAGGTTAGGTTAGGTTAGGTTATGCAACCGCACTTAGGCCAAAAATTGGCCCATTGTATTATCATGCATCACTGATGCTTACTATCCTGTAGCCCCTGATAAGCGGAACCATTGGGATATCCTAATGAATAGAGCAATGTCCCTGACATTCATGGGTGCTAGCTCAGTGGTATCTGTAGAAAAGGCACTCCCTAGTAGGGTGTGCCTACTGCGTGTCAAGGCGGGGCATCTACAGAGGAAGTGGTAAACAGTTTCCTCCTCTTCCTCGTTCTGGCAGCTACGACATAAATCCTTGGCCTTGTAGCATGCCTACCCACAAGCCAGTGGCCCATGAGTACAGCAACTATATTACTGATAGTTTTCCTACTTATTGACAACAGTAAACGAGTTCTTCTATTGTCAAGAGTTGGCCAGATTTTCCTATTAGTAACACAAGAGCTTTCATCCCGCCATCTTCTGTTGTCTATGGTGAGGTAATCTTGTGTGACAAGAAGCTTGCATGTTGCAGGCGGAATTCCGGCTTGATGAGATGGATAGATCTCTGGCAACCTAGTGCCCGATCTCGCCAACTAATCTGCCTCACAGTTCCCTGGAATGTCCCTATGCCCCGGTACCCATACAATGTGAACATTGTACTGCTCCGCTAGCTCGTTAAGAGCTGAGCGGCACTTAAGGGCAAGTGCCGATTTGACGAACGTTCCTGCGAGAGATTTAATGGCGACTTGACTGTCGGTGTAGATATAAACATCTTTGAAAGATATTGTATTACATCGAAGCCACATTTGCTGCCTCCTTTCTAACCATAATCTCACCTTGAAGAACACTGCGAAAGTCGGGTAATCGGAACTTAAGCTTACCACGTAAGGAATCAGAAAAGATGCCACCTCCTACCGTTCCCTCCAATTAGGAGCCATCTGCGTGCAATTGTACCTATTGAACTCCAGATTGACAATACCCCTATTCCATTCTTCCTTTGAGAGTATATGGGTTGAGGATCTATTGTCAAAGCATGGTATTGGAATGGTACAGTCGATGGTACTCGAAATTGCAGTGCACTCCCCCAGGATCCTTGAATGCCTGTATCCTGGTGGAGCCCAGTGTGAAGCTCCAGGAACAATGCAATAATTCCAAATAAAAAATGAAATTGATGTCGAAATTTAAATGTTTCGACATAGTTCGCATTTTAGCAATTTAGTTAAATTTCTTCTGATATTATTATAAAAAAATCTCCTTACAGTCGGCTGGGGCCGACCAAATTATACCCTGCATATGTAGAGGTATATATAAAAAGTTTGCTCACCAATTTTGGAGGAACAATTTCTGCCTATAATACTAAACTACATAGGTTGCCATGGGTTGACCTAGGCGTATTATTTAGTAAGTTATGGGTGTTTTAATGTTTAAGATAAATCCGAGACTTTGTACGGAAGCTATATAAAAAGTGGGCTTGACTTATCTCTTTCTTGTATATCTAATTAATTATTCAATATCAATCCACATCTTAAATTTGGTTGTCCTACGCTGAATAGTTCGTAAGTTATAGCGGTTTACATTTTTTTTAATTTTCCAAACTTTGTATGGTAGCCCCATTAAGAAGTGGTTGTGGCATGTTGATTTTTTATCAGATTATTTCCGACTACGATATTAATCTAAGTGTCAATTATGGTTATTCTGCACAGAAGAATGTAGAAGTTACAGCTGTTTCAATTTAAAAAAATTTCAGTCATTTTGTACAGGGGCTACAATAAACAGTGGGCGTGGCGCGCCCATTTCCTGTAAGCCCAGTTGCTCGTACAATGCTAATCTATACCTTAAATCTCGTTGTTCTACGCTGAATAGTTTCCAAGTTATGGAGCTTAAAATTTTAGTTTAATTCCCTCGACTTTGTATGGGAGACCCATGAAGGAGTAGGCGTGGCACACTGATTTTCTGCCAGATTATTTCCGACTACGATATTAATCTAAGTGTCAATTATGGTTATTCTAAACAGAAGATTGCCGAAGTTATAGCTGTTTCAATTTAAAATTTGTATGGGGGCTACGATAAACAGTGGGCGTGGTGCGCTCATTTGTGAGCCTAGTTGCTCGTATAAGACCAAACCATACCTTAAATCTCGTTATTCTACGCTGAATAGTTTGCAAGTTATAACCGGTAACATTTTTTTAATTTCCGCAACTTTGTATGTGAGACCCAAAAAGGAGTGGGCGTGGCACACTGATTTTCTGCCAGATTATTACTAACTACGATATTAATTTAAGTGTAAATTATGGTTATTCTAGACAGAAGAGTGTAGAAGTTACAGCTGTTTAAATTTAAAAGAAGTACAGACACTTTGTATGAGAGCTACGCTGAAAAGTGGACGTGGCTCACCCATTTTTGGCGAGGTTATATAGTAGTAGAATATAACTCTATGTGCCAAATATTGTTGTCCCAAGTAGTATATTATGTGAGTTATAGCAAGTTAAAGATTTTGAAAATTTCGAGGTTAGTCGCTTTGAATACTTGGTGTGGGCGTGGTTATTGATCAATCATGCCCAATATCAATCCCCTCCGTACCCTTGGATCATAGATTACTTATGCCAAATTTCATCGAAATAGCTCAATATTTACTCAAGTTATAGTGCGAACCAGCCAGGTGACAGACAGACGGACGGACGGACGGACGGACATCGTTAAATCGAAAATTTAAGCGACGTTGATCACGAATATATATCTATGTCTATATCTCCGGAGATTCCTTCAAGTGGACACAAACATCTGACCGAAATGAATATACCTTGCATATTGCATTATGCAGGGTATAATAATTATTTCATTATTAAAATAAACCAAAAAATTTACATATTTTAATGACTCGTTATTCTCTCCTACTGGAGAATAAGAATTTATTTTAATTGTGTGTTATGTAGGCTCGTAGGTAAGATCGCAATGAAAAATCATTGATACTCGAATGATCGGAATAATATCATCCCCAATAGTTGTGATCATCTTTGTCAATGTCATTATTATCATAATCACCATCACCATGATGTCCACCTATGTATAATGATCATTATCGTGCATGATTATCATCAACACCATACAAATTTTCATTGAAATAAGCTATACATACTACTTAGTTACATACTAGAATCCTGCACGATTGACTAGTGTACCGTACGAGTAGAGTACAAATACTCATGTTCACGATACAGCAATATATTTCGTTTATTCATTTATAGTACATTTATAAGTAATTTTGGTTGAATCATGACGAATACTCAATATGTTATGAGCAATAATTGTCATACGTGTTATTGCGTCGTATACGAACATTATACGACAAACTTAAGTTTGTCGAAGCACAAATTTTGGTGTGGTAAGAGGACAAGCACTATGTAACAAGTGACTTTTCTCGTTTTTACGTAAATGATAGAAAATTTATGATTATTATTCATCCGCATCCTATTCGGCAATACTTACATGAGTACAATTTTATTTATTCGAGCTGGACTCTGGTACTATGTACATACACTGTTCAATTTTGATTATGATTATGATTTTTATTATTATTATATTGTTGTTGTTGTTGTTGTTAACTATTATTTTAGCATCAATGTAATTGTGATGGTATCGCTATTTATATATTGTAGATATTTGCACGTACAAAAACCAGCAGTAACGGCGACGACGACAAACGCAACTTCGATAAACTTTTTTTTTTGTGCCATTGTTCATACAAAGTGCTGATGCTGGTTGCCATATAATTATACTTTTCACACAAAGAGTCAAGGGCAAAGGGATTTCGTTGGTAACACCCATAAGTAGAGGTGACAGATATGCAGAAGAATATTTATATTGTTGATCAGAATCACGATCAACTAGCTTTGTCTGTCTATTTGTACGTCTCTCGGTCTGTCTCTTTGTCTTTCAGCATATCTGTTCCCACAGAAATGGAAAAGTATATTTAATAGTGGACATAATCACGATCTGAGCTCAGCACAAGCAAGCAAATATGACATAGGCGCTACACAAAAATATGATTTTTTCGAAACTAGAACTTATGTGCCCATCTATCACAGTGTAGGGTATCTATGCTTCGCTATAGTCGTTTCGCACTTAATTTTTTCAAATTTCTTAATATGATTACGTACTTACATTCATCTATATTTTGTGGCGATTCGCATCATGTCTCAAGTGTATTACACATATCTGTTGTCCATTATTGGATTTTTGCTCAATCATCATCGTCATTATCACCGTGTGGACATACATCTTGTTTTGTATGAAAACGACCACAACAAAAATACATACACATCATATGTAATATCAAACAGGTCAACAAAAATTACAAATCTCACCTCGCAATAGCATATTGTAAACATATAGGCATGTGCATAAATAATAATATACGTCGTATTGACAAAAACGCAAAAAATGTGTAAATACAAAAGAAACATTGACACCGTTCGATGTGATCTGCGATTCCCACTTTGTATACTCAAATCAATTGACAACACCATCATAAGCGTCTACAAAATGTTGCAAGCAACACCCTCACACCTTGATTGCTGTCCTAACCTGTCCTTGCTATTTTATACTAAATAAAAATATAAACACAGTTGATGCCATCGTTTTTTTCATCTCAATTTACGATTATCTTTCGCATCCTTTTGTGTTATAACAAAAAAAAAACACCTCAATATGATGTACAAATTTTGACACTTTTGACAAATTACCTTAATATCCTTCGATAAAAAAAAAGAACGAAACAAACGAAAAAGCCATTTATTCGAATGGAAAACGTGTTGATTATCAACACCAAGATTGCAATCATCATCATCATCATCATCATCATCATCAGATGATAATCATTATTATGATTACATACAATTGAATATTGTCTGAATACGAGTATTCACTCATACAGAAAACAAAAAACAACAATCGAGCCAACATTGTATCGAAACAATGTATACGTATGGTATTTGCATGCATCCGATCGTCGATAGTTATCGTTGTCGCTGTCCGTTGTACATACGATGGGTTTAACTTGTATATTGCCATGCTAAATGCAATGGCATAATTTCGTTACTCCACACTATTCGATTTCATTTCCTTATGCCCTAAGCGTTTCCTTTGCTGATCGATACTCTCGTAAATATGTTTACTCTCGCAACACAGCTGCTATCAACGACTGTTGCATTCAGTATTTCACTTACATTTCATTCATATTCGTACATTATCAGGATTAGTGTGGTAGACATTATCAGAATATGCTTTTTTCTGGGCTGAAAGTTCATTTGGATACTTTTTGAAAAACTATTAAATAGGATTGAGAAATCTATTCCGCTGCTGACTAATAATTTGTTTCTAAATATATATACAATAGAAATACAGGATATTTAAATTTTTATAACCATTTTATGCCGTAGTAAATAGCCGTTGCTCAGTGGTTAGTGTGTTCGCCTTCTGATCTGTAGGTCGTGGTTCAATACCCGGCTGATGCATAACAAATTTTATATCGAAAAGATTTTTCTTTCGAATGGTACCCACCTGTCGGCAAGCAATTGGCAATTCTTCCGACAGTAACAACTTGCCATGTAAAAGCTTCTAAAAAGAACTCTGTGACAGAGCTCAGAAAAAGTGATGTCACAAGTGTTCTGCCGTTCGGAACCGGCTAAAATAAGTAGGTCCATTCTAATACTGTCCAAAATTTAAGACTCACAACAGTAATAGAAGAGAAGCTCGGCCAATGAGCCCTTTGGGGCTTTAAGTGCTACATATTTGTTTTTTTTTTTTAAATAGCGTCAAACGAGTTGGAAAATATATATTTAATCTCAGTTTTTTTTTTTTTTTTTGTGGAAATCCAGGAAACTTAAACCTTTGGAAACTTAAGAACCGTCTAGTGCATAAAAAAATCATATTCTAAAGATCCCAACAAATTTTTCGACTAGTCTAATCCACATATACTATGCTATTTATAGCATATACTTACATATATATTTTATGTTGCAAGTGCATAAAATAAAAACACAAAAGTTATGTTTGTCTCGAAGAGCTTTCCATATTGCACATCGACCATATACAAGAATATACATAGTATCGTACTCAATTGTTCTTGAATTATTCACCAACAGATTTAAAATTATGCTAGCAATTTATGAAATAGCAATTATTTATGATTGTCATATATATTTTTACTTGGTGCTATTATTTAGTATGTAATACTTTACTTTCAACAGAATTTATAGATTAAATTGAAAATTTAAATTTTACATGGTCGAGTCATCGTATGGGCAAAATATGGAGGAAAAAAAAAGAAGATTTGATTATCAACATAAACCCACAAATCGAATATTGTCCGAGCCATTCGTGAAATAGAACCAGAAACCCTCAACAAGTTCATGCAGAATTTGATTGATAGCAAAATATATTTTTGCTCATTTTAAAAATTTAAAAAAGACTATTTCTGGAGTGTTCACATAACACCGATCTTTCAAGAGGTGTCCAATTGACATCGTTTTAACAGTATGTAGATAGCACGATTACCGAACTTAGCGCTTATTTATTGTTTGATGGGTTGTGTGACATGGCGCGTACTATTCTAGAACCAAAAATCTTCAAAGGTAATGTCTTCAATCAGTCGGATCACAGGACGGGTACCATGAGTCTTGTTCATTAGCGGACCAAGCTGGGTGAATTATTTATTTCCCTCATAACTCTGTTTAATGGATGCAGTGATTGGACAACGCAGCGCTTACTTTGTAAATATGTTTCAATTATTTCCCAAGGTTGTTCAACCGGACTTGTGATTCAAACTGACATTCACGATTTTGAGCGAGAAAGATTTTTCAGTGTCAATCGATATAGAAATTTCTTTTTTCGTATGAATCAATAAAAAATTCCTATTTTGACACCGTGTGAAATAAAACGTATAATAACGGACGTGACATTACGGACGCTACAAATGTTTATTTTACAATATATAAAAAATGATATACACTGTATTTTCTCATTCACTTGATGACAATAGATAATCATAATCTATCTATAATAAATATATGTGAAATATACGGACTCACGCCCCGCATCTATCGACTCGGGAGTAGTATGAGCTATAGTGCTGAAATTTAGAATGAAGATAAGAAAATGACTAGAAGAGACACCTCCCATTTGACCAAATTAAATAAAATTATAAAATGAACTTTATTTAAAAAAGGACTGAGATGGTCGATCCATACGAGTACAATTAGATTCGTGTACCTTTTTATTCTTAGCCTATTTAGGAAGTTGAAAGAATCAGCAAATCTGTAAAAAAAAATTAGTACTGAAGTTGAAAAACTATACAGTTTAATAAATTACAATCTACCAGCTTAATTAATTTCATTTCAAGCAAAACCGAAACAAACAAAAAAAAAAACAAATTGTAACACCCACTAAAAAGTGATTGACTGTCTGAGAGTGAAAAAAACAGCCGAAAATTTCAAAAACCATTTAAATGATGAAATGCGACAAATGATGACTTTGTAGAAAAGATCATCACCATCACCATCATGAACGGCATCATCATAATCATCACATCAATGAAACGACAAAAATAAAATGACAATGAGAAAGAGTGAAAGAGAGAGAGAGAGAGCGATGAAAAAACTTATTATTAATGTTTTACATGGCGCCCATATTCTGTGGTCACATTGTCATGGTCGAATATCATATGTACATATTTTGACCAAATATGTATGTACCAATGTATGTACACATGTATAGCTACATGTATACAGAAACATATATGAGATTGCGGTGCGTATAATTTGAGACACGATCATCTGGAGATCCAATAAGATCAAAAGACATCGATGATGAAGAAAAGACGCATACGTCAATCGCTTTATGATTGAATATGAAATGGACACAAATGCAATGTAATGATGAGTACGAGTATATAATGTATAGAGTAATATGTAGGTATGTAATAGTAAGCAGTAGTAGTAGTTGTAGTTGTTGTTGTAGCAGATATCTAGTAGTTGGTTTTGTTAACAAAAATTTAATTTATTTTACAAAAACAACAACAACAACAACAACAACAACAACAATAGAAAAAAACAGAAACAGCAACAATCATAATAATAACAACTACGTGTAATCAGTAGATGATCGTTACAATAAATTTTTTTTTTCGATTTCAATACTATTGCTGTTGCTGTACATACATAGTTGTTGGTAAGAGAATGAACCAACAGCCGAGAGACAATACATTACACTGACATGTGACGAATGATTTTTTTTGCTTTGTTTGTTACAAGCGGTAGCAGTAGCAGCATTGGCGCTACTATCAAATACTATATATTGTTGTTATTTTGTTTTTTTTTTTTTGGTATTTGAATTTGAAGCGCCTTATTTTTTGAGATTATGTTGTGATTGTTGTTGTTCATCTTTTTATATTTATTTTTTATGAAGGATTGTGGTTTGATTTGGTGTAATTTGTAACGATTTTTTTAGGTGATGCATTATAATGAAGCTTGTTTTTATTTTTCATTTCACTGAGATACCATTTGTTCGTACTCGTAGTAGTGAAGCTTATGTTAATTAGTTTCTTTGTCTATTTAATTGAAGTTGGGAGGGTATGCCTTTTTTTATAGCTATTTATGATGATTTAGTTGCAAGTAATTAATCTGCTGTGCATCACGATGATGATGATTATGATTATAATGATTAATAATATGAAATTTACATCCGAATATTGTCTAGTCAATTTCAACATATTTAACGATTGAATTTATGACACAGTGAGAAAAAGTAAGGCAATGAGGAGGAGCAACTTATATGAATCACCGTGAATTTCATCTGTCTCTACATATTTATTACCTAGTAACTAACTAGAACATCTAGTGAATGGAGATAGCCTTGGGTTGACAATTTTTGTTGACACTCTGTCACCGATCAAGACGGATTTTGAACTGCCTCACGAACATCAACTTTGGAAAATAGTTCGCTTTTTGGCGTTTGTTTTATTATTTAATCATTATATCTCACCTGTAGAGAGATAGAGACCGATTCCTATAAAATAAACTTTTCTATCATTTCCCCCAAAGGTACTTGCCTCCTATAAGAAGCCTAATATAGCTGATCGAAGTCAAATATAATCTGCATGAATAACACAGTAATACCGTATTTTTGGGGGCGGAATGATCCTAACTTAGAATGAAATACCTAGACCCATATAGTAAAACTTCCAATTCTTTTTGCATTCTCAGGCCAACTTTTTTTTTAGGGTCATATGTCGAAAAATTGGTTAAATTTTATATCGGAGCAAAATATATAGTTTGCGTAGATATAGTAAAATTTCACAAGAAAGGTTCGTTTTGAGCCCTTTTTAAGAAAGTCTGAATAAAGTGGCATTTGGGGAGTCGCTCGGTTGTTGAAATGTTTTAGAAAATTATTCGCCGGAAAATTTCACTAGGCGTATTCTCAGGACATAAAAGTCTACAGAAAATAAAAAAACAAATATATCCCATCAAAATATTTTATTTTTTAAACAATACATTCTTTTATAATTTATTCATAAAAATAACTCTAGCTCTTTTCGAGGGTGATGGTTCGGAACTTGGGACGTTGGTATCGTAGTCATCGCTATCATCAAAATCGGAATCACACTGCTGGCCTTACTACTTCCTCTTCAAATTCTTCATGATCATAGGTTGTGACTTAAAGGTCACCGCAATGCTTTGTGGTCTTCAAAGTGGCTATGTAAAATATATGTGCGAGGGCGGTCCCAGAACTACCCGACCTAACAAATTTAGGCGAAATGTTATTTATTTCTCAATATAATCCCTTTTAGCTCTATACACTTTTCCCAGCGATATTCTATAGCAACGATGCCCTATTGTGAGCAAACGCGACACCTATCTTGCACACAGCTTTTTCATCTCCAAATTCTTGGTCAATGTAGGATGTATAGCACTTTTTGAAATGCCTGTAATTTCGCCTAGATCACGCACCTTCAGCCGGCGATTATCCAATACCATTTTGTGGATTTTCTGGGGTGGCCACCTTAATTGGTCGACCACTACGGTGTTCGTCTTGGCAGCTCGTACGACCTCGTTTAAACTCGGCCACCCAATATTTTATGGTCTGAAACAATGGAGCAGACCCCCCCAGAGTAGAATCTAGTTCGGATTTAATATTCGTTGGACTGAGGCCTTTCAAATGAAAGTATTGAATTACATAACGGTTACCAATTTTTTCCATGTTTACAAATTCACTGAGGTCGTTAACTTTCGATGGCTCCAAAAAAATACTAAACAACGTGGCGCTTTGAAACTTAAAACGTAATTTTTTTCAAACTACTACTCCAAATACATGTCAGGTCGGGTAGTTCTGTGACCGCACTCGTACTTTATGTGCGATTAAGATACACGATTTGTTAAAAAATATTGTAATATAAGTGGTAAACTAACTAACAAATGCAGATTCTAAATTTAGCTCACAATCACCATCACCATCAAACATTGAACACATGATAATTTTTCTTTTAAAACAGTCGAACTTCATCTAACATTTACATCGACTGATTTCCTTTACAAATTTGATGTAAACTTCCTACTCTATGCATGTATATAAAGAAAAACCAACATACAAAATAGTTTACATTGATTAAGTTACAAGTCATAAATGGCATAAATGTGCAAAACTCTCAAGACCGTATACAATAATACAAAATGCCTCAATATTGACATGAAAATATTCATATTACTTACTATATTATATAGTTATTATATGATGGTACTATGTAATACCAGCATATCGTAAATAACAGAATATCTATAGGCTGATGAGGCTGAACAAATTGATGCCAACTGTTTTCAACTATAATTATTTAAAAAAAAACAACATTTAGTATCACAGTAAAAGAACACAGAACACAATGATGTTGCTGACGCCATCAATTGGAAATTTGGAATATATATATGTGAAATATTTCATTAAAATTACCCGTTTAAATTGGTAAAACGCCAATTTCATGGACTTGCACAAAATAACTTGATCCGCGCACTCATACTCATACGAGCAGATATATGTATGTATGTAAGACAAAGCCAAGTGAAGCGTAGCACATATAAAATTACTTATGTGGCCTAAAAGGACATCACACCCTTAGAGCATGTCATCACATAAATTCATATTTCGAATACACGCCTACCATTAACACACAGCCACATGAAAAAAGACTAACAAACAAAACTAACAATTATCGAAATGTGGACATTTAAATGCTGCAAATGGACTTATTGTAATTGTGAATGGGTGCGAACGAGTGTATTGGTCGTCGAAGAAATCAGCTGCCGGACATAAATGAATCTGGTTTTAGTTACCAAAGAAATGCACGCAAGGAATAAAGAACAAATACGTAGGTAGTCTTGTAGGAAAAAGAGAAAGAATGAATATCAAAAAAGATGCATTTATAATGGACTGAAATGGTTAAATTTTAATTTTATTTCATTTCATTTTATCTTCTATCTTTAACCAAACATATGCGTGAACGGACATAAATAATTGTCGCCAGTGCCGCTTCTATTGCTGCTGCTACGTAGCCATTCTAACTGCTTCTAAATTGTCCACACTGTGAAAGCGAATGATAACCCTTGTGAAATGTCCTATCCATTCTAGAGCTGGATTACGGCAAAAGGGGAAAAGCAATATGTTGGTAAACCTCTTATTATTGGGTGTAATAAATTCGCGTTTCTTTGAGTGTTTTCTTCTTTATACGCGTATGCTTCTATGTATGTATCTATGTATTTATGTATGTTGTGTATATAGCCTGTAATTTGGACGGCAATTATCTAGCGATAAAAGTCAAAAGGAGTTTCTTACTATGACAGCAACTACTCATAGTCATACTCTTATATGTATAGTAAGTCTGTACTATACGTACGCTATGTATAACCATGCCACACTACACTTCACTTAGAAGTCATCCCCATTTGTGATATGTATTGACTAACAAAGCCATTATGATCATAAATGCAAGTTTTTTCGTTTAAAATGTTTAAAATTATTAAAATGAAGAATGAAGGGGGACATACGATGTACATATATGTATAAATATGTAATCGCACTTTACATGAAATAGCAAAGAAGACAGCATCAAGGTAAAAAGAGGCATGTGATGAAATATTGCCCATATTATAAGATGGCTAAGGCGTTAATTTGTAACTCAATTGTAATTTCTATGTTATTTCTGTTTTTTTTTTCTTTTTAATCATGTGTGATTTTTTAAAAGGTAAATTAAAGAAGTTGAACATAGAAATTTGAAAGGAATTATTGTTATTCCATGCAATTATACACATGTTAAAGTACTATAAAGCTTAAGCGATCTTATGACAAGAATATTTCAAACAGCATTATAAAACGTTAACAAACTCGTAAGAACCTTAAAATAATTAAGGTTCTTAAAGGCAAATAATCAATGTGTTTTCTTCATAATTTCTCATCTGAAAGGATTTATATCCTTTTGCTAAGTTTGTAAAGTGCAAGTCCCCAAAAGTGCCTACAGCTATATTAATTTTATTTCGTTCTTATACTTGAAATATATTTTTCTCTTCAATCTTAGGAAATGTATTACGAATAATGAGGTATTATGAAATTGTTTATGTCCAAAGCTAGGTGAGGCCACCTGAAGTCATTTTTATTTATTATTTAAAACAATAGTTTTTAACAAAAATCATTAATCCATAATTTATTATACATAATCATTATTAGGGACATATTGTATGTTGAATCCAAAAATATAGTCAATAATTTAGAAAATATGACAGTTTTTCGGATTTCGAAAATTTCGAATTTTATATTTATTTCCTTAATTCTAAATTCTGAAATTACGAAATATCTAGAAAAATATCCTACATTACAAATTTTTGGATTTTATCTTCGAATTCAATGTACGTAAGTACGTAAGAAATCACTAATATATTGATCATAGACCATTTGGAAATTATTAAATTCACTTAGTTCGTAATGTTTCTGTTGTTTATTTCTAGTCTACGATGATATTACTACACGCTGTGTGATATTTTGAGTTTTATATTTTGAAAATGAATTTAAAATAATTGTGCTTTTTATACGCGAGCAATACGAGGGCGGACCCAGAACTACCCGACCTGACATATAGATGGCGGCAGTAGTTTGAAAAAAAATTCCTTTGGTGAAAAGTGGCAATATTATAAAACATATGTTTGAAATTCTAAGGCGCCACGTTGTTTAGTATATTTTGTGGAGCCATCGAAAGTTAACGACCTCAGTGAATTTGTAAACATGGAAAAAATTGGTTACCGTTATGTAATTCAATACTTTCTTTTGAAAGGTCTCAGTCCAAGGAATATTAAATCCGAACTAGATTCTACTCTGGGGGAGTCTGCTCCTACGCTTACGACCATAAAATATTGGGTGACAATGTTTAAATGAGGTCATACGAGCTGCCAAGACGAACACCATAGTGGTCGACCAATTGAGGTGGCCAGAAACAGTTGAGAAAATCCACAAAATGGTATTGGATGATCGCCGGCTGAAGGTGCGTGAGCTAGGTGAAATTACAAACATTTCAAAAAGTGCTAAACATCGTAAGTTGACCAAAAATTTGGAGATGAAAAAGCTGTGTGCAGAATGGTTGCCGCGTTTGCTCACAATAGAACAGAAACAACGTCATGAAGATGTTTCTATAGAGTGTTTGGCGATGTTTCACAGTAATAAAGCCGAGTTTTTTCGCCGATTCGTAACCATGGATGAGACATGGGTCCACCACCTTACACCTGAGACAAAGGAACAGTCAAAACAGTGGACTGATAGGGTAGAATCGTGTGCAAAGAAGGCGAAGACAGTTCCATCTGCAGGCAAGGCCCATCGAACTTAATATTTAAGCCCTTTTGAAAATTGTTGACAAAATCCGCAATAATTCTGATATTTGAGAAAGGATATGTGCATATTGTAGAAAACCTGCGACGAAGATGAGCTATAATAATAACTTAAAAGGGACTTTAATTCGTTTACGCCCTTTTTTATTGTATGTCGAAATATATAAAATTGCATATATATTGTATATATGAGTATACTAAAATAAAAATGTGTTTGCTGCAAAATAAAATCGTTGATATCCCTTCAAGGATATATAATTTTTCCAAGTTATCCATCAAACTTCAAAGTTGTGATAATGTGCCCATTTCGATTGTTTCGATGGTGTCAAGATGCTCATAAGGTAAGCGCGTAATTATAGGAAGATACTTAGCATAGAAAGTACTTTCATATTTTGTAGCATCCGTACCGCAACGTATCTTGAGATAAACTTTCGCTTGAATAAAATTTTTCGCTTAAACTTCGGAGCCCAAGGTGGGGTTATTTTAACCTCCGCCATTCCCTCAGTAGCTGTGCGCCATCGGCGTGTGCAGTTGTATGCAAATCGTCTATACATACCCTCTGGAAAATCCAATTACTTAGTGGAGAGTAAATAGAACGTTTAGAAAATGATGGATAGAATTTTAGAATTTTATTTCTTTATAGAGTAGCATATATAATCATTAATATTTATTATTCAGATCCAAAATCTCATTAACTCAAGGCTAACATTTGGTCATGATGAGTACTCGCAGTATGCTATAGATCTATAGGTGTATACATACAATGCTGTAATGTCGTAAGAGCCACCTATAAATAATATTTAAGCTATTGTCTCCAATGATTGCCATATGTTGGACAATCATAGAAATCTTCGTATAAAAAATTATTTATTATATTATTCGAAAGGGCAGAAATATTTTCGTATTAATCCAAAACAATGGTGAATGCTGCCGATTGACCAACAGCTAGTAAGTAGCATATGGTGCTTTGTTTATGTTGTTGTTGTTGTTGTTGTACACTATATACTCATACCATGGCAGTCATGGCATGAACATCGCAATCATTAGAAATAAACGGATCGCCGCCACACATTAACTGGACATATAGGAAGGCACAATTCACTTTTTCATCTTTCTAAAATTCGATTTTCACTTTTTTTTTTATTTTTTGACAGTGTGTCTATTTGCGGTGTGCATACGCATGTATTTTACATATCTGTGTACGCATGTTCATATGTGACAGGCGTTACCAATTTTTGAAATTTAACATTTAATTGCTTTAATTACATGTTTTACATTGAATTTATTACGATGGCTAGCAACGATGATGAAAATTCATTAAATTTAACAACAACAACAACAACAACAACAACAACAACAGCAGCAACCAAAAAGGAAAGCCATAAAAATTGAAAATTAGAAAAATTAGAAAGAAACCACCACAGATGAATGAGTAGCAGCAGCAGTAGCAACAATATAGGTACGTATAAGATAGTTGATGATTGTAGTTGAGGTCAAAATGGCCGTGTCAACAATTGCGTGTGGTCAATCGAAGATCGATAATAATGTTGGCTTGCTGTGCTATTCTACACACACACACACATACACACACACACGCATTTTGGACATCTACTTAGCAGTAGGAACGTTGTCTCAATAGACTACGGTGACCACAGGATTTAATCGATGTACACGTATTGTCTTCCGCATCTGTTTGAAAATGAGCAATTTCCACAATGAAAAATACAATGAAGAATGCAATAAGAACAACAACAACAAATGCAAATGTATAGAAAAATGTAATCAACAGTCATAGCCCGAAATATGTATGTCCTATACTATGGCATGACTTCTACATACTCCTCATGATGGCAATGGCGGTAGTGATAGTGGTGGCGATCTTATGAGACTTTTTTCATGTACATATCATGACCAACAGCAGCAGCAGCAGCAGCGGTGACCTTAACATGACCCTTGTCATCAATTTGTTGAATTACTGGTTGCTGTTATTATTATTATTATTATTATTATTGTTGTTGTTGTTGTTGCTGTTGTAGTTGCTGTATAGGTAAACTGCCATTGCCACTGCCAACACTTATTTTAACGCGACGTCAACGACAGCACTGTTGCTTGCTGTCTGTTTAAATTTGCAATTTCGCATCATAATACACATGTTTGAAGCCGCAAGGCAACCAACTTCTTTGTTGTTGTTGTTGTTGATCTTCATCAACTCATCTCTTCTTCTTCTTCTACTACTTTTGAATATCTTGTGATATTTATTTTACAATATATTTATTATTTCTTGTGTTGTCTTAATGCGTTGGATGGTGTTGGCTTTGACCGTGATGCTGTATGTTCACTTTAAAGCAACAAATGCACCACGAACAACAGTAATACCATACAACACATCGAAAGCAAGTGCCAAACAAGTACATAAGATATACACGATCTTTGACTTGTCAGATAATCGTATATCTACATTTGTGCATACATATATATATACAGGGTGGAGCAAAAAATTGTACATAAACGTACGTATGTTTATATGTTTAATAAAATTATGTAAAAATGTATAACATAAAACCATATTTGACATGAAACCTTCACGAAGCTCTTGTGGTAGTTTCAGAAATTCCAAAGCATTTGGCTGCAAATTGATCATATACCTACTAGAATTTGCCTAAGTCACATTAATCAAATATTGGTGAAAATAAACTCTATCACAGAGTCTCGCTGGAATTTGTTATGTTATCTTCCATTTTGTATGAAAGCACCTTTAAGGGATTGAGATAAGAAGAAATATTGGTAAACAAAAATGAATGGGGATTGGTGATATATTTGATACTTATAGAAGCTCTTAGAGAGCGGTGTGAGCTAATTTTATTTAAATATCAATTTTGTGATGGAGCATGTTCTGGTAAAATATTGAGAAGGAAAAATTAAAGGGGTAAGGCTTACATTTTATCATTCCAGGGGCGATCCCTGACTCCAGGTAACTCCTGAATGGCTATTGGGTTCGTTATCAAGTGGCCTCCCATTTGTTTGAATTTTTACTTCGAATCGGTACCATTTTCCTCATCCAACCACTATCACTATTAAGACGAGCAAAATATTGAACACAATCATTTTCGTCACCCAGTATATATGGGGATGACTGAGTGTGCACCACCTTGTGGCATATTATTTACATTCGATTTTACACATATCCTTACAATTTTGATATGATTTTGGAAAAAAATAATTACAGAAAATATTGATTCCAATTACATTCGAATTGGTAATAAAATATTAATATTAATAATAATAATATTGTCATATAATAAAACACGTTGTACTACAAAATGTGCTACAAAGCGTATATCTAACCTGATTATGCTCAAAAGTCCTATTAAAAAGTTTACATTCAAAATCTCTCAGTCACAATGCAAACTGCTGCTGACAATGAGTACCCTTTGGCTATTCTCTCTCTCTCTCTCTCTCTCTCTCTTTCATTTCGTCAATATTAGACATTTGTGCACAAGTGCAGGACGCTTGTGGCTACAAATTTCCAGCCAGCTTCATATTTCGCATAGAACGTGCATTTCAAAATAAATATATTTATAAATAAGTGAACATGTATCCAACTGCAGCAAAACATTAACAAACCAACAAAAAATAAAAATGTATTATAATAAATAAAGTAAAAACCAAAACAAAAGCGAAAGATAACAAAGAAATACTTATGCCAGTGGCGACACGTTCGTCCGCCACTTCTAAATAGTTGGTTATGACGTATTATAGGCAAACACATAGACATGCGGACGCACAGTAAGATGGCTATATAAATTTGTAGACTCACAAATAGCCTTGCTGCTTCCAGAGTCCGCTACAAAATATATATATTTGCAAAGGGAGGCGAATGATTTGAGTTTATGGAAGTACCGAAGGGTGGCCAAATTATGATTTCAACATTAGCATAAAATCTGTTTCAGTTTGCATTCTAATCGAGCGATATACTTTTGTCTCACGCAGCTCATGATCTTTAGTTACTGACAGTAGCGAAGAAGCATGACAAAGTTAAACTTGAAAATTGAAAAATTGTTGTCCTTATTTCAAAAATTTTTGCAATATTCATTTTTTGAACTTTACCCCCCTTTTAGACAGGTCTAACTAAAACATGGATCCATTTTTTCCTTTTTGCTATTACTGTTGTTGGGGAAATGTATATAGCTACTATACTAAGCTTGTTAGTAATATTGCTTCTGCTATTCTTGCTATTGCATTCAAGCACCTGACTACAGAATCTTCAGCTGCTATTGCAGCCGTATTTAGTTTCCGCATAAAACGATGACTTTTTCCACTACTGTCGAATGAAATGTCTGTATGACTGTATTGCAACTACATATGCCTACCACCTAAGTATTGATGTTGCAATTGCATTTGCAGTGGCCGCTGGTTGATGTTATTGTATTATATATGCTGCAATTGCCGTTTGCCGCCTGCCAGCTAAAAATTGACTTTCAGCATATCAATGACTAAAGCAATGAACAAATTCATTCGCATTGCATAATAAAAATATTGTAATATCCAACTTCCGGAATTGTTGTTACTTCTTATAACCAACGACTAGGTGAAGTACTTACACATATATATATATATATATATATATATATGTATATATATTTGTAACAGGCACACGGCAAAATGGCCAATAATAGTTGAGCTTAATATTCTATATGTAAAAACAAAACAAGAAAAGACTTGTACAAGTAATATTCTGTATTATCTTTTGTTGAATGGAAAATTGAGTTTATTGTTTGTCAATTATTTTTTGAAATATTGTACATTTTTTCTTATTTTGTTCTAAGTATAATATTAAGTATACAGAAATGAGACAGCAATGGGACGTCTTCTCAATACCCATCGCCACGATGATTATATAAGATAAGAGAAGTAGTGTGTTCTGAATATTATTAAAACTTGCAGCACTTGACATTTAATCCTTTCATGTCGCCATTAATCAAAAATATAAAATTAGTTATACAAATAAATAACAAAGACCTAAATAGCTCTAAATAGCTAGTGTACGAAGAAGAGTGGAAGGGAGAGAAAAAATTATGAATCACTAGGATATAGAGATGATCATGCCCACCGAAACACGACTAGTTTATGTTGGTGAGAAAGGTTTTCTTTTTTTAAAGCTTCGTTACTTTTTTATCTGGCCATTACAATCAGGTATACCAGTACTTGGTTCATCCATCGAAAATTTGGTCTTCGTTTTTCCCTTCTTTAGCGAGTTTCGAATGTAACACCTTCCGAATATAATATATTCTCTATGATCAAGTCAGCGCAGCCGATGAATTTTGATTCGTCTACCTATATCAATATCGACATACAAAGTGTCCAGACGCCTACGCCATATACAATATAACGACAGGGACAACGAGAAACGTGTCTTCGCTGATATCTTCAGCATACGCCAATAGTATCATTAGATGGATGATTAGATGGTCACACGATAGCGAATCACCTTGTCTGAGACCTGAGAGGTGCTTCCCTATTTTCATTGCACAAGAGTATATAGTGTTAAATAGTGTCATTCTGCAAAGACGCAGAACTTTTGCAGGAATACCGAATTTACTTAAATATTATTGTGTACAGGTAACCCCTAAATGGCAGAGGATTTAAAAGCAACAAATAAGTGGTGTGTGTCGTTCTATTTTTCATGGGCCTTAAGGAAAATCTAGTTTCGAGATGCTGTGAATGCTTATTCTAACGCAGTTAGCGCATATGGAGGGGCCTCCTTTCATATGGGACAGAGAAGACTGATACTACAATCGTTGGGCATGGGTTCGTTTTACTATATAACGCATATGTGCCTGGAGATAGGCTGTTATCGTCTTCGGTCATAAACAATTCGACAGGCAAACTATTAGCAGCTGCAGTTTTGTTGATTTAAACTGATTTAGACTGTGTTGACTTTCTAATTATCGGGTGATGGAACATCAACATTATCATCTGTGTTTGTAGCAAAATTGTTCATAATTTCGCCATTCAATAACTTGGAGAAGTGTTCCCACACACTGGATTCAGTACAATTCAGACATTTGTAACCAGATTCCCAATTTCGTCTCAACTGGATGAGGTTGAAGCTAACAAATTATAAATAATTATTGTTAATTCTGTTGACAATAAAAATTTGCATTACAACAGAAATTAAAAATAAAATACAAAATCGTAAGGGTTATGAGTATATCAGTGTTCTATAGTATATCGTCCTTTCGGAAAAAATTACGCAAGCACATTCTCAACAAAAAATATGCATTCCCAGCTTCGTTTCATAGAACAATCGCAACGATCTTTCTGATATAACCAGAAGTTATGGGACTTTTACATAGAGCATTCTTCGATGAGAATGCTATCTATCACATTTTTACCAATTGAATTGGATGAAGTGGGCTTAGAAAATATGTGAGCGAAACAATAATCCATTATAATTGCACACAAAATACATATTTATTCAAATGATCGTCGGAACGCCTATCACCGATGCTATATAAAAAGCAAACCCTTTTCCATTAAGCCTAAGACTACTCCAAAGTTGAAAAACCAAAATTGTATGTGTGTATTTTTCATTAACTAATCTTAATCATAATGCTCTTATACACTTTTTTGAAAGTTTTGCAATAAAACCCAAAAAATTGTACGAATAACTTTTACAAATAATTGTAAATAAAAGTAGGTACACCCGTTGCTACCCGTATTTAAAAGAGCAGAACTTGAAGTACCTATTTGTTTAAATAATATATTAATAACAATAATGAATATTATTATAACTACATACCTACTTATTTTGTGGTATAACGGTCAATGTGATTGTTTTACACGCACAAAAATTAATAAAGTGTTGTTTAGCGGTTCTAACTGAGAAATAAGAAATTATCGAATGATAAAGTACCATAGTAAGGGTTGTTCATATTTTAGAGACTTATCTCCAGCGCCATAAGAAATTCCCTCAAACCTCCCTCTAGAAGGTGTAAATATTGGCATTCAATTTAACCCTTGACCTGGGTAATACATATATGAAAATTCTATATATGAGGGTATATGGAATTGTACCTAATTTACCATTCAAATAGACTTAATTACAAGTGAATTGCAAAATAAAAATGTAGTTTAACAAATTGATGTCAATGCTTGAAAAACCTTTTTATATTTATCTTAATAAAGTTCACTAACATTTCACAGCAAGTGTAAAAACAATCATAAGTAAGTGGCACCCTTTCCATGTGCTTCTAACACTAACGAGTTAACAAGAAGAAACAAAAGTAGTAGAGGAAAAAGCAGAAGAAAAAGCCATGACACCAAATAGAAAGGGACCAAATGGGCGAACTAAAATGTGAATATGTAAATTTGAATGTGCAACATTTACTGCCACACCCAACAAAACTGTGAAATGTGACTATTTTTTTTTTGTGTTTTAGCAAATAATGATTTTCGTTAATATTGTTTACTATTGCTAAACTTTTTATTTTGTCTGCTTGTTGTCTGCTTAACCAAAAAAAAAAAAATATGCTTAACTATTCGAGTTTACATATACACATTATACTTGACCTTATATATATGTACGTTAACTATATAATAAAAATCAGTTAGTTAGTCATTTGAAATGTCCAACCATTTATGCTTCTGCTCTTTTTCTTCATTTTTCTGACATATGGTGGTATACTTATGTAGGGTCTTTTTTTTTTGGAAGGTATATACATAATGCATAGTTTCATACACACACATACACATGCATATAGTACATATAGATAATCGTAGTGGCATGTATCTGCTTTATTTCCGTCAATCACATGTAAATTATCGAAAGATTAATCGTTTATTTCGGAATTTTGTTTGATGTTGTTTTGCTTTTATTGCCATAGTCACAACTGCTGCTGTTGCGGCTTGTGTACATTTACTCATTCACTGACTTTGCTAATACCAAAATACGAGCATCTCATACGTGTGTGTGTGTGTGTGTGTGTGTCTTTCTTCTATGCAATAAGTTTGTATGTTCGTCGTCGTGTGACTTTGTTGGCTATTGTCCATCGCTGCTGTTGTGCTTTCTATTGGAAGATGGGTTTTGTGAATGCGTTTTTTGTTGCTATTACTGCCGTTACTGTTGTTGGCAATATGACACATGAATGAATTGTATGTACACTATTCTCTTCTACCATATGCCTAAGTATTCAAAAAGGTATGCAAACGCACACACTCCAAACGTACATGTATCGTCCCATCAGCTACCATTGACTTTGCCTTTACGCTTTGCGTATTATTCAGTTCATTTGTCCATCTTGTCCGTCTATTCATACTCTACATTCATATACAGCAGCTATCCATTAGTTCGTCAACTTAAAAGTGAAGAGAAAAAGAAATAAAAAAAGAAATGAAAAATAAAGAAACATTCTCTTCGTCCAAAGCAATGCAAAACCAAATTAAACTCAGACTGAATAAGTGAATGGACACAATTTGAATTAATGACTTTTTCAACGCTTGATCATGCTAGTGATATTGAATTCTTATTCACTCTATCTCTCTGTCATTCTTTCTTTCTTTCATTCTTTCCCATTTCATAACTGCTTCTATGTACTACTGCTTTTATTCACATCTTATTATTTCAATGATCTTTGCATCAGTTCATTACATATATTGGGGAAAAAGTGATGTTTGCCTAGGTGAGCGACATGTAGTTTTGTTGATTTTGACATTAAAAGAGTTGGTAAATACATATGTACATATGAACATATATTCTAGAAAAATGGACATAACATTTTCAAGCAATTGCTTCTTGTTTAGAAATTGAGTTGAGCTTCTAACATCGAATTGACTTAGATTTATGATCAATTTACTCTGCGATCATTCTACATTTTCTCTCTCATTTTTTTTTTGTCGGTAAGTGTTGTCATGGGAATTTCTTATTGCACTTGCGACCTCACCGGAATGAGATGCCATCTTGTATAATACATATGTATGTTACAAGGGACATGCAACTCATTTGTTTGTATTTAACCGCGATCTTATCTTTATTTGGGTATAAGTTGAATTCTGTCTATTGTGATGGTTGCGTTGGCGCCATTGATATTTTGTTAATAATTTGTCACAATTGTGTCATCAAGAGACTGGTCGACAGTTCCACCAACATCAATAATAAAATGTTGTATGTCATGTTGCAATTAGGGATTTAGATCTAAGACTTTGTACAACATTCTTTCAGTTTCTTTATTCGTTTTGTTTATTTTGGTATTGTACTATAAGATGTGTTGAGATTTTCTGATGTAAATGAATCAGATAAGGACGATGTGACAAAATAATTAGAAAGTCATCATCATTTAAAATAGCATGTCATCGCTAGGAATATATAAAGGTTTTCCACTTACATTTAATGATGCGATTATTAGTTAAGACCATAATTGAGCTTAGGTTATGCTGAATATTGTGATTACTTAAATTTATTTTAATTTTGTTAAGTCAGGCAGGTACATATATGCCTCTCTTTATGACTCCCAAGGATGTGTGAAGAAAATCCACATCTACACTAACTCATAAGATTGATCATTAAACTCAATATTGATATGAGAATAGCATATGAAAATAATAAGGACATATTGACAACTTAGCACTACTTAACTAACTTGCATTTAATGATATTGGATTTTATTGCTTTGATTGTTGTCTGGCGATCGGTAAATATAGCTGATAGATTGCTACTTTACATATTTCCATAATGTGTGTAGTTGATGAGACTCCCTTATTGCTAGATTTTTTGCTTGGAAAACCATGGCTGCAACCTAATCATATCATATAGATTGATCTATTGCTTGATTATTGATCTTGAATATATCTTTGCAATTTTAGTATAAGAAGATCTATTATTTCCTTTGTGTGGGTGCCGTAGCTCAGTGGTTAGTGTGTTGGCCTTCTGATCTGTAGGTCGTGGGTTCAATCTCCGGCTGAAGCACAACCAATTTTATATCGAAAAGATTTTTCTTTCGAACGGTAACCACCTGTTGGGAAGCAATCGAAAAACTTCAAAAAGAACTCTGTGACAAAGCTTAGAAAAAGTGATGTCGCAAGAGTTCTACCGTTCGGAACCGGCTAAAAATAAGGAGGTCCCTTTAACACGCACAACAGTAATGTGGCTTTAAGTGCTACATAATTATTTATTTTTTATTGTTTCATTTAACGTGGAATTTGGTATTGTGCTTAAGTAAGACTCTATTGGACCAAGCCGCGCTGATTTTTTTCTCTTCGAAATTATTTTTATACATACTAACCCCCTATATTTATCTGCTCTCCATCTTTCTTCTCATCCACCGCTTCCAGCGTGCCACTAAAGAGCTAAAAGGACTAATTTGTACCACCCAAGCTATTTTCAACATTATTTATCCTATATCACATCCGGTCTTCACACCTTAGGTAGGCTTCCGTAGAAAATGAACTTAGAAGCATTTGAAATACTATAAATATTCGTTTAACCGACCTACATTCCCCAAACATCCTATTTCTAGTACTTAGTGACCTGTCCAAAAAACATTTATATTCTTGCAATTTGATAAGATCTTAAACAAGAAATCACCAGCATTTCTCTTCGAATTGGTAAAGAAATCTTTTCGATTGGGCCATTGGGACAACATATGGAATCCACAGGCATTAGTGGCTAAAAGAAGATGTTGATAATGCAAAGCATTTTCTCTGTGTTTGTCCTGTCTTCGACAGAATGAGATGGCGCATATTAGAGTCAGATGTACTGAGGATGGACGTCATATATTCCTTATTATTAAACACACTTCTGAGACCCTTATGGATATAATTGCCTAAGGACCAGAGGAAATTACCTTCTACGGTGTTCTCCGAACTATTCGCTTCTATAGATGTACACATCTAAGGTGCTCTTGTGTTTGTATGCACATTGTGCCTCTCAGCCGGTTGCCATTTAAAATGACATTCTTCATGTGTACGTCGGTAGAAGGAAAATATAGTAAAATATCTTCTTATTTTTCTTCTTTTTCGCTCTTCATTCCCATATAGCCATTCATTTGACTTTGTTAATACTGATGTGAACGATTGAATCAGAGTTAATTACGTGCATTATATATGTATGTACCTATATACATAAACGTATATTGCCAATAGCAATATTAAACTAAGAAAAAATTTGTTAGTTGCAGTGATATTGATGAGACCACTTTAATATTCCACAACATCAATCTAGCGCTGTTATTGCTTGATTATTAAACGCATTCGTTAGTTCGTTTATTATTGCTTTTTTCATTATTTCACCGTTGTTGTTGTTTTTTTTTTTGCTCTTTTTCGTTTGCTCCTCACTTTTCTATTTGCCGCATTAGTTAACGCCTATTTTCTTCCACGCCCCAATTAATGTCGATTTGTCCAACAGACATACAATTCCAAAATTGAAATATTGTTTTTGTGCTTTTGGAAGTGGATTGTGCTGTGTGAATTGTTTTGATTTGAATTGGAATGGAATTTACTTATGTACAATATACATTAGACAGGATCAAATTATGCGTAATATACACAATGTTGAATTTACGAACGATACAAAACAAAACTGCAAATGAAATTATAAGAAACACAATTAAAAAAGTTTATTAATAAAAAAATGGACATAATTTTTATAGGAAAAAAATTTTTTCACACTAATAATAATAATTCCATTTCATCAAATTGAATAATTTCTAATAGCATTTGCAAATACAAACAATTTGACATACCCTAATGTAAATACAGCATACTCACTCAATGTTTGTTGACTGGACTAGCGACTGACTTGACTTAGCTTAGCCTACAATTTTGTCATTAGATTTAATGGTTTAACAGCATCAGCATCAGCAGCAACACCACCAACAAGAACAATAACAACAATCAACCGCTGCGTTTAACACTGTGATGTGATGTGGAGTGGTGTTGTGCTATGTATCATACGTTGAATGTGCTCATACGCATCTATTAGTTGTTAGTGTATGGGTAAAGGTTTAGAGGCAAATTCATTTAATAGCATTTCAACATTAATTTCGCTCGGTTCCCATAATTCAAAATCACATCGAAAACTATTTATTGTGATTACTTCTTGTCATTTTTTCACTGATGCGATCAATCAAGACACATCACAGGCAACAACAACAAATACGAATACAGTACAACATTTTCTATTGACCTAAGACTGAGACTGTGAAGATCAAAGGGAATTTATATGGGATACATATACGAGTATTTGTATGTATGTATGATGATTTAACTTCTGTTATGTACATATAAATATGACAGCCAATATAAAGTGTACGAATATCTGTATGATTACATATAAGTATGTACGCATGTAAGATTTGTATGTAAGTTTATATAATTTTTGTTTGTTTGTTTCGTTTTAGCCTTTCTTAGCTGTTTTAAATAAATTATTGATTTTACGCAGTTTTTAAGACATGTGCACGAGTAGGTGTTCGAAGTGTTTAATTAAAAATGATTTTATGTATTGTACAATATATCAGTGAGTTGTAAAAGGTAAAGCGACAAAGAGTGATGAGTATCCAGCAATTACTCATATTTCGTTTTTTTATTTAATAAATATGTGCCTTTACTACGTTTCGCTAATTTCGAGTAGTACGTTAGAGACCTGGAAGATTTCTGAGTGAGAGTTTCCTATTTTCGCATACCATAGAATTTCGCTTTTCGAGAAGTAAAGCACTGACCAATTAAACTTTTGTCCTTTCTATCTCTTCCACCTAGAGAAATTGACGTTGGCATTTTCATAAAACTGGCTTACAGCGTTTTTCGGATGCCATTAGAAAGGCAAAATATATGAATGACATTTATTTTTTATTCCAATATTTCCCCCAACATTTTCACCCCGAATCCTCCAACTCTTAAAAGGGTTTCCATACAGCTGTGCAACTTTTTGTCGATTTTTAGGTTCATTCCATAGGAGGCCAACCAGAAATGCAAAGATATAAAGTAAATATATTTGAGAAAAATGTTAAAGTGAGAAAATTATTTAGGTGGGCAATAAATTTCACACAACTCTGATTGTTTCTCAAGAGTGTATAACGAAATTGATAAAAATATCCATTTTGTAGAGAATTCTCTAAACAGCGAAGATAAAAAGCAAATATTTAGCGAAAACAAATTGATAGTGGTCCATTATTATATCTCTCTAGGGGCAAAGTGAAATATAATTTTATGAAAATATCAGCTATGTAAGGGAGAGCACCTAAAAGGTGCAAGTAAGGGTTTAATAAGTTCCGGAAAAATATTAGAGAGCTGTGCATAGAGATATTTGTCGATTCAAGTGTCGAAAAATGTTAATGTCGAATTCGTTTTTTAAAAATACCCTCTATGCCTAAAGGCGAAATATTTGCTTCTGATCCACTTTATATCGTAAATGTGCACTGGATGATATTCCTCAAAATAATACGATAAGATTTTTCAAAATAGGAGCTTGTATGAATTTTATATTCCGGAATCAGAATAGAAATATTCGGTAAGTACCTTTCTTCAAAATAGTCGGAAGGTATGTGTTGAAAAAATTAAAAATTTTTCTTGTTTTTGTGCAAACAAGCTACTAAGCTGGACATCAAAAAGCTACAGAGCCACAAAATGTGACCTCAGGGCCGGACTAAAGATTTTTTGAAGCTGTTCGGGTTGGTCTTAATGGAGTCGGAGCTACCAAATGCGACCAAGACGAACTAAGGAGTGTTCAAAGTGTTGCACAAAAAAGAAAAACGATCAAACCAGGTGCTTAAATATCTTAGTCCGTTATCTGTACAAAATCACATCGTGGTCTTATGAATACGAGTCTCGGCGTCTCGGACAGACATCAATGTTGACAACTACGCTTTGGAAGTAAAGGGCCTTGTTTTGGAACCAGCATTAACAGCAGTAATGTCGTCAGCCTGGAGATATTGCGAAGGATCACTCTTCCAAACAGGTGCTACTTTGGGATAAGTATGCAATTGAAAAGTCGATCCCTCTCTCGAAGAACGAAAACTACACTCCACAAGTCTCTCATCATGCCTGTCCTTACATATGGCGCTGAAGCCTGGACGATTTCCATCGCGGATGAGCGAATGCTTGGAGTTTTCGAGAGAAAAGTCCTACGCAAGATCTTTGGATCTGTTTGTGTTGACAGCGAGTACCGAATAAGGTACAACCATGAGCTGTAGGTCATGTCGAGCGAATGGAAGAACACGTACCAGCTAAGAAGGTGTTATATTCGGAACCCGCTGGAGGACGACGCAGAAGAGGAAGACCTAACGGCGCTTGGAATTTCCAACTGGCGCCAGCTAGCGAAGAACAGAAATGGCTGGCGAAGCATATTATATTCGTCCTAAGTCGATATTCGGTTGTTATGGCCACATAAAAAAAAAGAAATTATAATTCTATATGAAGTATAGGTTGTTAAGTCCAGCTTGGAACTAATTCCACCAAAAACTCGGAAGGCTTCGAAATACTTACAGAACATAAAGACGAATATCCATACGGATGGACGTTATTCGAAACGTTTGTATATATATAAATGCAATTTGCATTGCAATTGTCTTCTACGAATATAATTCGATCAAGCTATATACGCTCTTACAATATATGTACATTTATAAATCGTAGACCATGGATCACAAAGCTTGTCAATATCAAAGTAATAACGCATAAATATAAAGTAGTAATAAAATAATGACGCGTCCACATGGATCTATATTCTCACATAGCTGCATGGGTATATACGCTTCAACAAAGCCATCTGAACAATGATGATGACGATCAGACGGTCAGATTGCAGATATCGCAAGTGTGAAGATTGCCGACCAGCTATTAATTTATGCAATTGACATTTTTTCTTGTTACCTCAATACTACCAGCACACTAAGAAATAAATACATAAATGCACTTAAGGCGGGTGTGAATAAATTCATAAATGTAAGATGCTATATATAATATGTATATTTTAAGCAATGTCCAAATACCTATATAGAATGAGTCTATGAAAGTGTTGCATTGAAGGAACATACGTACGTACCTTGAAAAAAGAAAGGAGAGACACATGAAAAAAAATGCAAAAGTACAAAAGAACGTGCTGAGCCATAGGAATTTCAAGAAAGAAAATAAAAGAATAATAAAATAAAGATCGCAATTTTATTTTTTTTACTTCGGATTCGATCGTTGGCGGCTAAAAGTCATATTTTTATAGATCAGGCAACAATAATAAATTTGCAAGTGTTCATATATAAAATGGTTTTGTGTATCAGCAGCATCCTCAATGCAAAAAAAAAAGTGTGAAAACAACAACAACAACATATACACATTACAATATAAGTGCGACGTTGTCTTTGGTACGGGCAAGTTGGGAAGCCAATATGATTTGTGAAGTGAAAAAAGGAGAAGAATAAGTACTGATCGCTTGATCGCTTGATCAGTGGATTAGTATACGTTTTGTAGCAACAACAATAACAATGTATGCAACTTGACAATAAAAATTATGTAGTGTAATGGAATATCAACAATAACCACCACCACAATGGCAACAGCGCATTTATATATAACATTATAATAAAATGCCACATTGTAAAATATGACAAGGGAGCGAAAAAATGCAAACAGCAACACAATGACGCCAAACAAACATAGACTTTGAATGATTTTTTCCAAAAGATATTTATCTCTGAAGAAAATCACAAAATCGCCTGCAGAAGGCATTTAAAACTTTTGATCTTCATAAGCATTACAAAAAAAAATCGAATACAAATACATATGTACACAATTCTCGATCAATGATCGCTTGTAAATGAAAACAAATTTTGTGAAAAATTTCAAAAACAACAACAACAACTACAACAAGCAATAAGAATTAGAACAATATTTGCAAACGAACAAAATCTTGAAGCATAAAAAGCATATTAATTTTGCCATCAAAGTGTCAAAATGAAAGACATTTTCAATGAAATTGATCGTGGCCTATAAGAAGAAGAGCAGATACAGAAGAAGAAAATTATACAGAGGCGGAGGTGTAGCGGAAGATGAAACTATTTTTAAATGAAACTGATCACACATACGAGTAGACGAGTAAAGCGCCTTTTAAGATGATCAAAAATTGTATAAAATGTGATGGAATTAATAATGATAATGAAGATTGAGATGATGAAGATCTTTCATGATCTATTGATCGACATAATGTTGCTGCGGGTGTTGTCTATATTATCATTTATAATATTAATAATGAACAACTCGGTGATCATGAGAACGATTGGTCAATAATTTGGAATATAATATTCATGATGATGATGATGATGATCATCACATAGTGTTTACTTTGGTGATACTATTGCAATGATTTCTATAAAATTTCCTCTGTTGTGATTGTAGTTGTTGTTGTTATTGCTGATGTGGTGGGAGACAACCTGCTGTGTTGTAGTGTGCCCAAAGCGGTACAATTGTTTTTTTTTCTGTCTTTTTTTCTATATTTCTTATACGTATGCTTATGCACACGAGCACTTATACATACAAACGCAAGCACATAGAAGCTTAATGCGTTTTTTGCTGTCTTTTTTATCACATTTTTTCAAGTTGTTGTTGTTGTTGTTTTTCAATATTCAAAAACCATCGTCATTTTATACATCTATACCGCCAATTCGATGGGAGAGCCATCTGTTGCATATCATTCGCACTCATTGATGGCAGCACTGGTGTCGGCAGCAGCATATATATTGTATTAATGATAATCTCTTTTTTTTTTTTTGTATAAACATATAAGTAGGTATATATTTTGACTTGAAATAAATATGTATGTATTTCGTATGCGTGTACAAACTCGTATATGTCGTTGTTAGTGGCGTAGGGTGGTTGTGAAAGAAGAATTAGTATGACCACATGTGTGTGTGTGTGTTTGTGTGAATGTGTATCTAAATTAAATTTATATTTTGTTGATACTTAAACAATTGAATTTGTGCGGAGGCGAAATTAAAAATAATTTCAAATTTCAATTTTCGAATAAGTTTCAAATTTTATGAAGAAATTATATTAGCACTTGTGGTCGAATTGAAAGGTAGGGTGCAATGGTTTGTAAACATGATTTAATTCCGATATTATAGCATTGTAGAAATATTATAATTTGGTAATTTTGTTTACATTAAATCGATATTAAAATGGTATTAAAAAATGTTACTGCAATTGACTTCAAATTAATAATAAATTTTTCAGGAAATTCTTTTTTAGAAGACTATTAAAAATATATTTTAATGGTATTTTGAAATAGTTCAAATATTAATTCTTCACTTTAAATGTAAAGGACACACGAATATTGCATTTGCTCAAATATTGATCATTCTTATTTATACTCGAAATATTCGTTTGAAACTTTTACCTAACGACACCACAGGTGATTCGAGATTTCTAGAATTGGTTTCATAAACAACTATTATTTCTTAGAACAAATTTATTTAAAATATACAAATACACAAACACACGCACACACAGACACACATATGTATGGCTGTACCTGACGACATTGTTTTTTCCCGATTCTTACAAAATATCCAACAACTAAAGTAAAACCATCAGCAACAACAACAACAACAACAATGACAAAGAAATCAATTTGTTTATTCAAATACCTAAATTGACGATTTAATTTATTATAAACAATCAAAAAGCGAAAAGCATACAAATTGCCACAAAAGTCCATTAGACAAAAGCGAAATGTTGAAAAGGGGGAGTGGGAAAATATAACATTTGAAATAAAATGATTTTCACGAGGCGTTGTGATATGTAAACAAAATTCAAATGAGTATGAACTGAAAAAAAAAAATCAACAAAAACATCATCATAATAATCACCATCATCATGGTTATCATCATGAGTGTATTCTGTAGTACCTATATTCTTAAAGCACACCTTACAGACACCCCCCATATGGCAAAGTATAAAAGGCGTCGGTGGACGTTGTGTGCAGAATCGTATGCAGATGACGAGAATCACTATTTTGGAATGGCAGTCAGTTGGTGCCAATTTGATGTGCTTACACATGTATTGTATGTAAATAATGAACAATGTAAATATTCAAAAAACTAAAGACAAACGAGAGAGGGGAAAAGAAGGTCGTGCTCTTCATGCATTATATTGCTACGTACTAGTCTTATTTATTAATTTATTAATTTATTTACGGATTAAACGAATCAGACCACTTATTTGTGTCTCATTTCTCTCCAGTTCATGTCCTATGTATGGGATTGATTGCAGATAGAGTAGGACCTATGGTGATTAGTGCAATTGCCATGCGCTGTTATTTGTGCAATCAATCATCTAGACTTAAATAACTTTTTGGCAGCTCTTTGGTGGCCTCAAAGAGTCCTTTGCTTGTTTGAAAGTGTACAATATTTCTCATTTCAAGAGATGAAATTATCTTATTGAACTTCTGACTTTGCCTCCACAGTACTATGAAAGGTTGTTGCACGCGGTTGATTAGCGTCTGATTCCCAGGTGTTAGCAAAATGCTCTTACCTTGATCTAGACTGGTTAACCGGTGTGTACCTTTCCAAATTCAGAGTCTTTTTTTGTCAATTCTTTTGAGAAGATTTTTGCGCTGCATTACTAAACTCTCAGTGAACATACTGATGTCCTATAACTCGCATATATCAAGAATATACGTCCTTACTCGCTTATGTGGCCATTACAATCGAAAATCGTTTTAGCTCGAATTTAATAGCATGCTTCGCCAGCTATCTCTTTCATTTGCTGGCTGGCGCCAATTAGAATTTCCATCAAGTTCTCCAGTACTTGGTCTTTCCGCCAGAGCTTAGAGGTCTACCTCTTCGGCGTTGTCCTACGGCGGGTTCTCAACATAAGATCTTCTTGGCTGAATCGTGTTCTTCCATTCGCTGACAAGCCGGCATACAGCTCATAAAGCTCATGCTTGAAACTTATTCGATACTCGCCGCCAACGCAAATAGATCCAAAGATCTTTCGTAGGACTTTTCTTTCGAAAACTCCGAGCATTCTCTCGTCTGTGGTGGAAATTGTCATATATAGAACGGCAGAAGATTTTCCAATGCTTCTACCAAGGTCGATCGGTTTGCCCCAGCGACAGCCGGTCTTCGCATCTGGTCTAACTTCTTTTTCGTGGTCATTGACGTGACCATAGGGGAACAAACCAAAAAAGCCCCCACATTGTGCTTACTATCACTGTGTAAATCCAGGTCACGCACTTTTTTACTTTGATTCAATTCACAGACACATACATATATTCCAAATCAGCTTATTATCCAAGATAAGACCTACTATGTACTTTACTTCCTTGGTGATGTTCGGTCCAAATTAGTGTAGGGGTTCCATTGTTAGACCATAAATAGTATCATGTGTGACTTACTAGTATTGATGACGAATTACATCAGCTGGTTGTTGCAAAATCGAAATGTGACGTACCGAGAGATGAAAGGGATGCGCTGGAGCATTTGGTTTAAGCCAACTGTAAACTCATTTTTATTTACTTCTTCTTACTTCTAAAACTATATTCCTTAAATCTTTGATATTTTACACACGCTAAAAGGGAACAAGGGAATTTTGATTATTCCAAATATCCCAGTAGGCACCAAAATTAAATAGGAATACACGTATTTTTGCATATTGGCATATATATAAATGATAAATGTCTAATAAAATATACATATACAAACACAAAGATTTTCATATATAGGTACAATGCATTGGGTAAATGGACAGGTTGCTCTTAACATTTTCAAAACCTGTGCTGTCTATTATGTCTATATGTTTATTAATTATAATGTGCTCTATTACTTAGCTTCCCATATTTGGCATTTCCCTGATTAAAGAGTGACTAAAGCCAGGCGTCATCGTGTTAGGTGTTTATATATAGAAGCGGTGACCAAAATGTATGGCAACGAAACTGATCTGGAATCCATGTTGTGCGGCACACATTTATGTAAATAATTAATTTATTTAAAACATTTTCTTTTTATTTAGAACTTTTCAAATAATTTTCCACGAAACTTTTCCTTAGATAAACAAATAATATACACAAACTCGCACACAACCATATACCTTTACCTACATATCGTACAATATGCCGATCGACACATTGGTTCAAATTTTTTGTAAACAAGGAATATGGTGGTACTTGCCATATGATATATAGAAAGAACAAAATGAAGATGAAGATGATGAAAATGAAAGAACTGTAATCAAAATGAAAATTCATGATGTGATAATGGCATGACGAAATTCTTACTAATTCTTTGCTTTTTTAATCATTATTTTTTTTTTTTTTGTCTAACTAAAAGATTGAGTATTTTTCGTGGCTCTTTTTCTTAAGTTATAAACAAACAAGGAAAGTAGCATCATTAAGTTTATATTAAGCATATTAATTGCTTCCTAGATAAATTGTATATAATATAGTTACATATAAGCATTTTTAAAGAGCAAACATTTCGTACATAAATGAACAATAATTTATTTTTAGTATGAGAACATATTTTTAAAAGCTTCTTACCAAACAGTTCAAAGATAAATGAATATATGTACATATGTATAAATTTCCTTGGAAATCGCAACAATGTCCAGACACAACAACAATTTATTATATTCACGTGACAGGTGTAATAAAAAGAAAAAAGAAAAAACAAAGCATCCTCCCTCATAAAGAAACGACTGATCAACCAAATTTTATGTTGCATTAATTGCGTACGCAACTCACATATTCATACATTTAACTAAATATCTGCTGCTACTGCTGCTGTTCATAATTCTCATAATTATTTATTTCTGTCTGTCGAATTTTTAGAGCATATTCCCACAATTTTTTATTGGTCAAGCTCAAGTCAGTTTTTAACTGATTGCAAAGATTTTGTGTTATTGGCAGTGAGTGTGTAGGTTTTGATGATTTTGAGCCTAATTTTCTACAGAACAACATAATAAATTAACAACTTAAAAGATGAAAAAAAAAACACAAATCTCAAGAATATGCTCCCAAATAAAAAATGAAGATCAGAATGAATAATGAAGAGGAATGTACGGCTATGTCGTAGAGAAGTCAACGAATTTTAGCATAAGTTTTTAATTAGACTTTTCCCAATGCTTACAATACTCATAGTTGGAAACAAAAGGAGTTTTCGATTTATATTTTTTTTTTTACCGAATATCACTCTAACTTGACCAATACATTATAATGACTACCAGACTACTGATTGTATCCTTCAAACAAATTCACACACATAAGATGAACGTGGAAATATGCAATGTAGTTGAAGAAATGTCTTTTGCAGAAAACAAAAATCCATTAAAATTATTTTTGTTATTTGTTTTTTTTTTTTGCGACTTCAATTTTAATTTCAATATTTGTATTTACCTTTTGTGGCAATATATTCATAATATTGCATGAACCGTACAAATGAACAACAGGAATACTTTGGATATTTTTATATTTCAGTTCTAAAGCTTTCAAAAACAACATAAGAAGAAAAAAGAAAAAGAAAAACAGTAACAATAAAGGATATTATAAAAATCTATAAAAGAAAGAAATTACGCTTTTGACCCTCTACGCTTCTACGATGACCATTGTGGCGTGAGCGAATGATTGTGTCTCTGTCTGAATTCTTAATGAATTTCGATTTGGTAAAGAGCAATGATGATGACGACGACGACGACGACGACGATGACTACTATTACGACAACAACAGCATTAATAAGTGGGTGTTTCCCTTATGGCTATAAAAGTGGCCAAAATGTGCGGCAACTGCAAATATGCACCAGACTAAATGGGTGGACATCCTTTTGACTGTATTTCTGCTTTGTTTTCAATATTTTTGTTGTTGTTTTATTCTTTAACATCGTTGTCGTTGTCGTTGTCGTTGTCGAGGTCGTCATCATTGATTTTTTATTTCTTTGAATTCTCTTGTTTTGGTTTTATTTGACTGTTGCATGTCTTTCTATCTCAGCTAAAACGCTATGGTTTTATTAGAGTGCGTAGGCACAAATGAATATAAGTGATTAACAACAACAACAACAACAGCATGTTGAATAAACGAGATGATGAATAAAATCGTAAAATGCACAACATTCCTTAATGAATTGCACATTTTAGTCGAGGAGCCAGCCAGTCAAATATGCCTGCTTAAAAGCAGCAGCGCTTTATTGTTGTTGCTGTTGTCGCTTTTGTCTCCATATTCTCGTGAATAACGAAGCTTAGCTGGTTGTATCTCCTCCTGTTTCATTTTACTCCAATTTTGTACACATTTTTTTGGGGGCGGCTTCATATTTGAAGACCTTACAAATAGGCAAAAACAACAAAAAAAAACCGCAAAACAAAAAGGACAATTTAAAATGACCTTTTGGAATGGCTCTGAAAATAATGACTAAAGACATGAAATGACCACGAAACAAATGATTAAAAACAAAAATTTAATGAAATAAAATAAAATTGAAAAAACGATGATGTGCTCTGAGATGAGAAAACAACAACAATAAGTACCTCATAAAAGCCGCTTTCACTCCTTTGAACATATTAGGCACATATTATAGTTGTGTAGTAGTAGCAGTAGTGGTTATGCAATAATAAAGTGACCAGATGTTTATACAATTGCATTTAAAAATGATTAGGAAAATTAGAAAAGCTCAATTATATCTAAGGTACCAAAATTTCGGCTTAAAAACTTTATATATTAGTATGCAAAAGGTGTGGAAACATACGCAAGGAATCATAAGAATATTTGGGAGGTAGTCTTATATGTATTCGTTTTAGCCCATTTTTGAATATGTCTATTAATTAGTAAAAATAATTATATATAGAGAGTTTTAGCTGGGTAACTTTATATTTTCCCGCACAGAGTGTGAAAATATACATTCCAAAACACATTTTTGTATGTGAGGTAGGCGTGATTTTCATACAATTTTGAATATTTTTTAACCTGTACACTCTAATATTAGACTAACTTTATGTGTCAAGTTTGAGTTCAATAGCTTTATATATTTGTGCATGAAGTATGAGAAAATACTTTCAACTGCATACTTGTATATGGGAGATATGCGTAGTTTTTATCCGTTTCGGCTCATTTTGTTATATTTATACTCGTATTCTATGGTAAATGCAAATTCAAATTATTAATTTAGCTCAGTGATTTTATACTTTCGTGAGAAAACTGTGAAAACACACTTTCAAAAAATATTTTTGTATGGGAGCTACACGTATATTTTATCCGATTTTACCTATATATAAGCGTGTATATTTGTTAGTAAAAATAATCGTATTTACCAATTTTCAGCTCAATCGCTCTATAATTACGGCAGTTATCATGCATACAGCAGACAGACAATTATGGTCAAATCGACTTAGGTAGTGATCCCGATCAATAATATATATGTACATGAACTCTTCCCTATCTGTCACCTTTCTTATGAGTCCAAATATGGAATTTCAATTGGCTTTGAGATACTTTCAAGGTAAAAGTTGAATTAAGGGGTGGACATTTCAAACTTATTTGATTTGTTTGGGTAGTTTATCCAATAAAATATGCAATGTTTGAAATAACTTTTTTATATGACTTTCATTTTATAAGCCTAATGAAGCAATATTTTCTAATGGTCACCTCAAACTATTACACATTTTAATTTATATATGTACATGCATACATATGTCCATATGATTGTACATACATATATTTATATGTATGGCTTTGTCCATAATTTACCATATCCAACACAATAATGCACTCATATTGATTCGCTTTGGTACTGCACCATTTCATTTAATTCAGTTTTGCTGCTGCTGCTGCTGTGCTATTGCTATTGTTGTTGTATTGTAGGTAACTCTTTTATGACAATCGGCAATTCTACACATGTATAATACAATAATAAAATGTGCGCAACTTTTACACTCTGTCGATGTATGTATGTACAATAACTAGTAGATGTACCTGCAACATCAGCAACAACGACAGAATCAGCCAAAGTCGCCAAAGCAGCAATATGGCAATTTTAACACTGTTGGCTATTGGCTGACAGCGGCAGGAACTATGCGAAATCTCTGTGAAAATTGCACAAATTGGAACCATAAGCAATAGTCGATACACACACTCGCACACACACATCATGTCGTCATCATCGTCATCATCATCATCATCGTCGCATATCGCGTATCTCGACAACAAGCATAGTATACAACTAACAACTAACAACCAACCAAAGCAACACATACATATTACAATCGCATCATATTGGATCGTGTCGCGTCGCAAATTTCTTGCCCCGCGGTCTATAATTAAGATAGTCAGTCTCCGTGAAACCAATTTTCTGTCCTTTTAAAAGTGCTAGCAGTATCAGCATCAGCACCAACAATATTATCGCATTGAATTATATTTTTATTATTATTATTGTTGTTGTTGTTATTTTCGTTTTTATTATTGTCGTTTTATTTCATTACGTTATGTGTGTGTGTGTGTGTGTGTGTGTTTGTATGTGTATGCGTATGTATGAATGTCCTCATGATCGTGTGATTTTATGTAGTGCGCTGCTGTTATTGCTGACATTTAGTGTTGTAAACTATTCAAACATATAAAAAAACGGTTATTAAATGCTAATATGTTTGGACAAATTTTTATTTTTGCCTAATATTTAAAAATGTGGCACCATCTCCTGTCCCAACACACCATATACCGTGACCCTACTCCATACGTCTTCTCTATCATTACTCAAAGAAATATGTCAGTGCAGTGAACCGATCTCTCAACGCAACATCATTGAAGATCAGCCGAATGGCTCCATAATCTATATCAGACAAAACTGATAAAAGGGAAGACTAATTTGAGACTGCAGAGTTGCACTCTCGCTCTCTGCAACTCGCTGCCTACTTCTTTATGACTATTTCTTTAGGAGTATTGCTAACTCCAGGATCCAAAAACAAAAAACAAAAAATATTAGGTAACTTATCCGATTATTGAAATATCATCTGACGCCACAAAGGTCATTATTTGTTATTTTTTCGCAAAAGTCATGATCACGCATTGAGAGTCGCAGTCGAACTAAAATTAGAATGCTTAAAGACTCAAAACGATCCATTAAATGTGTACTCAGAGAAACCTCAGAATGCTAATGGTACCTTATATCGGTCACTTTTATTTCGCAAAGAATTTAGTGATCATCCATTGAAGCCACAGTTCTGGATATCCTTCCATTAGGGAGAAGAAAGAAGAGACTACAGACAGCTTCTTATGTGTTTGACCTGCTCTTTCACGAACCAAACTTAGAGCTTTCGGAATTAATACGTACTGAGCTCTCTAACGCCATTGGATTTATTAAACTGTTCCAACAATAACAGCACACGTTGCTTATTGGTATAAACCTGACAGAGCTATAGTTTGCTATATAGCAATATAGCAAACTATTTTAATACCGAATATCTACAATATAAACAGACTTTAACAGATTTTCATCATATTTTATGTGAAAAATGGATTTCCTATTTCAAATTATTCAAACAAAAGTATTCAATTTTCGAATACGAATTCTTAGTATTTCTTAAATTATACTTAACAATCAAATAACCAAAAGGAAAAAAAACCGATTACCCGATATCAGTATAATGAAATGTCAACTCTAATGATGATGCCGTTTTGCTGCCGCCGTTTTCTGCAATTGTTATTGTTGTTGATGATATTGATTGCTTATGCGGCACTATGTGGTATATAGGTAGATGCTTATGATCCTGTATATTTTAAAGTGGAAACTTTTAAGGGGGGAAATTAAAAAGAGTCTACAACAATAATACTCAAATTTAGCAGTAGTAAAAGGGTTTCTTTTGTTATTATTACGTATGTATTTTAGTTGTGTGCGTGCGAATGAGTGTCATAATCATCATCATTGCGTCGTCGTCGTCGTCATCATCATTGATGCTATTGTCAGCGATAGCATCCAAGTGAACTGTGTGACACATGGGAGGGTCCAATTTTTAATGGAATTTCATTATAACTTTTTGGTCATTTATTGGTTCTTTGCGTCAAAGGATGCGTCTATATGCATGTCTTGTATCACATATATGCATGCATGCTTAGAAAATGTGCTCAGTCATGTCAGAATGTGAGTAAATTGTTTGTGTGTGCCGTGTGCTTTTTAGAAAATTATTACCTTTTCGTAGAAATTCTGCTTTAATTTGTATTATTAAAGTTGATTTTGAGTGATTTGATTTTTAATTTGCAAAAAATGAAACACAATTAACAATAAAGACGACAAAACAAGTCCAAAGAAAAAATGGAGAATTTTAACTTCTATACTGAAGGTTGTGTGAAATTCTTGAATTTAGCAATGAAAAATATACTAGTACATAGAAAAATTGTTTCTTCAAATGGTTAAATGTAAATAGATCTAAAAGCATGATTAAAATTTATGAAGCAATCATCGGGGAGGGGGCATGAGACTATACTTTTTTTTCAACACATCAATTAACTTGATAAAACTATTAAACAAAGTTGTTGGGAAATTGAGCAAGTCTCTTATCATCATATTATGCCCAGATTTATCTTCGTTTAAGTGTGAAGTTATTGGATAATTATGTTAGATATTTAAAATTGTGCAATGATGAAGGATTTTTATTTTTGAAATCAAATATCTCGATTTTGTTGCGAGAAATTGGAATTTTCACAATTTATTTTTACAACTTATTAGTAGATTAATCACATTTGAACGAGAACATTTGACTACATTGTCAAAGTTAATATTGAATATATTAATAGTTTATCGATAGAGGAGTCAACATAAAGTTACATATTATCATCTATTTTTACTTTTTTTACTTATTATTTATATTTTCAATTTTAGTCATGCTATTGATTCTCGAAAATATATATATATAAGGTCTAGTAAAAAGTAATCCATTATTTTTGCATTAAGTTGAAGGTTTTATTTAGCATAGTTAGAATAATCAGATATAGGTCAAATATACGTTGTTTTGTTCGATAACTTGTTGCCATTTTGAAGGTAATTTCATAATGCCACTCTCATAGAAACCCTCGCCCCTATTGGCAAAAAACTGGGACAGTAAATTTTGACAAGCTTCTCTTGAGGCGAATTTTTCACCAACAAAATCATTCGCCATAGACAGGAACAGGTAGTAATCACTTGGTGCCAGATCCGGACTATAAGGTGGATGTATAAGAACCTCCCAACTAAGCTCCCGGAGCTTCTGGCGAGTCTCTATCGATGTGTGTGGCCTGGCGTTGTCCTGATGGAACACAATTCCTCTCCTATTGGCCAAAGCTGGTCGCTGATTGCTTCCTTCAGACGGTCCAATTGTTGACAGTATGGGTCCGAATTAAGAGTTTGGATGTGGGGGAGCAGCTCATAGTAGATGATTCCCTGCCAATCCCACCAAACACATAGCAAAACCATCCTGACCATAAATCCTGGCTTGGCTCACCACAATTCGACCACGACCGTTTTCACTTGACGTTGTCGTAAGTGACCCACTTTTCATCATCAGTAACCATCTGTTTTAGAAATGGATCGATTTTGTTGCGATTCAGCAGCGATTTGCAGATGGAAATTCGGTCTATGAAGTTTTTTTGCGTTAACTCGTGTGGCACCCATACATCGAGCTTCTTTTTGTATCCAGCCTTTTTTAAATGGTTCCAAATGGTTTTTTGTGCAATTTTTAGCTCTGGGGAAATAGAAACAGTGCTTACATGACGGTCAGACTCGACGATTTCCATTATTTTATCGATATTTTCGACAATTGGCCTTCCAGAGCGTGGTTCATCTTTGACATCAAAATTACCGGAACGGGATCGACGAAACCGAAATTGCACGTGATTGGCTGTTACAGTATCAGGACCATAAACACTATTCACATTTTCAGTCGTCTGGCTTGCGTTTTCGCCTTTATCGAAGAAAAACTGTAAAATATGGCGTATTTTCCCTTTGCTTGTGTCCATCTTTGATGCGTGCTCAAACAATACTGAGTCAAGCAATCACAAAACTGCCTGAAAAGTTTATTTAGTACGAGGTCCTATCTTTCTAATGCCATCTAGTGTAACCAGATCGCACTTATACAAAGCGAGATATGGATTACTAAAGCCATCTATTGCAAAAATAATGGATTTTTTTTTACTACACCTGATATTTCTAAAACAGACACGAAATGTTCTTAAATTTTATCTTGGAAAACAATTTTTTTTTTCGATTTTTACTGTGTTTCTAGAAGGATTTATGTCCAGAGAATACAAAAATTATAAAAACCAAAAAAAAAAAAAATAATAATAAATCGTAAAAAATATACCATAAACACACCATTGTTACAAAATTAATTGATGTTAAGTTAAATGGAACTTAAATATTAAGGTTAAAAAATATTAAAACAATAAGAAAGAAAAGTTGTATAAGTTATTCAAAATACAATTTTTTGAAGTGCTTAGTACTGTAAGGTTTTTCGGAAAGGAATTTTTTGTGAAAATGAAATATGGTTTTCTAATTGTATATAAATATTTTATTAAATTAAATATTCTCAATTTCAATTCAATAACTTTTGATATCTCTCTAAGTGCGGAACAATTCTAAGCTCATAAAACGTTTAATCTCTCCTGGCCTTTTCTATTTGAATGTATAATTTAATTTGTCCACTTAATGACAGTAGTGAATTTTTGGTTTAAAATGACATTCTAATTAAAATAACGTCAACTACGTAATATTTTAATTTGAATATACCAATATGTACAGGTATACTATGTGTGTGTTCCTTCTCGCTTTTCTTTCATTCATACAATTGTAGATATGAGTATTTCTACAACTTCATTCATATTCTTATTATCACTAATATACTACGAGTATCTACATATAGTACGAGTACATATAGGTACATATGAAGTTTTTTTTTCACTTCATTTGATGAAGCAACTTCATTTACAAGAAGAAGAAACAATAAGAATAAAAAGAAAAAAAAAGTGCAGACGGTTTATAAATGTGTGTGTGTGTATTACTCTGTGTCTGTTTGCATTATTAATATTCATATGTTTCAATTCAGCGTATGCGCCATCTATGAACATTTACTATACGAGTAGCTTATATGTATACATATAAGAGTGGCTAGTAAGATATATATGCACATACGAAAACAACATCAATATAAGTAGAATATTATTAACCAAAGCCATCATCAGCTACCACCAAGCAATATTTTGAATTTTACGCTATAAATTATGTACTCGTAAGTTGCTGCTGTTGTTCTTGATGTTGCTGTTGCCATCCAAATCATTGATCAGTTTTTAGTCTTGTGTACAATATTTTGGACCTATTGTGGTTATTATTATTATTATTGTCGATTTGATTTCTTTTTTTGATTTTTTTATTGGTGTTTTGGTGATTTTTTGTTCTTCTTCCTTTTGGGCGCTTCTTTCCGTTTTTCATAAATTTGAATTACTAATTTTTTTGTTTTTTTTTTTGTTTTTTTGTTCTTTCTATGCTCTACTCACCTCTGTTGTTGTTGTTTGCGGTTGTTATGTGTTGTTGATAGTAGATTAGATGACGATGAGTGTCGTTTTATATTGTGTTTGTTATGTTTGTCTGTTGGTATTCTTAATTTGTTTCTGTTTTGGTCTTTATAAGAAAGTGAAAAAAGAGGAAAAAAAAAAAAAACAAAATGGTAATTTTGAGGATGTTTTCTGATTCATTTCGGGAGTCTGTTCAATTTTTTTTGGTGCTGTTTTCAATTTTAATGAAGCGGCCTAAGATCAAATAAACCAAAGTTATATTTGACTCGCCCGCCGTCACCAATAACATAAACGTTTGAAACGGAAATTGGAAAATTATAATCGAACAAGCATGTCCACCAATTACAACAACAACAAGAACAACAGCAACAATGATCAAAAGTTAGACGAATGCACTCTTATACATATATATTTTAACCTATTAAAGTTTCGTACATTTATAAGCTACACACTTAATGTGATAAGCTAATAGATAGATCAAATATTCTTGCAAATTTCAGTAAATAGTCTTGAATTTTGGCAATATTTCTTTTACAATAAATTCTATAGTTCGAGAATAATTCTTTATTATTGATTTTATTCACTTATTACTTTCTTATCATTGAAGGATTGCCCTCTTTGCTGCTGCTAATTGATACTGCTCTTCATAATATGCTCAGTACAGTGACAGTAATATGTATTTAAAATATATTTAGTTATGGCTTAATTAGTGCAAACCATACGTGCTATATTCTTCTATTATTTCTTACTGCATATAGGGGACATGAATACCGTACAGTAGTAAAAGTTCGAGCGCAGTTGTGTGCTTGACTTCATTTACAACTCACACAAATATAAGACATTATTAATCGAGGCATAAATGCATTTTGCACTACTTTACATCATTAGCAATTGCATTGGTTTTTACAAAGAGGGGCCGCAAGGATGTGTAATGCTTTTCCTCACAGTCCAATATAACAATAAAAACAACAGCTCCGGCTCGTCTGTGAAACACTGAATCCTAATCAGGCTTTTTTGTGTCTAAAAGCATTCCTCAGAAAATCTCAAAACATACTTTTATATTCTTTTCATTATAAAAAAAAATGTAGTGAGGGCTCACAAGTTCTTTTTGCAATGTAATTCGAATTCACTGTCATAAAATGCTTCATGTCGCCACATGTACAACAAATGGAGATTACAAGGTTAGGAAGATAACAACAACTTCAGATTCTGATGTCACATTGAGATTCAGCCATTCAAAATCAATTAATGGGATAGTAGCGTTATGTACTCCTTCACGCGAAACTATCGATCCGGCAATCTAGACCAAAATATTGATGTGGACTTTTGTCTACTGCCAAAAATCCATAAATCGCTCACACTATTTTATTACATATTAAAAAAAACATATTGGGTTAGATAAAAATTCATAGCATAGTCTAAATTTCTAGCTTCTGTTTCGGATTCAGCTATCCACAATCCATATGATCTGATTGGTCCGTCGGAAGTTCTACATTTTTTATTGAAATTGTTGAGCTTCTGCATTCGAGTTTGGAGTCAGAATTGCAAAAATATCTAGTAATTTTTTATTAAAAAATTTTTATTGTAAAAGTGTTCCTAGAAATATGCTTTTTGAAAAAAATCAAATCTGACTGAAAATGTTTAACCTCGTATTCGGACTAAATGATCTTACAGTACGTATGAATTTATCAGCCTGGTTTGTCGGACCTGTAACAAGTGCACAAATAATATGAAAAATCAATATAAATTAGTAAGAGTTACCTGTATCAATACGAAGGATTAGGTTGGGTTATTCTGGTCAACCCCCACAAATGGATCATAAATACACTTTCATAGTTCTCTGGTGATAGGAGAGACCTCTCATTCACGAGTTGTAAAGATCTTTAAAATTTAGTTTTCAATTATTAGTTTTTATTGAAATTGTTCAAAGACCCCTTTCATTCGCATACGGCACTGCTCACGTAGCATTGCAACTGTAGCAACCATATGGGATTCGCCAATGATCATATAGAACAATACTCATAATGTAGATCGAACGATCGAAACTGATGGTGATGAAGATGTTGGTGATCATGGCTAATGATGCCAATGGGACATTATGGTGGATTCTGCTGATGTTTATGTTGTTGCACAGTGCAAGTGTTGTAATTTACGCTCGAAAAGAATGACAAGTACTCCTTAGTGCGTGTACATGTTCAGGAAATTCGAAAAATGATTTCAACATGTACTAATGGTAGTGATGGTGGCGGTGGACAAGGAATTATTAAATATACATGCATAGAATTCCATCGGCAAATACATATATAGCTCTCGAAATAAAAACGAATGGAATAGTTTATAGGAACATACACTGTTCAATTCATTTTTATACTGAGCGCGACATATGTATACATGTTGTGGAAATAGTGTTGCAAGTAGAATTTAAGAATAACGAAGTTAGCAAGAATTAATATCGACAAAAAAAAAACCATTAACACTCTGTATGTACTCGTATATTTGCACTCATAAAAGGCATTGAAGCATTACAACAACAAGAAGATGATGAGATTTTCATATGTGTATGTTGCTTATGTTACAATAATAGGAGACATAAAGGAACAACAGTATTTATTGAATGATTTCCTAGAAGACATTCGTATACGCATTTATTTATATTTATAAGTACATGTAGCATAGTAATGATGCCCAAATACAATCAGCCTGTACTCATAGTCAGCATCCATTCATCAAACCATTCGTATTGCATAGTGTTACACATAAATGAGTTTTTTTTTGGAAACTTTAATGTAACAACACGCCTAATAAAAACGAAAATCCAAATATCCCAAAAACAACTTTAATATATTTATTTAAGACTAGATTATGATGTTGATGTTGATGATAATAACGATGATCATGGCGAATCATAAAATTTAAAATAATGTTAGTATTCGTTTTTTTTGTTCTATACTGTTTGTATGAATGAACTATATTAGAAACAATTTAGGAGAAAAAAAAAATTAATGTTATATTAAAATGCAATTCTATGAAAATGTACATAAATTTTACCTTATGTAAATAATTTGAAATAATATCTACATAATGAATATATAGGCACCCTAGCAAATGTTAAACAATCAAATACAAGGCATTGCTTCCGCTCAATTGATTATTTCCTCTCTTGGGGAGAGCACGTGCGACACTTGAGCAATGCTGTAGCAATAGAAAAGCAAGAAAATATAGAACAAAAGAAGTATTCTTTACTCATTTAAAAATATATGTGCATTGTACATACATATTTAAATATATGTCATATATCGTCATATGTACAACATATGCCATAATGCCATAATTCCACTCGAGGACCTCCTTCTCTTCGTACCTACCTTCACCTTCACTGCCACCACATTTATTAATTCATTTATTCCATCAATTTAATTGAACAAATATATACGTTTTTTAATTTTTCGTCGTCTTCGTTGTTTAAAAAAAAAATATAACAATAAAAATGATCAATTTAAAGCACAAAATGCTTACAAATTAATTTAAAGTGGCTTAATCTGATAAATCCACTTAAATGACGCACGATTTTGTACAATTGAATATTTACTTGATTGTGGTGATCCCGCAACCAATTGCTCTTCACAGTAGCTATAATATTATACTCGTATACTTATATAAAATTTAATTTAAAAACACTCTTCGAGGGTATGCCTCTGAATTTGTGAGCCATTAGTGCTTGGCGAAAGTTATTTTTGGTAATTGTGCATGACATGTCGCTGATGATATCATCATCATGTCACAGTACCACAATAAAATGATAAGAAATGAAATAAAGAAAAATTAATGCACTAATATGTTTCTGAAAATCGACGTATTGTTGTAATTAATTAATCTATTCAATTAATTTATTTATTTAAGCTCTGCTTTTAGTAAAGAAGAATTGATATTATTTCCAAAATTGTACCAATTATTTAAAAGAATCAGCGCACAAAACGCTAGCTGTTCATTAGAAGGTAAACTTCTAAGAGCTTAGATGAACCTTCTATTCCATTTATGCAATCTCATACAGTATTGGAACATTATATGCGGTGTAAGCCAATTTTGTAAAAAAAAATCTCCTTACAGTCGGCTGGGCCCGACCAAATTAGACCCTGCATATGTTAATATATATATATATATATATATATATATATATATATATATATATATATATATATATATATATATATATATATATATATATATATATATATATATATAAAACGTTTACTCGAAGATCCATCTTTTTCTTTTATTTCCACTTTTTGAAAAACAATTTTTGCATATACTACTAATTTACACCCGAAATGTGGTTGACTTTGACGAAGTACTTTGTATGTTATAAGTGTTCTAAAAGGGATAATTTAAAGGAGGTTTTTAAGATAATTCCTAGACTTAGTATGGGAGCTATATAAAAAGTTGGCGTGACTTACCTATTTCTTCTAAATCCAATTAATTTTTCAATATTAATCCACACCTTAAATTTGTTTGTCCTACGTTGAATAGTTCGTAAGTTATAGCGATTTAAATTTTTTAAAATTTTCGAAACTTTGTATGGTAGCCCCATTAAGAAGTGGGCTTGGCATGTTGATTTGTTGCCAGATTATGACAACTACCATATTAACCTAAGAATTAATTATGATTGTTCTAGACAGAAGATTGCAGAAGCTGCAGCTATCTCAATTTAAAAGAAATTCAGTCATCCTGTATGGGAGCCACTATAAACAATGGACGTGGCTGGCCCATTTCTTGTGGATATATTTGCTCTTACAATACTAATCCACGCCTTCAATCTGCTTGTTCTACACTGAATAGTTTGTAAGTTATGGCGGTTAAAACTTTTGTTTAATTTCCTCAACTTTGTATGGGAGCCCCAATAAGAAGTGGGCGTGGTACACTGATTGCCAGATTATTTCCGACTACCATGTTAATCTAGGTGTCAATTATGGTTATTCTAGACAGAAGATTGCCGAAATTACAGCTGTTTCAATTTAAAAGAATTTCAGTCATTTTGTATGGGGGCTACAATAAACAGTGGGCGTGGTGCGCCCATGTCCTGTGAGCCTAGTTGCTCGTACAATACTAATCCACACCTTAAATCTCGTTATTCTACGCTGAATAGTTTGCAAGTTATAACCGGTAACATTTTTTTTTAATTTCCGCAACTTTGTATGGGAGACCCATGAAGGAGTTGGCGTGTCACATTGATTTTCTGCCGTATTATTTCTAACTACCATGTTAATCTAAGTGTCAATTATGGTTATTCTAGACAGAAGATTGTAGAAGTTACAGCTGTTTCAATTTAAAAGAAGTACAGACACTTTGTATGAGAGCAACGCTAAAAAGTAGGCATGGCTCAACCACTTTTGGCGAGGTTATATAGTAGTATAATGTGACTCTATGTGCCAAATATTGTTGTCCCAAGTGGTATATTATGTGAGTTATAGCAAGTTAAAGATTTTGAAAATTCCGAGGTTAGTCGCTTTGAATGCTTGGTGTGGGCGTGGCTATTGACCGATCATGCCTCATATCAATCCCCTCCGTACCGTTGGATCATAGGTTACTTGTGCCAAATTTCGTCGAAATAGCTCAATATTTACTCAAGTTATTGTGCGAATCAGCCAGGTGACAGACAAACGGACGAACGGACGGACGGACATCGTTAAATCGAAAATTTAAGCGACGCTGATCCCGAATATATATCTATTTTTATATCTCCGGAGATTCCTTCAAGTGGACACAAACATCTGACCGAAATGAATTTACCTTGCATATTGCATTATGCAGGGTATAAAAAAGTTATTTTTGCATAGGAGCTCCCTAAGTACTTGTGAAAGCGGAAAAAAATGTTGCAGTAAAATATTAAAAAAAGGAGAATTAACAGCGGTCAATGTTTTATTTCACCCCTTTAGAGGTGATCTCTTGGCAGGTATGAGAACATATGCCGGTTTTCAGATGTTTTTAGGTTATTTTGTGGAGGAGCTCCAATAAGATATGGAACTAAAGGTAGAAATCTTCGGGAGCAATGTCGTGGAGAAATTTACATTTACATTACAATTATATTACACTTTGCGTTTTCTAGGATTTTTTTTTTAGATTATTTTCTGTTCATTTTGTAGAGGGGCCAGAAATAGAGGGTAAGTGTGTTCGAGAGAATTATTGGAATAATAAAATAAATGGTAGCTCATTGTATAATTTACCCCTCTAGGGGTTTGCTCCCACCACTCGCAGGATAAATGTAAATGTTTATTTTGCAGGATAATCACCTGAAGAAGTGAAGACACGGAGTAGATATGTTTTCAAAAAATGTTAAGAACAAAAAAACTGATGGGGTCGGCCATACACTAAACAACTCTAGCGTCAACTCCTGGGTAGATATGGCAGTATTTGTCGATTTTCATCTCATTTGTTTGAACTTTGACCACGAGTCCATCTCATCTTTACAATTTTTTGGCTCACACAATTTTCTGTGGAATTTCACCAAATCATTATTATTACACATGTAATCATTGTTTCCATTTGGTCACGCCGAGTAATGTAAAAAAAAAATATGTGGCACTTATAAGCCCCGAAAGGGCTCTTTGGCCGAGTTTCTCTTCCATTACTGTAGTGTCTGTTAAATTTTGGACAGTAGTAGAAGGGACCTACTTATTTTAGACGCTTCTGAACTGCAGAATCCTTGTGAGCTTTTTCTGTGCTTTGTCACAGAGTTCTTTGAGAAGCTTTTCCATGGCAAATTGTTACTGTCGGAAGAATTGTCAATTGCTTGCCGACAGGTGGGTACCGTTCCAAAGAATAATCTTTTCGATATTAACTTTTTTATGCTTCGGCCAAAGATTGAAGCCACGACCTACAGATCAGAAGGTCAACACACTAACCACTGAGTTGCGGCACTCACCGAAAAATTTTAATAATTGAAAATTAATAGCAACCGGTTGACCACTCTAGCGTTGATTCCTGGGTAGCTGTGGGGTTATTTACCGATTTTCATACCATATGCTTGAAATTTCATCACGCCCCCATCGCCTTTGTGCAATTTGTTGGCTTACGCATTTTCTAAGGAACCTCACAAAATCGTACCTACTAGCTTGTTGCCACTTGTTGAGAAGAGAAACATATTGGCATAACACAGTACAAATTTGTCGACTACAAATTATCTTCCGACAAGTCTGAATCTAGAAGGACGCTGCTGTAAAAATATCGAAGAATCTCTAACAAAATCGATTGTGTGGGTAAATTACGAACTAAGAAGGTGAAAGTGAAATTCAGGCTTTAAAAATAATAAATCATGTTTTAAAATAATATGTATATTTTTGTTTTAAGTACAAATTAAAAATTTCCAATTTCAATTCATATAGCACAACAGCTTATAATGCAAAATAATGGTGACTGATAGGTCATCAGATGTAACTACTTTATATTGCTAATGATCTTTAACAATAAATAGTACCTAGTATTATCATAAAACAATACTAAATAATAACTGCGTGCAACACTTGTTGCAACAGTGAAATTTACAAAAACTTAGTAAGTGTAATAATTATATTTTATTGCGTATAATTGTTGACCAACAGCTCATGATGATGGTAGTTGGTTATAATCTTTCGAATAATTAATAATGAGAACACCCATACCATACTCAAGTATATAGCTAGGTATGTATGTATATGTTTAAAAATAAAAAGAGAATTATGCATTTCATACGGTTTTGCCAATAGGAAAAACAACAATACCACAACAGTAAACAATAATGTAAAAATAGTGTACTCACGGCAGCAGCAATAATTTTAGTCGGCACTATTTAATAAACAACTTAGCAATTTGAAGTAGGTACATACTATATGTACGATATACATATGTGAAAGCCAATAACAACGGCAACAACACTGGGTTATGCGTTATAAAATTCATTTCAAATGTTTAATCTACAAGATGATAACGATTATGATGACGACGATGATGACGACGACGACTTGGCCACATTAGAAGTACTTACAAGTATGTAAGTATGTACCATATATGCAAACATTAAAACTGTTTTTTGTTAATGCTTCTTGATCGTATTTCACATACACTATGCTACTTATCATTGTTATTATTGTTATTATTAAGAAATAGCGCTAAGTAGTACTTCTATTGTTGTTCCTCTTGTTGTTTTATGTATGTATCTTAATTAAAGCATGATTTTATGCGCGTATTCACTGGAGATGATCATCGTCATTACAAACAGTAACAAACAATAATAATAATAACAACAACAACAACATCAGCAGCTGTAACATCAACATGAACGATTTATTTGTGGTTGTTGGTATCGTATTTTTGAAATTTTTTTAATTGCACATTTGGTTGTTGTGCGCATTGAATGACTACAAATAAATATCACAAACAGCAACACCATCACTATGAATGAACCGCTAGATGATTACATGTATGTGCATACATCGACCCATAGTCCCATAAGGCACTCACTCAGTTAGTAGTCAGCCCGCTCGTGTTTATCATGTGGCACGGTGTCTTCCACCATTTGTATGAGTCCATGCAACAACCAACGACCAACGTTCGTTATGATTTCTTTTTCTAGTTGCGCTCAAGTGCACAAAAAACACATCAACACACAGCAACACACACAGATACATATTAATAAACTTAAGAAATGACGAGAAGGAGTAGGAGGAGGAGGAAGACACCCCTTTGGTACGTTACAATAATAATATGTTTAGTTTTATATGATGCAAGCAATAGCAGAAGTAGCAGCACCAGCAGCAGATTTGTGTATATACATACATATAATGTGAATGAACGCGTATGGCACGCTTAGCATACACTCGTCTTTTTTTTTTCTCTTGTTTTTTGTTTTGTAGTTATAATAAATGGTCACTGCACTGCACCACTTTCATCATATCGAAAACTCATCCACATAGGAAGAATATGCTTGGACACTAAGCAATGAATGCATATAAATATGTCTAATAAATACTGACGTGTCGTCGCGCCTATTCGTTTCTATAGTATAGTACGTATGCTTGCTTGCAATAACAATTTTCACATAAAAACTGTAATCGCAACGGCAAAACAACAACAACAATGACTACATTTGGTTTCTAAGAAAATTTCAAATTAGAGAATTAGACAAGAGCACAAGCAGATTGGACTAGAACATTGGAATATATGATATGCATATACATACAACCGTGTATATTAGCATTCAAGTACATATATGCATATATCACAACTGACTATTGAAACAAAAATTGTATGTTTGCGCACGCGCGAATATGGTTGTTAATTAGAAATGCGTACTCGACACTTGTGTCAAGTTTGCATTAGTAATCTGAGTGCTGCTGTGTCCATTTCAGTGGTTCAATCATCATGCAACACCTGGCAAAGCAGAATATATTACCTACAAAAACGAGTACATATTTGTGATATATCTACAATATTAAGTGCATAAAAGGTTATGCTTGTTTTATATTATTATAAAATTACCTGTTTACATACAATTTTTTTAATAACACTTTATGGATATTTTATGATACCCAAGCGTAAAAAATGTATTTAAAAAATGTCATATCAAATGCCTGTCATTTTAAAATATGCTTTCACGATGATGATAGTATACGTTTGAGCTGAGCTTCAGTCTTATAGAGCTATAGTTTTATATGTTTGTTCTCAAATTATAGTCGATAATTCCGAATAAGAGCCAAAGCCCGAGTACAAGGGGGGTTTGAGGACTTTTACATTCAAAATAAATATGTATATGTTTGTAAATGAATCATTGTATATTGTGTAATAAATAAATATAAATTTCATGTAAGCAATTTTTTTATTCTATACTTAATTTTGTAGTAATATTAATTATTTTTTCAATAGTTTCATAGTGGGCACTTTTTGCGTACAAAAAAATGATTCGTGGGAGCTAAAGGAACTATTTTTATTTTCTCCGATATATTGTACATTCTACAAGAGATTTTAGTCGTGGATAGAAGTACGCATTGTTAAAAAATAAAATGGAATCTTCGAACGAGTGTAAGAGGTATATTTTGTATTTTTTTTTTATAAAAGTGGAAAAAATGCAACAACTGCTGCTGCTGAAATAAATGCAACTCATGGGGAGAATACCCTGAGTGTAAGGACTGCGCAAAAGTAATTTTTCAAATTCCGAAGTAATTATTGTCCTGAGGTCATTAACTCCGGCGCCTTGCTGGAACTCGTGGAAGCTGAGCCAAGTTTGACAGTCGATATGATGGCTGGAATGTTCAATTCATCACATGAAACAGTTTACAGCCACCTACCTGGTTCAATTGTGTAAGGTTCCAAAACTGGGAAAATGGGTTCCGCATAAACTTTCCGTGGCAAACCGTTTGAACCGTATTGTTACTGGGGACGAAAAATGGGTACTTTACAATAAACCTTTTCGCAAACGCCAGTGGGTAGATAAAGATGAAACATCAGAACCAACTACCCGAGATGGCCTCCTCTTGGTGGGATATGACCGGTATCATTTATTTTGATCTGCTGGAATCAAACCAAACGATCACAGCTGATTATTATTGTCATCAACTATCCAAACTGAATAAAGCACTTGTTTTAACACGACAACGCTAGACCGCATACCGCAAGACGGACCTCAGGCAAGCTGAACGAGCTCGGATGGGAGCTTGCGGAGCTCGGATGGCACCTTGCGATTATCACATTTTCCTCGGACTGCAGTCCCATTTAAGTAATAAGAACTACACATAAAAAGAAGCGATAAAATTGGATATCCGAAGTGAATAGAATAGGAATATGGTCTTAGACTTGGAACTATTGAATCTTTCGGATTATTTAAGTTGAGTTTATTAAATTAAATAATACGAAAAATTTAGTGTGATCTTTAATCTTTAAAAATTGCTTTTTCCAAATATAAATACATTTTAATATATGGCATTATACGTAAATCTAAATATATAATAATTTTTCTATTTTTATTGCTGTTTTTTTTTTTTTTGTAAAAAATTACACCCAAAATAATGATAATAATTTTCTTCAACCGCCCATTGGTTGATTTTACTTCTACCAATCAATGAGTGAATAACACCAACACACCGCAACTACAAGTAACAGAAACAAATGACAAACAAATGTCAACATGGTTTGACATTTGTGAAATATCCACAAGATATAAACATATGTACATACATATACTCGCTCACACATGCTTAAGTACATATAAATATTTCTCCATATTGTCAACACTTGAGTTGTCTCTCTCTGTCTCTATCTCTCACTCTCTGTTTCATATTGCAGACACTCTTCGTTTATGTGTTCTCTCGTTTTACATTATCATAATACATAAATACATAGATGCATACATATGAAAAATGTCAACCAATCAACCAACCACTATGACTGTCAACGAAAATGTCAACATGTAGAAAATAATACAATGACAAATTACAGTGTGCCATTGTTACGCACAGTGTTTCGGTGTTGACTAAAAATTGTGAAAAAGAATGTTACAATATAAAAGGTTTTCAAATATAGCGAGATATGATTTGCAAAAATAAAAAAATAAAAGCACACTAATAGTTAAGGAAATTCAAATGTTTTTTATTCAATGTGAAGTATAATCGATACAATGAATATCTTTCAATTCAAATGTCATCCATGGCAATTTTCGATACGACTCGATTTTTCTACTAAATCGAGTCGTATCACATGAATAGCCGGCTTTTTTTTTTCAAAGATTGGGGTAGCACTGTCAAATTAATTTAAAAAGTGATATTTAAAATACGAAAATTATTCGTGGAGTTATTTCTTTTTTTTAGCATTAGAGTTTCCAGAAATCACGCGCCTCTAAATCAGATGAATTACATGGCTGTGGAATGATATCAGTCCAATTTTTAGAGACATAGTCCCAAATAACCATGAAATATGATATAGAGTATGATCGTGAAGCAAGTAGTTGTCTGTCTGTAATTGTAAGCTTTTTGCGAATTGCAAAAAGCTACTCTCTCTCTCTCTCTATCTCTCTCTCTCTGAAAGTACATACTTAGGATCTGAAAGGCCCATTGTGATGCCACCAAGTTTCTCTTACAGTACTGTTGTGCGTACTAAATTCGGAAGGGACCTGCTTATATCATATTATCCACTTCCGGACGATAGAACCCCTGTGATATTACTTTTCTTAAAGAGCTTTTCCACAGAGCTCTTTAAGAAGTATTTTTCATGGCAAATTAATACTGCCGGTGGGCACCGTTCGAAAGAAAAATCTTTTCGATGTTGAAGTTGCCTCAACCGGTAAATAAACCAAATACTAACGGATTAGAAGGGCCACCGAACTCACCACTGACCTACGGCACTTATTATATAGCTGCGAAACTTACATTAACAATTCAAATAACTGTTTTGGCATAGTTTTTTTATCATTGAAGTTGTTCCTTCAAATTAATATATTTCTTTAGATAATAGTATATATTTAATGATCAAAAGTTGTCAGTTTTCACATGCCATTTTTCCACAGGTCAAAATGCAGTCAATTGTTCAGTCTGATAATTTTAAAAATTTGTCTATACCGAACCAAGTATAAATTTAGTTGTATAGAAGAAGTATTTGTAAAAACCTTTAGCTAAATTGCTGCAATCCTTGTAGAACTTATTAAGCATAAAAATGTTTTTTTTCATGTTTTAGAGCGAACTACCCAATTTTTAGCCCACTGCTTCAAAGGAAAGATGACACTGTGCGTAATGCCTGTATGTGATTCTAAGCAAATGTGAATCAGTAAATAAAATAATATAACAACTGCAAATGGTGTACAAGAGACAAATGAACGCCTTCACAGTTAACGAACTATTTGTCTGTCTATTTGCCATATTGCCTACTTTTGGTATAGCATTTATTTCGATATACTTAATACGAGTACATAATAATAATATCTACATACTTCTGCCCCTTCCTATCTGTCTTCCTTACTCTCTTTCCATCTTGCTCACTCTCTGTGATCACTATCAACAATAGCATTTGTCATTTACACAATTGACGATAATGCATTTGCCACACAACAACGAACAATTGAAGCATACTTAGTTATTGTGCAAACAGATAATATTCATGTATGTACTTACATATAAACAGCGTCATATACAGAAGATACAACAGCATCAAGGGAAACAATAGAAATATTGGAATAACCACCACCAACAACATAAATAGCAAACATCCTTCAATAAATACTTGTAATATATAATACATCCAACAATGCAGGGTTGAACTGGGTTGTATGAATATCATTGTAGTATTTACACGAGTTGTCGAAATTGAGATTAGAAATTTTTGGAACAAATAATCAAAAGTAATAATAATGCAATAACAACAACAACAACAATAATTTCACATATTTTTTCTGTCGCAAATACATACATAAACATGAAAAATATAATATATAGAATAGAATAGCAGAGAAATGAACGTAAAGATTCCCAGGATATGAATGGGATGTCATCATCATCATCATCATCATCATCATCATCAGCATGATCATCCCTTATGTAGGTAGGAAGGCAAACGAAACAAGAATAATAATGACTATAACGATGACTATGCCGATTATGTATTATTGACATATATGTACATATAGATATACGCTATGCGTGTGTATGTATGTTTGTAAAATGCAAACACAAATGTCATGCAATATGGGCGAGATCAACAACAGCAAGCCGCAGAAAAGATTACCTTACCTGCCTTGTTAAGTATACATATATTGCTGACAATAATGGACGTCATACAGATGTACTACATACATATGTATGTACATACACAAAGCGGAAAAAAATAATAATGAACAACAACAACAACAACAACAAAATCGAAAAATCGGCTGTCTCAATTCTCACAAGGACAAAAGGATCACAACTGATGAAATACTTAACTAAACAAAGGCTATGAAAGAAGAAACAAAAAAATGAGGACGAAATCGACGACGATTTTGGAAGGCAGGATGATATTTACAATTATATTATTATATGCGTTTACGTCACAAACACACATACATATGTACTTAACGGTCGATGGCATTTAATAGTGGTTGATGATATTAATGACGAGGGAGAGAGGTACAAATCAACCAACCAACCAACCAACCAACCAGCCAACAAACCAACTAACCAGACAATGTGAATATTGTTGCATTGTTGATGACACTTAAAACCAACAAATGTTTGTTGTAACGATTTTATTCAAGTACATATGTACGAGTATACATATAACTACTTATCCATATAAGTATGTACGTATATGTACATGATGGCAAAAAAAATAGTAATGGCAGCACTCATTTTCAGCTACAATACAACAACAGAGACATCTGAGTAGGCATGATAAACCATACAGACACATAAGTAGAAGGATGACAGATGTAACATCTGGAAATGCAGCCAACACAAATGTTGCATATATAAAATATACATGTGATATATGTACATACTTTAATAATAACAAAAAGATAATAACGATGATTATGGATTAAAATTGCTATTGTTCTATTCTCTAATAATTTCTAGTAAAATAATTTTGTCGGTTATTTTCGCTTGTGGATTAATGATAAAGCAAATAGATATTCAAGGGCACACACACACAGCATCAATATAGCATGTGCAATATTATGTCAATCATTTCTTCTAATAATTTTAAAGAAAACCATTATAATATGATATGATATTTCAAATGAACCAGAACAAACCTCGATATTCTCTTTTGTGCTCGTCTCAATATTTGATATGAATAGTGAAGAATTTTCTATAGCACACCTTAATCTAATAATATTTTTCACTCTTTAAATTACAGCTGTAATATTGCACTGTCTGTCATGATGCCTACTAGTTATAAACACTATTATTACTGGTATGATCAATGCTTACTTTAATTACTTTCCAATCAATACTTATCAATTTGAAGCACTATCATTACAAATGCGGCTAAATGTCATATATGAATAAAGGAACTTGAATACATCCCATTTTGCTTCATTTTGTCACTATCATGAACGTTGATTTATTAACAGATGTAATATGTATCGTAAGTACCTAGTATGTTAACAAACTGTTATTACGTGCCGACCTTTCAGCCACACATTCTTATATGTACATAGTAGTTATGTAAGTTATGCCTCTGTGCTTTAATTAATTTTATCATTGAAAATTGTAATAAAATTTTAAAGCTTTTAGTGGAATGATTTCTTTAAAACCAGTTTATTGATATGTACTTTGTTACCACTGTGCAGAATAAATTACTCATAGGTATTGCTATGCCTTGTGCTATAAACACTGATAAGTAGAAAAATGGAATTTGTAATAACATAGTAATTTTAATATAAACTATTTATCAATTTCGATTTTACTCTTCGATTCCTTTTCTATTCTTAAATCAATTCATGTAGATGCGTAGTATGGATCAAAGAAGTAGTCACAGGACTTTTTTCTTTGGAAAGAAGTAAAAGAAAGCTTTAGTGCAGATATATTCAACGTTATTAAGCGTGAAAAGGTAGCAAAAAAACGCAAGTTTAATATTATTGTGATCCTTCATAAAACTGTTCTTTTGCTGAGTCGCTCATCCCGAAGAAGCCGAACTATTCAACAACATCAAAATGTGTCAAACTCAAATGTTAATATCAAATATGCCTGGTGACATAACTAAAATATTTGTAACATTGTGAACTATGTTTTTAGAACTATTTTTTACACAGAAGAGATGACAGATTAATTTAGATTCACATTTGCATATTGCACTAGAAGACTTGTCTACTGAATGCTAGCATGTATCAAATATGCCAGACAGAAGAATCAAAAAGTCTCGAAGGTCTGACTATAGACCCATTATTGATCTTTGTCGGGAAAAAATGTGAACCCCCTTTAGTTCTTTTGCCTCGCGGTTGTAAACCATCCTGAAGTTCCATCTCCGATAGTTCCCAATGTATATAAAAGAAAACCGCAGCAATGCATATATTATGTGTTTACCTTTTCTGAAGACCCGCACAGTCGAAGAGAAGATATTTCATAGTTACTTCCTGCTCTACATCAGCTCCTCTCCTGTAAGGTCTCTTGTATCTGATGGGCTACAATTGAATGAGCACTTCTACAAGAGTTCGGAGATATCCTTTACTAATACTTTAATTTGGGCAACGTAATTCGGGATGTTCGATATAAAGTGGTTATATAATATTTTCTGTGTGCTTACACATTTCATGTGGTGTAAATTCAATTTTGTGTTTCCATAAGTGGAATAAAAATGTCTACCACATCTCGTTTCTTTAGTTGTTTGTTTGAAAATCTAGCATATGATTCGACTTTTGAATTTTTTGGTGTACTTCGATGATCGAGGATCCAATCGAGATCACATGTTATCGTACCGTGATTCCCTGCCGTGCTTAACTCACGTCAATAGCATATAATGTTTTGTGTGAGTGATCCACACCATATGCTATTAAATTTTTTTTTATTAGTAGGGCATTAGCTCCCTATTATGTATCATATATGCGGCTTGGTCAATAATATTGATTAGTACTTCGAACGCTACAAGCATTTGATAATCTGAAGGGCCTTCGAATTTTAATGTTTCTGAATAAATATTTGTTCTTTATCGATATGTGTCCCATATCCATCCATGAAGATGGTAATTTCCTTGGCTGCCATGGAGAAAACTTGTAACTAATGAAAAATATTCTCAGACCTCTAAATGAGATAGAGGAACAGAGTTGGCCTTCCATTGGTGCTTGTTATGGTCTAACTTAGACAAAATATATATTATTGTGAAACTTGTTTGATTTACTTAATATGACTACTAATTTGAATTAAGTCCAACTGGACTGAACAAATGATGACTTTTAGTCCAACAAAGAAATGTGCAAAAAGTAGCGTAATAAAAATCTCCTTACAGTCGGCTGGGGCCGACCAAACTATACCCTGCATATGTAGATTTATATATAAAAAGTTTACTCGAATATCCAACTTTTCTTTTATTTCCACTTTTCGAGAAACAAACATTTAGTTTAATTCATTCGACTTTGTATGGGAGACCCATGAAGGAGTGGGCGTGGCACACTGATTTTCTGCCAGATTTTTGCCGACTATGATATTAATTTAAGTGTCAATTATGGTTATTCTAGACAGAATATTGCCGAAGTTACAGCTGTTTCAATTTAAAATTTGTATGGGGGCTACGATAAACACTGGGCGTGGTGCGCCCATTTTCTGTGAGCCTAGTTGCTCGTACAATACTAATCCACACCTTAAATCTCGTTATTCTACGCTGAATAGTTTGCAAGTTATAACCGGTAACCTTTTTTTTAATTTCCGCAACTTTGTATGGGAGACCCAAAAAGGAGTGGGCGTGGCACATTGATTTTCTGCCATATTATTTCTGACTACCGTGTTAATCTAAGTGTCAATTATGGTTATTCTAGACAGAAGATTGTAAAAGTTACAGCAGTTTCAATTTAAAAGAAGTACAGACACTTTGTATGGGAGCTACGCTAGAAAGTAGGCGTGGCTCACCCACTTTTGGCGAGGTTATATAGTAGTATAATATAACTCTATGTGCAAAATATTGTTGTCCCAAGTGGTATATTATGTGAGTTATAGCAAGTTAAAGATTTTGAAAATTTCGAGGTTAGTCGCTTTGAATGCTTGGTGTGGGCGTGGTTATTGACCGATCATGCCCAATATCAATTCCCTCCGTACCCTTGGATCATAGATTACTTATGCCAAATTTCATCGAAATAGCTCAATATTTACTCAAGTTATCGTGCGAACCAGCCAGGTGACGGACGGACGGACGGACGGACGGACGGACATCGTTAAATCGAAAATTTAATCGACGCTGATCACGAATATATATCCATGTCTATATCTCCGGAGATTCCTTCAAGTGGACACAAACATCTGACCGAAATGAATATACCATGCATATTGCATTATGCAGGGTATAAAAATGTAGTAGAATCAATCTTTGTGCACTCAATATATAAGTATGTACTATAAGTCATTATCGCTTATTCCTAATCTACCATGTTGTTATCGTACTTGTGAATAAAAGAGAAGAATACGCACGACTTTATAAATCATTTAGATTATGTTACACACTTGATATGATATGATGTTGTAAAATTGTATAATTTACAATATCAACAACAACAACAACAACGAAAGCAGCAGCATCAGCAGCAGCAGCAACAGTATGTAATTACATCTATGGAATTACACAAATTCCAACAAAACATTATTTGCAACTCTATACAGGTATAAGTGCATACGAGCATACTTACGAATATACATACTTACATACATATGTTACATGTTGTTAAGAAGATGCGATGGGAAAAAAATTCACTCAAAGTGTAACAGCGCGTTCATAATTCCAAAGAAGAAGCACAAAAAATGACGACGTAAAGAAATATGAAGAAGAAGAAAAAGCATGTTTTGCATTTGTGATGTGACGCAATTTTATTTGCAATTATTTAGTAATTACAACAACGACAATAGAAAAAGCACCCATTGAGTGCACATCATATAGTAATAAGTCGCCATTTTTATAATGATTTTATGGATGAGTATGTTTGAATGGATAAATGTGTTGAGCATTGTACAAGTGAGTCCAGTAGGAAAAAGAACCAGACCATAATGCATTACAGGGAGATTGTTTTTTATTTCAATATGACGACAGTTTACCGAATCGTCGTCTTAAGTAAGTAGAATTTTAGTAATTACAAATAATTTTATGCATACAAATATTTGTATATCAATGAAACAAACTAGCTTCTATTTTACATAAATATGAAATCCTAAAGTAATATGGTACGCGGTATGTAACAGTTTTTAGTATATATCTACAAAATAGAAAGTACAAAATACCAGTCATATTGTTTGTATTATGTATAAATTTATAGAATACTCGTAAAAATATTGTTACTATTTTCCATACGCAAGCAAATTCAATCAATTCAACTCTGTATACCATGGTCTTCATTTCTCAAAAAAAAAAATCAACTGTTTTGTGTATACTTTAATTTTTTCCATTCGTTCACGATCACAATGATACAAACAAACAATATCAGTGAAAATTATTGCCCAATATATTAGACAGTAACACTTTCACCTGTAAAAATATAATATATGCATTGTGAAAGTAATCAATATACATAAATATTAGGCTGCGTTCTCAGATTGTCTGCCAATGCACTGACGTGCGCAGTTTGTGGCTGATGTTATTATTTGAAATATTTTTTCCACTTTAAAGTGAAACAACGCGCTATTTTTCGTTTTATTATCTTTTCGTATAGTGGATACAACTTGAAATGCTCATATATCCGTTGTTTACCAACCGATTTCATTCATATTTATCAAAAAGAAACTCAAAATGTGGAACTTATGTGGCACCCCGAAAGCCCATTGGTCGAGCTTCTCTTCCAGTACTGTTGTGTGTGTTAAATTTTGAGCAGTATTAGAAGGGACTAACCACATTACGGGCACCTTACATCACATTTTTATGGCTTTAAAGAATTTGCCAAATCACACTATAAGCCCAAATTCAACTTATTGGATGAAGGATGTCTTGTTTAAAAAGTAGTTTAGTGCATTTGGAAAGAAATAAAATGGGTTTCAGTCATTATGAGGTTATATTTCGATTTTGAAGTATCTGTTATACATTTTACTCCTCTAGAAGCAACTCTAAGTATTTGAATAAATGTTGCAACTTTCATTATTTTTTTTTTTTTAGATTAGGGATTTAATGCCACTGTGCACTTTAAACGAACCCTGTTGTTGGGGAAAACCTTGCTTTTCGTTTAGCTATCACATTAATACGGATATTGACACTCATTTATAAATTAATAACAATGCACATTTCAAAAATATAAAATTTCTATTTCTGTTTGGGTTAATTAATGTAGGAAAATGTTTCAAAATATTGTCGGAAAATGATTTTTTTACAATATTCGAAACATTTTTGCAATAATGTCGAAATTAAATTTTTAAAAAATATTATTTTGGCATGATATTATTGCATATATTTGCGAAATAATACCGACAAATGTACCTATATCTCGGGATCAGGCGATCTATTTTCCCACTGGGTAGATGAGTACATACAATATGTGGTAGCAACATTGACAGTACTACGTTAGTGTGTAGTAATAATAAATTTACTTCACATGTCAACTTTGAATTAGAATAAACATTGAAATATTAACAACAACAACAACAACAACAGCAACAAATGTAACAAATAGTAAAAAGTTTACCAACAACTACAACTGTCGTTGTAACAACACTATATCAACCGCCATTGATAAAACTACTTGAAGAGAAGAAACAAACTTAGTCAATGAAGGTGGAGGAGTGGTTCAAAACGATGTACAATAATGTAGAAAAAAATGATTCACGCGACACGCATGTGAAAATTATCTATGTAATACAAACATACAATATATGTATAATATTATGATGGCATCTAGTATGTGATCAAACCGAGTAATATAGTAAAAGTGTAGCATGCAACTGAACATCAGCAACGCATCAATGCGATGACAATTGTATATGAGACGTCATTAGCAATGTTGCATGCAACATATAGTTTTAGTTTAGTTAGTTTCTATTTAAGTTTAAGTAACAAGCGTACCTTAGAATCTACATATACACACATATATATGATATTTATTTATAAAGGGCACACTTGCATGTGATTTCATTTGTTGCAGCAATTAAACGATGCACTCAATCGGACAGTTAGACGAAGTGAATGAGGTAATATTATGTAGTTGTGGTTGCGTGCCACAAAATGTCATTTGCATAACAATACCAAATGAGTAGAGCAACAAAAAAACAGAAATAGGAGCAAGTTGTCCTCGAATATTCATCTTTCTTATTCTCACGATGATGTGATGACGTTTTAAAGACGACAGATGCATTGTATTGTGTAACAATGAGCACTCTCATCACCGCACGACCAATGTGTTAATGAATAATTTATATGGTAGGTAATAATTTTCATAATATTTTTGCAACTTGTACTTGTGCATAGAAGTCATGTATGTAAATAAGCAAAATTATTTGTACATCATTGTGATTAACTTCAGAGAAATATTCCAAATATTCTTCATTGTTCAATGCGACGACACTGAAACCATGACACTTGATGCAATATAATCAGAGTCATACTTTTCAAGTTCAATTATTGCAGCGGTCATTGAATGGGGTTACGGGTAGTTTTAAGATATACTTTTGCTAATATCTGCCGTGAGTTTGCAAAAGCACACACACAAAAATTTGTACCTTAGCTAGCTCACAAAAAAGATATACTACTACTCATTCATACTTTCTGGTGCATAGAATGAAGGTGGCTGCCATTACCGCTCTTTTACCGTATTTTATTGTTTTTTTTTTCTTGCGATTTCCCTATTTGCTGTTATTATTTAATAACAACAAAAACAACAAAAACAACAATAAAGAAATACTAAACGTGAACGTGTAAATCGTGTGGATTGAAGTATTTGGTATGAATGTTTCTATCTACACGTACATATATGTATGTATATGGATATTTTTTATAGTACACATAATGATGAAGACCTTGAACTTGTTTCACCCAAAACAACAACAACAACAACAACAACAAAGGCAAGAGAATACATTTATTAATGAAATTAATGCTACACACATACATAAATATGAATCGTATCGTATCGTGTATGATTGTTGAAAATGAAAGGAAATTTGCGCAAAAGTGGTAATACAAAAAACAAAAAACCTTAAAACCGTAGGCTTCTCAATTTATATGAACGAATGGTATATTTTGGTATGTATGTGTTTATATGGACACTATTCAATCAATGATGACGTCTATGAGATTATTTATTAACAACATCATCACCATCATCTTAATGATCATTATCATTGTGATTATTATCACTAAATATGCATGAAATCAAACCACAATGCAATTGAACTCAACTTTTGCTGCTGATGTTAACAAATCGAAGAACAACAAAAAATAGCAGTAGTAGGTGACGTGCAATATGATTAAAATACAGAAAATTATAACATAAACTCGTTTTCACACCTTCAGCATACACAGGATATGGCAAGAGATAAATATGATTTGCTATATAATATAGAGAATAATTTGAAAAAATTCTAAAGATTTCAAAATGATAAAAAAATTTTAATTAACTTATTATTTTATTAACTTAATTCTATTATGATATGATGGAGATGATGGAGAAGTGTATTAAATATACATTAGCTATTGTAAAATATTTGACATCAATCTCGATTCACTTCTCTAGTCGACATTCCTATAACATACACCTATGCAATTAGCTTTACTCAACGTACCCTGTATTCATATAGTACATACAAATGTGTACATTTATATTCATGTATTGTAGTATCCCTACACATAAATTCACAGTCAACCACATGTCCAAAAAACTCTCGTATAGCATCAATACATAGCATTTAAATTTAACATTACCTCAGCAATATTGCAGTTTACGATTTTATTATGAATGAATCTTTACTATTATCATACATGTATCTACATATATAGTACATATGAGTAGGTACTACACATAAATATTCGTATGCATTTATTTACAACTTCATATTTTCTTTAATTTATTACTTATGACGAACTTGCCCATATCCAACTGTTCATTCATTCGTTTCTTTCTACGCCAAAAGTCCAAAAACCAAGTCATTGGAACGCAACTGAAGTTGCTATTACCATTGCCCGTGTTGTTGGGTGCACATAGAATAATAATAAGATGCATTTGTATGTATGAATGATCAATACATTTTGAAGTTGAAATATAAATGCAATGAAAATATAAGAAGTACAAAACAGAAAAAAGCATAAATCCGACAAATTGTATTTTGTAGATTGGTGCCTTTTAGTGAAAATGTGATATTATTTTCATTTTACTTATTTACCGATCAACTAGAACTAATTTTCCACCGTTATTTATAATTAAAGAAGCAAATTGTTTGAACAATTCAACATGAAATTCAATATGGAATAACATGCGTAGGATAAATATTATTTCACTTGAATGGCATTACAATATGAAGCTAATACAAACAAAATAACAAACATTTGTAATTTAATTACATGAAATTGGTAAAAATATTTATAATATTGCGCTTTCTTTTGTAACAAAATTATCGCTAAGAATATACCATAAAAATCGAGGCAAATAAATACTTTATACTTTTGACGTAGAGTATGTGCCTTTTTTTTATAAAGGAAGAAGGTGTCGAAAGCGAAGTTATGAGCAATTTTGTGAAAGTACCGAAATTTAACTTTTTATTAATTTTTCATCAAGCCGAAATTATATAAGTATGGTTTTTATGTGATATTACGCGATCTACCGATTTTGATACCTCCTCACCTCTTTTTTTTATGAGGTTCCATAAATAAAATTCGCATCCCTAAAATAATATGGGTGGGGGTGGGAGTAAATAGTCCCAAAATGAGGTAAAAACTCAAAAAATAAGAGAAATAGCTTCCCCGGAGTTGCTACTAAATAGGTAAAATTGATAATTGTCCCCGATTAAATTTGTCCTCGTGACATTTTTCCGAAGCATTCGCACACACTATATCATCCCCATGTAAAACTCAATAATAATGAACGTAATAAATGCGCGAGTCAAAAACATAAGCATAGAATGGAGCTGGATGGTGCCACATCGAGGTCAAAGTTCGAGGTAAAAATTATGAACGAGCATATTTAAACTCGGTCTTTACTCCATAGCAAGGGAGCTTCCTTACACAATTAACTTAAAAACTCATAAAAATCTTCAAAAATCTCCATAATTGTGCAGTAATCATCGATTGCGTGGAAAATGTATGACCGACCACCATTAATTATAATGCTTAAGCGTATACCCCAAATATATTCATTTTCTAACCCGACTCATTAGCAGGGCTTCACTACAGAATTTCTCTTCATCGAGATATGGTCTAAATAGAAACATATATTATATCTGGAAACATCTTTAACTGAAAATGTTGGTAATGCAATTTTCGAATTTAAGTTATTCAATTGGTTTAAAAAAATGATGATAATGGATTTTTTTGCCGTAAACTAATATTAAAAATGTCTGTAAAAAAAAATACAATGTTTTCAGTCGATTTAACCAAGCAAAGCTCTTTAGGTTTGAGTATGTACCTATCATGGAATACTGTCTGATTGTTTAAGATAGCGGGTGGCTATAGGTAATTTTCCATTTTTTTAAGTCATTAATTTTTTATTATTGTGTGGGTTATATTTAACATTTCATGACGTTTCAAGAAGAGTTTCTCAAATACTTAGGCGATTTTTAAAAACATTCATTTAATGAACAATCAGTCCTTCAGCCTTTTCCAAGGAGAATATCGTAAATGTGTCACAATCACCTAAATTCATTAATGTTTTGCAATTGGATCTATATTTATCGATTAGAAATTGTGAGAAATTATGCCAACACTGCATACTCCAAATAACATACTCGAAAAATAGCAGTTCCTTTGAAATCAACCAAACTGGGATGTCACTATCACTTGTAACTCCAGTTTAGAGAGAAGGCTGAGACAAATTGGTGAGCTAGTAATAAATTATTCAAATTTGTAGGGTTATTCTATAAAGCAAATAGTTCAATTTTATTGATATTTGTCATTGTTATTGAATTATATGAAGATTTTATGAGAAAAAAAATTTGCATTGTTGCCACCTTCTGACAATCTGAATGCGAAAATCAGAATACTAAAACAAACATACGAATACAAATATATATGGTTACAAATTAAAATGAATACAATATGCATTACAATTTGTCATAAATCGTTACAAAAATTCAAACGATCTCTTACAAAATAGTTAAATTGTTCATTTATTATTACTCAAATAACACATATATTCATGAGATATTGATGATAGTTAATATGAAGAGAGAAAAAAGTTGAAATTATCCTATAAATAAATAGCAATAAATTAAATTTGAAAAAAAACGCAAAGCCTTTTGATCCTTTCAATCGTATCCAATATGAATAAAGGCATCATACAAGTTAAGTCTTGCATGTGAATGTGTGCACAGATTGAGGAGATCTATTGTAAATCTTCTACTTCATAATTCAGACGTAATCACAACTAAGAGAATGTACATAATATGTATTTATGTACGAGTACTATGCATTCCCATCGTGTGTAAGTTGTACGTATACATTTGATCGAAATAATGATTATACGCACTGATCCAATACGTAAAGATGCGTACGTACAATACTCGTAAGTAGTACTACTGGTACCAGTACTGGTATGCTGCAGTAAATTTTTATAGCAAAAATTATAACGTGCGCAATTGATCGGATTATAGGCTCGCAATAGCAATAATATGTTCATGTACAATATCCACATATAATAGGTACTGGCATTGATGGTGATACTATGTGATCATAACGACTACTTCATATACTTACTTATTCGTATTTGTGTTGTTATCTACAGAAATTTTACCACAATACGTTTCAATGTGGTGAAGAAGATCGCGCGCCTCATACTCGATGAACCCACCGTACTACAAATTCTTACATTCATATGAACGTGGACAATGCATATTGGTGGTAGTGATGATAGTTGGTACTATATACATGCAACTACTCACTACTTATGTACACGCTGTCTGTGACTCTCCAACGTCTTCGTCTTTATGTGATGGTGTGCAAGCAACTGATCTTTGTCTTTCGAATGGGTTGGAAATCTATGGACTATATGAATGAATGAATGACTGAATAAGAATGTATATACGAATGTACGTACGTTATATTTTCAAATCGATAGGGGTGTAAGAGGGGTGAGGAAAAAAATCTATGGAATAAACTATGGAATACTGGCGTGTCACTTGTGGTCGTGAGAATTAGATTTAATTGATTTCCACACGATCCAACAATGAACAAATGAGATCGCAAAGTGCGTTTGTTTCTTCTTTTTCTTCTTCTTCTTCTTCTTCGTCGTATATGAGTCTATAAGAACGTGTATGTAAACATGTTGCAGCACGATTACGCGTAATCGTAATTTAATTTTACAATAATTATCATGATCATGATGACGGTTATAATAAATCATACATATGCTTATCGTTCACACAATATCAATCCATCGATCGCTAGATCGATCGATCAGTCGATCGATCACAACTCAATTCAAATAGATCACGCATTAACAACCGTCGAAGAATAGCAACAATTCGTTACGAAATACGTATGCGTATAAATTGAATTTTCAATTTAAATTGTACGCGTGCGTACTCATGTTATTTCTACAATCTTCATAATAATAATAATCACAATGATCACATGATTATCACAATCGTACAACCACCATGCATATTTGTAGAAATGTTGTAAACAGGAAATTAAAGTTGGCACCATAATCGGTGCAAAAGTGCAAAATAATAATAAGTATGGCGAGACATTTGATGCAGTTATTGGCGACGCGATCATTTGTATAATTTATATTGAAAAATTAAATACATACATACACATATGTCTACACAATTTGAATAAGTTAATGCACTAATGTGGAATGAAAATTTGTTTGCTAACAAAATCCAAACAAATAATTTGCCAATAGCAACACTGTCGTGTATTTTGGTTTGATGCGAGTGGTGTTATTTTGGCAGCCGGTTTTGTTGTTGTTGTTGTTGTTGTTCTTGTTACTGTTTACACTTCTGGAGTCCACCTCATGCATGCCCGTCCAATATGTGACATGCATAGAGGAAAGGAATATTGATTGGTGCAGGCGATACTTCAAGATATTTCGTAGACTAAAACACCCATCTGACATGTATAGGGGAAAGGAAAGTTGATTGGTACACGCCAGAATAAAATCACTCCTCTTTAATGCTATTGCAAATGAGCGTAAATAAGGAATGATAATATTGTTATTCGAAAATATGAATCAACCATATTTTTTTGTGGAATTGGCGCTGATTACCTAAAACAAAAATTTGCGATTAATTTATAGATACCAGGGCGAATGGCTATATTTGTCACTTTGTAAATGATTTTGCATTCATTTTGTATGGCAACCCTTATAACCGGTAGACATACTGGGTAAGTATGTTCAGACAAAATGTTTTAATAGAATAATTAATGAGTGTTGGTCATACATTTTGTGACTCTTGAGGCGATCCATTGATAACTATAGGGTAGTTTGTTGATTTTTAGGTGCTTTTGCTATGATTTTGTATGACAACCCCCATGAAGATTAAAGAAAAGGGGTAAGTATGTTCGAGAAAAATGTTGTATATTTCTTGATCCTTGAGGCGATTACTTGGCAACTGTGGGGTTATTTGTCAATTTTTAGGCGTTTTTGCATTCATTATGCATAAAGGGTAGAAATGCCAGATAAATATACTCAACGGAAATGTTGGGGTAAAAAAATGAATTTACGTCAGCCATATATTCTACCCCTTTATAGGTACCCTGCGGACGGTGAGAGCAAATTTTATTCAAACGAATGAAAATAGAGAGTAAATATCTTACGGAAAATATTAGGAAGAAAATATTAATGAACAATCTTCTATAGGGATGACTCCTGACCTCAACGCCGGGTCTCCATCATTTTTTAGTTTACGCATTTTTCTTAGCGAACTTCGCAAAAAATTAAGTTTCTACGTATCCCATAACTAATGGTTGTTTGGTTATTTCGTTACCTTTAACATACTTTTAAATATATTTGAGTACTGTCATCTAGGTACACACCTTTAAGCTACACCAATATCAAAATGCTTTCTAACGTAGCGTCAAGTCCGCCACTCGTGCTCTGTCAACTTATCAAAAAGTTTTTATCCAAAACTTTGAAATAGCAAAAACCGAAAAGGGAAAAATTATCAGTCGCTCTAAGCAAACATTTGTGCGAATTTTCTGCAAACAATAACTATACTTACTGCAAACATTTTTCATACGAAAATGTAATCGATCGAAAATATGCCCGACAGAAGAGAAAATGAGAAAAAGAAGTGAAAAAGAAAAACACTCACAACAATAAATCGCCCCAAAAAGAATATGAAGAAGGAGTAATATTTCCAAACACATTTGATGAGCCAACATGTGTTTTTAAGAGATATGAGGGCATATACATATGTATGTATATCGTAGTAGGAAAGTAGTTTTTCTTTCATAAACACATATTCTACTATAGCATACAAGATCACCAATGTACTTCTACATATATACATATTTATTATACGGCTAGCTGACTGACGAGCTGGCATCAATGCGATCCGATAAAACGTTAGGCATTCGTAACGTTATGAAATTGCAGCAGCAGCACCATTAACAGCAACTACATAGAAGTAACTATAGAGTAATGGCAACAGCAGCAATCGACTGAACATGAGTGATGCAATTTGTGTTGCTGATGCTGCTGTTATTGCTACTTTTGCTTCCATAATACAATATATACTTATGCTGTTGCAATAACCACAACAACAATTGCTGTTGTCATCATCGTCATCGTTGTTATTACTACGGCCGATGATGATCATGAAGACGACGATGATGATGATGACGTGTTTGAGAATTCTGGCTGGGCATGTCTGCAAGCGTGCAGGCAAACAGACAGATATTCTTATAGCCAAAATTGCATATGTATATGATCACATAGTAGTTGTTGCTATTGTTGTTGTTTATATAACATAGAGATCATCTAAACTGAAGTGCTATGCCATGCCATGCCATGCCATGACATACCATACACGTCGTGATATTCCGTGCGTTGCAATGCTCTCAGGCGCATTCGTGAGGTTCGAATGCTATGCATCTGTTGCATCACTTGTGCAGTGCATAATGCACCTGTGTAGAGCATTTCGTTTGCTAATGTTCTTCTTCTTCTTCGTCTTCTTCTTGTTCTTCCATCTTGACTGCATAATACAGTTTCCCGATGGTTACTTGGGCTTTTGGTTGTTATCGCGCTTGTTAATTAACGAATTACCAACTTCTTTGGAGCAAATTTATGTTTGTTGCCGTTCCATAGTATTTCATTTTTACCATGTGTGAGGAAAAGATTCGTACATATCATAAGGTAAGTGTACATAAGTAAGTATAATGTATCTATGTGTATATTTATATCAACTTTCAAAATTATTATATATTTACAACAATTTATTAGAGTCAACTTGTGTGTTTTTAGCTTGTAATGTCACGCAACATGTGTGTGGTATATTAGTTTATAGAATATAATTCTTAGAATAGAATGTTGCATGATTGCTTGTTATTGCTACCGATAACATGAAGTTTTCATATAAAGTGTGACGCTAATCACATGAATGTATAGTACATACGAGTATAATGATTTATTTATATCAAATAACCAATTTCAGTATCAACAAAATGAATGTTTTGATTCATATTGTTTAGAAACTGCAAATGTTGCTAATGAAATGTTGTCTAAGCATATGTTGCGTATATTATTTGGTTTCTATTATAAATCTGGTAGTCTATTTAAGTCTTGTGAAATAGTCGAGTAAAGAAAATCGTGCATGTATTACAGGATGATATAATCTATGAATCAAGCTGCCTTAGCTCAGTAGTTAGGATATATTCGTGAACAAAAATGTGTACCTTACTCTTTAAATACAAAACAGTTGGTACTATATTAAGAAATGAAACAAAAAATTTAAGAATAAATTGTTATTTGTTTCCAAATATATATTTCTTAATATGCATTTATATTTTCATATATTGCATATTATGTGTGTAAGCTAAGATCGGTATATTGAACAATAGAAATCGTCAATACTGGCGTGATATCATTTTAAACTAAAATAGGCGCGGTTTGTATACCTATGGGCATGAAGATTTCATTAAAAAAGACACTGATCGATAACATTTAAAACAAACAATATTATAAACGAAACGAAGAAAAAAATAATAAAAAAAAAATAAATATTATAAAAATAATAACAATAAACAAGACATTTAGTTTAAAAATGAAATGAGAGCACATGATTGAAACATACCATATATTCAGAATCAATGTATACACTTAGAAAAAATTATAAGTAAATATATTTAAGACATATTGTACCCTGCCAGCTGTTTGTGTGATTTGTGGAGATCTCCATAAATCAAACATATGCCCAAAATCTAAAGGCGATGCTAGCATGAAAAAATGCAGCAATTGTGGAGGTAATCACACCGCAAATTATAGAGGTTGCCCAGTATATACAACCCTAAAGCTAAATTTCTCCGCTAGCAATCAACCTCTAAAACCAGTTGAGCAAATTCAGATAGCCAACTCAAGTAAGAGACAAAATATTGATGCAACACAATTCTTCTCTGCAATCCCAAACAAGAATCAAACCAATTCATACGCTAGCGTGTTAAAACAAAACCCACACCAACAAAGCAATGTAAATAATGAGCAGAAACACTCACTGCCCACCCAACAACCAAGTACCCTTGAACATTTGCTTCAAACATTGATTCAGAATATGAACCAATTCATGAACTCAATGCAAACAATGATGCAAGAAATGATGAAAAATCAATCGATGTTACTCCAAACATTGCTATCCAGACCATGAGTTGTCTCAAGATATGCCACTGGAACGCCAACGGCTTAAGCCACCACCGTTTGGAGCTAATTCAATTCCTTGAATCCAGCCAAATCGACATAATGATGATATCTGAGACCCATTTCACTGACAAAAATTGCTACCAAATACCATATTACAAACTGTACACCACAAATCATCCGCATGGTAAGGCACGCGGAGGAACTGCCATATTGATAAAAAGCAGAATAAAACATCATGTTCTTGAAGATTTTAGTAGCGTTTACTTGCAAGCAACATCTATATGTCTGGAAGAATACATCTCTAAGCTAGTAATATCTGCGATATACTGTCCCCCAAGATACAGTATTACCGAACAGCAATATAAAGAATTTTTCTCAACTCTTGGTAGCAAATTCTTGGTTGCTGGCGATTTCAACGCCAAACACACTCACTGGGGCTCCCGATTAATAACTCCAAAAGGCAAAAGACTATGTTCAATCATCACTAACCACGGCTACGATGTTATTTCAAATGGTCAACCGACATATTGGCCGACGGACAAGAGGAAAATACCCGATCTCATAGACTTTGGAGTCGCCAAAGGTTTGCAGATGGAAAATATCTCCACAGAGTGTAATTATGATCTATCATCTGACCACTCACCCACGGTAATATCTATAAAATCACCAAGCCCCCAAAGCAATTGCGTTAGAAAGAAAATAGACTGGTTAAAATTCAAGAAATATATAAATTCCCATCTTCCTCTGAGTACTGTATTAAGAAATGGACACGATGTAGACTCAGCACTCGAAAAATTCAACCAGCTGCTCTCATTAGCTCTCAGCTCAGCCACCTGCACAAAGGTATGCAAGCAATCAAACTATAGCCCATACACACCAGCCGATATTGAATTGCTAGTAAGACAGAAAAGAAGACTCCGAAGACAATGGCAAGAATTCAGATCACCGAATCTGAAAACACAGCTACAGCACTGCACTCGAAAGTTAAAGCAAGCCTTAAAAAATAAAAACAACAAAGAGTTAGAAGAGCACATAGCGAAATTAACACCTGGTGAAGCGTCAGACTACTCTTTGTGGAAATCAGCAAAAAAATCAAATCGGCCAATTCTCACTGATTCCCCCATCCGTTTGAGTGACGGTAATTGGGCTAGAAGCAACTGTGAGAAGGGTTTGGCTTTTGCAAACCACCTAAAAAGTGTGTTTACACCCAATCCACCCTCTTCACAGTCCTCATTACCAATATTAACTTCTCAACCTTGCTCAATAACGCTCAAAATTAAAAAAAAGGACATATTCAAAGCAATTTATAAAGATTTAAACCTAAAAAAAATCACCTGGTCCAGATAAAATTACCGGTAAAATGATAAAAGAGCTACCTCCGGCTTCAGTAATTCATCTGATGCACATTTTCAATGCTATCCTTCGTATTAAACACTATCCCAAATGCTGGAAAACTTCAAAAATTATTATGATAGCAAAACCAGGAAAAGACCCTACAAAAGTTGCATCGTACAGACCTATCAGCCTCCTGCCTCTACTTTCTAAAGTATTCGAAAAGCTACTTGTCATGAATATAACTCCATTTATTAATCTCAACCAACTGATTCCTCAACATCAGTTTGGATTTAGAAAACAGCACGGCACAATAGAACAAGTCCACCGCATTGTAACTCTGATAAGGAACACTTTTGAAGAAAAAAAGTATTGCTCAGCTGTCTTTCTTGATATCACTCAAGCTTTCGATAAAGTATGGCACGATGGCCTTATTTACAAACTCAAACTATTACTGCCTGCAAATGTCTCCTCATTGCTTAGTAGCTACCTCACGAAAAGACAATTTCTCGTACATCACAAGGATTACACAACAAATCCATTGGATATTCACGCTGGCGTTCCTCAAGGAAGCGTTTTGGGTCCCTTACTGTATCTCTTATACACTTCAGATATGCCCAACAATAACTATACATTCATATCGACCTTTGCTGATGATACGGCAATATTGTGCTCTCGCTCTAACCCCATAGAAGCTACTAAACTCCTGCAGACTCATGTCGATTCTCTCGAAATCTGGCTAGCAAAATGGCGTATAAAAGTCAATGAATCAAAGAGCGTACATGTAACCTTCACGCTAAGGCTAGATACATGTCCCCCACTTAAAATTAATGGCCAATCAGTTCCACAATGTTCCTCAACAAAGTACTTGGGTATTCACCTCGACAGAAGGCTGACATGGAAAAATCACATAGAGGCAAAGAAAACTCAGATCAAGCTTAAAATGAATCAGTTATGGTGGCTGTTACACAAAAGATCAAAGTTGAATCTTGAATACAAAGTGCTATTATATAAAGCAATCCTGAAACCAATCTGGACTTATGGTATTCAGTTTTGGGGCACCGCATCTCCCTCTAATATCGAAAAATTGCAGCGAATACAATCCAAGTGTCTGCGAATTATTGTAAACGCGCCTTGGTATATGAGGAACGTTAACATCCATCGAGATTTAAATGTATCCACAATTTCTGAGGAAGTTGCAATGTCCTGCAGAAGCTACATTCAAAAATTACACAATCATCCGAATCCCCTTGCTAGGCAATTGTTGCTGAGCAAGGGGCATCGTCGATTAAAAAGAAAAGACACACTGAATATGCTGTAAAATTGCTACATCTCGCGACTCACCAAATTGTGATGGAACGTAGGGGATATCACATAGTTTTATTTAGTTTGTAAGATTTTAATACTTATTGTTAGTTTCTTATATTTAAGAAAGATTCAATAAAAAAAAATAAGCTAACAAAAAAAAAAAAAAAAAAAAAAAAAATATATTTAAAAATAAAGAAATAAATGAAAATAAGTAAAAAACTGGAAATTTAACTTCAGTAATACCGAAGCTTAGATGACACACAAATTTTTTTATTAAAAAATATCTTATTCTGCTGAATGAAGAAGTGATTTTTATCCATTCATTAGCAAATAGGTTCATGCGTTAACACTCAAAGTCTACATACCAAAGCAAGAGTTTATATAACCAAACCCTTTTTCTGTACAAAGTTTCAGAGCGTTTTCGAAAGGAAATTGTGAAAATATCCACGAAACAACAAACTCTTGTATGGGCGGTAGACGTGATTTTCATTCGATTTCATCCATTTTTAGTGAGTCGATTCTATGATATAATTTACTTTATATATCAAGGTTCACATTGAAAGCTCTATATTCTCGCTCACAAGTTCTGAAAACACACATAAAATAACATACTTTTATATCGTAGGTAGCTGTGGTTTAGCTTTATAATCACGGCAATTATCATGCGAACAGACGTTAAGACATACGACCAGGCAGACATACATATAGATAAGCATGACAAATTTACTCAGATCCTGATTCAAATCACTTCTTAATATATTTCACTTCTCCTCATGGGTGTTACAAACGGTTGCACGAACTCATTTGACTTCACTTGATATTATGGCCTTAATGTGATATTAACAAATCACAAATTCAAGAGTAGCCATAAATTACATATATCCTTATAAATAGTTACATCAGAATAGCATTTAGCATACATTAAACTTTAATTGTATGTATGTATGTATGTGGCACTTAAAGCCCCAAAGGGCTCATTGGCCGAGCTTCTCTTCCATTACTGTTGTGCGTCTTAAATTTTGGACAGTATTAAAATGGACCTACTTATTTTAGCCGGTTACGAACGGCAGAACACTTGTGACATCACTTTTTCTGAGCTTTGTCACAGAGTTCTTTTTAGAAGCTTTTTCATGGCAAGTTTTTACTGTCGGAAGAATTGCCAATTGCTTGCCGACAGGTGGGTACCGTTCGAAAGAAAAATCTTTTCGATATTAAATTTGTTATGCATCAGCCGGGTATTGAACCACGACCTACAGATCAGAAGGCGAACACACTAACCACTGAGCTACGGCACCCACTTTAACTTTAATTAGTTGACACTAAAAGAGGTATTATAAAATTAGTAAAATTTGATTCAACCCATCTCAGCTCAGTGTAAACGCAGGTAAATGTCAATATAGCAGAATATGCACACATAAATATTACATATATACAACAAATATGTAGATACAACAACAATAACAAAAGATCATAAACAGAAAATATCAAAAGCCAGAGGCTACGTACGCTTTTCTTGCATTGTACTGTAATCCTGGGCTGGACGTAACGATGTCGACGATGACGCTTATGGTGACCGTCCCCAAAATATCGACTCACAATCAGATGTAAATAAATACAATAACAACAACAACTAAATGTAACAACTCCCACCGAAAAAAGACCAAAATAAAAGCAAAAATATCATCATAGTCATGTTAAGATATCCTTTGCGCTGTGAATATTCAAAGTAATCGCAGCAACAGCATATACAAAATATGGCATAAAAATAACAACAACAACAACAACAACATACAAACAAATGAATTGAGCTTAAAAAAAATTGTCCCCAGGCGACTTATTGTTAAGATTTATACAAAATTTATCGCGCGTACTTAATCTTTATGTTGCTGTGTTGTTGCTGTAAAAAGTACCATAGTGCACCAGTTGTAGTTAGTCGCAGTATAAAAAAAAATTAACTCAATAATAATAAGACAAAGTAGAAACAACAACAAAAAATCATATTGCAGGTTGTTTCAGCTGTCTCGCAGACTGGTTGGTTGATGGTGATGATGGTGATTCTGCAGTTATTGAAGGTGGTGCAAGTGGTGGTGTTGCCTTACAATCAAATGCAATCAAAAATTTGCAGTCTTCTATTTACTTCTTCTTCTTCTCCATCCTCTTCTTCGTCCTCATCATGGTCGTTTTGAAATTTTTCACTTTTTCACTTTTTCACTTTTTACTTAATTTAGTTCTTCTTTTTATCTCGGCGTTATTTTAAACACTGTGCCACATAATTTGTACAACAATCTTATTATTGATTGCCTCTGCGTTGTTATTGCTGTAGTTTTTATACTGTTGATATTGTTTATTATAATCTTTGCTTGTTTTGTTTTCATAATTCATATCATATCGATTTCAGTACACTGACTACATTGGACATTACACTATGCGGGTGTGGAGACTCAATCGTATGGGCATATATTTGATTTTATTGCCTTCACAATGAATTGAATCATAATTTTTATTTTATATTAACTGATTGCAACCCGATTTAATCTGTTCAAGTTTATTTCATAAAAGAAATCTTGCATGTAAGTTAATGCAGGTCAAATCGTATAGCTAAAAAGAAAACTATCGATGATTCTAATTATATTTACCCGAGATGTTATGGATAATTATTGTACTTTATCGTCTTTAACATATAAATATTTCTTTCATACAAACAGATTTTAATTTTGTACGGAGAGCAATACTAATATTGCAAAATATGGTAAAACAAATTTTATTTTACACCCTTGATTTCGATAGATTCTTTTTTCTCATACAATTTGTAAGCGTACAATTTGACCAGCTCTAATGTACATACAATTGAGAATAAATTGCGATTATAGCAATTGTGTTATTGTAATGAAATGTGTGAGATGTATCATCAGGTACATGTTTTGAAAACAGACAACTATCAATTCTACTTACGCATTGTAAGCCGTCTGTTGGCGTTATCGAACCGATATATATTAGCTATCCATTTGCTATTATCAATTTTAATTTTCACTTTATCGGTTCGATAACTGTAATAGGCAATTGAGAAAACAGCTCTAAAAATAGTATCTACAATGTTTATTACACATGCAAATTTGCCAGCAGCATCAATCAACTTTCTTTAAAGAAAAACTAATATATGCTTTCGACCAAATTATATTCCAAACAATTTAAAAAGAGAAACACTTTTTTGAATTCCGATATTTTGTTCGGCTTATATCTTTTTGTGATATTCCAAATAGTATATACAATACAATGCACTTGAAGTTTCTTTGAAAAAATGTTGCTAGTATGTTGCAGATACATGCTGCGATCATTACATGAAATAAAACTTCGACATTACTAATTGTAATGGATTTGAGACCATATTTTATCTGAGATCAAAACATAACACTAAGTTTTTCAAAAATGCGATACTTTTGTGCTGAAGGTGGGTGTGGTTTTTATCTGATAACGCCCATGTTCAAACATGCAAGCTCATAAAACAAAACAATCGTTCTTATATGATTCGGTTCTATAGCAAATTGTGAAAATATACATAAGAAAAACAAATTTTTGTATCGGAGGTAAGCTTAGTTTTAATCCGATCTGCAAGTTATTTTTTTTTGTTTGGAATTAGAAAGAGTCGGAGGAGGATAAATCTGAATAATACGTTGGATACAGCAGTAATTCGCAGCACAGTTGAACCTATTGTTGCTATTTCGATGGTTGAGGAGTGGGCCAGTGAATTAATGTGATGGGACAGCAAGAATTTGTGTTCCTAACGAGGAAATTTGTCGTCAATTTATCCAATATTTGTGTAATATGTGGAATAATTAAATTGTTTAAATCAAAGATGTATAAATAAATAATGAGAACAAATGTGGCCGGAGGAAATACTCGATTTCGGAATGAAAGGAAAGAATAGAAACTCTTAAAAAAATCAGCAAAATATAATCCTTTTAGTATAAAAAAATACACACAAATGCCTCCCGCACGCCACAATAATAACAGTAACAGCAGCATTTGCAAATGAGAAGAGAAAAAAAATGGAAATTAAATGATTTGCACATCAACAAAAGGATAAAAAAAATAAGTAGCTATATAAGTACAGATATTTCATCTACAGTCAGTTTAGAAAATATGCACTCATACATATGAGTACAATACACAATTGTATAAAATCGCATACTACAACATTAGCATACCGATAATCTTGTTTGCTGTTGGATTGTTCTTTTTCTTTTGACCTTTTCGAACAGTTTTACTCCTCAGTAATTTCTTCTATACTTTATTGTTGCTCTTTTTTGTTTCACTGCTTTGATTGTAGTACTATTATTTTAGTAGGCTTGTTATGGTAAAAAAAAAAAACAAAAGCAAAATACTCAGTACACAAATGTATTATGATAATCCTTTTTTCTATCTCCCTCTTGCCCATACTTTCATTATAAAGTCTCGTGAAGCCTGTTCATATACATCGTTCATCATACGGAGCACAATATGTGGCTAGTGCAGTATCCTATGATCTTTATGGATTGTCAAAATATATCTTTTTGCAACAATGTAAATCTTACCGTCACTGTTTATCATTTAATAATAAATTTTTGTCATATATTGTCCTTTTCATCTCAATAGGTATTATTATGATTATTATAAAGTTTGGAAAAATTAGTTAAGAAAATTATTTAAAAATACAAACACAATAACGACAGCAAACCTGTTGCTCAGTTGTAGCGCCATGCGCCTTCGGATAATCACATTGTGTGACAAAGGGACAAAAGGACACATTTTCGCAATTCTTTAGCATTGTTAAATAATCTGAAAAAACGTCATGCTGAGTTGTAAGGTAGCATTTGTGAGCTATTGAAATTCATTGTTTTCAAAATTGTGTATTTTTTACGAAAATGATCACGGATAAAATATATACTCTATAGTGTTGTCCACTATTGATATTTTCCACTGTTAGATACTGGTATTCGAAGGAGTTAATAACCAAAAGAACAGAGTTAGGAAAGTAAACTTACAAGTACCAATCAAGCACGGTCCAAATAAATGTTTCTTTCTACAATGAGATTGAATCTAGAATGAGAGAATCAATATGAGCAAAAATGATTTATTGAATAAGATTTCATTCATGTAGCTACCTCGGCTGGCCTCACAGTAGCATTACCATTTTTGTAAGGCCATGTTGACAATTTCTGACTCTATCCAACGAATTGCCTCAAATAATATTCGCCTTAAGAGTCTTAATAGGGCATTAAACATATATCATATATCATTCACGGCCCTGTCCCAAAAAAAGAAATCTAACGGGGTGACATCATATGGATTGGCTTTCGACAATAAGTGTGAGGGGTTTTCTCCTCTCATATGATACCAACTGTGTCAATTTTAATATTAAAGACGTTCTTCTTTAAAACGGTTTCCACCTGTCCGCGAGCAATTGGCAATTCTTCCGGCAATAACACTTTGCCTTAAAAATTAAACATTGCTTCTTAAAAATGTGATGTCACAAGGGTTCTGCCGTTTAGAACCGGTTAATCCATATAAGTAAGTCAATTCTAATACTGTCCAAAATTTAATACGTAAAGGACGGCTAGAAGAGAACCACAGTGGTATCACAAAGGGCCTTTCGGCCTAAGTGTGTCCTTTCGGAGAGAGGGGAGCTACAATAACCTAACATAAACATAGTCGCCGATATGAAAATTCGTGCTAACAAACCTAAACTGAGAAGGTTTGGTGAAATCAATGGCCGGTTGCCTTCAATTGCTGAGTCAAACGGACCTTGGAAGTGAATAATCCTCGATCTTTGTGCAAAATTCTAATCACGCTGGTGCGTTAATTGGATTGATATGCATTCCCTCAGCCACAATAGCCACTTTTGTTTCGGTATTCATCGTATTACGGCTGGGACCATGCAACTGAGCAATCCAGTTTCTTGAACTTTTTGCACAAACTGTTTTATACAACCTTCGAAGTTGTATCACGGTATAGCGATTTGCCGTCCGCCTTCTGTGTATATGGTCATTGAATAAAATCCCGACTAGGTCAAATAAATGAAGACTGAAATGAAAATTAAGATGAAGACAAAAATTGACTTTCTTTCCAAACGATAGCCATATGTTGGTAGCGAAGTGAGACATAGAAACTTGCCATAAAAATGGTTCTAAAAGAGTTTGTGATCTGTATCTTGGAATAAGCAGCATGCCATAAGAGCTTTTGGACCAAGGTATTGGTATCAAATTTGAATTTATGCGTCAGAAATATCATAACAAATTTACTTAATTGATTTAAGTAACTAAAATAGTATACATCCCGACAGATAAAGTACGTTCGAGCATATAGATATTTTCATATATCAAAGTATGTATCAGTTCCCATTACAAATAGCTCATGAACCAAACATTAATTGATACCAATAACAACAACAACAACAACAACATTAAAAATGTGTGAACACAAAATTTGAAAACATCTTATCTTTGGTTACGCTACTAAATAAAATTGAATGCGCTTGCATTGCGCTTGCATTGGCACATACTACATACAAAAGTACCTACTACCTACATATCATATGCGATACATACTCGTAGAAATGTACTTGCCACTATATACGAATAATATATAGTACGAGAATACTTATCGCTGTATTCAGTGTAATTATTTTAAAGCAATTAGGAACAAAAAAAAAGAGATAAATTAATTAAAAATTGCCTTTTTCATGACACTCCAACTGCCGGTCACAATAGTTTCGACCGATAATAAAAGTTCATTAAAATCGAATACTATCCAATATTACTACCATTCAGCATCTATTTAATATACGAATACGTGCTACGGATACATACATGTACTCATATAATAGTGGAATGTCTTTGAACAATTGCGAAATTTTCACCGAAACCGATAATTAATTGAATTCAATTATAAATTTTCCAATAATGTTGACAAGCGTTAAAAAGTATTGTAGTAGTAAACGATATAATAGACGGCGTCAAAAGAAATACAAGAAGTTGCATACATTGATATTGTACAACAAAAATATATCGTAGTAGAAAGAGAGCAATAAAATGTGAATGTTGCAGCGTAGAAGTAATATCATCAATTCGCACATAAGTAATGTATTATTTGTGATGAGCCATATTGAAATGATCGTATGTACTTATAATTGTTATAACTAATAGATACTAACTAATATATTTGATTTTGCATGGATCGTAGTGATCATGGTGGTGGTGATGGTGGTGTATGCAATGCAAATGAGAATAATAAAATGGATGTTGTGGTGGTCTAATGCGAATAGTCGGAAGACCATTACTGTAATGATCTGGAAAATTAGTACAATATACAACCTCAAAGTTACTTCTGCTATTGTTGTTGCTGATTTTGCCAATGCAATTTCAATTGAGAGCATAAGAATCATATCGTAAGATTATCTATCTATCCAGTGAAGATGATGGGTGGTCCCAGTCGAGTTTCTCTCTCATAATGTATTGTTCGATCAATAAGCGCTACTATTCTATTCTGTAGTCCATTCAATACTATGACCTAGTTAATTATCATATCTGTAATAAATGATATTTTGATCATAGATATGATTTTTTTTTTCCATATAGTTCTTACACTCTTGCCTTTCAACATCAATCTCTCCATTATTATACACTAGCTGTCAACCGTACACTCTTGACACTACATTGAGGGGAAAACAGCAAAAAAAAAAAAAAAAACAGAAACAAAAGCAATACAAAACGACAACAGGACCACATGCACTCGCATAAAAAAGGTCCTAGAGAGTTATTGTATGCGTATGATGAGAATATTTCATGATCGCATCAACATCAAAAGGACAATTAGTATAACATGGCCAATTATAGAGATGCTCAACGTTTGATAAGGTGACTTTAATGGCAACTAACCTTTTGAATTGTGGAAAAAAATACCTTTATTTTGTGTGTGTGTATTGTTGCTTTTATCTCATAATTGACTAAGATTTTGTCCAAAAAAACTGTTGCTTATAATGATGGTGTTGTGATTACAATGTTGCGGTGACGATAGCGATAGCGGCATTATTTGATATTCATTTCGGTTTGGTAGATCAATTTGCGGGAGGTTTTCTTTGTTTGTAAAATAAAAATAAAAAAAATAAATATGTGGCACTTAAAGCCCCAAAGGGCTCATTGGCCGAGCTTCTCTTCCATTACTGTTGTGCGTCTTAAATTTGGACAGTATTAGAAGGGACCTACTTATTTTAGCCGGTTCCGAACGGCAGAACACTTGCGACATCACTTTTTGTGAGCTTTGTCACAGAGTTCTTTAAGAAGCTTTTTCATGGCAAGTTGTTACTGTCGGAAGAATTGCCAATTGCTTGCCGACAGGTGGGTACCATTCGAAAGAAAAATCTTATCGATATTAAATTTGTTATGCATCAGCCGGGGATTGAACCACGACCTACAGATCAGAAGGCGAACACACTAACCACTGAGCTACGGCACCCTACTTTTCTTTGTTTGTACTTTTGTTTATTCGTTCATTTTTGCATTTGTATTGTAGTATGTACATTTACTTGTTCTATAGTAAATACACATGAAAAACGTTAATAGTGAGTAGGTTTATATATTTCTCCATACGAATTCGATATTAGAATCACTTTAACTAATGTTTAAAGAAATTTGCATTTATTTTATGCACCAAACAAAAAATCGGCTATGGCATGGTTCCCACTTTTGTTCTGGTGAAGAATTTTTCATAAATTCTCTACTCTTAATTACCTGTATGGCATAGAATCGATAAAAGAAAACCCATACAGCCTATAGACAGAAGAAGGGGAATTATATATGAGTAGAATTATTAGAAAGGTCTTTTATCCCTTGATCATCCAAAAAGTCTTTGTGGACATATAACTACAATCTGGTACCACTATATCGAAAATATAGAGTCTTAGATGAAAAAGTCGCTCGAAGTCAGGAGTATTGATTATTAGATTATTTTAAATTTTTTCCACATTCATTAGTTAAACGGTGAGACAAAATAGGCTCGATCTCCAGTCTTTTAAGAACCGCCCATATAGATAATAGTAAAACTAAAATAATAACAACTACCGACTATCAAACATTTTCCGAGTCCAATACACTCAATTTTTTGGGCTCGCTTAAGTTTCAACTTTTTTCATCCAGCATCTTTACACGTAGACCAATACCTTCAAAATGGTATAACATTTTTCTATATTTTCCTTCAAAACTTCATGTCCGTTCGATTTTGAAGACAAATCTTAAAAAAAAATTATTTCGTCCTACTTTGCAAGATACAATATCATATTTCGGAAACTCTTTAAAATCTCAAAATAAATAAAAATAAAAAATATGTGGCACTTAAAGCCCCGAAGGGCTCATTGGCCGAACTTTTCTTCCATTACTGTTGTGCGTGTTAAATTTTGGAAGGGACCTACATATTTTAGCCGGTTCCGAACGGCAGCACCCTTGTGACATCACTCTTTCTGAGCGTTGTCACAGAGTTCTTTTAGAAGCTTTTTCATGGCAAGTTGTTACTGTCGGAAGAATGGCAAATTGCTTGCCGACAGGTGGGTACCGTTCGAAAGAAAAATCTTTTCGATATTAAATTTGTTATGCATCAGCCGGGGATTGAAGCACGACCTACAGATCAGAAGGCCAACACACTAACCACAAAGTTACGGCACCCACAATATATAGACAAAAATATAGGAAAAATATATTTCCTAGCCATTCAAATAATATGAGTTTATTTCCATAAATCATCATTCAATATGGATAAATGGAATTTTTTGTTCATTTCGATTTGTTTGCAAGTAACCTACAATATCTGTGGAATCCCTCTATTAAATATACTAAAAAAAAGTGTTAAATAATTAGCATTGATGGATCCGAGGAACCTTGGTCATGCTTCCCTTCAAGTGTCGTAAAATTTTTTACATGCCTCAGATTGTAATACACAACTATGAGCTTCATTGGGCTTAGATGGACTGCCTTTCCAAACGAAAGAATGAAAACCTTACTCGATCCCAAATGGAAGAACTCATGTGATTCTGAGCTTTAACATTGAACTCTTCCTGAGAATTTTCGTCACAAATTATTACTGTCTTAAGAAGTGTCTTGCTGGCACTGGAGTCCCATTTAATGATTGATTCTCATCTAAAAATATCTTCCAGCAAAGGTACATATGTAGATATCTAATAGAATTTATTTATAAGTATGAGCATTTGAATTTTTATATAGTTACAACAAATTGTGTATTCAAGGCTATTCATTTATACTATTAATTGATTTATTTTATTTTATTTTTTATTTAAAACTTTTTTAAAGGTTCCTTTCGTATGATATTTCATTACATTCATTTATATATTTTATTAATGTTCATTTTTTATATCGTAATTTTAAAATCTTTTAATGAATTAATTCAAATTGAATATCTCTAATCAATTCATAAACATTAAATTCGTAAAAAAAAATGTGAATGCCAGTATTAAAAATGTAACTATTCAAATGCATAGCAGAGGTAGTTGTTGCAATGTTTGTTGCAATGTGCCATTTATTCAGTAATTTAGAAGCAGATACTTTCAAAAAGTCATCACATTTATCATTGATGAAAAGAAGAAGTAATTAAGTTACCTAATATGGCATATTTGAACCAACTGGTTGAGATTTCATCTTCACTTCACATACAGCTGAAGAGAAAATTTCTACATACTACTTTAACAAACTTTAAAAATTACACTATATAATAAATCCTTTCCAAATGTGACAAATATAAATATGTTTATCCCACTGGAATACGACGACGAGTAATAGGACCCAACATTCGATGGGAAGCACCAACCACTAGAGAACCTTACCATCTTACATTTGGCCAAAATGGATCAAAATCGATTATAATAGTATTCCCTCTTCAGAGCAAATTCATAAATTATTTTACCGTCGGCAAAATGGTTTTTATATCTGCACATACATACGTACCATATAGCAAACTCTATACATCCATAGATATCACACATATTGAATATCAAAATAAGTGTTGTGTATAACCGTTAAAGAGATGCAGATATTTTGTGTAATACACAGATACTTAGAATTTAAAGTTTTTACATGGAAAACAATAATAAATATAATTAACGTACTGATAGTTGATCAGATTTTCGATTGTTGAACTCTGTGGCCTGTGTGCACAAATATGTAAAGTATATTACATAACAACATGCACCATATATTTGATATGTAAATAGAGATTATATAAAAATTAAAATTCCTAATTTAATTGTATTATCGAC